>JASDDO010000001.1:163812362-166212362 GCA_030015575.1 Agapanthus africanus
TCAAAAAAAAAAAAAATTACATATATGATTTTATTACCCCTACGGGGTACTCCGTAGGGGCCATAACACTTACCGAGATATCCGTAGGGGCATGAATTTATCCGTACGGGCAAGTTTAGGGCCTCAACTTGCACCTGCGGGGTCTTTTTTCGCCCCTACGTATATATCCGTAGGGGCAGTGGGTTGCCCCTACCGATAAATCCGTAGGGGCAACCCTTATTTGTAGTAGTGGTAGCATAAAGTACTAGGTTGCATGAAAAAAGAGACGGAAAAAAGAGCATGTTATGGGCATGAAGCTAATGTGGGTCTTCTGAATGCTATGGCAAACTGATATACCTTTCATCTTCCTGAAATTGTGAGTATCATCTGCTGAGCTGCTCTTCTATAAGATATAGACGAGCAACAAGGTCACAGTAGTAGCTTCTGCAGGCACCTGAAATGTTGTTTGGTTTCTTCTTTTCCATATATTCCAAGGTGTGCATGATATCCTAGATCAGTGTAGCCGTGGTTGTTGATGAGTTCTTCATAGAAGTAGATGTTAAAGATAAGGCGTCGTTTTGGGGTTAAATGAGTTGTGTCAAACCAAAAGGTTTGGCGGTTAGGCAGTTGAACATGTGTTCAGAATCTTCATTCGGTTGTGCATGAGGAGCAGAGGTATGATGCTGCAATTCTGCAGTGTATGAGATTATCTTTGGTAGGTAATTTGTTCATCAGTAGTTTCCAAGCGAAGAAAAGAATTTGCGTGTGAACCCAAGTTAAACATTGAAGAGTATCATATGGGGGGAAAGTTTGGTCTGATCTCAAGATGATTGGGTTGATGGAGAACTAGATACGTGTTGTTAATCAGTGTTGATATTGCCTCATGATTAATTTTGTGGATGTCAACAGTGAATGGGTACTTTTGATTGTGGTGGTTCAAACACCCAAATATGATATCATATACGGGTCTTCTGCCATCACCTATATATGCTCAAGTTGTGTAAAGAGAATAAGATTTGGATGAGGGAGCTCTCGGGCATGGATGAAAAGGGAGTATTTGGCATTGACAATATATCCAGTCGGTACCTGCTCCCCAAAAGGTTAATGGATTATGCATTTAATGGATCGATGATGTTCACTTCAAAACCTGCTTTCGATTTAGGGCGTCTTTCTCATTTCTTTTCTCTTGTTTTGTCTTTGGTATTTTCACAAATAGTTAGGTTGAGGTGTATGTAAGGTGTAAGAGATAATAGCAGGGATAAACTTTAACCCCGGTAATAATGATACCATAAATTGATGGTAGATCAAATAAACTTCATGGAACAAACGGCTTACTTCTTCTGTGTTAATTGCACACAAATCATGAGAGCTTCATTTTTATTTGTGGACTTTTGGGTCAAATGTGGCCAACACTTGCTCTAATATTAGGTTCCTGCAAAAAGATTTTTTCCCTAGTTTCCAAAATTTGGGGTCAATTTATTATTAGACCCTTTCAAGCACAAATTTGCAAGATCCATGCATTTTCAAGGGCTCGTGATAGGTTCTCCCTGATATCTAGAACTAACTCAAATATCATGTTTGTAGAGGAACTACTAAAACAAATCAGGTTAATGTTAACAGTAATATTCAAAAACTCTATAGAATTTTCACTGGGTATAAATTGCTCGGCTAGTATTGTGCTTAATATCTTATTCTTTCCTTCAAGATACCATACTCAAAGCATTGGTAAAGGAAGGCTTTGTTAACAAAAATTTCTCGAATCTTCAGCAAATGAATCCTTAATGAATATAAATTGAGGCCTCCCCAACATTTATTGAGGGATGATTTTTAACAAAGATGAATGACTATGCACATTCATATAGACAACGCCAAAAGTTATCTTTTAAACTAAGCCAATACATAATTTATGCAGTTTCTGTAATAATTATATAAACCCATTTTATGGAAGGCATGATTCTGTATCATGATGACTATGTGTTCATATGTTAGACCAATAGCAATGGATATGAAAAGTATAATCAACAACCGCACAAATAAATATTTTTTCGCAAGTGTAACAGAAATGAGATGACTAAATAACTGAAGAGAATCTAACTTGAACTTTATGCATAAATATCCTTTTAAAAGATGCTTATAGTCATCTAGTGCACTAAAATTTAATATATATACCTATTGTACGAGCAGGTGAGGAGACTGTTTTGCATGTTAGCAGCTCTGGCGGGATAAGTCCCTCGCTTGTTTGAGGTTCATAAGTAAAAAACTCTTTATGAGTGACAAAGGAAGAAGTAAGCTGCAAATGTTTCGCATTATTCAAAACAAGCATGAGAAAGTAAAAGAAACATAGTAAGAACTTAAATCTAATGGGTTGCATTCAAATCATTCCCTGTTATTCAGTATTTAAAAGGCACACTCAAGCCAAGCTAATTATAGCTCCCCTTGCTAAATATCCAGACAATCAGCTTAGTCCAGGCAATCTCCTTTCTAGCATTATGTGCACCGGTGTTCGCCTTAAGTGCACAAGGCTCGGCACCCATGCTCTCGCCTTATGTTATACTAGAGTTGATATTATTTAACCTTCTTTTATCTCGTTATTTCTTCTTTGTACCCCATGAGTATATAGTAAGAAAACAAAAGGTTTCTTTCAGAAAGAAAACACCTTGCAAGGCAATTATAAGCCACAATCAAACCCCTTCTCTCTCTCTCTCTCTCTCTCCCCCCCCCCCCCCCCCCCCCTCCCAAAAAAAACAACAAAGGACCGCGATTGCCATCTTTCTTGGCAGCCAGCATGATAATTCGTCAAGGATTGACCGTCAGTGAACGCTTAAATAGACTAGTTTTTTTCCCCCTAAATATTTGCATAATTTTTTTGAATTTTCACACCTCTATTTATATTACTTAAAACTATGGACTTTTTTTAGTAGCATCAAACATCATTAAATGCTACTTAGTAACTGGTTTAATCTACTGTCTAAGCTTCTTCTTATTCAATGATTTAATAATTAATGTTGTGTTTTTAATTATGGATTCCTAGATAATTTGATGTTCAACGGTTCATATGTTATTTGATTTTCTGTAACTCGTTCATTGAATGCATTTATATAGGTCATTCACCTATAAATTGTTGAAATGATTTATTATATACATGTTTTTATTAATAATAAATTATTCTAACTATTTTCAAAAAAAATACTTATCACCTTGCTACAGCACAAGGGGGTAGCTTTTTTGGTCTTCTTGCCTCAAGGGATATAAGATTTTGTCATCTTAGCTTCGCCTTTCACTTTTAAAATACTGGTTATTTCAGGCGACACTGATTTTCATATAAATTATACAGAGAAAAGCCGATCTTCAACAAATATGCGTAGGGAAATTATCAAGATATCCATCCAACCAACAACAAGATTAGTTATAAAAAGGCATTAAGAAGCAGACATAATATATGATATGAAAAAGCCGAGTTAAGGGACACGAAATATCTACTACTGTACTTCTTTTTGGGATTTGAAAGATCACCAGCTATTGGTAATAAATCGGAATGGCCATTAAGCAATTAATTATTAACTAGGCATACTTGTGATTAGTGAAAGTCAAAATGTAAACCTATACGAGTGAGATCACCCAAATAGTAAATCCATAACATATTTAAAGGGATTGGGAAATGATTTGCCACCAGGGAGCAAGAGAGAAGTCTGAATGCATATCTCTACATTGAACCTGAGAAGTATTCGGAAGTACAACATCATGTTTTATGCTTGAGATTTAGTGTGCCAATGATAGTAACATAAAACATGAAATACTGAGGGATATTTGATGCAACACGGACTAGGAATTTATGATCCAATTAGTGTGTAAGATAAAATTGTAGCTTCGTAGGTAAGTACAAAATTTTAAATATCATGCAATCGTTACATAAGCACGAGCAATATCAAAGCGTGTAAATGAGTGTGCGACCTAAATTGGCTTCTAATTTACAATAATGGAATAGGATAAAGGAATGACGAATGATTATTATGCTTTTGATCCCACTAAATTAATGAAGTTTTGATATGTTAGAATATAATGATATATCCCTCAACTATTGCTTTTTTTTATTGGTCATATGAGTCGATATATCGTATCGGGACCCCATGATATATTTTTTCTGATATATCAACCGATATTGGCTATTGCAGTGAATATCTCAGTCTTGCATGATATAGGAAACACTTGTCCGATACAATTCCGTTATTTAAACCTTGCTCTCAACCGTCATCAAAAAATTGAAATTTTTGGTGTGATGGTAGGGACGTTTAAAATGATACTTGAGCAACCCAGGTTTGAATCCTATCAGGTGCGTATTTAAAGCGGGTTGATTAAAAGAAAGTACTGCTGCGCAAAAGCACATGTGTGGACCATAAAAAGGCACTCAACTTACAGGGCGGATTAAAATATGTAATATATTTCCTCAATCCTCATCATAAACTCCGAAGTTCTGATGAGAGTTTCGAGATATATTTTTATATCCTAGCATGATATATACCTAAATCAAGAAATGGCCATTAGATCCTTCTCCTTGAACCATCTCATTCACTTTTTCCACATTGAATAGACATAGAGGCGCGAGAAGTAAGGATGATTAATGCATTAGTGTGAGAAAGGAAAGAGCGTCATCTAAATAAAGAAATAAGGATGAGAACTTCATATATGTTATATATGTAAGAACAATATTACATTGGGAAGTAGGGGGAGACAAAAGGTATCTTTCTACTTGATCTTATGTTAGGGAAGTTTTCTATTCGTTTGATTTAAATTTGTATATACCTCCCTAATTCTTCATATTTGTAGTTATATATTCCCTAACTTCCTCATATTTGTATAAGTTACGTTACATAGGTAAGAACACTATTACATGGGATTAAACAAAGGGGAGAAAAAATGTATCTTTCTACCAGGTCTCAAGTTAGGAAGCCTTATCTCCATTTGTTTTATACCTCCCTAATTTTTCATATTTGTATATATTCCCTAAATTCTTCTATTTGCATGTACCTCATGAAAATTTTTGAAGTTTTGAAAAGTATTATATTTAATTTATTCAGTAACAATAGACCAACATAGAGAAAAATATACAAAAGAATTCTCGTTCTAACCAAACACCCAAAAAAGAAAAAGGAAATAAATATTCCCACTCAATTGAGTTATCCAAACAATGAAAATTATATTATATGGGATCATAAAAAAAACATATAGGTTACTTGACAAAATTTTGCCGGGTTCAAAGAAACTAGATTATAATAAAATGAAATATATTGAGCTAAATTCACTCTCAAATTCGCATTTTGAGCCATGAGCAATAGAAGGTGCAAATTTTATTGTGTTTCTATAGCTAAACATCCGTTGAGCTATAACCAGAGCTGACGCAACCTGGATCGCGCCGAGATGCTACCTTCCGTTGATCTGCTGATGGCGGCGACGGGTGGCTTGGATTGGATCTGGAGGCCGTCGCTCCTGAAACGTGTGGATCTCAATGGATTTGAACTTGTGGTTGTCGAGCTACCTGCAAGGAAGTCCCGGGATGGTAGTACCACCGAGGACCCTCCGACAGTCAAATTAGACTAGAGATCCGAGCAGAGTAACGGCTTAGTGGAGTCAAAAATGACTTACTTGGATCGTCTGAAGAAGGGGTTTATATAGCGGTGGCAGCAGGTAGGGCAGGCACGAAAATCACGCCGGTCGTTACGCTCCCAACGTCACGCCCGCGCGATGAGCAGGATCTCCCATTACTGGCGAGACGGGCTCATTAATGGGGGATCGTGATAGCGTGAAATGTGGGATGTGGCCGGCGGATATCTCGCGCATGGCGAGATTCGCGGATGGCGGTTGCTCCTGTAAGCGGTGCTGTTGGTCGGTCGATGAGACCGAGGAAGATGACCTCGGCGGGAGAGCTCGCAGACGAGCGAGAGAGCCGAGGTATCTTGGTTCTGCGGTAGCCCGGAGACGAGCTGTGAGGCCGAGGAGGCCGGTTATGCAGGGGACTCGGAGGTGAGCCAGCATTTGCTCGGTTGGACGAGCATGGGTGTGGTCTGATCGGCCACTGTTGGTGCTTTCTCGTGAGCCATGGGACACGTCATCTGCCACGTGTCATGATCTGGGAGATCACCGATATCGAGCATCATCATTAGCCCCCCACTCTCGTCTCGACCAGCTGACGGGTCGGTCGAGAGTGGTTTGCCTGGTCTCCCGAGGTGAGCTCCTTTTCGAAGATATCTTCGGGCGCGTCCCTGGGCAATCGGCTGTTTTTCTGGGTGATGCCAGCGAATCAGGGCGAGACCTCCGCATTAAAGAGGGTGCGCCGGATCGTGTGCACTTTTGTTGAGGCGACAGACCACGTGTCGGGCATTGGTTGGCTGATGTGACGTGCCGCAAGCTTCTAGCGTCCGATAGGATTCGGCCAATATGCGTGTAGCAGGTGGAGCGATCGCGGCCGTTGAATGCGAAGAGTTGTTTTTGGCGGGAGCCAACCGTCGCCGTTGGATGAGGACGCCGGCAGTATAAATCGAGGGGAGGCCTGATACGGGATCTCTCTTTCTTCACAATCTCCTCACTCTGAGTCTTTTTGGCTTGGCGCTCTCCCCTTTTAGGTCGGATTTTGCGTTTTCTCTTCTCGAGAATTTCTTCCCATCAGGTTAGATGTCTTGTTTTGAGGAGTTTGTAGATGTCGTAGGGGTAGATACTAGGGATTCTTCCCCTGCGTTGGAGCCCTTTCGGAAAGTTGGGGTCAGATTCTCTTTCCGGGGTCGCGCATCTGAGGCGGTTCCCGGAGCGGTGGCGGCAGACATCCCTGGTGCGTCGTCCTCAGTGAGATATGAGGACGAGCTTGTCACCGCTCGGACTCGTTTTCATATTCCTTCCGGCTACACGCTACGATTGGCCGAGAAAGGAGAGAGGGTAGATCAGCAGGGTAGAGAGATCGCCTTGTACCTAGAAGCCCTTTGGGCCGGAATGCGCCTGCCTTTCTCTTCCGAGGTTGTAACTGCGTTAAATTACTTTGGGCTAGCCCCGGGCCAGCTAGTGCCGAACTCCTGGAGGATTCTCCTAGGGTTTCTGGTCCGGCTGAAGCTGCAGATGATCCCTTTTAGTCTGTCCATCCTTGCCTCCTCTCTCGTCTACAAAAGTCACCCCGGAACTCATGCGGGCGACCGGAAGTGGGTTTACCTCTCTTTTAGGAAGCAACGGGGGAGTATAGCCAGGTCAGGAGTTGTCGTCTTGCCTTCTTTCATCCATGATCGGAAGAAGTATTTCTTCGTCGGGCCGCCAGTGGGTGAGGACTGGCCCGTACCCATCCAGTGGTCTAGGGATAGGTGCTGGCAGGAAAATCTGTCCAATGATCCCGACGTGGTGAGGGTGGCGGGGTGGGAGCCCATTCCCCGGGCTGACGTGCCGCTTTCTGAGCGGGCCCTTAGTTCCGGGCTCAGCCCCGCCCAGTTCGTTGGTAAGTTAGACTTGTGTTTGTTTCTGTTTCTGTTTGTGTCGCTGGTTCCATTATATCTTGTCTTGTGCAGAAACCATGGACGTGGACCTCCTCCGAGCAGCTATGCGCAAGCCGAAGAAAGGGTCGAAGGCTGGAGGGGCCAGCTCTTCTCGTCAGACGCTGGTCCTGGCTCCCCCCGCAGCCGTCCCGCCCAGCGCTCGAGTGCGGGTCGCTCCCCGGAGCCCAGCCAGGCGCCGAGCTGAAAAAGGGCTCGGGGAAAGGACGCCCAGGCTTCGGAGGTGGAGATGAGCCCCCCGCCGCCGTCTCTCAAGAGGTTCCCCCGAACAGTCCCGTGGATCCCGGCCTCTCCGATCTTGGTGGACGAGGGGGAGCTCCGTTTTGAGGTGCCCTCGGGGCTCTCCGTTGCTGATAGCTTGCTGTATGACATGGAGAGGTCGGCCGGGGGCCTGGTCCATGGGGGGACGCTGAAGGCACAAATGGCGTCCATCGCGCAAGAGATCGTGCAGGTTAGTGCTCGTACATCGTCTCATTGCTTGCGAGATTTAGTGCCCCTTTTTCTTCCTGACCGCCTTCCGATTTCCTCAAGTCCTCCAGCACATCGCTATCGTCACCCGTATGGAGGAGGAGATAGCCCCGACGATGCGAGCCGCGGGCAAGCTCTCCTCACTAGGGGAGAGCTCGAAACTGGAGCTAGAGGCGGCGATGGCGAGGGTCGCTGTTCTTGAGGGCGAGGTGGCGGCCGGGAAGCAGGAGGCGGCGGCCGGGAAGCTAGAGGCGGTGGCCGCGAAGCAGGAGGTTGCCAGGTTCCGTGAGGCCGCCCAGGCCGCCCAGGCTGAGCTTCGGGACTCCAGGGTGCTCGTCGGCACCATGAGGAAGTCCGTGAGCACCCTCCGGAAGGAGTTGGAGGCTGTGGGAGAGGCAGCGAAGCGAGCCGACCTCAAAGCGGCGAAGGCGGAGAACTTCCAGAAATCGGAACAGTTCTACACCGTCCTAGCCTCGGCCACCACCGCCATCTGGCACGAGGCCCTCGACGCCGTCAAGGCTCGGATGCCGGAGTTCGTTGACGAAGAGCTCCGAGCCGAATATCCCCGAGGGGGTGACGGGCAGGAGGATGCCCCTGAGGAGATACCCGACGAGGGCGACGCCGAGGCTCCTATGGTGGGCGCTGGGCATCCCGAGGTTGCGCCTGGTCATGAGGCCTGAAGCCCCTTATCTTCATGCTTTTTATCCTTTTTGTTGCCTTGGGTATTTTGCAGGCCTTCGGGCATTTTCGTAAGGCTGGGGAGCCCACAGTACCCTTGTAAAAGCTTTGCCTTTGTGAATAAAGATTTTTGTTTTTGCAGTAGTATTTGTGCTTATATTTTCCTTTGTCGGTAAACACTCGTATTTGCGCAGTACTGCCTTCGTCTTATGTCGGTTCTTTGTCTAGCGATCACACATCGAGTTGAATCTGTTTGTTTGCCGAGTGTGCACAGACCGGTGCGAAGACGGTATCTCCATGGCCCCGAAGTCGAGGTGGAGATTTCTTAGACGTAGAACCGGATGCCTCATGGTTAGGTCATGTTCCTTAGCGTTGGAAGCTTGGAGAGGCATGCTGGTGATCCACTGAGCAGGGTAGCTGCTCGGTGCCTCTTGGCGAGAGCTTTGATCCTTAGCGCGGGAGGGGCCGTGAGTGGCCTACTAAGCACGGCCGAGCAGGGTAGATGCTCAGTGCCTCTTGGCGAGGGCTTTGATCCTTAGCGTGGGAGGGGCCGTGAGTGGCCTAATAAGGATGGCCGAGCAGGGTAGCTTCTCGGTGCCTCTTGTCGAGGGCTTTGATTCTTAAAGACGGGCCGAGCAGGGTTCTTGCATGGTGCCTCTTGGCGAGGGCTTTGATCCCTGGTTTGGTAGGAAGCTACCAGCCAGGGATAACCGAGCAAGGGCGGGCCCGGTTGCCTCTTGGCGAGGGCTTTGATCCCTGGTTTGTTGGGGTAGGAGGCTACCAGCCAGGGATAACCGAGCAAGGGTGGGCCCGGTTGCCTCTTTCGAGGACTTTTCATCCTTAGTGCGGGAGGGGACGTAAGTGGCCTACTAAGGATGGCCGAGCAGGATTGTTGCCCGGTGCCTCTTGGCGAGGGCTTTTTGTCCTTAAGGATGGCCGAGCAGGGTTGCTGCCCGGTGCCTCTTGGCGAGGGCTTTAATCCCTGGCGTTGTGGGGTAGGGGAGCTACCAGCCAGGGATAGCCGAGCAGGGTTGCTGCTGGGCTGCCTCTTGTTGAGGGCTTAGATCCCTGGCGTTGTGGAGTAGGCGAGCTACCGGCCAGGGATAGCCAAGCGGGTGAGCCGCTAGGCTGCCTCTTAGTGAGGGCTTAGATCCCTGGCGTTTTGGGGTAGGGAAGCTACCAGCCAGGGATAGCCAAGCAGGGTAGCTGCTGGGCTGCCTCTTCTTGAGGGCTTCGATCCTTGGCGCTGGAGGGGCCGTGGAAGGCCTGCCAAGGATGAACCAAGCAGTGAAGCCGCTCGGTCGCCTCTTTGTGAAGGCTTAGATCCTTGGCGTTGTGGGGTAGGCGAGCTACCGGCCAGGGATAGCCAAGCAGGGTAGCTGCTGGGCTGTCTCTTGTTGAGGGCTTAGATCCCTAGCGTTGTGGTATAGGGAAGCTACCAGCCAGGGATAGTCGAGCAGGGTAGCTGCTGGGCTGCCTCTTCGTGAGGGCTTCGATCCTTGGCGCTGGAGGGGCCATGGGAGGCCTGCCAAGGAGGAACCAAGCAGTGAAGCTGCTCGGTCGCCTCTTTGTGAGGGCTTAGATCCCTGGTGTTGTGGGGTAGGCGAGCTATCGGCCCGGGATAGCCGAGCAGGGTAGCTGCTGGGCTGCCTCTTCGTGAGGGCTTCGATCCCTGGCATTATGAGGTAGGCGAGCTACAGGCTAGGGATAGCTGAGCGGGGTAGCCGTTGGGCTGCCTCTTAGTGAGGGCTTAGATCCCTGGCGTTATGGGGTAGGCGAGCTACCGGCCAGGGATAGCCGAGCAGGGTAGCTGCTGGGCTGCCTCTTAGTGAGGGCTTAGATCTCTGGCGTTGTGGGGTAGGCGAGCTACCGGCCAGGGATAGCCCAGCAGGGTAGCTGCTGGGCTGCCTCTTAGTGAGGGCTTAGCTCCATAAGGAAGGACCGAGCGGTGAAGCTGCTCGGTTGCCTCTTGGCGAGGTTCTGTATGCTCTTCTCAAGGTGGGCACCGAGGAGTTGGACAGTCACAGGAGACACGTGTCATGAGGGCGTGGTGAAGGCGAAGCACCGGAGTTGCGTCGTTTTGGTTTCGCATGGGGAGGCGCGACATTTGCCGCGTGGCGCCTGTGTCGCGGGTGAAACGGGCGGGCAACTGTTGGACTCTCATTCGTTGTGGGTTATAAAATAGGAAAAGTGTTGATTACTCCTTTCCTCACACCCGAAACGTCAGAATGGAGGATTTCCCTTTCACCATCCCTGAAATCATAACCTTCGAGGATGTGTATCTCTACAACCCGTACTGCACTGATGACACGGTGCAGTTAGTGATAGGCCGGATCGAGGATCATTTCGGCCGACTGCTCCCCAGGCGCTCCTCCCTACTTCAGCTGTTGATATACTCCATCTGGAAGGCGTCACCGGGGCTCTACAACCCCTTATTCGAGCTGACGAAAGACGAGGCTGTCGACAAGCTAAGGTCCTTGAAACGCTTCGATCCGATCTCTGCGAGCCGGCTAAACCGCTCGGAGGCGCTCGTCCTTGAGTGCTACCAGTTGAGGCTCGACGCCGACGCTCGTGGGGGGAACGGAGGCATAGATTAGACGCCGCGAGGGCTCGGGTGGAGGAAATATGCTCAGAGTACCACGAGCAGTGCTCTCTACACCCCGTTCCCCCGCTGTTGTTTTTTTTTGTACGGCTGAGGAGCCTATAGTACCTTTTTGAATGAATAAGATTCTTTTTCTTTCCTTTAATGCTTTATCGATCTCTTTATTATATAAACAAAAGATCAAGACAGATGTACATTGACCTGAAAAGAAAATACACGCTAGTAGATGATCTTTTTCACGCAGCTTAAGCCCCTCAGATGTCTGTTGGCATCCATGCCCGGCATAAGGCACCGAGCTTCGTGTGTATCAGACGTATCTTCAGCTTATTGTTAGTGTATATGCCCTAGAGGCTATTACTGTATCATACTAGTATGTATATTACTTAATAGAAGCTTGGGATATTCACAGTTGTATAGACAATCTTGCTCGAAATGGTAGTATGCTACTTGGTTTGTTTCTACTTTAATGTGTGCATGTGTTTCTTTTAGCATATCGCCTATACACATTAGTGGAGCCCTTAGGATCTTTGCTTAATTACCAGCGTTGTGATGGCAGTCACACTAGTGGGGGCTGGGTAATCTACAAGCACATCCTTATATAGGTCCCTAGTCATAGGATTATCGAGACAGGGCATCGATACTCCGGAGTAGACTAGCGTATGCGCTTCTCATCCCAGCAGGGGAGATGGTCTGTCCCACAGCCATTAGTACGTCGTACTTGAGATAGTATGCGGGTGCTCGTTAGGTTACGAGTACACTGGACAGGACTCGTCGGGAACTGTTGGTTGGTACTATACCTATCGTCAGTTATCAGTTCCCAGGTGACATGAGTACAGCTTAGACCGCTGACTTGACACTGTCACTTCGCCTCGAGTGTGTTCCCACTGTTCTTAGATTGCTACCCTACCACGGCTCAAATGAGTCGTGCAAACAGGTAGCAGTTGGGTGCAGTCCCGAAGCACTTGGAGGCAGTGACGGTTAGACAGGATTCGTCTCTCCCGGTATTGGGGGTTGATATCGCGCTGTGTCTAGGAGAGCCATTACACAAAGTCCCTGGTCAGGGCAAGCGAGATATACTGGTAGCGTTTCCAGTGTTATCTCAGGGTGTTCTGGGCTACACTCCGACACGACTTGTACCGCTATTAGGGGACTGACGTTTACCGCCCCTAGGCCCGCCATGCGATACTCTTAGACGAACAGACCGGACTGTACGGAGATTGTCACATTCAGGCTCAGTAGAAGTTCGGATGGGTTCACCTCATCAGTCTTCTTATCGGCATCTACCTGGGGACCGTTACGTACAGTTAGTACCGCTTGCGGCCTGTGGTTAAACCCACTGCCAGCGTAGTGTCGAGTCTTTAGAGCCCCACACAGAGGGTTATTCGCCTTTGGGCAAAACAGAGTAGAGGTCGCATGGTTTTGCGACGGGGTTCGTTCACATCCGCGCACTTGTGCACGTTTGGTGTCCGGACAGTTATTACTAGCAGGCTTTGGTTTAAGCCAGATCCTAGTATATGTTTTGGGATTGGTTTTATCTCATTGTATTCGTGTTCCTCGGAACTGTAGGGTTCCTTGGCACCCTAATGAGGTCTCACAAGGCATCAACCATGCCAATTTAAAATTTTACGGTGCCGAGAAACCCGAAACTACGGATCGTTGGCTAGATTTCTAGGCGAAACAAAACTAGTTAACAACTTAACTATAAAGAATACGGAAATACAACCTTTGTAGATCCGGTGCTCCACCTCCATAGCTCCGCAACGAAGTCCTTTGCTGTCCAAAAGGAATCCGGGCTCTAGCGTCGGCTTCATCGGAAAATAGGCGAGCTAGGTCGTCGATGTCCATGCCGAAGATGATCTACGTCGAGGCATCGCTAAATCAAGCTCCACCTTCACCAAGCCATGAAAACTTGTGAAGGAAACACACTCTACTACTTGGCAAGAGGTAGAGGATGAAGAAATAGGAAGTGGGTAGATTTTAGAATTGGATTTCTCACTCATTTCCATCAATCACCATGGATGGAGCTTGCTTTCTTCACTTGAAGAAAAGAAGAAGAAGAAGAAGCTAATTATGATAAGTTTTTTAAAATTGTAAAAGAAATGAATACTTATCATATTAGAACCATGGTTAGGTGTAGAGAATCAATCATGGTTAAAAGAAATGGTTAGGGTTAAGCATGAGACAAAATTGGTGACAAAGTCAAACATTCATGAAAGTTCATGAAAGAATAAAAGAAAGCCACCAATTCTTCTTATGCAAAATAATTTCCAAAAAGGAATAAATGAATAATTTAAGAAAATAAAACCCTAATCATTTAGTTAACCATGGTTTAATTCTTTGCACTTAACCAAGTAGGCATGCATCATCAACCATGATACAAACAAGTGCACAAAATCATATCGCATATGCAATGCGCACATCCGAATGAGAAAATCCATTCAAAGTGAACCGATACTAGTTAATGCAAAGTAATATATCAAATATATATAATTATACATTAAATCATTAAATCAACACTTGATTCAATGATCCGGTCATGTCGCACATAACCGATTGGTATCAATAGTAACAACTTATCGAATCAACACTTGATCCGATAACCCGGCTATATCGCATATAACCGATCAATGTCACATCGCGAGAATCGAATACAATATCATATACTGTTATTATTCTCGGTCCCGCACATATCTCATATGCGCTCCTATTTCGTTTCGCTTGAACCAGGAAACCTCTGTGTAGGACTCTAAAGACTCGTCAATACGCCGGCAGCAGGTGATGATCATATCAAGCACCCACAAGCCGCAAGCGGTCTGCTAAACGTAACGGCCACCCGGGTATTGAGCGATCTGAAGATCGACGAGCAAGCCCGCTCACACTCCAGTGAATCCAACCAGTAACACTACCGTACAGTCCGGTCTGATCGTCTGATATGTCGCATATCTTGCCTAGGGGTGGTAAACATCAGACCCCAATAGCTCGATAAGTCGTGTCGATATGAGGTCTATAACATTTCGAGAATCTACTGGTAACACTTACCAGTAAATCTCAGCAACCCTGGCCAGGGATTTCCTGTTATAGCCAATCGAGCACAGCGCAACATCAACTCCCTATACCGGGAGAGACGAATCCCCTCCTATCGCTCATTGTCTCCATGTGACTCGGGACTGTACCCAAAAACCACCGTTTTGCACGCCCTCTTGGACGTGGTAAGATGGAAATCAAAGCACAATGGGAACCACACAAGACTCTATGACGATCTCGGGTCAACAGACTACTCTGTACCAGTGTCACCAGAGAACTGCCATCTGACGTGAGGTATAATACCATCTGGGAGTTCTCGGCGAGTCCATCCAGTGTACCCAGTCTCTACTGAGCACCCGTATATCATCTCTGATGTCAAACACCAATGGATATGGGATCATCCATCGCCCATCTGTATGGATCGAGAAGGTATACGCTAGTCTACTCTGGTATATCGATGCCCCGTCTCGATACACCCACGACTAGGGACTTTGAAGGATGTACTTATAGACTATCTGTCCCCACTAGTATGATCTGCATCATAGTCCAGGTAGTCAAGCACACATCCTAAGGGCTTTACCAACATGTAACAGAGAGACAATCAGTGTACACGTTAAGGTAAAGATCAACCAGATAGCATACTATCATGTCGAGCAAGAAAGTCCTCCCTATATATGTCCCAGCATCCACTACAATATACATCCAATGTACAGTAATGGCCTCTAGGGCATACATATAACTAACAGGAACATGGATGCGGGTGTGTATGCACAGTTGACAGAGGCAGAGGCAGAGGATTCTCATTAGGGTTGATGACCATTGTCTTTTTCCAAACCCTAATGAATATGTGAAATATGATTAATGATATTAATTAAAGATAATTGTGTTATGGTTAGGGTTGTTGACCATTTGACTTTGGTTGACTTGTTGACCCATGTTGACATATTAACCATCATCATTTCACATGAAAGATACTCTTTGATTCTTGCAAAATTCATTAAATGTGAAATGATAATGGTCATTTCAAATGAACCATCACAATTTCCTTTTAATTATTATTGATAATTCATAATTCACATATATGAGAGTATGGTTGATAATTATCCTCATTCTCTCTTGCTCATTCTCTCTCATCCAAAGCTCATCCTCTTCCTTTCTCTCAAAGCTCTCATCTCTCATGTGTTGAGAACCATGAGCTCTTGAGATAAAACCTTCAAAACTTCACTCTACTCATTCTAGAGTTCTGGGTTTAGCAAGCCAAGCACTTTAGTTACCTCTAGGTTGAGGTAGGAGCTATAGGTAGAGGCCTTCGGGTGGATCTTTCTTCGACAAGAGAAGGCGACGAGGAGGAGCCGTTCAAACCACTCCAAGGAGTAAGAAGAGAAGGAGTTCAAGACCTAGGTATAACCTTCTAACTGAGTAGCTAAATCTTTTAGCTTGTTTGTTAGTTTTTGTTTAGCAAAGATCCTCCTTTTCAGTCCATGTTGCCTTGTGTTAAAAAAAACCGTTTTTTACCTATTCTGCCTCCCCGTAAGCACCGGGGTGGGTAACGTGGACTTACAGTGGTATCAGAGCCTAGCTAAACAACAACTAGCATGTTAGCAAAGTATTTAGAATTTCGATCCGAGAAAAAATTGCAAAACACGTCCGAAAACTTAACTTTCTGCCGATTTTTAAATCTGCTCCAAAAATAATTCCACATATCTTAAAAATCGACTTAGGGTTTTCTAAGAACATGCAGCAAAAACGAGCCCCTGAATCGGTCAACTCACCGCGGAACCGCGGCGAAACCATGCGTTTCGCCGCGGATCCGCGGCCGAGTTGACTCGGCCGCGACTCGTCTTTGCTACAGTTTACTCAGTGTTCTGTTTTGGTATTTTTAGGATATTTTGTTTCTGCCCGGAATTTCTAGAGAACAAAGTTGTGTTTGGGGTAGTTGCAAATCCGTATTTTTGATCGAAGTTCTGTAGACTTTAGCTAATGGGTTATATCTGTGATGTGATATATGCACTGAACGTCAACTAATCGCTATACGTCGATTAGTGGGGGTTGTGCATATCTGTAATCTGTAATGTTGATGGATTGTGTATATGAACTCGTTGGATTGTCATGGATGAATAGCCGGGGTTGTGAGATGAGAGTTTTCTTTATCTTTCATTTGATGTAATATGTAAATTGATGTAATATTATTTTATGGCCACACATCCGGGATGAGGTTGTAGCCGCCATTGTATTTTTTTTATTTACTGTTTTTGCTCCTAGGATAAACCCAAGGTAGGGTGCACAAACTACCGGGTACCTCGAAGTGCCGAGTGGCCAACTCACGTTGTTGAGGAAGGTTGCTTCACTTCGGGTACTTGGCGGGTAGTTTGCCGCACCCGTAGGGGTCTAGGGTGGGGTTTGGCTATTCATCGCGACCGTGTAATCCGTTTTTCGTTGCAGGCTCGAACGAAATCCAGATTCCTAGCATATCCAATGTGTTCATCTGTGATCTGGAATGGCTATCATTGCATCTGACGAATGTATATATCTATATATGATATCTAGTAGGCGTTGCTTATGTTTTGCATCCGCGCTAGTCCAGCCCCCGCTCTGTCGTTAGTTAAGTAACCTAACGGGTGATGACGGGACCCCGTGGCGAATGCTGATGGCATAAGCGTACGTCATATTTTCGTTGTTTTCTGCAATGGTAGGATTAATTGATGGGACGCATTAAATTAATGCAAGAAAATAAACCAAAGTTAAGTCGTTGGAACAATTTCAAAACCACTCGGTTTCTTTTCAAAAACAACTTTTAAACGCGGAGCTTAAACCACTCCTTTTAAAAGATATCACGTTCCTTCGATTATATCAAGTTCACTACGTTCACGGTTTCGCCAAAACCATTCGTAGCCCTCCGTCATTTCATATGGATAGTCAATAGTATTCAAGTTGTGTTTGTTGGCCAAAGTCAAGGCATAGTGATTGGTAGCTATTGGATATTCATATGTAGCATAGATAGATGCGTTGGTTTGGGACAGTCGTACTGCCTTGTTGGCCAAAGTCAAGGGTAGGTACGGGTGGGTTCAAATTAACCTGGAAAATGACGGGTAGAACTTGACATGTGACTTATGATTTGTTGGCCAAAGTCAAGGTCATAAGAGCATGGGGCAAAAATCCACATCGGGAGTTTCTAAAGAAACTGAAACTTGCTAGTGCTGCATACCATTTGGAGTGTGATGATTCTGGTAGGATTCCTTCAGTTTTATCACACAATGATATTTGGATCCCGATCCTACTGTGAGTATATGCTACTCCTCGGGAAACTTTCTCACTTAACGATCAATGCTATAAACCAAGTAGGTGTCTAGAAAGGTGTTAGCGGGGCTACGCCCACAGGGAAAAGAGGTTATTTAATTAAGGAACTTCGTGAAAGCGTCGTAAAACCTCCCTCGAAGTACCAACACTGGCCTGGCTGAACGGTTACGCAAGTATTGTACGGTAAGATTGATCCCGACTAATTCTTCTTTTTTGGTTTGAGGAAGGATTCGAGAAATAGTGGGAGCCATCCTGTTTAGACAAACTAAAAACTACTCTAAACTTGCAAGAGCATCATGCTAAAGTGTTTCTTCTCTCTCTCCTAATTGCAGCGACCAAGCATCATGACCGGCCTGAAGTTACTACTAGATAAAAATATACTGACAGGGCCAAACTACAAAGATTGGTTCAGGAATGTCAAAATGACAATCACTTATGACAAGTTGGGGTATCTCCTTATCACCAAAGCTCCCCCTGTCCCAAGTCCTCAATCCAGCGTCGCGGATAAGGAAATCCGTAAGACCTGGGAGATTGATTGGGCGAAGGCCAAGTGCCTCGTGCTTGCCTCTATGGACAATGAACATCAGAGGAGGCACGAGAATATGGACCCCGAATCCATATTTCTCCATACTAAGGATCTGTATGGAGAGCAATCCCGTATCGCCAGATACGAAGTCTCGAAAAAGTTGTTTTCGGCGAGATTGGTCGTCGGATCATCCGTAGCGGAACACGTGCTTAAGATGATTGGCTACATTGAAGAGCTCGCGGACCTAGGGACCACGTTAGAGAACGAGCTCTACACTGACTTGATTCTCCAGTCCCTTCCTTCCACTTACGCCCAGTTTATCCTGAACTTCAACATGCAAGGAAAGGAAGTTGAACTTTCGGAACTCCTAAACATGTTGAGGAGTGCAGAGGGCACCCTACAGAAAGTAAGGGAGACATCCACTTTGTTTTTTGGAGGAGCTTCCTCTTCCAGGTCCAAGACGAAAGCCAAAGGAAAGAAGAAGAAGGTGTAAGTCCATGCTACCTCTCCCGGTACTTATGGGCTTGCGGAATTTGGTGAAAAACAATTTTCTAGAGGCGGTAACATGGACTCAAACGGATCTTTGTTAAACTATCTACCTAACTAAGAGTTGTTAACTACTCGGTTAGGGGGGTATACCTTTGTTTCTTGAACTCCTTCGTCTTCTACACTTGATGGTTTTCCGGATCGGCTTCACCCCGTCGTCTCCTTGCGCCGAAGATCGATCCACCCGAAAGCTTTTACCTTTGGCTTCTTCTTCGAGCTTTGAAGAAACTAGTTCACTCGGTTTGCTAAACCTTGTGAACTAGAGTGAGTAGAGGAGAGTGTGTTGGGATTTTATCTATGGTTCTTGGTTCTCAACACATGAGACAAGTGAACCATAGACTAAAGAGAGGGAGAGCAAGAGGAAGAGGATGAGAGCTCAAGAACAAGAGAGAGAATGGAAATGATAGAATGAGAAAGACTTTTTCTCTCTTGGCTCTCATAATCCAAAGCCATCATAACAAATCATAGCAATCAAGTATTATGTGATGGTTTAAGCTACAATAGCCATATCATTTCATGCACTCATTTTTCACAAGAGAAACAAGCAAGCAAAAAGTCTTTGCCATGAAACGATAGCCATTGTCATCATGATGGTCAACTAGTCCAACCTAGTCAACCGGTCAACAAAGTCAACAAGTCAACAAAGTCAACCCCTCAACAACCATGTCACCATAATACTTAATTAATATTATTGTTAATCATATATCATATTCTCATTAGGGTTTAGCAAAAAGTCAATGGTCAACAGTCAACAGTCAACAACCCTAATGAGAATCCTCTGCCTCTGTCTCTCCGTCAACTGTGCATACACACCCGCATCCACGTTCCGAGGAACGCGAATACATACGAGATAAAATCAATCCCAAAACGTACACTAGGATCTGGATTAAACCAAAGCCCGCTAGTGTTAACTGTCCGGACACTAAACGTGCACAAGTGCACGGATGTGACCGAACCCTGTCGCAAAACCATGCGACTTGTCGCAAAACCATGCGACCTCTACTCTTTTGCCTAAAGGAGAATAGCTTTCTGTGTGGGACTTTAAAGACTCGACACTACGCTGGCAGTGGGTTTAACCACAGACCGCAAGCGGCACTAGCTGTGCGTAACGGTCCCCAGGTAGATGCCGACAAGAAGACTGACGAGGTGAAACCCATCTGAACTCCTACTGAGCCTGAATGTGACAGTCTCCGTACAGTCCGGTCTATTCGTCTGATACATCGCATGGCGGGCCTAGGGGGGTAAACGTCAGTCCCCTAATAGCGGTACAAGTCGTGTCGGAGTGAAGCCCAAAACACCCTGAGATAACACTGGAAGCCTACCAGTATATCTCGCTTGCCCTGGCCAGGGACTACTCGTGTAATGGCTCTCCTAGACACAGCGCGAAGTCAACCCCCAATACCGGGAGAGACGGATCCTGTCTAACCGTCACTGCCTCCAAGTGCTTCATGACTGCACCCAACTACTACCTGTTTGCACGACTCCTTTGAGCCGTGGTAGGGTAGTAATCTAAGTGCAGTGGGAACACACTCGAGGAGAAGTGACAGTGTCAAGTCAGCGGACTAAGCTGTACTCATGTCACCTGGGAACTGACAACTGACGATAGGTATAATACCAACCAATCAGTTCCCGACGAGTCCTGTCCAGTGTACTCGTAACCTAACGAGCACCCGCATACTATCTCAAGTACGACGTACTGACGGCTGTGGGACAGACCGTCTCCCCTGCTGGGATGAGAAGCGCATACGCTAGTCTACTCCGGAGTATCGATGCCCTGTCTCGATAGTCCTGCGACTAGGGACCTGTATAAGGATGTGCTTATGGATTACCCAGCCCCCACGAGTGTGATTGCCATCACAACGCTGGTAATCAAGCAAAGATCCTAAGGGCTCCACTAATGCGTATAGGTGATATAATAAAATAAACACATGTACACATTAAAGCAGAAACAAACCAAGTAGCATACTACCATTTTGAGCAAGATTGTTTATACAACTGTGAATATCCCAAGCTTCCATTAAGTAATATACAAACTAGTATGATACAGTAATGGCCTCTAGGGCATATACACTAACAATCTCCCACTTGCACTAAGGCCATGTACTGGCGTATCGAAGACCTATCATCTCGATCAGCCGCTCGAACTGAGTCTGGGGCAAGGCCTTGGTGAATGGATCTGCAGTGTTATCTTCTGAAGCAACCCTCCGAACCTCGATCTCCTGGCGATCCACGATCTCCCTGATCAGGTGATACCGCCTCAAGATGTGTCTGGATTTCTGATGGGACCTGGGTTCCTTCGCTAAAGCTATAGCCCCGTTGTTGTCGCAATACAGAGGTATTGGATCAACAATGGACGGAACCACCTGAAGTTCTTTCAAGAACTTCCTCATCCAGACGGCTTCTTTTGCGGCATCATATGCAGCGATGTATTCCACTTCCATAGTTGAGTCAGCAACGGTTTCCTGTTTGGAACTCTTCCTACACACCGCCCCTCCATTGAGGGTAAAGACAAAACCCGACATGGACTTGGAATCATCCTTGTCACTTTGGAAGCTGGAGTCAGCAAAGGCCTCGATCTGGAGGTCTTTTCCGCCATACACCAAGAACATCTCCTTAGTGCTTCTCAGGTACTTGAAAATGTTCTTTACCGCTATCCAGTGTTTCTCCCCAGGGTTTGACTGATACCGGCTTACCACGTTCAGTGCATAAGCTACATCCGGTCTGGTACACAACATCGCATACATTATAGAGCCTACCGCAGAAGCGTAGGGTATAATAGACATGCGATCCCTCTCCAAATCAGTCTTGGGAGACATCTCTTTGGAGAGGGTGATCCCGTGACAAGTCGGTAGGTTACCGCGCTTGGAATCTTCCATACTGAATCTTTTCAGTATGGTGTCGATGTACCAGGACTGCGAAAGTCCTAATATCCTCTTGGATCTATCACGATGGATCCGGATCCCCAGGATGTATGAGGCATCACCCAGGTCTTTCATGGGAGAACCTGTGTGACAAGAACCCCTTGACAGATTGTAGCATAGGAATGCCATTTCCTATTAAGAGAATGTCATCCACGTATAAAACGAGGAATACTACAGTTCCCGCTACAAATCTACTATAGATGCATGGTTCATCTGGATTTTTGATAAAGCCAAATTCTTTGACCGTCTCATCAAAGCAGATGTTCCAACTCCGCGATGCCTGCTTTAGTCCATAGATGGACTTAAGCAACTTGCACACCTTTCCGCTGCTCCCACTCTGAATGAAACCCTCTGGCTGGTCCATATAGACACACTCCTCTAAATTTCCATTTAGAAAAGCGGTCTTTACGTCCATCTGCCAAATCTCATAATCGTGGAAGGCAGCAATGGCAAGAAGGATCCGAATGGATTTCAGCATAGCCACTGGAGAAAAGGTTTCGTCATAGTCCAAACCAGGTCTTTAACGAAAACCCTTTGCAACAAGTCTAGCTTTATAGGTCTCAACCTGTCCATCTACACCAATCTTCGTTTTGAAGATCCACTTGCATCCTACGGGTTTTACCCCGTCTGGAGCAATGTCCAATGTCCATACTTTGTAGTTGTACATGGACTCCATTTCGGTCCGCATTGCATCCAGCCATTTTACCGAGTCAACGCTCTGAACGGCCTGCTGGAAGCTAGTAGGCTCATCATAATCTATGATGCAATCTTCTCTATCCCCGTCTATAAGAAAACCGTAGTATCTCTCGGGCGGATGAGACTGCCTACTACTCCTGTGGAGTGGCGTAGGAATGTCCTGTTCTTTTGAACCCTCTGGTTCCACTAAGCTTTCAGTAATAGTCTGTGGTTCTGGAATTTCTTCCAGTTCTACTGCGCTCCCACTAATTTCCTTTTCTAAGAACTGGTGTTCTAGAAAGTGGGCATGACGAGAAACAAAAACCTTTTGTTCCTCTTCGCAGTAGAAGAAATATCCCTTGGAGTTCTTTGGATATCCCACAAACTTGGACTGTACTGAGCGTGCCTCGAGTTTGTCCACATGCTGCTTTTTGACAAAAGCTGGACTTCCCCATGTCTTAATGTGATTAAGATGGGGCCTCTTCCCACACCACATCTCATATGGTGTGGTAGGCACAGTCTTAGTGGGAACTCGGTTCAAAAGGTATGCAGCTGATTCTAGCGCATACCCCCAGAATGATCGCGGTAACTCAGCGTTACTCATCATGGACCGTACCATATCCAATAGGGTTCGGTTCCGTCTTTCCGATACACCGTTATGTTGCGGAGTGTATGGAGGAGTAAGCTGCGAGAGAATTCCATTCTCTTTTAAGTAATTCAGGAACTCGGCACTCAAGTATTCACCACCTCGATCCGATCTTAGAATCTTGATACTTTTGCCGGTCTGTTTTTCTACTTCATTCTTATATTCCTGGAATTTTCCAAAGGCTTCGGACTTATGTTTCATTAAGAAGACATAACCGTACCTTGAAAAGTCATCCGTAAAAGTAATGAAGTAAGAATAACCGCTTCGCGCATGTGTAGACATTGGACCGCACACGTCGCTGTGTACGAGTCCCAAGAGCTCGCTCGCTCTTACTCCGTGTCCAGTGAACGGAGTCTTTGTCATCTTTCCTTTGAGACAGGATTGACAAGTGGCATACGATTGATATTCGAACGGATCCAAATATCCTTCTGTATGTAACTTAGTCAACCTTCTCTCATTGATGTGACCCAGTCTACAATGCCATAAGAAAGTCTGATTGATTTCTGGAGACTTTCTTTTGTGTGTATTCTGGACATTGAAAATCTGTGGTTGGTTTAATACTTATATACCATTGCTCAATGTACCTGACCCAATCAGAACTTGATTAAGGTGAATGTTTACAACATTGCTTACAAACGCAAATTCATAACCTTCTTTAGAAACCAAAGATACAGAAATGATATTACAAGTTGCGTTGGGTACAAAAAAGCAATTACGCAAAACCAAAACATGTCCATCTGACATTCCCAGGTGATAGTCCCCCACGGCCTTAGCATCCATGCTAGCTCCGTTTGCAACTTTGAGGGTCATGTCACCTGCCTTCAAAAACCTACGGTTTCTCAACGCTTGCAAAGAATTACAGATATGAGATCCTGATCCGGTATCCAATACCCAGGAAGTAGAGTTTATTGAAAGACAGTTTTCAATAACATACACACCTGAAGCTGAAGCCGCAACCTGCTTCAGATCCTGTGTTCTGGCCTTCCAAGCCCTGCAATCTTTCTTCCAATGTCCACTTTTATGACAATAGAAGCATTCTTCTTTATCCACAAGCTTCCCCACTTTCTTTGTTGCTTTTGCCTTTCCCTTCGTATCCACTTTACTAACACCGCCCCTTGGTTTGGCGGGGGCTTTCTTCTTCTTTCCCTTGGCTTTTGCCTTGGACCTAGAAGAGGAAGATCCTCCTACAAACAAAGTGGATGTTTCCCTACCTTTCTGTAGGGTGCCCTCTACGCTCCTCAGCATGTTGAGGAGTTCTGAAAGTTCAACTTCCTTTCTTGTAAGTTGAAGTTCAGTATAAACTGGGCGTAAGTGGAAGGAAGGGACTGGAGAATCAAGTCCGTATAGAGCTCATTCTCCAACGTGGTCCCAAGGTCCGCGAGCTCCTCAATGTAGCCAATCATCTTAAGCACGTGTTCCGCTACCGATGATCCGACGGCCAATCTTGCCGAAAATAACTTCTTCGACACTTCGTATCTTGCGATACGAGATTGCTCTCCATACAGTTCTTTTGTATGGAGAAATATGGATTCGAGGTCCATATTCTCGTGCCTCCTCTGATGTTCGTTGTCCATAGAGGCAAGCACGAGGCAC
The DNA here is from genome assembly GCA_030015575.1 of Agapanthus africanus. Lineage (NCBI taxonomy): Eukaryota > Viridiplantae > Streptophyta > Magnoliopsida > Asparagales > Amaryllidaceae > Agapanthus > Agapanthus africanus. The sequence continues at coordinate 163,836,841 of JASDDO010000001.1, forward strand.
TTGGCCTTCGCGCAGTCTAGTTCCTAGGTCTTACGGATTTCCTTATCCACGACGCTGGTTTTGGGACCTAGGACAGGGGGAGCTTTGGTGGTAAGCAGATACCCCAGCTTGTCGTAAGTGATTGCCATCTTGACATTCCTGAGCCAATCTTTGTAGTTTGGCCCTGTCAGTATGTTTTTATCTAGAAGTAACTTAAGTCCAGTCATGTCGATTGGTCGCTGCAATTAGGAGAGAGAGAAGAAACACTCAGCATGTTGCTCTTGCAAGTTTAGAATGGTTTTTAGTTTGTCTAAACAGGATGGCTCCCACTGTCTCTCGAATCCCTCCTCAAACCAAAAAGGAAGAATTAGTCAGGATCAATCTCACCGTACAATTCTTGCTTAACCGTTCGGCCAGGCTGGTGTCGGTACTTCGAGGGAGGTTTTCCAACGCTTTCGCGAAGTTCCTTAATTAAATAACCTCTTTTCCCTGTGGGCGTAGCCCCGCTAACACCTTTCTAGACACCTACTTAGTTTATAGCATTGATCGTTAAGTGAGAAATTTCCCGAGGAGTAGCATATACTCACAGTAGGATCGGGATCCAAATATCATCGCGTAACAAAACTGAAGGAATCCTACCAGAATCATCACACTCCAAATGGTATGCAGCGCTAGCAAGTTTCAGTACTTATGAAACTCCCGATGTGGATTTTTGCCCCATGCTCTTATGACCTTGACTTTGGCCAAAATATCATAAGTCACATGTCAAGTTCTACCCATCATTCTCCAGGTTAATTTGGACCCACCCGCACCTACCCTTGACTTTGGCTAAAATGGCAGTACGACTGTCCCAAACCAACGCATCTATCTATGCTGCACATGAATACCCAATAGCTACCAATCACTATGCCTTGACTTTGGCCAACATACATAGCTTGAATACTATTGACCATTCATGTGAAACGATGGAGGGCTACGAATGGTTTTGGCGAAACCGTGAACGTAGTGAACTTGATATAATCTATGGAACGAGATAGCTTTTAAAAGGAGTGGCTCAAGCTCCGCATTTAAAAGTTGGTTTTGAAAAGAACCGAGTGGTTTTTCGAAAGTGTTCCAACGACTTTTACTTGGTTTATTTTCTTGCATTAGTTCTATTAATGCGTGATATTCTTGCATTAGTTCTTTTAATGCGTCCCATCATTTAATCCTACCATTGCAGAAAACAACCAAAATATGACGTACGCTTATGCCATTCGCATTCGCCACGGGGCCCCGTCATTACCCGTTAGGTTACTTAACTAACGACAGAGCGGGGGCTGGGCTAGCGCGTCTGTAAAACATAAGCAACGCCTAAATAATATCATATATAGATATATTGCAATGATAGCCATTTCAGATCACAGATGAACACATTGGATATACTAGGAACCCGCAATTCATACGAGCCTGTAACGAAAAGCAGATTACACGGTCGCGGTGAATAGCCATGTAACGTTTTAGAATTAAATAAATATATAAATAAATCCTTTAAGTGAATTTTCTGATAATCGGTAAAATAAATGGTATTTTCCGTAAAACTTAACTATAATTATTTTTCAACATAAAATTAAATACGCCTATTTTAACTAGGTAATTGCTAGTATTTGGTATTTAATTAGTCACTTTTTAATTATTAGTTTACTTAAATATTTTTTTAATTAATTATTGTAACTATTATTATAAGCTTTCATTTATACATTAAATTAGTGTAAATTACAAAACGAGAATGGGTTAATCATACATTACTGAACCATGACCACTTATAACCTAGTTTATAACATGCTTAATCTATTTACATTTGACCCAATAGTTTAAGAAAATCCTAGAGAAAAGGTAGTTAGAGAAAGAAAATTTATAATTAAGGGAATAAGTAAATAGGTAATAAATTAGGAATACTTCTACACACTTCTCTCTCTCTCCCTTTTCTTTTATCCCTGGCCGAATTCTGCACAGCCCCCTGCCTCTCCTTCCAAGGCCGAAACCCCCTGCAGCTGCTCACAAATTTCTTCACCTCATTTTACCTCATTTCACTTCACCCCCGCTTCATCAATCTCACTCGCTTCTTATCATTAGCACCGACATTTGCGTGCCCAAAAGTGCACCCGCCCTTTCACCCTAAACCTAGTCGCCCTTTGCCATCATCAACGTGGCAGAGTCTTAACGCACGCGAAGTTCGACAAGTTCGACTACGCCGAAGCCACATCGGCTCCGGCCACTGCCGATTCCGACGACGACGCTCTACAAGAGCAGCAAGAATTCGTTGGAGCGATTTACCTTTCCATTTGGAGGATGCGATTCTTCAATCGATCAAGGCAACCGCGACGTTTGTAACCTGGAGGGATGAGAGCAAGGGTAGAGCTTTTATTACCTCAATTGAAATTTCTTGATGCTAAACGCATTGCTTGCGAGTTATCACTTCAGGTTCTAATTGTTCACTTTGTTTGATCAAATCTGTAGTTTCTGGGCCTCTTTCACTTGGATCTGAACTGTTTTGATCTGATACTGGAATTTATCGTCTTAGTTTGTGCTGATATCGGTTGAGTTAGAGATTTGAACCGTCTCGAATTGTTTGCTCATTAATTGTTTGCTGTATTTGCTTTGTGAATCACTTGCTAACTTGAAAAAAAATAAAAATTCTAAACTGAGTCGAATCATTTGCTTATAAGATGTTTGATCTATTTTCTATGAGGATTGTTTTTTGTGGAGCTGCCAACAGTTTCTTGATAACACTTGATGTTTTGTTTTGATGTTCTAGACAAATATTCCCTTAATTCAACTCAAAAGTGATTTTTGAATGACTAAACAGGTTGAGGGTTAAATAAAGCTAAGATATTTTCATCTTTTAACATGCTTAATGATATTTTAAGTTCAAAATGGCTGTTTCTTATGCATATGTCTACAAATATAATTTGGATCATAAAACTCCATATTTTTGGAATACGTAATGGTTGTATAAATTAAAACTCTATATTTCTAGCCTGCTTTAGAGAAGCTTAGGGTTGCTGACAGCAGATTAAACTTTTGAATTTTTGCAAGATTCTCATTAAATCGTGGAACCCACTTATGAATTACGTGTCTTATTTTTTCCCCCCTACATTGTGTAAGTTTGCAGCCAGTACTGCTACATAGGTCGATGTTTCCTTCTTTGTGCTTGAATGTCTTGTTTTGTTATTTCTAGTATCTCTTTCTCAATTCAAACTCCTCAAAGTTTTTCTTTCTTTCTTTTGTATTCAATCTTTACTTCTTTCATAAATAATTCAATGAATCCTGCCATCGTCTTACTTCTTTTATTATTCATATTATATTGTCTCCCTGGGGCGTGCGCGTCTAGTTAGTGCGCGTTGGTAGTCTTGCATAGTTTGTGTCCGCGACTGTTTATGTATCTATCCTCTTATTTACTTATATGCGGTTCTAGGTTCGGGTGCAGAGGCGTCGGGTGTAGCGCGGAAAGACATGGCGGAGATCGGATCAGATTAGCCGAGGCGTCCCGGTGAGTAGATGTATTCATCTATGGGGGAATCGTCTGGATGGCGCGAGGCGCCCCATAGTTAGGATTACTTTATTTCTTGCAAGATATGCATTGTTAGTTAGCTAACCCCTCTCATGCACATTTCATACATTTATAGCTATTCGTCTGCAAGATTTACATATGATATCCATATACACATGTGCGATATCACTTCGTAGGACACGAACACCATTACTGTAACGTTTTGAAAATCGTTTCGGTGAAATTTCGAAAAATCGGTAAAATAAGGGGGTTTTCTGTAAAAAGTCAAAATACAAATATCTTATTATAAAAATTAAATATACATATTCTAGCTATGTAATTGCTAGTATTTGGTGTTTATTGAGCCACTGGTGAAATTTCAAATTTTCTGAAAAAAAAATTTATTTTATTATTATTTTAAGCCGTCACTAATACATTTAATTAGGGAAAATTACAAATTGGAATGAGTTGAAACAAATTTTGTGCATCATAAAACATTAAATAAAATTTTATCATGTGGTTTTTGAAACGAAATCGTTTGCCAAAACAGTTTAGAAATTATTGAAGAAAAAAAGGCTTTTTTGTGAAAATGAATTAAATAGAAATGGAGTATGGTTGCATGTTAGTTTGTTGCAAACCTCACTCACACAAATTCCTTCACTCCTTCATCATGGGCCGAGCCCATGCTCAGCAGCCCTCCCCTCTCTCTCTCTCTCCAATCACATTCACTTTTCACTTCTTTTAAAATTAAAATATAAAATGAGAAGAATAAATAATTGAAAGTGGGTGTTGACTTGAGACCTTTTGTACATACTTCTACACAATTTCCTCTCTCTCCTCTTTCCCCATCATGTGCTGGCCGAGCCCTCCCATTTCAGGCCCAAATTTTCTCCATCTCTTTTCCTCTTCAAAAAAATCCACAAATTGCTACAAAAATCCACACAAAACATCACTAATCCCTAATTTAATCTCTACCCATTTTTCTTTTTCCCAAGCTAGCATGAATCAAGGAGCAAGATGATGATTTGGGAGGCTAAGATTCATGCTAAATCTCAAGATTCTAGGAGGTATAAATCTTAACCCTATAATGAAATTGTTAGTTATTGCTTAAAGCAAATTTAATTAAGTGTTAATTATTGTTTTATCGAAAGATTTGAGTTTCAAGAGAAGGATTAATTTATAGTTAGGGTTTTTTTTTGTTGTGTGTTTATGGTTGCATAGTGTAATTCATCATATTGTGAAATGAAAAACCTAAGCTAATTGCTAGTTTGCAAATTGTTAGGTTGAAATTGTGGTAATTACACTAATTTGCAAACTAGGTTTTGGAATTTAATTGCAATTGTTAGATTAAAAATCTAAATATGTTTTTCATGACTTCATTAACATTTTAAAGTGTAGTTTAATGTTATAGATCATGCAAATCTAAGCTAGATTGTAGTTTGTGTATTTTTGCTATGAAATTATTAAAATTGGTTATGTTGCAAACTAGATTTTTGAGATTGATATTAAGAATTAAGTTTAAAATCTAATTAACATTGGTATAACTTAATTAAGATGGTCAGTGAGCCTTATGGCCATTAGTTTTGTTAAAACATCATGTTTTGTATAAAAACGGGTAAATTTTGCTTGCTAGATTTTCGGAAAAATAGCTTTTAAAGTGAGTTTGAGGTTTTTGTGAATTGCAACCTATTTCATATTATAATTAGTACTTGTGATTGTATAAATGAGTGTGTTTGGGTTTTTCTCGATGGTTTGGCGTTTGTACGCCGACGTCGAGGGTTTTTAAGTTGATTTGTGAAAGCAACCATAAGTTTTGACCTATGTGGGATTCGTGAGTCGTTTTGGTCATGAGTCGGATTTTATTGCGATACGGTGCGTTATGATATGTAGGTACCCCATGTGGACTTCGAGACGACAAGCAAGCACGTGGCGACGTCGGCACCGGTGAGCGAAGATCAGGTGAGTAGATTTATATCTACGGGGAGAAGTCGGGTGGATGGCGTATAGCACCCCCGCAGTCCGTGGTGGTGTATACGGATGCGTATACACACCAACAATTATTATATGTTATTTGGGATTAATAACGATGTTTAGGATGGATATTGGTGTGTTGGATTATTTTAGTGTCGCGAACCCTAGGGTAGTGTTGCACTACACATACACACATACATACTTGCATACATTCCTATTTTTATGTGCTCATGGGATTCTTTATAGTTATGTGTTCACATGGGTATGGGACTATGTGTTCACATACGGATTTGAGGATGATACTTGGGATTGAGCAGAGTCGATGAGATTTGTTTTTGGTTGTGATATCGGTGATATGGCAGGATTCGTATTTGAGGTACGTCCTGGTGTTATAGCGGATCTTGGGACGGCGATACGGGTGAATAGTGTTATAAATAAAATGGTCGACATGTGATCGTGATATAAGGCATAATATGCTAGGATATTGATATTAGGCCGTATCGGGCGATGTATACCCCTTGATGATGATATGTGTTGACGATATCGGTTTGTACGAGATCGTCGATCAGTAGTCAGATCATGAGTATATTGAGTATATTAGTATTGTACTAGACATAGGTCAGTACCCTAGACTATGATCTTGGATAAAGAGGATACCAGAGGAATAGTGTGAGGAATATGATTTTGACCCGTACCCAGATTTGGGGATGCCGTACGACGGATTTACGTGCGAGCTATATCTTGATGCTTGATCCGCACTCTTGACTTGGGATGTCTGATTATAGATATGGTATCGGATATGATATTATTGAGGCGGGATCACCGACTAATATATATACAGGTATGCATATGTATCGACTCAGATGTTAGGCGGTTTCCTTACCTGTAGTCTAGCTTGTAGCTTAGCCCTTTAGTTTTAGTCAGTTGTTAGATTAGATTCGGTTCCTACCTATTTCAAAGCTTACGAATCGTGCGTATTTTAAAAGACAAGTCAAGGGATTCTACGGATATTTCAAAAATTAACGTATCTTTTCTTAAAAACACCGTAGCTCCTATTTTCAAAACCCCACGATTCGTGTTATTTCAAAAGGCACCATTGTAGGACTTATATTAGGTTAAAACAGATTAGTTATCGTTGCGTCTAGTATTCAGCTCCCGCTCATTATTGTTGTTTGCTCCGCATCACATGCTTATATTATGCTTCATATTCTACTGTTGATATCTTGTGGTTAGGACACCAGCACCATTACCGATGATGCGTATGTACCACGTACATTTACTTGCCGGCTCACACACATCTTCATCGGTAATTGCCATGTCACGTACACCTTAAAAAATATTATTGCTTGACATAGCCTGTTAGCTAATAGTTTAAACATGATATTAGTGTACTTGCCTTATATGTTAGTTTAGACATTGTAGTTATTACGTGCTACCTCATGCATACTGTTATTCATTGTTATGCCGTATTCATGGATTCTCATGCATATATTCACTTTTTACGTGCTATTGAGGTTTTGGATTCGGATTTCCCTGAGATTTTCTGGATTTGGGGAAAACCGCAAAACATATACAAACTTTTTCTTTCTCTTTTTAAATAAAAAGCGCGGTTTTTCCCATGATGTATGAGTCGTCCACCATGAGTTTGCTGATGGATTTCGAGGCCCGATTCGAGGAGTTGGATAAACCGTTTCGGGTACATGGTGGACCCGGTAAGGTACCCCGGGGCAAGAAGCTCGTGGTGATGACGATGAGCCTGGCAGGGGGAGACTACCTACCGGTGATTTTACCCGACGCGTCGGATATCCGGAGGATACCGTCGTGGTCTTGAGATGGATGGTAGGGGCCGGTCTGGACTGACGGCGCCCTAGATATTGAGATTGAGACATTGAGATTTCAAGATATTGAGGTACTGAGATTTGATGATACAGGCCAGTCCGGATAGCCGGAGCCTGAGATTTTGAGACATTGAGATTTATGTTTTGTGTCGATACTAGACACTGTTGATGCTGATTTCATCTATGATACCTCATCTTAAAAATACAAGGGAAATCGCACTAAATTATGAAAACAGTTTCTTCATTTACTTGTATTCTGTTTTCATGCATTCATATCTCATTCATATGATATATTGCTACCCGAGGCACTGACACGAGCACTTGGTATTACCGTTGCTTAGAGGTATACCCTAGCCATTGATATAGACTGCATGTTATATATATTTTAAGGATATATTATGATCTTTGACCTAGGTTGCGTTATTTATACGATTTCTATGCGTAGATGTTTTTCTATTCACGAGTTGGCAACTCACCCCCGTTGTGCCCCAGTTTCTTGCAGGTTTGCCGTACAGGTTTCATTACGGCTTGCGGGCATAGTTTCCTTCGGGTGATTTGCTAATAGATGGGTTTATTTGTATCGTACCCCCATTATATAACTTGTATATTATTACTCTGTTGTATCTAGAAGTTCCATCAACCAAACATGTATTTATTTCAGAGATAGAGACCAGTGATGTTATTCTTTCGACCTTAGAGTCGCGCGTTTTATTTCTGTGGTTTTCTTGTGGTTTTGAGTTTTGACCCTCGCTGTTGGCGTTGTATATTATATTGCTTGTGTGGTTGTGACCGTCGATTGACGAAGAGCTAGCTCTCGCTTGGGGATGCCTTTTATTGATTTCGTATACTATTCATGTTGTATCCCGTTTGGGGGCCAGTATTTACAAAGGAGACTCTGCCGAAATTTTCAGTAAATTTTTGATGTTTTTAAAAACCGTATAATTCGGCTTATGCTATTGAAACTACTTGTTTTAAATTGGTTTTCCTTCATTCTACTACTTTTCTTGGTTTGGTTTTCTGGGTTTTCGGTTTACTTAGATTACATACGCCTCGAGACGTCGTAGTTTAAGTGCCGGTCATGTTCCGTACTTTCGGGTCGTGACAAAGTTGGTATCAGAGCGTTAGGTTTTACCTTCGGAGCGTAGGATGACCCTTGGTTGATGGAATAGGTGACTAAAGTAGAGTGACGTACCGTAGGTATGTTCTGCGGCATATTTACGATACGCTACTCCACTTAAGAAGCCTTAGGATGTACATTTCTTTGCTCAGTATTACATTCATTCCGATCTAGCCTCATCAGTACCAGTTATGGTTTTGCTGCCACGATTACAGGCAGGGAGAGCTACCGCTAGAGTTGCGGTCAGCACGAGCTCGTCACGAACGAGGACTGACTAGGGCGAAATTCCGGCAACACACGATTGTAGAGATGTGTCTTTTTACTGTGGTTCCGCGCCATGAGCGTTTGGCGGATCGCCTTTATGAGGTTACTCGGATGTGCTGATCGACACTAGAGGATTGAGCCAATGATAGAGGCCAGCCAGATTTTGATGACCGTTGGTGTGTTGCTTATTCATGATGATCGAGGCACTGTTCAGCGTGCAGACGAGCGAGCCAGTTATTGCTGCGAACGACGAGATATTGCCCCAGATGCTGGAATTAGTGCAGAACGAGTTGTACTAAGAGATGATAGAAGGTCGCTAGTCATCGAGGATGAATGACTAGGACATGTGGATCGTTCGCCTACCCCGATACGAGGTCATCGGATAGATTGATTCCAGCTAGAGACGACTTCACGCGGAGACGTTGGGAGTCGACAGAGACGATCGAATGTCAGAAACCTATTATTCCAAGTTTAAAGTAGTCGGAAAGACATGCAGGCAATTCTATGGTCCCTCTAGAAGAATGAAACCCTAACTCGACTTAATGACCGTGTGAAAGCCTTTGAACCTTCGGGTTTGCGGCAGTTCTACGACGCCATTAGTGAGGCTTGGGTTTGCCCTTCTACGGCTGGACCACCGATGCTGTGGTATGTACTCGATACTATTAAACTGTGCCCAAGAGGTTGAGCTCTTGGGGGATTATGAGGTTTTGACGACTCGATCGGATGGCTCGACTTAATTCGGATGCTAGGTGGTGAGATGCATTTCTTGGGAGACTCCCGATACGAGGATAGCCGTTGGAACTCAGTCCATATAGCCACGATGAGACGAGTCCGAAGCGGTCGACATTAGAGAAAGTGGAGTAAAGAGGTCCGTACAAGATTTGGATAAGACGACGTTCCACTCCGCCGACATCAGAGATGCGATACGCATGCCGAGGCAGAGTACTGGATATACCTTCCAGAAGGAGTCGCGATGGGTATGCAGCCGTTCCAGAGCAAGATGCAGATATAGGAAAGGACGATGACTTCCGGACAGTTGGCAGAGACGAGACATGGAAGAGACCGTGAGCAGGATTCCTTCCAGGACACTGCTGCAATGATACTTGCACCCAGGATCAGATGGGTCACGTACATTCAGAGAGCCAGAGGCCGACGCCTGGGATATGCTGTCTTACGAGTGGTCGCGATGATTGACCGGGAGATGACAAGAGACGTGCCAGAACGGGATCATCCCCGTTAGCACACCTGACAAGGCCGATGAGCCGATGGACCGAGAGATTGGTAATTCCCAGTGAAGACCTTGACCCAGGAGTGGTCATTGTTATACACACCAGCAGGCCAGAGTTCATGATCATCGACGAGACGTCCTACTAGTGACCGCGATAGTTGGCCCGAGATTCTTAGAGGATGCGCTTGAGCGGTACTATTCCGCCATTATTGATTTCGATGTTTTGGGTGATTTATTCGCATGATTTGATTTTGATGATTGAGGATTTACGATCTTTGCACAGTGTTGCACTTGATATCGTTTTCGTGCTTTGGTTTCACATGTTTGTGATTTTACGGTTTTAGACATTTGAGTTGGTTTTGTGCATATATACGCACACGATTTGGTTTTTGCACGCGGTATAGTTTATATATGCTTGCAGTGCAGTGATACGCCTTTTGTGCACTTAGATGCACTGGACTTCGATTTCGATTGTGATGTTCGATATTTGTTTTGTGCACCTTATGCACTTGATTGGATTTTGCGCATGTTCGGTGCTTGATATTGGATTTCATGATTTCGTGCATGATGGATGCACCTGATTTGGGGGTTTTTGCGCATGTTGGGCGCATGTTATGAGATACGATTTTGGTGCACACCAGATGTACTAAATCGAGATTCTTCGTGCGTGTCAGACGCACCTGTCCTTGCTGTCAGGCACACACGTTGCCTATGACAGATGTTGTGTGCACAACCGATGCACTTAGATGTTGTTTCTGTGCGCTTGTATGGCACGTATATGGATTTTGATTTCCGTGCGCACCAGACGCACGTAGTATTCATACGCGTATTTTGGGATTGATTTAACCTATAGAGCAGTATGTTTTTATGATATTTGCTATGTGTTTTCGTACTGGGCAGGACTAGCCAGAGGACAGTACCTGAATATATTTGGCATTCATTTCCTTCAGATATTTACATATATAGATTCGATATTTACATGTATAATTTCGAGTTATATCATATTGGTTTTGCTTTGGATTTGGCATTGATGTCTTCCCCATGACTCCGATGATTGCGGGATGCATGACGGAGTTTTGATTTGAGTTATATGCTCATTTTTCATGCGCATACGCTGCGCTACGATTTGTTTTATATATTTACAATTTCGCAGCCCCGACGACTTGATGGTTTTGGTTTAGATGTTTTAGTATTTGGGGGGGAGTTTTGCTTTAAATTCGGGGACCGAATTTCTTTAAGGGGGAAGATTGTAACGTTTTGAAAATCGTTTCGGTGAAATTTCGAAAAATCGGTAAAATAAGGGGGTTTTCTGTAAAAAGTCAAAATACAAATATCTTATTATAAAAATTAAATATACATATTCTAGCTATGTAATTGCTAGTATTTGGTGTTTATTGAGCCGCTGGTGAAATTTCAAATTTTCTAAAAAAAAATTTTATTTTATTATTATTTTAAGCCGTCACTAATACATTTAATTAGGGAAAATTACAAATTGGAATGAGTTGAAACAAATTTTGTGCATCATAAAACATTAAATAAAATTTTATCATGTGGTTTTTGAAACGAAATCGTTTGCCAAAACGGTTTAGAAATTATTGAAGAAAAAAAGGCTTTTTTTGTGAAAATGAATTAAATAGAAATGGAGTATGGTTGCATGTTAGTTTGTTGCAAACCTCACCCACACAAATTCCTTCACTCCTTCATCATGGGCCGAGCCCATGCTCAGCAGCCCTCCCCTCTCTCTCTCTCCAATCACATTCACTTTTCACTTCTTTTAAAATTAAAATGTAAAATGAGAAGAATAAAGATTTGAAAGTGGGTGTTGACTTGAGACCTTTTGTACATACTTCTACACAATTTCCTCTCTCTCCTCTTTCCCCATCATGTGCTGGCCGAGCCCTCCCATTTCAGCCCCAAATTTTCTCCATCTCTTTTCCTCTTCAAAAAAATCCACAAATTGCTACAAAAATCCACACAAAACATCACTAATCCCTAATCTAATCTCTACCCATTTTTCTTTTTCCCAAGCTAGCATGAATCAAGGAGCAAGATGATGATTTGGGAGGCTAAGATTCATGCTAAATCTCAAGATTCTAGGAGGTATAAATCTTAACCCTATAATGAAATTGTTAGTTATTGCTTAAAGCAAATTTAATTAAGTGTTAATTATTGTTTTATTGAAAGATTTGAGTTTCAAGAGAAGGATTAATTTATAGTTAGGGTTTTTTTGTTGTTGTGTGTTTATGGTTGCATAGTGTAATTCATCATATTGTGAAATGAAAAACCTAAGCTAATTGCTAGTTTGCAAATTGTTAGGTTGAAATTGTGGTAATTACACTAATTTGCAAACTAGGTTTTGGAATTTAATTGCAATTGTTAGATTAAAAATCTAAATATGTTTTTCATGACTTCATTAACATTTTAAAGTGTAGTTTAATGTTATAGTGTAGGGTTCCTAGGCACTCTCAAGAGGTCTCACAAGGCATCAACCATGCCAATTTCAAATTTTACAAGTGCCGAGAAACTCTAATATGGATCGTTAACTAGAATTTTAGGCGAAACATTAAACTAGTTAACAACTTAACTAAAGATAAGAAGCTACAACCTTTGTAGATCCGGTTATCCACTTCCTTTGCTCCACGTAGTCGTCCCCTCACTATCCATCTCGAATCCCGGACTCTTGCATCTGCTTTATCGGAGAAATGAACGGACTAGTCGTCGGCTACAATGCCGAAGATGATCTACGTCGAGGTTACACAAGATCAAGCTCCAACTTCACCAAGTTGTGAAACTTGTGAAGAAAACACCCTATACTACTTGGCAAGAGGTAGAGGGTGAAGAAATAGGAGGTGGGTTCACTTTAGAATTGGATTTCTCACACTTTTGGTCAAGATGCCATTAATGGTGGCAAGCTTTTTCTTGAAGAAGAAGATGATGAAGAAGATAGAATATGATAAGTGTTGTTAAAATAGAAAAATAAAATGAATACTTATCATCTTCTAACTATGGTTATGTGTAGAGATTAGACCATAGTTATTTGGAATGGTTAGGGTTAAGTATGAAGACAAAATGGTCACATTAGTCAAACCTTCATGAAGCTTCAACAAGCTTCATGCTAGAATGAAACCATTTTGTTTTCTTTTATTTATTTGTCAAAAAAAGAATGGATAAATAAATAAGTTAATAAATCAAAACCCTAACCATTATCATAACCATGGTATAAGTCTTAACACAAAGCCAATTTACATGCATCATCAAACATGACACAATGTAGTGCACAAAAGTATATCACATATACAACTTGTGAACCACAAGTGAGAAAATCCTTTTAAAATGAACCAATACTAGTTAATGCAAAATAATATATCAAATATATAATTATACATTAAATCATTAAATCAATACTTGATTCAATGATCCGGTCATGTCGCACATAACCGACTAGTATCCAATGTATCGACTTATCGAATCAATCTTCGATTCGATAACTAGGTTATATCGCATATAACCAATCGAAACATTCATCGCGTGAATGAAATACGGTATCACATACACGCATCATTCTCGGTGCCACACATATCTCATATGCGCCCCTATTTCGTTTCGCTTGAGCCAGGAAACCTCTGTATAGGACTCTAAAGACTCGTCAATACGCCGGCAGCAGATGATGATCATATCAATCACCCACAAGCTGCAAGCGGTCTGATAAACGTAACGGCCACCCGGGTATTGAGTGATCAGAAGATCGACGAGCTAGCCCGCTCACACTCCTGTGAATCCAACCAGTAACACTTACCGTACAGTCCGGTCTGTTCGTCTGATATGTCGCATATCAAGTCTAGGGGTGGTAAACGTCAGACCCCAATAACCGATAAGTCGTGCCGATGTGAGGCTCATAACGGGTCGAGAAACTACTGGTAACACTTACCAGCAAATCTCTGATCAGCCCTGGCCAGGGACTTCCCTGTTACGGCCAATCGTGCACAGCGCAACATCAACCCCAATACCGGGAGAGACGAAACCCCTCCTATCGCTCATTGCCTCCATGTGACTCGGGACTGTACCCAAAGACCACCGTTTTGCACGCCCTCATGGACGTGGTAAGGTGGAGATCAAAGCACAGTGGGAATCACATAAGACTCTATGACGATCTCGGGTCTACAGACTAACCTGTACAAGTGTCACCTGAGAACTGCCATCTGACGTGAGGTATAATACCATCTGGGAGTTCTCGGCGAGTCCGTCCAGTGTACCCAGTCTCCACTGAGCACCCGTACACCATCTCTGATGTCAAACACCAATAGATATGGGATCATCCATCGCCCATCTCATGGGTCGAGAAGCGTATACGCTAGTCTACACTGGTATATCGATGCCCCGTCTCGATACACCCACGACTAGGGACCTTGAAGGATGTACTTATGGACTACCATGTCCCCACTAGTATGATCTGCATCATAGTCCAGGCAGTCAAGTACACATCCTAAGGGCTTTACCAACATGTAACTGATAGACAGTTTAAAGAGACAAGTGTACATGTTAAGATAAAGAGCAACCAGATAGCATACTATTATATCGAGCAAGAAAGTCATCTCTATATATGTCCAAGCATCCAATATAATATACATCATCTGTACAATACTGGCCTCTAGGGCATACATACAACTAACAATCTCCCACTTGCACTAGGGCCAGCTGCTGTAGTATCGCATACCGAGCATCCCGAAGAGTCTCTCAAACTGTATCTGGGGAGTGGCCTTCGTGAGTGGATCCGCCGTGTTGTTCTTCGTGTCAACCCTCCTGACCTCGATCTCCCGGCGATCAACTATCTCCCGGATCAGGTGATACCGCCTCAGAATATGCCTGGATCGCTGATGGGACCTAGGTTCCTTGGCCAAAGCCACCGCTCCATTGTTATCGCAATACAAAGGTATTGGATGCTCAATGGATGGAACCACACCAAGTTCAGTAATGAACTTCTTGATCCAGACAGCCTATTTAGCAGCATCGTTGGCAGCGATGTATTCAGCCTCCATCGTCGAGTCTGCCACGGTTTCCTGCTTGGAACTCTTCCAGCTAACCGCCCCTCCGTAAAGGGTAAAGACAAATCCCGACTGCGACTTAGAGTCGCCCCTACCGGTGATTTTACCCGACGCGTCGGATATCCGGAGGATACCGTCGTGGTCTTAAGATGGATGGTAGGGGCCGGTCTGGACTGACGGCGCCCTAGATATTGAGATTGAGACATTGAGATTTCGAGATATTGAGGTACTGAGATTTGATGATACAGGCCAGTCCGGATAGCCGGAGCCTGAGATTTTGAGACATTGAGATTTATGTTTTGTGTCGATACTAGACACTGTTGATGCTGATTTCATCTATGATACCTCATTTTAAAAATACAAGGGAAATCACACTAAATTATGAAAACAGTTTCTTCATTTACATGTATTCTGTTTTCATGCATTCATATCTCATTCATATGATATATTGCTACCCGAGGCACTGACACGAGCACTTGGTATTACCGTTGCTTAGAGGTATACCCTAGCCATTGATATAGACTGCATGTTATATATATTTTAAGGATATATTATGATCTTTGACCTAGGTTGCGTTATTTATACGATTTCTGTGCGTAGATGTTTTTCTATTCACGAGTTGGCAACTCACCCCCGTTGTGCCCCAGTTTCTTGCAGGTTTGCCGTACAGGTTTCATTACGGTTGCGGGCATAGTTTCCTTCGGGTGATTTGCTAGTAGGTGGGTTTACTTGTATCGTACCCCCATTATATAACTTGTATATTATTACTCTGTTGTATCTAGAAGTTCCATCAACCAAACATGTATTTATTTCAGAGATAGAGACCAGTGATGTTATTCTTTCGACCTTAGAGTCGCGCGTTTTATTTCTGTGGTTTTCTTGTGGTTTTGAGTTTTGACCCTCGCCGTTGGCGTTGTATATTATATTGCTTGTGTGGTTGTGACCGTCGATTGACGAAGAGCTAGCTCCCGCTTGGGGATGCCTTTTATTGATTTCGTATACTATTCATGTTGTATCCCGTTTGGGGGCCAGTATTTACAAAGGAGACTCTGCCGAAATTTTCAGTAAATTTTTGATGTTTTTAAAAACCGCATAATTCGGCTTAAGCTATTGAAACTACTTGTTTTAAATTGGTTTTCCTTCACTCTACTACTTTTCTTGGTTTGGTTTTCTGGGTTTTCAGT
Organism: Agapanthus africanus; assembly: GCA_030015575.1. Taxonomy (NCBI): domain Eukaryota; kingdom Viridiplantae; phylum Streptophyta; class Magnoliopsida; order Asparagales; family Amaryllidaceae; genus Agapanthus; species Agapanthus africanus. The sequence goes on from JASDDO010000001.1 coordinate 163,852,993, forward strand.
TTACTTAGATTACGTACGCCTCGAGACGTCGTAGTTTAAATGCCGGTCATGTTCCGTACTTTCGGGTCGTGACAATTACCATTGGCTCCTGTTGCACGTGCACTATTCATATGACACACACGCCTTTGGTAATTACCATGCCATGAGCACTGTGGGACCTGTTTAGTTTAGTATCACCATTTGCATTATAAACGATATATGAAATCGCATAGCATATATATACCTCGCATCATCTTCATACCTACATAGATTCTAGCCACAAATCACATCGCATACCTTGATATCATAGACATTTATCATATAAAACATGTTGGGTATTATGATTTTCTTGAGGATTTCAGTATTGCTGCGATTTCTGGATTTTGGGGAAAACCGCCAAAATTTAACAAAAGCTTAATATTATCATTTTTAAAAAAAAAACAAAGTTGCGGTTTTCTCGTGATGTATGTATCGTCCACCATGAGTTTTCAAATTTTCTGTTGGATTTCCAGACCCGATTCGAGGAGTGGATGAACCGTCTCGGGTACATGGTGGGCCCGGTATGGTACCCCGGGGCAAGAAGATCGAGTTTTAGACGATGAGCCTGGCAGGGGAAGATTACCTACCGGTGATGTCTGGCGCGGCGGATATCCGGAGGATACCGACCGTTGTCGTGAGATTTGATGATATGGGCTGATCCGGACTGACGGAGCTCGATGTATTGATACAGTGAGACATTGAGACAGATGTGTTTTCATATTTGGTGTCGATACTTGACACGTGTTTCAGATGATTTCTTGATGGTATTTAGCTATTATACAGATATTTTTTTTTTAAAGTTAAGAATGCAGAACTCATAGCATTTAAACACTTCAAGATTTAGTATTGACATTGCATACATGTGCATGCATACTAGAGGTATTACATCACATCTGGACATACATGCTGTGACGCATCTGTGTGCATTCTTACGATAGCCTTACTAGATATTATATTCTACTCACGAGCTGGCAACTCACCCCCGTTGTGCCACAGTGTCTTGCAGGTTGGACTCATCAGCCTAGTAGCGGCGACTTATCTTATTAGTGACTTTTTTTGCTCAGACTCGCGACATTGCTCGTAGGTGGGTTGCAAGAGCGTTTTTATCTCTTTTTGTACTATTTTTGTATCTAGTATTCTCCATCTACCACCTCTTATGTGTATATTCGACCTAGTGATGGGACTGAGAGATTTGTGTATATGTGGTTTCTTTGGGTCGAGCTCACTTGAGCCGACGTGTTTTTCTTATATTTTGCATTTCTTTATGCTCTTTTCTTGATATTACATACATGTATCGCGTGTGGTTGTGATCCGCCTTGGGCGAAGAGCTAGCTCCCGCTTGGGGATGCCATTTTGTGATTACAGGTTATATATCTTGTTGTACCCATTTTGGGGAATAGAATTTACAAAGGATACTCTGCCGAAATTTTCGGAAAATTTTTGAGGTTTTTTTAAAAAGGGGTTCAATGCAACTTAATTGATTTCAAAATCGTTTTCATGAAAAGTTTCCTTCACTCTTTTGGTTTTGGTTTAGATTTTTCTGGGCTTTGGCTGACTTAGGTTACGTTACGCCTTTAGACGTCTCGTAATCTAAGTGCCAGTCACGTTCCGTACCTTCGGGTCGTGACAAAGTTGGTATCAGAGCGAGGTTTTACCTATCTGAGTGTAGGACGACCTTGGTAGATGGAGTAGGTGACTTAAGCAGAGTGGCGTAGCGTGGGTATGATCCGCGGCATACTCACGATACGGTACTCCGCCTAATTGACCTTAGGACAGATTTGCTTGTATTTCCTTTCTCGATTCCTTGATTCAATTGCAATGTTCTTATCGGTCATGTTTCTTATTCCAGCTTCGATACCGCCAAAGACTACGAGAGCTCAGCGGGTTGCCGCTAGGGATGAGATTCGAGCGGGCTCGTCTGAGGCGAGGATCGAGCGGGATGATACGCCTACCCCTCAGGGTCATATTGATCCGCCTTATTCAGATCGTATTGCCAGATTAGAGGCCGGCATGCAGGAGTTGCGACAGATGAGGGGATCTTTAGTTGAGTCCGGTCGGGCACAGAGATCCGAGGGCGTTCCTTCCACCGCACAGACCACGATAGTACCTGCTGCACAGATGGTCACTCCTGCTACTACTGCGACTATCCATGTTTCACTACAGGAGTTCATGAGATTGAGACCTCCAGCTTTTACCGGTACGGATGCGACAGAGGACCCACAGGCATTTCTTGATAGGATGGCTCGGATTTGCCATTCATTGAGGTGTTCTGATGATAGATTGGTGGAGTTCGCGAGTTTTCGTTTGGAGGGTCTTGCCCAGACATGGTACGATTCAGTAGAGAGAGGCCGAGCTGCAGGTCTACCTTCTATGACCTGGGATGAGTTTACAGCTGCGTTTCTTACCCGTTTTCTTCCGGAGAGTGTCCGAGATGCTCAAGCCCGTAGTTTTGAGTCTCTGCGCAAGACTCCTGGGATGACAGTGTCCGAGTATGATGTTTAGTTTACTCAACGTTTCGATATGCTCCTTACCTGGTGGACACTGAAGAGAGATGAATAAAGAGGTTCGCGTGAAGATTGCATATGCAGTTATTTCTTGCTGTTGGTACCCAACCCTTTGACACTTATGTCGTTGTTATGGACGAAACCTTTTTGTTGAAGGAGCATATTTATGAGACATCAATCGTTTCTTGACCAAAGCGGATTCGTACCGGTATGCCAGCACAGAGGCGGTTGGATAGACGCCGTTGTGATAGGTATTCGTTCGGTGTTTTCTTCCGAAATGTATTTCTTTCCGGTGTCGTTTAAGATGGTATCCATATACCTTGTATCGTAGTCCAGCCGATAGTAGTCATTGCTAAATCATCCGCTTGTTGTGATTCCTTCCGTAGGCTAATCCTTGGTCGCTCGATGTGTTTTTCGTTCATGTTTGTTTTGTTCACATCAGAGATAAGGATTCTTCATTCAATTTGATTTCTTCTCTTCGCGCTGCTCCATTTTTAGGAAAGGATGTCAGGAAATTCTTGGCGTATGTTTGCGATGTTGGAGCCGTAGAGGTCCCGTTGGACCAAGTCCCGATTGTAAGGAAATTTCAAGATGTCTTTCCTGACAAGATGCTTGGTTTGTCGCCAGAGCGCGATGTTGAATTTTGCTTGACTTGATTCCCGGCACGGAGCCTTCTTCTATACTGCGATATCGGATGAAACCGGCGGAGCTATGAGGACTGGAGGATCAGTTGCAAGATTTTTTGGATAAAGGGCTTGTTTGTCCGAGTGCGTCACCTGCGGTATTCATATCCTGTTCGTCAAGAAAAAAAAAGACAGCAGTTGTATTTGTGCATCAATTTTCGTCGGTTGAGTTGGGCTACTGTGCGGAACAGATATCCCCTACCTCGCATCGATGAATCATTGGATTAGCTCTAGGGTGCGGGATATTTCTCGAAGTTTGACTTGTACCATCTGTTGCGGGTTCAAGAGGATGATATTCCGAAGATTGTTTTTCGCACACGCTACGGGCACTATGAGTTTTGATGATCTCGTTCGGATTCATCAATACCCCAGCAGCATTTATGAATTGGATGAACCGTATTTTCAGGACGCTTCTTGATTAGTTTAGCATGATGTTCATTGGGGACATCCTAGTGTACTTTTGGAGCCGAGTGGAGCCTGGACAGCAATTGGGGATTTCGTTACAGATTTTGAAGGAACACCAGCTATTTGCTAAATTATTCAAGTGCATTTTTTTGATTGGATAGTGTTGACTGCATGGGTCACATGGTTATGAAGGATAGTATATGTATGGAACCGAAGAAGATTGAGGCCGTTCATCACTGGCCAAGACCTGAAACAGTGACAGTGGTTTGCAGCATTTTGGGTTTGGACGGATTCTATTGATATTTCGTACAGGATTTTCTCATATAGCTACGACGTTGATCGGGTTGATCCGGAAGAGAGTTTTTTTCTTTGGACCATAAGAAGCTTAAAGTTTATTTTCAGCAGTGAAATCTAAATTTAAGACAGCGCAGATGGATACAGCTAGTGAAGACTATGACTGCGAGATTCCTTATCATTCGGGCAAGGGGAATGTTGTGGCAGATGTTTTGAGTCGGAGTCCTGGAGGTAGCTTTTGTTGTTTGAGCACGGTTCAGAAACAGTCGACGGCAGATTCATGACAGCCAGCCCTGTTTGAGAATTCTGGCTTCAATTTTTTTTCCAGTGTTCCAGGATCTGGGTTTTAGAGTTTCAGGTGTTGCTTGTTTTTGCTACGATTGCATGTGATGTGATCTTACAATATAGGCAATTCAGAGTGTTTCGTATTCGTAGTTCTAACATTGTTTCGGATTTACGCATGTTGTCTAGGAGAAGTCAAAAAGTTCGAATGAATGTCAAAAACCCATTAGTTTAAGGTGTTCGGAAAAACATGCAAGTAATTCTATGGCCAATCTAGAAGAATGAAACCCTAATTCGACATAGAACCGCTTTTGAACCTTAGGGTTTATGGCAGTTCAGTGGTGCAATTAGTGAGGCTTTGGACACCAATTGAGTATCAGTGCAATTTTCTATCCGAAGACCGACGATCAATCTGAGAGGACTATTCAGACTATTGAGGACATACTCCGAGCCTGCGTTCTAGATTTTGTGGCGTTAAGGTCATCATTCGCCCTTAATAAAGTTTTCCTATAATACCAGCTCCCAGGAGAAGATTAAGATAGCACCCGTCGAGGCGTTATTTGGAAGGAGATGTCGATCGCCTGTATGTTGGACAGAGCTCAGGGAGAGCAGTATTTTGGGGCCGCAGATCGTACAGGAGACGACCGAGAAGATACAGCTGATTCGGGACAGGATGAGAGCGGCACAGAGTAGGCAGAAATCATATGCTGACAGGTGCCGTCGCCGACTCAAGTTCGCTGTTGGCGATCATGTTTTCCTGAAGGTCTCTCCGATGAAGGGTGTGATGAGATTTAGGCGGAAAGGGAAACTTAGTCCTAGATATGTTGGTCCCTTCGAGATCCTAGAGCGTGTTGGTCCAGTCGCTTATCGGTTAGCTCTTCCGCCCAGCTTCTCCGATGTTCACCCCGTGTTCCATGTTTCGATACTCCGCAAGTACCTTCATGACCCTTCTTATGCGATACAGCATCAGACAGTTCAGCTGGAGCGCAATCCTTCTTTCACTAAGTAGCCGATAGTCATTCTAGATCGGCAGGTGAAGAAACTGAGGTCCGAAGTCCTATCGACCGTATTGGTTCTTTGGCATGGTCCGACTAGCGGAAAGAGACACGTGAGAAGCAAAGGACGAGATGCGGGAGGAATATACCTATCTCTTCGAGGGTACGCATAGTTAGATTTAATTCGGGGACCGAATTTCCTTAAGAGGGGAAGATTGTAACGTTTTAGAAATAAATAAATATATAAATAAATCCTTTAAGTGAATTTTCTGATAATCGGTAAAATAAATGGTATTTTCCGTAAAACTTAACTATAATTATTTTTCAACATAGAATTAAATACGCCTATTTTAACTAGGTAATTGCTAGTATTTGGTATTTAATTAGTCACTTTTTAATTATTAGTTTACTTAAATATTTTTTTAATTAATTATTGTAACTATTATTATAAGCTTTCATTTATACATTAAATTAGTGTAAATTACAAAACGAGAATGGGTTAATCATACATTACTTAACCATGACCACTTATAACCTAGTTTATAACATGCTTAATCTATTTACATTTGACCCAATAGTTTAAGAAAATCCTAGAGAAAAGGTAGTTAGAGAAAGAAAATTTATAATTAAGGGAATAAGTAAATAGGTAATAAATTAGGAATACTTCTACACACTTCTCTCTCTCTCCCTTTTCTTTTATCCCTGGCCGAATTTTGCACAGCCCCCTGCCTCTCCTTCCAAGGCTGAAACCCCCTGCAGCTGCTCACAAATTTCTTCACCTCATTTTACCTCATTTCACTTCACCCCCGCTTCATCAATCTCACTCGCTTCTTATCATCAGCACCGACATTTGCGCGCCCAAAAGTGCACCCGCCCTTTCACCCCAAACCTAGTCGCCCTTTGCCATCATCCACGTGGCAGAGTCTTAACGCACGCGAGGTTCGACAAGTTCGACTACGCCGAAGCCACATCGGCTCCGGCCACTGCCGATTCCGACGACGACGCTCCACAAGAGCAGCAAGAATCCGTTGGAGCGATTTACCTTTCCATTTGGAGGATGCGATTCTTCAATCGATCAAGGCAACCGCGACGTTTGTAACCTGGAGGGATGAGAGCAAGGGTAGAGCTTTTATTACCTCAATTGAAATTTCTTGATGCTAAACGCATTGCTTGCGAGTTATCACTTCAGGTTCTAATTGTTCACTTTGTTTGATCAAATCTGTAGTTTCTGGGCCTCTTTCACTTGGATCTGAACTGTTTTGATCTGATACTGGAATTTATCGTCTTAGTTTGTGCTGAGATCGGTTGAGTTAGAGATTTGAACCGTCTCGAATTGTTTGCTCATTAATTGTTTGCTGTATTTGCTTTGTGAATCACTTGCTAACTTGAAAAAAAAATAAAAATTCTAAACTGAGTCGAATCATTTGCTTATAAGATGTTTGATCTATTTTCTATGAGGATTGTTTTCTGTGGAGCTGCCAACAGTTACTTGATAACACTTGATGTTTTGTTTTGATGTTCTGGACAAATATTCCTTTAATTCAACTCAAAAGTGATTTTTGAATGACTAAACAGGTTGAGGGTTAAATAAAGCTAAGATATTTTCATCTTTTAACATGCTTAATGATATTTTAAGTTCAAAATGGCTGTTTCTTATGCATATGTCTACAAATATAATTTGGATCATAAAACTCCATATTTTTGGCATACGTAATGGTTGTATAAATTAAAACTCTATATTTCTAGCCTGCTTTAGAGAAGCTTAGGGTTGCTGACAGCATATTAAACTTTTGAATTTTTGCAAGATTCTCATTAAATCGTGGAACCCACTCATGAATTACGTGTCTTATTTTTTCCCCCCTACATTGTGTAAGTTTGCAGCCAGTACTGCTACATAGGTCGATGTTTCCTTCTTTGTGCTTGAATGTCTTGTTTTGTTATTTTTAGTATCTCTTTCTCAATTCAAACTCCTCAAAGTTTTTTTTTCTTTCTTTTGTATTCAATCTTTACTTCTTTCATAAATAATTCAATGAATCTTGCCATCGTCTTACTTCTTTTATTATTCATATTATATTGTCTCCCTGGGGCGTGCGCGTCTAATTAGTGCGCGTTGGTAGTCTTGCATAGTTTGTGTCCGCGACTGTTTATGTATCTATCCTCTTATTTACTTATGTGCGGTTCTAGGTTCGGGTGCAGAGGCATCGGGTGTAGCGCGGAAAGACATGGCGGAGATCGGATCAGATTAGCCGAGGCGTCCCGGTGAGTAGATGTATTCATCTATGGGGGAATCTTCTGGATGGCGCGAGGCGCCCCATAGTTAGGATTACTTTATTTCTTGCAAGATATGCATTGTTAGTTAGCAAACCCCCCTCATGCACATTTCATACATTTATAGTTATTCGTCTGCAAGATTTGCATATGATATCCATATACACATGTGCGATATCACTTCGTAGGACACGAACACCATTACCATTGGCTCCTGTTGCACGTGCACTATTCATGTGACACACACGCCTTTGGTAATTGCCATGCTACGAGCACTGTAGGACCTGTTTAGTTTAGTATCACCATTTGCATTATGCACGATATATGGAATCACATAGCATATATATACCTCGCATCATCTTCATACTTACATAGATTCTAGCCACAAATCACATCGCATACCTTGATATCATAGACATTTATCATATAAAACATGTTGGATATTATGATTTTCTTGAGGATTTCAGTATTGCTGCGATTTCTGGATTTTGGGGAAAACCGCCAAAATTTAACAAAAGCTTAATATTATCATTTTTTAAAAAAAAAACAAAGTTACAGTTTTCTCGTGATGTATGTATCGTCCACCATGAGTTTTCATGTATTCTGTTGGATTTCGAGACCCGATTCGAGGAGTGGATGAACCGTCTCGGGTACATGGTGGGCCCGGTATGGTATCCCGGGGCAAGAAGATCGAGTTGTAGACGATGAGCCTGGAAGGGAAAGACTACCTACCGGTGATGTCTGGCGCGGCAGATATCCGGAGGATACCGACCGTTGTCGTGAGATTTGATGATATGGGTTGATCCGGATTGACGGAGCCCGATGTATTGAGACATTGATACAGTGAGACATTGAGACAGATGTGTTTTCATATTTGATGTCGATACTTGACACGTGTTTCAGATGATTTCTTGATGGTATTTAGCTATTATACAGATATTCTTTTTTTTTTTTAAAGTTAAGAATGCAGAACTCATAGCATTTAAACACTTCAAGATTTAGTATTGACATTGCATACATGTGCATGCATACTAGAGGTATTACATCACATCTGGACATACATGCTGTGACGCATTTGCGTGCATTCTTACGATAGCCTTACTAGATATTATATTCTACTCACGAGCTGGCAACTCACCCCCATTGTGCCACAGTGTCTTGCAGGTCGGACTCATCAGCCTAGTAGCGGCGACTTATCTTATTAGTGACTTTTTTTGCTCAGACTCGCGACATTGCTCGTAGGTGGGTTGCAAGAGCGCTTTTATCTCTTTTTGTACTATTTTTGTATCTAGTATTCTCCATCTACCACCTCTTATGTGTATATTCGACCTAGTGATGAGACTGAGAGATTTGTGTATATGTGGTTTCTTTGGGTCGAGCTCACTTGAGCCGACGTGTTTTTCTTATATTTTGCATTTCTTTATGCTCTTTTCTTGATATTACATACATGTATCGCGTGTGGTTGTGATCCGCCTTGGGCGAAGAGCTAGCTCCCGCTTGGGGATGCCATTTTGTGATTACAGGTTATATATCTTGTTGTACCCATTTTGGGGAATAGAATTTACAAAGGAGACTCTGCCGAAATTTTCTAAAATTTTTTGAGGTTTTTTTAAAAAGGGGTTCAATTCAACTTAATTGATTTCAAAATCGTTTTCATGAAAGGTTTCCTTCACTCTTTTGGTTTTGGTTTAGATTTTTCTGGGTTTTGGCTGACTTAGGTTACGTTACGCCTTTAGACGTCTCGTAATCTAAGTGCTAGTCACGTTCCGTACCTTCGGGTTGTGACAAGCCAATACCCCACCCAAGACCCCTACGGGTGCGGCAAACTACCCGCCAAGTACCCGAAGCGAAGCAACCTCTCTCAACTCCGTGAGTAGGCCACTCGGCACTTCGGGATACCCGGTAGTTTGTGCACCCCCTCCATGGGTCTATCCTAGGAGCAAAAACAGTAAAAAGAAATTATACAATGACGACTACAACCCCGACCCGGTTGTGCGGCCATACAAATAATTATTACATCAATTTACAAATTTACATGAATTGAAAGAAAAGAAAACTCTCGTTTCACAACTCCCGGCCATTCACCCGCGACAATCCAATGAATTCATATACACATACCAATAACATTACAGATCACAGATTTGTATAACCCCCACTAATCGACATATAGCGATTAGCAGACGTTCAATACAAATATCACATCGCAGATATAAACCCGTTAGCCTTAGTCTTTAGAAACTCAATCAAAATACGGTTTTTAAAGCCCCAAAAACAAATTTTTCTATCTGGAAAATCTGGGTTGAAAAAACATATACCAAAATTCCCAAAATAACCCATTGAGTATACTGCAGTAAAGACGATCCAGAGAAGAGCCAAGATGGCCGCGGAACCGCGGCAATAGCAAGCTATTGCAGCGTTTCCGCGGTGGTTTGATGGAATCTCTGCGTCGTTTTTCTACAATATCTTTAAAAAACCCTGAGTCGATTTTTAAAGCATGATTTATTATTTTTACAGACTTAAAAAAATCGACAGCAAGTTGGATTTTTGGGTGTATTTCGTGACTTTTTCTCCGATCGAATTTCTAGTTACTATGCTAACATGTTAGGTAGTGTTTAACTAGGCTCTGATACCACTGTAAGTCCATGCTACCTCTCCCGGTACTTACGGGCTTGCGGAATTTAGTGAAAAACAATTTTCTAGAGACGGTAACATGGACTCAAATGGATCTTTGTTAAACTATCTACCTAACTAAGAGTTGTTAACTACTCGGTTAGGGGGTTAAACCTTTGTTTCTTGAACTCCTTCGTCTTCTACACTTGATGGTTGTCCGGATCGGCTTCACCCCGTCGTCTCCTTGCGCCGAAGATCGATCCACCCGAAAGCTTCTACCTTTGGCTTCTTCTTCGAGATTTGAAGAAACTAGTTCACTCGGTTTGCTAAACCTTGTGAACTAGAGTGAGTAGAGGAGAGTGTGTTAGGATTTTATCTATGGTTCTTGGTTCTCAACACATGAGACAAGTGAACCATAGACTAAAGAGAGAGAGAGCAAGAGGAAGAGGATGAGAGCTTAAGAACAAGAGAGAGAATGAGAAAGACTTTTTCTCTCTTGGCTCTCATAATCCAAAGCCATCATAACAAATCATAGCAATCAAGTATTATGTGATGGTTTAAGCTACAATAGCCATATCATTTCATGCACTCATTTTTCACAAGAGAAACAAGCAAGCAAAAAGTCTTTGTCATGAAACGATAGCCATTGTCATCATGATGGTCAACTAGTCCAACCTAGTCAACCGGTCAACAAAGTCAACAAGTCAACAAAGTCAACCCCTCAACAACCATGTCACCATAATACTTAATTAATATTATTGTTAATCATATATCATATTCTCATTAGGGTTTAGCAAAAAGTCAATGGTCAACAGTAAACAGTCAACAACCCTAATGAGAATCCTCTGCCTCTGTCTCTCCGTCAACTGTGCATACACACCCGCATCCGCGTTCCGAGGAACGCGAATACATACGAGATAAAATCAATCCCAAAACATACACTATGATCTGGCTTAAACTAAAGCCCGCTAGTGTTAACTGTCCGGACACTAAACGTGCACAAGTGCACGGATGTGACCGAACCCTGTCGCAAAACCATGCGACCTGTCGCAAAACCATGCGACCTCTACTCTTTTGCCTAAAGGCGAATAGCTTTCTGTGTGGGACTCTAAAGACTCGACACTACGCTGGCAGTGGGTTTAACCACAGACTGCAAGCGGCACTAGCTGTGCGTAACGGTCCCCAGGTAGATGCCGACAAGAAGACTGACGAGGTGAAACCCATCTGAACTCCTACTGAGCCTGAATGTGACAGTCTCCGTACAGTCCGGTCTGTTCGTCTGATACATCGCATGGCGGGCCTAGGGGGCGGTAAACGTTAGTCCCCTAATAGCGGTACAAGTCGTGTCGGAGTGAAGCCCAAAACACCCTGAGATAACACTGGAATCCTACCAGTATATCTCGCTTGCCCTGGCCAGGTACTACTCGTGTAATGGCTCTCCTAGGCACAGTGCGATGTCAACCCCCAATACCGGGAGAGACGGATCCTGTCTAACCGTCACTGCCTCCAAGTGCTTCAGGACTGCACCCAACTACTACCTGTTTGCACGACTCCTTTAAGCCGTGGTAGGGTAGTAATCAAAGTGCAGTGGGAACACACTCGAGGCGAAGTGACAGTGTCAAGTCAGCGGACTAAGCTGTACTCATGTCACCTGGGAACTGACAACTGACGATAGGTATAATACCAACCAATCAGTTCCCGAAGAGTCCTGTCCAGTGTACTCGTAATCTAACGAGCACCTGCATACTATCTCAAGTATGACGTACTGACGGCTGTGGGACAGACCATCTCCCCTGCTGGGATGAGAAGCGCATACGCTAGTCTACTCCAGAGTATCGATGCCCTGTCTCGATAGTCCTGCGACTAGGGACCTGTATAAGGATGTGCTTATGGATTACCCAGCCCCCACGAGTGTGATTGCCATCACAACGCTGGTAATCAGGGCTCCACTAATGCGTATAGGTGATATAATAAAATAAACACATGTACACATTAAAGCAGAAACAAACCAAGTAGCATACTACCATTTTGAGCAAGATTGTTTATACAACTGTGAATATCCCAAGCTTCCATTAAATAATATACAAACTAGTATGATACAGTAATGGCCTCTAGGGCATATACACTAACAGAAGGCCCCCACCAAACCACGGGGCGGTGTTAGTAAAGAGGAAGCCAAGGGAAAGTCTAAAGTAGCAAAGGTAGCGGGAAAGCTTGTGGGAAAGGAAGAGTGCTTTTATTGTCACAAGAGTAGACACTGGAAGAAAGATTGCAGGGCTTGGAAGGCAAGAAACCAGGACCCGAAGCAAGTTGTGGCTTCGGCTTCAGGTGTGTATGTTATTGAAAACTGTCTATCAATAAATTCTACTTCCTGGGTATTGGATACCGGATCAGGATCTCATATCTGTAATTCTTTGCAAGCACTGAGAAAGCGTAGGGTTTTGAAGGCAGGTGATATTGTAAGTGCACGGCGGCGCCCCGGCCGTCAACCCGACGGCCAAAAGCGGAAGCGGTGATAAACTTAAATTTTGCGGACTTAGCAAACCGGCACCACCTCGCACTATAACCCGGATCGAACCATTAACTAGTCCTAGCTAACTACAAGAAAGGGAATAGAGATATACCGAGTGATCCGAGTCCTCCGGTCTTCTCGTCATCGTCCCGATCTCCTGCGGAATGTCCCGTCTCCTCCTCGTCGCCGGAAGTGCACCACATCGCCTACATCGTTTACGGGCTCCCACCTCAATGCCGAGGCAACTCGGGCACGAAGCCGGCTACTCGACGTGCCCAAGATCTGCTGTAGAATGTAGTGAGCAAGTCTCATTCGGGGTATGTGGAATTGCCTTTTGTGGTGGAGGGATGATACAAACTCATGGAGGTGGAACTTGTGGGATTTTTCCTAAAGCAAAAGAGCAAAAATCCCACATGAACAAATTTGGACAGCCCCCTTTGGGAAGTGGCCGACCATGCATATGAGGGAGAGTGAGAATGAGGAGGTTGTATCAAAAGAATATATGAGAGGCCAATAAAAATACCCATACAAGAGAGAGAGAGGAAAGGTTATCATCCAAAAAGGAAATGATCACAAGTGTAAACTAACACTCCACCAACCTCACCCCTCATCATCATCAACCATCATGTCCCTCCATCATCATACATAAGTCAAGCCATGATGAGGTTATGAAGTCAAGCCATCATGAAGATATCAAGTCAAAAGATGGTGCACATCATGAAAACCATCATGATGCAAAAAGATGCAAAGAACCCCCTCCACAAATGCCTATTTGCAACAATGCAAATAAACCCTCCTCCACCAATCTTCGGCCAATGAACGGAACAATGGAAATTGGCCGAAACGGAAAGCAAACTGGCAACTCCATAAAACTGGTCCCGTAATAAATTACAGGAAAACCCCGATACTGTGCATACACACCCGCATTTGTATTCCGACCGAAATACAAATGCAATGAGACAAAATCTCCACTGTACTATACTAGGATCCGGCTTATACCAAAACCGGCTAGTAATATCTGTTCGATCCTGATCCGTGCAATACCGCACGTATCTGATCGAACCCTGCCATATAACCATACGGCCTATAGTACAATCTGTCCGATCCTGATCCATGTAATACCGCACGTATCTGATCGGACCTTGCCATATCTCCATACGGCCTCTACAACCTTTCGCCCGAAAGCTGAGTAACTGAATGTGGGGGACTCTAAAGACTCGTCAACACCTCGGTTGTGGATTTAACCACTAGCACGTCAGAGGTATAAGCCAATACGTAACGGGCTACCAAGTATTGACTAAAAGGGACGTCTGTGAGTGAACTCAGCCTGACAACCCTACTGAGCCTGTCAGTGACAATATCCGTACAGTCCAGTCCGTTCGTCTATGAGTATCGCATGGCGGGCCTAGGGGGTTGGTAAAAAGTCAGACCCCCAAAAGCGGTACAAGTCGTGTCGGAGTGTAGCCCAGAACACCCTGAGATACTACTGGAATACCTACCAGTAAATCTCCTTGCCTTGGCCAAGGACTTTGTGTAATGGCTCTCCTAGACACAGCACGACCTCACCCCCAATACCGGGAGAGACGAACCCCTGAAGATACGCTCACTGCCTCCATGTGGCTCGGGACTGTACCCAACTAAAACCTGTTTGCACGACTCCTTTGAGCCGTGGTAGGGTAGTAATCAAAGTACAGTGGGAACTCACACGAGACAAATGACGATCCCCAGGTCGATAAACTAACCTGCACACATGTCACCAGGGAACTGCCATCTGACGTCTGGTATATGACCAACTAGCATGTTCCCGGCGAGTCCTGTCCGGTTACTCATAACCCAATGAGCACCTGTATACATCTTAGGTGATCCAATTGACACCAGTGGCTTGTGAGACCGGCCACCGCCCCTCGTCGGGGTCTCGACTGTATACACTAGTCTACTAATGGAGTATCGATGCCCGGTCTCGAAACTCCCACGACTAGGGACCTTTTAAGGATATGCTTGTAGACCCCCAGCTCCCACTTATATGATCGCCCTCATACTGTTGGTGGTCAAGCAAGAATCCTAGGGGCTCTATCAACGTGTAATAGCGACGTCTCAGGTCACCTAAAGCAGTACACGATGATAAAGGTAAACCAGATAGCATACTATCATCTCGAGTAAGACTGTCCTACCGGGATAGGTCCTCCCTCAATCATTACAATCACGTACCTGTGACCTAATAATTGACTCTGAGGGCACTATCTCCAACAATCTCCCACTTGCACTCAAGGCTAATTATTGCGATGTCGCATACTCACAGCCCGTGTGATACCGAACATCCAACTCCTCTACTAGTCAGTCTCACAAAGCTCGTTTGCGGAACTATTGCGTTCGAGGAATAGCCTCAGTGAGTGGATCCGCTTAGTTGTTTCTTTCTATGTCTCTCTATATCTTAAGTTCGCGGAGAAAGCCATCTCCCGAAAAGAGCAATACCTGTCTCAGAATATGTCTGGATGTCTGATGGGACATAGCTCATAAATGAACTCCAAATCCAAACTTCTTAGACTGTATCGTCAACTGAACTTAATCAGTATCCTGCGCCATGCCTCCCTCAGTATTGCCTTGGATCACCTGTCCAAAATACTGCCCCTCATCAGAAGGAAAACTATAACTCTGACAACCTCCTTGTCGTCCAAGTCACCTTGGAAGCCTGGAATGATAACTGTCTCCTGAATAAGGCTGTCGTTATCATATCCCTAGAACATCTACTTATGTTCTAAAACTGCTTCCGACCGTTTCTCCAGGATTGGATTAATGTCAACTTATTGCATCTAGTGCAAGAACAACATCTGGTGTGGTACTTGACATCTCATGATTGACTCAATTGCCTAAGCAAGTGATCTGCCAATCATGCACGTCCCTCTCCCCTTTAGTCTGTAAGACACCTTTGGAGAGGGTGACTCCATTACCTGCAGGTACACTACCGTGCCAGGAGTCGTCCATTCTAAATACTCTTAGAATGCTGTCTAAGTGCCCAGATTGGGAAACCACCCAAATCTAGATCTAAAACCATAGATCTAGTAACCAGTTTGTCTGATATAAAATCCATTTCCTTTGTGGAGAAACAACTGTGTGACGACCAAAGTATAACCGATCGTAGTGTAGGAGTTTCTTTTCCTACTCTGTGTATATCATTCAAATACCAGGATATCACACCCTACTACCTTCTCAACAGATCCATCCCCTATTCTGATGAAGTCAAACCCATGACTGTCACGTCAGAAATAGATGATCTATCTCCGCTACTGGTGCTTCAGTCTATAAATAGACATAAGCTACCTGTCCACCAATGCTTCCGCTGCTCCCACTGACTATGACAACCCTCTGGCAGAGTCATATACACGTACACTTCTAAAACTAGTTTAGAACGACGCTATACTCATCCTCCCGCCGGGTCTCGCACCCTGGAACAACAACAATGGTAATTTTGGGTAAACAAGAACTTCCCTGTCACCGTCCTTGAGGCTACCGTAGTACCTCTCGGGTGCCTGAAGTTACCCACCTTATCTGCGGAGTGGCCAATGGAATGTCAAACCGGATTGAATCTTAAGGTTCCTTATCAAATCTTCAGTAATCGTTTGTGGTTCTGGAATCACTTCCAGTTCTACCATACTCCCACTACTGTTTTCTGAAAAAATCCATTTTTATTAAAACTGTGGCGAGTCTAGAACAATATTGCTATTGTTCATCCAGATGGTAGAAAATTAACCCGCGTCATAGCCTGGGTCAACCCACAAACAGCCATTACAGAAACGTGCCTTGAGTTGTCCAGTGTCTGGTTTTAAGCATAAGCCGGACAACTCCCCGTACCTTAACATCGTTAAGATATGAACTGTTCTATATCATATATAGAACCAGAGGCACTGATTTAATTGAACCAGATTCAAATCATGCAACTGTCTCCAGTGCATGTCAACTAAATGGAAGGAGGCCGATCAGCGTTACTCAACTTAGGAATGCTTCCATTTATGAGTAACCTGAAAGAGAAGCAATTTCTCTTAATCACTACTATCAACTGAATACCATATACAAGTATCTACATCTTCGATCACTTTGAAGAATCCCGATACTTGCTACACCTGGTTCTTTACTCTATTCAAATACCTATAACTTCTCCAAATTCGGACCCTGTGTTTCCACGAAACACTTGTCTAAAAACTAGAGAAGTCATAAGTAAACCGAATATAGTACGAGGACCAACCCCTCTGTCCTGATGGACCCTGGACATCATACAATACTCTGTACAAGTCCCTTGAGTCTGATAACTCATTCACTGTGTGTCGTAGGTTGAAAACTGTACTTATGGTTAAGAAGAATTACACCGCTGTTTAATGCTCCTTACCTAACCATCCACTGATATAGGTAAATGTCGTAGACATAATTTCAGAAAGGTATATCTCACTCTATGAAAAATAGACGTACAGATATATCAATTTGAAATTGGTGCACAACAGCGGATATTCAAAACCAAATATTTGCCAACCGGCAAACAGCCCAGGTGATTTCCTCAAATATCACCGATTACAACGAATCCCGATATAATGAGGATAATCACCCAATTCCCAATAACTTACTCCTACTCATCATCTGTAAAACCATACAGATGTGAGAATCATACTTGGTAAATACATACCCTGGAATAAGTATCTAATCGGGAAATCAGTTTTCTTTTAACATTACACAGTGAAACTGAAACATTGAAATGTTCCGATGGGGTATTCTGGTATTCCTAGTAATGCCTCTTCCAGATTCACGACTGTAACCGTATAGTTCTTTGCCACCTCTCCAAATCCCTTCATATGTCTTTAGTCTTTACCTTCTGTACACCCCTTTAGGCCAAATGGTTTTCTTCCTTCCCTACCGTTCGGCACCAGCCTATGGTTTGGAAGAAGACTATCCAATAAGCATAATGGGTGTATTGTTCCAATCCTAGGAACACTCGCAATGCGAGAGAAGGTGAAGATAAAGGACACCTGAATAAACCTTATTCCTATTTCTCCTGAACCAGAATCCATCCCCGAACTGGAATAAATTCCTTTCGAGTTCGTATATAACCATACGATGGAGTATCCAATAAACTGTGGATCTTCGTAGTGATACGGAGTGTTCTGGAGAAATACAAAGGTGATTTGGGAGTGGTAATGAAATACCTGGTTTGGTCGTGAATATCTGTTGCAATTTACTTTGCCCTCTTACTAATCCCTTGCTTTGTCTGAACTTAATACCTTCTGCACACCATCGTTATGCTAATTGGTTTTCTTCATTCCCTACCGGTCGGCACCAGCCTAAGGTTTGGAAGAAGACAATCCAATTTGCGTAATAGGTGTACTACCCCTAAACCAAGGAGTACTCGTAACCTGAGAGAGGGTAAAAGGAAAAGACAACTGAATAATCCTATCCGTTTTCTCCAGAACCTGAAACCATCCTCGAATAAATCTTTTTGAGTTCGTATCTAACCATACGATGGTTTTG
Source organism: Agapanthus africanus (assembly GCA_030015575.1). Lineage (NCBI taxonomy): Eukaryota > Viridiplantae > Streptophyta > Magnoliopsida > Asparagales > Amaryllidaceae > Agapanthus > Agapanthus africanus. The sequence goes on from JASDDO010000001.1 coordinate 163,871,075, forward strand.
TCCAATGGAAGTGGACGTTCGTAGTAATACGGGGTGTCCTGGAGAAATGGGTAAAAGTAGGAGTGGCAATGAGGTTTGCAACTCTGACAATCCAAAAGCCTGTGTCAAGAAGGTTTGGTCAACTTGGTCACTGAGTCAAAGTCTTAGGGTCGGGTCAATGGTCGCTGCCAAAGAGAGAGAGAAAAGAAAACACTCAGCGTGCACTCTAACCTAGATCAGAATGGTCACCAATTTATCTAATCTGGAAACCTCCCACTGTACCTCAAATTCTCCTCCAAACCTGAAAGAAGAATTAGTCGGGGTCACCCGAGGAGTAAACTAACTCATCAGTGGGAATCGGGATCCAACTCTCATCGCATGATAACGTGACGGAATCCGCTCACGCTATCACACTCCAGAAGGTATGCGCATATCTGGCAAGTTTCAGTTCTTTTGAAACTCCCGATGTGATTTCTGCCCCATGCTCTTATGACCTTGACGAAGGCCAACAAATCATAAGTCACATGTCAAGTTCTACCCGTCATTCTCCAGGTTGATTTGAACCCACCCGTACAAGCCCTTGACGAAGGCCAACAAGGCTATACGACTGTCCCAAACCAACGCATCTATCTATGCTGCAGAAAGGCAACAAGCAGCTACCATACACTATGCCTTGACGAAGGCCAACAAACATAGCATGAATACTACGTGCTACCCATCTGAAACGACGGAGGGCTACGAATGGTTTCTGGCGAAAACCTTTAACGTAAAGAACTTGATATCGTTGAAGGAACTGATAGCTTTTTGAAAATATAGTGACGAAAACCGTTGCTAAAGAGGTCACTCCCGGTGAAGGGATCTCGGCTCTTTCCCCGTAGAATGGGGTGCAGGATATTCCAAATGAATACCACGGTGCAAAGCAAAAGTAATCGGCTATAGTGAAGTTAATGCCCTGACGCAAACTTTTTGTCCAAGGGGTCACTCCCGGTGAAGGGATCTCGGCCCTTGCCTCGTCGACTGAGGAGCAGGATATTCTAAATGAATACCGCGATGCAAAACAAAAGTGAACGTCCTTGCAATAACAGCTTTTTGAAAAGTGTTCCAACAACATCAGATTAGGTTTGTTTTTAAACTTGCATTGATCCGAATCAATGCAGTCCCATCAATTGATCACACCAAAAAGAACGAAAATATACTGATGTACGTATATGCCATCCGCATTCGCCACTGGGTCCCGTCATTACCCGTTAGGTTAGCTAACTAACGACAGAGCGGGGACTGGACTAGCGCGGATGCAAAACATATACAACATCTACTAATATATATACCAATATATTATATTCGCTCAAGGCGTGAATAAAATGCAACATCACAGAGAATGAACAGCATCACAGAAACAATACAGATATCTGGGATCCCCGGGTTTCACAGAGCCACTGCTGAAACCCGACGTTCCCCTGGTCGTGTGGATAGCCTGTGCAATGAAATCCTAGACCCCTACGGGCGCGGCAAGTTACCCGCCAAAACCTGAAGCGAGGCAGCCCCCTTCAGCAACGTGAATGGACCACCCAGCACTTCACGGAATCCGGTAACTTGGGCACCCCTCCTGGGTCAACCTGTACCCCCTACGAGTGCGGCGAATAGCCCGCCAATCCTAGAGTGAAGCCCCCTCCGTCTCAATGCCATGAGATGCGGGCTTGTTGCCCTCCAGAACCCGGCTATCGGTGCACCCCTCCGCGGGGCAATCCTAGTACAGAAAGTAAAATATACATACAACGGGTACATCGACCGCAACCAGGTCGTGCCCCAAAATAATAATACAAACAGGCAGTGACGGCAGTCCACATGTCGGACGCTCGCCCCGCAATATCAAATGTACATAATACAACAAAACTGTACTAGTATTGCATCCAGGCTATCCCCACCGACCGATCCGCAACATCACAGCAAAAACAGAACATCAACGTGAAAGTCACGTTCGCAAATCCGTCTAACCGGGCTATAGCAGTTAGACCGGATTTACCGATCAAGTGACATTCACGGTCGCAGATATAATGTAAATACTGTGAAAAATGTGTTTAAAATATCCGATCAATCAAATTTTAACAAGTGGGCCCCCAATCAAAACAGTAGCACTCACAGAAAACCTGGGCCCAATTTTAATATTCCAAAACCCATATTTTAAGCCCAGAAGGCCTCTGAAAAAAAATTGGTGAAGTGATCTCCACAGTGTGCGGCGGAAGGGCGGCGGGAAGGGGGTTTTCGCGGCGGTTCCGCGCTCCCACTGTGGAGTTACTTCGTCGAATTTTTACAGAGCTCTTAGATTTTCCAGTACATCAATATTTTACAACCTGAAAAATTTTTCGAGACCAAAAATTTTCAACAGAAACTGATGCGAACTAAAATGCAGTTTTGGAACATTCGATCGATCGAAACAGAAAAACACATTACACCAAGCTAGACTATGTTAATGGCGAGGCTCTGATACCACTGTAAGTGCACGGCGGCGCCCCGGCCGTCAACCCGACGGCCAAAAGCGGAAGCGGTGATAAACTTAAATTTTGCGGACTTAGCAAACCGGCACCACCTCGCACTATAACCCGGATCGAACCATTAACTAGTCCTAGCTAACTACAAGAAAGGGAATAGAGATATACCGAGTGATCCGAGTCCTCCGGTCTTCTCGTCATCGTCCCGATCTCCTGCGGAATGTCCCGTCTCCTCCTCGTCGCCGGAAGTGCACCACATCGCCTACATCGTTTACGGGCTCCCACCTCAATGCCGAGGCAACTCGGGCATGAAGCCGGCTACTCGACGTGCCCAAGATCTGCTGTAGAATGTAGTGAGCAAGTCTCATTCGGGGTATGTGGAATTGCCTTTTGTGGTGGAGGGATGATACAAACTCATGGAGGTGGAACTTGTGGGATTTTTCCTAAAGCAAAAGAGCAAAAATCCCACATGAACAAATTTGGACAGCCCCCTTTGGGAAGTGGCCGACCATGCATATGAGGGAGAGTGAGAATGAGGAGGTTGTATCAAAAGAATATATGAGAGGCCAATAATAATACCCATACAAGAGAGGGAGAGGAAAGGTTATCATCCAAAAAGGAAATGATCACAAGTGTAAACTAACACTCCATCAACCTCACCCCTCATCATCATCAACCATCATGTCCCTCCATCATCATACATAAGTCAAGCCATGATGAGGTTATGAAGTCAAGCCATCATGAAGATATCAAGTCAAAAGATGGTGCACATCATGAAAACCATCATGATGCCAAAAGATGCAAAGAACCCCCTCCACAAATGCCTATTTGCAACAATGCAAATAAACCCTCCTCCACCAATCTTCGGCCAATGAACGGAACAATGGAAATTGGCCGAAACGGAAAGCAAACTGGCAACTCCATAAAACTGGTCCCGTAATAAATTACAGGAAAACCCCGATACTGTGCATACACACCCGCATTTGTATTCCGACCGAAATACAAATGCAATGAGACAAAATCTCCACTGTACTATACTAGGATCCGGCTTATACCAAAACCGGCTAGTAATATCTGTTCGATCCTGATCCGTGCAATACCGCACGTATCTGATCGAACCCTGCCATATAACCATACGGCCTATAGTACAATCTGTCCGATTCTGATCCATGCAATACCGCACGTATCTGATCGGACCTTGCCATATCTCCATACGGCCTCTACAAACTTTCGCCCGAAAGCTGAGTAACTGAATGTGGGGGACTCTAAAGACTCGTCAACACCTCGGTTGTGGATTTAACCACTAGCACGTCAGAGGTATAAGCCAATACGTAACGGGCTACCAAGTATTGACTAAAAGGGACGTCTGTGAGTGAACTCAGCCTGACAACCCTACTGAGCCTGTCAGTGACAATATCCGTACAGTCCGGTCCGTTCGTCTATGAGTATCGCATGGCGGGCCTAGGGGGTTGGTAAAAAGTCAGACCCCCAAAAGCGGTACAAGTCGTGTCGGAGTGTAGCCCAGAACACCCTGAGATACTACTGGAATACCTACCAGTAAATCTCCTTGCCTTGGCCAAGGACTTTGTGTAATGGCTCTCCTAGACACAGCACGACCTCACCCCCAATACCGGGAGAGACGAACCCCTGAAGATACGCTCACTGCCTCCATGTGGCTCGGGACTGTACCCAACTAAAACCTGTTTGCACGACTCCTTTGAGCCGTGGTAGGGTAGTAATCAAAGTACAGTGGGAACTCACACGAGACAAATGACGATCCCCAGGTCGATAAACTAACCTGCACACATGTCACCAGGGAACTGCCATCTGACGTCTGGTATATGACCAACTAGCATGTTCCCGGCGAGTCCTGTCCGGTTACTCATAACCCAATGAGCACCTGTATACATCTTAGGTGATCCAATTGACACCAGTGGCTTGTGAGACCGGCCACCGCCCCTCGTCGGGGTCTTGACTGTATACACTAGTCTACTAATGGAGTATCGATGCCCGGTCTCGAAACTCCCACGACTAGGGACCTTTTAAGGATATGCTTGTAGACCCCCAGCTCCCACTTATATGATCGCCCTCATACTGTTGGTGGTCAAGCAAGAATCCTAGGGGCTCTATCAACGTGTAATAGCGACGTCTCAGGTCACCTAAAGCAGTACACGATGATAAAGGTAAACCAGATAGCATACTATCATCTCGAGTAAGACTGTCCTACCGGGATAGGTCCTCCCTCAATCATTACAATCACGTACCTGTGACCTAATAATTGACTCTGAGGGCACTATCTCCAACAGATATGACCCTCAGAGTTGCAAACGGAGCTTGCTTGGATGCTGAGTCCGTGGGGGACTATCACTTGGGATTGTCAAATGGACATGTTTTGGTTTTGCGTGATTGTTATTTTGTACCCAGTTCGACTTGTAATATCATATCTGTATCTTTAATGTCTAAAGAAGGTTATGATTTTGCATTTGTAAGCAATGTTGTAAACATTAACCTTAATCATGTTCAGATTGGGTCGGATACATTAAGCAACGGTATATACGTATTGAACCAACCACAGATTTTCAATGTCCAGAATACACACAAAAAAAAGTCTCCAGAAATAAATCATGTTTCTTATGACATTGTAGACTGAGTCACATAAATGAGACACGGTTAACTAAGTTGCATAAAGAAGGATATTTGTATCCGTTCGAATATCAATCATATGCTACTTGTCAATAATGTCTCAAAGGAAAGATGACAAAGACTCCGTTCACTGGACACGGAGTAAGAGCGAGCGAGCTCTTGGGACTCGTACACAGTGATGTATGCGGTCCAATGTCTACACATGCGTGAAGTGGTTATTCTTACTTCATTACTTTTATGAATGATTTTTCAAGGTACGAATATGTCTTCTTGATGAAGCATAAATCAGAAGCCTTTGAAAAATTCCATGAATACAAGAATGAAGTAGAAAAACAAACAGGCAAAAGTATCAACACACTGAGATCTGATCGAGGTGGTGAATACTTGAGTGCCGAGTTCCTGGGTTACTTAAAAGAGAATGGAATTCTCTCTCAGCTTACTCCTCCATACACCCCACAACATAATGGTGTATCGGAGAGAAGGAACCGAACCCTATTGGATATGGTACGTTCCATGATGAGTAATGCTGAGTTGCCGCGATCATTCTGGGGATATGCACTAGAATCAGCTGCATATCTTTTGAACCGAGTTCCAACTAAGACAGTTCTTACCGCACCATATCAGATGTGGAGTGGGAAGAAACCTTATCTTAAGCACATTAAGACATGGGGATGTCCAGCTTTTGTCAAAAAGCAGCATGCGGACAAACTCGAGGCACGCTCAGTACAGTGCAAGTTTGTGGGATATCCAAAGAACTCCAAGGGATATTTCTTCTATTGCGCAGAGGAACAAAAGGTTTTTGTTTCTCGTCATGCCTGCTTCTTGGAAACTGAGTTTTTGGAAAATCAGATAAGTGGGAGCGTAATAGAACTGGAAGAAATTCCAGAACCACAAGCTATTACTGAAAGCTTAGTAGAACCAGAAGGTTCAAAAGAACACGACATTCCTGCGCCACTCCACAGAAGTAGTAGGCAGTCTCATCCACCCGAGAGATACTACGGTTTTCTCATAGACGGGGATAGAGAGGATTGCATCATTGATAATGATGTGCCGACTAGTTTCCAGCAGGCCATTCAGAGCGCTGACTCAGTAAAATGGCTGGATGCAATGCGGACCGAAATGGAGTCCATGTACACCAACAAAGTATGGACTTTGGACGTTGCTCCAGAAGGGGTAAAACCCGTAGGCTGCAAATGGATTTTCAAAAGGAAGATTGGTGTAGATGGACAGGTTGAGACCTATAAGGCTAGACTTGTTGCAAAAGGTTTCCGTCAAAGACCTGGTTTGGACTATGACAAAACCTTTTCTCCAGTGGCTATGCTCAAATCCATTCGAATCCTTCTTGCCATTGCTGCCTTCCATGATTATGAGATTTGGCAGATGGACGTAAATACCGCTTTTCTAAATGGAAATTTAGAGGAGTGTGTCTATATGGACCAGCCGGAGGGTTTCATTCAGAGTGGGAGCAGCGGGAAGGTGTGCAAGTTGCTTAAGTCCATTTATGGACTGAAGCAGGCATCGCGGAGTTGGAACATCTGTTTTGATGAGACGGTCAAAGAATTTGGCTTTATCAAAAATCCAGATGAACCATGCATCTATAGTAAAATTGTAGCACGAACTGTCGTATTCCTCATTTTATACGTGGATGACATTCTCTTGATAGGAAATGACATTCCTATGCTACAATCTGTCAAAGGGTTCTTGTCACACAGGTTCTCCATGAAAGACCTGGATGATGCCTTTTACATTCTGGGGATCCGGATCCATCGTGATAGGTCCAAGAGGATATTAGGACTTTCACAGTCCAGGTACATCAACACCATACTAAAAAGATTCAGTATGAAAGATTCCAAGCGCGGTAATTTACCGGTTTGTCACGGGATCACCCTCTCCAAAGAGATGTCTCCCAAAACTGATTTGGAAAGGGATCGCATGTCTATTATACCCTCCGCCTCCGCGGTAGGCTCTATAATGTATGCGATGTTGTGTACCAGACCAGATGTAGCTTATGTACTAAGTGTGGTAAGCCAGTATCAGTCAAACCCTGGGGAGAAGCACTGGATAGCGGTAAAGAACATTCTCAAGTACCTGAGAAGGACTAAAGAGATGTTCTTGGTGTATGGCGGAAAAGACCTCCAGATCGAGGCCTTTGCTAACTCCAGCTTCCAGAGTGACAAAGATGACTCTAAATCCATGTCGGGTTATGTCTTTACCCTCAATGGAGGGGTGGTGTGTTGGAAGAGTTCCAAACAGGAAACCGTTGCTAACTCGATGATGGAAGCGGAATATATCGCTGCATCTGATGCCGTAAAAGAAGCCGTTTGGATGAGGAAGTTCTTGACAGAACTTCAGGTAGTTCCGTCCATTGTTGATCCAATACCTCTGTAATGTGACAACAACGGGGCTATAGCTTTAGCGAAGGAACCCAGGTCCCATCAGAAGTCCAAACACATCTTGAGGCGGTATCACCTGATCAGGGAGATCGTGGATCGCCGGGAGATCGAGGTTCGGAGGGTTGCTTCAGAAGATAACAATGCAGATCCATTCATGAAGGCCTTACCCCAGACTCAGTTCGAGCGGCTGATCGAGATGATAGGTCTTCGATACGCCAGTACATGGCCTTAGTGCAAGTAGGAGATTGTTAGTGTATATGCCCTAGAGGCCATTACTGTATCAAACTAGTTTGTATATTACTTAATGGAAGCTTGGAATATTCACAGTTGTATAGACAATCTTGCTCGAAATGGTAGTATGTTACTTGGTTTGTTTCTACTTTAATGTGTGCATGTGTTTCTTTTAGCATATCGCCTATACACATTAGTGGAGCCCTTAGGATCTTTACTTGATTACCAGCGTTGTGATGGCAGTCACACTAGTGGGGGCTGGGTAATCTATAAGCACATCCTTATACAGGTCCCTAATCGTAGGATTATCGAGACAGGATATCGATACTGCGGAGTAGACTAGCGTATGCGCTTCTCATCCCAGCAGGGGAGATGGTCTGTCCCACAGCCATTAGTACGTCGTACTTGAGATAGTATGCGGGTGCTCGTTAGGTTACGAGTACACTGGACAGGACTCGTCGGGAACTGTTGGTTGGTACTATACCTATCGTCAGTTATCAGTTCCCAGGTGACATGAGTACAGCTTAGACCGCTGACTTGACACTGTCACTTCGCCTCGAGTGTGTTCCCACTGTTCTTAGATTGCTACCCTACCACGGCTCAAATGAGTCGTGCAAACAGGTAGCAGTTGGGTGCAGTCCCAAAGCACTAGGAGGCAGTGACGGTTAGACAGGATTCGTCTCTCCCGGTATTGGGGGTTGATATCGCGCTGTGTCTAGGAGAGCCATTACACAAAGTCCCTGGCCAGGGCAAGCGAGATATACTGGTAGCATTTCCAGTGTTATCTCAGGGTGTTATGGGCTACACTCCGACACGACTTGTACCGCTATTAAGGGACTGACGTTTACCGCCCCCTAGGCCCGCCATGTGATACTCTTAAACGAACAGACCAGACTGTACGGAGATTGTCACATTCAGGCTCAGTAGGAGTTCGGATGGGTTCACCTCATCAGTCTTCTTATCGGCATCTACCTGGGGACCATTAAGTACAGCTAGTACCGCTTGCGACCTATGGTTAAACTCACTGCCAGCGTAGTGTCGAGTCTTTAGAGTCCCATACAGAGGGTTATTCGCCTTTGGGCAAAACAGAGTAGAGGTCGCATGGTTTTGCGACGGGGTTCGTTCACATCCGCGCACTTGTGCACGTTTGGTGTCCGGACAGTTATTACTAGCGGGCTTTGGTTTAAGCCAGATCCTAGTATATGTTTTGGGATTGGTTTTATCTCATTGTATTCGTGTTCCTCAGAACGTGGATGCGGGTGTGTATGCACAGTTGACAGAGGCAGAGGCAGAGGATTCTCATTAGGGTTGATGACCGTTGTCTTTTTCCAAACCCTAATGAATATGTGAAATATAATTAATGATATTAATTAAAGATAATTGTGTTATGGTTAGGGTTGTTGACCATTTGACTTTGGTTGACTTGTTGACCCATGTTGACATATTGACCATCATCATTTCACATGAAAGATGCTCTTTGATTCTTGCAAAATTCATTAAATGTGAAATGATAATGGTCGTTTCAAATGAACCATCACAATTTCCTTTTAATTATTATTGTTAATTCATAATTCACATATATGAGAGTATGGTTGATAATTATCCTCATTCTCTCTTGCTCATTCTCTCTCATCCAAAGCTCATCCTCTTCCTCTCTCTCAAAGCTCTCATCTCTCATGTGTTGAGAACCATGAACTCTTGAGATAAAACCTTCAAAACTTCACTCTACTCATTCTAGAGTTCTAGGTTTAGCAAGCCAAGCACTTTAGTTACCTCTAGGTTGAGGTAGGAGCTCTAGGTAGAGGCCTTCGGTGGATCTTTCTTCGACAAGAGAAGGCGACGAGGAGGAGTTGTTCAAACCACTCCAAGGAGCAAGAAGAGAAGGAGTTCAAGACCTAGATATAACCTTCTAATCGAGTAGCTAAATCTTTTAGCTTGTTTGTTAGTTTTTGTTTAGCAAAGATCCTCCTTTTTAGTCCATGTTGCCTTGTGTTAAAAAAACCGTTTTTTACCTATTCCGCCTCCCCGTAAGCACCGTGGTGGGTAACGTGAACTTACAGACACGACTATGATTTGGCCGATGGTCAGCTCGGCGGGAGGGGGACGTTGCTCTTGCTCGCGGTCAGCTTGCCGCTTGTCCCTCAGATACGCCGCGAGGTGCCCCGAACGGATGAGCTCCTTGATGTAGTCTCGGAGCTGCTTACAGCTCTCCGTGGAGTGGCCTAGCGACCTGTGAAAACCGCAGTAGGGGCCCCGGGTTCGCTTTGAGGCCATTCGTGGGATCGGGGAAAGCTTGAAGAACCCCTCGCCCTCGGCCTCCTCTAATAGCACCGCCTGGGAGACGTTGAGCGGGGTGTAATGGAATTTTGGGAGATAGGGTTTTTGCCGCGCAGGTCCCATTCTCTCTTCTTTTGCCCTCTTCTTCTGGTCGGTTTGCTCTGTCCGGAGGAGATTTGCGTTCATCTCGGATTCGAGCTGGACCTCGCGTTCGGTCCAGGTTTTTACCTCGGCCATGGTCTTAGGTTGCGCTAATGCAAAGGAGCGTAACCACTCCTTGTGCCTAAGACCAAACCTCAGAGCCGTGATGGCTGTCTCGTCCCGGTGTTCTGGGACCTCGAGATGGGCATTATAGAAGCGGGCGACGTATGCTTTGAACATCTCCTTGTCCCCGCTCTTGATCGTGAAGAGATGGTCGACTGTGCGTTTCTGTCTCCTGTTCCCGATGAAGTGGCCGAGAAATTATGTGGCCAGCTCGTCGAAGGTTGAGATCGAGCGCAGTTCGAGTCCTCGGAACCAGTCTCACCCAGAGCGGATGAGAGTGGTCGGGAAAACTCGGCACTGGACGGCGTCGGAGTTGTCCTGGAAGCTCATTCCCACGGTGAATGCATCCAAGTGGTCTTTCGGATCAGATTTGCCGTCGATGAGGGAGACCTTTGGGGGCTTGTTGCGGGAGGAGACGTGTATAGCGAGCAGCTCCTCGGTGAACGGTTTGGTGAGCGAGTCGGCGGCATACTTAGCCTCGTCTCCCGAACGGTGGCCTTCCCGATGCATGCCCTCGATCTTCTTCTTAAGGGCGTCGAGTCGGCCGTGGTACCCCGACAACTCGACGCATTCTAATCATAGGCCTCTGCCGTTGGAGGTCTGCGTATGGCCGCGGCTCCGGTTCCTCTCAATGAGGTTCGTTAGATCCCCCGGTGAGGAAGTCTTCGAGCCGCCGTGGCGAGTCCCGTCTGTTAGTTATATGTATGCCCTAGAGGCCATTACTATACATAGGATGTATATTGTAGTGGATGCTTGGACATATATAGGGAGGACTTTCTTGCTCGACATGATAGTATGCTATCTGGTTGCTCTTTACCTTAACGTGTACACTGATTGTCTCTCTGTTACATGTTGGTAAAGCCCTTAGGATGAGTACTTGACTACCTGGACTATGATGCGGATCATACTAGTGGGGACATGGTAGTCCATAAGTACATCCTTCAAGGTCCCTAGTCGTGGGTGTATCGAGACGGGGCATCGATATACCAGAGTAGACTAGCGTATACCTTCTCGACCCATACAGATGGGCGATGGATGATCCCATATCCATTGGTGTTTGACATCAGAGATGATATACGGGTGCTCAGTGGAGACTGGGTACACTGGACGGACTCGCCGAGAACTCCCAGATGGTATTATACCTTACGTCAGATGGCAGTTCTCTGGTGACACTGGTACAGGTTAGTCTGTTGACCCGAGATCGTCATAGAGTCTTGTGTGATTCCCACTGTGCTTTGATTTCCACCTTACCACGTCCAAGAGGGCGTGCAAAACGGTGGTTTTTGGGTACAGTGCCGATTCACATGGAGGCAATGAGCGATAGGAGGGGATTCGTCTCTCCCGGTATAGGGAGTTGATGTTGCGCTGTGTTCGATTGGCTATAACCGGAAATCCCTGGCCAGGGTTGCTGAGATTTAGTGGTATGTGTTACCTGTAGTTTCTCGAACTGTTATAGACCTTATATCAACACGACTTATCGAGCTATTGGGGTCTGACATTTACCACCCCTAGGCGAGATATGCGACATATCAGACGACGAGACCGGACTGTACGGTAAGTGTTACTGGTTGGATTCACAGGAGTATGAGCGGGCTTGCTCGTCAATCTTCTGATCGCTCAATACTCGGGTGGCCGTTACGTTTAGCAGACCGCTTGCGGCTTGTGGGTGTTTGATATGATCATCACCTACTGCCGGCGTATTGACGAGTCTTTAGAGTCCTACACAGAGGTTTCCTGGCTCAAGCGAAACGAAATAGGAGCACATATGAGATATGTGTGGGACCGAGAATAATGCATGTATGTGATACCGTATTCTATTCTCACGATGAATGTATCGATTGGTTGTATGCGATATAACCTAGTTATCGAATCAAGGATTGATTCGATAAGTCGATACATTGGATATTAGTCGATCATATGCGATATGACCGGATCGTTAAATCAAGCGTTGATTTAATGATTTAATGCATAATTATATATTTGATATATTACTTTGCATTAACTAGTATTGGTTCACTTAAAATGGATTTTCTCACTTGAAGTGCACATTGTATATGTGATATATTTTTTGTGCACTTGATTGTATCATGTTTGATGATACATGCATGTTTGGGTGTATGTTTAGTTTAAACCTTGGTTAAGTAAATGGTTAGGGTTTTAATTTATTTATTCATTTATTTATTTCTTTCTTTTGGCAAAAAGAGAAATGGTGGCTTGCTTTGTTTTACATTGAAGCTTCATGAAGCTTTGAAAAAGTCTACCATTTTTGTTTCATGCCTAACCTAACCATTCACCTAACCTTAGTTTACTCTCTACACATAACCATGGTTGCTAATATGATAAGAATCACTTATTTTCTATGATTGATGAATTCTTATCATATTCTTTTCTTCTTCTTCTTCTTCAAGATGAAGAAAAAGCTTGCTACCAACAATGGCAACATGAGAAAAAGAGTGAGAAATCCAATTCTAAAGTGAACCCACTTCCTATTTCTTCATCCTATACCACTTGCTAAGTAGTATAGGGTGTTTTCTTCACAAGTTTCATGACTTGGTGAAGTTGGAGTTTGATCTTGAGTTGCCTCGACGTAGATCATCTTCGGCATCGAAGTCGACGACCTAGCCCGATCATTTCTTCGACGAAACCATTACTAGAGTCCGGGATCCGATGATCGCAGCGGAGGGACGTCAACGCGGAGCTATAGAGGTGGAGGACCGGATCTACAAAGGTTGTATTTCCGTTCACTTAGCACTAAAGTAGTTTAGTAGCTTGTTGTTTCGCCTAAACTCTAGTTAACGATCCGTATTAGGGTTTTTAGGCACCGGAAAATTTGAATTCGGCATGTTTGATCTGTTGTGAGACCTCAATAGTGTGCCTAGGAACCCTACAGTGGTATCGGAGTCTAGCTAGAGCTTTAGGTGAAGTGTAGACGAAGTTAGAAGTCCGATCGAACCCGTAAACCCCGACAAAACCCTTCTCTGTACATTTTTCAAAACAATGGATTTTTGTGAATTAAAAATTCTCAGAAAAACAAGCAGGAAAAACTAAGAATTACTGTGAAGTTCGGTCCACTAAGTCAATAATTTGACCGCGGAACCGCGGTGAAACCAAGGGTTTGGCGGCGGTTCCGCGGCCAAAATTTGGACTTAGTCCCTGAAATTTCATATATTTATTCTTAGGTCCTTTCTTGGCAATTTTTTATGGGAATTTTTTAATTCCACTCAAGTGTTGAGTTTTCTAGGGTTTTATTGGGGACTCGTTAATTTGATCGGATAATTTAACTTCGTTTATGTTTTTCCGGATATTTTAGAAACTGTTAAAAGGTTCGACCGAATATAAATACCCATTTTTTCCCCTGCCGGGAAATTTCCATGTGTTGGATTTTTCCGTGGTTTAAAGACATTCTAAGTAGTGCAAGTAATGCGATGGACCCTCTAGAAGACAACAAACCTTAACTCGATTATGTGACCGTCTTGAACTGCCCTTTGAACCTTAGGGTTTGGGGCAGTACGGCGTGCCACATGTGAGGCGTTGGCTTGACCCTTCTACGGCTGGACCGTTGGTACTGAGGCATGAAGTGAATGTTTTTAAACCTATTTCATGTGTTGATCTGTTTCGGGAAAACTTGGGTGTTTGATTGTTCGATCGGAAAGTTTAACATTTTCTATTTATCTGGAATGTGATACAATATTTGGAATCCACAAGAGTTATGAGATAACGGATTTGGATGTTATAAACATAGCAGTTTAGTCTCACTTGATCGGTTGCCACGGAATTTTGATGTGATCAAAAGTCCGTCGCAATCACGTAGCGTACGTGGATATTCGCCGAGTAAACATAATAGACAGCCACGCCCCATAGCCCCGACCAAGTGACTGTAGGAGAATCCCGTCGCCGAAAGCATCCGTTCGGGTGCTCGCGGCAGCGGTGTTTCGCCTTGGTGCACTTTGTCGACGGCATCGGGGGTGCGGCCGCCTAATAAAGTTTGCGACGAGCATTCGATCAAAATGTCGGGAATCTTGTTGAATTGCCCGACTTGATATTGAAAAGAGTTTTCGATAATGAGACTAAAATGCGGGGTTTATAATTGTTAGGCATGCGATGTCTAAGGAATTCATTTGATTAGGCATGTGATGTGTAAAGAGATTGCGGATTCCAACTGTTGTAGTTTTACACTTTCTTTTCTGTGACCATAAGTGTAATATATGATATCGCCGGTTTCGTTGCTATATGTCAACGACAATTAGGATGGGCATCTTTACTTACGTTGATGACATATGATGTTATGTGTTGCTGGATATGTTATATTGGATCGTCGTGTTTGAATAGCCGGGGTTTTTTATGTGAGATGAGTGTTTTTCATTTTAATTCATGTAAAAACTTGTATGTAATATTCTTTTATTGGGGCACTTCCAGGCTGCGGAAGATGTCACCTTTTGTATATTATTTATTTTTCCGCACTAGGATAGACCCAAGGAGGGGAGCACAAGTAACCGGGTTCTGGAGTCCAGTGGGAGACCAACTCGAGGAGTCGAGTCCGGGTCTCCTAACTCTAGAATTGGTAGGGTTGCTTGCCGCTCTCGTAGGGGTCTAGGGGTGTGGGTTTGGCTATTCATCGCGACCGTGGAATCCGTGTTTTATACTGGCTCGTATTGAAAATACGGACGTCCTAGTATATCCAATATTTCATATGATTCTTTTGCTGAGATATCTGTGATGTGATCATGTGATGTTTTGTGATAGATACTGTATATAGTATATATGATATATTATATAGGCGTTACTTATTTTTGACACCCGCGCTAGCCTTGTCCCACTCTGCCGTTAGTTACCTAACCTAACGGTGCACGAGGGGACATCGAGACGAATGCGGATGGCATAAGTGTACGTCGTATTTATCTGTGATGTTTAGGTAACTTAAATGATGGGACTTCATTAATGTGATTAATGAAAGTAAAAGAAACCTAAAGATGTTGTAGAATCGAATTTCAAAAATAAAACAGGTAGCTACAGTTCTTGCTTTGCACAGCGATATATATGATATATCCTGCACCTTATTCGATAAGGAAAGGACCGAGATCCCTTCGCCGGAAGTGACTCCTTTAGCAATAACTGGCAGATGCTACAACCCTCGGTTTTTCTTTTGATTGCTTCTATAGTTTCTGCTTTGCACAGTGATATATATGATATATCCCGCACCTCATTCGACGAGGAAAGGACCGACGATCCCTTCACCGGGAGTGACTCCTTTAGCAAAACTAGAAAAGCCTTAAAAACACTCCATTTTAAAATCATTTGATTCTACAACGATATAAAGTTCATTACGCAAAAGGTTTTCTTAAAAACCTGTCGTAGCCCTCCGTCATTTCAGATAAGTAATAGTTAGTATTCATGCTGCGTTTGTTGACTCAGTCAAGGCGTAGTGTGCGGTAGCTGATTACTGCTTATCTGCAAAGCATATGATGCGATTGGATTAGGGTAGTCGTGCGGCCTTGTTGACTCAGTCAAGGGTCGTGCGGGTGGGTTTAATTCAATCGAGAAATGACGGGTTGAACTTTACTTGCGGTCTATGGTTTGTTGACTCAGTCAAGGTCATAGATCGCTTGGGGCAAAATATTATCGGGAATTTCAAGTGTTGAAATTTGCAATGAGATTGCATACCTTCTATGAGATAGTTGGATCCCGATACCCGCTGCGAGTAAGAGTTACTCCTGGGAGAGTTTTACACATTACAAATTTGCCGATCAAGTAGGTGTCTAGAAAGGTGTTAACGAGGTTATGTCTCTGGAAAAACGAGGTTTACATTAATTAGGTTCGTGCGAAAGCACGGGGGACCTCCCTCAAAGTACCGACACTGGCCTGGCTGAAAGATTGGCGAACTTGTAGCGTGTAATTAATCTTGGCTAGTCTTTCCTTTTAGGGTTTGAAGGAAGATTTGATTAAAACAGTGGGAGCCATCCTGATTAGATAAAATAATAACCAATCTATTCTTGCAAGAGCGCACGATGAGTGTTTTCTTCTCTCTCTCTCCTGGTAGCGACCATATCACGCCTTAATCAAGATAATAAAACGGATTATTGACCGAACCCGCTTGTTATACTGAGCTGGGGAACGTTGGTCCCGCTCCAACTTATAATTGTTATAAGACAGAGCAGGAAATAGAGGATTACCAGAATTCCCGTGCCGACCAAACGAAGAGAGTGCATGCTGATGCATCATCTTCGGGTATGTTCATTATAAAGAACTGTTTCTCAGTATTCTTTACGTCCTGGATATAAGATACCGGATCAGGATCCCGCATAAGTAATTTGTTACATGGGCTACAGATAGATAAAGAACTGAGAACGGGTGATAAGTTTCATGAGACAGAAAACGGGGCAAGTGTTGCAGCCAAGTCTGTTGGCCACTGTCACCCTGTATTACCAATACATTGATTCTGAACGAATGTTATTAGATACCGAACCTGATATACAAAATCATATCAGTCTCTTTATTAGTAAAGAAAGGAAATAATTTTGTATTGTTGGATAATGTTTTGAACATTTCCTATATCAAAAGTTGATCGGTTCAGGCACGTTATCTAAAAGCATTGGCGTTCTAAATCGAACTACAGTTCCTAGTATATAGAACACACACAAGAGGAAGAGTTCAGAAATGAACGGATCCTTCTTGAGGTTTTGTAGACTAGGTCATATCAATGTGACCCGACTAGCTTAAGTTACATGCCAGAGATGCATATTTAAAT
Organism: Agapanthus africanus; assembly: GCA_030015575.1. Classification (NCBI taxonomy): domain Eukaryota; kingdom Viridiplantae; phylum Streptophyta; class Magnoliopsida; order Asparagales; family Amaryllidaceae; genus Agapanthus; species Agapanthus africanus. The sequence continues at coordinate 163,888,096 of JASDDO010000001.1, forward strand.
CAGTTTGAATTTATATCTTATGAAACTTGCGAGTCATGTCACAAAGATATAATGACCTCAGCTCTGTTTATTGGAAACAGAGAAAGAGTTAGTAAACTCTTGGGACTGATACATGATGATGTATGTAAGGTCCCCTGTCTACACATGCCAGGACTGGTTCTTTATACTTCATTATATTCTCTGATGATCTCTCAAAATTCAGACATATGTTCCTGTTGAAACACAAGTCTGAACCTTTTGAGATATTCACAGAATATAAGCTAGAAGAAGAGAACCAATACGGGTATAAGTATTATGTCCTTTGATGTGATCAGGGAGGAGAATACTTGTGCATAGAATTCTGGGACTATTCTAAAGGAGAATGAGATTCTCTCTCAGCATTATTCCTCCGTATACACCATAGCACGATGGTATATCGGGGCGGAGCAATTGCACCTTATTCGATATGGTGCGCTCTATGATGAGTACTACTGAGTTACCTGTTTCCTTTTGGGAGTTATGCGCTTGAGAAGCTGCATACCTATTGAATAGGGTTCGAATCAGATCACAGCCTACCACTCCATATGAGATATGGTATGGGAAGAGCCTATGTCTTAAGCTAGTTAAGATTTGGGGTTGTCCGGCCTATGTCTAAAAGCAAAATCGGGACAAGCTCGAGGCAAGGTTAGTTATGTAGAACTGGAAAGGTTCCAGCTATGCAAACTACAGCAGATGATTTGGTACAACCAAAGGATTCAGTAGATACCAACGAACCTCAGCCTCTCCGCCATCTAGTAGGGTTTCTCACCCACCTGAGAGATACTTCAGTTTCTCTATGACAGTGGGAGCGAGGATTGCATCATGAGATGATAACCCAACTAGTTTCGAGCTGGCCATCAGGAGTGGGACTCTATAAGAATGGCTGGATGCTTAGTAATCTGAGATGGAATCCTTATACGCCAACAAAGTATGGACTTTGGTTGCTATATCTGAAGGGTTAAATCCCCATCAGGAGCAAGTATATCTTGAGAAGATTACTTGGTGTAGATGGAAAAGTTGAGACTTTCAAACCTAGACTTGTTAAAGGTTTTCTTCATCGACCAGGCGTGGATAATGATGAAACCTTTTCCAGTGGCTATGCTTAAGTCCATCCGGATCCTACTTGCCACGGCTACATACCATGACTACGATATCTGGCGGTTGGGTGTCATGACTGCTTTTCTAAAATGATGTTTTAGAAGAGAGCGTCTGTAAGTACACAGCCAGAGGGCTTCGTAGACAGTGGGAGCAGCGGAAACGTGTACAAGATGCTTTATAGGATAAAGCAGGCATCGCGTAGTTGGAACGTCTGTTTTGATGAAGTAGTCAAAGAGTTTGACATCATCAAAATGGTAGATGAACCTTGTATAAACAAAAAGGTAGTAGGGAGTATGGTGACGATCCTCGTAGAGTACGTGGATGACATACTCTTGATAGGAAAGGAGTTTCCTATGCTACGCTCGATCAATCTCCGCTTATCACAATGATTCTCCACATAGGATCAAAGTGATACCTACTAAATCCTGGGTTTTGGATCTATGAGATAGATCTAAATGGATGTTAGGATTCTCACTAGTTGAAGTGAGATGGTATCAATTGATCCTGGGGAGAATCACTGGATGTGTTCCAGGGTGATAAGGATGACTGAATGTCAGTCACAGGCATTGTCTTTACCTTCAGTGGAAGGACGATATGTTGGAAGAGTTCCAAGCTAAATACCGTGGCTTACTAGACGATAAAGGCTAGATACATCGCTACTTAAGATACTACCAAAGAGGCAGTCTGGATGTATATTTGTTCATGAGATGAACTTAGTTCCTCCCATTATGTGACAATGGAGTTGTGGCTTATGCCAAGGACTGTCTGTCCCATCAGTGATCCAGACACATTCTGAGGCAGTGTCACCTGATCATGGAGATGGTTGATCTCCAAGGGATCGAGGTTAGGAGAGTAGACTCAGAGGACAACACGGCGGATCCACTCACAAAGGCCTTTTCCCAGAGAGAGACTTTTATGGGATGGTTGAGTATGAGATACTACAACCACTGCTATCAGATGGCCCTAGTGCAAGTAGGAGATTGTTAGTTATATGTATGCCGTAGAGGCCATTACTATACATAGGATGTATATTGTAGTGGATGCTTGGACATATATAGGGAGGACTTTCTTGCTCGACATGATAGTATGCTATCTGGTTGCTCTTTACCTTAACGTGTACACTGATTGTCTCTCTGTTACATGTTGGTAAAGCCCTTAGGATGAGTACTTGACTACCTGGACTATGATGTGGATCATACTAGTGGGGACATGGTAGTCCATAAGTACATCCTTCAAGGTCCCTAGTCGTGGGTGTATCGAGACAGGGCATCGATATACCAGAGTAGACTAACGTATACCTTCTCGACCCATACAGATGGGCGATGGATGATCCCATATCCATTGGTGTTTGACATCAGAGATGATATACGGGTGCTCAGTGGAGACTGGGTACACTGGACGGACTCGCCGAGAACTCCCAGATGGTATTATACCTTACGTCAGATGGCAGTTCTCTGGTGACACTGGTACAGGTTAGTCTGTTGACCCGAGATCGTCATAGAGTCTTGTGTGATTCCCACTGTGCTTTGATTTCCACCTTACCACGTCTAAGAGGGCGTGCAAAACGGTGGTTTTTGGGTACAGTCCCGATTCACATGGAGGCAATGAGCGATAGGAGGGGATTCGTCTCTCCCGGTATAGGGAGTTGATGTTGCGTTGTGTTCGACTGGTTATAACCGGAAATCCCTGGCCAGGGTTACTGAGATTTACAGGTAAGTGTTACCTGTAGTTTCTCGAACTGTTATAGACCTTATATCAACACGACTTATCGAGCTATTAGGGTTTGACGTTTACCACCCCTAGGCGAGATATGCGACATATCAGACGACGAGACCGGACTGTACGGTAAGTGTTACTGGTTGGATTCACAGGAGTATGAGCGGGCTTGCTCGTCGATCTTCTGATCGTTCAATACCCGTATGACCGTTACTGTTAGTTGTATGTATGCCCTAGAGGCCAGTATTGTACAGATGATGTATTTTATATTGGATGCTTGGACATATATAGAGATGACTTTCTTGCTCGATATGATAGTATGCTATCTGGTTGGTCTTTATCTTAACATGTACACTTGTCTTTTTAAACTGTCTTATAGTTACATGTTGGTAAAGCCCTTAGGATGTGTACTTGACTACCTGGACTATGATGCAGATCATACTAGTGGGGACATGGTAGTCCATAGGTACATCCTTCAAGGTCCCTAGTCGTGGGTGTATCGAGACGGGGCATCGATATACCAGTGTAGACTAGCGTATATGCTTCTCGACTCATGAGATGGGCGATGGATGATCCCATATCCATTGGTGTTTGACATCAGAGATGGTATACGGGTGCTCAGTGGAGACTGGGTACACTGGACGGACTCGTCGAGAACTCCCAGATGGTATTATACCTCACGTCAGATGGCAGTTCTCAGGTGACACTTGTGCAGGTTAGTCTGTAGACCCGAGATCGTCATAGAGTCTTGTGTGATTCCCACTGTGCTTTGATCTCCACCTTACCACGTCCATGAGGGCGTGCAAAACGGTGGTTTTTGGGTACAGTCCCGAGTCATATGGAGGCAATGAGCGATAGGAGGGGTTTCGTCTCTCCCGGTATTGGGGGTTGATGTTGCGCTGTGCTCGATTGGCCGTAACAGGGAAGTCCCTGGCCAGGGCTGATCAGAGTTTTGCTGGTAAGTGTTACCAGTAGTTTCTCGACCCGTTATGAGCCTCACATCGGCATGACTTATCGGTTATTGGGGTCTGACGTTTACCACCCCTAGACTAGATATGCGACATATCAGACGAATAGACCGGACTGCACGGTAAGTGTTACTGGTTGGATTCACAGGAGTGTGAGCGGGCTAGCTCGTCGATCTTCTGATCGCTCAATACCCGGGTGGCCGTTACGTTTAGTAGACCGCTTGCGGCTTGTGGGTGCTTGATATGATCATCATCTGCTGCCGGCGTATTGACGAGTCTTTAGAGTCCTACACAGAGGTTTCCTGGCTCAAGCGAAACGAAATAGGAGCGCATATGAGATATGTGCGGGACCGAGAATAATGCGTGTATGTGATACCGTATTTCATTCTCGCGATGAATGTTTCGATTGGTTGTATGCGATATAACCTAGTTATCGAATAGAAGATTGATTCGATAAGTCGATACATTGGATACTAGTCGGTTATGTGCGACATGACCGGATCATTGAATCAAGTGTTGATTTAATGATTTAATGTACAATTATATATTTGATATATTACTTTGCATTAACTAGTATTGGTTCATTTTAAAAGGATTTTCTCACTTGATGTGCACATTGTATATGTGATATATTTTAGTTAGCACTTGATTGTATCATGTTTGATGATACATGTTAACTTGAGTTTGTGTAAAGATTAAACCATGGTTATATGAATGGTTAGGGTTTTGTTTACTTATTCATTTATTTATTTTGATTATTGATTTTGGAAAAGAAAATGGAAATGGTGGCTTTTCTTGTCTCTTTCATGAAGCTTCATGAAGGGTTGAAACCTTGACCATTTTTGTTTTCTTCTCTTAACCTAACCATTCACCTAACCCTAGTTTACTCTCTACACTTGACTATGGTTAGTATATGATAAGTATCCATATTATTTTCATTTTTTTTAATCTACTACTCATCATATTCTATCTTCCTTCTTCTTCCTCTTGAACAAGAAGAAAAGCTTACTAGCTTTAATGGCACCTTGAGTAAATGAGTGAGAAATCCAATTCTAAAGTGAACCCACCTCCTATTTCTTCATCCTCTACCTCTTGCCAAGTAGTATAGGGTGTTTTCTTCACAAGTTTCATGACTTGGTGAAGTTAGAGCTTGATCTTGTGTTGCCTCGACGTAGATCTTCTTCGGCATCGAAGCCGACGACCTAGCCCGCCCATTTCTCCGATGAAGCCGATGCTAGAGTCCGGGATCCGATATGGACAGCGAGAGGACGTCTACGTGGAGCTAAGGAAGTGGAGAACCGGATCTACAAAGGTTGTAGCCTCTTTCTTTTAGTTAATATGTTAACTAGTTTCACTTTGTCGCCTAAAATCTAGTTAACGATCTGTATTAGGGTTTCTCGGCACTTATAGTTTTTGAAATTGGCATGGTTGATGCCTTGTGAGACCTCATTAGTGTGCCTAGGAACCCTACAGTGGTATCAGAGCCTAGCTAGAGCCTTAGGCGAAGTCTAGACGACGTTTGAAACCCGAATGAACATCGAAACCCTATAACAAATTGCTCTCTGGACTTTTTTCAAAAACTGGGTTTTTTCCATATTAAAAATGCTTAAAAAATTCAGCAGGGAATTCTAAGAATTACGGTGCAAAAATTATCTCATGATGCCTCTAAAGAGCGGCGGAACCGCGGCAGAAGCCTGGCTTCTGCGGCGGTTCCGCGGCCACTTGATGGGATTTGCCTTTAAACTTTGCACAGTAATTCATGTTTTCAGGTGCTGAGTTTTCTGGAAATTTTTAATTTGCATTCAAGAGTTGAGTTTTCTAGGCTGTTTTGGAGCTTCGATGATTCGATCGGAAATTTCAAACTTTGTCTATGTGTTTTCCGGATAATTTTAGAATACGTTAAAAAGTTCGACCGGATGTAAATACCCAATCTTTTCCCTGCCGGGAAATTTCCAATTGTTGGACTTTTCCGTAGTTTAATAACGTTCTAAGTAGTGCAAGTAACGCGATGGTCCCTCTAGAAGACAACAAACCTTAACTCGATTATGTGACCGTCTTGAACTGCCCTTTGAACCTTAGGGTTTGGGGCAGTACGGCGTGCCACATGTGAGGCGTTGGCTTGACCCTTCTACGGCTGGACCGTTGGTACTGAGGCATGAAGTGAATGTCTTTGAACTTATTTCATGTGTTGAACGGTTTCGGGAAAACTTGGGTGTTCGAATGTTCGATCGGAAAGTTTGATATTTTCTATTTATCCGGAATGGGATACAATAATTGGAATTCACAAACAGTTATGAGATAACTGGATGAATGTTATAAATCTAGCGGTTTAGTCTCACTTGATATTGAAAAGAGTTTTCGATAATGGGACTAAAATGCGGGGTTTATAATTGTTAGGCATGTGATGTCTAAGTATTTCATTTGATTAGGCATGCGATGTCTATAAAGGTTGCGGATTCCAACTGTTGTAGTTTTACACTTTCTTTTTTGTGACCGTAAGTGTAATATGTGATATCGCCGGTTTCGTTGCTATATGTCAACGATAATTGGGATGCGCATATTTACTTACGTTGATGACGTGTGATGTTATGTGTTGCTGGATATGTTATATTGGATCGTCGTGTTCGAATAGCTGGGGGTTTTTATGTGAGATGAGTGTTTTTCATTTTCATTCATGTAAAAACTTGTATGTAATATTCTTTTATTGGGGCACTTCCAGGTTGCAGAAGATGTCACCCTTTGTATATTATTTACTTTTCCGCATTAGGATAGACCCAAGGAGGGGAGCACAAGTAACCGGGTTCTAGGGTCCAGTGGGAGACCATCTCGAGGAGTCGAGTCCGGGTCTCCTAACCCTAGAATTGGTAGGGTTGCTTGCCGCTCTCGTAGGGGTCTAGGGGTGTGGGATTGGCTATTCATCACGACCGTGGAATCCGTGTTTTATACTGGCTCGTATTGAAAACACGGACGTCCTAGTATATCCAATATTTCATATGATATTTTCTGCTGCGATATCTGTGATGTGATCATGTGATGTTCTGTGATAGATACTGTATATGGTATATATGATATATTATATAGGCGTTACTTATGTTTTACACCTGCGCTAGCCCTGCCCCGCTCTGCCGTTAGTTACCTAACCTAACGGTGCACGAGGGGACATCGAGGCGAATGCGGATGGCATAAGTGTACGTCGTATTTATCTGTGATGTTTAGGTATTTAAATGATGGGACTTCATTAATGTGATTAATGAAATAAAAGAAACCAAAAGATATTGTAGAATCAAATTTTAAATAAAATAGGTAGCTACAGTTCTTGCTTTGCACAGAGGTATATGTGATATATCCCGCACCTTATTCGATAAGGAAAGGACCGAGATCCCTTCACCGGGAGTGACTCCTTTAGCAATAACTGGCAGATGCTACACACTCGGTTTGCTTTTGATTGTTTTTTGAGTTTTGCTTTGCACAGCGATATATATGATATATCCCGCACCTCATTCGACGAGGAAAGGGCCGACGATCCCTTCACCGGGAGTGACCCCTTTAGCAAAACTAGAAAAAGCCTAAAAAACACTCCATTTCAAAATCATTCGATTCTACAACGATATCAAGTTCATTACGCAATAGGTTTTCAGAAAAACCTGTCGTAGCCCTCCGTCATTTCAGATAAGAACTGTTTAGTATTCGTGCTGCGTTTGTTGGCCTTTGTCAAGGCGTAGTGTGCGGTAGCTGAATAGTGCTTATCTGCTTGTGCATGTGATGCAGATTGTTTCAGGGTAGTCGTACGACCTTGTTGGCCTTTGTCAAGGGCCGTGCGGGTGGGTTTGATTCAATCAAGAAATGACGGGTTGAACTTGACTAGCAGCCTATGATTTGTTGGCCTTTGTCAAGATCATAGGACGCTAGGGGCAGAATATTATCGGGAATTTCAAGTGTTGAAATTTGCAATGAGATTGCATACCTTCTATAAGATAGTTGGATCCCGATACCCATGTTAGTTATATGTATGCCCTAGAGGCCATTACTGTACATAGGATGTATATTGTAGTGGATGCTGGGACATATATAGGGAGGACTTTCTTGCTCGACATGATAGTATGCTATCTGGTTGAACTTTACCTTAACGTGTATACTGATTGTCTCTCTGTTACATGTTGGTAAAGCCCTTAGGATCTGTACTTGACTACCTGGACTATGATGCGGATCATACTAGTGGGGACATGGTAGTCCATAAGTACATCCTTCAAAGTCCCTAGTCGTGGGTGTATCGAGACGGGGCATCGATATACCAGAGTAGACTAGCGTGTACCTTCTCGACCCATATAGATGGGCGATGGATGATCCCATATCCATCAGTGTTTGACATCAGAGATGATATGCGGGTGCTCAGTAGAGACTGGGTACACTGGACGGACTCGCCGAGAACTCCCAGATGGTATTATACCTCACGTCAGATGGCAGTTCTCTGGTGACACTGGTACAGAGTAGTCTGTTGACCCGAGATCGTCATAGAGTCTTGTGTGGTTCCCACTGTGCTTTGATTTCCATCTTACCACGTCCAAGAGGGCGTGCAAAACGGTGGTTTTTGGGTACAGTCCCGAGTCACATGGAGGCAATGAGCGATAGGAGGGGATTCGTCTCTCCCGGTATATGGGGGTTGATGTTGCGCTGTGTTCGATTGGCTATAACAGGAAATCCCTGGCCAGGGTTGCTGAGATTTACTGGTAAGTGTTACCAGTAGTTTCTCGAACAGTTATAGACCTCATATCGACACGACTTATCGAGCTATTGGGGTCTGACGTTTACCACCCCTAGGCGGGATATGCGACATATCAGACGATCAGACCGGACTGTACGGTAGTGTTACTAGTCGGATTCACTGGAGTGTGAGCGGGCTTGCTCGTCGATCTTCAGATCGCTCAATACCCGGGTGGCCGTTACGTTTAGCAGACCGCTTGCGGCTTGTGGATGTTTGATATGATCATCATCCACTGCCGGCGTATTGACGAGTCTTTAGAGTCCTACACAGAGGTTTCCTGGCTCAAGCGAAACGAAATAGGAGCGCATATGAGATATGTGCGGGACCGAGAATAGTGCGTGTATGTGATACCGTATTCTATTCTCGCGATAAATATATCGAATGGTTGTATGCGATATAACCTAGTTATCGATTCAAGCGTTGATTCGATAAGCCGATATATTGTATACTAGTCGGTTGTGTGCGACATAACCGGGTCATTGAATCAAGTGTTGATTTAATGATTTAATGCATATTTATATATTTGATATATTACTTTGCATCAACTAGTATCGGTTTACTTAAGATGGATTTTCTCACTCGGATGGGCGCATTGTATATGCGATATACTTTTGTGCACTTGATTGTATCATGTTTGATGATACATGTCATGCTAGGGTTCAAGTGTAAAGATTAAACCTTGGTTAATGAAATGGTTAGGGTTTATTATTTATTATTCATTTATCTTATTTAATTATCCTTTTTATTTTTGATAAATGAATAAAAGAAAAGAGAAAAGAATGGTGGCTAATTTTGTTCTTTAGTTGAAGCTTCATGAAGCTTTGTTCAAGTCAACCATTCTTATCTCTTCCTTAACCCTAACCATTCCCACTAACCATGATTCATTCTCTACACTTGACTCTAGTTAAAATTATGATAAGAATTCATTTTTCTTTTCTTATTCTTTTGAACTTATCATAATACTAGCTTCTTCTTCTTCATTGAAGAAAACCATTCTTCATCAATGGTGATTGATGAAAACAAGTGAGAAATCCAATTCTAAAGTATACCCACTTCCTATTTCTTCATCCTCTACCTCTTGCCAAGTAGTAGAGTGTGTTTACTTCACAAGTTTCTTGACTTGGTGAAGTTGTGAGCTTGATCTAGCGATGCCTCGACGTAGATCAACTTCGGCATGGACATCGACGACCTAGCTTGCCCATTCTCCGACGAAGCCGATCCTAGAGCCCGGATTTGACTTGGACAGCGGAGAGGACCTCGTTGCGGAGCTATGGAGGTGGAGCACCAGATCTACAAAGGTTGTATTTCCGTTTTCTCATTAGTTAAGTGTTAACTAGTTCATTGTTCGCCTAGACTTCTAGCCGACGATCCGTAGTTTAGGGTTTGTAGGCACCATAATTTTTGAAATTGCCATGGTCGATGGCTTGGGAGACCTCACTAGTGTGCCTAGGAACCCTACAGTGGTATCAGAGCCTAGCTAGAGCCTTAGGCGAAGTCTAGACGGAATTCGAAGTCCGAACGAACCCGAAAACCCAAACCCTACATGCTCTCTGTCCAGATTTTAAAATCGTGGATTTTTCCATATTAAAAATGTTCAGAAAAATCAGCAGGCAATCCTAAGAATAACTGTGAAATACGAGTACTTGTTTCCAACAGTGCGCCGCGTTTCCGCGGCACAAGCATGGCTCGTGCGGCGGAAGCGCGGCGGTTTTGTCGTTTGTGGCATCCTAATTTGTACAGTAATTCACAATATTCTGTGCTGGTTTTCCTGGGTATTTTTAATATTTTTTCAAGAGTTGAATTTTTCTGAGTTGATTTGGGGATTCGATGTTTCGATCGGGGTATCAAATTTTTTCTGTGTGGCTTTCCGGATAAATTTTAGAATATGTTAAAAAGTTCGACCGGATATAAATACCCAACTTTTCCCCTGTCGGGAAATTTCCAAGTGTTGGATTTTTCCGTAGTTTAACGACGTTCTAAGTAGTGCAAGTAACGCGATGGTCCCTCTAGAAGACACAAACCTTAACTCGATTATGTGACCGTCTTGAACTGCCCTTTGAACCTTCGGGTTTGGGGCAGTACGGCGTGCCACATGTGAGGCGTTGGCTTGACCCTTCTACGGCTGGACCGTTGGTACTGAGGTACGAACGGAATGTTGTTAGACTTATTTCATATGTTGATCTGTATCGGGAAAACTTGGGTGTTAGAATGTTCGATCGGAAAGTTTAACATTTTCTATTTATCTGGAATGGGATACAATAATTGGAATTCACAAATAGTTATGTGATAACTGAATGAATATTATAAACATAGCAGTTTAGTCTCACTTGATCGGTTGCCACGGAATTTTGATGTGATCAAAAGTCCGTCGCAATCACGTAGCGTACGCGGATACTCGCCCGGTAAACTTAATAGACAGCCTCGCTCCATAGCCCCGACCAAGTGACTGTAGGAGAACCCCGTCGCCGAAAGCATCCGTTCGGGTGCTCGCGGTAGCGGTGTTCCGCCTTGGTGCACTTCGTCCCCGGTATCGGGGGTGCGGTGATCGCACGCTTTTGGCGTGTCGGATGTTCAAAGAATTAAAGTGTAACCGCGATCAGGACGGTGTCGCTTTGCAGCTAGCCGGTTGAGCACGGGTCGATCCACAGGGAGATGGTTGTTATCTTACCTTCTTGCTTTAGACGAGTCAATAAAGAATCAGCATGTTTGTTTTGTCTAACCTATGTGTTTATCTGCAAGTATAAGGTTGTTAAGAAAATACGAGATTGTAAGCTAAGAAATCCGTACTCAAAACCTTTGAGCCGAGTCTTGACCAATTGAAGCTAAGCAATCGGCAACAACATGGATTAGGGGATTTAAGCGCGGTATTCGTGGAATCCGGCTTATTTACCCTTGTCCTTCCGTTCTTGTCTCTTGCCTTCGCCTCCGGCCAAACCGAACGCAACCGGTCGTGGTTAGGAATCACCGTTACCTTGTCAGGGTACGGTGCCTAACGGAGCGCTTGCGTATGGTTTGGGCGAAGTTCAAATGGAAAATAACGGGAAAAGGAATTGGCAAAGAAATGTTAACTTATAAAACCGTATTAATTCTTAACAATAACAATAATTACAACATTCACAATATGAACAAAAGAGAACAAAAAGAAAAGAACAAAGAAAAGAAAAGATACAAGTAATAAAATTGCATGAATAAAATTGCAAGTAATAAAAGCAAGAATGAAGAATGCAAGTAATAAATAAGCAAATAAAAAGAACACGGAAGTAGAACCCAAGCCAAGCATGTGCTCAATAGCCAACCCTTAAACTTGCAAGCTCAATGAAGAGGTTGTAAGATCAAGGGAAGGGTAGAGAACGCATGTGAAGTGAAGAACTAGTCCCGTGGGAAAATACGACCCTTGAGATCAATAACTAACCCTTACCCATTCAAGCTCAATGAAGAGGTTGAATGAGCAAGAGAAAGCAAGAATCTCAAGGGGGAGCAAACTAACAAGAAAGATAAAAAAAAACCCTCATCTTCATTAATCTTCCACTCAAAAAGCTCTCACTACAATTTTAATGGAGAAAGAATGAAGAAGAGGAAGAAGAAGAACAAAATTACACAAAAAGAGACTAAAGAAAAGCTCCCTTGGTTAAGCTCTGGTCTGCTGTATTTATAGGCTGGAGAATGGAATTCTAGGGCATCCACCAGACCAGGAATGAGATTACCAAAGAGCCCCTGAAAAACGCTGCAGAGAGGGCCCCATACTGCCGCGCATGCGCGGCCAAAACCCTACTTTGGCCGCGCATGCGCGGCCATAATGATGATTTGGGCAGTGGGATTTCTGGTGGGTTCCTGGTTTTCTGTGCCCTCGTGTTTGTAATCTTCAAAATGCACAAAAGTCTTCAGAATCTTTGCAGATTTCCAAGTCCAAGATTGCATATCTTTTTACTTTTGACTTTGTCTCTCCCTCGAGCTCCGCGCACCCATTGATTCTTGTGCAGCCCACCTCGTGCTCTGTGCTTGTCCCAGACATGAATGACCACTGTCACATGTCTTGTATCGGGAACCGGTACTCGGCACTGGACGGATATGGATGACCGGAACCCGGCTTTTATCTGTTGTCGACAGATGTTCTGCATTTGGCGTAACTGTGGAGATTTTATCTTGATTTACAATATTTGGACTGAAAACCTGTATTCTGTAAACATGTAACAAACACGGATTAAAAGTACCTACCTATAAACACACGAGCGTAAGAATGGGCGGTATAAAATGCAATATTCTGATATGAACAAATACCCCCAAACTTAACTTTTGCTCGTCCCGAGCAAAACCAATTATTCACAAAAATAAAATGATAACCGCACTTTCGCAGGGAACGCGATTGCACTGAGCATGTGCAACAAGCCGTTAAACCTCTAGGTGTCCCTAGTAGGAGGAGTGTTGTCTCCTGAGGGTTTTCAGCGGATACTACCCACAAAATCCGGTCAAGCTAGCTTTGTAAAATAACTAAGATTCAAGCCCCTAAAGTTTTGTTTCAGAAAATAACAATTCTATAATCCTAAGTTTAGACTATCGAACCTTTATTTTTCACATCTCTCTTCTTATTTAACTACAGATTTTATATGTCTTTACGTGCAGTGCAAAATAGTGTCGTTAAGTTCCCGAAAGGTCGAATAAAGTCATTATGTCACACAATAAAGCCCAGATAACAATTTTAAAAGGATCACATAAGTTTTATAAAGAGTTAAGCATTTTTCAAGTTTCGTTTTCCAGTAAAGTTTCAACTTCAAAATTTCTATCTTCCCTAACAGGAAACTAGGTCTTATTCTTCACTCCACCTTTTTCTTATTTTCATTTCATACACACCTCTGTGAACGTGCAATAGTCTTTATCATAGAGTAAAACCTTCATATCTCCGTTAAATTTTTTTTATAAAAGCTTGTCTTTTATCAAGATTATTCTCACACAAAGAACCGTTAGGAATTTTAACTCGGAGAGAACACTTGCTTGACTTTGTTTTTATCTGGACTTTCTAGGCTTCTTAGCGAGCTTTGGGCCAATGCACCCAAACCAGTTGGTTTTAGGGCATTAGGTGTAGAAACACCCCAGCGGACTTAATTACTCAAGTTACCTAGGTCCAAAAACAAAAGACAGATTGTCGTGAAAATCAGATGATTTAATACGAACGGAGATATAACCGGCAGTTCAATTATTTTTCAGATAAAAGACGTGTTTAGTGGGTTTGGTGTGTAATCATTCCAATCAAGTTTCAGATGGGTTATTTTTCAGACTTAGTTCCAATTAAGGCATCAATAACATTCCTTCATATTCACTCACTTCATAAACTATTCTTGATATATTACTTATTTCAGAACAAACCTATTTGATCCTCAGAAAATCATTTATCTTATTTAAAAGTTTTTAAACATAAAAGACTTGTTATCTACTTTCCAAGACTCACAACACGTGTAGTGTGCTGTAAAGACGTATATCAGCTATAGTTAACTTCAAAGGAGAGTTATCTTTCAGGTTTTCAAAATCTAAACATAAGATTTAGTTATTCCTATCTTTTCAAACAAAAACCGTCGAAATGTTGAATCAGAGTTTTTCCACTAGCTAACTTGACAGAAAAGTTTTTATGTTTTTAGAAAATTTTCAGATTTTTATGGATTTTATGGATTTAATATGCAGATGCAAAATATACATATGAATGCGAAGGAAGAAAGCTTACCGAGCACACCCCCAAACTTAAACTTGACAGTGCCCTTACTGTCAGGCTATACCAAGAGGGTCAAAATTGCCGGTGCTTCCTAAAAACAAATTATATACAAAAAAGGAAAACAAAAAATATATACAAAAAAAAGTGTCCCCCCCAAACTTAAGTAAAACAGTGTTTCCACTGTTAAGCGATGAAGTTCAGGATTGGGGGGGAAAGAACAGTATCCATCTATACAAGGCCTTACACAGGCCAAAAGTTAACACCGACCATTCAAAGATTTTATCATGGTACAGCAGTGGTTGGTGAAAGAAGGTGAAGAGGTAAGAAATGGAGATTACGCGAGACCGCTTGTGGAGAGAAGTGGAATGCGGTCTCGGTAGATGAGGGGAAGAAGAATGGCGGAAGGGAAAAAGAAGTGGAATATGAACTTGAGGGTGCAAATGGAGTAAATAGATTAGCACAATTTGTGATGACCGATGTGTGGAAAGCGATTGTGCTAATATATTTACCCGTCGAGAGATTGGGTCAAATCCCTCAAGGTTCGTGAGAAACCATGGGTACGCCAAACTTGGTAAACCAGACATATGAAATGTAAGTGATACGGGTTCTTGCAAGGTCGGAACGATGGAAAGGATGGAGGGAAGTGGTTGAGGAAGGGTATCGGTTAAGGGTTCAGGAGGGTGTACACAGTCAGTGGAAGGATTAGGATGAATTGGAAAATCCGACTCATCAATTAAAACTGTATCATCCTCAGTGCTATCCTCAATATTCTCCTCAAAATTCAGCTTATCCATGCAAATTTCATCAAAATCAAGACGCATATGGGGTTCGGGAAAAACATTTAAAGAATCGGGATGATGATTTGAAGAGAAAAACTCAGCCAAATCTACGGGTTCATCATCCAAAATGTTCCCAGCGTCAATATCCTCAATCAAGTGAAAATCAAAATTCTCTGACACCTCAACCAAAGCATGGATATTAATCAATTCAGGTTCTAAGATGGAGGTGTAAAGGTCAAAAGGTTTAGGATTGGTTTCACTTGGAAGAGACCCTTCGCAATCGGGCAAATCAAACACTACGAAGTCGCACAACTCATTAATCATTCTATCTTCAACTGATAATTCATTTGGGACACTTGATAGACTTTCAAAACAAGAGTTGCGGGATTCAATTTGAGACGGGTAGGTTTGATTTGGAAGGGGGTACATCTCACTCTCTCCACTCAAATTCACAGCCTGTCCTGCCGCCTCATCATACATTGAAAAAGTTGGAGCTAGTTGAAAACTAGCTACCGGATCACTAGGTTGTATGAGGGCGGCCATGGACGCATTCAAATCCATCATTTGTTGGCTTGATGCTACCCTAAAGTCTTCCAACGACTGTTCTAGACTAGACATTGGTTGTGAAGGGGTTTCAGTGAAAGATTCACAGTTGTATGGATACTGAAAACTCCCAAAAGGCGGTTCTGAAGCAATGTCTAGGGAAGGTGCATAAGTAGGGTAGGATTGGTAGGAATTGAATGGCTGGACAGGAGTGGGATCAACATTGGGATAAGAAGGTGAATGGAATTGTTGATCCCAAGAATTTGAAGTGGTGAAAGGAGTGAAAGATCGGCTACGAGATTGTTCAATGCGTTCTGCAATAGACATAGGTCTTGGAATTGCAACATGACTCGAAGAAGGGGTATCAACGTAAGAAGGGGTGACTGTTTGAAATGGTTGATATGAAGTGGATTGCGGAGTCAAATTGTTTGTCCTAGACGCGTCTATCCGATCTTTCAAAGAAATTTTTGGCATGGAGGGGTCGTTCGATGTTCGGCCAAAGCAAGAACCGTAAGAAGTAATGTCCGGTTGTGGGTACCAAAGTTCGGCAAGAGTTTTGCGAGGTGGAGTACCCATGATATGAAGAGAGAGTGAAAGAAAGGAAGAGAAAAGGAGGGGAAAAAGAATGTGATTTTTTTTTATTTAGTTAGTTGTTAGCAAAAGAATGAAGTATACACAAAAAAAGAATATGGACAAAAATCACGACACAAAAATACCACACACCTAATCGTTCTAGGGTTCACCTAGGTCAACTAGACCTGCTCGAGAACTTGATTGTCGAAGTAAAACTGTGTCGAGAAACAGGCTCAAGATACACTGATCACGAGGCCAGGTAAGTGCAGAGATAAGGGGAGGTTTTCCAACTCTTTCGCGAAGTTCCTTAATTAAATAACCCTTTCTCTTTTGGCGGTTTCGCCGTTAACACTTTCCTAGACACCCCGTAAACAATATACCGTTAAGCAAGCTTCTAAATACAGTTAACTTCTCCTAGTGAGCGCGAAGTCCTTAAGGCTGAAAGTCTAGTTTCTTTTAAACTTTGTGCGGGTTATCGTTATGCGCAAGTTCGTGATTTGTGGGCCACGGAAAAGGTGATGAAATCCTTTACCGTATGTTGTGGGGTTCGCTTGCCCTTAAGTCCGTATTAATTGATGCAATGCGCAATTCAAAAAAATTCTTATAAAGAATCAAAACAATCGTTTTTTTTTTAGTTTAAGCGCGGCGCTGCAACAAATACGGGTTAGTCAAGTTTTAGCGTTTGCTAGCGAACTTGCAAAGAATCCTGCAAAGAATAGTATATTGGAAGCGTCGGATTTGAGAAGAAGGTGTTAGTAAAGTACGTACCGTTTAAGTTTTGGGTTAGGAAACACCCGTTGAATCAAATCCGGTAAGCTTGAAAGGTTCGCTTGCGCGGGTCAAACTACCCGGATCTTTGGCACTGTACTTCGTAATCACCTTAACGTTGAATGTACACTTTGCTTCCCCACTATCGCAGTTTGCAAATACGCAAAATTCACTTGCCCACAAAAATGATCAAAAAAAAACAAAAAAACAAAAAGATTTTTTTTTTTTTTTTATAAATATATACAAAAAGAATATTAACCCGAATAATAAGAAAGAAAATACGCTACCGTCTCCCCGGCAACGGCGCCATTTGATCGCACGCTTTTGGAGTGTCGGATGTTCAAAGAATTAAAGTGTAACCGCGATCAGGACGGTGTCGCTTTGCAGCTAGCCGGTTGAGCACGGGTCGATCCACAGGGAGATGGTTGTTATCTTACCTTCTTGCTTTAGACGAGTCAATAAAGAATCAGCATGTTTGTTTTGTCTAACCTATGTGTTTATCTGCAAGTATAAGGTTGTTAAGAAAATACGAGATTGTAAGCTAAGAAATCCGTACTCAAAACCTTTGAGCCGAGTCTTGACCAATTGAAGCTAAGCAATCGGCAACAACATGGATTAGGGGATTTAAGCGCGGTATTCGTGGAATCCGGCTTATTTACCCTTGTCCTTCCGTTCTTGTCTCTTGCCTTCGCCTCCGGCCAAACCGAACGCAACCGGTCGTGGTTAGGAATCACCGTTACCTTGTCAGGGTACGGTGCCTAACGGAGCGCTTGCGTATGGTTTGGGCGAAGTTCAAATGGAAAATAACGGGAAAAGGAATTGGCAAAGAAATGTTAACTTATAAAACCGTATTAATTCTTAACAATAACAATAATTACAACATTCACAATATGAACAAAAGAGAACAAAAAGAAAAGAACAAAGAAAAGAAAAGATACAAGTAATAAAATTGCATGAATAAAATTGCAAGTAATAAAAGCAAGAATGAAGAATGCAAGTAATAAATAAGCAAATAAAAAGAACACGGAAGTAGAACCCAAGCCAAGCATGTGCTCAATAACCAACCCTTAAACTTGCAAGCTCAATGAAGAGGTTGTAAGATCAAGGGAAGGGTAGAGAACGCATGTGAAGTGAAGAACTAGTCCCGTGGGAAAATACGACCCTTGAGATCAATAACTAACCCTTACCCATTCAAGCTCAATGACGAGGTTGAATGAGCAAGAGAAAGCAAGAATCTCAAGGGGGAGCAAACTAACAAGAAAGATAAAAAAAAACCCTCATCTTCATTAATCTTCCACTCAAAAAGCTCTCACTACAATTTTAATGGAGAAAGAATGAAGAAGAGGAAGAAGAAGAACAAAATTACACAAAAAGAGACTAAAGAAAAGCTCCCTTGGTTAAGCTCTGGTCTGCTGTATTTATAGGCTGGAGAATGGAATTCTAGGGCATCCACCAGACCAGGAATGAGATTACCAAAGAGCCCCTGAAAAACGCTGCAGAGAGGGCCCCATACTGCCGCGCATGCGCGGCCAAAACCCTACTTTGGCCGCGCATGCGCGGCCATAATGATGAATTGGGCAATGGGATTTCTGGTGGGTTCCTGGTTTTCTGTGCCCTCGTGTTTGTAATCTTCAAAATGCACAAAAGTCTTCAGAATCTTTGCAGATTTCCAAGTCCAAGATTGCATATCTTTTTACTTTTGACTTTGTCTCTCCCTCGAGCTCCGCGCACCCATTGATTCTTGTGCAGCCCACCTCGTGCTCTGTGCTTGTCCCAGACATGAATGACCACTGTCACATGTCTTGTATCGGGAACCGGTACTCGGCACTGGACGGATATGGATGACCGGAACCCGGCTTTTATCTGTTGTCGACAGATGTTCTGCATTTGGCGTAACTGTGGAGATTTTATCTTGATTTACAATATTTGGACTGAAAACCTGTATTCTGTAAACATGTAACAAACACGGATTAAAAGTACCTACCTATAAACACACGAGCGTAAGAATGGGCGGTATAAAATGCAATATTCTGATATGAACATGCGGCCGCCTACTAAAGTTTGCGACGAGCATTCGATCAGGATGTCGGGAATCCTGTTGAATTGCCCGACTTGATATTGAAAAGTGTTTTCGATTTTGAGACTAAAATGCGGGGTTTATAATTGTTAGGCATGCGATGTCTAAGTAATTCATTTGGTCAGGCATGCGATGTCTGAGGAGGTTGCGGATTCCAACTGTTGTAGTTTTACACTTTCTTTTCTGTGACCGTAAGTGTAATATGTGATATCGCCGGTTTCGTTGCTATATGTCAACTACAATTGGGATGGACATATTTACTTACGTTGATGACATGTGATGTTATGTGTTGCTGGATATGTTATATTGGATCGTCGTGTTTGAATAGCCGGGGTTTTTTATCTGAGATGAGTGTTTTTCATTTTCATTCATGTAAAAAAAACTTGTATGTAATATTCTTTTATTGGGGCGCTTCCAGGTTGCGGAAGTAGTCACCCTTTGTATATTATTTACTTTTCCGCACTAGGATAGACCCAAGGAGGAGGGCACAAGTAACCGGGTTCTGGAGTCCAGTGGGAGACCAACTCGAGGAGTCGAGTCCGGGTCTCCTAACTCCAGAATTGGTAGGGTTTCTTGCCGCTCTCGTAGGGGTCTAGGGGTGTGGGTTTGGCTATTCATCACGACCGTGGAATCCGTGTTTTATACTGGCTCGTATTGAAAACACGGACGTCCTAGTATATCCAATATTTCATATGATTCTTCTGCTGCGATATCTGTGATGTGATCATGTGATGTTCTGTGATAGATACAGTATACAGTATATATGATATATTATATAGGCGTTACTTATGTTTTACACCCGCGCTAGCCCTGTCCCGCTCTGCCGTTAGTTACCTAACCTAACGGTGCACGAGGGGACATCGAGGCGAATGCGGATGGCATAAGTGTACGTCGTATTTATCTGTGATGTTTATGTACTTAAATGATGGGACTTCATTAATGTGATTAATGAAATAAAAGAAACCTAAGATGTTGTAGAATCGAATTTCAAAATAAAACAGGTAGCTACAGTTCTTGCTTTGCACAGCGGTATATGTGATATATCCTGCACCTTATTCGATGAGGAAAGGACCGAGATCCCTTCACAGGGAGTGACTCCTTTAGCAATAACTGGCAGATGCTACACACTCGGTTTGTCTTTTGATTGCTTTTAAGAGTTTTTGCTTTGCACAGTGATATATATGATATATCCCGCACCTCATTCGACGAGGAAAGGACCGACGATCCCTTCACCGGGAGTGACTCCTTTAGCAAAACTACAAAAGCCTCAAAAACACTCCATTTCAAAATTCATTCGATCCTACAACGATATCAAGTTCATTACGCAATAGGTTTTCAGAAAAACCTGTCGTAGCCCTCCGTCATTTCAGATAAGTAGTAGTTAGTATTCGTGCTACGTTTGTTGGCCTGCGTCAAGGCGTAGTGTGCGGTAGCTAACTGGTGCTTATCTGTATAAGCATATGATGTGATTGGATTAGGGTAGTCGTGCGACTTTGTTGGCCTGCGTCAAGGGTCGTGCGGGTGGGTTTAATTCAATCAGGAAATGACGGGTTGAACTTGACTAGCGGACTATGGTTTGTTGGCCTGCGTCAAGGTCATAGCGAGCTAGGGGCAAAATATTATCGGGAATTTCAAATGTTGAAATTTGCAATGAGATTGCATACCTTCTATGAGATAGTTGGATCCCGATACCCGCTGCGAGTAAGAGTTACTCCTGGGAGAGTTTTATACATTACAATTAGCTGATCAAGTAGGTGTCTAGAAAGGTGTTAACGAGGTTACGCCTCTGGGAAAACGAGGTTTACATTAATTAGGTTCGTGCGAAAGCACGGGGGACCTCCCTCAAAGTACCGACACTGGCCTGGCTGAAAGATTGGCGAACTTGTAGTGTGTAATTAATCCCGGCTAGTCTTTCCTTTTAGGGTTTGAAGGAAGATTTGATAAAAAGCAGTGGGAACCATCCTGATTAGATAAAATAAAAACCAATCTATTCTTGACAGAGCGCACGCTGAGTGTTTTCTTCTCTCTCTCTCCTGGTAGCGACCATATCACGCCTTAATCAAGATAATAATACGGAATATTGACCGAACCCGCTTATTATACTGAGCTGGGGAACGTTGGTCCCGCTCCAACTTATAATTGTTATAAGACAGAGCAGGAAATTGGGGAATACCAGATTTCCCGTGCCGCCCAAACGAAGAGAGTGCATGTTGATGCATCATCTTCGGGTGTGTTCATTACAAAGAACTATTTCTCAGTATCCTTTACGTCCTGGGTATGTGATACCAGATCAGGATCCCAGATATGTAATCTGTTACATAGGGCTACAGAAAGGTAGAGAACTGAGAACGGGTGATAAGTTTCATGAGGCAGAAAACGGGGCAAGTGTTGCAGCCAAGTCTGTTGGTCACTGTCACCCTGTATTAACAATACATTGATTCTGAACGAATGTTGTTAGATACCGAACCTGATATACCAAATCATATCACTCTCTTTGTTAGAAAAGAAAGGATATAATTTTGTATTGTTGGATAATGTTTTGAACATTTCCTATATCAAAAGTTGATCGGTTCAGGCACGTTATCTAAAAGCGTTGATGTTCTAAATCAAACTACAGTTCTTAGTATACGGAACACACACAAGAGGAAGAGTTCAGAAATGAACGAATCCTTTTTGAGGTATTGTAGACTAGGTCAGATCAATGCGACCCGACTGGCTAGAGTTACATATAGATGCATATTTAAATCAGTTTGAATTTACATCTTGTGAAACTCGCCAGTCATGTCACAAAGATAAGATGACCATAGCTCCGTTTACTGGAAACAGAGAAAGAGTTAGTGAACTCTTGGGATAATACATGTTGATGTATGTAGGTCCCCTGTCTACACATGCCAAGACTGGTTCTTTATACTTCATTATGTTCTCTGATGATCTCTTTAGATTCAGACCTATGTTCCTGTTGAAACACAAGTCCGAACCTTTGAGATATTCACGGAATATAAGTTAGAAGTAGAGAACCAAAATACGGATATAAGTATTATGTCCTTTGATGTGATCAAGGAGGAGAATACTTGAGCACGGAATTCCTGGACTATTCTAAAGGAGAATGAGATTCTCTCTCAGCATTACTCCTCCGTATACACCATAGCACGATGGTATATCGGGGCGGAGCAGATACACCCTATATGATAAGGTGTGCTCTATGATGAGTACTACTGAGTTACCTATTTCCTTTAGGGAGTTATGCACTTGAGAAGCTGCATACCTATTGAATAGGGTTCGAATCAAATCAGTTGCCTACCACTTCATATGTGATATGGAAAGGGAAGAGCCCATATCTTAAGTTAGTTAAGATTTGGGGTTGCCCGGCCTATGTCTAAAAACAAAATCCGGACAAGCTCGAGGCAAGGTCTGTCATGTAGAACTGGAAATGTTCCAGCTATACAAACTACAGCACATGATTTGATAGAACCAAGGGATTCAGTAGATACCAACGAACCTCAGCCTCTCCGCCGATCTAGTAGGGTTCCTCACCCACCTGAGAGATATTTCGGTTTCTCTATGACAGTGGGAGCGAGGATTGCATCATGAGATGATGACCCAACTAGTTTCGAGCTGGCCATCAGGAGTGGGACTCTGTAAGAATGGCTGGATGTTTATCGATCTGAGATGGAATCCTTATACACCAACAAAGTATGGACTTTGGTTGCTATATCTGAAGGGTTAAATCCCCATCAGGAGCAAGTATATCTTGAGAAGATTACTTGGTGTAGATGGAAAAGTTGAGACTTTCAAAGCTAGACTTGTTAAAGCTTTTCGTCATCGACCAGGCGTGGATAATGATGAAACCTTTTCAAGTATCTATGCTTAAGTCCATCCAGATCCTACTTGCCACGGCTACATACCATGACTGCGATATCTGGTGGTTGGGTGTCTTGACTGCTTTTCTAAATGATGATTTGGAAGAGAGCGTCTATAAGTACACAGCCAGAGGGCCTCGTGGACAGTGGGAGCAGCGGAAACGTGTGCAAGATGCTTTATAGGATAAAGCAGGCATCGCGGAGTTGGAACATCTGTTTTGATGGATTAGTCAAAGAAGTTGACATCATCAAAATTGTAGATGAACCTTGTATAAACAAAAAGGGTAGTAGGGAGTATGGTGACGATCCTCGTAGAGTACGTGGATGACATACTCTTGATAGGGAAGGAGTTTCCTATGCTACGCTCGATCAATCTCCGCTTATCACATTGATTCTCCATATAGGATCAAAGTGATACCTCCTAAATCCTGGATTTTGGATCTATGAGATAGATTTAATTGGATGTTAGGATTCTCACTAGTTGTAGTGAGATGGTATCAAACGATCCTGAGGAGAATCACTGAAAGGGTTCCAGGGTGATAAAGACGACTGAGTGTCAGTCACAGGCATTGTCTTTACCCTCAGTAAAGGGACGGTATGTTGGAAGAGTTCCAAGCTAGATACCGTGACATACTAGACGATAAAGGCAGGATACATTGCTACTTAAGATGCTACCAAAGAGCCTGTTTGGGTGTATATTGGTTCATGAGATGAACTATGTTCCTACCATTGTGAGACAATGGAGTTGTGGCTTATGCCAAGGAACGCCGGTCCCATCAGTGATCCAGACATATTCTAAGGCAGCATCGCCTGATCATGGAGATAGTTGATCTCCAGGGTGATCGAGGTAAGGAGAGTAGATTCAGAGGACAACACAGCGGATCCACTCACAAAGGCCTGTTCCCAGAGAGAGATTTTTATGGGATGGTTGAGTATGAGATACTTCAAACCACTGCTACAGATGGCCCTAGTGCAAGTGGGAGATTGTTAGTTATATGTATGCCCTAGAGGCCATTACTGTACATAGGATGTATATTGTAGTGGATGCTGGGACATATATAGGGAGGACTTTCTTGCTCGACATGATAGTATGCTATCTGGTTGAACTTTACCTTAACGTGTATACTGATTGTCTCTCTGTTACATGTTGGTAAAGCCCTTAGGATCTGTACTTGACTACCTGGACTATGATGCGGATCATACTAGTGGGGACATGGTAGTCCATAAGTACATCCTTCAAAGTCCCTAGTCATGGGTGTATCGAGACGGGGCATCGATATACCAGAGTAGACTAGCGTGTACCTTCTCGACCCATATAGATGGGCGATGGATGATCCCATATCCATCGGTGTTTGACATCAGAGATGATATGCGGGTGCTCAGTAGAGACTGGGTACACTGGACGGACTCGCCGAGAACTCCCAGATGGTATTATACCTCACGTCAGATGGCAGTTCTCTGGTGACACTGGTACAGAGTAGTCTGTTGACCCGAGATCGTCATAGAGTCTTGTGTGGTTCCCACTGTGCTTTGATTTCCATCTTACCACGTCCAAGAGGGCGTGCAAAACGGTGGTTTTTGGGTACAGTCCCGAGTCACATGGAGGCAATGAGCGATAGGAGGGGATTCGTCTCTCCCGGTATATGGGGGTTGATGTTGCGCTGTGTTCGATTGGCTATAACAGGAAATCCCTGGCCAGGGTTGCTGAGATTTACTGGTAAGTGTTACCAGTAGTTTCTCGAACAGTTATAGACCTCATATCGACACGACTTATCGAGCTATTGGGGTCTGACGTTTACCACCCCTAGGCGGGATATGCGACATATCAGACGATCAGACCGGACTGTACGGTAGTGTTACTAGTCGGATTCACTGGAGTGTGAGCGGGCTTGCTCGTCGATCTTCAGATCGCTCAATACCCGGGTGGCCGTTACGTTTAGCAGACCGCTTGCGGCTTGTGGATGTTTGATATGATCATCATCCACTGCCGGCGTATTGACGAGTCTTTAGAGTCCTACACAGAGGTTTCCTGGCTCAAGCGAAACGAAATAGGAGCGCATATGAGATATGTGCGGGACCGAGAATAGTGCGTGTATGTGATACCGTATTCTATTCTCGCGATAAATATATCGAATGGTTGTATGCGATATAACCTAGTTATCGATTCAAGCGTTGATTCGATAAGCCGATATATTGTATACTAGTCGGTTGTGTGCGACATAACCGGGTCATTGAATCAAGTGTTGATTTAATGATTTAATGCATATTTATATATTTGATATATTACTTTGCATCAACTAGTATCGGTTTACTTAAGATGGATTTTCTCACTCGGATGGGCGCATTGTATATGCGATATACTTTTGTGCACTTGATTGTATCATGTTTGATGATACATGTCATGCTAGGGTTCAAGTGTAAAGATTAAACCTTGGTTAATGAAATGGTTAGGGTTTATTATTTATTATTCATTTATCTTATTTAATTATCCTTTTTATTTTTGATAAATGAATAAAAGAAAAGAGAAAAGAATGGTGGCTAATTTTGTTCTTTAGTTGAAGCTTCATGAAGCTTTGTTCAAGTCAACCATTCTTATCTCTTCCTTAACCCTAACCATTCCCACTAACCATGATTCATTCTCTACACTTGACTCTAGTTAAAATTATGATAAGAATTCATTTTTCTTTTCTTATTCTTTTGAACTTATCATAATACTAGCTTCTTCTTCTTCATTGAAGAAAACCATTCTTCATCAATGGTGATTGATGAAAACAAGTGAGAAATCCAATTCTAAAGTATACCCACTTCCTATTTCTTCATCCTCTACCTCTTGCCAAGTAGTAGAGTGTGTTTACTTCACAAGTTTCTTGACTTGGTGAAGTTGTGAGCTTGATCTAGCGATGCCTCGACGTAGATCAACTTCGGCATGGACATCGACGACCTAGCTTGCCCATTCTCCGACGGAGCCGATCCTAGAGCCCGGATTTGACTTGGACAGCGGAGAGGACCTCGTTGCGGAGCTATGGAGGTGGAGCACCGGATCTACAAAGGTTGTATTTCCGTTTTCTCATTAGTTAAGTGTTAACTAGTTCATTGTTCGCCTAGACTTCTAGCCGACGATCCGTAGTTTAGGGTTTGTAGGCACCATAATTTTTGAAATTGCCATGGTCGATGCCTTGGGAGACCTCACTAGTGTGCCTAGGAACCCTACAACCCACTGAGAGTAAGAGTTACTCCTGGGAGAGTTTTACACATTACAATTAGCCGATCAAGTAGGTGTCTAGAAAGGTGTCAACGGGATTACGCCTCTGGGAAAACGGGGTTTACTTTAATTAGGTCCGTGCGAAAGCACGGGGAACCTCCCTCAAAGTAGCGACACTGGCCTGGCTGAATGATTGGCGAAGTTGTAGGGTGTAATTAATCCCGGCTAGTATTTCCTTTTAGGGTTTGAAGGAAGATTTGATAAAAACCAGTGTGAGCCATCCTGATTAGATAAGATAATAACCAATCTGATCTTGCAAGAGCATACGCTAAAGTGTTTTCTTCTCTCTCTCTCCAGGTAGCGACCATGTCATGCCCTAATAAAGATAATAATATAGATGTATTGACTGAACCCGCATGTTATACTGTGCTGGGGAACGTTGGTTCCATTCTTTCTTATAAGAGTTATAGGAATGAACAGGATATAGGGGAATACCAGGATTCCCATGCCACCCGATTGAAGAAAGTACATGATGATGCATTTTCTTCGGGTGTGTTCGTTACAGAGAACTATTTCTCCATTTGCCCTATGTCCTGGGTATTAGATACTGGGTCAGGATCCCATATATGTAATCAGTTACATGGGCTTAGAAAAGGTAGAGAACTTGGAGAAGGTGATAAAGACATTAGAGTTGGAAATGGTGCAATTGTTGCAGCTAAGACTGTCGGGGAATATCACCTTGTATTACCAACTGGTAATACATTGGTTCTGAACGAATGCTATTACATGCCGAACCTGATATGCAACATTATATCGGTTTCTTTATTGAGTAAAGAGGGATATAATTTTGTATTACAGCATAATGTTATGAATATTTTCCGTAACCAAAAGTTGGTTGGATCAGGCACGTTGTGCAATGGCATTTATGTTCTAAATCAATCAACAGTTCTGAGCATAACAAACACACACAAGAGGAAGAGTTCTGAACTGAACGAATCCTTCTTGTGGCATTGTAGACTGGGTCACATCAATGCGACACAACTAGCAAAGTTGCATAAGGATGGATATTTAAATCCGTTTGAATTTTCATCTTATAACACTTGCCAGTCATGTCTCAAAGGCAAGATGACCAAAACTCCGTTTACGGGACACAGAGAAAGAGTTACTGAACTCTTGGGACTGATACATAGTGATGTATGCGGTCCCATGTCTACACATGCCAGGGATGGTTCATCGTACTTCATTACATTCACTGACGATCTCTCTAGATTCGGATATGTGTTCCTGATGAAACACAAATCAGAAGCTTTTGAGAAATTTAGAGAATATAAACATGAAGTCGAGAACCAAACTGGAAAAAGTATTAAAATCCTTCGATCTGATCGAGGAGGTGAATACTTGAGCAATGAATTCCTGGACTTCCTAAAAGAGAATGGGATTCTCTCTCAGCTGACTCCTCCATATACACCACAACACAACGGTGTATCAGAATGGAGAAACCGCACCCTATTAGATATGGTGCGCTCTATGATGAGCACAACTGAGTTACCTATTTCCTTCTGGGGATATGCCCTGGAAACTGCAGCATACCTATTGAATCAAGTTCCAACTAAATCTGTACCTACCACACCATATGAGATGTAGAGTGGAAAGAGACCATGTCTTAAACGAGTTAAGATATGGGGTTGCCCGGCCTATGTCAAAAGGCAAAATCCGGACAAATTCGAGGCATGGTCAGTTCTATGCAAGTTTGTGGGATATCCCAAACATTCACATGGATATCTTTTCTACCATGCAGAGGAACAAAAAGTGTTTGTTTCTCGACATGCCACCTTTTTAGAAAAGGAATTCCTTGAAAAAGAAATTAGTGGCAAAGTGGTAGAGCTGGAAGAAGTTCCAGATACACAAACCGTAACTGAAGATTTAGTGGAACCAGAAGATTCAGTAGCTCCCAATGAACCTCAGCCTCTCCGCCGATCTAGTAGGGTTCCTCGCCAACCTGAGAGATACTACGGTTTTCTCATGGATGGTGGGAGCGAGGATTGCATCATGGAGGATGATGACCCAACTAGCTTCGAGCAGGCCATCAAGAGTAGGGACTCAGTGAAATGGCTGGATGCTATGCGGTCCGAGATGGAATCCATGTACACCAACAAAGTATGGACTTTGGAAGTTACTCCTGAAGGGGTAAAACCCATTGGGAGCAAATGGATCTTTAAGAAAAAACTTGGTGTAGATGGGAAAGTGGAGACTTTCAAAGCTAGACTTGTTGCAAATGGATTTCATCAAAGACCAGGTGTGGACTATGACAAAACCTTTTCTCCAGTGGCTATGCTTAAATCCATCCGGATCATGCTTGCCATCGCTGCATATCATGACTACGAAATCTGGCAAATGGATGTTAAGACCGCCTTTCTAAACGGTGATTTAGAAGAGTGCGTGTACATGACTCGGCCAGAGGGCTTCGTAGACAGTGGGAGCAGCGGGAAGGTGTGCAAGCTGCTTAAATCCATTTATGGATTAAAGCAAGCATCGCAGAGTTGGAACATCTGCTTTGACGTCGTTATCAAAGAGTTTGATTTCGTCAAAAACCCAGATGAACCTTGTATTTACAAGAAGGCGGCAGAGAGTAAGGTTGTCTTCCTCGTATTGTACGTGGACGGCATACTCTTGATAGGAAATGATATTCCTATGCTGCAATCAGTCAAGCTCTTCTTATCACAAAGATTCTCAATGAAAGATCTTGGTGATGCCTCCTGCATATTGGGAATCAGGATCTATAGAGATAGATCCAAACGGATATTGGGATTGTCCCAATCCAAGTACATTGACACCATACTAAAGAGGTTTAGTATGGAAGAATCCAAGCGTGGGAACTTGCCTACGATCTCTGGAGTCACTCTCTCCAAAGAGATGTCTCCCAAGACTGATTTGGAGAGAGCTCGCATGCAAGGGATACCCTATGCTTCGGCTGTAGGCTCTATCATGTACGCGATGCTATGTACCAGACCTGATGTAGCATACTCACTAAGTGTAGTGAGCAGGTATCAAGCTGATCCTGGAGAGAATCACTGGACAGCTGTGAAGAGCATTCTCAAGTACTTGCGAAGGACTAAAGAGATGCTCTTGGTGTATGGTAACGGAGAACTCCAAGTGGAGTCCTTTACCGATTCAAGCTTCCAGAGTGATAAGGACGACACTAAGTCGCAGTCGGGATTTGTCTTTACCCTTTACGGAGGGGCGGTTAGCTGGAAGAGTTCCAAGAAGGAAACCGTGGCAGACTCGACGATGGAGGCTGAATACATCGCTGCCAACGATGCTGCTAAAGAGGCTGTCTGGATCAAGAAGTTCATTACTGAACTTGGTGTGGTTCCATCCATTGAGCATCCAATACCTTTGTATTGCGATAACAATGGAGCGGTGGCTTTGGCCAAGGAACCCAGGTTCCATCAGCGATCCAGGCATATTCTGAGGCGGTATCACCTGATCCGGGAGATAGTTGATCGCCGGGAGATCGAGGTCAGGAGGGTTTGTTAGTTATATGTATGCCTTAGAGGCCATTACTGTACATTGGATGTATATTGTAGTGGATGCTGGGACATATATAAGTAGGACTTTCTTGCTCGACATGATAGTACGCTATCTGGTTGCTCTTTATCTTAACATGTATACTTTCTGTCTCTCTGATTACATGTTGATAAAGCCCTTAGGATGTGTACTCGACTTCCAGGATTATGATGAAGATCATACTAGTGGGGCCTGGGTAGTCAATGAGTACATCCTTCAATGTTCCTAGTCGAGGGAATATCGAGACGGGGCATTGATATTCCAGAGTAGACTAGCGTATATCTTCTCGACCCATGCGATGGGCGATGGATGATCCCATATCCATTGGTGTTTGACATCAGAGATGGTATACGGGTGCTCAGTGGAGACTGGGTACACTGAACGGACTCGCCGAGAACTCCCAGATGGTATTATACCTCACGTCAGATGGCAGTTCTCTGGTGACACTGGTACAACTTAGTCTGTTGACCCGAGATCGTCATAGAGTCTTGTGTGTCTCCCACTGTGCTTTGATTTCCACCCTACCACGGCTCTACTGAGTCATGCAAACAGGTGGTTTTTGGGTACAGTCCCGATTCACATGGAGGCAATGAGCGATAGGAGGGGATTCGTCTCTCCCGGTATTGGGGGTTGATGTTGCGCTATGCTCGACTGGCCATAACAGGAAATCCCTGGCCAGGGTTGCAGTGATATACTGGTAAGAGTTATCAGTAGTTTCACGATAGTTATGGACCCTAAGTCGGCATGACTTATCGAGCTACTGGGGTCTGACGTTTACCACCCCTAGGCGAGATATGCGACATATCAGACGAACAGACCGGACTGTACGGTAAGTGTTACTGGTTGGATTCACAGGAGTGTGAGCGGGCTTGCTCGTCGATCTTCTGATCGCTCAATACCCGGGTGGCCGTTACGTTTAGCAGACCGCTTGCGGCTTGTGGGTGTTTGATATGATCATCATCTGCTGCCGGCGTATTGACGAGTCTTTAGAGTCCTACACAGAGGTTTCCTAGCTCAAGCGAAACGAAATAGGAGCGCATATGAGATATGTGCGGGACCGAGAATAATGTGTGTATGTGATACCGTATTCTATTCTCGCGATGAATGCATCGAATGGTTATATGCGATATAACCTAGTTATCGAATCTAGGATTGATTCGATAAGCCGATACATTGGATACTAGTCGGTTATATACGATATGACCGGATCATTAATTCAAGTGTTGGTTTAATGATTTAATGTATAATTATGTATTTGATATATTACTTTGCATTAACTAGTATTGGTTCACTTTAAATGGATTTTCTCACTTGAATTGTGCAAGTTGTATATGTGATATACATTTGTGCACATGATTGTATCATGTTTGATGATACATGTTTACTTAGTTAAGTGTAAAGAATTAAACCATGGTTAAGTTTATGATTAGGGTTTTCTTGTTTCTTACTTATTTATTTATTTATTTATTTTTGGAAAAGATGAGAAAAGAATGGTTGCTATTTTTGTTTTTATTTGAAGCTTATTGAAGCTTTGAATTAGTCCACCATTCTTGTCTTATACTTAACCCTAACCATTCAAGTTAACCATGGTCCATTCTCTACAATTAACCAAGGGTTAATATATGATAAGTATTGATTTATTTATCTAATTATTCAACACTTATCATTTCATCTTCTTCTTCATCATCTTCTTCTTCCATGAAGAAAGCTTGCTACATCAATGGCAAGTGTTGAAAACAAGTGAGAAATCCAATTCTAAAGTGAACCCACTTCCTATTTCTTCATCCTCTACCTCTTGCCAAGTAGTATAGGGTGTTTCCTTCACAAGTTTTCATGACTTGATGAAGTGAGAGCTTGATCTTGTGATGCCTCGACGTAGATCATCTTCGGCATCGAACCGACGACCAAGCCCGCCCATTTCTTCGATGAAGCCGATGCTAGAGCCCAAGATACGATTTGGACAGCGAGGGGACTTCATCACGGAGCCTAGGAGGTGGAGGACCGGATCTACAAAGGTTGTAGCCACTTTCCTTTAGCATTTAATTCGTTTACATGCTTGCATCGCCTCATTATCTAGTTAACGATCCGTATTAGGGTTTGTAGGCA
Source organism: Agapanthus africanus (assembly GCA_030015575.1). Classification (NCBI taxonomy): domain Eukaryota; kingdom Viridiplantae; phylum Streptophyta; class Magnoliopsida; order Asparagales; family Amaryllidaceae; genus Agapanthus; species Agapanthus africanus. Next base: position 163,919,834 of record JASDDO010000001.1, read on the forward strand.
CTTGTAAAATTTTAATTGGCCGTGTTTGATGCCTTGTGAGACTCCATTAGAGTGCCTAGGAACCCTACAGTGGTATCAGAGCCTGGCTAGAGCCTTAGGCGATGCGTAGACGGATTTAGAAGTCCGATTGTCCCGAAACCCTAATCGTAATTTGCTCTCTGGACTTTTTTGAAAAAATGGGTTTTTTCCAGATTAAAAATTCCTAAAAAATTCAGCAGGAAGACCTAAGAATTATGGTGCAAAACGAGGACCTAACTCATCTAAACCGCCGCGGAACAGCGGTAGAAGCATGGCTTCTGCCGCGGTTCCGCGGCCATATGGTCCCATTACCCAATAAATCTTGCACAGTAATTCCTATTTTCTGGTGTTGGATTTTCTGGGATTTTTTAATAATTATTCAAGAGTTGAATTTTCTGGGTTGTATTGGGGACTCGGTGTTTCGATCGGATTGTCTAACTCTGTCTATGTGGCTTTCCGGGTAATTTTAGAATATGTTAAAAAGTTCGACTGGATATAAATACCCAAGTTTTCCACTGTTGGGAATTTTCCAATTGTTGGATTTTTCCGTAGTTTAACGACGTTCTAAGTAGTGCAAGTAACGCGATGGACCCTCTAGAAGACAACAAACCTTAACTCGATTATGTGACCGTCTTGAACTGCCCTTTGAACCTTCGGGTTTGGGGCAGTACGGCGTGCCACATGTGAGGCGTTGGCTTGACCCTTCTACGGCTGGACCGTTGGTACTGAGGCACGAACTGAATGTTGTTAGACTTATTTCATGTGTTGAGCTGTTTCGGGAAAACTTGGGTGTTCGAATGTTCAATCGGAAAGTTTAACATTTTCTGTTTATCCGGAATGTGATACAACAATTGGAATTCACAAAAGTTATGTGATAACTGAATGAATGTTATAAACATAGCACTTTAGTCTCATTTGATCGGTTGCCACGGGATTTTTGATGTGATCAAAAGTCCGTCGCAATCACGTAGTGTACGCGGATACTCGCCGGGTAAACTTAATAGACAGCCTCACTCCATAGCCCCGACCAAGTGACTGTAGGAGAACCCCGTCGCCGAAAGCATCCGTTCGGGTGCTCGCGGCAGCGGTGTTCCGCCTTGGTGCACTTCGTCGACGGTATCGGGGGTGCGGCCGTCTACTAAAGTTTGCGACGAGCATTCGATCAAAATGTCGGGAATCCTGTTGAATTGCCCGACTTGGTATTGAAAAGTGTTTTCGATAATGAGACTAAAATGCGGGTTTATAATTGTTAGGCATGCGATGTCTAAAGAATTCATTTGACCAGGCATGCGATGTCTGAGGTGGTTGCGGATTCCAACTGTTGTAGTTTTACACTTTCTTTTCTGTGACCGTAAGTGTAATATGTGATATCGCCGGTTTCGTTGCTATATGTCAACGACAATTGGGATGCGCATATTTACTTATGTTGATGACATGTGATGTTATGTGTTGCTGGATATGTTATATTGGATCGTCGTGTTTGAATAGCCGGGTTTTTTTTTATGTGAGATGAGTGTTTTTCATTTTCATTCATGTAAAAACTTGTATGTAATATTATTTTATTGGGGCACTTCCAGGTTGCGGAAGATGTCACCGTTGATGTATATTATTTACTTTTCTGCACTAGGATAGACCCAAGGAGGGGAGCATAAGTAACCGGGTTCTAGGGTCCAGTGGGAGACCATCTCGAGGAGTCGAGTCCGGGTCTCCTAACCCTAGAATTGGTAGGGTTGCTTGCCGCTCTCGTAGGGGTCTAGGGGTGTGGGATAGGCTATTCATCACGACCATGGAATCCGTGTTTTATACTGGCTCGTATTGAAAACACGGACGTCCTAGTATATCCAATATTTCATATGTATCTTCTGCTGTGATTAATCTGTGATGTGATCATGTGATGTTCTGTGACAGATATTATATATAGTATATATGATATATTATATAAACGTTGCTTATGTTTTACACCCGCGCTAGCCCTGCCCCGCTCTGCCGTTAGTTACCTAACCTAACGGTGCAGACGGGACATCGAGGTGAATGCGGATGGCATAAGCGTACGTTATATTTATCTGTGATGTTTAGGTGGAGTTAAATGATGGGATATTCATTAATGAGATTAATGAAAGAAAATAAACCTAATTGATGTTGTGGAATCGAATTTCAAAGTAAAAACAGGTAGCTACAGTTCTTGCTTTGCATCGCGGTGTTCATTCTAGAACATCCAGCACCTTATTCGATGAGGAAAGGACCGAGATCCCTTCACCGGGAGTGACTCCTTTAGCAATAACTGGCAGATGCTACAACCCTCGGTTTATCATTTGATCGCTTCTATAGTTTCCGCTTTGCACAGTGATATATATGATATATCCCGCACCTCATTCGACGAGGAAAGGGCCGACGATCCCTTCACCGGGAGTGACCCCTTTAGCAAAACTAGAAAAGCCTCGAAAACATTCCATTTAAAAACCATTTGATTCCGCAACGAGATCAAGTACAAAGCGTTAAAGGTTTTCACAAAAACCATTCACAACCCTCCGTCATTTTAGGAAGTAGAGTACTTAGTATTCGTGCTGTGTTTGTTGACCATAGTCAAGGCACAGTGTACGGTAGCTAAGTGATGTCTTCCTACACCGCATATGATGCGATTAGTTAGGACAGTCGCGTGACTTTGTTGACCTTAGTTAAGGGTCATGTGGGTGGGTCTAATTAATCACGAAATGACGGGTAGAACTTGATTAGTACTTATGATTTGTTGACCATAGTTAAGGTCATAGGTGCTAGGGGTAAAAACCTTTATCGGGAGTTTCAAGTGTTGAAATTTGCAATGAGATTGCATACCTTCTATATGATAGTTGGATCCCGATACCCACTGCGAGTAATTGTTACTCCTGGAAGAGTTTTGCACTTTACAATTAGCCGATCAAGTAGGTGTCTAGAAAGGTGTCAACGGGGTTACGCCTCTGGGAAAATGAGGTTTACAGTAATTAGGTCCGTGCGAAAGCACGGGGAACCTCCCTCAAAGTACCGACACTGGCCTGGCTGAAAGATTGGCGAACTTGTAGAGTGTAATTAATTCCGGCTAGTCTTTCCTTTTAGGGTTTGAAGGAAGATTTGATAAAAAGCAGTGGGAGCCATCCTGATTAGATAAAATACATAACCAATCTAATCTTGCAAGAGCGCACGCAGAGTGTTTTCTTCTCTCTCTCTCCAGGTAGCGACCATATCACGCCTTAATCAAGATAATAAAATGGATGTATTGACCGAACCCGCTTGTTATACTGAGATGGGGAACGTTGGTCCCGCTCCAACTTATAATTGTTATAAGACAGAGCAGGAAATTGGGGAATACCAGAATTCCTATGCCGCCCAAACGAAGAAAGTGCATATGATGCATCTCCTTCGGGTGTGTTCATTACAAAGAACTGTTTCTCAGTATCCTCTGCATCCTGGGTATATGATACCGGATCAGGATCCCAGATATGTAATCTGTTACATAGGGCTACAAAAAGAGTAGAAAAACTGAGAACGGGTGATAAGTTTCATGAGGCAGAAAACGGGGCAAGTGTTGCAGCCAAGTCTGTTGGTCACTGTCACCCTGTATTACGAATACATTGATTCTGAACAAATGCTATTAGATACCGAACCTGATATACAAAATCATATCAGTCTCTTTATTAGTAAAGAAAGGATATAATTTTGTATTGATGGATAATGTTTTGAACATTTCCTATATCAAAAGTTGATCGGTTCAGACAAGTTATCTAAAAGCATTGACGTTCTAAATCAAACTACAGTTCCTAGTATACAGAACACACACAAGAGGAAAAGTTCAGAAATGAACGAATCATTCTTGAGGCATTGTAGACTAGGTCATATCAATGTGACCCGACTGGCTGAAGTTACATTTTAGATGCATATTTAAATCAGTTTGAATTTACATCTTGTGAAACTTGCCAGTCGTGTCACAAAGATAAGATGACCATAGCTCTGTTTATTGGAAACAGAGGAAGAGTTAGTAAACTCTTGGGACTGATACATGATGATGTATGTAAGGTCTCCTGTCTGCACATGCCAGGACTGGTTCTTTATACTTCATTATATTCTCTGATAATCTCTCAAGATTCAGTCGTATGTTCCTGTTGAAACTTAAGTCCGAAGCTTTTGAGGTATTCACAGAATATAAGTTGGAAGTAGAGAACCAAAATACGGGTATAAGTATTATGTCCTATGATAAGATCAGGGAGGAGAATACTTGTGCATGGCATTCCTGGACTATTCTAAAAGAAAATGAGATTCTCTCTCAGCATTACTCCTCCGTATAAACCATAGCACGATGGTATATCGGGGCGGAACAATCACACCCTATATGATAAGGTATGCTCTATGATGAGTACTACTGAGTTACCTATTTCCTTTTCGGGAGTTATGCGCTTGAGAAGCTACATACCTATTGAATAGGGTTCCAATCAAATCAGTTGCCTACCGCTTCATATGTGATATGGAAAGGGAAGAGCCCATGTCTTAAGCTAGTTAAGATTTGGGATTGTCCGGCCTATGTCTAAAAGCAAAATCCGGACAAGCTCGAGGCTAGGTCTGTAATGTAGAACTGGAAAGGTTCCAGCTATACAAACTACAGCAGATAATTTGGTAGAACCAAAGGATTCAGTAGATTCCAACGAACCTCAGCCTCTCCGCCGATCTAGTTGGGTTCCTCACCCACCTGAGAGATACTTCGATTTCTCGATGACAGTGGGAGCGGGGATTGCATCATAAGATGATGACCCAACTAGTTTCGAGCTGGCCGTCAGGGGTAGAAATCTGTAAAAATGGCTGGATGCTTAGTGATCTGAGATGGAATCCTTATACACCAACAAAGTATGGACTTTGGTTGCTATATCTGAAGGGTTAAATCCCCATCAGGAGAGAGTATATCTTGAGAAGATTACTTGGTGTACATAGAAAAGTTGAGAATTTCAAAGCTAGACTTGTTAAAGGTTTTCGTCATCAACCAGGCACGGATAATGATGAAACCTTTTCCAGGGACTATATTTAAATCCATCCAGATCCTACTTGCCACGGCTACATACCATGACTACGATATCTGGTGGTTGGGTGCCATGACTACTTTTCTAAATATTGATTTAGAAGAGAACATCTATAAGAACACAGCCAGAGGGCCTCGTAGACAGTGGGAGCAGCGGAAACGTGTGCAAGATGCTTTATAGGATAAAGCAGGCATCGCGGAGTTGGAACATCTATTTTGATGGATTAGTCAAAGAAGTTGACATCATCAAAATGGTAGATGAACCTTGTATAAACAAAAAGGTAGTAGGGAGTATGATGACGATCCTCGTAGAGTACGTGGATGACATACTCTTATTAGGGAAGGAGTTTCCTATGCTACGCTCGATCAATCTCCGCTTATCACAATGATTTTCCATATAGGATCAAAATGATACCTACTAAATCCTAAGCTTTGGATCTATGAGATAGATCTAATTGGATGTTAGGATACTCACTAGTTGTAGTGAAATGGTATCAATCGATCCTGGGGAGAATCACTGGAAGGGTTCCAGAATGATAAAGACGACTGAATGTCAGTCACAGGCATTGTCTTTACCCTCAGTAAAGGGACGGTATGTTGGAAGAGTTCCAAGCTAGATACCGTGGCAAACTAGACGATAAAGGCTGGTAACATCGCTATTAAAGATACTGCCAAAGAGACAGTTTGGGTGTATATTGGTTCATAGGATGAACTAGGTTCCTACCATTGTGTGACAATGGAACTGTGGCTTTGGCCCTGGAACCCTGGTCCTATCAGTGACCCAGACATATTCTGAGGCAGTATCACCTGATCATGGAGATAGTTGATCTCCAGGGTGATCGAGGTTAGGAGAGTAGACTCAGAGGACAACACGGCGGATCCACTCACGAAGGCCTTTTTCCCAAAGAGAGACTTTTAGGGGATGGTTGAGTATCAGATACTACAACTACTGCTACAGATGGCCCTAGTGCAAGTGGGAGATTGTTAGTTATATGTATGCCCTAGAGGCCATTACTGTACATTGGATGTATATTGTAGTGGATGCTGGGACATATATAGGTAGGACTTTCTTGCTCGACATGATAGTACGCTATCTGGTTGCTCTTTATCTTAACATGTATACTTTCTGTCTCTCTGATTACATGTTGATAAACCCCTTAGGATGTGTACTCGACTTCCAGGATTATGATGAAGATCATACTAGTGGGGCCTGGGTAGTCAATGAGTACATCCTTCAATGTTCCTAGTCGAGGGAATATCGAGACGGGGCATTGATATTCCAGAGTAGACTAGCGTATATCTTCTCGACCCATGCGATGGGCGATGGATGATCCTATATTCATTGGTGTTTGACATCAGAGATGGTATACGGGTGCTCAGTGGAGACTGGGTACACTGAACGGACTCACCGAGAACTCCCAGATGGTATTATACCTCACGTCAGATGGCAGTTCTCTGGTGACACTGGTACTGCTTAGTCTGTTGACCCGAGATCGTCATAGAGTCTTGTGTGTCTCCCACTGTGCTTTGATTTCCACCCTACCACGGCTCTACTGAGTCGTGCAAACAGGTGGTTTTTGGGTACAGTCCCGATTCACATGGAGGCAATGAGCGATAGGAGGGGATTCGTCTCTCCCGGTATTGGGGGTTGATGTTGCGCTATGCTCGACTGGCCATAACAGGAAATCCCTGGCCAGGGTTGCAGTGATATACTGGTAAGAGTTATCAGTAGTTTCACGATAGTTATGGACCCTAAGTCGGCATGACTTATCGAGCTACTGGGGTCTGACGTTTACCACCCCTAGGCGAGATATGCGACATATCAGACGAACAGACCGGACTGTACGGTAAGTGTTACTGGTTGGATTCACAGGAGTGTGAGCGGGCTTGCTCGTCGATCTTCTGATCGCTCAATACCCGGGTGGCCGTTACGTTTAGCAGACCGCTTGCGGCTTGTGGGTGTTTGATATGATCATCATCTGCTGCCGGCGTATTGACAAGTCTTTAGAGTCCTACACAGAGGTTTCCTAGCTCAAGCGAAACGAAATAGGAGCGCATATGAGATATGTGCGGGACCGAGAATAATGCGTGTATGTGATACCGTATTCTATTCTCGCGATGAATGCATCGAATGGTTATATGCGATATAACCTAGTTATCAAATCAAGGATTGATTCGATAAGCCGATACATTGGATACTAGTCGGTTATATACGATATGACCGGATCGTTAATTCAAGTGTTGATTTAATGATTTAATGTATAATTATGTATTTGATATATTACTTTGCATTAACTAGTATTGGTTCACTTTAAATGGATTTTCTCACTTGAATTGTGCAAGTTGTATATGTGATATACATTTGTGCACATGATTGTATCATGTTTGATGATACATGTTTACTTGGTTAAGTGTAAAGAATTAAACCATGGTTAAGTTTATGATTAGGGTTTTCTTGTTTCTTATTTATTTATTTATTTTTGGAAAAGATGAGAAAAGAATGGTTGCTATTTTTGTTTTTATTTGAAGCTTCTTGAAGCTTTGAATTAGTCCACCATTCTTGTCTTATACTTAACCCTAACCATTCAAGTTAACCATGGTCCATTCTCTACAATTAACCAAGGGTTAATATATGATAAGTATTGATTTATTTATCTAATTATTCAACACTTATCATTTCATCTTCTTCTTCATCATCTTCTTCTTCCATGAAGAAAGCTTGCTACATCAATGGAAAGTGTTGAAAACAAGTGAGAAATCCAATTCTAAAGTGAACCCACTTCCTATTTCTTCATCCTCTACCTCTTGCCAAGTAGTATAGGGTGTTTCCTTCACAAGTTTTCATGACTTGATGAAGTGAGAGCTTGATCTGGTGATACCTCGACGTAGATCATCTTCGGCATCGAACCAACGACCAAGCCCGCCCATTTCTTCGATGAAGCCGATGCTAGAGCCCAAGATACGATTTGGACAGCGAGGGGACTTCATCACGGAGCCTAGGAGGTGGAGGACCGGATCTACAAAGGTTGTAGCCACTTTCCTTTAGCATTTAATTCGTTTACATGCTTGCATCGCCTCATTATCTAGTTAACGATCCGTATTAGGGTTTGTAGGCACTTGTAAAATTTTAATTGGCCATATTTGATGCCTTGTGAGACTCCATTAGAGTGCCTAGGAACCCTACAGGGTTGACACGAAGAACAACACGGCGGATCCACTCACGAAGGCCATTCCCCAGATACAGTTTGAGAGACTCTTCGGGAGATTGTTAGTTGTATGTATGCCCTAGAGGCAGTATTGTACAGATGATGTATTTTATATTAGATGCTTGGACATATATAGAGATGACTTTCTTGCTCGATATGATAGTATGCTATCTGGTTGCTCTTTATCTTAACATGTACACTTGTCTTTTTAAACTGTCTTATAGTTACATGTTGGTAAAGCCCTTAGGATGTGTACTTGACTACCTGGACTATGATGCAGATCATACTAGTGGGGACATGGTAGTCCATATGTACATCCTTCAAGGTCCCTAGTCGTGGGTGTATCGAGACGGGGCATCGATATACCAGTGTAGACTAGCGTATATGCTTCTCGACCCATGAGATGGGCGATGGATGATCCCATATCCATTGGTGTTTGACATCAGAGATGGTATACGGGTGCTCAGTGGAGACTGGGTACACTGGACGGACTCGCCGAGAACTCCCAGATGGTATTATACCTCACGTCAGATGGCAGTTCTCAGGTGACACTTGTGCAGGTTAGTCTGTAGACCCGAGATCGTCATAGAGTCTTGTGTGATTCCCACTGTGCTTTGATCTCCACCTTACCACGTCCATGAGGGCGTGCAAAACAGTGGTTTTTGGGTACAGTCCCGAGTCACATGGAGGCAATGAGCGATAGGAGGGGTTTCGTCTCTCCCGGTATTGGGGGTTGATGTTGCGCTGTGCTTGATTGGCCGTAACAGGGAAGTCCCTGGCCAGGGCTGATCAGAGTTTTGCTGGTAAGTGTTACCAGTAGTTTCTCGACCCGTTATGAGCCTCACATCGGCATGACTTATCGGTTATTGGGGTCTGACGTTTACCACCCCTAGACTAGATATGCGACATATCAGACGAACAAACCGGACTGCACGGTAAGTGTTACTGGTTGGATTCACAGGAGTGTGAGCGGGCTAGCTCGTCGATCTTCTGATCGCTCAATACCCTGGTGGCCGTTACGTTTAGCAGACCGCTTGCGGCTTGTGGGTGCTTGATATGATCATCATCTGCTGTCGGCGTATTGACGAGTCTTTAGAGTCCTACACAGAGGTTTCCTGGCTCAAGCGAAACGAAATAGGAGCGCATATGAGATATGTGCGGGACCGAGAATAATGCGTGTATGTGATACCGTATTTCATTCTCGCGATGAATGTTTCGATTGGTTGTATGCGATATAACCTAGTTATCGAATAGAAGATTGATTCGATAAGTCGATACATTGGATACTAGTCGGTTATGTGTGACATGACCGGATCATTGAATCAAGTGTTGATTTAATGATTTAATGTATAATTATATATTTGATATATTACTTTGCATTAACTAGTATTGGTTCATTTTAAAAGGATTTTCTCACTTGATGTGCACATTGTATATGTGATATATTTTAGTGTGCACTTGATTGTATCATGTTTGATGATACATGTTAACTTGAGTTTGTGTAAAGATTAAACCATAGTTATATGAATGGTTAGGGTTTTGTTTACTTATTCATTTATTTATTTTGGTTATTGATTTTGGAAAAGAAAATGGAAATGGTGGCTTTTCTTGTCTCTTTCATGAAGCTTCATGAAGGGTTGAAACCTTGACCATTTTTGTTTTCTTCTCTTAACCTAACCATTCACCTAACCCTAGTTTACTCTCTACACTTGACTATGGTTAGTATATGATAAGTATTCATATTATTTTCATTTTTTTTAATCTACTACTCATCATATTCTATCTTCCTTCTTCTTTCTCTTGAACAAGAAGAAAAGCTTACTAGCTTTAATGGCACCTTGAGTAAATGAGTGAGAAATCCAATTCTAAAGTGAACCCACCTCCTATTTCTTCATCCTTTACCTCTTGCCAAGTAGTATAGGGTGTTTTCTTCACAAGTTTCATGACTTGGTGAAGTTAGAGCTTGATCGTGTGTTGCCTCGACGTAGATCTTCTTCGGCATCGAAGCCGACGACCTAGCCCGCCCATTTCTCCGATGAAGCCGATGCTAGAGTCCGGGATCCGATATGGACAGCGAGAGGACGTCTACGTGGAGCTAAGGAAGTGGAGAACCGGATCTACAAAGGTTGTAGCCTCTTTCTTTTAGTTAAAATGTTAACTAGTTTCACTTTGTCGCCTAAAATCTAGTTAACGATCTGTATTAGGGTTTCTCGGCACTTATAGTTTTTGAAATTGGCATGGTTGATGCCTTGTGAGACCTCATTAGTGTGCCTAGGAACCCTACAGTTACATTTAGCAGACCGCTTGCGGCTTGTGGGTGTTTGATATGATCATCACCTACTGCCGGCGTATTGACGAGTCTTTAGAATCCTACACAGAGGTTTCCTGGCTCAAGCGAAACGAAATAGGAGCACATATGAGATATGTGCGGGACCGAGAATAATGCGTGTATGTGATACCGTATTCTATTCTCGCGATGAATGTATCGATTGGTTGTATGCGATATAACCTAGTTATCGAATCAAGGATTGATTCGATAAGTCGATACATTGGATATTAGTCGGTCATATGCGATATGACCGGATCGTTAAATCAAGCGTTGATTTAATGATTTAATGCATAATTATATATTTGATATATTACTTTGCATTAACTAGTATTGGTTCACTTAAAATGGATTTTCTCACTTGAAGTGCACATTGTATATGTGATATATTTTTTGTGCACTTGATTGTATCATGTTTGATGATACATGCATGTTTGGGTGTATGTTTAGTTTAAACCTTGGTTAAGTAAATGGTTAGGGTTTTAATTTATTTATTCATTTATTTATTTATTTCTTTTGGCAAAAAGAGAAATGGTGGCTTGCTTTGTTTTACATTGAAGCTTCATGAAGCTTTGAAAAAGTCTACCATTTTTGTTTCATGCCTAACCTAACCATTCACCTAACCTTAGTTTACTCTCTACACATAACCATGGTTGCTAATATGATAAGAATCACTTATTTTCTATGATTGATGAATTCTTATCATATTCTTTTCTTCTTCTTCTTCTTCAAGATGAAGAAAAAGCTTGCTACCAACAATGGCAACATGAGAAAAAGAGTGAGAAATCCAATTCTAAAGTGAACCCACTTCCTATTTCTTCATCCTCTACCACTTGCCAAGTAGTATAGGGTGTTTTCTTCACAAGTTTCATGACTTGGTGAAGTTGGAGTTTGATCTTGAGTTGCCTCAACGTAGATCATCTTCGGCATCGAAGTCGACGACTTAGCCCGATAATTTCTTCGACGAAACCATTACTAAAGTCTAGGATCCGATGATCGCAGCGGAGGGACGTCAACGCGGAGCTATGGAGGTGGAGGACCGGATCTACAAAGGTTGTATTTCCGTTCACTTAGCACTAAAGTAGTTTAGTAGCTTGTTGTTTTGCCTAAACTCTAGTTAACGATCCGTATTAGGGTTTTTAGGCACCGGAAAATTTGAATTCGGCATGTTTGATCTGTTGTGAGACCTCATTAGTGTGCCTAGGAACCCTACACCGTCTGCGCGACCCCATCGAAGGAGGGGGTGTCGGTCATGCCTGGTAACAGGCGAGCTAACAGACATTTCCTCGGGAGGGACATGTGCGCGGAAGTCCTCAGGGCTAGGTGCTCTGGCGACGGACCTCGGCATGGAACTGTGGGGCATCCAGCGGGCCTCAGAACGTATTGGCATGGGAGATCCACGGCCGTAGGAGGTAAGGAGGCGGTGGTCGGCAGCGCCGACGCAGACATAGTCTTCTCTCTCCCGGTAGGGGTCCTGGTCCCGAGGTGGGGAAGCGGTGACTTGGTGATCTTGTCTCGTCGTTTAGACGTGGATTAGCGCCTCCACAACAGACGCGAGTTGGTCTATGCGGCCGGCGAGGGTGTTGATGGCATTCGGCGGAGGAGGTTCGTCCGCGCCTCCGTTGAGGGGGAGGCGGCGGCTAGTGCTTGGATCTTCGTGATGATCGCTCGCCATTGGATTGAGATCGAAAAGTGAACTTTTTTTTGTGGAATTAAGGATTTCCCACAGACGGCGCCAGCTGAAGCGACCTGAATCGCGCCGAGATGTTACCTTCCGTTAAACTGCTGATGGCGGCGACGGGTGGCTGGGATTGGATCTGGAGGCTGTCGCTCCTGAAGTGTGTGAATCTCAATGGGTTTGAGGTTGTGGTTGCCGAGCTACCTGCAAGGAAGTCCCGGTGTGGTTGTACCACCGAGGACCCTTCGACGGTCAAGTTAGACTAGAGATCCGAGCAAAGTAACGGCTTAATGAAGTCAAAAATGGCTTACTTGGATCGTCTGAAGAAAGGGTTTATATAGCGATGGCAGCAGGCAGGGCAGGCGCGAGAATCTCGCTGGTCATTACACTCCCGACGTCACGCCCGCACGATGAACGAGATCTCCCATTAATGGCGAGACAGGCTCGTTAATGGGGGATCGTGATGGCGTGGAACGTGGGATGTGGCCGGCGGATATCTCGCGTATGGCGAGATTCGCGGATGGCGGTTGCGCCTGTGAGCGGTGCCGTTGGTCGGTCGATGAGACCGAGGAAGATGATCTCGGCGGGAGAGCTCGCAGACGAGCGGGAGAGCCGAGGTATCTTGGTTCTGCGGTAGCCCGGAGACGAGCAGTGAGGCCGAGGAGGCCGGTTATGCAGGGGGCTCGGAGGTGAGCCATTGTTTGCTCGGTTGGACGAGCATGGGTGTGGTCTGGTCGGCCACTGTAGGTGCTTTCTCGTGAGCCTTGGGATACATCATCTGCCACGTGTCATGATCTGGGAGATCACCGATATCGAGCATCAACCTTCAAATAATAATAATAATAATAATAATAAACGTAAACTTCAGTGTGTTCCTAAAACTAATAGCTTTCAAAAGGTGGAAATAGCATCTCATCAATCAAAATATTGATTCAAATAGAAGAAAAGGAAGCAAACCCTAAGTAAAGGGACGTGATTTTCGAATCTCGCGTCCACAATAGTCGACGGTCACCAAAATGACGAAGAGGTGGAAGAGAAAGCGAAGGAGGATCTGACGAGACCTAGGGTTTGAGATGGGTTGATGATGACGTGGCGGCGGGGAGCTTGAGAGAGGAGGAGCTTGAGGATCGCCGTTGTTTTTTTCTTACTTTCTGAGGAGCAAGGGAATGGAACTGACGAGGGTTTTGGAGTGAGAGATGGTTTTTGATATCGGGTTCGGTTTCGGACCCGAGTTATATGCAAATTTTATTCAGCCGCCTACATATTATAATTTTGGAAAATGCCATTTTATGGTTTTTCTTTTGAATATTTTAGTCAATCGGAAAGGAAAATTGTCCGAAATGGCTTCTTTTTACAAATCCAAAATTAACTCATGAGTTGGATTTTTCTACTTCTTACAAAAAAAAAAAAATTAAAGAAAATGGAGAAAATGCTAAGGCAAATGCATGTTCACTGTAAACGAATAATAGTGAGATACAGAAGCTATCAGAAATACAGAAAAAGTATCAAGGAAATAATTTATCTACTAAATTTAACTACTTACAAGTGTATACATACATAAGCACAATGCTAAGAATATAAACAAACTTCCTATCCGAACCTCACAACATCCACAAAATCAATTTGAGTCCTCAATAAAATTTCAAACAGGGATCATTCTTCTGCAGGATTACTCCTTGCTCAATAGCACCACCACCTCTCGCAATGCAAGAACAACCAACACGACTGCAATTTAAACTTTCCCTCCTCAAACTCGAATTTTCAGATAAAATCCATGATCCCGAAAAATGCCTGGTTTCTAAATTTGGAATTTGCACAAGATCTCTACACAAAGGGCACATCGAGTTTGAAAGAAACCACGAATCAACACACGCAACATAAAACTGATGCTTACATCTTGGCAGAACCCGTACCTTTTCACCATATGCTTAAACTTCGAAATACATACCGCACATTCAATATCGAGCTCTTGTTCAATAGTGATTACAGGGATAGAATTTAGAACTGAAAGATCGAGGGGGTTTTGCGTGAAGATTGGATTTTGAGATTGGGGTGTAAGCGAACCTATACAATTTAGGTGACGTGGATACAAAATATGCAATCAAGTGCAGCAGAAAGTCTATGTATTTTCTCTAAAGGTTTACGATATACCTAATCCGATTGGTTGAATCGTTTCTCGTCCACGTCACGTAGAAGATCTGATCTTTATCGCCTCCAAGTAATGGCTGAAGGAAGATTACACTTTGGTAGAAAGCGAGAATCTCTCACTTGATCACCCCGCAAGCCAACCCAAAATAGAAGAGGATGAGAAAAGAAGACAGTGGCTCTCTCTAGTTTTTCTCTAAAAAAAACTCTTTTTGTTGCATCGTCTTTCTAACCCTAGCCCCATATATGAATATATAGGGTACCCACTCATATGGACGGGTATTGGGCCAGTTCGGGCCCAATGGTTAACAAACTCCCACTCGCACATTTGAGTGGGTGGCGTCCATAGCTCCTTGAGCTGGTTCCCTGCATCAATTGTCTCCCTGAGAATCTCCTATTTCTCTTCCGCATTCTTACTCATACATATATGTTGGTGCGACGTGCACCGTTGAGAACCCGCAAGTTGATAACCCTGCAGCCAAATCCGTTAAGACCGACATAAGGATCTCCCTAAGAGAAAACAACATAAGCCAAAATATGTTAGGCTCACGAAATCTTATACCCCAGATCCGATCAGACATGTCTGCTCAAGTACCTACGATCCCTCTCAGAAGCGTACTTGAACACCCAGGTATACCTCTCGATTCATCGCACTCTTAAACTTCGCCACCATGGAGTCAATAAAAGTTGGCCATGCGATGCAATCAGGAGGCATTCCAATCGATCTTCCTCCGGCTCTGAATAGGTAGGTCTGTTATTTACCTGCTTTTCTGACATTGCCCCGTATATGCATTATATTGTCATCGTAGTAGGAAACAACAGCCAAAATAGCAGACGCTCATAACATGCCTATCCAGACAACCCAATATCACTAAGGGTATAGACTGCCCGTCCTTCCGTGAAAGAGGTCATCATAAGGGCACACACAGTGAGAGAGATGGGATCCATCCCTCAACCTCCTTATGTACACTATCACGATCCAAAAATGGCACGTGACCGGCACTTGAATTACGTGAAGTCTATAAGACCCCACCGTAACCCAAGTAAGCCAAAAACCAGGAATCTAAACCTTTTTATGAAAATATTGGAGGTGAAATTTTGAAAACGGAATATAAAAGAAATCAAGTTCCTCTTTTAAAAATATAAGTAAAGCTTATAATGATACGATTGGATTATATACTTGGTTTGAAAACATTTTTGTCATTTGAAATTTAGGTAGCACCTCTTTCGTAAATTTTGACCAAAACCAGTACATAATCAATAATAATATAGGCATCCCCAAGAGAGAGTTAGCACTTCGCCAATCGGCTGAAATACAACCATGCAAGATAAATATACGACGCCCAAGGTGAATATCAACTCAGAAAAGAAAGTAAAGAAATGCTGAAACATCATCAAGTCACAATAAAGAATATATAAAACTCTCACTTTAAGTCGAAAGAATATACAACTGGTCTCTAAGTCTTCAAAATATACATAGTCTGGTTGATGGAGTTTTTAACTAGATACAATGAAATATACATAAACAATCGGTAGTTACGATCTGTAGTGTAATCCACCTATCAAGCAAATCACCCAAAGGAAGAAAGAGCAAGCAAACCGCTACTGAATTTGAGCGGTCGATCCTGCAAGAAAACTATGGCACAACGGGGTGAGTTGCCAACTCATGAATAGAAGATATAATCAGGTAGAAATCGAATGCATAATGATCTACCTAGGTCATACTGTAATAACAATATCATGCTGTGTGGTATCGAAGGTAATCGTGTATACATATGTATATAAATATATAATATCGTGCCTGTATTAATATATGGTACCATGTCATCCATATCAAGTGTATATACATATCATCCAAGGAGTTTCCATCAACGACACTCGAAATTATCATAAAATCCTGAGTGCCCAGTATCGATACTCGAAATCATCATAAATCCCGTGTCCAGCATCGACACGTAAATCCTCATATCTCAGGTGCCGTCTCATCGAATCGGCCATGATATCTCAGGCACCGTCTCATCAGATCAGTCTTTATATCCATCTGTCTCATATCACTCCAGTCAATATCTTTCGGACATCCGCTGAGTCCAATACTGTCACCGGTAGGTAGTGTTTCCCTGCCAGACTCAACGCCTTTCAATTCGATTTTCTTGCCCCGGGGTACCGTACTGGGTCCACCATGTATCCGCAATCGATTCCTACCCCTGCCTCGATTCGAATAATCATTATAGCTCAACACCAAGAAATCTCATGGTAGACATCGAAATATCATATCAAGAGAAAACCGCGTTTTTTAAAACATTCACAAGTTTTTAAATAATATTTGTGATTTCTCGAATCCAGAAATCTCATGAAAACAGAATCTCATAAGAATATGGTAATAACAAAATAATATGTACAGGAACAGAACAATATTTTAATGTATAGCAAGTGTGTTCATATGAGCATGTCGTGTAGCAAGGTAAAGAAAGTGCAATATTTGAAATAATATGCGGTACAGGGTACTAAACAGTAACTAAAATGCTAACAGATTATAAAGTAGTACGGTAACATAACGAGTTCTATCTGTGTACATGGCATGGCAATTACCGATGATGTCTGTGAGCATGCGAGTAGGTGTACGTGCAACATGTGCATCATCGATAATGGTACGTGTGTCCTAACAAACAAAGTCATATAAAGATAAGGGTATGAAACGTAGTATATATATATCGTAAATGAAAGAAATGCGAGTGTATGTAGAAATAAGAAATCGTAATGCGAGCGTAAATAGAATAAAGAAATCGTAAACGCGAACGGAATAAAAATACGGAACTACGTATGAGCCATACGGTTATAGTTTAAAATAGTACGAATCGTTGTTTTAGAAAATAGTGTAGGAATGCCTAGCACGACAGCAAGGTTTCGGGAGGCATCGTCCATGCCATTTTCAAAATTTTGCCATGCTAAACAATCCTAACCCTAGAATCTTAACTAGAGATTTAGACAATACAACATGTAAACTACTTTACATCTAAGTGAATATGGAATACAACCTTTGTAGACCGGTCCATCACTTCAATAGCTCCGTGTGGTTGTCCCTTCGCTCCAAGTAGTGATCTTCCAGACTCTAGAATGGTTTCACAAGAAGAAAGGAACAAGCTTGCACGACGTATTCGATGCCGAAGATGCTCTACGTCGAGGAGACACTAACCCAAGCTACCTCTTCACTAATTAGGGATTAGTGTAGCTAACACCCTAAACTAAATGGCTAATCTAGTAGAGGATGATGAAGTAGGAATTTTGCTCACTTTAGAATTAATTTTCTCGCTCTTTTTCTTCTCCTCTCAAAAACTTAGAGAGTTGAGCTCTTGATGAAGAAGAAGAAGAAGCAAATAATGGATGAGAGAGTGAATGGCAACCATGGGTGAGAAATATCTTATATAACTCATGTAGAGACTTAACCATGGGTTTAGATAATAGTTGAGTTAATAAATATCTAGTGCAAGACAAAACTAGTGGACTAAGTCAATGGTTCTATAAGCTTCTACTAAGCTAACTCATGCGACTAATTTCCAACTAATATTTGATTTACTCTAAATAAATAAACCCTACATTATCATTAGCATGATGTAAGTCTCATACACCCATGTAGCATGTGGCATCAAGCATGACACAAAAAGAAATACAATTAATATGTGGGGTTCCTAGGCACATTCATGAGGTTCCATAAGGCATCAACCATGCCAAAATCAATTTTTTTCATGTGCCGAGAAACCCTAATGCAAGATAGTTAACTAGAGATTAGGCGAAACAATGCAAGCAAACAACTTTGCTACTAAGTGAATGAAAATACAACCTTTGTAGATCCGGTCCTACACTTCACTAGCTCCATTTTGACGTCCCTCCGCTGCGATCATCGGAATCCCGGACTCTAGCGATGGTTTCGTCGGAGAAATGATCGGGCTAGGTCATTGATTTCGATGCCGAAGATGATCTACGTCGAGGCGACTCAAACTCAAGCTCCGTCTTCACTTGGTCATGAACCTTGTGAAAAAACACCCTATACAACATGGCAAGTGGTAGAGGATGAAGAAATAGGAAGTGGGTTCACTTTGGATTTGGATTTCTCACTTGGAATTTGTAGGGTTCCTAGGCACTCCCAAGAGGTCTCCCAAGCCATCAACCATGGCAATTTCAAAAATTATGGTGCCGAGAAACCCTAAACTACGGATCGATAACTAGATGTCTAGGCGAAAAGCTAACTAGTTAACAATTAACTAAGAGATACGGAAATACAACCTTTGTAGATCCGGTGCTCCACCTCCATAGCTCCGCAACGAAGTCGTCTCCGCTGTCCAAAAGGAATCCGGGCTCTAGAGTCGGCTTCGTCGGAGAATGGACGGGCTAGGTCATCGATGTCCATGCGTGGTAAGATGGAAATCAAAGCACAGTGGGAACCACACAAGACTCTATGACGATCTCGACCAAGTCAAGAAACTTGTGAAGGAAACACACTCTACTACTTGGCAAGAGGTAGAGGATGAAGAAATAGGAAGTGGGTAGACTTTAGAATTGGATTTCTCACTCAAATCATCAATCCACCATTGATGACCTCAAGCTTCTTCAATGAAGAAGAAGATGAAGAAGATGAATATTGTTATGATAAGAATAATAGAATAGAAAATAAAATCCATTCTTATCATAATATTAACCTTAGTTTAGTGTAGAGAATGGACCATGGTTAGATATGATGGTTAGGGTTAAGGAAGAGATAAGAATGGTTGACTTGATCAAAGTTTCAAGAAACTTCAACATAAAACAAAATAAGCCACCATCCTTAAATAATTTCCAAAATGAATATATATAAATGAATGAATAAGATAATCAAAACCCTAATCATTAAGTAAACCATGGTTTAATCTTTACACTTAACCAAGTTAATATGCATCATCAAACATGATACAAACATGTGCATAAAAGTATATCACATATACAACTTGCATAATCCAAGTGAGAAAATCCATTTAAAGTGAACCATTACTAGTTAATGCAAAGTAATATATCAAATATATAATTATACATTAAATCATTAAATCAACACTTGATTCAATGATCCGGTCATGTCGCATACAACCGACTAGTATACAATGTATCGGCTTATCGAATCAATGCTTGAATCGATAACTAGGTTATATCGCATACAACCACTCGATACATTCATCGCGAGAATGGAATACGGTATCACATACACGCATTATTCTCGGTCCCGCACATATCTCATATGCGCTCCTATTTCGTTTCGCTTGAGCCAGGAAACCTCTGTGTAGGACTCTAAAGACTCGTCAATACGCCGGCAGCAGGCGATGATCATATCAAACACCCACAAGCCGCAAGCGGTCTGCTAAACGTAACGGCCACCCGGGTATTGAGCGATCAGAAGATCGACGAGCAAGCCCGCTCACACTCCTGCGAATCCGACCAGTAACACTACCGTACAGTCCGGTCTGATCGTCTGATATGTCGCATATCTTGCCTAGGGGTGGTAAACGTCAGACCCCAATAGCTCAATAAGTCGTGTCGATATGAGGTCTATAACTTCTCTGTACCAGTGTCACCAGAGAACTGCCATCTGACGTGAGGTATAATACCATCAGAATTTTCTAGTAAGCTTTCTTCATCTCATGAAGAAGATGAAGAAGAAGAAAAAGAAAATGAATTATCTCATTAGAAAATTCAAGTGAAGTCTATCATATAGCAACCACGGGTAAGTAAACTCATGTAGAGAATAAACTAGGGTTTAGGTAAATGGTTAGGGTTAAGGAATAAAACAAAATGGTAAGACTTTTTCAAAGATGCTTAAAAAGCTTCATGAAGCTTCAAGCATAAAACAAGAAAAACCACCATTTTGTTTAATCAAAATAAATAAAGAAAATAAAACCCTAAACCTTTTTCCTAAACATGGTTTAAAGCATACACACCCAAGTTTGCATGTATCATCAAACATGATACAAACTAGTGCACAAACATATATCATATACACAATGTGCACAATCAAGTGAGAAAATCAATCTTAAGTGAACAAATACTAGTTAATGTAAACTAAAATATCAAATATATAATTATACATTAAATCATTAAATCAACACTTGATTTAATGATCCGGTCATAATGCATATAACCGACTAATATCAATAGTAACAACTTATCGAATCAACACTTGATCCGATAACCCGGCCATATCGCATATAACCGATCAATGTCACAAATCGCGAGAATCGAATACAGTATCACATACTGGTATTATTCTCGGTCCCGCACATATCTCATATGCACTCCTATTTCGTTTCGCTTGAGCCAGGAAACCCCTGTGTAGGACTCTAAAGACTCGTCAATACGCCGGCAGTAGGTGATGATCATATCAAACACCCACAAGCCGCAAGCGGTCTGCTAAACGTAACGGCCACCCGGGTATTGAGCGATCAGAAGATCAACGAGCAAGCCCGCTCACACTCCTGTGAATCCAACCAGTAACACTTACCGTACAGTCCGGTCTGATCGTCTGATATGTCGCATATCTTGCCTAGGGGTGGTAAACGTCAGACCCCAGTAGCTCGATAAGTCGTGTCGATATGAGGTCTATAATAGTTCGAGAAACTACTGGTACCACTTACCAGTAAATCTCAGCAACCCTGGCCAGGGATTTCCGGTTATATCCAATCGAACACAGCGCAACATCAACTCCCTATACCGGGAGAGACGAATCCCCTCCTATCGCTCATTGCCTCCATGTGATTCGGGACTATACCCAAAAACCACCGTTTTGCATGCCCTCTTGGACGTGGTAAGGTGGAAATCAAAGCACAGTGGGAATCACACAAGACTCTATGACGATCTCGGGTCTACAGACTAACCTGTACCAGTGTCACCAGAGAACTGCCATCTGACGTAAGGTATAATACCATCTGGGAGTTCTCGGCGAGTCCGTCCAGTGTACCCAGTCTCCACTGAGCACCCGTATATCAGCTCTGATGTCAAACACCAATGGATATGGGATCATCCATCGCCCATCTGTATGGGTCGAGAAGGTATATGCTAGTCTACTCTGGTATATCGATGCCCCATCTCGATACACCCACGACTAGGGACTTTGAAGGATGTACTTATGGACTACCATGTCCCCACCAGTATGATCCGCATCACAGTCCAGGTAGTCAAGTACACATCCTAAGGGCTTTACCAACATGTAACGGAGAGACAATCAGTGTACACGTTAAGGTAAAGAGCAACCAGATAGCATACTATCATGTCGAGCAAGAAATTCCTCCCTATATATGTCCAAGCATCCACTACAATATACATCTTATGTATAGTAATGGCCTCTAGGGCATACATATAACTAACAATCTCCCACTTGCACTAGGGCCATCTGATAGCAGTGGTTGTAGTATCTCATACTCAACCATCCCATAAAAGTCTCTCTCTGGGAAAATGCCTTTGTGAGTGGATCCGCCGTGTTGTCCTCTGAGTCTACTCTCCGGACCTCGATCCCCTGGAAATCAACTATCTCCATGATCAGGTGATACTGTCTAAGAATTATATCTGGATTTCTGATGGGACGGGCGTTCCTAGGCATAAGCCACAACTCCATTGTCTCACAATGGTAGGAACGAAGTTCATCTCATGAACTAATATACACCCAGACTTCCTCTTTGGTAGCATCTTAAGTAGCGATGTATCCAGCCTTTATCGTCTAGTAAGCCACGGTATCTAGCTTGGAACTCTTCCAACATACCGTCCCTTTACTAAGGGTAAAGACAATGCCTGTGACTGACATTCAGTCGTCCTTATCACTCTGGAACTTTTCCAGTGGTTCTCCCCTGGATCGATTGATACCATCTCACTACAACTAGTGATTATCCTAACATCCATTTAGATCTATCTCATAGATCCACAAACTAGGATTTAGTAGGTATCATTTTGATCCTATATGGAGAATCATTGTGATAAGCGGAGATTGACCGAGCGTAGCATAGGAAACTCCTTCCCTATCAAGAGTATGTCATCCACGTACTCTACGAGGATCATTACTATACTCCCTTCTACCTTTTTGTATATACAAGGTTCATCTACCATTTTGATGAAGTCAAACTCTTTGACTACCACATCAAAACAGATGTTCCATCTCCGCGATGCCTGCTTTATCCTATAAAGCAGCTTGTACACGTTTCCGCTGCTCCCACTGTCTACGAAGCCCTCTGGCTGTGTACTTATAGACGCTCTCTTCTAAAACATTATTTAGAAAAGCAGTCATGACACACAACCACCATATATCGTAGTCATGGTATGTAGCCATGGCAAGTAGGATCTGGATGGACTTAAGCATAGCTCCTTAGAAAAGGTTTCATCATAATCCATACCTGGTCAATGATGCAAACCTTTAACAAGTCTAGCTTTGAAAGTCTCAACTTTTCCTTTTACACCAAGTAATCTTCTCAAGATATACTTGCTCCTGATGGGGATTTAACCCTTCAGATAATGCAACCAAAGTCCATACTTTGTTGGTGTATAAGGATTCCATCTCAGATCGCTAAGCATCCAGCCATTCTTACAGAGTCCCACTCCTGATGGCCTGCTCGAAACTGGTTGGGTCATCATCTCATGATGCAATCCTCGCTCCCACTGTCATAGAGAAACCGAAGTATCTCTCAGGTGGGTGAGGAACCCTACTAGTTCGGCGGAGAGGCTGAGGTTCGTTGGTAACTATTGAATCCTTTGGTTCTATCAAATCATCTGCTGTAGTTTGTATAGCTGGAACCTTTCCAGTTCTACATTACAGACCTTGCCTCGAGCTTGTCCGGATTATGCTTTTAGACATAGCCCGGACAACCCCAAATCTTAACTGACTTAAGAGATGGGCTCTTCCCTTATCATATCAAATATGAAGTGGTAGGCAACTGATTTGATATGAACCCTATTCAATAGGTATGCAGCTTCTCAAGTGCATAACTCCCAAAAGGAAATAGGTAACTCAGTAGTACTCATCATAGAGCACACCTTATTATATAGGGTGTGATTGCTCCGCCCCGATACACCGACGTGCTGTGGTGTATATGGAGGAGTAATGCTGAGAGAGAATCTTATTCTCCTTTAGAATATTCCAGGATTTCCGTGCTCAAGTATTCTCCTCCTTGATTTCATCAAAGGACATAATACTTATACCTGTATTTTGGTTCTCTACTTCTAACTTATATTCTGTGAATATCTCAAAAGTTTCGGACTTGTGTTTCAACAGGAACATATGTCTGAATCTTGAGAGATTATCAGATAATGTAATGAAGTACAAAGAACCGGTCCTGGCATGTGTAGACAGGGGACCTTACATACATCATCATATATCAGTCCCAAGAGTTTACTAACTCTTTCTCTGTTTCCAATAAACAGAGCTGTGGTCATCTTATCATTGTGACATGACTGGCAAGTTTCACAACATGTAAATTCAAACTAATTTAAATATGCATCTATTTGTAACTTCAGCTAGTCGGGTCGCATTGATATGACCTAGTCTACAATACCGTAAGAAGGATTTGTTCATTTCTGAACTCTTCCTCTTGTGTGTGTTCTGTATACTAAGAACTGTAGTTTGATTTAGAACGTCAATGCTTTTAAATAACGTGCCTGAACCGATCAACTTTTGATATAGAAAATGTTCAAAACATTATCCAACAATACAAAATTATATCCTTTCTTTACTAATAAAGAGACTGATATGATTTTGTACAGCAGGTTCGGTATCTAATAACATTTGTTCAGAATCAATGTATTCTGGTAATACAGGGTGACAGTGACCAACAGACTTGGCTGCAACACTTGCACCGTTTTCTGTCTCAAGAAACTTATCACCCGTTCTCAGTTCTCTACCTGTCTGTAGCCCATGTAACGGATTACATTTGCGGGATCCTGATCCGGTATCTAATACCTAGGACGTAGAGGACATTGAGAAACAGTTCTTTATAATGAACACACCCGAAGGAGATGCATCATATGCACTTTCTTCGTTTGGGCGGCATGAGAATCCTGGTATTCCCCTATTTCCTGCTCTGTCTTATAACAATTATAAGTTGGAGCGGGACCAACGTTCCCCAGCTTAGAATAACAAGCGGGTTCGGTCAATATATCTGTATTATTATCTTGATTAAGGCGTGATATGGTCGCTACCTGGAGAGAGAGAGAAGAAAACACTCAGCGTGCGCTCTTGCAAGAATAGATTGGTTATTATTTTATCTAATCAGGATGGCTCCCATTGTTTTTATCAAATCTTCCTTCAAACCCTAAAAGGAAAGACTAGCCGGGATTAATTACACTCTACAAGTTCGCCAATCTTTCAGCTAGGCCAGTGCCGGTACTTTGAGGGAGGTTCCCCATGCTTTCGCACGGACCTAATTAAAATAAACCTCATTTTCCCAGGGGCGTAACCTCGTTAACAACTTTCTAGACACCTACTTGATCGGCTAATTGCAAAGTGCAAAACTCTCTCAGGAGTAACTCTTATTCGCATGTGGGTATCGGGATCCAACTATCACACAGAAGGTATGCAATCTCATTGCAAATTTCAACACTTGAAATTCCCGATAATATTTTGCCCCTAACGTGCTATGACCTTGACGAAAGCCAACAAACCATAGCCCGCTAGTCAAGTTCAACCCGTACATTTCTTGACTGAATTAAACCCACCCGCACGACCCTTGACGAAAGCCAACAAAGCCGTACGACTACCCTAATCCAATCGCATCGTATGCAGCAGATAAGCAGCATATAGCTACCGCACATTGCACCTTGACGAAAGCCAACAAATGCAGCACGAATACTATATACAACTTATCTGAAATGACGGAGGGCTACGACAGGTTTTTCTGAAAACCTATTGCGTAATGAACTTGATATCGTTGTAGAATCAAATGATTTTAAAATGGAGTATTTTTTAGGCTTTTCTAGTTTTCCTAAAGGGGTCACTCCCGGTGAAGGGATCGTCGGCCCTATCCTCGTCGAATGAGGTGCAGGATATATCATATATATCACTGTGCAAAGCAGAAACTATAGAAGCAATCAAAAGACAAACCGAGTGTGTAGCATCTGCCAGTCATTGCTAAAGGGGTCACTCCCGGTGAAGGGATCTCGGCCCTTTCCTCATCGAATAAGGTGCAGGATATTCTACAAGGAACATCGCGATGCAAAGTAAGAACTGTAGCTACCTATTTTTGAAAATTCGATTCTGCAACATCTTTTAGGTTTCTTTTTCTTTCATTAATCATATTAATGAAGTCCCATTATTTAAGTTACCTAAACATCATAGATAAATACGACGTACACTTATGCCATCCGCATTCGCCTCGATGTCCCCTCGTGCACCGTTAGGTTAGATAACTAACGGCAGAGCGGGGCAGGGCTAGCGCGGGTGTAAAACATAAGTAACGTCTATATAATATATCATATATACTATATACAGTATCAATCTGAACATATCACATGATCACATCACAGATAACGCAGCAGAAGAAACATATGAAACATTGGATATACTAGGACGTCCGTGTTTTATTTTGAGCCTCTATAAAACACGGATTCCACGGTCGCGATGAATAGCCATACCCACACTCCTAGACCCCTACGAGAGCGGCAAGCAACCCTACCAATTCTAGAGTTAGGAGACCCGGACTCGACTCCTCGAGTTGATCTCCCACTGGACTCTAGAACCCGGTTACTTGTGCTCTCCTCCTTGGGTCTATCCTAGTGCGGAAAAGTAAATAATATACAAATGGTGACATCAACCTCATCCCGGAAGTGCCCCAATAAAAGAATATTACATACAAGTTTTTACATGAATGAAAATGAAAAACACTTATCTCACATAAAAAACCCCGGCTATTCAAACACGACGATCCAATATAACATATCCAACAACACATAACATCACATGTCATCAACGTAAGTAAATATGCCCATCCCAATTGTCGTTGACATATAGCAACGAAACCGGCGATATCACATATTACACTTACGGTCACAGAAAAGAAAGTGTAAAACTACAACAGTTGGAATCCGCAACCTCCTTAGACATCGCATGCCTAATCAAATGAATTCCTTAGACATCGCATGCCTAACAATTATAAATCCCGCATTTTAGTCTCATTATCGAAAACTCTTTTCAATATCAAGTCGGGCAATTCAACAAGATTCCTGACATCCTGAACGAATGCTCGTCGCAAACTTTAGTAGACGGCCGCACCCCTGATACCGTCGACGAAGTGCACCAAGGCGGAACACCGCTGCCGCGAGCACCCGAACGGATGCTTTCGGCGACGGAGTTCTCCTACAGTCACTTGGTCGGGGCTATGGGGCGTAGCTATCTATTAAGTTTACCGGCGAGTATCCGCATACGCTACGTGATTGCAACGGACTTTTGATCACATCAAAATTCCGTGGCAACCGATCAAGTGAGACTAAACTGCTAGATTTATAACATTCAAATCAGTTATCTCATAACTATTTGTGGATTCCAAATATTGTATCACATTCCAGATAAATAGAAAATGTCAAACTTTCCGATCGAACAATCAAACACCCAAGTTTTCCCGAAACAGCTCAACACATGAAATAAGTTTAAAAACATTCACTTCATGCCACAGTACCAAAGGTCCAGCCGTAGAAGGGTCAAGCCAACGCCTCACGTGTGGCACGCCGTACTGCCTCAAACCCTAAGGTTCAAAGGGCAGTTCAAGACGGTCATATAATCGAGTTAAGGTTTGTTGTTTTCTAGAGGGTCCATCGCGTTACTTGCACTACTTAGACGTTCTTAAACTATGGAAAAATCTAACACTTGGAAATTTCCCGGCAGGGGAAAAATTGGGTATTTATATCCGGTCGAACTTTTTAACATGTTCTAAATTTACCCGGAAAAACACACAGACACAGTTAAAGTTTCCGATCGAATCATCGAGCCCCCAATACAACCCAGAAAACTCAACTCTTGAGTATAGATTAAAAATACCCAGAAAACAGAGGAAACTCAAAAGGACATTACTGTGCAAAATTCAAAAAATAATGTGACTGTATGGCCGCGGAACCGCCGCACGAGCCATGCTCGTGCCGCGGTTCCGCGGCGCTTTAGTCGATTCAGGCGCACGTGATGCATAATAATTCCAATAAAGCCCTGCTGAATTTTTTGGATATTTTTAATTTGGAAAAATCCACAGTTACAGAAAATGTACAGAGAGGGGTGAAATTTAGGGTTTCGGGGTTCGATCGGGTTTCTAACATCGTCTACACATCGCCTAAAGCTCTAGCTAGGCTCTGATACTACTGTAGGGTTCTTAGGCACACTCATGAGGTTCCACAAGGCATCAACCATGCCAAAATCAAATATTTTCATATGCCGAGAAACCCTAATGCAAGATCGTTAACTAGAGATTAGGCGAAACAATGCAAGCAAACAACTTTGCTACTAAGTGAATGGAAATACAACCTTTGTAGATCCGGTCCTCCACTTCACTAGCTCCGTGTTGACGTCCCTCCGCTGCGATCATCGGAATCCCGGACTCTAGCGATGGTTTCGTCGGAGAAATGATCGGGCTAGGTCATTGACTTTGATGCCGAAGATGATCTACGTCGAGGCGACTCAAACTCAAGCTCCGTCTTCACTTGGTCATGAACCTTGTGATGAAAACACCCTATACAACATGGCAAGTGGTAGAGGATGAAGAAATAGGAAGTGGGTTCACTTTGGATTTGGATTTCTCACTTGGATTCATCACTTGGAATTTTCTAGTAAGCTTTCTTCACCTCATGAAGAAGATGAAGAAGAAGAAAAAGAAAATGAATTATCTCATTAGAAAATTCAAGTGAAGTCTATCATATAGCAACTATGGGTAAGTAAATTCATGTAGAGAATAAACTAGGGTTTAGGTAAATGGTTAGGGTTAAGGAATAAAACAAAACGGTGAGACTTTTTCAAAGATGCTTAAAAAGCTTCATGAAGCTTCAAGCATAAAACAAGAAAAACCACCAATTTGTTTAATCAAAATAAATAAAGAAAATAAAACCCTAAACCTTTTTCCTAAACATGGTTTAAAGCATACACACCCAAGTTTGCATGTATCATCAAACATGATACAAACTAGTGCACAAACATATATCATATACACAATGTGCACAATCAAGTGAGAAAATCAATCTTAAGTGAACAAATACTAGTTAATGTAAACTAATATATCAAATATATAATTATACATTAAATCATTAAATCAACACTTGATTTAATGATCCGGTCATAATGCATATAACCGACTAATATCAATAGTAACAACTTATCGAATCAACACTTGATCCGATAACCCGGCTATATCGCATATAACTGATCAATGCCACAAATCGCGAGAATCGAATACAGTATCACATATTGGTATTACTCTCGGTCCCGCACATATCTCATATGCGCTTCTATTTCGTTTCGCTTGAGCCAGGAAACCCCTGTGTAGGACTCTAAAGATTCGTCAATACGCCGGCAGTAGGTGATGATCATATCAAACACCCACAAGCCGCAAGCGGTCTGCTAAACGTAACGGCCACCCAGGTATTGAGCGATCAGAAGATCAACGAGCAAGCCCGCTCACACTCCTATGAATCCAACCAGTAACACTTACCGTACAGTCCGGTCTGATCGTCTGATATGTCGCATATCTTGCCTAGGGGTGGTAAACGTCAGACCCCAGTAGCTCGATAAGTCGTGTCGATATGAAGTCTATAACAGTTCGAGAAACTACTGGTAACACTTACCAGTAAATCTCAGCAACCCTGGCCAGGGATTTCCGGTTATAGCCAATCGAACATAGCGCAACATCAACTCCCTATACCGGGAGAGACGAATCCCCTCCTATCGCTCATTGCTTCCATGTGATTCGGGATTGTACCCAAAAACCACCGTTTTGCATGCCCTCTTGGACGTGGTAAGGTGGAAATCAAAGCACAGTGGGAATCACACAAGACTCTATGACGATCTCGGGTCTACAGACTAACCTATACCAGTGTCACCAGAGAACTGCCATCTGACGTAAGGTATAATACCATCTGGGAGTTCTCGGCGAGTCCGTCCAGCGTACCCAGTCTCCACTGAGCACCCGTATATCATCTCTGATGTCAAACACCAATGGATATGGGATCATCCATGGCCCATCTGTATGGGTCGAGAAGGTATACGCTAGTCTACTCTGGTATATCGATGCCCCATCTCGATACACCCACGACTAGGGATCTTGAAGGATGTGTTAGTTATATGTATGCCCTAGAGGCCATTACTGTACATTAGATGTATATTGTAATGGATGCTGGGACATATATAGGTAGGACTTTCTTGCTCGACATGATAGTACGCTATCTGGTTGCTCTTTATCTTAACTTGTATAATTTCTGTCTCTCTGTTACATGTTGATAAAGCCCTTAGGATGTGTACTCGAGGACTATGATGCAGATCATACTAGTGGGGCCTGGATAGTCCATGAGTACATCTTTCAATGTTCCTAGTCGTGGGAATATCGAGATGGGGCATCGATATTCCAGAGTAGACTAGCGTATGTCTTCTCGACCCATGCGATGGGCGATGGATGATCCCATATCCATTGGTGTTTGACATCAGAGATGGTATACAGGTGCTCAGTGGAGAATGGGTACACTGAACGGACTCGCCGAGAACTCCCAGATGGTATCATACCTCACGTCAGATGGCAGTTCTCTGGTGACACTGGTACAACTTAGTCTGTTGACCCGAGATCGTCATAAAGTCTTGTGTGTCTCCCACCGTGCTTTGATTTCCACCCTACCACGGCTCTACTGAGTCGTGCAAACAGGTGGTTTTTGGGTACAGTCCCGATTCACATGGAGGCAATGAACGATAAGAGGGGATTCGTCTCTCCCGGTATTGGGGGTTGATGTTGCGCTATGCTCGACTGGCCATAGCAGGAAATCCCTGGCCAGGGTTGCAGTGATCTACTGGTAAGTGTTATCAGTAGTCTCACACATGTTATGGACCTTACGTCGACATGACTTATCGAGCTACTGGGGTCTGACGTTTACCACCCCTAGGTGAGATATGCGACATATCAGACGAACAGACCGGACTGTACGGTAAGTGTTACTGGTTGGATTCACAGGAGTGTGAGCGGGCTTGCTCGTCGATCTTCTGATCGCTCCATACCCGGGTGGCCGTTACGTTTAGCAGACCGCTTGCGGCTTGTGGGTGCTTGATATGATCATCATCTGCTGCCGGCGTATTGACGAGTCTTTAGAGTCCTACACAGAGGTTTCCTGGCTCAAGCGAAACGAAATGGGAGAGCATATGAGATATGTGTGGGACCGAGAATAATGCGTGTATGTGATACCGTATTCCATTCTCGCGATGAATGTGTCGAATGGTTGTATGCGATATAACCTAGTTATCGAATCGAGAATTGATTCGATAAGCCGATACATTGGATACTAGTCGGTATATGCGACATGACTGGATCATTGAATCAAGTGTTGATTTAATGATTTGATGTATAATTAAATATTTGATATATTACTTTGCATTAACTAGTATTGGTTCACTTTAAATGGATTTTCTCACTTGAAGTTCACTTGAAATGCACATTGTATATGTGATATATTTTTGTGCACAAGATTGTATCATGTTTGATGATACATGCTAGCTTGGGTTTGTGTAAAGAATTAAACCATGGTTAGTTAGTGGTTAGGGTTTCATTTGATTTACTTATTCATTTATCTATTTATTTATTTATTATGGAAATGATAAAGAGAAAATGGTGGCTTTCTTTGTTTGTTGTTGAACCTTCATGAAGCTTTGACTAAGTGACCATTTTGTCTTCATGCTTAACCCTAACCATCCAAACTAACCATAGTTCTTTCTCTACACTTGACCATGGTTGAAATATGATAAGTATTCATTTTTATTTTCTTTTTGAAAACAACTTATCATATGATCTTCATCTTCTTCTCCTTCTTCAACATGAAGAAAGCTTGCCTCCATCAATGGCAACTAGTGAAAAAGAGTGAGAAATCCAATTCTAAAGTGAACCCACTTCCTATTTCTTCATCCTCTATCTCTTGCGAAGTAGTATAGGGTGTTTTCTTCATAAGTTTTCATGACTTGGTGAAGTGGGAGCTTGATCTTGTGATGCCTCGACGTAGATCATCTTCGGTATCGAAGCCGACGACCAAGTCCGCCCTTTTCTCCAATGAACCCGATGCTAGAGTCATCGATTCAATTTGGACAGCGGAGGGACGTCATCACGGAGCCTAGGAGGTGGAGGACCGGATCTACAAAGGTTGTAGCCCCTTTCCTTTTCAGTTAAAGTTGTTTACTTGCATCGCATCACCTATACATCTAGTTAACGATTCGCATTAGGGTTTCTCGGCACTTGTAAAATTTGAATTGGCCATGTTTGATGCCTTGTGAGACTTCATTAGTGTGCCTAGGAACCCTTCAGTGGTATCAGAGCCAGGTTAGAGCCTTAGGCGATGCGTAGACGGAGTTAGAAGTCCGATCGAACCGAAACCCTAATTCAAACTTGCTCTCTGTACATTTTCTGAAATTGTGGATTTTTGAGAATTAAAAATATGCAGAAAACCCAGCAGGAGATTCTAAGAATTACTGAGAAGCCCGTACTCCTGAGTCCATCAAAGCGCGGCGGAACCGCGGCATTAGCATGCTAAGGCGGCGGTTCCGCGGCCCTTTAGTCTCCTCTTGCATTGAATTTTGCACAGTAATTCCTATTTTGCAGTGCTGAGTTTTCTGGGAATTTTTAATATTTACTCAAGAGTTGAGTTTTCTGGGTTGTATTGGGGACTCGGTGTATCGATCGGATTGTCTAATTTTGTCAGTGTGTTTTTCCGGGTAATTTTAGAATATGTTAAAAAAGTTCGACCGGATATAAATACCCACTTTTTCCCCTGTCGGGAAATTTCCAATTGTTGGATTTTTCTGTAGTTTAATCACGTTCTAAGTAGTGCAAGTAACGCGATGGTCCCTCTAGAAGACAACAAACCTTAACTCGATTATGTGACCGTCTTGAACTGCCCTTTGAACCTTCGGGTTTGGGGCAGTACGGCGTGCCACATGTGAGGCGTTGGCTTGACCCTTCTACGGCTGGACCGTTGGTACTGAGGCATGAACTGAATGTTTTTAGACTTATTTCATGTGTTGAGCTGTATTGGGAAAACCTGGGTGTTCGATTGTTCGATCGGAAAGTTTAACATTTTCTATTTATCCGGAATGTGATACAACATTTGGAATTCATAAGTAGTTATGAGATAACTGAATGAATGTTATAAATCTAGTAGTTTAGTCTCACTTGATCGGTTGCCACGGAATTTTGATGTGATCAAAAGTCCGTCGCAATCACGTAGCATACGCGGATACTCGCCGGGTAAACTTAATAGACAGACTCACTCCATAGCCCCGACCAAGTGACGTAGGAGAACCCCGTCGCCGAAAGCATCCGTTCGGGTGCTCGCGGCAGCGGTGTTCCGCCTTGGTGCACTTTGTCGACGGCGTCGGGGGTGCGGCCGCCTACTGAAGTTTGCGACGAGCATTCGATCAGGATGTCGGGAATCTTGTTGAATTGCCCGACTTTATATTGAAAAGTGTTTTCGATTTTGAGACTAAAATGCGGGGTTTATAATAGTTAGGCATGCGATGTCTAAGGAATTCATTTGATTAGGCATGCGATGTCTAAAGAGGTTGCGGATTCCAACTGTTGAAGTTTTACACTTTCTTTTCTGTGACCGTAAGTGTAATATGTGATATCGCCGGTTTTGTTGCTATATGTCAACGACAATTGGGATGCGCATATTTACTTACGTTGATGACATGTGATGTTATGTGTTGCTGGATATGTTATATTGGATCGTCGTGTTTGAATAGCCGGGGGGTTTTATGTGAGATGAGTGTTTTTCCTTTTCATTCATGTAAAAACTTATATGTAATATTCTTTTATTGGGGCACTTCCAGGTTGCGGATGATGTCACCATTTGTATATTATTTACTTTTCTGCACTAGGATAGACCCAAGGAGGAGGGCACAGGTAACCGGGTTCTAGGGTCCAGTGGGAGACCAACTCGAGGAGTCGAGTCCGGGTCTCCTAACCTTAGAATTGGTAGGGTTGCTTGCCGCTCTCGTAGGGGTCTAGGGGTGTGGGATTGGCTATTCATCACGACCGTGGAATCCGTGTTTTTTACTGGCTCGTATTGAAAACATGGACGTCCTAGTATATCCAATATTTCATATGATATTTTCTGCTGCGTTATATGTGATGTGATCATGTGGTTTGTTCAGATAGATATAGTATATAGTATATATGATATATTATATAGACGTTGCTTATGTTTTACACCCGCGCTAGCCCTGCCTCGCTCTGGCGTTAGTTACCTAACCTAACGGTGCAGACGGGACATCGAGGCGAATGCGGATGGCATAAGCGTACGTTATATTTATCTGTGATGTTTAGGTGGACTTAAATGATGGGACATTCATTAATGAGATTAATGAAAGAAAATAAACCTAATTGATGTTGTGGAATCGAATTTCAAAATAAAACTGGTAGCTACAGTTCTTGCTTTGCATCGCGGTGTTCATTATAGAACATCCTGCACCTTATTCGATGAGGAAAGGACCGAGATCCCTTCACCGGGAGTGACTCCTTTAGCAATAACTGGCAGATGCTACAACCCTCGGTTTGTCTTTTGATAGCTTTTATAGTTTCTGCTTTGCACAGTGATATATATGATATATCCCGCACCTCATTCGACGAGGAAAGGGCCGACGATCCCTTCACCGGGAGTGACCCCTTTAGCAAAACTAGAAAAGCCTAAAAAACATTCCATTTAAAAACCATTTGATTCCGCAACGAGATCAAGTTCAAAGGGTTAAAGGTTTTCATAAAAACCATTCGCAACCCTCCGTCATTTTAGGAAGTAGAGTACTTAGTATTCGTGCTGTGTTTGTTGACCTTAGTTAAGGCACAGTGTACGGTAGCTAAGTGATGTCTTCCTACACCGCATATGATGCGATTAGTTAGGACAGTCGCGTGACTTTGTTGACCTTAGTTAAGGGTCATGTGGGTGGGTCTAATTAATCATGAAATGACGGGTAGAACTTGACTAGTACTTATGATTTGTTGACCATAGTTAAGGTCATAAGTGCTAGGGGTAAAAATCTTTATCGAGAGTTTCAAGTGTTGAAATTTGCAATGAGATTGCATACCTTCTATGTGATAGTTGGATCCCGATACCCACTGCGAGTAATTGTTACTCCTGGGAGAGTTTTGCACTTTACAATTAGCCGATCAAGTAGGTGTCTAGAAAGGTGTCAACGGGGTTACGCCTCTGGGAAAACGAGGTTTACTGTAATTAGGTCCGTACGAAAGCACGGGGAACCTCCCTCAAAGTACCGACACTGGCCTGGCTGAAAGATTGGCGAACTTGTAGAGTGTAATTAATCCCGGCTAGTCTTTCCTTTTAAGGTTTGAAGGAAGATTTGATAAAAACAGTGGGAGCCATCCTGATTAGATAAAATATATAACCAATCTAATCTTGCAAGAGCGCACGCAGAGTGTTTTCTTCTCTCTCTCTCTCCTGGTAGCGACCATATCACGCCTTAATCAAGATAATAATACGGATATTGACCAAACCCGCCTGTTATACTGACTGGGGAACGTTGGTCCCGCTCCAACTTATAATTGTTATAAGACAGAGCAGGAAATAGGGAATACCAGAATTCCTATGCCACCCAAACGAAAAAAGTGCATATGATGCATCTCCTTCGGGTGTGTTCATTATAAAGAACTGTTTCTCAGTATCCTCTGAATCCTGGGTTTTTGATACCGGATCAAGATCCCAGATATGTAATCTGTTACATAGGGCTACAAAAAGGTAGAAAAACTGAGAACGGGTGATAAGTTTCATGAGACAGAAAACGGGGCAAGTGTTGCAGCCAAGTCTGTTGGTCACTGTCACCCTGTATTACCAATACATTGATTCTGAACAAATGCTATTAGATACCGAACCTGATATACAAAATCATATCAGTCTCTTTATTAGTAAAGAAATGATAAAAATTTTGTATTGATGGATAATGTTTTGAATATTTCCTATATCAAAAGTTGATCGGTTCAGGCACGTTATCTAAAAGCATTAACGTTCTAAATCAAACTACAGTTCCTAGTATACAGAACACACACAAGAGGAAGAGTTCAGAAATGAACGAATCCTTCTTGAGGCATTGTAGACTGGGTCATATCAATGCGACCTGACTGGCTGAAGTTACATTTAGATGTATATTTAATCAGTTTGAATTTACATCTTATGAAAACTTGCCGGTCATGTCACAAAGATTAGATGACCATAGTTCTGTTTATTGGAAACAGAGAAAGAGTTAGTAAACTCTTGGGACTGATACATGATGATGTATATAAGGTCTCCTGTCTACACATGCCAGGACCGGTTCTTTGTACTTCATTATATTCTCTGATAATCTCTCAAGATTCAGACATATGTTCCTGTTGAAACACAAGTCCGAACCTTTTGAGATATTCACAGAACATAAGTTAGAAGTAGAGAACCAAAATACGGGTATAAGTATTATGTCCTTGATAAGATCAGGGAGGAGAATACTTGTACATGGAATTCCTGGACTATTCTAAAGGAGAATGAGATTCTCTCTCAGCATTACTTCTCCGTATACACCATAGCACGATGGTATATCGGGGCGGAGCAATCACACCCTATATGATATGGTGCGCTCTATGATAAGTACTACTGAGTTTCCTATTTTCTTTTAGGGAGTTATGCACTTATGAAGTTGCATACCTATTGAATAGGGTTCGATTCAAATCAATGCCTACCACTCCATATAAGATATGGTATAGGAAGAGCCTATCTCTTAAGTAAGTTAAGATTTGGGATTGTCCGGCCTATGTCAAAAGCAAAATCCGGACAAGATCAAGGCAAGGTCAGTTCTGTAGAATTGGAAAAATTCCAGCTATACAAAACTGCAGCTGATTTGACAGCACCAAAGGATTCAATAGTTCCCGATGAACCTCAGCCTCTCCGCCGATCTGGTAGGGTTCCTCATCCACTTAAGAGATACCTCGGTTTCTCGTAGACAGTGGGAGCGAGGAATGCATCATGAGATGATGACCCAACTATTTTCGAGCAGGCCATCGAGAGCAAAGACTCTGTAAGAATGGCTGGATGCTTTAGCGATCTGAGATGGAATCCATGTACACCAACAAAGTATGGACTTTGGGTGCTATATCTGAAGGGTTAAATCCCCATCAGGAGCAAGTATATCTTGAGAAGATTACTTGGTGTAGATGGAAAAGTTAAGACTTTCAAAGCTAGACTTGTTAAAGGTTTTAGTCATCAACCAGGCGTAGATAATGATGATACCTTTTCCAGTGGCTATGCTTAAGTCCATCCGGATCTTACTTGCCACGGCTACATACCATGACTACGATATCTGGTGGTTGGGTGCCATGACTACTTTTCTAAATAATGATTTAGAAGAGAACGTCTATAAGAACACAGCCAGAGGGCTTCGTAAACAGTGGGAGCAGCGGAAACGTGTGCAAGATTGCTTTACAGAATAAAGCAGGCATCGCGAAGTTGGAACGTCTGTTTTGATGTAATAGTCAAAGTGTTTGACTTCATCAAAATAGTAGACAAACCTTGTATATACAAAAAGGTAGTAGAGAGTAAGGTGGTCATCCTCGTATTGTACGTAGACAACATACTCTTGATAGGAAAAGAGGTTCCTATGCTACGCTAGGTCAATCTTCTCTTATCACATGAATTCTCCATATAGGATCAAAGTAATACCTCCTAAATCCTGGGTTTTGGATCTATGAGATAGATATAGATGGATGTTAGGATTCTCACTAGTTGTAGTGAGATGGTATCAATCGATCCTGGAGAGAATCACTGGAATTGTTCCAGGATGATAAGGACGACTGAATGTCAGTCACATGCATTGTCTTCACCCTAAGTGGAGGGACGGTATGTTGGAAGAGTTCCAAGCATGATACCGTGGCAAACTAGACGATAAAGGCTGGTAACATCGCTACTAAAGATACTACCAAAGAGGCAGTTTGGGTGTATATTGGTTCATAAGATGAACTAGGTTCCTACCATTATGTGACAATGGAAGTGTGGCTTTGGCCCATGAACCCTGGTCCCATCAGTGACCCAGACATATTCTGAGGCAGCATCACCTGATCATGGAGATAGTTGATCTCCAGGGTGATCGAGGTTAGGAGAGAAGACTCAGAGGACAGCACGGCGGATCCACTCACGAAGGCTTTTTCCCAGAGAGAGACTTTTAGGGGATGGTTGAGTATGTGATACTGCAACCACTGCTACAGATGGCCCTAGTGCAAGTGGGAGATTGTTAGTTATATGTATGCCCTAGAGGCCATTACTGTACATTAGATGTATATTGTAATAGATGCTGGGACATATATAGGTAGGACTTTCTTGCTCGACATGATAGTACGCTATCTGGTTGCTCTTTATCTTAACATGTATACTTTCTGTCTCTCTGTTACATGTTGATAAAGCCCTTAGGATGTGTACTCGACTTCCAGGACTATGATGCAGATCATACTAGTGGGGCCTGGATAGTCCATGAGTACATCCTTCAATGTTCCTAGTCGTGGGAATATCGAGATGGGGCATCGATATTCCAGAGTAGACTAGCGTATGTCTTCTCGACCCATGCGATGGGCGATGGATGATACCATATCCATTGGTGTTTGACATCAGAGATGGTATACGGGTGCTCAGTGGAGACTGGGTACACTGAACGGACTCGCCGAGAACTCCCAGATGGTATCATACCTCACGTCAGATGGCAGTTCTCTGGTAACACTGGTACAGCTTAGTCTGTTGACCAGAGATCGTCATAGAGTCTTGTGTGTCTCCCACTGTGCTTTGATTTCCACCCTACCATGGCTCTACTGAGTCGTGCAAACAGGTGGTTTTTGGGTACAGTCCCGATTCACATGGAGGCAATGAGCGATAGGAGGGGATTCGTCTCTCCTGGTATTGGGGGTTGATGTTGCGCTATGCTCGACTGGCCATAACAGGAAATCCCTGGCCAGGGTTGCAGTGATCTACTGGTAAGTGTTATCAGTAGTCTCACACATGTTATGGACCTTACGTCGACATGACTTATCGAGCTACTGGGGTCTGACGTTTACCACCCCTAGGCGAGATATGCGACATATCAGACGAACAGACCGGACTGTACGGTAAGTGTTACTGGTTGGATTCACAGGAGTGTGAGCGGGCTTGCTCATCGATCTTCTGATCGCTCCATACCCGGGTGGCCGTTACGTTTAGCAGACCGCTTGCGGCTTGTGGGTGCTTGATATGATCATCATCTGCTGCCGGCGTATTGACGAATCTTCAGAGTCCTACACAGAGGTTTCCTGGCTCAAGCGAAACGAAATGGGAGCGCATATGAGATATGTGCGGGACCGAGAATAATGCATGTATGTGTTACCGTATTCCATTCTCGCGATGAATGTGTCGAATGGTTGTATGCGATATAACCTAGTTATCGAATCGAGGATTGATTCGATAAGCCGATACATTGGATACTAGTCGGTTATATGCGACATGACCGGATCATTGAATCAAGTGTTGATTTAATGATTTGATGTATAATTATATATTTGATATATTACTTTGCATTAACTAGTATTGGTTCACTTTAAATGGATTTTCTCACTTGAAGTTCACTTGAAATGCACATTGTATATGTGATATATT
This sequence comes from Agapanthus africanus, assembly GCA_030015575.1. Lineage (NCBI taxonomy): Eukaryota > Viridiplantae > Streptophyta > Magnoliopsida > Asparagales > Amaryllidaceae > Agapanthus > Agapanthus africanus. The sequence goes on from JASDDO010000001.1 coordinate 163,959,103, forward strand.
TTTGTGCACAAGATTGTATCATGTTTGATGATACATGCTAGCTTGGGTTTGTGTAAAGAATTAAACCATGGTTAGTTAGTGGTTAGGGTTTCATTTGATTTACTTATTCATTTATCTATTTATTTATTTATTTATTTATTATGGAAATGATAAAGAGAAAATGGTGGCTTTGTTTGTTTGTTGTTGAACCTTCATGAAGCTTTGACTAAGTGACCATTTTGTCTTCATGCTTAACCCTAACCATCCAAACTAACCATAGTTCTTTCTCTACACTTGACCATGGTTGAAATATGATAAGTATTCATTTTTATTTTCTTTTTGAAAACAACCTATCATATGATCTTCATCTTCTTCTCCTTCTTCAACATGAAGAAAGCTTGCCTCCATCAATGGCAACTAGTGAAAAAGAGTGGGAAATCCAATTCTAAAGTGAACCCACTTCCTATTTCTTCATCCTCTACCTCTTGCCAAGTAGTATAGGGTGTTTTCTTCATAAGTTTTCATGACTTGGTGAAGTGGGAGCTTGATCTTGTGATGCCTCGACGTAGATCATCTTCGGCATCGAAGCCGACGACCAAGTCCGCCCTTTTCTCCGATGAACCCGATGCTAGAGTCATCGATTCAATTTGGACAGCGGAGGGACGTCATCACGGGGCCTAGGAGGTGGAGGACCGGATCTACAAAGGTTGTAGCCCCTTTCCTTTTCAGTTAAAGTTGTTTACTTGCATCGCATCACCTATACATCTAGTTAACGATTTGCATTAGGGTTTCTCGGCACTTGTAAAATTTGAATTGGCCATGTTTGATGCCTTGTGAGACTTCATTAGTGTGCCTAGGAACCCTTCAGGATGTACTTATGGACTACCATGTCCCCACTAGTATTATCCGCATCACAGTCCAGGTAGTCAAGTACACATCCTAAGGGCTTTACCAACATGTAACAGAGAGACAATCAGTGTACACGTTAAGGTAAAGAGAAACCAGATAGCATACTATCATGTCGAGCAAGAAATTCCTCCCTATATATGTCCAAGCATCCACTACAATATACATCCTATGTATAGTAATGGCCTCTAGGGCATACATATAACTAACATAATATATATCACATATATTAAATGTATAAGTGAGAAAAGAAATGCTTAAGTGAGCTAATATTAGTTAATGTAAATTAATATATCAAATATATAATTATACATTAAATTATTAAATCAACACTTGATTTAATATTCCGGTTATATCTCATATGATCGACTAATATTATTTGTATCAACTTATCGAATCAACACTTGATTCGATAATCCGGCTATATCATATATAACCGACCGATACGAATAAATCGCGATAATAGAATACGGTATCACATACTCGTATTAATCTTGGTCCCGCACATATCACATATGTGCTCCTACTTCGTTTTGCCTGAGCCAGTAAACCTCTGTGTAGGACTCTTAAGACTCGTCAATACGCCGGCAGTAGGTGATGATCATATCAAGCACCCACAAGCCGTCAGCGGTACTAGCTGGACGTAACGGCTACCCGGGTATTGAGCGATCAGAAGATCAACAAGCAAGCCTGCTCTTACTCCTGTAAAGCTTGTCAGTAAACCTACTACTACGCCCCACTTCCCGGTATACGGGTAGAAATCGCAACGAGGTCGCTACGTATTTACTCAGAAGTAAATACACTAAGCGTAATTAAGCAATATAAAATAAATATACACAAAAGATAAATGTAATGAAACATCAACTTTATTTATTAACATTCTTTTGTACAATGCATGGAAAAGTAAATACATCTGAATGAAAGCAATGCCTAAACAGTGGCATAACAGAAAAGGAAAATACAGAATGTAAAAGAAAAAGTACAAGTGAAACTACAACTCAGGATCTTCAATAAACTGGTCCAAGTCGTCACTGGTGGGCTCGATCTCTGGAAGGTCCGAATCACCTGACGATATTCAAAGAAGAAGAAAGAGAATGTCGTTAGCGAACAAATCGCTCGGTAAGTCCCCAAAATAAGGGAGAAATAGAATAGATAGAGAGAGTGTGTAACTTTTAAAGTTGTATTCAGTGTTAACGCTGTTGTTTGTAGCTTGGTACAGAAGGATGCCAGTGTATACGAGAGGAGTCTCAGTAGACCAGAGACTAAGGTGAATGGAATGTACAAGGAACCGTTATGCTACGGTATAACAGCAACGGAATACAGGTTAGGTGTCTTAAATCTTGCAGTCTCGTGCCACTTCTAACACCTTCCGTACCAATCTACCCCTTATAAACCCAGTGATGTCTTGTTTATAGTGTTTGTATTGTAGTGTAAATTGTATTGTTTTGTATAGATTATATAATTGGATGACTTGCCGAAACCATGATATCAGTAAGTGGATGTAACTGGAGAATCATGGATGTGACTGGAGAATCATGTAAATGGAAGTATATCCATGGTTCGGTTCGGTCAATACAGATCGAATATATTGAATATATGTATTCATGGATTCATATTGAATTGTAGTTTGTACTTGAATCATATTCAAGTCAGATTATTTATAATGAGAGCCGGTCTGAGTTAGAACAATTAGAAAAGAAATTGAAGTCCTGAATTAGGTTTTGATGTTATCGGTAACCGTTGCACATGGGCGGTAGGATTTGTGTCTTTTTCAAAGACGATTACCGTTTTGATAACACCGTTTGTTAAGTTGTCTACCTTAGATAGGCAAGCACCCATATCTCCGGCTCCCTGAGGCTCAAGAGACTGGTCCCGCTTAAACCTATATTTACTAGGGTCCTTAGGATAATTTATAGAACTTGAGGGGGTTTTATGTAAAAATAATTTTGTATAGTTTTCAAAATATACCTCAAGTATTTTATTATCGTCTTTAAAGTTTTCATTGATATATATTTTATCATTGTGACAATTCTAGTGATTAAAAACCTATTTTCATATTATAGGGTATTTATTTATAACATTGAACTTGTATGGAATTGCATGGTATTTTCATGTAAAATAATTCTTATGATTTAGAAAAGTTAGAATATTTATATTATCACAAAAATAGATATTTTGATGATACATATATATATATATATTTATATAAAAATAATTTTAATATATTATATTTCTAGAAATCTCATTTTCTTAAGATATTTGTATTTTTAAATCTCTCGAGACCGAATGCTCTTTGTGGAGGTCTGCATCTCGCACTACTAAACCCGAGGATGTGCGATAATCCGCACCATCCCGAACGGGTTCCCCAAATGGGTTGTAGCGGCGCTTTGCAAAGACTTGTTTAAAATACATAATCTTGTGAAAATGGATTTTATAAGTTAAAGGTGGTTTTGTGTAAAACGGTATTTCCCGAATCTATATTTCCCAAAAGATATCGTGCTATGTTGCATATGAGTATTGTGAAGAGATAGGTCATTATCTCGTTATCTATATAAAGGTATAGCAAGATTAATGATATTTTAAAGTCGAAGCTGAATTACATGGTATTTTACTGAAAAAATACGATAAAAATTTCAATAGGAATTATTTTGCTATGAAACTTGTTCAACATGTTTTGTTAATGATTAATAGTCAAGATGTAAGAGTTTGATATGTTGTATTTAAGAAAAGATGGAGTTTTTAAGAAAAACCGAATCGGAAGTCGGATAAACTCCTCTTCCGTCGGGTTTTAGTTTTACAAATTTTTAGAATAGAATAGAGAAGATGGAGGTGGGACTTACGGGATTTCAGATTAGAGGAGAGGGAGAGGGATTGGTAGTAGTTTCCGGTGCGACGTTTCGTCGCCGGAAGCTCCTTGAGTCGTCGTCGGAATTTCGCCGGAGCTTCACCCTTCGCTAACTCCACTTGTACACAAAAATTCTAGAGAGTTTGGACAGAATTTATGAGTGAGGGTGGTGTGTTTAGGGGTGGTATTTATAGGGTAAAACTAGGGTTAGGGTAGGTGAAAGGGTGAGAAGAAAAATGTATTTAATTTTGTATTAAAAAAGGTTTTAATTGGATTTTTAATTCTCTGTAATAACTCAGAGTTTTTAAAGTATACAGGGGTAATGGGAATACAAAAAGACACAAGTTCACAGAAGAAGACTCGGCGATCCGACTCGGTTCGGCCGGCGCCGCTGGCCGAGTCGGCCGCGCCACCGGCCCGAGTCGGGCCGGGTCGCCGGCGCTACGTGTCCCTTGTCTGGTGGTGATTCTCTTAGGTCAGTTTGTTTTACATGCGATTTTTAGTTTTTACGAGTTATGCACGTGTAGACCCTTGGGATTCTAAAAATTTAAAAAGAAATCAATATTAAAAATAATATGGGTGATGGGATTTGAACTCTGGTGCTTTGGTTCAGCATTGCAAGGTCTTACCCATTAGCTACAAGCTCTTTCTTTCTATTAAAAAGCAAAACAAACTTATAACTTGTGCTCAGGAAAAAGTATCCTTTTCTGTATTTTTTGAAAATTTTTACAGAAAATTGTACAGAAAGTTTAGGGTTGTTACAACTACCGTACAGTTCCGTCTCTTCGTTTGATATGTCGCATATCCAGTCTAGGGGTGGGAAACGTCAGACCCCAGTAACCGATAAGTCGTGCCGATGTGAGGCTCATAACGGGTCGAGAAACTACAGATAACACTTATCAGTAAATCTCCGTATCAGCCCTGGCTAAAGACTTCTTGTTATAGCCAATCGAGCACAGCGCAATATCAACCCCTAATACCGGGAGAGACGAATCCCCTCCTATCGCTCATTGCCTCCATGTGATTCGGGACTGTACCAAAAAGCCACCGTTTTGCACGTTCTCTTGAGCGTGGTAAGATGGAAATCAAAACACAGTGGGAATCACACAAGACTCTATGACAATCTCGGGTCTACAGACTAACCTGTACCAGGGTCACCAGAGAACTGCTATTTGACGATAGTTATAATACTAACTAGGAGTTCTCGATGAGTCCGTTCAGTGTACCCAGCCTCCACTGAGCACTCGTATACCATATTTGATGTTAAACACCAATGGATGTGGGATCATCCATCGCCCATCATATGGGTCAAGAAGCGTATACGCTAGTCTACTCTGGAATATCGATGCCCTGTCTCGATACACTCTCGACTAGGAATAATTATAAGATGTACTTGTGGACTACCCTTGGCCCCACTAGTATGATCTCCATCATAGTCCTGGTAGTCAAGTAGACATCCTAAGGGCTTTATCAACATGCGAGAGCAAGACAGTATCACAATACGAGTCAACATGTTAAGACAAAGTGCAACCAGATAGGATACTATCATGTCGAGCAAGAAAGTCCTCTCTATGTATATCCAAGCATCCACTATAATATACATCACATGTACAATAATGGCCTCTAGGGCATACATATAACTAACAATCTCCCACTTGCACTAAGGCCAGTTGTTGTAGTATCTCATACCCAACATCCCGAAGAGTCTCTCAAATTGTATCTGGGGTATGGCCTTCGTGAGTGGATCCGCTGTGTTGTTCTTCGTTTCAATTCTCCCGACCTCGATCTCCCGGCGATCAACTATCTCCCGGATCAATGATACCGCCTCAGAATATGCCTGGATCGCTGATGGGACCTGGGTTCCTTGGCCAAGGCCACTGCTCCATTGTTATCAAAATACAAAGGTATTGGATGCTCGATGGATGGAACCACACCAAGTTCAGTTATGAACTTCTTCATCCAGACAACCTCTTTGGCAGCATCGTTGGCAGCGATGCATTCAGCCTCCATCGTTGAGTCTGCCACGGTTTCTTGCTTGGAACTCTTCCACCAAACCACCCCTCCATTGTGGGTGAAGACAAATCCCGAGACTGACTTAGAGTCATCCTTATCACTCTGGAAGCTCGAATCGGTAAAGGACTCCACTTGGAGTTCACCGTTACCATACACCAAGAACATCTCTTTAGTCCTTCTCAAGTATTTGAGAATGTTCTTCACAGCTGTCCAGTGACTCTCTCCTGGATCTTCTTGATACCTACTCACTACACTTAGTGAGTATACTACATCGGGTCTGGTACATAATATCATGTTCAAGATAGAGCCTACTCCCGAAGCATAGGGTATCCCTTGCATGCGAGCTCTCTCCAAATCAGTCTTGGGAGACATCTCTTTGGAGAGAGTGAGTCATGTGATCGTGGGTAAATTCCCACGCTTGGAATCTTCTATATTAAACCACTTTAGTATGGTGTAAATGTACCTGGATTGGGACAATCCCAGTATCCGATCTATCTCTATAGACCTTAATCCCCAAGATATAGGAGGCATCACCTAGATCTTTCATTGAGAATCTTTGTGATAAGAAGAGCTTGACTTAGTATAGCATAGGAACATCATTTCCTATCAATAGTATGTCATCCACGTACAATACGAGGAAGACAACCTTACTCTCTGCCACCTTCTTGAATATACAAGGTTCATCTACGTTTTTGATGAAGTCAAACTCTTTGACTACCATATCAAAACAGATGTTCCAACTCCGCGATGCCTGCTTCAACCCGTAGATGGATTTAAGCAGCTTGCACACCTTTCCGCTGCTCCCACTGTCCACGAAGCCCTCTGGCTGAGTCATGTACACGCTCTTTTCTAAATCACCATTTAGAAAAGCGGTCTTAACATCTATTTACCAGATTTCGTAGTCATGGTATGCAGCGATGGCAAGTAGGATCCGGATGGACTTAAGCATAGCCACCGGAGAAAAGGTTTCATCATAATCCACACCTGGTCGTTGATGAAAACCTTTTGCAACAAATCTAGCTTTGAAAGTCTCAACTTTTCCAAGTTTTTTCTTGAAGATCCACTTGTTCCCGATGGGTTTTACCCCTTCAGGAGCATCTTCCAAAGTCCATACATTATTGGTGTACATGGATTCCATCTCAGATCGCATTGCATCCAGCCATTTCACAGAGTCCTCACTCGTGATGGCCTGCTCGAAGCTAGTTGGGTCATCATCTTCCATGATGCAATCCTCGCTCCCACCATCAATGAGAAAACCGTAGTTTCTCTCAGGTGGATAAGAAACCCTACTAGATCGGCAGAGAGGCAGAGGTTCGTTGGGAACTATTGAATCCTCTGGTTCTAATAAATCATCAGTTGTAATTTGTGCCGCTGGAACTTCTTCCAGCTCTACCTCTTCGCCACTAATTTCTTTTACAAGAAATTCCTTTTCTAAAAAGGTGGCATATTGAGAAACAAACACCTTTTGTTCTTCACCGTGGTAGAAGATATATCCATAGGAATCCTTTGGATATCCTACAAACTTATACAGAGCTGATCTTGCCTCGAGCTTGTCCAGATTTTGTTTTTTAACATAGGCCGGACAACCCCATATCTTAACTCGTTTAAGAGATGGTCTCTTCCCATTCCATATCTCATATGGAGTGGTAGACACCGATTTGGTTAGAACTCTATTCAATAGGTATGCGTCCGTCTCCAGCGAATAGCCCCAAAAGGAAATAGGTAACTCAGCAGTGCTCATCATAGAGCGCACCATATCCAATAGGGTGCGATTCCTCCGCTCCGATACACCGTTGTGCTGTGGTGTATACGGAGGAGTAAGCTGAGAGAGAATCCTATTCTCTTTTAGATAGTTACGGAATTCCGTGCTCAAGTATTCTCCTCCCCGATCGGATCGTAGGATTTTAATACTTTTACCCATCTGGTTCTCGACTTCATGCTTATATTCTTTGAATTTCTTTAAAGCTTCAGATTTGTGTTTCATCAGGAACACATGTCCGTATCTTGAGAGATCGTCAGTGAATGTAATGAAGTACGAGAAACCATTCCTGGCATGTGTAGACATGGGACCGCATACATCACTATGTATCAGTCCCAAGAGTTCCGTAACTCTTTCTCCGTGTCCAGTAAACGGAGTTTTGGTCATCTTTCTTTTGAGACATGACTGGCAAGTTTCATAAGATGATAATTCGAACGGATTCAAATATCCATCCTTATGTAACTTAGCTAGTCGTGTCGCATTGATATGACCTAGTATACAATGCCACAAGAAGGATTCGTTCATTTCTGAACTTTTCTTTTTGTGTGTGTTTTGTACATTAAGAACTGCGGTTTGATTTAAAACGTATATGCCATTATTTAACGAGCCTGATCCAATCAACTTTTGATTCAGGAAGATGTTCATAACATTATCCTGTACTACAAAATTATATCCTTCTTTACTTAATAAAGAAACTGATATAAGATTGCATATCAGGGTCGGTATGTAATAGCATTCGTTCAAAATCAATGTATTACCATTTGGTAATACAAGGTGATATTCGCCAACTAGTTTGGTTGCAACATTTGCACTATTCCCTACTAGTACGGAATGATCACTTATTCCCAGTTCTCTACCTTTCCTTAACCCATGTAACATATTACATATGTGGGATCCCGATCCAGTATCTAATACTCAGGACGTAGAGTGTACTGAGAAACAGTTCTGGATGACTAACACACCCGAAGAAGATGCATCAACATGCTCATTTTTCGTTTGGGTGGCGTGGAAATCCGGATATTTTCCTATTTCTTGCTCGGACTTATAACAATTATAAGTTGGAGCGGAACCAACGTTCCCCAGCTCAGCATAACAAGTGGGTTCGGTCAATACATCCATATTATTATCTTGATTAAGGCCTGACATGGTTGCTACCTGGAGAGAGAGAGAAGAATACACTTAGCGTATGCTCTTGCAAGATTAGATTGGTTATTATCATATCTAATCAGGATGGCTCCCACTGTTTTTATCAAATCTTTCTTCAAACCTTAAAAGGTAAGACTAGCCGGGATTAATTACACCTTACAAGTTCGCCAATCTTTCGGCCAGGACAGTGTTGGTACTTCGAGGAAGGTTTCCCGTACTTTTGCACAGACCTAATTAAAATAAACCTCATTTTCCCAGGGGCGTAACCCCGTTAACACCTTTCTAGACACCTACTTGATCAGTTAATTGTCATGTGTAAAACTCTCCCAGGAGTAACTCTTACTCGCAGTGGGTATCGGGATCCAACTATCTCATAGAAGGTATGCAATCTCATTGCAAATTTCAACATTTGAAATTCTCGATAATAGTTTTTACCCCTAGTGACTTATGACCTTAACTATGGTCAACAAATCATAAGCACACGTCAAGTTCTACCCATCATTTCTTGATTAATTAGACCCACCCACATGACCCTTAACTATGGTCAACAAAGTCATATGACTGTCCTAATTAATCGCATCATATGCTATGTAGGAAGACATCACTGAGCTACCGTACACCGCGCCTTAACTATGGTCAACAAACGTAGCACGAATACTAAGTACTCTAGTTTCTAAAATGACGGAGGGTTACGAAAGGTTTTAGAAAACCTTTTGCGTAATGAACTTGATATCATTGTAGAAACAAGTGATTTTTGAAAAGGAGTGTTTTTGAGGCTTTTTACTAGTTTTGCTAAAGAGGTCACTCCCGGTGAAGAGATCTCGGCTCTTTCCTTATCGAATAAGGTGCAGGATATTTCACAAATACCACTATGCAAAGCAAGAACTAAAAGAAGCAATCAAAAGACAAAACCGAGTGGATTATAGTATCTTCTAGTTTCGCTAAAGAGGTCACTCCCGGTGAAGGGATCTCGGCTCTTTCCTCATCGAATGAGGTGCTGGATATTCTATAAGGAATACCGCTATGCAAAACAAAAACTAGAGCTACCCTTTTTGAAAATATGATTCTACAATATCTTTTAGATTTCTTTCTTTTTCATTAATCTCATTAATAAAGTCCCATCATTTATGCTTCCTAAGCATCATAGAAGAAACGAAAATACAAGGTACGTTTATGCCATCTGCATTCGCCATAGTGTCCCGTCATGCACCGTTAGGTTACTTAACTAACGGCATAGCGGGGCGGGATTAGCGCGGGTGCAAAACATAAGCAACGTTTATTATATATCATATATATAATAATAAAGCAACCGTCTCAAGCATATAAAGTGATCACATCACAGAATATCAGCAGCAGAAGATAACATATGAAATATTGGATATACTAGGAATTCCGTGTTTTAAATTAAGCCAGTATAAAACACGGATTCCACGGTCGCGATTGTTGGGGTAAAAATTTACACCCCGGTTGACCAAGTCAAAATCAAAGTCAACTACAAGCCAGGTGGGCCCAAGCCCAGATCAAGCGGGCCCATGCCCGGGTCGAGTCCGAACATGAAGCGGCCGGCCTCCCTCTATGCCAAGATAAAATTTTTGTAATAAATAATTTTATTGTATTTCTTTCATCTTATTTTACCAATGAATGTAAGAAAAATGGGCATAAAGCCAAATTTTTGTAAAGCCCATGGCTTATGTGCAAAAAGAAATGGCACATGAGCCATGGGATAGGCAAAATGCCATTTTGTGAAGCCCAAGGGGCCATGTGTAAAGTGTATAGCCTATATGGCAAAGATAATGAAATATCTCAACAGCTTTTTCTCTCTCCAAAATTATTTTAGATCTGAGATCTCTCTCCTTCCTCAAGGTTGTAAAACTTTCTTCTTTCTTTTGAATTAAATCAAGAATTTTACTCTTCATTTTATAAAACTAAATAGTTTTTCACCACAAAACCCATAAATGGGAACTCAGATCTTCTATTAGATCTCAAAAAGAAGAGATTTTTAACATCTCACATCTCTTGATCTTCAAGATCCTGCCAATAGAGGAGGAAGAAGGAGACCCATCTCCAGAAACCCCACTTTGGGGAAGAACTAGGGCTCAAAGGGAGAAGCCCTTCATATGTTTCAAAACAGCTTAGGAGTTTTCACTCCACCTTAATTTCTCTTTCGAGAATTTCTGGGGCTAAAAGCCTCTTTTTCTCGCCCGTGCCCAAGAGCTCAAGCGCCAAGCGCCCAAGCGCCCATATGCCGACACGTGGCGCGCTAGCACTCGAGCGCAAAGCGCGCACGTGCCGATACGTGGCGCGCCTGCGTTCCAGCGCCCTGCGCTCAAGCGCAAAGCGCCCTCGCGCTCAAGCGCCCTGCGCTCGCGCTCAAGCGCAAAGCGCCCACGTGCTTACACGTGGCGCGCTTGCGCTCAAGCGCCCTGTGCTCAAGCGCCCAGCGCTCAGGTGCAAAGCACCCACATGCCGACACATGGCGCTCTTGCGCTCGAGCGCCCAGCGCTCAGGAGCAAAGCGCCCAAGTGCCGACACGTGGCGCGCTTGCGCTCGAGTGCCCAGCGCTCAGGCGCAAAGCGCCCACATGCCGACACGCGGCGCGCTAGCGCCTAAGCGCACAGCACCTAAGCGCACAACGCTCAAGGCACTGACCCCACGCGTCCTTTGGGCGCTTTTACCTTTTTTTATGTATGTATACATGTATATATATGTAAAAATACATACACACTCCACAACCCCCGTAAAAACTCTGCGTGGCTCCCGATATATCCAAGCCCCCTCCAAAACAAAACACACGTACACTGCACATTGAGTTCGCATGACCAGTTTAACCTGTCAATCGGAGGTTCCCTCGCTCCAAAGAGGAGGGGTAATTAATGGCAGCTTAGTCCACGGCTGCCGGAGATTCGGATCCCCACAATCAATAAACCCTGGCCTACCCTAGGCAGGGGGAATCTGTAGTACGCCAGACAAGTGCGCGCGTATTCTCATCTCAATGGGGTGACGAAAAACACCCTACAGATTTTGGCACGCTCGGTGGGACCTTTCTCTCCTCCCATATTTCGGGTTAAACGTTCATGCGAACTCAATCCATATACATATCGATTGTCTATACTGAAATGATGTTTTTTTTTCTGTGCAGCAATCAACTTTCGACGGCAATGTCTCCCAAGACGAATTCAGCTTCCAATGTGACCCCGATCCCGTACGTGATCAAGGTCAATGCTCGTGTGGTTCTCCGTGCAAGCCTCAGTCGACAGTGGGAGGAACTGCCCCGCCAGTTTAGATCCGTCATCATCTACCCTGCCGGAAGCGCTCATCTGGCAGAAATCCCGGCGAAACAGGTGGCCAAGCCGTTCTCAAGAAGCAAGAGGCCGAATGTCGTGATTACTAAGGCACCACAATCGAAACTTAAGACGGTGTCTGAACGATTCTCTGGTGCTCCAGCGGGGGGCAAGAACTCCGGTACAAGGGGCAACATCAAATGTTGCGGACGAACTCAGGTGATGACTCCAACAAATGCACAATCGAGCGTATCTCCAAAATCCTCCATCGCCCCGGTCTACGGCGTCTTCCCAAAGAGCCGAAGTCTGCCAGGTGCTTAGAACAGAAAAGTTAAGGTAGAAGCGGCTCAGGTATCGAGCCAACAAGAGGGCCAGGGCTTCAGCCAAGTGGAATCTTGTGAAGTTCCAAAAGCAGGGTTACTCTGTGACGACGGCTGAGTCGGCCGTAAAAATCAGCAATTCCTTCGAACCTCTGAGGTGGGTTCAGAAAAATGCCATGACCGCCAGAATTAAGAAGACAGCGGTCCGAACATCGCTATAAAGAGACATGTACCAGCCCCAACAGATAAAGTATGACACTGTCTCTTCAAGAGTCTATCAGGCGCTCTGTGCCACACGAAAGCAGTGGGGCAAACCCAGAAAAGAAGCGCTAGCACCATTCAAGAACCTGGTTAGGCCAGTCGCCTTCAATCGACTGCCAGCTACCGAAACAAGGGGGTCAAGACAGCAATCTGTGAAATCAGCCGCCGATGATAAAAAGACGGCCGGATATATTATCCATACGGTCTACATGGCGGGCGGGCGCCCCAGCGACAACCTTCGCAGCAAAAGCAAGGATGGGGCCACCACATCCCAAGCCCAATCTGGCTTGAATGTGGTTGCCGCTGCCCAAGAACAGCCACCTCCGCTGGATGAAGAAAACCCTTTCGATGAGGATGATAGGCAGAAAGACCCCTCGGTCCATGCAGAGTCAAGCTCAGACAGCGAGGAAGAGCCGACTTTCCGCCCCAGGACTGCGGAGCAAGAGCTGCTTCAAGTGCTTCGAAAATAGCTCAGGAGCAAAGATAAAGAGATGGCCAAGCTCTATTCAAAAATTGACGACCTAACGAGCGTTGTGATGCAGCTTACAGCTCAAATTGCTCGAGCGCCTCCCAATCAAGCACAAGTCGCTACTCATCAGCCGGGTGATGACAATCCGAAGCAGCCAATGCTTGTTCCTTTGTGTCCAAGACTGGTCGAGCCGCACGAAAGCCGGCCACATTCCGCTTCTGGGGACGCCTTGGCCCCAGATAGCACTATCCCGCTAACACAAGATCGGATAATGGATTTGGTCACCAGCAAAGTTAAAACATTGGTGGCTGAAGCTGAAGCGCAGAAAGAAATTGGCAGTAGTGGGTGGCCATATCCCGCACAATACGATCTGATCGAGTTCCCGTGCGGCTACGTCATTCCTAAGTTCGGAAGATTTGACGGAACGGGGAATGCAAATCATCATGTCGCCCACTTCAAAGCATCGTGAGGAAATACAGGGGGCAATGACGCGCTCCTTCTTCGTCAGTTTGTCAACAGCCTGACCGGTGTCGCCTTCGACTGGTACGCGAATATACCAGATGGGCCATGTTGGAGATAGTGCCCTCAAAGTCAATTATTGGATCGCAGGTACGTGATTGCAATGATTGAGGAATGACCTATACCGATATGACAGTCTTGCTCGAGATGATAGTATGCTATCTGGTTTGTCTTTATCATCGTATACATGCTTTAGTTTACTATTGCATGATGATAGAGCCCATAGGATTCTTGCTTGACTACCAGCAGTATGATGGCGATCATATACGTGGGAGCTGGGATCTGTAAGCACATCCTTAAACGTGTCCCTAGTCATGGGAGTTTCGAGACAAGGCATCGATACTCCAGAGTAGACTAGTGTATACAGTCGAGACCCCGACGAGGGGCGATGGCCGGTCTCGCAAGTCATTGGTGTTAGTTGGTTCACCTAAGATGTATACAGGTGCTCATTGGGTTATGAGTACACCGGACAGGACTCGCTGGGAATCTGCTAGTTGGTATTATATATATCGTCAGATAGCAATTCTCTGGTGACATGTGTACAGGTTAGTTCATCGACCTGAGATCGTCATTTTTCTCGTGTGAGTTCCCACTGTGCTTGTAAGTGCACGGCGGTGCCCCGGCCTCCATCCCGAGGCCAAATGCGGAAGTGATGGTTAACTTTAATTTTTCAAACCGGCACCACCGCGCACTCAAACCCGGATCGGGCCATTAACTAGTCCTAGCTAACTACAAGATGGGAAGAGAGATATACCGAGCTATCCATGTCCTCCGGTCTTCTCGCCGTCGTCCCGATCTCCCGCGGAATGTTCGGTCTCCACCTCGTCGCTGGAAGGGCATCACGTCGCCGGCTTCTTTTACGGGCTCCCACCTCTATACCGAGGCAACTCGGGCACGAAGTTGGCGAGCCGACGTGCCCAAGGTTTGCTGTAGAATGTGTAGTGCTCATGTCTCATTTCGGGGTTTATGGAGGTTGCCTTTTGGTGGAGGGATGATACAAGCTAATGGAGATTGATCATGTGGGATTTTTATCAAAGCAAAAGCACAAAAACCCCACCGCTAGAATTTTGGACAGCCCCCAAGGAGCTTGGCCGGCCATGCATATTGGAGAGGAGAGAATGAGAGAGAGTGATGGAGTGAAAAAGGATAGCCACACCAATAAGCAAGTGAAAGGAAATGGTTATCATATTCAACCATCAGCAAAAGCATGATGACTCCAAAGTCAAGCAATGATCACTAACAAATCCACACTCCACCAACTAATCAACAACCATGATTGCTACAAAAAGTCAAGCAATCATGAACCATGGAAGGTCAAAGGATGGGGCTCCATCATGAAACCATCATGACACAAAAGTATGCAAAGAACACCTTCCATAAATGCTTATTTGCACAAATGCAAATAAGCCCTCCTCCACCAATCTTCGGCCAATGAAAGATACAAAGAAATACGGCCGAAACGGAAAGCAAACTGGCAACTCCAGAAAACTGATCCTGTAATAAATTACAGGATAACCCCGATACTGTGCATACACACCCGCATCTGTATTCCGACCGAAATACAAATGCAATGAGACAAAATCTACACTGTACTATACTAGGATCCGGTTTAAACCAAAACCAGCTAGTAATATCCGTCCGATCCTGATCCGTGCAATACCGCACGTATCTGATCGGACCCTGCCATATCTCCATACGGCCTCTACAGCGTTTCGCCCGAAAACTTGAGCAACTGAATGTGGGGGACTCTAAAGACTCGTCAACACCTTAGTTGTGGATTTAACCACTAGTACGTCAGAGGTATAAGCCAATACGTAACGGGCTACCAGGTATTGAACAAAAGGGACGTCGATGAGCGAACTCATCCTGACACCCTACTGAGCCTGTCGGTGACAATATCCGTACAGTCCGGTCCGTTCGTCTATGAGCATCGCATGGCGGGCCTAGGGGGTTGGTAAAGTCAGACCCCCAAAAGCGGTACAAGTCGTGTCGGAATGTAGCCCAGAACACCCTGAGATACTACTGGAATACCTACCAGTAAATCTCGTTCCTCGGCCGAGGGCTTCGTGTAATGGCTCTCCTAGACACAGCGCGACCTCACCCCTAATACCGGGAGAGAAGAACCCCTGAAGATCCGCTCACTGCCTCCATGTGGCTCGGGACTGTACCCAACTAAAGCCTGTTTGCACGTCTCCTTTGAGCGTGGTAGGGTAGTAATCAAAGTACAGTGGGAACTCACACGAGACAAATGACGATCCTCAGGTCGATGAACTAACCTGTACACATGTCACCAGGGAACTGCTATCTGACGTCAGGTATAAGACCAACTAGCATATTCCCGGCGAGTCCTGTCCGGTGTACTCATAACCCAATGAGCACCTGTATACATCTTAGGTGAACCAACTGACACCAGTGGCTTGTGAGACCGGCCACCGTCCCTCATCGGGGTCTCGACTGTATACACTAGTCTACTCTGGAGTATCGATGCCCTGTCTCGAAACTCCCACGACTAGGGACCTTTTAAGGATGTGCTTATAGACCCCAACTTCCACTTATATGATCGCCCTCATACTGCTGGTGGTCAAGCAAGAATCCTAGGGGCTCTATCAACGTGTAATAGCGACATCTCAGTTCACCTAAAGCAGTACACGATGATAAAGGTAAACCAGATAGCATACTATCATCTTGAGTAAGACTGTCCTATCGGGATAGGTCCTCCCTCAATCATTGCAATCACGTGCCTGTGATCCAATAATTGACTCTGAGGGCACTATCTCCAACAATCTCCTACTTGCACTCAAGGCTAATTATTGCGATGTCGCATACTCACAGCCCGTGTGATACCGAACACCCAACTCCTCTACTAGTCAGTCTCACAAAACCCGTTTGCGAAACTATTGTGTTCGAGGAATAGCCTCAGTGAGTGGATCCTCTTTGAAGTTTCTTTCTATGTCTCTCTATATCTCATGTTCGCGGAGAAAGCCAACTCTCGAAATGAGCAATACCTGTCTTAGAATGTGTCTGGATGTTTGATGGGACCTAGATCATAAATGGACTCCAAATCCAAACATCTTAGACTGTATCGTCAACTGAACTTAATCAGTATCCTGCGCCATGCCTCCCTCAGTATTGCCTTGGACCACCTGTCCAAAATACTGCCCCTTATCAGAAGGAAAACTACAACTCTGACAACCTCCTTGTCGTCCAGGTCACCTTGGAAGCCTGGAATGATAACTGTCTCCCGAAAGAGGCTGTCGTTATCATATCCCTAGAACATGCACTTTTGTTCTAAAACTGCTTCCGACTGCTTCTCCAGGATTGGATCAATGTCAACTTATTGCATCTAATGCAAGAACAACATCTGGTGTGGTACTTGACATCTCATGATTGACTCAATTGCCTGAGCAAGTGATCTGCCAATCATGCACATCCTCTCCCCTTTAGTCTGTAAGACACCTTTAGAGAGGGTGACTCCATTACCTGCAGGTACACAACCGTGCCAGGAGTCGTCCATTCTAAATACTCTTAGAATGCTGTCTAAGTACCCTGATTGGGAAACCACCCAAATCTAGATTCAAAACCATAGATCTAGTAACCAGTATGTCTGATATAATGTCCAAGTCCTAGGTGGAGAAACTACTGTGCGACAACCAAAGTATAACCGATCGTAGTATAGGAGTTTCTTTTCCTATTCTGTGTATGTCATCCAAATACTATGATATTACACCCTACTACCTTCTTAACAGATCTATCCCCTATTCTGACGAAGTCAAACCTTATAACTGTCACATCAGAAATTGATGATCTATCTCCTCTATATCTGCTTTAGTCTATAAATAGACATAAGCCACCTGTCCACCAATGCTTCCGCTGCTCCCACTGACTACGACAACCCTCTGGCAGAGTCATATACACGTACACTTCTAAAGCTAGTTTAGAACGACGCTATACTCATCTTCCCGCCGGGTCTCACAGTCTGGAACAACAGCAATGGCAAGTGTGGGTAAACAAGAACCTCCCTGCCACCGTCCTTGAGCATACCGAAGTACCTCTCGGGTGCCTGAGGTTACCCACCTTATCTGCGGAGTGGCCAATGGAATGTTAAACCAGATTGAATCTTTAGGTTCCTATCAAATCTTCAGTAATCGTTTGTGGTTCTGGAATCACTTCCAGTTCTACCATACTCCCACTACTGTTTTCTGAAAAAAATCCATTTTTAATAAAACTGTGGTGAGTCTAGAACAATATCACTATTGATCTTTCAGATGGTAGAAAGTCAACCCTCGTCATAGCCTGGGTCCACCCACAAACAGCCATTACAGAAACATGCCTTGAGTTATTCAGAGTCTGGTTTTAATCATAAGCCGGACAACTCCCCGTACCTTAACATCGTTAAGATACGAACTGTTCTATATCCAATATAGGACCAGAGGCACTGATTTAATTGAACCAGATTCAAATTGCAACTGTCTCCAGTGCATGTCAACTAAATGGAAGGAGGCCGATCAGCGTTACTCAACTTAGGAATGCTTCCAATTATGAGTAACCTGAAAGAGAAGCAAGTTCTCTAAATCATTACTATCAACTGAATACCATACACAAGTATCTACATCTTCGATCACTTTGAAGAATCCCGATACTTGCTACACCTGGTTCTCTACTCTATTCAAATACCTATAACTTCTCAAAATTCGGACCCTGTGTTTCCACGAAACACCGTCTAAAAACTAGAGAAGTCATAAGTAAACCAAATATAGTATGAGGACCAACCCCTCTGTCCTGATGGACCCTGGACAACATACAATACTCTGTATAAGTTCCTTGAGTCTGATAACTCATTCACTGTGTGTCGTAGGTTGAAAACTGTACTTATGGTTAAGAAGAATTACACCGCTGCTTAATGCTCCTTACCTAACCATCAACTGATATAGGTAAATGTCATCGACATAATTTCAAAAAGATATGTCTCACTCTATAAAAATAGACTTACAGATATATCAATTTGAAATTGGTGCATAACAGCGGATATTCAAAACCAAATATTTGCCGACCGGCAAACAACCCAGGTGACTTCCTCAAATATCACCGATTACAACGAATCCCGATATAATGAGGATGATCACCTAATTCCCAATAACTTACTCCCACTCATCATCTGCAAAGCCATACAGATGTGAGAATCATACCTGGTAAATACATACCGTGGAGCAAGTGTCTAACTAGGAAATCAGTTTTCTTTAACAGTACACAGTGAAACTGAAACATTGAAATGTTTCGATGGGGTATCCCGGTATTCCTAGTAATGCCTCTTCCAGATTCACGACTGTAACCGTATAATTCTTTGCCACCTCTCCAAATCCCTTTATATGTCTTTAGTCATTACCTTCTGCACACCCCTTTAGGCCAAATGGTTTTCTTCCTTCCCTACCATTCGGCACCAGCCTATGGTTTGGAAGAAGACTATCCAATAAGCATAATGGGTGTACTATCCTAATCCTAGGAGCACTCGCAATGCGAGAGAAGGTGAAGATAAAAGACAACCGAATAAACCTTATTCCTATTTCTCCTGGACCAGAATCCATCCCCGAACTGGAACAAGTTCCTTTCGAGTTCGTATATAACCATACGATGGAGTATCCAATAAACTGTGGATCTTCGTAGTGATACGGAGTGTCCTGGAGAAATACAAAGGTGATTTAGGATTGGCGATAAAATACTTGGTTTGATCGTGAATAGCAGTCGCAATTTACTTTGCCCTCTTACTAATCCTTTGCTTTGTCTTAACTTAATACCTTCTGCACACCATGGTTATGCTAATTGGTCTTCTTCATTCCCCACCGTTCGACACCAGCCTAAGGTTTGGAAGAAGACTATCCAATTTGCGTAATAGGTGTACTATCTCCTAAACCAAGGAGTACTCGCAACTTGAGGGAAGGTAAAAAGAAAAAGACAACTGAATAGTCCTATCCTTTTTCTCCAGAACCGGAAACCATCCTCGAATAAATCCCTTCGAGTTCGTATATAACCATACGATGGTTTTGTCCAACGGAAGTGGACGTTCGTAGTAATACGGGGTGTCCTGAAGAAAAGGGTAAAAGTAGGAGTGGCAATGAGGTCTGCAACTCTGACAATCCAAAAGCCAGTGTTTAAGAAGGTTCGGTCAACTTGGTCTCTGAGTCATAGTCTTAGGGTCGGGTCAATGGTCGCTGCCAAAGAGAGAGAGAAAAGAAACACTCAGCGTGCACTCTAACCTAGATCAGAATGGTTACCAATTTATCTAATCTGGAAACCTCCCACTGTACCTCAAATTCTCCTCCAAACCTGAAAGAAGAATTAGTCGGGGTCACCCGAGGAGTAAACTAACTCATCAGTGGGAATCGGGATCCAACTATCATCGCATGATAACGTGACGGAATCCGCTCATGTCATCACACTCCAGAAGGTATGCGCATATCTGGCAAGTTTCAGTTTCTTTTGAAACTCCCGATGTGATTTCTGCCCCATGCTCTTATGACCTTGACTTTGGCCAACATATCATAAGTCACATGTCAAGTTCTACCCGTCATTCTCCAGCTTAATTTGAACCTACCCATACCTACCCTTGACTTTGGCCAAAATGGCAGTACGACTGTCCCAAACCAACGCATCTATCTATGCTGCATATGAATACCCCAATAGCTACCAATCACTGTGCCTTGACTTTGGCCAACATACACAGCTTGAATACTATTGACCACCCATATGAAACGACGGAGGGCTACGAATGGTTTCTGGCGAAAACCTTTAACGTAATGAACTTGATATCGTTGAAGGAACAGATAGCTTTTTAGAAAATATAGAAACGAAAACCTTTGCTAAAGAGGTCACTCCCGGTGAAGGGATCTCGGCTCTTTCCCCGTAGGATGGGATGCAGGATATTCCAACTGAATACCACGATGCAAAGCAAAAGCAATCGGCTATAGTGAAGTTATTGCCCTGACGCAAACTTTTGTCCAAGGGGTCACTCCCGGTGAAGGGATCTCGGCCCTTGCCTCGTCGACTGAGGAGGAGGATATTCCAACTGAATACCACGATGCAAAACAAAAGTGAACGTCCTTGCAATAACAACTTTTTGAAAAGTGTTCCAACAACATCAGATTAGGTTTGTTTTTTTTTAACTTGCATTGATCCGAATCAACGCAGTCCCATCAATAGATCACACCACAAAGAACGAAAATATACTGATGTACGTATATGCCATCCGCATTCGCCACTGGGTCCCGTCATTACCCGTTAGGTTAGCTAACTAACGACAGAGCGGGGACTGGACTAGCGCGGATGCAAAACATATACAACATCTACTAATATATATATATATATATATCAATATATAATATTTCGCTCAAGGTGTGATAAAATGCAACATCACAGAAATGTACAGCATCACAGAATAATACAGATATCTGGGATCCCCGGGTTTCACAGAGCCGCTGAAACCCGACGTTCCCCTGGTCGTGTGGATAGCCTGTGCAATGAAATCCTAGACCCCTACGGGCGCGGCAAGTTACCCGCCAAAACCTGAAGCGAGGCAGCCCCCTTCAGCAACGTGAATGGACCACCCAGCACTTCACGGAATCCGGTAACTCGGGCACCCCTCCTGGGTCAACCTGTACCCCCTACGAGTGCGGCGAATAGCCTGCCAATTCTAGAATGAAGCCCCCTCCGTCCCAATGCCATGAGATGCGAGCTTGTTGCCTTCTAAAATCCGGCTATCCATGCACCCCACCTTGGGGTAATCCTAGTACAGAAAGTAAAATATACATACAACGGGTACATCGACCGCAACCTGGTCGTGCCCCAAAATAATAATACAAACCGGCAGTGACGGCAGTCCACATGTCGGACGCTTGCCCCGCAATATCAAATGTACATAATACAACAAAAATTGTACTAGCATTGCATCCAGGCTATCCCCCACGACCGATCCGCAACATCACAGCAATACACAGAACATCAACGTGAAAGTCACGTTCGCAAATCCGTCTAACCGGGCTATAGCAGTTAGACAGGATTTACCGATCAAGTGACATTCACGGTCGCAGATATAATGTAAATACTATGAACTAATGTGTTTAAAATATCCGATCGATCAAATTTTAACAAGTGGGCCCCAAAGCACTGCTGTAGCACATCAACAAATCTGGGCCCAAAAAATAACATTCCAGAAAACCTATTTTCCACTCAGGAGCATTCTGTAGAATTTTGGGGGACTGAACAGTTCAAGTCGCGGCGGAACCGCGGCCCAAGCATGGGTTTGGCCGCGGTTCCGCTGTGGTTTGGACTGTTCATGAGCCCAAATTTTCACAGAACTCTTAGAATGTCCTACACATCATTCTGAAACAACCTGAAAAATTTTTGGACTTCAAAAAATTTCGACAGAAACTGATGTGAAGAAAAATACGGTTTTTGGAAAATTGTTCGATCGGAAATGTAAAACACATTAGACAAAGTTAGACTATGTTAATGGCGAGGCTCTGATACCACTGTAAGTGCACGGCGACGCCCCGGCCTCCATCCCGAGGCCAAATACGGAAGCGATGGTTAACTTTAATTTTTCAAACCGGCACCACCACACACTCAAACCCGGATCGGGCCATTAACTAGTCTTAGCTAACTACAAGATGGGAAGAGAGATATACCGAGCGATCCATGTCCTCCGTTCTTCTCGCCGTCGTCCCGATCTCCCGCGGAATGTCCGGTCTCCACCTCGTCGCCGGAAGGGCACCACGTCGCCGGCTTCTTTTATGGGCTCCCACCTCTATACCGAGGTAACTCGGGCACGAAGTTGGCGAGCCGACGTGCCCAAGGTTTGATGTAGAATGTGTAGTGCTCATGTCTCATTTCGTGGTTTATGGAGGTTGCCTTTTGGTGGAGGGATGATACAAGCTAATGGAGATTGATCTTGTGGGATTTTTATCAAAGAAAAAGCACAAAAACCCCACCTCTAGAATTTTGGACAGCCCCCAAGGAGCTTGGCCGGCCATGCATATTGGAGAGGAGAGAATGAGAGAGAGTGAGGGAGTGAAAAAGGATAGCCACACCAATAAGCAAGTGAAAGGAAATGGTTATCATATTCAACCATCATCAAAGCATGATGACTCCAAAGTCAAGCAATGATCACTAACAAATCCACACTCCACCAACTAATCAACAACCATGATTGCTACAAAAAGTCAAGCAATCATGAACCATGGAAGGTCAAAGGATGGGGCTCCATCATGAAACCATCATGACACAAAAGTATGCAAAGAACACCTTCTATAAATGCTTATTTGCACAAATGCAAATAAGCCCTCCTCCACCAATCTTCGGCAATGAAAGATACAAAGAAATACGGCCGAAACGGAAAGCAAACTGAAAACTCCAGAAACTGATCCTGTAATAAATTACAGGAAAACCCCGATACTGTGCATACACACCCGCATCTGTATTCCGACCGAAATACAAATGCAATGAGATAAAATCTACACTGTACTATACTAGGATCCGGTTTAAACCAAAACCGGCTAGTAATATCCGTCCGATCCTGATCCGTGCAATACCGCACGTATCTGATCGGACCCTGCCATATCTCCATACGGCCTCTACAGCGTTTCGCCCGAAAACTTGAGCAACTGAATGTGGGGGACTCTAAAGACTCGTCAACACCTTGGTTGTGGATTTAACCACTAGCACGTCAGAGGTATAAGCCAATACGTAACGGGCTACCAGGTATTGACCAAAAGGGACGTCGATGAGCGAACTCATCCTGACACCCTACTGAGCCTGTCAGTGACAATATCCGTACAGTCCGGTCCGTTCGTCTATGAGCATCGCATGGCGGGCCTAGGGGGTTGGTAAAGTAAGACCCCTAAAAGCGGTACAAGTCCTGTCAGAGTGTAGCCCAGAACACCCTGAGATACTACTGGAATACCTACCTGTAAATCTCCTGCCTCGGCCGAGGGTTTCGTGTAATGGCTCTCCTAGAAACAGCGCGACCTCACCCCCAATACCGGGAGAGACGAACCCCTGAAGATCCGCTCACTGCCTCCATGTGGCTCGGGACTGTACCCAACTAAAACCTGTTGGCACGTCTCCTTTCAGCGTGGTAGGGTAGTAATCAAAGTACAGTGGGAACTCACACGAGATAAATAACGATCTTCAGGTCGATGAACTAACCTGTACACATGTCACCAGGGAACTGCTATCTGACGTCAGGTATAAGACCAACTAGCATGTTCCCGTCGAGTCCTGTCCGGTGTACTCATAACCCAATGAGCACCTGTATACATCTTAGGTGAACCAACTGACACCAGTGGCTTGTGAGACCGGCCACCGCCCCTCGTCGGGGTCTCGACTGTATACACTAGTCTACTCTGGAGTATCGATGCCCTGTCTCGAAACTCCCACGACTAGAGACCTTTTAAGGATGTGCTTATAGACCCCAACTCCTACTTATATGATCGCCCTCATACTGCTGGTGGTCAAGCAAGAATCCTAGGGGCTCTATCAACGTGTAATAGCGACATGTCAGGTCACCTAAAGCAGTACACGATGATAAAGGTAAACCAGATAGCATACTATCATCTTGAGTAAGACTGTCCTACCGGGATAGGTCCTCCCTCAATCATTGCAATCACATGCCTGTGATCCAATAATTGACTCTGAGGTCACTATCTCCAATAGTGCTTAGATTACTACCCTACCATGCTCAAAAGAGTTGTGCAAACAGGTTGTAGTTGGGTACAGTCCTGAGCCACATTGGAGGCAAGTGAGCAGATCGTCGGGGATTCGTCTCTCCCGGTATTGGGGGTTGATGTCGCGCAGTATACGGGTGGCCATCATTAGGAATCCTCGGCCGAGGTAGTGGAGAATTACTGATTTAGATCAGTAGTTTCTCAAGTGGTGATGGGCTTCATACCGACACGATTTATCGTGTTATTAGGGGTCTGACTTTATCCACCCCCCTAGACTCGATATGCGATACTCTTTAGACGAATGGACCGGACTGTATATACATTGTCACTGTCAGGCTCAGTAGGGTTTATAGATGAGTTCGCTCGTCAGCTTCCCTTCCAATCAATACATAGGCAAAACGTTACGTGCAGCTTGTACCTCTGACGTGCTAGTGGTTATACCCAGTGCCAGTGTGTTGATGAATCATTAGAGTCCCCCACAGACACTTTCCCAAGTTCGGGCGAAACGTTGTAGAGGCCGTATGGGTTTATGGCAAGGTTCGGAAAATGCACGTGCGTTTTCGCACGTGTCATTTTTCGGGCAGATAATACTGGTCGCCTTTGGTTTAAGCCGGATCCGAGTATTATACTGTGTAGATATAATATCTTTGTCTCAGATGCATTTGTATCCGGTCGTAATACAAATGCGGGTATGTTTATACTGATACGGGGTTATCCTGAAATTCGTTTCAGGATCACTTTTGGAAGTTGCCAGTTTCCAGTTTTCTATCAGCCGTATTTTGACATTCGGTTAAATGCTGATTTATCTTTTCTTGATGAGGTGAGTCAGTGTTCTAGAAGGTTCTAAAGAGGGTGATAAGGCTAGTGAGTCATTAGTGCATTAATGGAGCAATTAATGCTTGATGACTAAGGGTTAAGGTTCAATGTATGCTTTGAATGAGTTCACACTAGGTGTTAAGGTGACTCATTCTCTTCATGAATGTTCTTTGGCTTATGATTACCCCCCTCCCCTACTCTCATCTCCTCCTTCTCTATAAGTGGCCGGCCTCCCCCCTGTCTTGGATAATGGTTGTTGTTCACTAGGAAAAAGATTATGATAGATTCGGGTTCATGAAAATTAGATAGACTCTTTCTCATTTCACCCGATCAAAAAGGCAACTTCCATAACCGTTCGTCCGTGACTTTGGACGTAACGAGACAAAGTGTTCTGCTCATTCTCTACTTCATCTTGGTCGTCTCTTTTAGCAAATTTGACGATCGAGTTGCCTCGGTTCAGAGGCGGGAGCTCGTTTAAAGATCCGTCGACGTGGTGCCACCTGGACGACGAGACTGGAGATTCAGGAGATCGGAGCAGCCGCAACAAGCGTGGGATGATGGTTGAAGACCGAAGGACTGGGATCGTTCAGTATAACTCTTCTACCCACTTTGTAGTTTGTTAGTTTAGCTTTAATGGTAGATCCGGGTTACGGTACACGATAGCGCCAGTTCTATAAAAAGTTTTTGTTCCGCATTTGGCGTCTGTTAGACGGCCGGGGCGCTACCGTGGACTTACAGTGGTATCAGAGCCTCACCATTAAGCTATACTAACTTGTGCTAACGCGTTTAAAAGATCGATCGAACGGAATTTCCGAAACTACAATTTTCTGTACCAAACTTTCTGTCGATTTTTAATCAGGCCCTAAAATTATTTTGAGCACTACAGAAAATTCAGCAGGTTTTTTGAAGAATACTGGTGAAATTTGGTGGGCCAAATCGACAGTACTGCCGCGGATCCGCGGCCCAAGCCTAGGTTTGGCCGCGGATCTGCCGCCAGTTTGTGGGATTGGAACACCAATTTTCTACAGTAAGTTCTTCACAGTAAATTGTGGTTTCTGGAATGTTTCTTTTGGGCCCAGATTTTATTACTGTACAGCAGATGTACGTGGGGCCCACTTCGGGAAATTTAGTCGATCAAAATTTTAAACTTGTTAGTATGCAGTATTTACTTTATATCTCCGACCGGGAATGTCATTTGATCGGTAAACCGCGTCTGATTGCTATAGTTCTTTTAGACGGGTTTGCGAACGTGACATTCGCGTTGATGTTCTGTGTTGTGCTGTATTGTTGCGGATATGTCGTGGTGGATAGCAGGGTGCAATGATAGTGCAGTTTGGATTTATTTGTACATTTGATATTGCGGGGCGAGCGTCCAACATGTGGACTGCCGTTACTGCCTGTTTGTATAATATTCTTTTGGGGCACGACCGGGTCGAGGTCGATATACCCGTTGTACATATTTTTATTTCTGTATTAGGTTTATCCCGCGAAGGAGTGCACGGATAGCCGGGTTCTGGAGGGCAACGGGTCCGTATCTCATGGCTTTGAGAGTCAAAGGGATCTCACTCTAGAATTGGCAGACTATTCGCCGTACTCGTAGGGGGTACAGGTTGACCCAAAGAGGGGTGCTCAATTTACCGGGTTCCGTGAAGTGCCGGGTGTTCCATTCACTATGTTGTGGGGACTACCTCGCTTCAGGTTTTGGCGGGTAACTTGCCGCACCCGTAGGGGTCTAGGTTTCGTTGCACAGGCTATCCACACGACCAAGGGAACGCCGGGTTTCAGTAGCGACTCTGTGAAACCCGGGGATCCCAGATTATCTGTATTGTTCTGTGATGCTTATTACTTTTCTGTAATGTTGCATTTTATCACGCCTGGAGCGATTATTGTATATTGGTATATATACTATTAGATGTTGTATATGTTTTACACCCGCGCTAGTCCAGCCCCCGCTCTGTCTTTAGTTAAGTAACCTAACGGGTGATGACGGGACCCAGTGGCGAATGCGGATGGCATATACATACATTTTATTTTCGTTCTTTTCTGGTGTGATTGATTGATGGGACTGCATTGATTCTTATCAATGCAAAGATAAAACAAACCTATATATGATGTTGTTGGAACAAATTTTAAAAGGTGTTATTACAAAGATGTTTACTTTTGTTTTGCATAGTGATATTCAATTGGAATATCCTGCACCTCATTCGACGAGGCAAGGGCCGAGATCCCTTCACCGGGAGTGACCCCATGGACAGAAGTTTGCGTCAGGGTAATAACTTCAATATAGTCGATTACAAGTTGCTTTGCATCGCAGTATTCAGTTGGAATATCCTGCACCTCATTCCACGAGGAAAGAGCCGAGATCCCTTCACCGGGAGTGACCTCTTTAGCAAAGGTTTTTCGCTACTATATTTTATAAAAGCTATCAGGTTCCTTCAACGAGATCAAGTTCATTACGTTAAAGGTTTTTCACCAAAAACCAGCCGTAGCCCTCCGTCATTTCTTATGGATGGTTAGTAGTATTCAAGCTATGTTTGTTGTGTAAGTGCACGGCGGCGCCCCGACCTCCATCCCGAGGCCAAAATGCGGAAGCGGTGATTTACAATAACTTTTTCAAACCGGTACCACCACGCACTATAAACCCGGATCGTGCCATTAAACTAGTCTTAGCTTACTAGAGAGGGGGTAGAGAGATATACCGAGCGATCCGTGTCCTTCGGTCTTCTCGTCGTCGTCCCGATCTCCTCGCGGAATCTCCGGTCTCCACTAAGTCGCCGGAAGGGCACCACGTCGCCTGCTTCTTTTACGGGCTCCCACCTCTGGACCGAGGCAACTCAGGCATGAAGCTGGCGAGTCGACGTGCCCAAGATTTGCTGTAGGATGTGTAGTGCTCTTTTGTCTCTATTGGGGTTGAGGGAGTTGTCATATGGTGGAGGAAATGATATAAGCTTTTGGAGATGGAGTTGTGGAGATTTTTCAAGCATCAAGAGAACAAAAATCCCCACTACAAGAATTTTGACAGCCCCATTACAACTTGGCCGGCCATGCTCATGGGAGTGGAGAGAATGAGAGAGGAGTGTGTATCAAAATGAAGGGAGCCACACCATAATGCAAGAGAGAGAGAGAGAGAAGGTTACAATGATAAACAATGATCACAAAAGGAGAACCTCACTCCATCAACCTCATCATTTCCAAAAGTCAAGTAATCATGAAGATAGAAGTCAAGCAATGATGGAGTGAACAAGTCAAATGATGGTGAAACCATCATGACACCATCATGAAACAAAAGTATGCAAAGACAACCCTCCAAATAGCTAATTTGCACAAATGCAAATAAGCCCTCCTCCACCAATCTTCGGCCGATGAAAGATACAAATGAAAATGGCTGAAACGGAAAGCAAACTGGCAACTCGAGAAAACTGGTCCCGTAATAAATTACAGGAAAACCCCGATACTGTGTATACACACCCGCATCTGTATTCCGCCCGAATACAAATGCAATGAGACAAAATCTACACTGTACTATACTAGGATCTGGCTTAAACCAAAGCCCGCTAGTATAAACCGTCCGATCAAGATCCGTGCAATACCGCACGTAACTGATCGAACCCTGCCATATCTCCATACAGCCTCTACAGCGTTTCGCCCGAAAACTTGAGCAACTGATTGTGGGGGACTCTAAAGACTCGTCAACACCTTAGTTGTAGATTTAACCACTAGCACGTTAGAGGTATAAGCCAATACGTGACGGGCTACCAGGTATTGACCAAAAGGGACGTCGATGAGCGAACTCATCCTGAAACCCTACTGAGCCTGTCAGTGACAATATCCGTACAGTCCGGTCCGTTCGTCTATGAGCATCGCATGGCGGGCCTAGGGGGTTGGTAAAAGTCAGACCCCCAAAAGCGGTACAAGTCGTGTCAGAGATCAGCCCAGAACACCCTGAGATACTACTGGAATACCTACCAGTAAATCCCCTGCCTTGGCCAAGGACTTTTCATGTTCTGGCTCTCCTAGACACAGCGCGACCTCACCCCCAATACCGGGAAAGACGTACCCCCGAAGATCCGCTCACTGCCTCCATGTGGCTCGGGACTGTACCCAACTAAAACCTGTTTGCACGTCTCCTTTGAGCGTGGTAGGGTAGTAATCAAAGTACAGTGGGAACTCACACGAGACAAATGACGATCCTCAGGTCGATGAACTAACCTGTACACATGTCACCAGGGAACTGCTATCTGACGTCAGGTATAAGACCAACTAGCATGTTCCCGGCGAGTCCTGTCCGGTGTACTCATAACCCAATGAGCACCTGTATACATCTTAGGTGAACCAACTGACACCAGTGGCTTGTTAGACCGGCCACCGCCCTTCGTCGGGGTCTCGACTGTATACCCTAGTCTACTCTGGAGTATCGATGCCCTGTCTCGAAACTCCTACGACTAGGGACCTTTTAAGGATGTGCTTATAGACCACCAGCTCTCACGTATATGATCACCCTCATACTGCTGGCAGTCAAGCAAGAATCCTACGGGCTCTATCAATGTGTAATAGCGACCTATCTGGTCACCTAAAGCAGTACACTATGATAAAGATAAACTAGATAGCATACTATCATCTCGAGTAACACTGTCCTACCGGGATAGGTCCTCCCTCAATCATTGCAATCACGTGCCTGTGATCCAATAATTGACTCTGAGGGCACCATCTCCAGCAATCTCCCACTTGCACTCAAGGCTAATTATTGCGATGTCGCATACTCACAGCCCGTGTGATACCGAACACCCAACTCCTCTACTTGTCAGTCTCACAAAACTCGTTTGCGAAACAATTGCGTTCGAGGAATAGCCTCAGTGAGTGGATCCGCTTTGATGTTTCTTTCTATGTCTCTCTATATCTCAAGTTCGCGGAGAAAGCCATCTCCCGAAATGAGCAATACCTGTCTTAGAATGTGTCTGGATGTCTGATGGGACCTAGCTCATAAATGAACTCCAAATCCAAACTTCTTAGACTGTATCGTCAACTGAACTTAATCAGTATCCTACGCCATGCCTCCCTCAGTATTGCCTTGGACCACCTGTCCAAAATACTGCCCCTCGTCAGAAGGAAAACTATAGCTCTGACGACCACCCTGTCGTCCAGGTCACCTTGGAAGCCTGGAATGATAACTGTCTCCTGAACGAGGCTGTCGTTATCACATCTCTAGAACATCCACTTATTTTCTAAAACTGCTTCTGACTGTTTCTCCAGGATTGGATCAATGTCAACTTATTGCATCTAGTGCAAGAACAACATCTGGTGTGGTACTTGACATCTCATGATTGACTCAATTGCCTGAGCAAGTGATCTGCTAATCATGCACATCCCTCTCCCATTTAGTCTCTAAGACACCTTTAGAGAGGGTGACTCCATCACCTGCAGGTACAGCACCTTACCAGGAGTCGTCCATTCTAAATACTCTTAGAATGCTGTCTAAGTACCCTGATTGGGAAACCACCCAAATCTAGATCTAAAACCATAGATCTAGTAACCAGTATGTCTGATATAATGTCCAAGTCCTATGTGGAGAAACCACTGTGAGACGACCAAAGTGTAACCGATCGTAGTATAGGAATATCACTTCCTACTCTGTGTATGTCATCCAAATACCAGGACATCACACCCTACTACCTTCTCAACAGATCCATCCCCTATTCTGATGAAGTCAAACCTATGACTGTCACATCAGAAATTGATGATCTATCTCCGCTATATCTGCTTTAGTCTATAAATAGATATAAGCCACTTGTCCACCAATGCTTCCGCTGCTCCCACTGACCACGACAACCCTCTGGCAGAGTCATATAGACGTACACTTCTAAAGCTAGTTTAGAACGACGCTATACTCATCCTCTTGCCGGGTCTCACAGTCTGGAACAACAGCAAAGGTAAGTCTGGGTAAACAAGAACCTCCCTGTCACCGTCCTTGAGGCTACCGGAGTACCTCTCGAGTGCCTGAAGTTACCAACCTTATCTGCGGAGGGGCCAATGGAATGTCAAACCAGATTGAATCTTTAGGTTCCTATCAAATCTTCAGTAAGCGTTTGTGGTTCTAGAATCACTTCCAGTTCTACCATACTCCTACTACTGTTTTCTGAAAAAATCCATTTTTATTAAAACTGTGGCGAGTCTAGAACAATATCACTATTGATCTTCCAGATGGTAGAAAGTCAACCCTCGTCATAGCCTGGGTCAACCCATAAATAGCCATTACAGAAACGTGCCTTGAGTTATCCAGAGTCTGGTTTTCAAGCATATGCCAGACAACTCCCCGTACCTTAACATCGTTAAGATACGAACTGTTCTATATCCAATATAGGACCAGAGGCACTGATTTAATTGAACCAGATTCAAATCATGCAGCTGTCTCCAGTGCATGTCTACTAAATAGAAGGAGGCCGATCAGCGTTACTCAACTTAGGAATGCTTCCAATTATTAGTAACCTGAAAAAGAAGCAAGTTCTCTTAATCATTACTATCAACTGAATACCATACACAAGTATCTACATCTTTGATCACTTTGAAGAATCCTGATACTTGCTACACCTGGTTCTCTACTCTATTCAAATACCTATAACTTCTCAAAATTTGGACCCTGTGTTTCCACGAAACACCTGTCTAAAAACTAGAGAAGTCATAAGTAAACCGAATATAGTACGATGACCAACCCCTTTGTCCTGATGGACCCTGGACAACATACAATACTCTGTATAAGTTCCTTGAGTCTGATTACTCATTCACTGTGTGTCGTAGGTTGAAAACTGTACTGTGGTTATGAAGAATTACACCGCTGTTTAATGCTCCTTACCTAACCATCCACTGATATAGGTAAATGTCACCGACATAATTTCAAAAAGGTATATCTCACTCTATAAAAATAGACGTACAGATATATCAATTTGAAATTGGTGCATTATAACGGATATTCAAAACCAAATATTTGCCGTCCGGCAAACAACCCAGGTGACTTCCTCAAATATCACCGATTACAACGAATCCCGATATAATGAGGATGATCACCCAATTCCCAATAACTTACTCCCACTCATCATCTGTAAAAACATACAGATGTGAGAATCATACCTGGTAAATACATACCCTGGAGTAAGGACTAATTGGGAAATCAGTTTTCCTTTAACAGTACACTGTGAAACTGAAACATTTAAATGTTTCGAAGGGGTATACTGGTATTCCTAGTAATGCCTCTTCCAGATTCACGACTGTAACCGTGTAATTCTTTGCCACCTCTCCAAATCCTTTTATATGTCTTTAGTCATTACCTCCTGCACACCCCTTTAGGCCAAATGGTTTTCTTCCTTCCCTACCGTTCGGCACCAGCCTATGGTTTGGAAGAAGACCATCCAATAAGCATAATGGGTGTACTGTCCTAATCCTAGGAACACTCGCAATGCGAGAGAAGGTGATGATAAAAGACAACCGAATAAACCTTATTCCTATTTCTCCTGAACCAGAATCCATCCACGAACTGGAACAAGTACCTTTCGAGTTCGTATATAACCATACGATGGAGTATCCAATAAACTGTGGATCTTCGTAGTGATACGGAGTGTTCTGGAGAAATACAAAGATGATTTGGGAGTGGTAATGAAATACCTGGTTTGGTCATGAATATCAGTTGCAATTTACTTTGCCCTCTTACTAATCCCTTGCTTTGTCTTAACTTAATACCTTCTGCACACCATTGTTATGCTAATTGGTTTTCTTCATTCCCCACCGTTCGGCACCAGCCTAAGGTTTGGAAGAAGACTATCCAATTTGCGTAATAGGTGTACTATCTCCTAAACCAAGGAGTACTCGCAACCTGAAAGAAGGTAAAAGGAAAAGACAACTGAATAGTCCTATCCGTTTTCTCCAGAACCTGAAACCATCCTCGAATAAATTCTTTCGAGTTCGTATCTAACCATACGATGGTTTTGTCCAATGGAAGTGGACGTTCGTAGTAATACGGGGTGTCTTGGAGAAAAGGGTAAAAGCAGGAGTGGCAATGAGGTTTGCAACTCTGACAATCCAAAAGCCAGTGTTAAGAAGGTTCGGTCAACTTGGTCACTGAGTCATAGTCTTAGGGTTGGGTCAATGGTTGCTGCCAGAGAGAGAGAGAAAAGAAACACTCAGCGTGCACTCTAGCCTAGATCAGAATGGTTACAAATTTATCTAATCTGGAAACCTCCCACTGTACCATCAAATTCTTCTCCAAACCCGAAAGAAGAATTAGTCGGGATCACCCGAGGAGTAAACCAACTCATCAGTGGGAATCGGGATCCAACTATCATCGCATGATAACGTGACGGAATCCGCTCACGCTATCACACTCCAGAAGGTATGCGCATATCTGGCAAGTTTCAGTTTCTTTTGAAACTCCCGATGTGATTTTTGCCCCATGCTCTTATGACCTTGACGAAGGCCAACAAATCATAAGTCACATGTCAAGTTCTACCCGTCATTGTCCAGGTTAATTTGAACCCACCCGTACAAGCCCTTGACGAAGGCCAACAAGGCTATACGACTGTCCCAAATCAACGCATCTATCTATGCAGCAGAAAGGTAACAAGCAGCTACCATACACTATGCCTTGACGAAGGCCAACAAACATAGCATGAATACTACATGCTACCCGTCTGAAATGACGGAGGGCTACGAATGGTTTCTGGCGAAAACCTTTAACGTAATGAACTTGATATCGTTGAAGGAACCAGATAGCTTTTTGAAAATATAGTGACGAAAACCTTTGCTAAAGAGGTCACTCCCGGTGAAGGGATCTCGGCTCTTTCCCCGTAGAATGAGGTGCAAGATATTCCAACTGAATACCACGATGCAAAGCAAAAGTAAACGGCTATAGTGAAGTTATTGCCCTGACGCAAACTTTTGTCCAAGGGGTCACTCCCGGTGAAGGGATCTCGGCCCTTGCCTCGTCGACTGAGGAGCAGGATATTCCAACTGAATACCACTGTGCAAAACAAAAGTGAACGTCCTTGCAAATAACGGCTTTTTGAAAAATGTTCCAACAACATCAGATCAGGTTTGTTTTTAACTTGCATTGATCCGAATCAACGCAGTCCCATCAATTGATCACACCACAAAGAACGAAAATATACTGATGTACGTATATGCCATCCGCATTCGCCACTGGGTCCCGTCATTACCCGTTAGGTTAGCTAACTAACGACAGAGCGGGGACTGGACTAGCGCGGATGCAAAACATATACAACATCTACTAGTATATATATAATATATAATTTTCGCTCAAGGCGTGATAAAATGCAACATGACAGAAATCACAGAACAATACAGATATCTGGGATCCCCGGGTTTCACAGAGCCGCTGAAACCCGACGTTCCCCTGGTCGTGTGGATAGCCTGTGCAATAAAATCCTAGACCCCTACGGGCGCGGCAAGTTACCCGCCAAAACCTGAAGCGAGGCAGCCCCCTTTCAGCACCGTGAATGGACCACCCAGCACTTCACAGAATCCGGTAACTTGGGCACCCTTCCTGGGTCAACCTGTACCCCCTACGAGTGCGGCGAATAGCCCGCCAATTCTAGAGTGAAGCCCCCTCCTTCTCAATGCCATGAGATGCGGGCTCGTTGCCCTCTAGAATCCGGCTATCCGTGCACCCCTCCGCGGGGCAATCCTAGTACAGAAAGTAAAATATACATACAACGGGTACATCGACCGCAACCTGGTCGTGCCCCAAAATAATAATACAAACGGGCAGTGACGGCAGTCCACATGTCGGACTCTCGCCCCGCAATATCAAATGTACATAATACAACAAAAACTGTACTAGCATTGCATCCAGGCTATCCCCCACGACCAATCCGCAACATCACAGCAATACACAGAACATCAACGTGAAGGTCACGTTCGCAAATCCGTCTAACCGGGCTATAGCAGTTAGACAGGATTTACCGATCAAGTGACATTCACGGTCGCAGATATAATGTAAATACTGTGAAATAACATGTTTAAAATATCCGACCGAACAAATTTTTCCATGTGGGCCCCCAAGTACTACTGTAGCACATCAAGAAATTCTGGGCCCAAAAAGAATGTTCCAAAAGCCCTATTTTCAAGTCAGGAGGCCTCTGTAAAAAATTGGTGCACTGATCAGTCAAAACAGCGGCGGAACCGCGGCCCAAGCATGGGTTTGGCCACGGTTCCGCGGTCGAATAATGAGATCTCGTGACCAAATTTTTACAGTAGGCTTATGCTTCCCTGCACAGTATTCTGAGACTACCTGAAAAATTTTTCGAGACAAAAAAATTTCGACAGAAAACTGTTGTTTTGAAAAACACGGTTTTGGAACATTTGTTCGATCGGAAATGCAAAACACATTAGACAAAGCTAGACTATGTTAATGGCGAGGCTCTGATACCACTGTAAGTGCACGGCGGCGCCCCGGCCTCCATCCCGAGGCCAAAATGCGGAAGCGGTGATTTACAATAACTTTTTCAAACTGGTACCACCGCGCACTATAAACCCGGATCGTGCCATTAAACTAGTCTTAGCTTACTAGAGAGGGGGTAGAGAGATATGCCGAACGATCCGTGTCCTTCGGTCTTCTCGTCGTCGTCCCGATCTCCTCGCGGAATCTCCGGTCTCCACCAAGTCGCCGGAAGGGCACCACGTCGCCTGCTTCTTTTACGGGCTCCCACCTCTGGACCGAGGCAACTCAGGCACGAAGCTGGCGAGTCGACGTGCCCAAGATTTGTTGTAGAATGTGTAGTGCTCTTTTGTCTCTATTGGGGTTGAGGGAGTTGCCATATGGTGGAGGAAATGATATAAGCTTTTGGAGATGGAGTTGTGGGGATTTTTCAAGCATCAAGAGAACAAAAATCCCCACTACAAGAATTTGGACAGCCCCATTACAACTTAGCCGGCCATGCTCATGGGAGTGGAGAGAATGAGAGAGGAGTGTGTATCAAAATGAAGGGAGCCACACCATAATGCAAGAGAGAGAGAGAGAGAAGGTTACAATGATAAACAATGATCACAAAAGGAGAACCTCACTCCATCAACCTCATCATTTCCAAAAGTCAAGTAATCATGAAGATAGAAGTCAAGCAATGATGGAGTGAACAAGTCAAATGATAGTGAAACCATCATGACACCATCATGAAACAAAAGTATGCAAAGACAACCCTCCAAATAGCTAATTTGCACAAATGCAAATAAGCCCTCCTCCACCAATCTTCGGCCAATGAAAGATACAAATGAAAATGGCCGAAACGGAAAGCAAACTGGCAACTCCAGAAAACTGGTCTCGTAATAAATTACAGGAAAACCCCGATACTGTGTATACACACCCGCATCTGTATTCCGACCGAATACAAATGCAATGAGACAAAATCTACACTGTACTATACTAGGATCCGGCTTAAACCAAAGCCTGCTAGTATAAACCGTCCGATCAAGATCCGTGCAATACCGCAGATATCTGATCGAACCCTGCCATATCTCCATACAGCCTCTACAGCGTTTCGCCCGAAAACTTGAGCAACTGAATGTGGGGGACTCTAAAGACTCGTCAACACCTTAGTTGTGAATTTAACCACTAGCACATCAGAGGTATAAGCCAATACGTGACGGGCTACCAGGTATTGACCAAAAGGGACGTCGATGAGCGAACTGATCCTAACACCCTACTGAGCCTGTCAGTGAAAATATCCGTACAGTCCGGTCCGTTCTTCTATGAGTGTCACGTCCCGAAAGTACGGAACATGACCGGCACTTAAACTACGAAACGTCTCGAGGCGTACGTAATCTAAGTAAACCGAAAACCCAGAAATCCAAACCAAGAAAAGAAGTAGAGTGAAGGAAAACCAATTTAAAACAAGTAGTTTTAATAGCATAAGCCGAATTATGCGGTTTTTAAGAACATCAAAATTTACTGAAAATTTCGGCAGAGTCTCCTTTGTAAATACTGGCCCCCAAACGGGATACAACATGAATAGTATACGAAATCAAGAAAAAGGCATCCCCAAGCGGGAGCTAGCTCTTCGTCAATCGACGGTCACAACCACACAAACAATATAATATACAACGCCAACGGCGAGGATCAAAACTCAAAAGGAAACTCAAAACCACCAGAAATATAACGAGCGACTCTAAGGTCGAAAGAATAAACAACACTGGTCTCTATCTCAATAAATACATGTTTGGTTGATGGAATTTACTAGATACAACAGAATAATATTATACAAGGTAATATGATGGGTACGATACAAGAAAAACCCACCTACTAGCAAGTCACCCGAATGAAACTGAGCCCGCAAAGCCGTAATGAAACCTGTATGGCAAACCTGCAAGAAACTGGGGCACAACGGGGGTGAGTTGCCAACTCGTGAATAGAAAAATATCTACGCACAGAAATCGCATAAATAACGCAACCTAGGTCAATGATCATAATATATCCTCAAATATATGAATAACACGTAGCCTATAACAAGGCAAGGGTAAATATCGAACCCGAGTGTAATCTCATGTGCCCGTGTCAGTGCCTCAGGTAGCAATATATCATATGGATGATGTATGAATGCATAAAACAGAATGCATGTACTGAATAAAACTGGTTTCATAAATCAGTGAGATTTCTGTATTTTAAAAGAAATGAGGTACCATATATGAAATCAGCATAAAACAGTGCCTAGCATCGACACAACACAAGTGTCCAAATACCTCGATATCTCTGTGTCACAATCTATGTACCTCAAGTCTCAATCACAATGTCTCAATCTCAATATCTAGGGCGCCGTCAGTCCAGACCGGTCCCTACCATCCATCTCAAGACC
Source organism: Agapanthus africanus (assembly GCA_030015575.1). NCBI lineage: Eukaryota > Viridiplantae > Streptophyta > Magnoliopsida > Asparagales > Amaryllidaceae > Agapanthus > Agapanthus africanus. Next base: position 163,996,980 of record JASDDO010000001.1, read on the forward strand.
ACGACGGTATCCTCCGGATATCCGACGCGTCGGGTAATATCACCGGTAGGTAGTGCTCCCCTGCCAGGCTCACATCGTCATCATCACGCGCTTCTTGTCCCGGGGTACCTTACCGGGTCCACCATGTACCCGAAACGGTTCATCCGTCTCCTCGAATCGGGTCTCGAAATCCATCAGCAAACTCATGGTGGACGACTCATACATCATGGGAAAACCGCACTTTTTATTTTAAAAAGAGAGAAATCAGTTCATATAAGTTTTTGCGGTTTTCCTCCAAATCCAGAAAATCTCATGGAAATCCGAATCCAAAACCTCAATAACACGTAAAGTAGTGAATATATGCATGAGAATCCATGAATGCGGCATAACAATGAATAACAGTATGAATGAAGTAGCAGGTAATAACTACAATGTCTAAACTAACATATAAGGCAAGTACGCTATGTCAAGCAATAATATTTTCTAAGGTGTACGTGACATGGCAATTACCGATGAAGATGTGTGTGTGCCGGCAAGTAAGTGTACGTGGTACATACGCATCATCGGTAATGGTGCTGGTATCCTAACAATATGATATCAACAATGGAGTATGAAACATAATATAAGCATGCGATGCGAAGCGAACCATAAAAATGAGCCGGAGTTGAATACTAGACGAAACTATAACTAATCTGCATTAATCTAATATAAGTCCTACAAATGGTGCCTTTTGAAATAACACGAATCATGGGGTTTTGGAAATAGGGGCTACGGTGTTTTTATGAAAAGATACGTCTTTTGAAATATCCGTAGGATCCCTTGGGCTGTCTTTTAAAATACCCATGATTCGTTAGTTTTTGAAATAGGTAAGAATCGAATCTAATCTAACAACTAAACTAAACTAAAGGGCTAAGCTAACAAGCTGGACTACAGGTAAGGAAACCGCCTAACATCCGAGTCGATACATATACATATCTGTATATATATATTAGTCGGTGATCCCGCCTCAATAATATCATATCCGATACCATATCTATAATCAGACATCCCAAGTCAAGAGTGCGGATCAATCATCAAAATATAGCTCGTACGTAAATCCGTCGTACGGCATCCCAAATCAGGGTACGGGTCAATATCACATTCATCATACTATTCACCTGGTATCCTCTTTATCAAATATCATGATCGTGGTACTGATCTACGTCTAGTACCATACTGATACTGCCTACGTATGCATGGACGTGTGTGAAACACTACGTCAAGGACCCGCTACAACGTCATGTCGTATCTAAGATACGAACCCTGCTATATCACCGATCTCACGGCCTCAAATCAAATCTCATCGACTCAGCTCAATCCCTAGTATCATCCTCAATCCGTATGTGAACACATAGTCCCATACCCATGTGAACACATAACTATAAAGAATCCCATGAGCACATATCAATAGGAAAGTATGCAAGTATGTATGTGTGTATGTGTAGTGCAACACTACCCTAGGGTTCGCAACACTAAAGTAATCCAACACACCAATATCCATCCTAAGTATCGTTATTAATCCCAAATAACATATAATAATTGTTGGTGTGTATACGCATCCGTATACACCACCACGGACTGCGGGGGTGCTATACGCCATCCACCCGACTTCTCCCCGTAGATATAAATCTACTCACCTGGTCCTCGCTAGCCGGTGCCGACGTCGCCACGCGCTTGCTTGTCGTCTCGAAGTCCACATGGGGGTACCTACATATCATAACTCACCATATCGCATTAAAACTAAATTCGAAATCGAAACGGCATACGAAAATCAAATCGGCACGTGTATCACGCATAGGTCCAAACCTATCGCCTACGCATGCAAGAATAGTCAAACCAACCCTCGATGTCGATGTACAAACGTCAAACCATCGAGAAAAATCCAATCACACTCATTTGCACATTCACGAACACTAATTTTAATATAAACTAGGTTAAAATCACAAAAACCCCAATTTTACTTAAAATGTCATTTTTCCGAAAATCTAGCAAGCACAATTCGCCGTTTTTGTACAAAACAGGATGTTTAAATGAATGTAGCGGCCAATATATTTATTAAATATCTTAAATAAGTCATATAAACAATTCCCGGAATTTAATCTCATTAAATTCCAAAAACCCTAATATTCTAGTTTACAAAATACCTAAAATTTAACAATTTAAAAGCAAAAATGCACAAACTACAATCTAGCTTAGATTTGCATGATCTAGAGCATTAAACTACACTTAATAAAGTTAATGAAGTCATGAAAAACCTAAACACATTTTTAATCCCAAGTATTTAACCAATTTCAAAAACCTAATAAGCAAATTAGCAAATTAACACAATTTTTAAACTAACCATTAGCACAAGCTACTAATCTTGTATTAACATGACAAAAGCCTAAATATAACACACAACCATACACCAATTTTATAAAACCCTAACTTGCATTCAAATTCATAACTTGAATTCCAAAACTTGCAACTTAAGCCTAATTAACACTTAAGTAGTTTAGCTTTAAGAAATTAGTAACCAATTAAGCAAAAATGTTTTAGAATTATACCCAAAAACATTTGAAGACCCACATGCATCCATGGCCTCCCAAAATGCTCTCTTTTCACAAAGATCCATGCTATACGGGCTAAGCTAAAATGGGTAGGAGTCGGATTTGGGTTTTGGGATTTTTTTTGATGGATTTGAGGCAATTTTTGATGAAGTTTGAAGAGAAAAGAGAAGAGAAATGGGGGGGTTGTTGCTGCTGTAGGAGGGGGGTCGGCTGGAATGGGAGTGGGAGAGGAAAGAGAGGGAGGTAGAGAAAGTGGGGGGAGAAGTCAAAGTCAATTCAAGGTCAAAGGTCCACCTCATTTCTCCATTTTCTTTACTTTTCTTTCATTTCTTTTCCTTTGAAATTCATGTGGGGGAAAAGATGGGGGCTACTGAATTCAGCCAAGGGGAGAAGTAAATGGGGGTGTGTGGGTGTGGGTACGGGTGTGGGGTGATGAAAAATGATAAATACAGTACCCCAAATATCCATTTACGCTAAAAAAAGCCTTTTTTCTTCAATAATTTCTAAACCGTTTTGGCAAATGATTTCGTTCCAAAAACCACATGATAAAATTTTATTTAATGTTTTACGATGCACAAATGTTGTTTCAACTCATTCCAATTTGTAATTTTCCCTAATTAAATGTATTAGTGACGGCTTAAAATAATAATAAAATAATATTTTTTTCAGAAAATTTGAAATTTCACCAGCGGCTCAATAAATACCAAATAATAGCAGTTACATAGCTAGAATATGTATATTTAATTTTTATAATAAGATATTTGTATTTTGACATTTTACAGAAAACCCCTTATTTTACCGATTTTTTCGAAATTTCACCGAAACGATTTTCAAAACGTTACAATCTTCGCCCCTTAAAGAAATTCGGTCCCCGAATTTAAATTCAAACTCCCCCAAATACTAAAACATCTAAGAAAACCCATCAAGTCGTCGGGGCTCCGAAAGTGTAAATACATAAAACAAATCGTAGCGCAGCGCATGCGCTTGAAAAATGAGCATATAACTCAAATCAAAACTCCGTCAAGCATCCCGCAATCATCGGAGTCATGGAGAAGACATCAATGCCAAATCCAAATCAAACCAATATGATATAACTCGAAACTATACATGTAAACATCGAATCTATATCTGTAAGTATCTGAAGGAAATGCATGCCAATCTCTTTAAGTCGCTGTGCAACGCGTATAACACTGCACAGTGGCGGACGTCTATCATAAGAAAATAACTATATACATATATACCTTTGTTTGAAATGTACGTTCCGCCGTTTTGGAAACAATTTAGAAGGGTCTCCTTGTTTTAAACATTTCGTGTCATATCAGACACGTAGGTAAATACTGAGGCTATAGCTCGCTTTTTGGAAATCCCTTCTATAACTATCAATGCATGCAAAATATATTTAGGTACTGTCCTCTGACTAGTCCTGCTCAGTACGAAAACACATAGCAATATCATAAAAACGTACTGCTCTATACGAAATCAATCCCCAAAATATGCACATGAATGCTACGTGCGTCTGGTGCGCACGGAAATCAAAATCCATGAATATGCCATACATGCGCACAGAAACAACATCTAAGTGCATCGGGTGTGCACGAAACATCTGTCGTAGGCAACATGTGTGCCTGACAGCAAAATAAGGTGCATCTATCGTGCACGAAATCATGAAATCCAATATCAAGCGCCGAACGTGCGCAAAATCAATCAGGTGCACAAGGTGCACAAAACAAATATCGGGTATCACAATCGAAATCGAAGTCCAGTGCATCTATGTGCACAAAAGGCGTATCACTGCACTGCAAGCATATATAAACTATACCGAGTTCAGAAACAAAATCGTGTGCATGCATACGCACAAAACCAACTCAACTGTTTAAAATCGTAAAATCACAAACATGTGAAACTGAAGCACAAAAACGATATCAAGTGCAACACTGTGCAAAGATCGTAAATCCTCAATCATCAAAATCAAATCATACGAATAAATCACCCAAAACATCGTAATCAATAATGGCGGAATAGTACTGCTCAAGCGCATCCTCTAAGAATCTCGGCCAACTGTCGCGGTCACTAGTGGGACGTCTCGTCGATGATCATGAACTCTGTCCTGCTGGCGTGCGTAACTATGACCACTCCTGGGTCAAGGTCTTCACTGTGAATTACCAATCTTTCGGTCCATCGGCTCATCGGCCCTGTCAGGTGTGCTAACGGGGACGATTCCGTTCTGGCACTTCTCTGGTCATCTCTTGGTCAATCATCGCGACCACTCGTAAGACAGCATATTACTGGCGTCGGCCTCTGGCTCTCTGAATGTACGTGACACATCTGATCCTGGGTGTAAGTATCATTGCAGCAGTGTCCTGGAAGGAATCCTGCTCACGGTCTCTTCCATGTCTCGTCTCTGCCAACTGTCCGGAAGTCATTGTCCTTTCCTATATCTGCATCTTGCTCTGGAACGACTGCATACTCATCGCGACTCCTTCTGGAAGGTAAGTCTAAGTACCATGCCTCGGCATGTGCATCGCCTCTCTGATGTCGGCGGAGTGGAACGTCATCTCATCTAGATCTGGTGCGAATCTCTTACTCCACTTTTCTCTAATGTCGACCGCTTCGGACTCGTCTCGTCGTGGCTATATGGACTGAGCTCCAACGGCTATCCTCGTATCTGGAGTCTCCCAAGAATGCATCTCACCACCTAGCATCCGATTGAAGTCGAACCATTCGATCGATTCGTCGAAACCTCATAATCCCCCAAGATCTCAACATCTTGGTACAGTTTAATAGTATCGAGTACATACCACAGCATCGGTGGTCCAGCCGTAGAAGGGCAAACCCAAGCCTCACTAATGGCGCCGTAGAACTGCCGCAAACCCGAAGGTTCAAAGGCTTTCACACGGTCATTAAGTCGAGTTAGGGTTTCATTCTTCTAGAGGGACCATAGAATTGCCTGCATGTCTTTCCGACTACTTTAAACTTGGAATAATAGGTTTCTGACATTCGATCGTCTCTATCGACTCCCAACGTCTCCGCGTGAAGTCGTCTCTAGCTGGAATCAATCTATCTGATGACCTCGCATCGGGGTAGGGGAACGATCCACATGTCCTAGTCATTCATCCTCGATGACTAGCGACCTTCTATCATCTCTTAGTATAACTCGTTCTGCACTAACGCCAGCATCTTGGGCAATATCTCGTCGATCGCAGCAGCAACTGGCTCGCTCGTCTGCATGCTGAACAGTGCCTCAATCATCATGAATAAGCAATACACCAACGGTCATCAAAATCTGGCTGGCCTCTGTCAGTGGCCCAATCCTCTGATACTGATCGACACGTCCGAGAAATCTCATAAAGGCGATCCGCCAAACGCTCGTGGCGCGGAAACACAGTAAAAAGACACATCTCCGCAATCGAGTGTCGTCGGAATTTCCCCTGGTCAGCCCTCGTTCGTGACGAGCTCGTGCTGACCGAAACTCTAGCCGTAGCTCTCCCTGCCCGTAACCGTAGCAGCAAAACCAAACTGGTACCGATGAGGCTAGATCAGGAAGGAATATAATACTGAACAAGGAAATGTACATCCTAAGGCTTCATAAGTGGAGTGGCGTGTCGTAAATATGCCGCGGAACATATCAACGGTACGTCACTCTACTTTAGTCACCTATTCCATCAACCAAGGGTCATCCTACGCTCCGAAGGTTAAAACCTAACGCTTTGATACCAACTTTGTCACGTCCCGAAAGTACGGAACATGACCGGCACTTAAACTACGAAACGTCTCGAGGCGTACGTAATCTAAGTAAACCGAAAACCCAGAAATCCAAACCAAGAAAAGAAGTAGAGTGAAGGAAAACCAATTTAAAACAAGTAGTTTTAATAGCAAAAGCCGAATTATGCGGTTTTTAAGAACATCAAAATTTACTGAAAATTTCGGCAGAGTCTCCTTTGTAAATACTGGCCCCCAAACGGGATACAACATGAATAGTATACGAAATCAAGAAAAAGGCATCCCCAAGCGGGAGCTAGCTCTTCGTCAATCGACGGTCACAACCACACAAACAATATAATATACAATGCCAACGGCGAGGATCAAAACTCAAAAGGAAACTCAAAACCACCAGAAATATAACGAGCGACTCTAAGGTCGAAAGAATAAACAACACTGGTCTCTATCTCAATAAATACATGTTTGGTTGATGGAATTTACTAGATACAACGGAATAATATTATACAAGGTAATATGATGGGTACGATACAAGAAAAACCCACCTACTAGCAAGTCACCCGAATGAAACTGAGCCCGCAAAGCCGTAATGAAACCTGTACGGCAAACCTGCAAGAAACTGGGGCACAACGGGGGTGAGTTGCCAACTCGTGAATAGAAAAATATCTACGCACAGAAATCGCATAAATAACGCAACCTAGGTCAATGATCATAATATATCCTCAAATATATGAATAACACGTAGCCTATAACAAGGCTAGGGTAAATATCTAACCTGAGTGTAATCTCATGTGCCCGTGTCAGTGCCTCAGGTAGCAATATATCATATGGATGATGTATGAATGCATAAAACAGAATGCATGTACTGAATAAAACTGGTTTCATAAATCAGTGAGATTTCTGTATTTTAAAAGAAATGAGGTACCATATATGAAATCAGCATAAAACAGTGCCCAGCATCGACACAACACAAGTGTCCAAATACCTCGATATCTCTGTGTCACAATCTATGTACCTCAAGTCTCAATCTCAATGTCTCAATCTCAATATCTAGGGCGCCGTCAGTCCAGACCGGCCCCTACCATCCATCTCAAGACCACGACGGTATCCTCCGGATATCCGACGTGTCGGGTAATATCACCGGTAGGTAGTGCTCCCCTGCCAGGCTCACATCGTCATCATCACGCGCTTCTTGCCCCGGGGTACCTTACCGGGTCCACCATGTACCCGAAACGGTTCATCCGTCTCCTCGAATCGGGTCTCGAAATCCATCAGCAAACTTATGGTGGACGACTCATACATCATGGGAAAACTGCACTTTTTATTTTAAAAAGAGAGAAATCAGTTCATATAAGTTTTTGCGGTTTTCCTCCAAATCCAGAAAATCTCATGGAAATCCGAATCCAAAACCTCAATAACACGTAAAGTAGTGAATATATGCATGAGAATCCATGAATGCGGCATAACAATGAATAACATTATGCATGAAGTAGCAGGTAATAACTACAATGTCTAAACTAACATATAAGGCAAGTACGCTATGTCAAGCAATAATATTTTCTAAGGTGTACGTGACATGGCAATTACCGATGAAGATGTGTGTGAGCCGGCAAGTAAGTGTACGTGGTACATACGTATCATCGGTAATGGTGCTGGTGTCCTAACAATATGATATCAACAATGGAGTATGAAACATAATATAAGCATGCGATGCGAAGCGAACCACAAAAATGAGCCGGAGCTGAATACTAGACGCAACTATAACTAATCTGCATTAATCTAATATAAGTCCTACAAATGGTGCCTTCTGAAATAACACGAATCATGGGGTTTTGGAAATAGGGGCTACGGTGTTTTTATGAAAAGATACGTCTTTTGAAATATCCGTAGGATCCCTTGGGCTGTCTTTTAAAATACCCATGATTCGTTAGTTTTTGAAATAGGTAAGAATCGAATCTAATCTAACAACTAAACTAAACTAAAGGGCTAAGCTAACAAGCTGGACTACAGGTAAGGAAACCGCCTAACATCCGAGTCGATACATATACATATCTGTATATATATTAGTCGGTGATCCCACCTCAATAATATCATATCCGATACCATATCTATAATCAGACATCCCAAGTCAAGAGTGCGGATCAATCATCAAAATATAGCTCGTACGTAAATCCGTCGTACGGCATCCCAAATCAGGGTACGGGTCAATATCACATTCATCATACTATTCACCTGGTATCCTCTTTATCAAATATCATGATCGCGGTACTGATCTACGTCTAGTACCATACTGATACCGCCTACGTATGCATGGACGTGTGTGAAACACTACGTCAAGGACCCGCTACAACGTCATGTCGTATCTAAGATACGAACCCTGCTATATCACCGATCTCACGGCCTCAAATCAAATCTCATCGACTCAGCTCAATCCCAAGTATCATCCTCAATCCGTATGTGAACACATAGTCCCATACCTATGTGAACACATAACTATAAAGAATCCCATGAGGACATATCAATAGGAAAGTATGCAAGTATGTATGTGTGTATGTGTAGTGCAACACTACCCTAGGGTTCGCAACACTAAAGTAATCCAACACACCAATATCCATCCTAAGCATCGTTATTAATCCCAAATAACATATAATAATTGTTGGTGTGTATACGCATCCGTATACACCACCACGGACTGCGGGGGTGCTATACGCCATCCACCCGACTTCTCCCCGTAGATATAAATCTACTCACCTGGTCCTCGCTAGCCGGTGCCGACGTCGCCACGCGCTTGCTTGTCGTCTCGAAGTCCACATGGGGGTACCTACATATCATAACGCACCATATCGCATTAAAACTAAATTCGAAATCGAAACGGCATACGAAAATCAAATCGGCACGCGTATCACGCATAGGTCCAAACCTATCGCCTACGCATGCAAGAATAGTCAAACCAACCCTCGATGTCGATGTACAAACGTCAAACCATCGAGAAAAATCCAATCACACTCATTTGCACATTCACGAACACTAATTTTAATATAAACTAGGTTAAAACTCACAAAAACCCCAATTTTACTTAAAAAGTCATTTTTCCGAAAATCTAGCAAGCACAATTCGCCGTTTTTGTACAAAACAGGATGTTTAAATGAATGTAGCGGCCAATATATTTATTAAATATCTTAAATAAGTCATATAAACAATTCCCGGAATTTAATCTCATTAAATTCCAAAAACCCTAATATTCTAGTTTACAAAATACCTAAAATTTAACAATTTCAAAGCAAAAATGCACAAACTACAATCTAGCTTAGATTTGCATGATCTAGAGCAATAAACCACACTTAATAAAGTTAATGAAGTCATGAAAAACCTAAACACATTTTTAATCCCAAGTATTTAACCAATTTCAAAAACCTAGTAAGTAAATTAGCAAATTAACACAATTTTTAAACTAACCATTAGCACAAGCTACTAATCTTGTATTAACATGACAAAAGCCTAAATATAACACACAACCATACACCAATTTTATAAAACCCTAACTTGCATTCAAATTCATAACTTGAATTCCAAAACTTGCAACTTAAGCCTAATTAACACTTAAGTAGTTTAGCTTTAAGAAATTAGAAACCAATTAAGCAAAAATGTTTTAGAATTATACCCAAAAACATTTGAAGATCCACAAGCATCCATGGCCTCCCAAAATGCTCTCTTTTCACAAAGATCCATGCTATACGGGCTAAGCTAAAATGGGTAGGAGTCGGATTTGGGTTTTGGGATTTTTTTTTTGATGGATTTGAGGCAATTTTTGATGAAGTTTGAAGAGAAAAGTGAAGGGAAATGGGGGGGGGGGGCTGTTGCTGCTGTAGGAGGGGGGGTCGGCTGGAATGGGAGTGGGAGAGGAGAGAGAGGGAGGTAGAGAAAGTGGGGGGAGAAGTTAAAGTCAATTCAAGGTCAAAGGTCCACCTCATTTCTCCATTTTCTTTACTTTTCTTTCATTTCTTTTCCTTTGAAATTCAAGTGGGGGAAAAGATGGGGGCTGCTGAATTCAGCCAAGGGGAGAAGTAAATGGGGGTGTGTGGGTGTGGGTACGGGTGTGGGGTGATGAAAAATGATAAATACAATACCCTAAATATCCATTTACGCTAAAAAAAAGCCTTTTTTCTTCAATAATTTCTAAACCATTTTGGCAAATGATTTCGTTCCAAAAATCACATGATAAAATTTTATTTAATGTTTTACGATGCACAAAATTTGTTTCAACTCATTCCAATTTGTAATTTTCCCTAATTAAATATATTAGTGACGGCTTAAAATAATAATAAAATAATATTTTTTTAAGAAAATTTGAAATTTCACCAGCGGCTCAATAAACACCAAATAATAGCAATTACATAGCTAGAATATGTATATTTAATTTTTATAATAAGATATTTGTATTTTGACTTTTTACAGAAAACCCATTTATTTTACCGATTTTTTCGAAATTTTACCGAAACGATTTTCAAAACGTTACAATGAGCATCGCATGGCGGGCCTAGGGGGTTGGTAAAAGTCAGACCCCCAAAAGCGGTACAAGTCGTGTCAGAGATCAGCCCAGAACACCCTGAGATACTACTGGAATACCTACCAGTAAATCTCCTGCCTTGGCCAAGGACTTTTCATGTTCTGGCTCTCCTAGACACAGCTCGACCTTACCCCCAATACCGGGAGAGACGAACCCCCGAAGATCCGCTCACTGCCTCCATGTGGCTCGGGACTGTACCCAACTAAAACCTGTTTGCACGTCTCCTTTGAGCGTGGTAGGGTAGTAATCAAAGTACAGTGGGAACTCACACGAGACAAATAACGATCCTCAGGTCGATGAACTAACCTGTACACATGTCACCAGGGAACTGCTATCTGACGTCAGGTATAAGACTAACTAGCATGTTCCCGGCGAGTCCTGTCCGGTGTACTCATAACCCAATGAGCACCTGTATACATCTTAGGTGAACCAACTGACACCAGTGGCTTGTGAGACCGGCAACCGCCCCTCGTCGGGGTCTCAACTGTATACACTAGTCTAGTCTGGAGTATCGATGCCCTGTCTCGAAACTCCTACGACTAGGGACCTTTTAAGGATGTGCTTATAGACCACCAGCTCTCACGTATATGATCGCCCTCATACTGCTGGCAGTCAAGCAAGAATCCTACGGGCTCTATCAACGTGTAATAGCGACCTATCTGGTCACCTAAAGCAGTACACGATGATAAAGATAAATCAGATAGCATACTATCATCTCGAGTAAGACTGTCCTACCGGGATAGGTCCTCCCTCAATCATTTCAATCACGTGCCTGTGATCCAATAATTGACTCTGAGGGCACTATCTCCAACATGTTGACCTTCGTCAAGTCATAGTGTTTGGTAGCTGCTGGGTATTCATTTGTTGCATAGATAGATGTGTTGGTTTGGGACAGTCGTATAGCCTTGTTGACCTTCGTCAAGGGCTTGTACGGGTGGGTTCAAATTAACCTGGATAATGACGGGTAGAACTTGACATGTGACTTATGATTTGTTGACCTTCGTCAAGGTCATAAGAGCATGAGGCAAAAATCACATCGGGAATTTCAAATATACAGGAAACTTGCCAGGCATGCGCATACCTTCTAGAGTGTGATAACTTGAGTGGCTTCCATCAAGTTATCATGCGATGATAGTTGGATCCCGATTCTCACTGATGAGTTGGTTTACTCTTCGGGTGATCCCGACTAATTCTTCTTTCAGGTTTGGAGGAGAATTTGAGATTACAGTGGGAGGTTTCCTAATTAGATAAAGTGATAATCATTCTGATCTAGGTTAGAGTGCACGCAGAGTGTTTCTTTTCTCTCTCTCTCTTTGGCAGCGACCTTTGACCGACCCTAGACTATGACTCAGTGACCAAGTTGACCGAACCTTCTTATAATACTGGCTTTTGGATTGTCTGAGTTGCATAAGATATTGCTGCTCCTTCTTTTACCCTTTGTATTTCTCAGAACACCCCATATTACTACGGACATCCACTTCCATTGGATAGATCCATCGTATGGTTATATACGAACTCGGAGGGACTACTTCGAGGATGGATCCAGGTTCAGGAGAAATAGAATTGGTTTATTCAGTTGTCTTTTATTATCACCTTATCTCAGGTTGCGAGGGCTCCTTGGTTTAGGAGGGTACACCTATTACGCTTATTGGATAGTCTTATTCCAAACCATAGGCAGTTGCCGAAAGGTAGGGAATGAAGAAAACCAATTAGCCTAAGTAGGGTGTGCAGAAGGTAATATATAAAGACAAAATAAAGGGATTAGAAAGAGGGCAAAGTAAATCGTGACTGTTATCATTCACGACCAAACCGCGTACTTCATCGCCACTCCTATTTCACCTTTGTTTTTCCCCCAGTTCGGGAGAAATAGAATAAGGTATTATTCAGTTATCTTTTATCATCACCTTCTCTCAAGTTGTGAGTGCTCCTAGGATTAGGAGGGTACACCTGTTATGCTTACTGGATAGTCTTCTTCCAAACCATAGGCTGGTGCCGAACGGTAGGGAAGGAAGAAAACCATTTAGCCTAACGAATGTGTACAGAATGTAACGACTAAAGACAAACAAAGGGATTTGGAGAGATGGCAATGAAATATACGGTTAAAGTCATGAATAGGATTATGGAAGAGGCATTACTAGGAATACCAGGATACCCCTACGAAACATTTTCATGTTTCAGTTACACTGTGCATTGTTAAAGGAAAACTGATTTCCCGATTAGATGCTTACTCCAAGGTATGTATTTACCAGGTTCCATTCTCATATCTGTATGGTTTTTACAGATGATGAGTGGGAGTAAGTTATTGGGAATTAGGTGATCATCCTCATTATATCGGAATTCGTTGTAATTGGTGATAGTTGAGGAAATCACCTGGGTACAGTTTTCAACCTACGATGCACAAGTTTTGAGTTATTCAACTCAGCGGACTTATACAGAGTATTGTATGTTGTCCAGTGTCCGTCAGGACAAAGGGGTAGGTCCTCGTACTATGTTCTGTTTACTTGTAACTTCTCTAGTTTTTAGACAAGTGTTTCGTAGTAATACAATGTCTAAGTTTTGAGAAGTTATGGGTATAAGAATAAAGTAGAGAACCAGATGTCGGAAGTATCAGGATTCTTCAAAGAGATTGAAGATGTAGATTCTTGTGATTAGTATTGAGATGATAGTAATGGTTTTGAGAAACTTGTTTCTCTTTCAGGTTACTCATAATTGGATGGATTCCTAAGTTGAGTAATGCTGATTAGCCTTTTTCCATTAAGTTGTTATGCACTGGAGACAGCTGCATGATTTGAATCTGGTTCCAATTAAATTAGTGCCTTTGTTTCTATATTGGATATAGAATGGTTCATATCTTAACGATGTTAAGGTAAGGGGAGTTGTCCAGCTTATACTTAAAACCAGACACTGGATAACTTAAGGCACGTTTCTATAATGGCAGTTTGTGGGTTGACCCTGACTTTGACGAGGGTTGACATTTCTACCATCTGGAAGATCAATAGTGATATTGTTCTTGACTCGCCACAGTTTTATTAAAATGGAATTTTTTCAGAAAACAGTAGTGGGAGTGTGGTAGAACTGGAAGTGATTCCAGAACCGCAAACGATTACGGAAAATTTAATAGGACCTATATATTCAATCAGCTTAGACATTCCAATAGCCACTCCGCAGATATAATGGGTAACCTCAGACACCCGAGAGGTACTCCGGTAGCCTCAAGGACGGTGATAGGGAGGTTCTTGTTTACCCAGACTTGACACTACTGTTGTTCCAGACTATGAGACCCGGCAAGAGGATAAGTATAATGTCGTTCTAAACTAGCTTTAGAAGTGTACGTAGATATTATTTTTCCAGAGGGTTGTCGTAGTCAGTGGGAGCAGCGGAAGCATAGTGGGCAAGTAGCTTATGTCTATTTATAGGCTTGAGCAAATATAGCGGAGATTAGATCATCTAATTTTGATGAGACAGTCGTAGCTTTGACTTCATCAGAATAGGGGATGGATCTATTAAGAAGGTAGTAGGGTGTGATGTCCTGGTATTTAGATGACATACATAGAGTAGGAAGTAAAATTCCTATACTACGATCGGTTGTACTGTGGTTGTCACACAGTTGTTTCTCCAGACAGGATATGGATATAATATCAGACATTCTGGTTACTAGATCTAGATTTAGGTAGTTTCCCAATGTGGGTACTTTGACAGTATTCTAATAGTATTTTAGAATAGATGACTCCTGGCATGGTGGTGTACCTGCAGGTGATGGAGTGACCCTCTCTAAAGGTGTCTTAGAGACTAAAGGAGAGAGGAATGTGCATGATTGGCAGATCACTTGCTTAGGCAATTGAGTCAATCAAGAGATGTCAAGTACCACACCAGATGTAGTTTTTGCACTTGATGCGATATGTTTATATTAATCCAATCCTGAAGAAACGTAAGGAAGCAGTTTTAGAACATAAGGTGCATGTTCTACGGATTTGATGACGGCAGCCTCCTTCGGGAGACGGTTATCATTCCGGGCTTCAGAGGTGACATGGATGACAGAGTGATTGTCAGAGTTATAATTTTCCCTATGATGAGGGACAGTATTATGGACAGGTGGTCCAAGAGGATACTGTGGGAGGCATGGTGCTGGATACTGATTAGGTTCATTTATCGATACAGTCTAAGAAGTTTGGATTTGGAGTTCATTTATGAACTAGGTCCCATAAGATATTCAGACATATTCTAAGACAGGTGTGACTCGATTCGGGAGATGGCTTTCTCCGCGAACTTGAGATTAAGATAGACATAGAAAGAAACTTCAGGGCGAATCCACTCACTGAGGCTATTTCTCGAACACAAGAGTTTTACAAACTAGCTTTACGAAACTGATTAGTAGAGGAGTTGGATGTTCGGTATCACACGGGATGTGAGTATGCGACATCGCAATAATTAGCCTTGAGTGCAAGTGGGAGATTGTTGGAGATAGTGCCCTCAAAGTCAATTATTGGATCGCAGGTATGTGATTGCAATGGTTGAGGAAGGACCTATACCGATATGACAGTCTTGCTCGAGATGATAGTATGCTATCTGGTTTGTCTTTATCATCGTATACATGCTTTAGTTCACTATTGCATGATGATAGAGCCCATAGGATTCTTGCTTGACTACCAGCAGTATGATGGCGATCATATACGTGGGAGCTGGGATCTGTAAGCACATACTTAAACGTGTCCCTAGTCGTGGGAGTTTCGAGACAGGGCATCGATACTCTAGAGTAGACTAGTAAATACAGTCGAGACCCCAACGAGAGGTGATGGCCGGTCTCGCAAGCCATTGGTGTTAGTTGGTTCACCTAAGATGTATACAGGTGCTCATTGGGTTATGAGTACACCGGACAGGACTCGCCGGGAATCTGCTAGTTGGTATTATACATATCGTCAGATAGCAATTCCCTGGTGACATATGTACAGGTTAGTTCATCGACCTGAGATCGTCATTTGTCTCGTGTGAGTTCCCACTGTGCTTAGATTACTACCCTACCACGCTCAAAAGAGTTGTGCAAACAGGTTTTAGTTGGGTACAGTCCCGAGCCACATTGGAGGCAAGTGAGCGGATCGTCGAGGATTCGTCTCTTCCGATATTGGGGGTTGATGTCGCGCAGTGCACGGGCGGCCATCACTAGGAATCCTCGGCCGAGGTAGTGGAGAATTACTGATTTGGATCAGTAGTTTCTCAAGTGGTGATGGGCTTCATACCGACACGATTTATCGCGTTATTAGGGGTCTGACTTTATCCACCCCCCTAGACTCGATATGCGATACTCTTTAGACGAATGGACCGGACTGTATATACATTGTCACTGTCAGGCTCAGTAGGGTTTATAGATGAGTTCGCTCGTCAGCTTCCCTTCCAATCAATACATAGGCAAAACGTTACGTGCAGCTTGTACCTCTGACGTGCTAGTGGTTATACCCAGTGCCAGTGTGTTGATGAATTATTAGAGTCCCCCACAGACACTTTCCCAAGTTCGGGCGAAACGTTGTAGAGGCCGTATGGGTTTATGGCAAGGTTCGGAAAATGCACGTGCGTTTTCGCACGTGTCATTTTTCGGGCAGATAATACTGGTCGCCATTGGTTTAAGCCGGATCCGAGTATTATACTGTGTAGATATAATATCTTTGTCTCAGATGCATTTGTATTCGGTCGTAATACAAATGCGGGTATGTTTATACTAATACGGGGTTATCCTGAAATTCGTTTCAGGATCACTTTTGGAAGTTGCCAGTTTCCAGTTTTCTATCAGCCGTATTTTGACATTCGGTTAAATGCGGATTTATCTTTTCTTGATGAGGTGAGTCAGTGTTCTAGAAGGTTCTAGAGAGGGTGACAAGGCTAGTGAGTCATTAGTGCATTAATGGAGCAATTAATGCTTGATGACTAAGGGTTAAGGTTCAGTGTATGCTTTGAATGAGTTCACACTAGGTGTTAAGGTGACTCATTCTCTTCATGAATGTTCTTTGGCTTATGATCACCTCCCCCTCCCCTACTCTCACCCCCTCCTTCTCTATAAGTGGCCGGCCTCCCCCCTCTCTTGGATAATGGTTGTTGTTCACTAGGAAAAAGATTATGATAGATTCGGGTTCATGAAAATTAGATAGCCTCTTTCTCATTTCACCCGATCAAAAAGGCAACTTCCATAACCGTTCGTCCGTGACTTTGGATGTAACGAGACAAAGTGTTCTACTCATTTTCTACTTCATCTTTGTTGTCTCTTTTAGTAAATTTGACGATCGAGTTGCCTCGGTTCAGGGGCGGGAGCCCGTTTAAAGATCCGTTGACGTGGTGCCATCTGGACGACGAGACTGGAGATTCAGGAGATCGGAGCAGCCGCAACAAGCGTGGGATGATGGTTGAAGACCGAAGGACTCGGATCGTTCGGTATAACTCTTCTACCCACTTTGTAGTTTGTTAGTTTAGCTTTAATGGCAGATTCGGGTTACGGTACACGATAGCGCCAGTTCTATAAAAAGTTTTTGTTCCGCATTTGGCATCTGTTAGACGGCCGGGGCGCTACCGTGGACTTACATGTCCGTCATTACCTTTGCCCAAATGGAGTCTCTGTTTCGGCAAAGGTTCATGAGCGTTAGTGATAAAATCTCCATTGCCGACCTTGTGAGGACCAAGCCGGGGAAGAATGAAAGCAACACCGACTTTATCGCTCGATGGCGTAATCTCACAGTTAAGTGCGAACCGCCGCTGGAGCAGGACCAGTCCGTCAGCCTTCTCATTGGGAACCTCAGCAATTGGATGGTCCCATTCTTGTGTACAGCGGGCCTCAAGACATTTCAGGAGCTAACCAAGAAAGTCCAAATGCTGGAACGCTCGAAGCAAGAGTTCTCGCCGGACTCTCAGAGAGACAAAACTTGGAAAAGCAAGCGGGACGACAACCGTAGAAGCGGGAGTTCCAGTAGTACCAATGTCTTCAATGCATCCGACAATGAAGAAAAGCGAAGGGCGGGCGAATCTAAAACCAACCGGTCTCGAAAGCCATTGTTGGGAGGAGATGGGCCTTCCCTAGAGAAGAAAAAGAACAAGGTTTACTCTTTCAGAAGGGACAAGGTCCGCAAGATATTTAAAGATGCCTTGAACAACGGCCTACAATTGCCGGAGTCAAAAAGACCCCAAGAAGCAAAAATGACCGACAATCCCCTGTATTGCCCGTACCACCAAGTAGTGAGCCATGCGATCGAGGATTGCTATATCTTCAAGGACTGGGTCGAGAAGCAGTACAAGCCCGGAGAGATTCAGCTGTCCAAAAGTATGTTGGTGAACAATCAAGTTGCAACCACCAACTTTATACAGACAGAAGTTGAAGCCTTCTTGGAGCAGACAGCCGAACCCGCTGCCCTGAGAAATGAAACGGACTCATCGCGACCTCCGTGGAGTATGCACATATCTAATAAGACGAAGAAGATGATAAAGCTACTTCGGAAAGAGCCCAGGACGGAATGGGAAGGGCAGAAGAAGCCTACCAGTCCAGCTGCCAATGCGGCTCCATCAGGCTCAAAATCCAAGAAGCTTAAGAAGAAGAAAAGTGCAGCTCGGCGTGAAAAGGAGTCTGCAGGGAGATCGACCATTCAAAAATATATCGATTCCCTCGAAGAATATGAACAGAAGGAAAGAACTCTGATTCAATTGAAGGAGTTCCTCCCTGTATGAGCGGCTGAAATTCTGGAGGAGTTAGAAGAAGACTCCAATGAAGAGATCCCTATAGTGACCTGCTACGCCATCCATCTGGGCAGCGACTCTGAGGGGGAGCTCTGTTTTCCCGAAGAGGACGAGGAGCTTGCCACAAAGGCCAATCAAATCCAGCTCAGAAGCGGCAGGGCTCTACCGCCAAATCAGGGCAACGCCCCAAAAGGGAAGGAAATATAAGTCGCTAATGAAGAAAATGGCAGAGAACCGGCTGATGAAAACATAAGTCCTTCCCCGGTAGACTATAATGTCTTGTCTCACCTCCGAAAGCTTCCGTCTCTTCTTAGCATCTACGACGCCTTGGTTCTATCTCAAGAGCTTAGAGATGTTCTTATTCATGCTCTACAAAACCCTGAGCGGTATCAGGCTCGCTTTGCGGAAATTAATATGAAAGAAGCTCAGTACACTTTGCAAGCCGCCGCAGTCACGTTTAAGGATGAAGACTTGCTACTGGGAACGGCTAAGCATAATCGGCCGCTTTACGTGACCGGGTACAGCGACGGAGATCGGATTAATCGCATATTGATTGATCCGGGGTCCTCAGTGAACATCATGAACTTGCGAACACTGAAGAGTTTGTTAATGGACGTCTGACACCTGTCAAGGGAAAGGATTGTCATTCAAGGCTTCAATCAAAACTGCCAGAAAGTTCTGGGGTCTATAGTTTTGCCAATCAAGTTTGGAGATCTGCAAACTGAAGCTAAGATATACGTGATCGACGCCAACACGTCTTATAAGATTCTCTTGGGACGGCCGTGGCTCCACGATTACGGCATCGTCCCATCAACTTTCCATCAATGCATGAAGTATACTAAAAATGGCGAAGAAAGACGCATTGACAGAGACATCCAGCCGTTCGGTGTGCATGAAGTCCGATATGAAGATTCTCGGTACTTTATGAACCACCAAAATGCTAAAGCCACAACTGACTGAGGATAGAGCGGCCCCAAGACTCAAAAGCAAATCTGAGCCGGCTGTCACATTCAAAAGCAAAAACGCCCAAGTGCGCCCGCGTTTTGGTAGCGACACTGATGAGTCCAACGTTGGAAGTCCGTCCTTCCGTAAAACTCGCCCTCATTTCGGTAGCGATACGGACGAGTCTGTTACTGAAGCCCCATCTAGCAGCAAAGTCCGCCCTCATCTTGGCAGCGACACTGAAGAGTCGGAGGAAGAGGACCTGCCGTGCAACAGCGGTGCAGATTGGACCCCCATGCAACAAGCGAAACTACGAGAGACTTTAAAAATTGCAGACGGGTCCCTAGCCATCACAAGGGTACCGGAGCAGATGTGCAAAGAGCTCGATGCGTTGTCAGTTTCCACCGTGGACCAGCTGAAAACTTTCTACGTCCCCGGAAGGAAAAGTGGGCAGAAAGGCATTCTGTTTTATGGGTCAAACCCCGTTGTGCACCCGGACGATTTGTCTGTCGCGTGCCTTCCATATGAGAGAGGCATAAGAGCCGTCCTCAATCCCAGATACTATGCGTCCGAGATGCGGGAATACTTTAAAAAGTGCGGATGCCGGTTATATCAAACGGAGTCCGAAGCAAAGTTTTACGAAGGGCTATGGCATCCACCTCAGGTCCGAGAACTCATCGATGGACGAATTCCAGATAGGCGGGGCATAGGTTTCATCCAGCCTGATTCTAAGGCATGTTATATGACCCATATTGGGGAAGCCAGCGAAGAGTCAAATGATGAAGACGAGCTAACCGATCCAGAAGAAGCTCCTCAAGAGCTCGAAGATGGCGGACAAGCAACCTTTGACGAGCTATCCGAGATTGACTTAGGAACGCCCGATGATCCAAGGCCGACCTAAATCAGCTCACTCTTGTTGGAGGAAATGAAAGAGTAGATAATTGCCATGCTGCATAAGTTCGTCGACTGCTTCACGTGGACATACAAAGAAATGCCCGGCCTTCCCCTGAAGTGGCCGTGCATAAGCTGGCTATATCTTCTGATGCTAAGCCAGTCAAACAAGCTTCTCGACGAATGAGAAGGGAACTGGAAGAAAAGGTCATCGAGGAAACCAAGAAGCTCATCGATGCCGGCTTCATCAGGGAAGAGAAATATGCGGACTGGATCGCATGCATAGTCCCAGTAAAGAAGAAAAATAGGCAGATCCGAGTTTGTGTCGATTTCAGAGACCTCAACAAGGCATGTCCTAAAGACGACTTTCCGCTACCGGTCATGGAAATGATGGTCGATGACACCTCAAATTACGAGTTGTTCACCTTTATGGATGGCTCGTCTGGATATAATCAGATCAAGATGTCGCCTGAGGATGAGAAACACACAGCATTTCGAACCCCGATCGGAATATATTGCTACAAGGTAATGCCGTTCGGACTGAAGAACGCAGGTGCTACATATCAAAGGGCAATGACTAATATCTTTGACGACCTAATCCATAAAGTCGTCGAATGCTATGTTGATGATCTGGTCGTCAAGACTAGAGCCAAGGCCGATCACGTCCAAGATCTTCAGACCGTTCTCACTAGGCTGAGAGAGTACGACCTGAAAATGAATCCTCTGAAGTGCGCTTTTGGCGTGTCATTGGGAAAATTCCTGGGCTTCATAGTCCGACATCGAGGGATCGAAGTTGACCCAACAAAGATAAAGGCCATCATGGAGATGCCCCCTCCGAAGAGTCTGACGCATCTAAGATCTTTTCAAGGCAAGATTGCTTATATACGGAAGTTTATTTAAAATTTATCGGGAAGGTGTAGGCCCTTCTCAAAGCTCATGAAGAAAGGTGCTCCTTTTATCTGGGATGCCGAATGTCAAGCAGCGTTCGAAAGCATCAAACAATACTTGTTGCACCCTCCAGTGCTGGCCGCTCCCATTCCAAATAAACCGCTGATTCTCTACACTGCTGCGCTGGATGAGTCACTCGGTGCGCTCCTTGCCCAGAATAACGAGGAGGGAAAAGAAAATGCCCTCTACTACCTCAGTCGAACTCTAGTCGGGACGGAACACAACTATTCCCCAATCGAAAAGCAATGCCTGGCTCTGATATTTGCTGTGAAGAAGCTGAGGCACTATCTGCTCGCTCATCGGGTTATGCTGATCTCTAAGGTCGACCCGCTCAAACACTTGATGACCAGAGCGAGCCTAGCCGGCAGAATGGCAAGATGGGTTGTTATGCTACTTGAGTTTGACATAGTTTATACTCCTCAGAAAGCAGTAAAAGGGCAAGCTCTTGCAGACTTTCTCGCTGCTCATCCCATACCAGAAGGATCGCCACTCAATTGCGAGTTACCCGACGAACAAGTGCTGCACCTCGAGAATGACGATCTATGTTGGGAGCTCTACTTCGATGGGGCCTCATCGATAAGGACTTCCAGTAAATCAAGCGTCCCAGAGATAAAAGCGGGGATAGGATTGGTGTTCATCACGCAATCAATGGGAACCCTACGACGTTCTTTTGCTCTCATCGAGCATCGCACAAACAATGAGGCTGACTATGAAGCTCTGATAGCTGGCTTGGAGCTCGCCATAGAAATGGAAATCCTTCGGCTACGGGTTTACGGTGACTCCCAGCTTATCGTCAACCAAGTAAGCGGCGACTATAAGATATACAAACTCGAGTTAACTTGGTACAGAAGCCGGGTGGTGGAGCTCATGAAACGGTTCACTCACATTGAACTAATAAGAGTCCCTAGAGCGTTGAATGGAAAGGTTGACGTACTCACTCGCTTAGCCAAGGAGCTGGCTGATCCTGACATGGACGAAATTCTGATCACAGTTAGGAGCCAGAAAATTCTACCCCCTGTCTCTCTACGAGAAGAGGAAAGAGCGGAACAAAAGAGCAGTCCCGCCGAAGAAGCTTCGATTGTTCAAGACGAGCCCGATTGGAGAGAACCCTTCATAGAGTACTTCCGATACGACAAGCTGCCCGAAGGAAGGTCTGAGAGGGTTCAGCTGAAGAAAAGAGCTCTCCGATACGTGTTTGTAAATGACACGCTATACCGCAGGTCATATGACCAACTCTGGCTCAGGTGCCTGTCATCGGCCGAAGCCCAAAAAGTCATGAAAGAAGTTCACTCAGGCATTTGCGGTGCTCACCAATCTGGCCCCAAGATGCGACTGCAAATTAAACGGCTTGGATATTACTGGCCCACCATGATACGGGATTGCGGAGAGCATGCAAGGAAATGTTATATCTGCCAAATTCACGGTGATTTTATTCACAAGCATCCCAATCCATTGCATCCTACGGTGGCGTCGTGGCCTTTCGAAGTCTGGGGAACCGACATAGTTGGCCCAATTGATTCTCCGCCATCTAGAGGCCACCGGTTCATACTGGCCGCAACAGACTACTTCTCCAGATGGGCTAAAGCTGTCCCGCTAAAAGAGGTCAAGACAGGAGATATTCTGACATTCTTCCAGCATAATATTCTATACCGCTTCGGTACACCAAGAAGAATCATTTCTGACAACGGGCCTTCTTTTAAGAGCTTCAAAGTCTCAAGATTTGCTACTCAGCACAAGATAGACTGGAGATATTCCTCCATCTATAATCTAAGAGCCAATGGGCTGGCCGAAGCCTTTAATAAGACTCTATGCAAGCTCCTGAGGAAAAATGCTTCAGCCAACAAGAGAAACTGGAATCTTAAACTTCACGAGGCGTTGTGGGCATATCGTACCACGCACCGTACTCCAACTCAGTCCACTCCATACTTATTGCTCTTCAGAGTGGAGGCGGTCCCCCCCTCGAAGTCGAAGTTCCAAGCTTAAGAATGGCCGTTAGCACGAGTTGACGGAGGAGGAAAACGTGCTCCTTCGGCTTGAAGAGCTCGATGCCCTTGAAGAAAAGAGGCTCGCGGTGTAGCAAAATCTGGAGCTATACCGATCCCAAATGTCACGGGCCTATGACAAGATAACCCGTCTCCGCGGTTTCAAGAAAGGCGAATTGGTGTTGGTCCTCAAAAGACCGATCATCCCCAATCGACATGCCAAGGGAAAATTCGAGCCCAACTGGGAAGGACTATACGTCATCGAGAAAGTGTTCGACGGGGGATCCTACCAACCAATAAGTGCCGAGGAAGAAAGGCCCATGCCACCCATCAATGGCCGATATCTCAAGAAATACTACGTGTGAAGGTTCCAAGTCATAGGCGAATTGAGCACACCCGCCCTACGGTCCGGATCATACATCCTGCAAAACCGTACACAATCCACGGGCGTAAATGACCCCCATCTCTCTCAAATCCTGCCGGTGAGACTACTTTTAAAGTCTCACCAGCGACAAAAAAAAAAAGAAAGAAAAAGGTATGTCCACAAGCAAAACGGGCACGGATGAAAACTCGAAAGGGCTCCGTGAGTAAAAACAGCAGGACTACCGGCGAGTTTGTGAAAACCCGAAAGGGCGCAAACTCGTGAAAAGAGATGAAATACACTCGCAAAATCCTCTCAACCTTGTGAGGAGAAAATCCCTGCGTGAGATCCTTACGACTCACAAAGGAGCAACACACTTAGGAATCCTCACGATTCCAAAGGAGAAAATACACCTGCGAAATCCTCTCGACTCGTAAGGAGAAAATGCTTTTATGAGACCCTTACGGCTCATAAAATTGAAAAGTCTTAGGTGACAGGGACCCAAACCTGTCTCCTAAACCATCGTTCCCCAACGGGCAACGGCAAATGATGAGTCGCTCCTGGCGTTTTGCTTCAGTGTTAGCGGTGCTGATGCCGACCCAAAAAAAACAAAAACAAATCCCAAGTCCTCCCGGGGCAAATGATGAGTTGCTCCTGGCATTATTCCAGTGCAGCAATGCTGATGCCAAAAAAGATCCAAATTCCAAGTCCCCAAATGGCGAATGATGAGTCGCTCCTGGTACCATATTTCAGTGCAGCGATGCAGATGCCAACCAAATTCCAAACTCAAATCCCAATGGCGAATGACGAGTCTCTCCTGGTACCATATTCCAGTGCAGTGATGCAGACGCCAACCAAATTCCAAACTCAAATCCCAATGGCGAATGATGAGTCGCTCCTGGTACCATATTCCAGTGCAGCGATGCTGACGCCAACCAAATTCTAACCCCCATACCCCAATGGCGAATGATGAGTCGCTCCTGGTACCATATCCCAGTGCAGCGATGCAGACGCCAACAAAATCTCAAAATTTTTCCGGCCCTACGGTCTGGATCATACATCCTGCAAAACCGTATACAATTCACGGGCGTAAAACAATCCCAATCTCTCCTAAGTCCTGCCGGTGCGACTACTTTTAAAGTCCCACCAGCTCTAAAAAAAACGGTATGTCTAAAAGCAAACAGGCATGGATGAGAACCCGAAAAGGGCTCCGTGAGTAAAAATAGCAAGACTGCCGGCGAGTTCGTGAAAACCCGAAAGGGCGCAAACTCGTGAAAAGGAGATGAAATGCACTCTCAAAGTCCTCTCGACTTTGAGAGGAGAAAATTCCCGCGTGAGATCCTTACGACTCACAAAGGAGCAACACACTTAGGAGTCCCCACGACTCCTAAGGAGAAAATACACCTACGAGATCCTTTCGACTCGTAGGGAGAAAATGCTTTTATGGGACCCTTACGGCCCATAAAATTGAAAAGCTTTAGGTGATAGGGATCTAAACCTGCCTCCTAAGCCATCAATTCCCAAATTCTCTCGGGGCAAATGATGAGTTGCTCCTGGCATTATTCCAGTGCAGCAATGCAGATGCCAAACAAAAAAAACCAATCCTCAAATACTCTCAAAGACAGATGATGATTCGCTCCTGGTACCATATTCCAGTGTAGCGATGCTGATATCAATCCAAATCACATCAAATCAGCAAAACAACCAATGACCTCCCTGGCAGAATCAAATTCTACCTCGGAAACAAGTCCACTTCATCCCTGACACCGCAAGAAGCGGAGCAAGTCAAATCCAGAATCGACCGTCCACGTCGCTAAAAGGGCAGCACCGACCGTCCAAGTCACAAAAAGGGAAGAACCGACCGTCCACGTCGCTAAAAGGGCAGCACTGACCGTCCAAGTCGCAAAAAAGGCAGAATCGACCGTCCATGTCGCTAAAAGGGCAACACCGACCGTCCAAGTCGCAAAAAGGGCAGAACCAACCGTCCACGTCGCTAAAAGGGCAGCACCGACCGTCCAAGTCGCAAAAAGGGCAGAACCGACCGTCCACGTCGCTAAAAGGGCAGCACCGACCGTCCAAATCACAAAAAGGGTAGAACCGACTGTCCAAGTCGCTAAAAGGGCAGCATCGACCGTCCAAGTCGCAAAAAGGGCAGAATCGACCGTCCACGTCGCTAAAACGGCAGAATCGACCGTCCACGTCGCTAAAAGGGCAGCATCGACCGTCCAAGTCGCAAAAAGGGCAGAATCGACCGTCCACGTCGCTAAAAGGGCAGCATCGACCGTCCAAGTCGCAAAAAGGGCAGAATCGACCGTCCACGTCGCTAAAAGGGCAGCATCGACCGTCCAAGTCGCAAAAAGGGCAGAATCGACCGTCCACGTCACTAAAAGGGCAGCACCGACCGTCAAAGGACAGAACCGACCGTCCACGTCGCTAAAAGGGCAGCACCGACCGTCCAAGCCGCAAAAAGGGTAGAACCGACCGTCCAAGTCGCCAAAAGGGCAGAACCGACCGCCCATGTCGTAAAAAGGGCAGTGCCAGCTTCCCAAAAGCGGGAACCAAATCAAGTCGCCTCCACGTGAAAGAAGATCCATCAATTCAATGCACACGACCCACATGTGTGGTGTGCATTCATTGATGGGGGGCAATTTGTTGGGGTAAAAATTTACACCCCGGTTGACCAAGTCAAAATCTAAGTCAACCACAAGTCAGGTGGGCCCAAGCCCAGATCAAGCGGGCCCATGCCCGGGTCGAGTCCGAACATGAAGCGGCCGGCCTCCCCCCATGCCAAGATAAAAATTTTGTAATAAATAATTTTATTGTATTTCTTTTATTTTATTTTACGAATGAATGTAAGAAAAATGGGCATAAAGCCAAATTTTTGTAAAGCCCATGGCTTATGTGCAAGAAGAAATGGCACATGAGCCATGGGATAGGCAAAATGCCATTTTGTGAAGCCCAAGGGGCTATGTGTAAAGTGTATAGCCTATAAAGGCAAAGATAATGAAATATCTCAACAACTTTTTCTCTCTCCAAAAAATTTTTAGATCTGAGATCTCTCTCCTTCCTCAAGGTTGTAAAACCTTCTTCTTTCTTTTGAATTAAATCAAGAGTTTTACTCTTCATTTTATAAAACTAAATAGTTTTTCACCACAAAACCCATAAAGGGGAACTCAGATCTTCCATTAGATCTCAAAAAGAAGAGATTTTTAACATCTCACATCTCTTGATCTTCAAGATCCTGCCAACAGAGGAGGAAAAAGGAGACCCATCTCCAGAAACCCCACTTTGGGGATGAACTAGGGCTCAAAGGGAGAAGTCCTTCATCAGCTTCAAAACAGCTTAGAAGTTTTCACTCCACCATAATTTCTCTTTCGAGAATTTCTGGGGTTAAAAGCCTCTTTTTCTCCCCGGCGCCCAAGCGCTCAAGCGCCCAGCGCCCACGTGCCGACACGTGGCGCGCCTGCGCTCTAGCGCAAAGCGCCCACGTGCCGACACGTGGCGCGCCTGCGCTCTAGCGCCCTGAGCTCAAGCACAAAGCGCCCACGTGCCGACACGTGGCACGCTTTGCGCTCAAGCGCAAAGCGCCCACGTGCCGACACATGGCGCGCTTGCGCTCGAGCGCCCTGCGCTCAAGCGCAAAGCGCCCACGTGCCGACACGTGGCGCGCTTGCGCTCGAGCGCCCTGCGCTCAAGCGCAAAGCGCCCACGTGCCGACACGTGGCGCGCTTGCGCTCGAGCGCCCAGCGCTCAAGCGCAAAGCGCCCACATGTCGACACGTGGCGTGCTAGCGCCTAAGCGCACAGCACCTAAGCGCACAGCGCTCAAGGCGCTGACCCCATAAGTCCTTTGGGCGCTTTTTTTTCCTTTTTTATGTATGTATATATGTAAAGATACACACACACTCCACAACACTATCCCCCTCAAAAAATTTTTTGGGCCGGGGAGCTGCCGCGCACTCCACAAGGGGGCTGCTAGCCCCCTTGACCCCCAGCCCGCTATCCGGGTAGCGGGACCCCCGTAAAAAGTCTGTGTGGCTCCCGATATATCCAAGCCCCCTCCAAAACAAAACACACGTACACTGCACATTGAGTTCGCATTACCAGTTTAACCCGTCAATCGGAGGTTCTCTCGCTCCAAAGGCGAGGGGTAATTAACGGCAGCTTAGTCCGCGGCTGCCGGAGATTCGGATCCCAACAATCAATAAACCCCGGCCTACCCTAGGCAGGGGGAATCTGTAGTACGCCTGACAAGTGCGCGCGTATTCCCATCTTAATAGGGTGACGAAAAACACCCTACACTAATGATGTTGTGGAATCAAATTTTCTAAACTGGTAGCTCTAGTTCTTGCTTTGCATAGTAGTATTCCTTATAGAATATCCAGCACCTCATTCGATGAGGAAAGAGCTGAGATCCCTTCACCGGGAGTGACCACTTTAGCAGAAGCTAGAAGATGCTACACACACTCGGTTTATTTTGAAAAAACTCGATTTTAAAAGCGGAGCTTAAACCACTCTTTTTCAAAATCACTCAATTCTACAACGATATCAAGTTCATTATGCAAAAGGTCTTCTTAAAAGCCTGTCATAGCCCACCGTCATTTCAGATAAGTACTATTTAGTATTCTTGCTATATTTGTTGACTATGCTAAGGCGTAGTGTGCGATAGCTGGTTAGTGCTTATCTGTTAAAGTATGTGATGCGATTGGATTAGGGTAGTCGTACGATTTTGTTGACTATGTTAAGGGTCGTACATGTGGGTTTAATTCAATCACGAAATGATGGGTTGAACTTGACTAGCACTTATGATTTGTTGACTATGTTAAGGTCATAAGCAGCTAGGGGTAAAATATTATCGGGAATTTCAAGTGTTGAAATTTGCATTGAGATTGTATAACTTCTATGAGATAGTTGGATCCCGATACCCACTGCGAGTGAGAGTTACTCCTTGGAGAGTTTTACACATCATAATTAGCCAATCAAGTAGGTGTCTAGAAATGTGTTAACAGGGTTACGCCCATAGGAAAACGAGGTTTATTTTAATTAGGTCCGTGCGAAAGCACGGGGAACCTCCCTCAAAGTACCGACACTAGCCTGGCCGAAAGATTGGCGAACTTGTATGGTGTAATTAACCCCGGCTAGTTTTACCTTTTAGGGTTTGAAGAAAGATTTGATAAAAACAGTGGGAGCCATCCTGATTAGATAAGATAATAACTAATCTAATTTTGTAAGAGCATACGCTAAGGGTTTTCTTCTCTCTCTCTCCAGGTAGCGACCATGTCAGGCCTTAATCAAGATAATAATATGGATGTATTGACCGAACCTGCTTATTATGCTGAGCTGGGGAACGTTGGTTCCGCTCTTCCTTATAATTGTTATAAGTCTGAGCAGGAAATAGGGGAATATCCGGATTCCCACACGACCCATACGAAGGATAAGCATGTTGATGCATCTTCTTCGGGTGTGTTTGTTACCGAGAACTGTTTCTCAGTACACTCTATGTTCTGGGTATGATATACCGAATCAGGATCCTATATGTGTAATATGTTATATGGGCTAAAGAAATGTAGACAACTGAGAAAAGGTGATCATTCTCTAAGAGTAGGGAATGGTGCAAGTGTTGCAGCCAAAGCAGTTGGTGAACATCACCTTGTATTACAAGGTGGTAAATACATTGATTCTGAATAAATGTTATTACATGCCGAACCTGATATACAACATTACATCATTTTCTTTATTAAGTTAAAGAAGGATATAATTTTGTATTGCAGGATAATGTTGTGAATATTTTCCTTAATCAAAAATTGATTGGATCAGGCATGTTATGTAATGACATATACGTTCTAAATCAAACCACAGTTCAAAGTACATAGAACACACACAAGAGGAAAAGTTCAGAAATGAACGAATCCTTTTTGTGGCATTGTAGACTATGTCATATCAACGCGACACGACTAGTTAAGTTACATAAGGATGAATATTTGAATCCGTTCAAATTTTCATCTTATGATACTTGTCAGTCTTGTCTCAAAGGTAAAATGACCAATACTCCGTTTACATGAAACGGAGAAAGAGTTACTGAACTCTTGGACTGATACATGGTAATGTATATGGTCCTATGTCTACACATGCCAGGGTTGGTTCTTTGTACTTCATTACATTCATCGATGATCTCTCAAGATTCGGACATGTGTTCCTGTTGAAACACTAGTCTGAAGCTTTTGAGAAATTCAAGAAATATAAGTGCGAAGTAGAGAACCAAATGGGTAGAAGTATTAATGTTCTTCGATGTGATCGGGGAGGAGAATACTTGAGCACGGAGTTCCTGGATTATTTAAAAGAGAATAGGATTCTCTCTCAGCTTACTTCTCCATACACCACGGAACAACGGTGTATAGGGGCGGAGGTATCGCTCCCTATGAGATATGGCCCACTCTATGATAAGTATTGCTGAGTTACCTGTTTCCTTTTGGGGGTTATGTGCTTGAGAAGCCGCATACCTATTGAATAGAGTTCTATCCAAATCAGTGCCTACCACTCTATATGAGATATGGAATGGGAAGAGACCATCTCTTATACGAGTTAAGATATGGGGTTGTCCGGTCTATGTTGAAAAGCAAAATCCGGACAAGCTCGAGGCAAGGTCAGTTCTGTATAAGTTTGTTGGATATCCCGAGAATTCGAAAGGGTATATCTTCTACCACACTGAGGAACAAAAGGTGTTTTTTTTTCAGCATGCTACTTGATCAGCACGCTTTTGGTGTGTCGGAGTTCAAAATTCTAAAGTTATAACAGCGATCAAGACGGTGTCGCTTTGCAGCTAGCCGGTTGAGCATGGGTCGATCCGCAGGGAGATGGTTGTATGTCCGTTCGTGTTTTAGACGAGTCAATGAAGAATTGTATATTTGTGTTCAAATCTATCCTAAGTGTTTGTATTTTATCTTCAAATAAACTTGTTAGGGTTAAGTTTGGTTAGTAGAGTTAGGATTAGTTTTGTGCTTATCTTTTGCCATTCTTAAACCGATGTTGGGATAATCGAATGTAGCGGGGATTAGGAGGACATAGGAATGAGATTTGCGAGTTTAAGCGAGCTTTCCAACGCTAAATCCATTCATAGTGCCCCTTGTCCGTCCGCTAAATACGCTTATCCCAACCCTCGGCCAAACACCCGCAACCATATATCCAATTAAGTCACAACTACATGTCACGTTGTAGTGTGCTTAAAGGACTTCTCGACTTAGGTCGCGACTACATGTCACGTATAGCGCGCCTAAGTGAGGGGGTTGCGTTTGTTTGGTCGGGGTTCGTTTCAAGATGTTTGGCGAAGAGAAGCACAAGGGATTTTTCCGTCCTTCATACCACCTTCCTTAACCTTAACAAGTGCGGAATTATTCACACATTATAAAATAAAATAAAACAAAACAAGAAGGAAGAAAAGAAGGAAAAGGAAAAAATACGGTTTTACAAGCTAACTCTTGGGTCGTCACCTAAGCAAGGAACTCCGTCGAAATATCATCGCTTGAAAATAATACGGAAAAGAAGAAAAGAAAAGAGCAAGAAATAACAACTAATTAACAACAAGAAATAAAATTACACTAGAATTAAAAGATACAAGTTAAATAAAAAAGCCTTATCTTCATTTCATCATCCACTCAATGCTCTCACTACATTTTAATGGAGGAAGAAATGAAGAAGAAGAAGAAGCTAAACTAAACTACACTAATTTCTAACAAAAAGAAGCATGAAAAGAAAACTCTTGGCTTGGCACAAAACTGGGCTATTTATAGGCTGCGTGCTGAAACCCTAGGGCAAGATTCTGAGCCCAAATGAAATGTCCAAACTACCCCCAAAATCCAAGTTGACACTGAGTCAACTCGGCCGCGGATCCGCCGCGAATCGGCCGTTTTGGCCGCGATCTGCGCTTCTTTGAAGGAGTTGGGTTGTCGTTTTTTCTGGGTTTTCTTGTGTTGCTCTCCTCTATTGTTCTACATATTCCAAATTGCAAATTGCTTCCACAATTTCTTCAGATCTGCAACAGTCCAAACTGGCTTCAAAAATAATCCTTTTGACCTCATCTCCCTCGAACTCCGTGCACCCATTGATTCTTATGCTGCCCCTCTCGTGCTCTGTGCTTGTCCGAGACACGAATGACCACCGTCATTTGTCTTGTCTCTGGAACTGGTACGCGGCACTAGACGGATACGGATGATCGGAACCCGACTTTTATCTGCTGGCAGCAGATGTTCTGGATTTTGGCATAACAGTGGAGATTTTGTATCATTTGCGTTATTTTGCACTAGGAACCTATAGCCTGTAAATATGTAGCAAACACGGATTGAAAGCACCTACCTATAAATAAACGAGCATAAGAATGGGCGGTATTAAATGCAATATTTTGGTGTGAACACTACCTTTTTATAAAAGGTATTTCTTATGGAAGAAATTAGTGGTCATGAGGTAGAACTGGAAGGAGTTCCAGCTAGACAAATTAACAGCTGATGATATGGTAAAACCGGAGAATTCAATAGTTCCCGACAAACCTCAGCTTCTCCGCAGATCTAGTAAGGTTTCTCATCCGCCTGAGAGATACTACGGTTTTCTCAATGACAGTGGGAGCGAGGATTGCATCATGGATGATAATGACCCAACTAGTTTCGAGCAGGCCATCACAAGTAGGGACTCTGTGAAATGGCTGGATGCTATGCGATCTGAGATGGAATCCATATACACCAACAAAGTATAACTTTGAAAGTTGCACTTGAAAGGGTAAAACCCATCAGGAGCAAGTGGATCTTGAGAAAATTCTTGGTATAGATGGAAAAGTTGAGACTTTTGAAGCTAGACTTGTAGTAAAAGGTTTTCTTCAATAACCAGGTATGGATTTTGATGAAACATTTTCTTCAGTGGCTATGCTTAAGACCATCCGGATCCTACTTGCCATCGTTGCATGCCATGACTGCAAAATCTGGCAGTTGGACATCATGAACGCTTTTCTAAATGGTGATTTAGAAGGGAGCGTGCACATGACGACCATAGGGCTTTGTGGACAGTGGGAGCAGCGGAAAGGTGTGCAAGCTGCATCGCGAAGTTGGAACATCTATTTTGATGTGGCAGTTAAAGAGTTTGACTTCATCAAAAAGATAGATGAACCTTGTATATACAAAAAGGTTGTAGAGAGTAAGGTTGTCTTCCTCATATTGTACGTGGATGACATACTCTTGATAGAAAATGGTGTTTCTATGCTACACTCGGTCAAGCTCCTCTTATCACAATGTTTCTCCATGTAGGATCTGGATGATGCCTCCTACATCCAGTGATTAAGATCTATAGAGATAGATCTAAGAGGATGTATCATACTCAACAGGTATAGTGAGTGGGTGTCAATCAGATCCTGGGGAGAAACAATGGAGAGCTGTGAAGAACATTCTTGAGTACTTGAGAAGGAATAAAGAGATGTTCTTGGTGTTTGGTAACGGTAAACTCCAGTAGGAGTCCATTACCAATTCGATCTTCCAGAGTGATAAGGTCGACTGAAAGTCAGTCTCAGGCTTTGTCTTTACCCTCAGTGGAGGGACGGTATGTTGGAAGAGTTCCAAGTTATATACCATGGCAAACTAGACAATAAAGGCTGAATACATCGCTACCAACGATGCTGCCAAAGTGGCTGTCTGGATATTTTTTGTTCATAATATGAACATGGTTCCTACCATTGAACGTCCAATAACTGTTATTGTGACAACAATAGATTTGTGGCATTAGCCTAGGAACCCCGGTCCCATCAGCGATCCAGACATATTCTGAGACAGTATCACCATATCAGGGAGATGGTTGATCTCCAGGGGATTGAGATAAGGAGAGTTGACGCGAAGGATAACACGGGGGATCCACACACAAAGGCCTTTCCCCAGAGAGACTTTTATGGGATGTTGAGTATGAGATAATACAACAAATGGCCTTAGTGCAAGTGGGAGATTGTTAGTTGTATGTATGCTCTAGATGCCATTATTGTAAATATGATGTATATTATAGTGGATGCTTGGACATATATACGGAGGACTTTCTTGCTCGACATGATAGTATGCTATCTGGTTACTCTTTATCTTAACATGTACACTTATTGTCTCTTTGTTACATGTTGATAAAGCCCTTAGGATGTGTACTTCACTACCAGGATTATGATGTAGATCATACTGGTGGGGCCAGAGTAGTCCGTAAGTACATCTTTTAATGGTTCTTAGTCGTGGGAGTATCGAGACGGGGTATCGATATTCCAGAGTAGACTAGCGTATACGTTTCTTGACCCATATGATGGGCGATGGATGATCGCACATCCATTGGTGTTTGACATCAAAGATTGTATACGGGTGCTCAGTGGAGACTGGGTATACTGAACAGGACTCACCGAGAATTCCTAGATGGTATTATACCTCACGTCAGATAGCAGTTCTCTGGTGACACTGGTACAGGTTAGTCGGTAGACCCGAGATCATCATAGTGTCTTGTGTGATTCCCACTGCACTTTGATTTCCACCTTACCACGTTCAAGAGAACATGCAAAACGGTGGTTTTTGGGTACAGTCCCGAGTCACATAGAGGCAATGAGCAATAGGAGGGGATTTCGTCTCTCCCGGTATTGGGGGTTGATGTTGCGCTGTGCTCGATTGGCCATAACAGAAAATCCCTGGCCATGGTTGCTGAGATTTACTAGTAAGTGTTATCAGTAGTTTCTTGAACCGTTATGGGCCTCACATCGGCATGACTTATCAAGCTATTGAGGTCTAACGTTTACCACCCCCAGGCTGGATATTGGACATATCAGACGAAGAGACCGGACTGTACGGTAGTGTTACTTATTGGATTCATAGGAGTACGAGCGAGCTTGCTTGTTGATCTTCTGATCGTTCAATACCCAGGTAGCCATTACGTCCAGGTAGTACCGCTGACGGCTTGTGGGTGACTGATATGATCATCACCTACTGCCGGCATATTGACGAGTCTTTAGAGTCCTACACAGAGGTTTCCTGGCTCAGGAGAAACGAAGTAGGAACATGTATGTGATAAGTGCAGGACCGAGATTAATATGCCTATGTGATACCTATTCTATTTTCGCGATATGTGATATCGGTCGATTATATGTGATATAGCCGGGTTTTCGAATCAAGTGTTGATTCGATAAGTTGATACAAATGATATTAGTCGGTTATATATGATATAGACGGATTATTAAATTAAGTGTTGATTTAATAATTTAATGTATCATTATATATTTGATATATTAATGTACATTAACTAATATTAGCTCACTTAAGCATTTCTTTTTCTCACATTTGCATTTAATATATATATGATATATATTAATTGTGTTTCTTTTTGTGTCATGCTTGATGATACATTATTCATGGGTGTATGAGACTCACACTATACTTGAGATAATATGAGGTTTTAATTATTAAGCAAAATTAAGTGGAACATTTTCATGGTTAATGAAGCTTGTGGAACCATTGACTTAGTCCACTAATTTTGTTTTACCTTAGATATTTATTAACCTAACCATTATCTAAAGCCATGGTTAAGTCTCTACATGAGTTATATGAGATATTTCTCACCCATGGTTGCCATTCTATGATTGCTTTCATCTTCTTCTTCATCTCCTTTGAGCTTTCTAGCTTTTCTTGAGGTGAAAATTAGTGAGAAAAATAATTCTAAAGTGAGCAAAAATCCTAGTTCATCAACCTACACTAGATTAGCCATTTAGTTTAGGTTGTTTGCTTCGCTAATTCCCAATTAGTGAAGAGGTGGCTTGAGTTGGAAATTCCTCGACGTAGATCATCTTCGGCCTCGAAGACTTCAAGCAAGCTTGTTCCTTTCGCCTTGTGAACCCTTACTAGAGTCCAGGAGATCACTACTTGGAGCGAAGGGACTTCTACACGGATCTTTAGAAGTGAAGGACCGGTCTACAAAGGTTGTATTCCTCATTCACTTAGTGTAATTTTTGATTACATGCTTGCTTACTTCTAATCCTCTAGTTAGATCCTTGGCTAGGGTTCTTTAGCACCTTAGAATTTTTAAAATTGCATGCTTGATGCATTGGAAAACCTAGTGAGGATGCTAAGGAACCCAGCACAAACATCTCAAAATTTCACTTTTAGGGACTGTTTTTGTCGGCAGTTCGTGCGCGACAAAAACGACGGATTTCAAACATCGCTGCAAGCTATCTAAAGCTTATGGAGTGGCTTTGATACCATATAAGTCGATGTCACACACTTCATAGGGTTTGTAGAGAGGCGGAATAAACAAAAAATAATTTTATTGTAAGCAACATCGACTAAACTTCCAAGATCGACCATAAGCCCTAGCCAGCAAAACTAACAAAGGTTCTAATCTACTATGAAGTGATTTATACCTTTGTGTTCAAGTCCTTCAGGTCTTCTTATCCTCTTCTTAAGATTCTCATTTGTACGGATCGAGCTTGGTTATCGGCCTCCTCGTGTTGAAGAAGATCCACCAGAGAATCTATGGTTCAAACTCTAACCTCTAGAATGAGGTAACTAAAGTACCTAGTTTGCTAATCTAAGTAACTTAGGAGATGTAGAGAATGTTTATTGGATTAATTTGTCTCAACAACCCTAGGTTTCTCAACTCATGAGAGTGTTTAGGGTTTGAAGAAGAAGAGAGAGAGCGAAGGAGGAAAGAGAGTGTTGAAGTGAAGAATGAGAAGAAGAATGGCTAAGTGATAATATCAAGCATATGTTTTACATTAAAAATAATGTGACATACTTCAATAGTTATCCAAATGTAGCCATACTTAAAAAACATTTCATACCTCCACCTCATTATCCATTTAAACATAATGGATTTATCATAAATGAGGTGTATGTTGGATTATATTGTTGGATATGTATGCCCTAGAGGTCATTCTTGTATATGTATACATGTGGATGCTGGGGATATGTATGTACAGGACATTCTTGCCCGGTTATATAGAATATTGTTTCAGTTTTCTTTTATCAGGATATGTGTATTTGTTTTTATTGATGCTTTATCTAGCTACCGCATATTGATAAAGACTTAATACAGTAGTATACTATTATGGTTTGACTTTATCTTAACATGGCATATGTTATACACATTATTACATATTACGGTTACATGTTGATAAAGCCCGTAGGATCTTGCTTGACTGCCTGCGTTGTGATGGCGATCGTACTTATGGGAGCAGGGTTGTCCATAAGCACATCCTTAAATGGTCCCTAGTCGTATGAGTGTCGAGACTGGGCATTAATACTCCATAGTGGACTAGTGTATACGTTTCTAACCCCAACAAGGGGTAATGGTTTGTCCCGCAGTCATTGGTCAGATGTGCCTAAGATCATATACATGTGCTCACTGGGTGTAAGTACACTGGACGGACTCATGGAGAACTTCCAGATGGTACTATACCTATCATCAGATAGAAGTTCTCAGGTGACATATGTACAGGTTAGTCTTCGGATCTGAGATCGTCATTTATCTCGTGTGAGTTCCCACTGTACTTTGATCACTACCCAACAACGGCTTTACTGAGTCATGCAAACAGGTTTTGGTTGGGGATAGTCCCGAGCCACATGGAGGCAGTGAGTGATTATTGGGGATTCGTCTCTCCCAGTATTGGGAGTCGATATCGCACTGTGTTCGACTGGTCAAGACCATAAGACCTTGGCCAAGGCAATTGGGATTTACTGATAGGTTGATCAGTAGTTTCCCAGATTGGTCCTGAGCCACATCAGCATGAATTATCGGGTTATTTGGGTCTGACGTATACCACCCCTTAGACCCGGTATGCGATACTCTTAGACGAAGAGACCAGACTGTACGGATATTGTCATGGATAGGCTCAGTTGGGATCCGGATGAGTTTGCTCGTCGGCTTTCCTTTTCGACAGGTACCCTGATAGCGATTAAGTACAGCTAGTGCCGCTGACGGGCTTGTGGTTATGGATTTATCCAGTAACGCACTGCCAGCGTACTGTCGAGTCTTTAGAGTCCCATATAGAGGGTTTCTCTGCTTTGGGCAAAACGATGTAGAGGCCGTATGGTTTTACGGCAGGGTTCAATTATACGCGTGTACTTGTGCACGTATGACGTTCGGGCGGATAATACTAGTGGGCTTTGGTTTAAGCCGGATTCTAGTATTATATTGTTGGATTATTTTTGTCTCTCTTGTATTTGTATTTTTCGGAATACGGATATGGGTATGTATATACGGTGAGGGGTATTCTTGTAATTTATTACAAGAGTACTTCTAGAAGAAGAAACCTTATTATTTGTTTTAACCATTTAGTTAAATGGTTAATGAGGTGGAGGTATGAGGTGTTGACTTTTATTAAGTGAACATGGCTAATTGTTGACTCACTTGGTGAGTCATGGGTTACTATTGAGGCAAAGTGGCATCTAGATATTTTGTAGAACATATCTAGATATTTTTGTGGAGAAGATAAAATTTTATTATTAACTTTGGCATGCTTGCTTTATTAGTCACAAGTCTTAGCCATTCTTCACTTGAGTTTTCTTATGTTGCTCTCTATAACATCTCATCTTCTCCAAGCTTCTCTTCTTCTACCTCAAACCCTAATATTCTCATGTGTTGAGAAACCTAGGGTTTTTAAGACAAATTAATCCATCATCAAACTCTACATCACCTGGGCTACTTGGATTAGCAAACTAAGTGATCTAGTTACCTCGGTTTAGAGGTAGGAGCTCAAAGTAGACACTCTCAGGTGGATCATCATTGGCATGAGGAAGCCATCGATCAAGCACGATCATGGAGGCCACTAGGAGCATGCTAAAGGAGAGGAGTGAAGACCTGAAAGACTCGAGCTCCTTGGTGTATACTCTTTTCATAGTAGATAGCTTCTTTGTAGCTAGTTAGGTTTATGGTAGATCCGGTTTAGGGTTATTCTAGCGCTAAGTTTTGATCGTTTGAAAAAATTTTGTTCCGCAATCGGCCACGGATGATGGCTAGGGCGTTAGCATAACCTTTAATGGTATCAAAGCTAACTCATAAAACCTAAACTAACTAGTTCTAACGTGCTTAAAAGATCGATCGAAAAAACTTTCCGAAATCACGTTTTCAAAATTCATGTTTCTGCCGATTTTTAAATGTGTTCAAAAAATCTTTTTATGTGTCTCAGAAAATCGTGCAGGCTTTTTAGGATGCCATATGAAATTTGGGCACGTGTCCCCATAAGGAGGCCGCGGAATCGCGGCAGAACACCCTTGTTTGCCGCGCTTCCGCGGTCTTATTAGGGAATCAATGCACAAAATTTCATATGGTGTTCTAGTTTTTGGAATGTTGATTTCTGGAATATGTAGTTTCTGGCCCAGATTTGTTTGAATACTGTATTGCACTTGGGGCCAATACGGAAAGTTTTTTTGTCGATCGAAATTTTAAATACATTAAGTTTCAGTACATACATTACTGTCTTCGATCGTGAATGTCACTCGATCAGTATAACTTGTCTAATTGCTATATGCTCTTTTAGACGGGTTTGCGAACATGACATTCACATTGATGTTCTGTGTTTGTGCTGTGGTTATGGTTGGATAGTCATGGTGGATAGATTGTGGTGCAATGTTAGTGGTACAGTTAAGATTCATTTATACATTTGTTATTGCGGGGCGAGCGTCCGACATGTGGACTGCCGTCTTTGCCGGGTTGTATATTATTTGTTTGGGGCACGACCGGGTTGAGGTCGATGTCATCGATGTACATATTATTTATTCTTTTCTGTACTAGGCTTACCCTACGGTGGAGTGCATGAATAGTCGGGTTCTAGAAAGCAACAAACCCGTATCTCATGGCGTTGGGATGGAGGAGGCTTCATTCTAGAATTGGCGGGCTATTCGCCGCACTCATAGGGGGTATAGGTTGACCCATGGAGGGGTGCTCAAGTTACCGGATCTCGTGGAGTGATGGATGGCCTATTCACTTTGTTGAAGGGGGTTGCCTCACTTCTGGGATTAACCGGTAACTTGTCGCGCTCGTAGGGTCCAAGTTGTTAGTGTAATATGCCCTAGAGGCCATCATTGTATAGTACTAGTTTGTATATTACATTTTGGAAGCTTGGGATATATACACGGATTTATGCCAGTCTTCCTCGATATAGTAGTATGCTACTTGGTTTGCATCTATCTTAATATGTGTATATGTTTCTTTTAACATATCGCTCATACATATTGATAGAGCCCTTAGGATCTTTGCTTGACTACCAGTGTTGTGATGGCAGTCACACTAGTGGGGGCTGGGTAGTTTACAAGCACATCCTTATACAGGTCCCTAGTCGTAGGATTATCGAGGCAGGGCATCGAAACTCCAGAGTAGACTAGTGTATACACTTCTCATCCCATCAGGGGAGATGGTCTGTCCCACTGCCATCAGTACGTCATACTGGAGATAGTATGCAGGTGCTCATTGGGTTATGAGTTACATTGGACGGACTCGTGGGGAACTGCTGGTTGGTACTATACCTATCGTCAGGTAGCAGTTCCCAGGTGACATGAGTACAGCTTAGTCCGTTGACTTGACACTGCTACTTCGCCTCAAATGTGTTCCCACTGTTCTTAGATTACTACCCTACCACGGCTCTGCTGAGTCGTGCAAACAGGTAGTAGTTGGGTGCAGTCCCGAAGCACTTGGAGATAGTGGCGGTTAAATAGGATTCGTCTCTCCCGGTATTGGGGGTTGATGTCGCGCTGTGTTCGGAAAGCCATTAAACAAAGTCCCTGACCAGGGCAAGCGAGATTTACTGGTAGGTACTCTAGTAGTTTCTCAGGGTGTTTTTGGCCGCACTCCGACATGACTTATTGCATTATTAGGGGTCTGACGCTTGCCACCCCTAGGACCGATATGCGACACTCTTAGACAAACAGACCAGACTGTACGTAGATTGCCACAGACAGGCTCAGTAGGAGTTTGGATGAGCTTGCTCGTCGACCTTCTTATCGACAGATACCTGGGTTGCCGTTACGTACAGCTAGTGTCACTGACGTGCTTATGGTTAAACCCATTGCCAGAGTACTGTTGAGTCTTTAGAGTCCCACACAGAGGGTTTCCCAGCTTCTGGCGAAATGATGTAGAGGTCGTATGGTTTTACGACAGGGTTCGATCACATACGTGTACTTGTGCGCATATGGTGTTCGAACGGACAATTCTAGTGGGCTTTGGTTTAAGCCGGATCCTAGTATTTGATTATTGGATTAGTTTCGTCTCATAGTATTCGTGTTTCTTAGAACACGGATGTGGGTATGTATATACGGATGAGAGGGGGTATAGAAGGAGACAACTCATTAGGGTTTTGACCATTGACTTGATCAAAACAAATATGAGGTGGAGAAAAGTATTTTTTATTTTTGGTAAATGATAATTTTGTGGCATGGCTACTTGGGTTGACCACTTGACTTGGATTGACTTGTTGACTTTAGATATTTTTGTGAGATATTTTTGACCTAGATATTTTGAGGAGATATTTTGTTGTGCTATGCTTGTGGTCATGTCAAGCTAGCCATTATATTATCAATTATCATTTATCAAAAAAATTTCTCTTTCCTCAAGAGTTCACTCTCTCCTTCTTCCTCTTAAATCCTAGTGTCTCTTGTGTTGAGAATCAAGGGTTAATGAGTCTAAGCAACCCAAAATCACACTCTACTCATTCTAGTTTACTTAGTTTGGCACACCAAGTGATCTAGTTGTCTCAACTTGGAGGTTTAGCTCAAGGTTGTAACTCTCGGGTGGATCTTCTACTACTTCGAGAAGCCGACAAGGAGGTGCTTTCCATTTCCACTCCAAGGAGCTCGCAAGGTGAAGGAGGACAGCGGGAAGCCAAGAAGGACTTGGAACTTTAGGTATAATCTTCTTACATAGTAGATAATACCTCTAGTTAGTTTGTTAGTTATGGTTTAGCTAAGATCATGGAGTTCTAGTCGATGTTACCTTGTTTGTAAAAAATCGTATTTTACTTACCCGTTCCGCCTCCCCCGCAAACCCGTGGGATGAGTAACCGTCGACTTATAGTGGTATCAGAGCCGACTAAAATAAACCATAGCTAACAGAATAAACGACAAGTAAAAACTAAGAAACCGAAATAAACCCAAAAATATCGAAGCGTGGATCCAAGTTTCTGTCGATTTTTCACGAGACTCTAAAAATTATTTTAGCAACTGCAGAGTACTCCTTGAACTGTAAAGTGAACATAGAACAAAAAAACGAGACATTTTCTCACCCAAACTGGGCTGGCCACAATGCCCAAAAATCCGGTGTGCTCGGTTCAAATTGGAGGGAAATGCTTCGTGTTTTGGTCTGTAGTTTTGTTACTTGGATCTAGGGCTTCAGGAGTTGTTTGTTTTTTTTTTCCAATTTTGAATATTCTGTCAATTCTTTACTGTGGCAATTACGGGTGTTTCGAAGTCGCAGTTTTAAACTTCGTTTAATGTTTCCTTCCGCTAATTGCTATATGTCGGTTAGTTGGGGGTTGCACATTTCTATGATGATTATATTGGTTTGTGTATATGAACTTGTTGGATCGTTATGGATGAATAGCCGGGGATGTGAGATGAGGGTTTTCATTCTTTCATTCGATGTAAAATTCGTAAAGTGATGTAATATTATTTTTGCGGGGCACATCCGGGTTGATGTTGTAGCCACCGATGTATTATTTCTTTTACTGTTTTTTCTCCTAGGATAGACCCAAGGTGGGGTGCACAAACTACAGGGTACTTTGAAGTGCCGAGTGGCCTACTCACTTTGTTGAGGGAGGTTGCTTCACTTCGGGTATTTGGCGGGTAGTTTCCGCACCCGTAGGGGTCTAGGGTGGGGTTTGGCTATTCATCACGACCGTAGAATCCGTCTTTCGTTACAGGCTCAAACGAAACGCGGATTCCTAGTATATCCAATGTGTTCATCTGTGATCTGGAATGCCTATCATTGCGTCTGACGAATGTATATATCTATATATGATATCTAGTAGACGTTGCTTATGTTTTGCATCCGCGCTAGTCCATCCTCCGCTCTGTCGTTAGTTAAGTAACTTAACGGGTGATGACGGAGCCCCGTGGAGAATGCGGATGGCATAAGCGTACGTTATATTTTCGTTGTTTTCTGCAATGGCAGGATT
Source organism: Agapanthus africanus (assembly GCA_030015575.1). Lineage (NCBI taxonomy): Eukaryota > Viridiplantae > Streptophyta > Magnoliopsida > Asparagales > Amaryllidaceae > Agapanthus > Agapanthus africanus. The sequence goes on from JASDDO010000001.1 coordinate 164,039,808, forward strand.
AATTGATGGGACCACATTAAATTAATGCTAAGAAAACAAACAAAAGTTGAATCATTGGAACAATTTCAAAACCACTCGGTCTTTTCAAAACAGTAAAACTTTTAAAATGTGGAGCTTAAACCACTCCTTTTAAAAGCTATCAGGTTCCTTCGATTATATGAAGTTCACTACGTTCACGGTTTCGCCAAAACCATTTGTAGCCCTCTGTCATTTCAGTTGGATATTCAGTAGTATTCAAGCTATGTATTTTGACCTTCGCCAAGGCATAGTGATTGGTAGCTGCTGAATATTCATCTGTAGCATATATAGATGTGTTGGTTTGGGACGGTCGTACTGCTATTTTGGCCTTCATCAAGGGTATGTACAGGTGGGTTCAAATTAACCTGAACAATGACGGGTAGAACTTGACATGTGACTTATTATATGTTGGCCTTCGTCAAGGTCATAAGAGCATGGGGAAAAAATCCACATCGGGGGTTTATAAAGAAACTGAAACTTGCTAGTGTTGCATACCATTTGGAGTGTGATAATTTTGGTAGGATTCCTTCGACTTTATCACACGATGATATTTGGATCCCGATCCTACTGTGAGTACATGCTACTCCTCGGGAGATTTTCACTTAACGATCAATGCTATAAACCAAGTAGGTGTCTAGAAAGGTGTTAGTGGGGCTACGCCTCCAGGGAAAAGAGCTTATTTAATTAAGAAACTTTGCAAAAGCGTCGTAAAACCTCTCTCGAAGTACCGACACTGGCCTGGCTGAACGGTTAAGCAAGAATTGTACAGTGAGATTAATCCTGATTAATTCTTCTTTTATGGTTTGAGGAAGGATTCGAGAAACAGTGAGAGCCATCCTATTTAGATAAACTAAAAACCAATCTAAATTTGCAAAAGCACCATGCTAAAGTGTTTCTTCTCTCTCTCCTAATTGCAGCGACCAAAACATGATGGGCCTTAAGTTACTATTAGATAAAAATATATTGACAGGGACAAACTACAAAGATTGGTTCAGGAATGTCAAGATGGCAATAACTTATGACAAGTTGAGCTATGTCTTTACAACAAAGCCCCCGCCGTCCAAGGTCCAGAATCCAGTTTGGCGGACAAGGAAATCCATAATACCTAGGAGATTGATTGCGCAAAGGCTAAGTGCCTCGTGCTGGTCTCTATGGACAATGAACATCAGAGGCGGCATGAGAATATGGATTTAGAATCCATATTCCTCCATACTAAGGAATTATATGGAGAGAAAATTTCATATCGCAAGTTACGAGACCTCGAAGAAGCTATTTCAGGTGAAATTGGCCGTCGGATCATCTGTAGGGGAACACGTCCTTAAGATGATCGGCTATATTGAAGAGCTCACGGACCTCGGGACCACGTTAGAGAATGAGCTGTATACAGACTTAATTCTGCAGTCCCTTCCTTCCACCTATGCCCAGTTTATCTTGAATTTTAACATTCAAGGTAAAGAAGTTGAACTTCTGGAACTCCTCAACATGTTGAGGAGTGCAGAGGGAACCCTACAGAAAACCAGGGAAACACCCGCTCTACTTGTTGGTGGATTTTCCTCTTCTAGGTCTAAGGCGAAAGCCAAAGGAAAGAAGAAGAAGGCCCCCACGAAGCCGAGAGGAGGTGTTAGTAAGGTGGAAGCAAAGAGCAAGGTAAAAGTGGAGGGTCCGATAGTAAGAAAGGAGCAATGCTTCTACTGTCATAAAAAGGGCCATTGGAAGAAAGATTGCAGGGGTTGGAAGGCCAAGAACTAGGACCCGAAGCAAGTTGTGGCTTCGGCTTCAGGTGTGTTTGTAATTGAAAACTGTCTGTCAATCAAATCTACTTCCTGGGTATTGGATACCGGATCAGGATCTCATATCTGCAATTCTTTGCAGGCATTAAGAAGCCGTAGCGTTCTGAAGACCGGTGATATGACCCTCAGGGTTGCTAACGGAGCGAGTGTGGATGCTGTGTCCGTAGGGGAATATCACCTTGGATTGACGAGTGGACATATTTTGGTTTTGCGCAACTGTTTTTGTGTACTTAGTTTGACTTGTAATATCATTTCTGTATTTTTGTTATCTAAAGAAGGTTATGATTTTATATTTTTAAGCGATGTCGTAAACATCCACCTTAATCATGGCCTGATTGGGTCAGGTACTCTAAACAACGGTATATATGTATTAAACCAGCCACAAATTTTCAATGTCTAGAACACACATAAATGAAAGACTCCAGAAATAAATCATACTTTCTTATGGCATTGTAGACTAGGTCACATCAACGAAACAAGATTGACCAAGTTACATAATGAAGGATATTTGGATCCGTTCGAATATCAATCTTATGCAACTTGTCAATCATGTCTCAAAGGAAAGATGACAAAGACTCTATTCACTGGACGCGGGTAAGAGCGAGCGAGCTCTTGGGAATAATACACAGCGATGTGTGTGGTCCAATGTCTACACATGCAAGAAGTGGTTATTCCTATTTCATTACTTTTACGGATGATTTCTCTAGGTATGGATATATTTTCTTGATGAAACATAAATCCGAGGCCTTTGAGAAATTCTGAGAATATAAGAATGAAGTGGAAAAACAAACCAGCAAAAGTATCAAGATACTGAGATCTGATCGAGTTGGTGAATACTTGAGTGCCGAGATCCTGGATTACCTAAAAGAGAATGGGATTCTCTCTCAGCTTACTCCTCCATACACACCACAACATAACGGTGTATCGGAGAGACGGAACCGAACCCTATTGGATATGGTACGTTCCATGATGAGTAACGCTGAGTTACCGCGATCATTCTGAGTCTATGCACTAGAATCAGCTGCATATCTTTTGAACAAGGTTCCTACCAAGACTGTACCTACCACACCATATCAGATGTGGAGTGGGAAGAAACCCTATCTTCAGTATTTGAAGATATGGGGATGTCCAGTTTTTGTTAAAAAGCAACATGCGGACAAACTCGAGGCACGTTCGGTACTGTGTAAGTTTGTGGGATACCCAAAGAACTCCAGGGGGTATCTTTTCTATTACGCAGAGGAACAAAAGGTTTTTGTTTCTCGTCATGCCCACTTTCTGGAACATCAGTTTTTAGAAAAGGAAACAAGTGGGAGTGTAATAGAACTAGAAGAAATTCCAGAGCCACAAGCTATTACTGAAAGCTTGGTGGAACCAGAAGTTTCAAAAGAACAGGGCATTCCCGCACCACTCCGCAGGAGTAGTAGGCTTTCTCATCTGCCTTAGAGATACTACGGTTTTCTCGTAGACGGGGATATAGAGGATTGCATCATTGATAATGATGTGCCAACTAATTTCCAGCAAGCCATTCAGTGCACTGACTCGGTAAAATGGCTGGATGCAATGCGGACCGAGATGGAGTCCATATACACCAACAAAGTATGGACTTTGGAAATTGCTCCAGAAGGGGTAAAACCCGTAGGCTGCAAATGGATCTTCAGAAGGAAGATTGGTGTAGATGGACAGGTTGAAACCTATAAGGCTAGACTTGTTGCAAAAGGATTTCGTCAAAGACCTGGTTTGGACTATGACGAAACCTTTTCTCCAGTGGCTATGCTTAAATCCATTCGGATCCTTCTTGCCATTGCTGCCTTCCACGATTATGAGATTAGGCAGATAGAAGTAAAAATCGCTTTTCTAAATGGAAATTTAGAAGAGTGTGTCTATATGGACCAGCCAGAGGGTTTCATTCAGAGTGGGAGCATCGGGAAAGTGTGCAAGTTTTTTAAGTCCATCTATGGACTAAAGCAGGCATCGCAGAGTTGGAACATCTGTTTTGATGAAACGGTCAAAGAATTTGACTTTATCAAAATTCCAGATGAGCTATGCATTTATAGTTAGATTGTAGCACGAACTGTTGTATTCCTCGTCTTGTACGTGGATGACATTCTCTTGATAGGAAATGACATTCATATGCTACAATCTGTCAAAGCGTTCTTGTCACACAGGTTCTCCATGAAAGACCTGTTTGATGTCTCTTACATTCTGGGGATCCAGATCTATCATGATAGATCTAAGAGGATGTTAGGACTTTCACAATCCAGGTACATCGACACCATACTGAAAAGATTCAGTATGGAAGATTCTAAGTGCGGTAATTTACCGGCTTGTCACGGAATCACCCTCTCCAAAGAGATGTCTCCCAAGACTGATTTGGAAATCGCATGTCTATTATACCCTACACTTCTGCTGTAGGCTCTATAATGTATGCGATGTTGTGTACCAGACCAGATGTTTCTTACACACTGAGCGTGGTAAGCCGGTATCAGTCAAACCCTGGGGAGCAATATTGGACAGCAGTAAAGAACATTCTCAAGTACCTGAGAAGGACTAAGTATATGTTCTTGGTTTACGGTGGAAAAGACCTCCAGATCGAGGCCTTTGCTGACTCTAGCTTCCAGAGTGAAAAGAATGACTCCAAGTCCATGTCAGGTTATGTCTTTACCCTCAATGGAGGGACGGTCTATTGGAAGAGTTCCAAGCAGGACACCGTTGCTGACTCGACGATGGAAGCGGAGTATATCGTAGCTTCTAATGCCGCAAAAGAAGCAGTCTGGATGAGAAGTTCTTAACAGAACTTCAGGTGGTTCCATCCATTGTTGATCCAATACCTCTGTATTGTGACAACAACGAGGCTATAGCTTTAGCAAAGGAACCCAGTTCCCATCAGAAGTCCATTCACATCTTGAGGCGGTATCACCTGATCAGGGAGATCGTGGATCGCCGGGAGATTGATGTTCGGAGAGTTGCTATTGAGCAAAACACTGCAGATCCATTCACAAAGGCCAACCCTCAGACGCGGTTCGAGAGGCTATTCGAGATGATAGGTCTGCGATATGCCAGTACATGGCCTTAGTGCAAGTGGGAGATTGTTAGTGTAATGTGCCCTAGAGGCCATCATTGTATAGTACTTGTTTGTATATTACATTTTAGAAGCTTGGGATATATACACGGATTTATGACAATCTTGCTTGATATAGTAGTATGCTACTTGGTTTGTATCTATCTTAATATGTGTATATGTTTCTATTAACATATCGCTAATACATATTGATAGAGCCCTTAGGATCTTTGCTTGACTACCAGCGTTGTAATGGCAGTCACACTAGTGAGGGATGGATAGTCTACAAGCACATCCTTATACAGGTCCCTAGTCGTAGGATTATCGAGACAGGGCATCGATACTCCAGAGTAGACTAGTGTATACACTTCTCATCCCAGCATTGGGAGATGGTCTGTCCCACAGCCATCAGTACGTCGTACTGGAGATAGTATGCAGGTGCTTATTGGGTTATGAGTTACACTGGACAAACTCGTGGGGAACTGCTGGTTGGTACTATACCTATCGTCAGGTAGTAGTTCCCAGGTGACATGAGTACAGCTTAGTCCATTGACTTGATACTGTTACTTCGCCTCAAGTGTGTTCCCACTGTTATTATATTACTACCCTACCACGGCTCTGCTGAGTCGTGCAAATAGGTAGTAGTTGGGTGCAGTCCCGAAGCACTTGGAGGCAGTGGCGGTTAGATAGGATTCGTCTCTCCCGGTATTAGGGGTTGATGTCGCGCTGTGTTCAGAAATCCATTACACAAAGTCCTTGGCCAGGACAAGCGAGATTTACTGGTAGGTAGTCCAGTAGTTTCTCAGGGTGTTTTTGGCCGCACTTCGACATGGCTTATTGCACTATTAGGGGTCTGACGCTTGCCTCACCCCTAGGACCGATATGCGACACTCTTAGACGAATAGACCGGACTGTACGTAGATTGCCACAGACAGGCTCATTAGGAGTTTGGATGAGCTTGCTCATCGGCCTTCTTATCGACAGATACATGGGTAGCTATTACGTACAGCTAGTGCCGCTGACGTGATTGTGGTTAAACCCATTGCCAGAGTACTGTCGAGTCTTTAGAGTCCCACACAGAGGGTTTCCCAGGTTCGGGCGAAACGATGTAGAGGTCGTATGGTTTTACGATAGGGTTCGTATGGTTTTCACCCACCAACGCTGGCAGTGGCTTTAACCACAGACCGCAAGCAGCACAAGCTGTACGTAACGGTCCCCAGGTAGATGTCGATAAGAAGGCCGATGAAGAAACCCATCTGAACTCCTACTGAGCCTGATGTGACAATCTCCGTACAGTCCGGTCTGTTCGTTTAGGACTATCGCATATCGGGCCTAGGGGGCGACAAGCGTCAGTCCCCTAAAAGGCGGTATAAGTCATGTCGGAGTGAAGCCCATTACACCTTGAGAAGCTACTGGAAATCCTACCAGTAAATCTCGCTTGCCGTGGCCAGAGACTTTGCGTAATGGCTCTCCAGACACAACGCGATATCAACTCCTTATATCGGGAGAGACGAATCCTATCTAACCGCCACTGCCTCCAAGTGCTTCGGGACTGCACCCAACTGCTACCTGTTTGCAAGACTCCTTTGAGCCGTGGTAGGGTAGCAATCTAAGAACAATGGGAACACACTCGAGGTGAATCAGCAGTGTCAAGTCTGCGGATTATGCTGTACTCGTGTCACCTGGGAATTGTTAACTGACGACGGGTATAATACCAACCAACAGTTCCCTGCGAGTCCTGTCCGGTGTACCCGTAACCCAACGAGCACCTGTATACTATCTCCATTACAACGTACTGATGGCTGTGGGATAGACCATCTCCCCAACTAGGATGAGAAGCGTACACACAAGTCTACTCCGGAGTATCGATGCCCTGTCTCGATAATCCTACGACTATGGACCTGAAAAAGGATGTGCTTGTAGACTACCGAGCCTCCACTAGTGTGACTGCCATCACAACGCTGGTAGTCAAGCAAGATCCTAAGGGCTCTATCAATATGTATTCTCGATATGCTAACATATACACATATTAAGATAGAAATAAACCAAGTAGCATACTACCATGTTTAGCAAGACTGTTAATATAACTGTGAATATCCCAAGCTTCCATTAAGTAATATACAAGCTAGTATGATATAATAATGGCCCCTAGGGCATATACACTAACAATCTCTCACTTGCACTAGGGCCATGTACTGGCGTATCGAAGACCTATCATCTCGAGTATCCTCTCGAACTGAATCTGAGGTAAGGCCTTAGTGAATGGATCTGCAGTGTTCTCCTCTGTAGGAACTCTCCGGACCTCGATCTCCTATCGATCTATGATCTCCCTGATCAGGTGATACCGCCTTAAAATGTGTCTGGACTTCTGATGGGACCTGGGTTCCTCGGCTAAAGCTATAGCCCCGTTGTTGTCACAATACAGAAGTATTGGATCAACAATGGATGGAACCACCTGAAGTTCTGTGAGGAACTTCTTCATCCAGACCGCTTCTTTTGCGGCATCGCATGCAGCGATATACTCCGCTTCCATCGTCGAGTCAGCAACGGTGTCCTGCTTAGAACTCTTCCCGCACACCGCCCCTCCATTGAGGGTAAAGACATAACCTGACATGGATTTGGAGTCATCCTTGTCACTCTGGAAGCTGGAATCAGCAAATGCCTCGATCTTGAGGTCTTTTCCGCCATAAACCAAGAACATCTCCTTAGTCCTTCTCAGGTACTTGAGAATGTTCTTTACTGCTATCCAGTGCTTCTCCCCTGGGTCTGACTGATACCTGCTTACCACGCTCAGTGCGTAAGCTACATCTGGTCTGGTACACAACATCGCATACATTATAGAGCCTACCGCAGAAGCGTAGGGTATAATAGACATGTGATCCCTTTCCAAATCAGTCTTGGGAGACATCTCTTTGGAGAGGGTGATTCCGTGACAAGCCGGTAAACTACCGCGTTTAGAATCTTCCATACTGAATCTTTTCAGTATAGTGTTGATATACCTGGACTGCGAAAGTCCTAACATCCTCTTAGATCTATCACGATAGATCTGGATCCCCAGAATGTAAGAGGCATCACCCAGGTCTTTCATAGAGAACCTGTGTGATAAGAATCCTTTGACAGATTGTAGCATAGGAATGTCATTTCCTATTATTAGAATGTCATCTACGTACAAGACGAGGAATACGACAATTCGTGCTACAATTTTACTATATATACATGGTTCATCTAGATTTTTGATAAAGTCATATTCTTTGACCGTTTCATCAAAACAGATGTTCCAACTCCGCGATGCCTGCTTTAGTCCATAAATGGACTTAAGCAACTTGCACACTTTCCCGCCGCTCCCACACTGATTGAAACTTCTGGCTGATCCATATAGACGCACTCTTCCAAATTACCATTTAGAAAAGCCGTCTTTACGTCCATCTGCCAGATCTCATAATTATGGAAAGCGGCAATGGCAAGAAGGATCCGAATGGATTTGAGCATAGCCATTGGAGAAAAAGTTTCGTCATAGTCCAAACCAGGTCTTTGACGAAAACCCTTTGCAACAAGTCTAGCCTTATAGGTTTCCACCTGTCCATCTACACCAATCTTTTTCTTGAAGATCCATTTGCATCCTATGGGTTTTACCCCTCCTGGAGCAAGGTCCAAAGTCCATACTTTGTTGGTGTACATGGACTCCATCTCGGTCCGCATTGCATCCAGCCATCTTACCGAGTCGCCGCTCTGGATGGCCTGCTGGAAGCTAGTAGGTTCATCATTATCAATGACGCAATCCTCTCCATCCCCATCTATGAGAAAACCGTAGTATCTCTCAGGAGGATGAGACGGCCTACTACTCCTGCGGAGGAGTGCGGGAATGTCCTGTTCTTCTTGAACTACTGGTTCTACCAAACTTTCAGTAGTAGTTTGTGGTTCTGGAATTTCTTCCAGTTCTATTGCGCTCCCACTTGTTTCCTTTTCTAAAATCTGCTATTCTATAAAATGGGCATTATGAGAAACAAAAACCTTTTGTTCCTCTGCGTTATAGAAGAAATACCCCTTGGAGTTCTTTGGATATCCCACAAACTTACACTGTACTGATCATGCCTCGTGCTGCTTTTTAACAAAAGCTGGACATCCCTATATCTTCAGATACTGAAGATAGGGTTTCTTCCCACTCCACATCTGATATGGCGTGGTAGGCACAGTCTTGGTAGGAGCTCTGTTCAAAAGATATGCAGCTGATTCTAGTGCATAACCCCAGAAAGATTATGGTAACTCAGCATTACTCAACATTGAACATACCATATCCAATAGGGTTCGATTCCGTCTCTCCGATACACCGTTATGCTGTGGAGTGTATGGAGGAGTAAGCTGAGAGAGAATTCCTTTCTCTTTTAGGTAACCTAGGAACTCGGCACTTAAGTATTCACCACCTCGATCAGATCTCAGTGTCTTGATACTTTTGCCGGTTTGGTTTTCTACTTGATTCTTATATTCTTGGAATTTCTCAAAAGTCTTGGATTTATGTTTCATTAAGAAAATGAATCCGTACCTAGAGTAATCATCTGTAAAAGTAATGAAATATGAAAAACCACTTCTTGCATGTGTAGACATTGGACCACATACATCGCTGTGTATGAGTCCTAAGAGCTCACTCGCTCTTACTCCATGTCCAGTGAATGGAGTCTTTGTCATCTTTCCTTTGAGACATGATTGACAAGTTGCATAAGATTGATATTTGAACGGATCCAAATATCCTTCTCTATGTAACTTAGTTAACCTAGTCTCATTGATGTGACCTAGTCTACAATGCCATAAGAAAGCCTGATTTATATCCGGAGACTTTCTTTTTAGTGTGTTCTGGACATTGAAAATCTGTAATTGGTTTAATACGCATATACCGTTATCTAGTGTACCGGACCCAATCAAATCATGATTAAGGTGGATGTTAACAACATCGCTTACAAACGTGAAATCATAACCTTCTTTTGATAACAACGATGCTGATATGATATTACACGTTAAACAAGGTACAAAAAAATAGTTGCGCAAAACCAAAATATGTACACTCGTCAATCCAAGGTGATAATCCCCAACGGACACAGCACCCACGCTAGCTCCGTTAGCAACCTGGAGGGTCATATCACCAACCTTCAGCACTCTACGGTTTCTCAGTGCCTGCAATGAATTGCATATATGAGATCCTGATCTGGTGTCCAATACCCAGGAAGTAGAGTTGATTGGCAGACAATTTTCAATTACAAACACGCCTGAAGTCGAAACCACAGCTTTCTTCGGTTCCTGGTTCTTGGCAATCCAAGCTTTGCAATTTTTCTTCCAATGGCCTTTTCCTACGATAGTGGAAGCACTCGTCCTTTGCCACTACTGGCACCGCAACCTTTGCCTTTCCCTTAACTCCCACCTTACCAACACCACCTCTTGGTTTGGTAGCGACCTTCATCTTCTTTCCTTTGGCCCTTGCCTTGGACCTGGAAGAGGAAGCACCGCGAACAAACATAGTGGGTGTTTCCCTTGCTTTCTGCAAGGTGCCCTCTGCACTCCTCAACATGTTAAGGAGTTCTGGAAGTTCAACTTCTTTTCCTTGAATGTTGAAATTCAGAATAAAATGGGTGTAGGTGGAAGGAAGGGACTGAAGAACCAAGTCTGTATAGAGCTCGTTCTCTAAAGTTGTCCCGAGGTCCGCGAGCTCTTCTATATAGCCAATCATCTTTAGGACATGTTCTCCTACAGATGATCCGACGGCCAGCCTCGACCGAAACAAGTTCTTCAAGGTCTCGTATCTAGTTATACGAGAATGCTCTCCATACAGATCTTTTGTGTGGAGAAATACGGATTCAAGATCCATATCCTCGTGCTTCCTCTGATGTTTATTATTCATAGAGGCAAGCACGATGCATTTGGCCTTCGCGCAATCTAACTCCCAGGTCTTATGGATTTCCTTATCCGCAATACTGGATTCTAGACCAAGGAATTCAGGTGCCTTAGCAGTAAGGAAATACCCCAATTTGTCATAAGTCAAAGCCATCTTAACATTCCAAAACCAATCTTTATAGTTTGGCCCTGTCAATATATTTTTTTCTAATAGTAACTTAAGGAATGTCATGTTCTTGGTCGCTGCAATGAGAGAGAGAGGGAACACTTTAGCATGATGCTCTTGCAAGTTTAGAGTGGTTTTAGTTTATCTAAACTGGATGGCTCCCACTGTTTCTCGAATCCCTACTCAAACCAAAAAGGAAGAACTAGTCAGGATTATTCTCACCGTACAATTCTTGCTTAACCGTTCAGCCAGGCTGGTGTCGGTACTTCGAAGGAGGTTTTACGACGCTTTCGCGAAGTTCCTTAATTAAATAATCTCTTTTCTCTGGGGGCATAGCCCCGCTGACACCTTTCTCGACACCTACTTGGTTTATAGCATTGATCGTTAAGTGACGAATCTCCTGATGAGTAGCGAAAACTCACAGTAGGATCGGGATCCAAATATCATCGTGTGATAAAGCTGAAGGAATCCTACCAAATTTATCACACTCCAAATGGTATGCTACTCTTAGCAAATTTCAGTTTCTTTAGAAATTCCCGATATAAATTTCTGCCCCATGCTCTTATGACCTTGGCGTTGGTCAAAATGTCATAAGTCACATGTCAAGTTCTACCCATCATTATCTTATTAATTTGAACCCATCCGTACATACCCCTGACGTTGGCCAAATGATAATACGACTGTCCCAAACTAACTCATCTATCTATGCAACAAATGAATCCCAGCAGCTACCAAACACTATGTCTTGGCATTGGTCAAAATACATAGCTTGAATACTACTAAATACCCAAATGAAATGACGGAGGGCTACGAATGGTTTTGGCGAAACCGTGAACGTAGTGAACTTGATATGATCGAAGGAACTTGATAGCTTTTAAAAGGAGTGGCTTAAGCTCCGCAATTTAAAAAATATCTTCTGTTTTAAAATAACCGAGTGGTTTCTTTTAAACTGTTCCATCGTTCACCTTTGGTTTATTTCCTTTGCATTAATATAATGCGTCCCATCAATTAACTTATCATTGCAGAAAACAACGAAAATACAACGTCCTCTTATGCCATCCGCATTCACCACTGGGGTCCCGTCATTCACCCGTTAGGTTACTTAACTAACGACAGAGCGGGGGATGGGCTAGCGCGGGTGTAAAACATAAGTGACGCCTAATAGATATCATATATAGATATTGTACATTCGTCAGACGCAATAATAGGCATTCCAGATCACAGATGAATATATTGGATTTTCTACGATCCGCATTCCTTTTGAGCCTGCAAAGAAAGACGGATTACACAGTCGCGATGAATAGCCAAAACCCCACCCTAGACCCCTACGGGTACGGCAAACTACCCGCCAAGTACCCGAAGTGAAGCGGTCTCCCTTAACAACGTGAGTAGGCCACTAAACACTTCAAAGTACCCGGTAGTTTGTGCACCCCATCTTGGGTCTATCTTAGGAGCAGAAAACAGTAAATGAAATAATACAACGGTGGCTACAACCTCAGCCCGGATGTGCCCCGCAAAAGAATATTACAATAATTTACAAATTATAGTTGAATGAAATAAACACTCGTCTCACATCCCCGGCTATCCATTCACGACAATCCAACAAGTCCACAAACACAAACCAGTAAAAAACATTACAGAAATGTGCAACCCCTTGCTAACCGACATACTAGTAGTTAGGGGAGGTTTACGAACACATTAAACAAATCACAGATATAATCAAGTTAGCCAAACATCTTAGAATTTCGATCAAGCAAACACAAATGATTCAACTCCAAATAATTCTCTATGCACCTGAAACCTGAGCAGAAACAAAACATCCCAGAAAATACAAAATCAACACAGAAGAGTTACTGGGCAAATTCGGACTGACTCGACTTCAACTCGGCCGCGGATCCGTGGCGAATCACTTTGGATCGGCCGCGGTTCCGTGGCGGTTTGGCCGAGTTACGATCCCAAATTTCTCCAGTAATCTTATAATTCCCTGCTTGTATTTTTAAGGGTCCCCGAAAAATTTTTAGACCCCATTTAAAAATCGGCAGAAACTAGGTCAAAACGTCGTATTTTTGGGTTCGTTTTGCGATCGAATTTCTAACGACTTTGCTAACAAGTTAGTTATGGTTTAGCGAGGCTCTGATACCACTGTAAGTCGACGTTAGACACCCTACATGATGCAGGGAGGCGAAATAGGTAAAACAATCATTTTGTTTAAACTAACATCGACTAACTTTACAGATGTTTGTTAAACCCTAACTAACAACAACATAGAAGTGATTAGCTACTATGAAAGATGATTATACCTAATGAATCAAGTCCTTCTTGTTCTCATAGACCACCTCCTCGTCGGCCTCCTCGTTGTGATAGAAGATCCACCCGAGAGCTACTTCTCCAAGCTTTAACCTCGCACTTGAGGTAACTAGGTTGCTATGAGTGCTAATCAAAGTAACCTAGAGGATATAGAATAGGATTAGGGATCTGTTAGTCTTGCTTACCTTGGATCTCAACACATGAGAGGTTAGGGTTAGGGTTGAAGAGAGAGAATGTGAAAGTTATTATCAAATGGAAATTAACTCATTTGTGTATATATATCATGAAGCATAAAATATCTTGCACAAAATATCTTTGCACAAATATCTTCATGCTTCATTTAATACAAATGAATCATCTAATGAGTCATTAAAACCATTAATGCTTCATTAACTCACTTGATGAATCATCTCCATGAGTCATAAAATCATTTAATGCATATAACACCTAAGCTCTCCACCTCATCAATCTTCTAGAAGCTTCTTGAGTAATTACGAGAACGCCCCTCCTATCCGTGAAAACACGGAAATACTGAGACTGTATAAATCTAATAATCCAATACTAGAATCTGGCTTAAACCAAGGCCTGCTAGTATAAACTGTCCGAACATCGTACGTGCATAAATGCACGTGCGTGTCCGAACCCTGTCGTAAAACCATACGACCTCTATATCGTTTCGCCCGAAGCAGGGAAACTCTCTGCGTGGGACTCTAAAGACTCGACTACTACGCTCGCAGTGGGTTTAACCACAAACCGCAAGCAGCACTAGCTGTACGTAATGGTCCCCAGGTAGATGTCGATAAGAAGGCCGATGAGGAAACCCATCCGAACTCCTACTGAGCCTGATGTGAAATCTCTGTACAGTCCGGTCTGTTCGTCTAGGACTATTGCATATCGGGCCTAGGGGGGCGGCAAGCGTCAGTCCCCTAAAAGGCGGTATAAGTCGTGTCGGAGTGAAGCCCATTACACCTTGAGAAGCTACTGGAAATCCTACCAGTAAATCTCGCTTGCCCTGGCCAGGGACTTTGCGTAATGGCTCTCCAGACACAGCGCGATATCAACTCCCTATACCGGGAGAGACGAATCCTATCTAACCGCCACTGCCTCCAAGTGCTTCGGGACTGCACCCAACTGCTACCTGTTTGCACGACTCCTTTGAGCCGTGGTAGGGTAGCAATCTAAGAACAGTGGGAACACACTCGAGGCGAAGTAGCAGTGTCAAGTCTGCGGACTATGCTGTACTCATGTCACCTGGGAACTGTTAACTGACGACGGGTATAATACCAACCAACAGTTCCCTGCGAGTCCTGTTCGGTGTACCCGTAACCCAACGAGCACCTGTATACTATCTCCAGTACAACGTACTGATAGCTGTGGGACAGACCATCTCCCCAACTGGGATGAGAAGCGTACACACTAGTCTACTCCGGAGTATCGATGCCCTGTCTCGATAATCCTACGACTAGGGACCTGAAAAAGGATGTGCTTGTAGACTACCCAGCCCCCACTAGTGTGACCGCCATCACAACGCTGGTAGTCAAGCAAGATCCTAAGGGCTCTATCAATATGTATTCTCGATATGCTAACATATACACATATTAAGATAGAAATAAACCAAGTAGCATACTACCATGTTTAGCAAGACTGTTAATATAACTGTGAATATCCCAAGCTTCCATTAAGTAATATACAAGCTAGTATGATACAATAATGGCCCCCAGGGCATATACACTAACAGTTGGAACTCTCGGGTGGATCTTCTACTACTTCGAGAAGCCGACGAGGAGGTGCTTTCCATTTCCACTCTAAGGAGTTCGCAAGGTGAAGGAGGACAGTGGGAAGCCAAGAAGGACTTGGAACTTTGGGTATAATTTTCTTACAAAGTAGATAATACCTCTAGTTAGTTTGTTAGTTATGGTTTAGCTAAGATCATGGAGTTCTAGTCGATGTTACCTTGTTTGTAAAAATCGTTTTTTACCCATTCCGCCTCCCTGCAAATTCGTGGGGTGAGTAACGTCGACTTACAGTGGTATCAAAGCCGACTAAACCATAGCTAACAGAATAAACGACAAGTAAAACTACGAAACCGAAATAACCCGAAAACATCGATGCGTAGATCCAAGTCTCTATCGATTTTTCATGAGACTCTAAAAATTATTTTAGCAACTGTAGAGTACTCCTTGAACTGTAAAAGTGAACATAGAACAAAAATGTGACATTTTCACCCAAACTAGGCCGACCACAATGCCCAAAAATCCGGTTGTTAGCTCATACTGTGATTTTGAACAATTGCTACCATGTACCTTCCATGGTTTGCAACATCATATCAGTTTCTTTACTTGATAGAGATGGATATAAGTTTGTTCTTGATAGAAATATCATGAACATTTACCTTAATCAGGTATTGGTTGCAGAAGGTACACTGTGTAATGGTATCTAAGTTCTAAATCAAAACACAATTTTCAATCTACAAAACACACGCAAGAGGAAGAGTTCATATACGAACGAATCCTACTTGTGGCATTGTAGACTTGGTCATATCGAAGAGAAAAGACTGATTAAATTACATAAGGATGGATATTTGGATACGTTCGAATTTTCATCTTATGAAACTTGTCAGTCTTGTCTCAAGCGAAAGATGACCAAATCTCCGTTCACCGGACACGGAGAAAGAGCAGGAGAGCTCTTGGGACTCGTACACAGTGATGTATGTGGTCCAATGTCTATACATGCACGGGGTGGGTTCTCGTACTTCATTACATTCACTGACGATCTCTTTAGGTTCGGGTATGTCTATCTTATGAAACACAAATTTGAAGCTTTGAGAAATTCAAAGAATTCAGAAAGGAAGTAGAGAACCAGACTGGCAAAAGTATCAAGATCCTTCGGTCGGATAGAGGAGGGGAGTACTTGAGTACGGAATTCCAGGGATTTTTAAGAGAGAATAGTATTCTCTCTTAGCTTACTTCTCCGTATACACCACAACACAATGGTGTATCGGAACCGAGGAACCATACCTTATTGGACATGGTTCACTCTATGATGAGTAATGCAGAATTGCCTCTTTCATTCTGGGGGATTGCGCTTGAAATAGCAGCGTACCTATTGAATCAGGTTCAGTCTAAATCTGTGCCTATGACTCCATATGAAATATGGAATGGTAAAAGACCATATCTTAAGCGTATTAAGATATGGGGTTGTCCGGCCTATGTGGAAACACAGAAACCGGACAAACTTGAGGCACGGTCAGTTCTATGTAAGTTTGTGGGGGTATCCAAAGCATTCGCATGGATATCTGTTCTACCACACTAAGGAACAGAAGGTGTTTGTATCTCGCCGCGCCACCTTTTTGGAAAGGGGATTTCTTGCAAAAGAAATTAGTGGGAGTACAGTAGAACTGGAAGAAACTTCAGAACCACAAACTGAAACTGAAGATTTGGTGGAATCTCAGAATTCAATAACCCCAGAAGAACCTCAGCTACTCCGCAGATCTGGTAGGGTTTCTCATCCACCCGAGAGATACTACGGTTTTCTCATAGACAGGGATCGAGAGGATTGCATCTTGGAAGAAGATGATCCTACTAGTTTCAGGCTGGCCATTATCAGTAGGGACTCTGATAAGTGGTTGGATGCTATGAGATCCGAAATGGAGTCCATGTACACAAATAAAGTGTGGACCTTAGAAGTTGCTCCACCTGGGGTAAAACCCGTTGGATGCAAATGGAACTACAAAAGAAAGATTGGTGTAGATGGACATGTGGAAACTTATAAGGCTAGACTTGTTACAAAAGGTTTTCGTCAAAGACCAGGATTGGACTATGACGGAACTTTTTCTCCAGTGGCTATTCTCAAATCTATTCGGATCCTACTTGCCATTACTGCCTTCCATGACTATGAAATATGACAGATGGACGTAAAAACGGCTTTTCTAAACGGAAGTTTAGAATAGTGCGTTTATATGGATCAGCCAGAAGGTTTTGTAGACAGTGGGAGCAGCGGGAAGGTGTGCAAGTTGCTTAAATCTATTTATGGATTGAAGCAGGCATCGCAGAGCTGGAACATTTGTTTTGATGAAACGGTTAAGGAATTTGACTTCATCAAGAACGAGGATGAGCCATGTATTTATAAGAAGATTGTAGGATAAACTGTCGTATTCCTAGTCTTTTACGTGGACGACATTCTTTTGATAGGAAATGATATTCCTATGCAACAATCGGTCAAGTTGTTCTTGTCACATGAAAGACCTGGGTGATGCCTCATACATTCTGGGGATCAAGATCTACAGAGATAGATCCAACAGATTATTAGGACTTTCGCAGTCCCGGTACATAGAGACCGTACTAAAGAGATTTAATATGGAAGATTCCAAGTGCGGTAACATACCCGCATTGCACGGAATCACCCACTTTAAGGAGATGTCTCCCAAGAATGACGAGGAGAGGGTTCGCATGAGCACCATACTAACGTTTCGGCGATAAGATCTATAATGTATGTGATGCTGTGTACAAGACCAGATGTAGCTTACGCGCTAAGCGTGGTGAGCCGGTATCAGTCGAACCCAGGTGAGAACCACTGGACAGCAGTAAAGAATATTCTCAAGTACCTGAGAAGGACTAAGGAGATATTCTTGGTTTTCGGTAATGGAGACCTCAGGGTCGAGTCCTTTACCGATTCTAGCATTCAGAGTGATAAGGATGATAGCAAGTCTGTCTCGGGTTTTGTATTTACCCTCAACGGAGGGGCAGTGTGTTGGAGGAGTTCCAAACATGACACCGTTGCAGACTCGACGATGGAGGTTGAATACATTGCTGCAAGCGATGCCGCAAAAGAAGCTGTCTAGATGAAGAAGTTCATTGCTGAACTTCAGGTGGTTCCGTCCATTGTTGATCCGAAATCTTTGTATTGTGATAACAATGTGGCTATAGCTTTAGCGAAGGAACCACGGTCCCATCAGAAATCCAGACACATCTTAAGGCGGTATCACATGATCAGGGAGATCATTGATCGCCAGGAGATCGAGATACGGAGAGTGGACACTAAAGAAAACACGGTGAATCCATTTACAAAGGCCCTCCCTCAAGCGCAGTTCAAGCGACTTTTTGAGATGTTGGGTATGCGGTAAGCCAACAGCTAGCCTTAGTGCAGACGTTATGTATTCGGTACAACAATTACTGGCTTTTAGTGAAAGTAGGAGATTGTTGGATATGTATGCCCTAGAGGCCATTTTTGTATATGTATACATGTGGATACTGGGGATATGTATGTACATGACATTCTTGCTTGGTTATATAATATATTGTTTCAGTTGTCTTTTATCAGGATATGTGTATTTGTTTTTATTGATACTTTATCCAGCTAGCATATATTGATAAAGACTTGATACAGTAGTATACTATTATGGTTTGACTTTATCTTAACATGGCATATGTTATACACATTATTACATATTACGGTTACATGTTGATAAAGCCCGTAGGATCTTGCTTGACTACCTGCGTTGTGATGGCGATCATACTTGTGGGAGCAGGGTAGTCCATAAGCACATCCTTAAATTGTCCCTAGTTACATGAGTATCGAGACTGGGCATTGATACTCTAGAGTAGACTAGTGTATACGTTTCTAGCCCCAACAAGGGGCAATGGTTGGTCTCGCAGCCATTGGTCAGATGTGCCTAAGATCGTATACAGGTGCTCACTGGGTATGAGTACACTGGACGGACTCGTGGAGAACTTCCAGATGGTACTATACCTATCGTCAGATGGAAGTTCTCAGGTGACACGTGTACAGGTTAGTCTTCGGACCTGAGATCATCATTTGTCTCATGTGAGTTCCCACTGTGCTTTGATCACTACCCAACCGCGACTCTACTGAGTCGTGCAAACAGGTTTTGGTTGGGTACATTCCCGAGCCACATGGAGGTAGTGAGTGCTTGTTGGGGATTCGTCTCTCCCGGTATTGGGAGTCGATATCGCACTATGTTCGACTGGTCAGGACTGTAAGAACTTGGCCAAGGCAGTTGGGATTTTCTAATAGGTTGATCATTAGTTTCCCGAATTGGTCCTGAGCCACATCAGCACGAATTATCGGGTTATTTGGGTCTGACGTATACCACCCCCTAGACCCAGTATGCGATACTCTTAGACGAAGAGACCGGACTGTATGGATATTGTCACGGATAGGCTCAGTTGGGATCCGGATGAGTTTGCTCGTCGGCTTTCCTTTTCGACAGGTACCTGGGTAGCCGTTACGTACAGCTAGTACCGTTGACGTGCTTGTGGTTATGGATTTATCCAGTAACGTACTGCCGGCGTACTGTTGAGTCTTTAGAGTCCCACATAGAAGGTTTCTCTGCTTCAGGCGAAATGATGTAGAGGCCGTTTGGTTTTACGACAGGGTTCGATCACATGCGTGTACTTGTGCACGTATGATGTTCGGGCGGATAATACTAGTGGGCTTTGGTTTAAGCCGGATTCTAGTATTATATTGTTGGATTATTTTCGTCTTTCTTATATTCATATTTTTCGAAATACGGATACATGTATGTATATACGGTGAGGGGTATTCTTGTAATTTGTTACAAGAGTGCTTTTAGAAGAAGAAACCTCATTATTTGTTTTAACCATTTAGTTAAATGGTTAATGAGGTGGAGGTATGAGGTGTTGAATTTTCTTAAGTGAAGCATGGCTAATTGTTGACTCACTTGGTGAGTCATGGGTTACTATTGAGGCAAGATAGCATCTAGATATTTTGTAGAAAATATCTAGATATTTTTGTAGGGAAGATAATTTATTATTATTATTTTTGGCATGCTTGCTTTATTAGTCATATGTCTTAGCCATTCTTCACTTGAGTTTTCTTATGTTGCTCTCTACAACACTTTCATCTTCTCCAAGCTTCTCTTCTTCTACCTCAAACCCTAATAGTCTCATGTGTTGAGAAACATATGGTTCTTGAGACAAATTAATCCATCATCACTCTCTAAATCACCTAGGCTACTTGGATTAGCAAACTAAGTGACCTAGTTACCTCGGTTTAGAGGTAGGAGCTCAAAGTAGACACTCTCGGGTGGATCATCTTTGACATGAGGAAGCCATCGATCAAGCAAAATCATGGAGGCCACAAGGAGCATGCTAAAGGAGAGGAGTGAAGACCCGAAAGACTCGAGCTCCTTGGTATATACTCTTTTCATAGTAGATAGCTTCTTTGTAACTAGTTAGGTTTATGGTAGATCCAGTTTAGGGTTATTCTAGCGCCAAGTTTTGATCGTTTGAAAAATTTTTGTTCCGCAATCGGCCATGAATGATGGCTATGGCGTTAGCATAACCTTTCAGTGTCTTCTTCTTCTAGAAGCACTCTTGTGAAATTACAAGAATACCCCTCACCGTATATACATACCCGTATTTGTACTACGAATACCAAGAGATGAAAATAATCCAATATTATAATCCTAGAATGCGGCTTAATCCTAAGCCCGCTAGTATTATTCGTCCGATCAAAAATACGTGTAGCTAGTACACGTATATGATCGAAACCCTACACGTAAAACTATACGGCCTCTACATCGTTTCTCCTGAACTAGGGAAACCCTCTGTGTGGGACTCTAAAGACTCGAAAGTATGTTGGCAGTGGGTTTAACCACAAGCACATCAGTGGCACTAGCTGTGCATAACGGCTACCTAGGTACCTGTTGAAAAAGAAGGCCGACGAGCAAACTCGTCCGAACTCCTACTGAGCCTGTCCATGGCAATCTCTGTACAGTCCGGTCTGTTCGTCTGAGAGTATCACATGCCGGGTCTAGGGCGTGGAAAATGTCAGACCCCTAATAACCTGACATGTCGTGCTGATATGGCTTAAGGCCGTCTGAGAATCTACTGATCTAACTATCAGTAATTCTCAATCCGCCCTGGCTAGGGACTTATGATATTGGCTATCTAAACACAACGCAATATCGACTCCCTATACTGGGAGAGAAGAATCCCCAACAATCGCTCACTACCTCCATGTGGCTCAGGACTATACCCAACTTAACCCTATTTTCACGACTCATTAGAGCTGTGGTAGGGTAGTAATCAAAGTACACTGGGAACTTACATGAGACAAATGATGACCTCATGTCGATAGACTATCTGTACTCATGTCACCTAAGAACTACTATCTGACAATAGGTTTAATACCATCTATCCAGTCCTCGGCAAGTCCTTCCAGTGTACTCACCCCAAGTGAGCACCTGTATACAATCTTAGGTGCATCACACCAATGGCTGTGGGACCAACCATCTCCCCTCGTCAGGGTCTAGAAATGTATACATTAGTCTACTCTGTAGTATCGATGCCCAGTCTCGATACTCCCATGACTAAGGACATTTAGGGTGTGCTAATCGACTACCCAGCTCCTACAAGTATGATTGCCATCATAACACTGGTAGTCAAGCAAGGATCCTAAGGGCTTTATTAATATGTATAATCGATATGAAATAACAAGTAAAACATATCACATGTTAAGATAAAGGCAAACCAAATAGCATACTATCATATTGAGCAAGATTGTCCAGTACATACATATCCCTAGCATCCTACACAATGAAGGCCTCTAGGGCATACATATCCAACAAGACGAAAAACCTTTAACGTAATGAACTTGATCTCATTGTAAGAACCAAGTGGTTTTTCAAATATATAGTGGCGCAAACTTTTGCCAAAGAGGTCACTTCCTGTGAAGGGATCTAGGCTCTTAATGTGGTTCGATATTCTTAACTGAATAGCTCTATGCAAAGCAAAAGATCATGACTATATTGAAGTTATTACGGTGACGCCAACTTTTTCCCAGCAGGTCCATCCCCATGAAAGGATCTAGGCTCTTGCCTCATCGAATAAGGTGCATGATATTCATGACCGAATACCGCTGTGCAAAGCAAAAGATCACGACAATGGTTTTTAAAAACAAAGGTTCGACAACATCATTATAAGTTTTTTTTACTTGCATTAAACATATAATGTGTTAGTGTATATGCCCTAGAGGCCATTACTGTATCATACTAGTATGTATATTACTTAATGGAAGCTTGGGATATTCACCTTGTATTGACAATCTTGCTCAAAATAGTAGTATGCTACTTGGTTTGTTTCTACTTCAATGTGTACATGTGTTTATTTTTGTATATCGCTTATACACATTAGTAGAGCCCTTAGGATCTTTGCTTGATTACCAGCGATGTGATGGCCGTCACACTAGTGGGGCTGGGTAATCTATAAGCACATCCTTATGCAGGTCCCTGGTCGCAGGACTATCGAGACAGGGCATCGATACTCCGGAGTAGACCAGCGCATGCGCTTCTCATCCCAGTGTGGGAGACGGTCTGTCCCACAGCCGTCAGTACGTCGTACTTGAGATAGTATGCGGGTGCTCGTTAGGTTACGGGTACACTGGACAGGACTCGTCGGGAACTGACTAGTTGGTATTATACCTATCGTCAGTTATCAGTTCCCAGGTGACATGAGTACAGCTTAGTCCGCTGACTTGACACTGTCACTCCGCCTCGAGTGTGTTCCCACTGTACTTTGATCACTACCCTACCACGGCTCAAAGGAGTCGTGCAAACAGGTAGTGGTTGGGTGCAGTCCCGAAGCACTTGGAGGCAGTGACGGTTAGACAGGATTCGTCTCTCCCGGTATTGGGGGTTGACATCGCGCTGTGTCTAGGAGAGCCATTACACGAGTAGTCCCTGGCCAGGGCAAACGAGATATACTGGTAGGTTTCCAGTGTTATCTCAGGGTGTATTGGGCTTCACTCCGGCACGACTTGTACCGCTATTGGGGGACTGACGTTTACCGCCCCCTAGGCCCGCCATGCGATGTATCAGACGAACAGACCGGACTGTATGGAGAATGTCACACTCAGGCTCAGTAGGAGTTCAGATGGGTTTCGCCTCGTCGGTCTTCTTGTCGGCGTTACCTGGGGACCGTTACGCACAGCTAGTGCCGCTTGCGGTCTGTGGTTAAACCCACTGCCAGCGTAGTGTCGAGTCTTTAGAGTCCCACACAGAAAGCTTTTCGCCTTTAGGCAAAAGAGTAGAGGTCGCATGGTATTGCGACAGGTCGCATGGTTTTGCGACAGGGTTCGGTCACATCCGTGCACTTGTGCACGTACAGTGTCCGGACAGTTTACACTAGCGGGCTTTGGTTTAAGCCAGATCCTAGTGTACCTTATGGGATTGGATTTATCCAGTTTGCATTCGTGTTCCTCGGAACGCGGATGCGGGTGTGTATGCACAGTTGACAGGGAGGCAGAGGCAGTGGATTCTCATTAGGGTTGTTGACAGTTGACCGTTGACTTTTGACTTTTTGCTCAACCCTAATGAGAATATGATTTGTGATTAACTATTATATTAATTAAGTATTATGGTGATATGGTTGTTGACTTGTTGACTTTTGTTGACTTGTTGACTTTGGTGACTTGTTGACTTTTGTTGACTTGTTGACCGGTTGACTAGGCTTGACTAGTTGACCATCATGATAACCATGGTTATCATTTCATGCCAAAGACTTTTTCTTGCTTGTTCATTTGAGTAAAATGAGTGCATGACATGATAAGGTTATGGTTACTTCAACCATCACATAAGACTTTTGTTGATATGATGAGTTATCATTGCTTTGGATTATGAGAGGGTGAAAGACAAAAGAGTTGCTCATTCTTTCTTGCTCATTCTCTCTCTTGTTCTTGAGCTCTCCTCTTGCTCTCACCCTCAACCTCTTGCTCCCTCTCTTGATCTATGGTTCTCTTGTCTCATGAGTTGAGAATCAAGAACCATAGATAAAATCCCATTCTATTTCCTCTCTACTCATTCTAGTTCACTAGGTTTAGCAAACCAAGTGAACTAGTTTCTTCAAAGACCGAAGAAGGAGCTAAAGGTTGGAGCTTTCAAGTGGATCTATCTTCGGCGTACGGAGACGACGAGAAGGAGCCATCGGACCACCACCGGAGCTTGAAGACGAAGGAGTTCAAGTTTAGGTATAACCATCTTCATCCGAGTAGCTAAATATCTTTAGCTTAGTTTGCTAGTTTTAGTTTAGGTAACGATCCCGACCATAAGTTAGTCCATGTTGCCTCTTGCGATAAAAATTCGTTTTTATACCGTTTCCGCCTCCCCGTAAGAACCGGGGGTCGCAACGTGGACTTACAGTGGTATCAGAGCCTAACTAAACTTAAACTAGCTTGGTAGTGAAGTGTAACGAAGTTCGGAACCGGAAAAATCCAAAAACCAAACTTTACAAAAACCTGAGTTTCTGTTGAAATATTTTCTGGTCAAAATGAAAAAATTTATACTTGTAAATTCGGCTCAGGGTTTTGTGTGAACACCCAAGAAAAACGATACAGTGATTCGTCTAAACTGCCGCCCTTCCGCCGCGTGAGCCTTCTTAGCCGCCGCGGAACCGCCGCGAGTTGTTGTCTTCTCTGCATCGTTTTTCGTGCAGTGTGTGTCTGTGTTGGTTTTGGGATTTTTGGAATATATTATATGTGCCCAGATTTTCCAGAAAAGAAATTTCCTTTTGGGGTCCTATAATTCCGTATTTTTTCCGAACTTCACTGCACTTTGACTATGATGGTTATATCTGTAATGTTTGCATGTATTGAACGTCGGCTTATCGCTATAAGTCGATTGGTCGGGGTTATACATGATCTGTAATGTGCTGGAATGTGTATATAAATATGTTGGATTGTCGCGGGTGAATAGCCGGGGGTTGTGAGACGAGAGTTTTCTTTTCTTGCAATTCATGTAAATTTGTAAATTGATGTAATAATTATTTGTATGGCCGCACAACCGGGAAGGGGTTGTAGCCGTCATTGTATAATTTCTTTTTACTGTTTTTGCTCCTAGGATAGACCCATGGAGGGGTGCACAAACTACCGGGTATGCCGAAGTGTCGAGTGGCCTACTCATGGAGTTGAGGGAGGTTGCTACGCTTCGGGTACTTGGCGGGTAGTTTGCCGCACCCGTAGGGGTCTTGGGTGGGGTTTTGGCTATTCACCGCGACCGTGTTATCTGTTTTTGTTACAGGCTCGTACAAATTACAGATTGCTAGTATATCCAATGTATTTATCTGTGATCTGTAATGTCTATCATTGCTTACTATTTAGGCGTTGCTTATGTTTTACAGACGCGCTAGCCCAGCCCCCGCTCTGTCGTTAGTTAAGTAACCTAACGGGTAATGACGGGGCCCCGTGGCGAATGCGAATGGCATAAGCGTACGTCATATTTTGGTTGTTTTCTGCAATGGTAGGATTAAATGATGGGACGCATTAAAAGAACTAATGCAAGAATATCACGCATTAAAAGAACTAATGCAAGCAAAACATGCATTAAAAGAACTAATGCAAGAAAATAAACCAAGTATAAGTCGTTGGAACATTTTCGAAAAACCACTCGGTTCTTTTCAAAACAAACTTTTAAAATGCGGAGTTTGAGCCACTCCATTTAAAAGCTATCTCGTTCCATCGACTAAATCAAGTTCACTACGTTCACGGTTTCGCCAAAACCATTCGTAGCCCTCCGTCGTTTCATATGAATATTCAACAGTATTCAAGCTGTGTTTGTTGGCCTTAGTCAAGGCACAGTGTTTGGTAGCTGGTGGGTATTCATATGTTGCATAGATAGAATGCGTTGGTTTGGGACAGTCGTATTACCTTGTTGGCCTTAGTCAAGGGTATATACGGGTGGATTCAAATTAACCTGGACAACGACGGGTAGAACTTGACATGTGACTTATGATTTGTTGGCCTTAGTCAAGGTCATAAGAGCATGGGGCAAAAATATACATCGGGAGTTTCATAAGTACTGAAACTTGCTAGATTTGCATACCATTTGGAGTGTGATGATTCTGGTAGGATTCCTTCAGTTTCTTCACGCGATGATATTTGGATCCCGATCCTACTGTGAGTATATGCTACTCCTCGGAAAATTTCTCACTAAACGATCAATGTTATAAACCTAGTAGGTGCCTAGAAAGGTGTTAGCGGGGCTACGCCCCCAGGGAAAAGAGGTTCTTTAATTAAGGAACTTCGCGAAAGCGTTGGAAAACCTCCCTCGAAGTACCGACACCGGCCTGGCTGAACGGTTAAGCAAGTATTGTGCGGTGGGATTGATCCCGACTAATTCTTCCTTTATGGTTTGAGGAGGGATTCGAGAAACAGTGGGAGCCATCCTGTTTAGACAAACTAAAAACCACTCTAAACTTGCAAGAGCATCATGCTGAGTGTTTCTTCTTCTCTCTCTTAATTGCAGCGACCCTGTGACCGCACCTAGGTTACATCTAGATAAAAATATGACTGAACCTGACTGTTATGACTGGCAAAGGTCTGTCCAGATGTCCATTGCCCATAACAAGCTGGGACACCTCTTAACTAATCAAATCCCTGCTGTCTCAGGTCCAGTTTCCCCTGTCACGGATGTTCACATCCGCAGGACACCGGAAAAGGATTGTGCGAAAGCCAAGTGCCTCGTGTTAGCCTCAGTTAATGGTGCAAACCAGAGGCAGCACGAGAAGATGGACTCAGTTTCTATCTTCCTCCATAACAAAGTTTTATATGGAGAGCAATCTCGTATCGCAAGATATGAGACCTCGAACGAATTGCTTCAAGCGAGGTTGGCTGTCGGGTCATCTGTAGGGGGCAACGTCCTTACAGAGACCAGCTATTTTAAGCTCACGGACCTGGAGACCACGTTGGAGAATGGGTCAAGTACTGACCTAATTCTACAGTCCCTGCCCTCTGCTTATACCCTGAAAGAAACCAGGGAAGAAAAAGGAAAAACAAGGGCAAAAGTTTCGGGACTGGATATGATTAAAGAGGGACGTTCCTATTGTAACGGGAATGAACTATGGCAGAGAGATTGCAGGGCTTGTAAAGCCAGTAGCCAGAATTCGAAGCATGTTGTGGCTTCGGCTTCGAGTGTGTTTGTAATTGAGAACTGTTTGTCAGTTAACCCTACTTCCTGGGTATTGGATACCGGATCAGGATCTCACATCTGTAATTCGTTACAGGGTCTGAGAAACCGTAGGGTTATCAGGAAAGGTGATATGACTCTCAGGGTTGCTAACGGAATGAGCATGGATGCTGTATCCGTAGGGGAATATCACCTAGGACTGACAACTGGGCAGATATTGATTCTGCGTGACTGTTTGTATGTACCAGGTGCGACTTGCAATATCATATCTGTATCCTTACTTTCTAAGGAAGGATATGATTTTGCTTTTGTAAGCGATGTAGTAAACATCCACCTAAATCAAGCACTGATTGGGTCAGGTACATTAAATAACGGTATATACGTATTGAATCAAGCTCAGATATTCAGTGTCCAGAACACACTTAAAAGAAAGTCTCCAGAATTAAATCAGGCTTTCTTATGGCATTGTAGACTGGGTCACATCAATGAGACACGGTTGACTAAGTTACATAAAGAAGGATACTTGGATCCGTTCAAGTACCAGTCTTATGCCACTTGTGAATCTTGTCTCATGGGAAAGATGACAAAGACTCCGTTCACTGGACACGGAGTAAGAGCGAGCGAGCTCTTGGGACTTATACACAGTGACGTGTGTGGTCCAATGTCTACACATGCGCGAAGCGGTTATTCATACTTCATTACTTTCACAGATGATTTCTCTAGGTTTGGACATGTCTTCTTAATGAAGCACAAATCCGAGGCCTTTGAGAAATTTCGAGAATATAAGAATGAAGTAGAAAAACAAACAGGCAAAAGTATCAAGATCCTAAGATCGGATCGAGGTGGTGAATACTTGAGTGCCGAGTTTCTGGACTACTTAAAAGAGAATGGAATTCTCTCTCAGCGTACTCCTCCATACACACCACAACACAACGGTGTATCGGAAAGAAGGAATCGAACCCTACTAGATATGGTTCGTTCCATGATGAGTAAGGCTGAGTTACCGCGATCTTTCTGGGGTTATGCACTGGAAACAGCTGCACATCTCTTGAACCAAGTTCCTACTAAGACAGTGCCTACCACACCATACCAGATGTGGAGTGGGAAGAAACCCTGTCTTAAATCCTTTAAGACATGGGGATGTCCGGCTTTTGTAAAAAAGCAGCATGCGGACAAGCTCGAGGCACGCTTAGTACAGTGTAAGTTTGTGGGATACCCAAAGAACTCCAAGGGGTATCTTTTCTATTACGCAGAGGAGCAAAAAGTCCTTGTTTCTCGTCATGCCCGCTTCATGGAAACTGAGTTTTTAGAAAATCAGATAAGTGGGAGCGCAATAGAACTGGAAGAAATTCCAGAACCACAAGCTATTACTGAAACCTTAGTAGAACCAGAAGGTTCAGGGGAACCGGACATTCCTACGCCACTCCGCAGGAGTAGTAGGCAGTCTCATCCGCCCGAGAGATACTACGGTTTTCTCATAGACGGGGATAGAGAGGATTGCATCATAGATTATGATGAGCCTACTAGCTTCCAGCAAGCCATTCAGAGCGGTGACTCGGTAAAATGGCTGGATGCAATGCGGACCGAGATGGAGTCCATGTACACCAACAAAGTTTGGACTTTGGACTTTGCTCCAGAAGGGGTAAAACCCGTAGGCTGCAAATGGATCTTCAGAAAGAAGATTGGTGTAGATGGGCAGGTTGAAACCTATAAGGCTAGGCTCGTTGCAAAGGGTTTTCGTCAAAGGCCTGGTTTGGACTATGACGAGACTTTTTCTCCGGTAGCCATGCTTAAATCCATTCGGATCCTTCTTGCCATTGCTGCCTTCCACGATTATGAGATCTGGCAGATGGACGTTAAGACGGCTTTCCTAAATGGAAATTTAGAAGAGTGCGTCTATATGGATCAGCCAGAGGGATTCAATCAGAGTGGGAGCAGCGGTAAAGTGTGCAAGTTGCTCAAGTCCATCTATGGACTTAAGCAGGCATCGCGGAGTTGGAACATCTGCTTTGATGATACTGTCAAAGAATTCGACTTTGTCAAAAACCCAGATGAACCATGCATTTACAGTAAGATTGTAGGGAGAAATGTGGTATTCCTCGTCTTGTACGTCGATGACATTCTCCTAATAGGAAATGATATTCCTATGCTACAGTCAGTCAAAGGATTCTTGTCACAGAGGTTCTCCATGAAGGACCTGGGCGATGCCAACTACATTCTGGGGATCCAGATCTATCGTGATAGATCTAAAAGGATGTTGGGACTTTCACAGTCAAGGTACATCGACACCATACTGAAACGATTCAGTATGGAAGATTCCAAGCGCGGTAATCTACCGGCTTGTCACGGAATCACCCTCTCCAAAGAGATGTCTCCCAAGACTGATTTGGAAAGGGCTCGCATGTCATCAATACCCTACGCATCTGCGGTAGGCTCTATTATGTATGCGATGTTATGTACCAGACCAGATGTAGCATACGCATTGAGCGTTGTAAGCCGGTATCAGTCAGACCCAGGGGAGAAACACTGGATAGCAGTAAAGAACATTCTCAAGTACCTGAGAAGGACTAAGGAGATGTTCTTGGTGTATGGCGGAAAAGACCTCCAGATTGAGGCCTTTGCTGACTCCAGCTTCCAGAGTGACAAGGATGACTCCAAGTCCATGTCGGGTTATGTCTTTACCCTCAATGGAGGGGCGGTTAGCTGGAAGAGTTCCAAGCAGGAAACCGTTGCTGACTCAACCATGGAAGCGGGGTACATAGCTGCTTGCGATGCCGCAAAGGAAGCTGTCTGGATGAAGAAGTTCCTCACGGAACTTCAGGTGGTTCCTACCAGTGTTGATCCAATACCGCTGTATTGTGACAACAACGGCGCTATAGCTTTAGCGAAGGAACCAAGGTCCCATCAGAAGTCCAGGCACATTTTGAGGCGGTTCCACCTGATCAGGGAGATCATTGATCGCCAGGAGATCGAGGTAAAGAGAGTAAAATCAGAAGATAACACTGCAGATCCATTCACCAAGGCCTTGCCCCAGACTCAGTTCGAGCGGCTGATCGAGATGATAGGTCTTCGATACGCCAGTACATGGCCTTAGTGCAAGTGGGAGATTGTTAGTGTATATGCCCTAGAGGCCATTACTGTATCATACTAGTATGTATATTACTTAATGGAAGCTTGGGATATTCACCTTGTATTGACAATCTTGCTCAAAATAGTAGTATGCTACTTGGTTTGTTTCTACTTCAATGTGTACATGTGTTTATTTTTGTATATCGCTTATACACATTAGTAAAGCCCTTAGGATCTTTGCTTGATTACCAGCGATGTGATGGCCGTCACACTAGTGGGGCTGGGTAATCTATAAGCACATCCTTATGCAGGTCCCTGGTCGCAGGACTATCGAGACAGGGCATCGATACTCCGGAGTAGACCAGCGCATGCGCTTCTCATCCCAGTGTGGGAGACGGTCTGTCCCACAGCCGTCAGTACGTCGTACTTGAGATAGTATGCGGGTGCTCGTTAGGTTACGGGTACACTGGACAGGACTCGTCGGGAACTGACTAGTTGGTATTATACCTATCGTCAGTTATCAGTTCCCAGGTGACATGAGTACAGCTTAGTCCGCTGACTTGACACTGTCACTCCGCCTCGAGTATGTTCCCACTGTACTTTGATCACTACCCTACCACGGCTCAAAGGAGTCGTGCAAACAGGTAGTGGTTGGGTGCAGTCCCGAAGCACTTGGAGGCAGTGACGGTTAGACAGGATTCGTCTCTCCCGGTATTGGGGGTTGACATCGCGCTGTGTCTAGGAGAGCCATTACACGAGTAGTCCCTGGCCAGGGCAAACGAGATATACTGGTAGGTTTCCAGTGTTATCTCAGGGTGTATTGGGCTTCACTCCGGCACGACTTGTACCGCTATTGGGGGACTGACGTTTACCGCCCCCTAGGCCCGCCATGCGATGTATCAGACGAACAGACCGGACTGTATGGAGAATGTCACACTCAGGCTCAGTAGGAGTTCAGATGGGTTTCGCCTCGTCGGTCTTCTTGTCGGCGTTACCTGGGGACCGTTACGCACAGCTAGTGCCGCTTGCGGTCTGTGGTTAAACCCACTGCCAGCGTAGTGTCGAGTCTTTAGAGTCCCACACAGAAAGCTTTTCGCCTTTAGGCAAAAGAGTAGAGGTCGCATGGTATTGCGACAGGTCGCATGGTTTTGCGACAGGGTTCGGTCACATCCGTGCACTTGTGCACGTACAGTGTCCGGACAGTTTACACTAGCGGGCTTTGGTTTAAGCCAGATCCTAGTGTACCTTATGGGATTGGATTTATCCAGTTTGCATTCGTGTTCCTCGGAACGCGGATGCGGGTGTGTATGCACAGTTGACAGGGAGGCAGAGGCAGTGGATTCTCATTAGGGTTGTTGACAGTTGACCGTTGACTTTTGACTTTTTGCTCAACCCTAATGAGAATATGATTTGTGATTAACTATTATATTAATTAAGTATTATG
The DNA here is from genome assembly GCA_030015575.1 of Agapanthus africanus. Classification (NCBI taxonomy): domain Eukaryota; kingdom Viridiplantae; phylum Streptophyta; class Magnoliopsida; order Asparagales; family Amaryllidaceae; genus Agapanthus; species Agapanthus africanus. Next base: position 164,071,479 of record JASDDO010000001.1, read on the forward strand.
GTGATATGGTTGTTGACTTGTTGACTTTTGTTGACTTGTTGACTTTGGTGACTTGTTGACTTTTGTTGACTTGTTGACCGGTTGACTAGGCTTGACTAGTTGACCATCATGATAACCATGGTTATCATTTCATGCCAAAGACTTTTTCTTGCTTGTTCATTTGAGTAAAATGAGTGCATGACATGATAAGGTTATGGTTACTTCAACCATCACATAAGACTTTTGTTGATATGATGAGTTATCATTGCTTTGGATTATGAGAGGGTGAAAGACAAAAGAGTTGCTCATTCTTTCTTGCTCATTCTCTCTCTTGTTCTTGAGCTCTCCTCTTGCTCTCACCCTCAACCTCTTGCTCCCTCTCTTGATCTATGGTTCTCTTGTCTCATGAGTTGAGAATCAAGAACCATAGATAAAATCCCATTCTATTTCCTCTCTACTCATTCTAGTTCACTAGGTTTAGCAAACCAAGTGAACTAGTTTCTTCAAAGACCGAAGAAGGAGCTAAAGGTTGGAGCTTTCAAGTGGATCTATCTTCGGCGTACGGAGACGACGAGAAGGAGCCATCGGACCACCACCGGAGCTTGAAGACGAAGGAGTTCAAGTTTAGGTATAACCATCTTCATCCGAGTAGCTAAATATCTTTAGCTTAGTTTGCTAGTTTTAGTTTAGGTAACGATCCCGACCATAAGTTAGTCCATGTTGCCTCTTGCGATAAAAATTCGTTTTTATACCGTTTCCGCCTCCCCGTAAGAACCGGGGGTCGCAACGTGGACTTACATAATGTTGTCCCATCAATTAAAACTATAAAGCAAGAAGAAACGAAAATAAAACACACATATATGTCATCTGCATTCGCCACAGGGTCTCGGGTCTTCACCGTATGGTTACTTAACTTACGGCAGGGCGAGGACAGGACTAGTGTGGATGCAAAACATATATACTGTCTACTAATAATATATATATATATATATGTAACAACATTCGTCTCACGCATGATAGTATAGCAAACACAGAATCACAGCAGAAGCAAACACAATTTGGAAATATGAATAAACTAGAAAAAGTATATTTCAATGGAGCCAAATATGAAATGCAATTTTTCTGGTCGTATGGAAAGCCCGTAGTATCAGACCCTAGACCCTATGAGCGTGGCAAGACACCCGCCAATTCTAGAAGTGAGGCAACCCCAATCAACGAAGTGAGTGGACCACCTAGCACTTCCAAAATCCAGTGACTTGGGCATCTCTCCATGGGTGAATCCTATCCCCCTACGAGTTCGGCGAATAGCCTGCCAATTTGAGAGGAAGGCACCCCGGTCTCAACTCTATGAGATGGTGGCCCGTTGCCCTATAGAACACGGATATTTGAGTGCTCCGCCGCGGGGTAATCCTAGCACCTCTAATGAATACCTGAATATACAACGGTGACTACGTCCGCAACTAGGATGCACCCCAAAGAATAATATACAAGCCGTTATGATGGAAGTCCACATGTCGGACACTCACCACGCAATATGAATATACAATACATCATTATAGAGCTTCTAATATTACATACACTGGGTTGTCCATCATGATAATCCAACATAACCATAATCAAGCAACATCACAGAATATAGCACACATACAAAGTGTAAGTAAGATATGCATACCCCCTATCATTGACATATAGCAATGAGATCAAGGAGTATCACCACATATCAATACTTACAAACATTACAACACAAGCATGAATGTAGCCAACTCATAATCCATTAAGCTATAATTTTCAAAATTTAAGCAATGAAAAGTTATAAAACACCTTCGGCAAACAAAAAATCCATTTCCATTGCAATCTAACCCAAACCGCAAACACCCAAACTGCCCGAAGCGCCTAAAAATGCGACTAAACACCAAATATTAATACCCAAAAAGGGGATTGCCGGGGGATTGGGGGGACCCCCAACCCGAGACGACCTAGGGTGGCCTCGGGTTGGGCACTCAACCCGAGACCACCCTAGGGTGGCCTCGAGTTGGGTGACCCCCACCCACTCCTCCTCGATAACTTTTCAACGTATAAATCATGCTTCGTGGGCATTTTTAATAAAAAAAACTATATCAAATTAGGATTCTATTTGCAATGGAATGGATTTTTAGGGTTTTGCAAAAAATGAAATTTTTGAGTTCAATTTCTAATCTTTAGTTAGGCTCTGATACGACTTGAAGTAAGTTAGCACAGCAGAAGCTCGCTGTGGTGCCAACAGGTCCCTTAGCAACTACTTTTTACGTAGTCCCCTCACGATGGACTATAACCCGCCAGACTATATAACCGCACGGGGAACTCTGGTGGTAAGAGCCTATACTTCGTCACACTTTCATATAGTGAGATCCCCCACGGGTCGGTATTCCTGCCTACTAGCTCTGATACCACTTGAAAGAACTAATGCACTCTAGCATACAATTTTAAATGATGATAACATAGGGTTTATAAAAATGTAGAGAGCAATTAGTCCAAACCATAGGATCTTAGCTAAAGATAGCAATTTGTAACAAAGAGAAGAGAGCTAATTAGCTATAACGTTGAGATTACAACTTTTGTAACATCTTCAAGTGTTTTTAACTTGTGTTCAACTCCATTGTAGGTTCCTAGAAGCTCCATGGAACATGCTTGCTAATCCATCTCCTCCATAAAAAATGATCCACCTTGAAGGCTCAAGTGCAATGGCTCCAAACTCAAACTATAGTTAATCTAAGTAGTTAGGTTGCTAAGCTAACTAGCTAGGAGTTGTAGTTTAAGCTCACTACTAATTTTCTCTCTTTTTATTTTCCTTTTTGTAATTTGTTTTCTCATAAAAGAGGAGGAAGGGGCGTGGCATGGCTAAAAGAGAGGAAGAAGAAGAGAATAGAATTTATCAACACCTTCACTTAAAAAAGAAAAGGGTTAAAAATACCATTCTTTACAAAATCCTAGCCATAGGATATAATCAAGAAAACAAGTGTCCAAGTTCTTCTTCCTTCTCCACATATCACCATATAGAGATAGGCAAAGGATATATTATTCCCTTGGAATAACATAATCTTAAGGGATAAAAAAGAATAAACAAAAACAATATGTGTGTGTGTGTAATAAAACATACTAAATACATATACTTATAATTGTTATCCAAGGTATTTAAAATACATAAAAGAGAGATTAATTAATAGTGACATAATACTAGTAAATACATATACAATATATATGTATAAGATATTAAATCGGCACCCGATTTAATATCCGTCTGTCTAAAAAGACCGGCTCGTATTACAACCGTCTGATTACCGTCAGTGTATAAAATACAGTAGTTTTAATCGAACCCAAGCGCGTACCAATATACTGCAACTACAACATTTCACCAAAGCCAGAAACCTTCTATGTGGGACTCTAAAGAGTCGACAATACGCTGGCAATGAGTTTAACCATAAGCACGTCAGCGACACTAGCTGAACATAACGGCTACCCAGGTATTGTCAAAAAGAAGATCGATATGCAAGCTCGTCCGAACCTTACTGAGCTTATCAACAACATGTACCATACAATTCGGTCTGTTCGTCTAAGAGTATGGCATATCCGGTCTAAGGGGTGGATAATGTCAGACCTCTAATAACCTGATAAGTCGTGCCGGTGTTAAGTCCTATCACAATTTGAGAAACTACTGATTGCAATCAGTAAATCACATCCGTCCAGACCTAAGTCTTGTGGTGATGGCCAACCATACACTACGCGACATCAACCCCTAATACCGGGAGAGACGAATCCCCTCTATCTCTCACTGCATCCAAGTCCTTCGGGACTACACCCAAAAACTACCTATTTGTACGTTTCTTTAATGTCGTGGTAGGGTAGAAATCAAAGTATAGTAGGAACACACTTGAGAAAAATGACGATTTCGGGTCGACAGACTATGCTGTACTGATGCCACCTGGGAACTGCTATCTGACAATTGGTATAATACCATCTAGCATGTTCCCGACGAGTCCATCCAATGTAACTTATAACCTAATGAGCACCTGTATATAATTTTTGGTAACTGACTGACACCAATAGCTATAAGACAGGCCATCACCCCTCGTCGGGGTCAAGAAACATATACACTAGTCTACTCTGGAATATCGATGCTCAATCTCGATATTCCTATAAATAAGGACATTTAAGGATGTGCTTATATACTACCCAGTTCTCACAAGTGTGATCGCCATCATAACCTTGGTAGTCAAGCATGAATCCTATGGGCTTTATCAATATATAATAGTGATATGCTATACCATACAAGACATGTACATAATGATAAAGTCAAACCAGATAGCATACGATCATCACGAGTAAGATTGTTCTACCCGTATAGGCCATCTCTCAATCATCATAATCGTCTACTTGCGATTATAATAATTGTCTTGAGGGCACTATAGCCAACAGTTTTAAAATGGTTCAGCCTGTTGGCTATAGTGCCCTCAAGTCAAATATTGGATCGCAGGCACGTGATTGCAATGATTGAGGGAGGACCTATACCGGTAGAACAGTCTTACTCGAGATGATAGTATGCTATCTGGTTTGTCTTTATCATCGTGTACATGCTTCAGGTGACATTACAGATCACTATTACATGTTGATAGAGCCCATACGATTCTTGCTTGACTACCAGCAGTATTATGGCGATCATATACATGAGAGTTGGGTAGTCTATAAGCACATCCTTAAAGTGTCCCTAGTCGTAGGAGTTTCGAGACTGGGCATCGATACTCCAAGAGTAGACTAGTGTATACGGATCGAGACCCCGACAAGGGGCTGTGGCCAGTCTCACAAGCCATTGGTGTCAGTTGGTTCACCTAAGATGTATACAAGTGCTCATTGGGTTATGAGTACACCGGACGGACTCGCCGAGAACATGCTAGTTGGTATTATACCTATTGTCAGATAGCAGTTCCCTGGTGACATGTGTATAGGCTAGTCTATCGACCTGAGATCGTCATTTGTCTCGTGTGAGTTACCACTGTGCTTTGATTACTATCCTACCACGGCTCAAAGGAGTCGTGCAAACAGGTTTTAGTTGGGTACAGTCCCGAGCCACATAGAGGCAGTGAGCGGATCATCTGGGTATTCATCTCTCCCGGTATTGGGGGTTGATGTCGTGGTGTGCAGGGTGTCCATCACCAGAAATCCTCAGCCGGGTAGTCGAGAATTATCGATCTAGGATCGGTAGTTTCTCAGTTGGTGATAGGTTTCATACCAACACTAAATGTCAAGTTATTAGGGGTCTAAATTTATCCACCCCCCTAAACTCGATATGCGATACTCATAAACGAATGGACCGGACTGTACAGATATTGTCACTGTCAGGCTCAGTAGGGTTTCAGGATGAGTTTGCTCGTCGGCCTTCCTTTCGCTCAATACCATGGTCGCCGTTACATACAGCTAGTGCCACCGACGTGATTGTGGTTAAACCCACTGCCAGCATATTGACGAGTCTTTAGAGTCCCACACAGAGGGTTTCCCTGGTCCGGGAGAAATGTTGTATAGGTCGTATGGTTTTATGGCAGGGTTCGATCATATACGTGCACTTGTGCACGGATCATGATCGGACGAGTAATACTAGTGGGCTTTGGTTTAAGCCGGATCCTAGTATTATATTGTTGGATTATTTTAGTCTCGTTGTATTCGTATTCAGTCGGAATACGGATACTGGTATGTATGTAGGGATCCTAAGCACGACAGCAAGGTTTCGGGTGGCATCGTCCATGACAATTTTAAATTTTGACATGCTAAAAGAACCCTAACCTAGAATCTTTAACTAGAGAATCATACGAAATATAGTGTAAACAACATTACAACTAAGTGAACTAGGAATACAACCTTTGTAGACCGGTCCTTCACTTCAATAGCTCCGTGTAATAGTCCCTTCGCTCCAAGTAGTGATCTTCCAGACTCTAGCATGGCTTCACAAGAAGAAAGGAACGAGCTTGTACGAAATATTCAAGGCCGAAGATGATCTACGTCGAGGAGACACACCCAAGCTATCTCTTCACTAATGTGGGATTAGTGAAGGTAACACCCTAAACTAAATGTCTAATCTAGTAGAGGATGATGAAGTAGGATTTTTGCTCACTTTAGAATTAATTTTCTCACTCTTTTTCTTCTTCTCTCAAAAACCTAGAGAGCTTTTTCTTGAGCTTGAAGAAGATGAAGCAAATAATAGATGAAAGAGTGAATGGAAACCATGGGTGAGTTTGTATCATATACTAACTCATGTAGAGACATAACCATGGCTAAGTCATAATGGTTAGGTTAATAAGTATCTTAAGTAAAACAAAATTAGTGGACTAAGTCAATACATGTACAAGCTTCATGCATGTGACTATTTTCCATCTAATTTGGATTTACATAAAATAAATAATCCTCACAATTATCATAAGCATGGTGTAAGTCTCCTACACCTATGTAGTGTGTATCACCAAGCATGACACTAAAAAAATGTACATTAATATATATCACATATATACTTATGCACACAAGTGAGAAAAAGAATCATTTAAGTGAACTAATATTAGTTAATGTAAACTAGTATATCAAATATACAATTATACACTAAATTATCAAATCAACACTTGATTTAATAATCTGGCTATATCACATATAACCGACTAATATTATATGTATCAACTTATCGAATCAACACTTGATTCGATAACCCGGCTATATCATATATAACCGACTGATACAAATAAATCGCGAGAATAGAATACGGTATCACATACTCGTATTATTCTCGGTCCCGCACATATCACATATGTGTTCCTACTTCGTTTTTCCTGAGCCAGTAAACCTCTGTGTAGGACTCTAAAGACTCGTCAATACGCCGTCAGTAGGTGACGATCATATCAAGTACCCACAAGCCATCAGCGGTACTAGCTGGAAGTAACGGCTACCCGGGTATTGAGCGATAAGAAGATCAACAGGCAAACCCGCTCTAGCTCCTGTAAAGCCTGTCAGTAACACTACCGTACAGTCCGGTCTTGTCGTCTGATGTGTCGCATATTTAGTCTAGGGGTGGTAAACGTCAGACCCCAGTAACTGATAAGTCGTGCCGATGTAAGGCTCGTAACGGGTCAAGAAACTACTGATAACACTTATTAGTAAATCTCCGTAGCAGTTCTGGCCAGGGACTTATCGTTATGGCCAATCGAGCACAGCGCAACATCAACCCTCTATACCGGGAGAGACGAATCCCCTCCTATCGCTAATTGCCTCCATATGATTCGGGACTGTACCCAAAAGCCACCGTTCTGCACGTTCTCTTAAACGTGGTAAGGTGGAAATAAAAGCACAGTAGGAATCACACAAGACTCTATGACGATCTCGGGTCTACAGACTAACCTGTACCAGTGTCACCAGAGAACTGCTATCTGACGATAGGTATAATACCAACTAGGAGTTCTCGGCGAGTTCGTTCAGTGTACCCAGTCTCCACTGAGCACCCGTACACCATCTTTGATGTCAAACACCAATGGATGTGGGATCATCCATCGCCCATCATATGGTTCAAGATGCGCATACGCTAGTCTACTCTGGATCATCGATGCCCTGCCTCGATACACCCTCGACTAGGAACAATTATAGGATGTAGTTATGGACTACCCTTGGCCCCACTAGTATGATCTCCATCATAGTCCTGGCAGTCAAGTACACATCCTAAGGGCTTTATCAACATGCGAGAGCAAGACAGTATCACAATACTAATCTACATGTTAAAAGTGTGAAGTTAAGTTTTGGATTGTGAGTGCAAGTCTTGTCCATGGTGCATTAACTTGTGGCACATGCACTTGGTGTCGTGGTGTGGGTCATAGATGATTCATGGTGCATTGATGGGTTTTGTTTGGTGTAAGATATTTGTGTGATATTTTTTTAGAGTGTGGCAGTTCTTTTACTTGTGCTTGATATTTTCTTGTGTTGCTTCCATATATACTCACAACACCACAACAAGAAAACTACAGAGCCATTTTCTTTTCCTCACAAGCCATAACACTTTCTTCACAAGTAAAACTTGAGCTCACACTTTACTCCAATGGCAACTCTTTCACCTCCACCCTAACATGTCTCATGTGTTGAGCAACCTAGGGTGTATTGAGACAAAGTATTCACACACGCTCTCTACTTCATCCTGGGTAGCTAGGCTAGCAAACTGGATGCTCGAGTTGCTTCGGTTTTGAGGCGGGAGCCCGTATTACTAATCCTAGACATGGATCGTCTTCGACGAGGGAGACCGGAGATAGAACTTCATCGAGGCAGCCATAATGAGCTTGGGACAGAGATTGAAGACCGAAAGACATGAATCGATCGGTATAATCTCTTAAACTCTTTTATATAGAACTAGTATAGGGTTAATGGTACGATCCGTCGATTAGGGTTCCGTTAGTGCCATTTTTTAAAAAGTTTTTGTTCCGCGTTTGGCCACGGATTGATGGCCGGGGCGCTGGCGTAGTCCTACATGGTATCAGAGAAAACCCATTAACCACATACTAGTTGGTTTAGACGATGTTAAAGTATCAAAACCGAAACAACTCCGAAACAATACCCGTAGTATTCTAGTTTCTGTCATTTTTTTCAGTGTCTTCTAAAAATATTTTAGCAACTGCAGTAGACTACTCATGTGACATCTAGAACATACCCCGAATACGAACCACTTCCACCTGTTTTCACCGGAGCACATGTTCAAAATTTCTGAGCCGACCGGCCTGGGGAAGGACTTTGGGCTTCGTATTTTGGGTGTGGTATGGTCTCTGTAATATTGGTTCAGTGGTATTGCTTGTTTAGCCTAGTTTGGATATAGTTTTATCTAGTTGGTTGGGGCTATTCGGGGTTATTTCGAAGTCAATATTTCTAACACTGTTTAAAGTTTACAGTACATACATTTCTATCTGCGACCGTGAATGTCATTAGATCTGTACAACTTGTCTAATTGCTATAGTTCTTTTAGACGGGTTTGCGAACGTGACATTTGCGTTGATATTCTGTATTGTGCTGTGTTGTTGCGGATTCATCGTGGTGGATAGCTTGGCTGCAATATTAGTACAGTTTAGTTTTATTTGTACATTTGATATCGCGGGACGAGCGTCCGACATGTGGACTGCCGTCACTTCCTGTTTGTATATTATTTGTTTGGGGCACGACCGGGTTGAGGTCGATGTCACCATTGTACATATTTTCTTTTCTATACTAGGATTACCCCGTGATGGAGTGCACGGATATCCGGGTTCTAGAGGGAAATAGGTCCGCATCTCATGGCATTGAGAAGGAGGGGGCCTCACTCTAGAATTGGCGGGCTATTCGCCGCACTCGTAGGGGGTACAGGTTGACCCAAGGAGGGGTGCTCAAGTTACCGGATTCCGTGAAGTGCTGGGTGGCCCATTCACTTTGATGAAGGGGCTGCCTCGCTTCTGGCTTTGGCAGGTAACTTGTCGCGCTCGTAGGGGTCTAGGTTTTCATTGCACAGGCTATCCATACGACCCGGGAAACGCTGGGTTTCACTTGCGGCTCAAAAGAAACCCGGGGCTCCCTGATTATCTGTATTGTTTTGTGATGCTTATTGCTTATTTGTGATGTTGCATTTATCACACTTGGAGCGATTTTTATATATTGCTATATATATACTAGTAGACATTGTATATGTTTTGCACCCGCGCTAGTCCAGTCCCCGCTATGTCGTTAGTTAAGTAACCTAACGGGTGATGACGGGACCTAGTGGTGAATGCGGATGGCATATACGTACATCATATTTTCGTTCTTTTTTGGTGTGATTAATTGATGCGACCGCGTTGATTCAGATCAATGCAAGGAAAACAGACCTATTCGATGTTGTTGGAACAATTTTCAGAAGCTGTTATTATAAGGGCGCTTTCTTTTGTTTTGCACAGCGGTATTCGGTTATGAATATCCAGCACCTCATTCGACGAGGCAAGAGCCGAGATCCCCTCACCGGGAGTGATCTCTTGGGCAGAAGTTTGCGCCAGGGTAATAACTTCACTACAGTCGATTACTTTTTGCTTTGCGTCGTGGTATTCAGTTGGAATATCCTGCACCTCATTCCACGAGGAAAGAGCCGAGATCCCTTCACCAGGAATGACCTCTTTAGCAAAGGTTTTTGCCACTATATATTTGTAAAAAGCTATACGGTTTCCTTCAACGATATCAAGTTCATTACGTTAAAGGTTTTTCACCAAAAACCATTCGTATCCCTCCGTCATTTCAGACGGGTAGCACTTAGTATTCATGCTATGTATGTTGGCCTTCGTCAGGGCATAGTGTAAGTTAGCTATTTGTTATTTTTCTGTTGAATAGATAGATGCGTTGGTTTGTGACAGTCGTACTACTATTTTGGCCTTCATCAAGGGTATGTATGGGTGGGTTCAAATTAACCTGGACAATGACGGGTAGAACTTGACATGTGACTTATGATATGTTGGCCTTCGTCAAGGTCATAAGAGCATGGGGTAGAAATCACATCGGGAGTTTCAAGCATACAGGAAACTTGCCAGGCATGTGCATACCTTCTGGAGTGTGATAACTTGAGTGGATTTCATCAGGTTATCATGCGATGATAGTTGGATCCTGATTCCCACTGATGAATTGGTTTACTCCTTGGGTGATTTTAGATGATCCCGACTAATTCTTCTTTCAGGTTTGGAGGAGAATTTGAGGATACAGTAGGAGACATCTTGATTAGATAAAGTGATTGACCATTCTGATCTAGTTTAGAGTGCACGCTGAGTGTTTCTTTTCTCTTTCTCTTTGGCAGAGACCATGTCCTGACCCTAGACTATAACTCGGTAACCAAGTTAACCGAACCTTCTTAAAACACATTGACTTTTGGATTGTCAGAGTTGCATACTTCATTGCCACTCCTACTTTTACCCTTTGCATTTCTCTGGAACATTCCGTATCACTACGAAGATCCACACTTATTGGATATGACCATCATATAGTTATATACGAACTCGATGAAACTTGTTTCAGATTCGAGAATTGTTTCCGGTTCTGGAGAAATTGAATAGGACTATTCAGTTGTCTTTTTCTTTTACCTTCTCCCAGGTTGTGAGGGCTCCTAGGATTATGAGAGGGTACACCTATTGCGCTTATTGGATAATTTTCTTCCAAACCATAAGCAGGTGGCGAAAGATGGGGAAGTAAAAAAAAACCAATTAGCCTAAGTGTGGTGTACAGAAGGTAATAAGTAAAGACAAATAAAGGGATCAGAAAGAGGGCAAAGTAAATTGCGACTGCTATCATTCACGACCAAACCGTGTAGCTCATCGCCACTTCTACTTCACCTTTGCATTTCTCCGGTTTAGGAGAAATATAATAAGATTTATTCAGTTGTATTTTATCTTTACCTTCTCTCAAGTTGCGAGTACTCCTAAGATTAGGAGAGTACACCTATTACGCTTATTGGATAGTCTTCTTCCAAACCATAGGCTTGTGCTGAACGGTAGGGAAGAAAGAAAACTATTTAGCTTAAGGATGGTATACAGAAGGTAATGAGTAAAGACAAATAAAGGGATTTGGAGAGATAGAAAAGAAATATACGGTTATAGTCATGAATCTGGTTAATGGAAGAGATATTACTAGGAATACCCGGCTACCCCTTCGAAACATTTTCATGTTTCAGTTTCACTGTGCGTTGTTAATTGAAAACTGATTTCCCAATTAGATCCTTACTCCAGAGTATGTATTTACCAGGTTTGATTCTCACATCTGTACGGTTTTACAGATGATGAGTGGGAGTAAGTTATTGGGAATTAGGTGGTTATATTCTCATCATATCGGAATTCGTTGTAATTGGTGATATTTGAGGAAATCACTTGGGGTTTTTCCTGAAGGCAAATATTTGGTTTTGAATATCCGCTGTTATGAACCAATTTCAAACTGATATATCTGTACGTTTATTTTATAAAGTGAAATATAAATTTTTGAAATTATGTCCATGATATTTACCTGTATCACTTGATGATTGGGTAAGGAGCATTAAACAACGGTGTAATTCTTCTTAACCATAGTACAGTTTTCAACCTACGACACATAGGGTTTGAGTCATTCAACTCAGGGGATTTATACAAAGTATTGTATGTTGTCCAGTGTCCATTAGGACAGAGGGGTTGGTGCTCATACTATATTCTTTTTACTTGTGACTTCTCAAGTTTTAGACAAGTATTTTGTAGAAATGCAAGGTCCAACTTTTGAGAAGTTATAGGTACAAGAATAAAGTAGAGAACCAGGTGTTGCAAGTATCAGGACTCTTCAAGGTGATCGAATATGTAGATACTTGTGTTTGGTATTCAGTTGATAGTAATGGTTTTAAGAACTTGCTTCTCTTTCAGGTTACTCATATCTGGATGCACTTCTAAGTTGAGTAATGCTGATCGGCCTCTCTCCATTTAGTTGACATGCACTAGAGATAGTTGCATGATTTGAATCTGGTTCCAATTAAATCAGTGCCTCTGTTTCTATATTATATATAGAATGGTTCATATCTTAACGATGTTAAGGTATATGGAGTTGTCCGGCTTATGCTTAAAACCGGACTCTGGATAACTCAAGGCATGTTTCTGTAATGGCAGTTTGTGGGTTATCCCAGGCTATGACGAGGGGTAACTTTCTACCATTTGGAAAATTAATAGTGATATTGTTCTTGACTCGCCACAGTTTTAGTAAAATGGATTTATTTTCCAGAAAACAGTAGTGGGAGTATGGTAGAACTGGAAGTGATTTCAGAACCACAAACGATTACTGAAAATTTAATAGAACCTAAAGATTCAATCGGGTTTGACATTCTATTAGCCACTCCGCAGATATGGTGGGTAACCTCAGACGCCCGAGTGGTACTTCGGTATCTTCAAAGACGGTGACAGGGAGGTTCTTGTTTACCCAGACTTGCTATTACTGCTATTCTAAACTATGAGACCTGGCATGAGAATGAGTATAGCGTCGTTCTAAACTAGCTCTAGAAGTGCACGTGTATATGACTCTACCAGAGGGTTGTTGTAGTTAGTGGGAGTAGCGGAAGCGTAGTGGACAAGTAGCTTGTGTCTATTTATATACTAAAGCAAGTATAGCGGAGATAGATCATCTATTTTTGATGTGACAGTCATAGGTTTTGACATCATCAGAATAGGAGATGGATCTGTTAAGAAGGTAGTAAGGTGTGATGTCCTGGTATTTAGATGACATACACTTTATAGGAAGTGAAATTCCTACACTACGATCGGTTATACTGTGGTTGTCAAATGGTGGTTTCTTCACATAGGATATGGATATTATATCTGGCATTCTGGTAACTGGATCTATGGTTTTAGATCTATATTTGGGCAGTTTCCCAATCCGGGTACTTAGGCAGTATTCTAAAGGTGTTTTAGAATGGACGACTCCTGGTATGGTAGTGTACTTGCAGGTGATGGAGTCACCTTCTCTAAAGGTGTCTTACAGGCTAAAGGGGTGAGGGATGTGCATGATTGGCATATCACTTGCTTAGGTAATTGAGTCAATCATGAGATGTCAAATACCACACCAGATGTTGTTTTTGCACTAGATGTAATAAGTTGATATATTAATCCAATCCTGGAGAAACGTTCGGAAGCAGTTTATGAACATAAGTAGATGTTCTAAGGATTTGGTAATGACAGCCTCCTTCGGGAGTCGGTTATCATTCCAGGCTTCCAAGGTGACTTGGATGACAGAGTGGCTGTCAGAGTTATAGTTTTCCCTCTTTTGAGGGGCAGTAGTTTGGACAGGTGGTCCAAACGGATACTGAGGGAAGCATGGCGCATGATACTGATTAAGTTCAGTGGACGATACAGTCTAACAAGATTGATGGATTTAGAGTTTATTTATGAACTGGGTCCCATCAGATATCCGGACATATTCTAAGACAGGTATTTCTCATTTCGGGAGATGGCATTCTCCGCGAACTTGAGATAAAGAGAGACATAGAAAGAAACATTAGGGTGGATCCACTCACTGAGACTATTTCTCGAATGCAATAGTTTTACAAACGAGCTTTGTGAAACTGATTAGTAGAGAAGTTGGGTGTTCGGTATCACACGGGTTGTGAGTATGCGACACCGCAATAATTAGCCTTAAGTGCAAGTGGGAGATTGTTTGCTATAGTGACCTCAAGTCAATTATTGGATCGCAGGCACATGATTGCAATGATTGAGGGAGGACCTATACCGGTAGAACAGTCTTACTCGAGATGATGGTATGCTATCTAGTTTGTCTTTATCATCGTGTACATACTTCAGGTGATATTACAGATCACTATTACATGTTGATAGAGCCCATAGGATTCTTGCTTGACTACCAGCAGTATGATGGCGATCATATACGTGAGAGTTGGGTGGTCTATAAGCACATCCTTAAAGTGTCCCTAGTCGTGGGAGTTTCGAGACTGGGCATCGATACTCCAAGAGTAGACTAGTGTATACGGATCGAGAACCCGACGAGGGGCGATGGCCGGTCTCACAAACCATTGGTGTCAGTTGGTTCACCTAAGATGTATACAAGTGCTCATTGGGTTATGAGTACACCGAACGGACTCGCCGGGAACATGCTAGTTGGTATCATACCTATTGTCAGATAGCAGTTCCCTGGTGACATGTGTACAAGTTAGTCTATCGACCTGAGATCGTCATTTTTCTCGTGTGAGTTCCCACTATGTTTTGATTACTACCCTACCACGGCTCAAAGAAGTCGTGCAAAAAGATTTTAGTTGGGTACAGTCTCGAGCCACATGGAGGCAGTGAGTGGATCGTCTAGGGATTCGTCTCTCCTGGTATTGGGGGTTGATGTCGCGGTGTTCATAGGTGGCCATCACCAGAAATCCTCGGCCGGGGTAGTCGAGAATTACTGATTTAGGATTGGTAGTTTCTCAGTTGGTGATGGTTTCATACCGACACTAAATGTCAAGTTATTAGGGGTCTGACTTTATCCACCCCACTAAACTCAATATGCGATACTCATAGACGAACGGACCGGACTGTACGGATATTGTCACTGTCAGGCTCAGTAAGGTTTCAGTATGAGTTTGCTCGTCGGCCTTCCTTTCGCTCAGTACCTGGGTAGTCGTTACGTACAGCTAGTGCCACTGACGTGCTTGTTGTTAAACCCATTGCCAGCGTATTGACAAGTCTTTAGAGTCCCACACAGAGGGTTTTCCTGGTTCGGGCTAAACGTTGTAGAGGCCGTATGGTTTTATGGCAGGGTTCGATCATATACGTGCACTTATGCATGGATCATGATCGGACGGGTAATACTAGTGGGCTTTGGTTTAAGCCGGATCGTAGTAATATATTGT
This sequence comes from Agapanthus africanus, assembly GCA_030015575.1. Classification (NCBI taxonomy): domain Eukaryota; kingdom Viridiplantae; phylum Streptophyta; class Magnoliopsida; order Asparagales; family Amaryllidaceae; genus Agapanthus; species Agapanthus africanus. Next base: position 164,086,834 of record JASDDO010000001.1, read on the forward strand.
TGGATTATTTTAGTCTAATTGTATTCGTATTCAGTCGGAATACGGATACGGGTATGTATATACAGATGAGGGGCATTCATGTAATTCGTTACAAGTTTACTTTAAAGTTGCCATTTCATTATTGATTTAAACATTTAGTTTAAAAGTTTAATGTGTTAAAAGTGTGAAGTTATGTTTTGGATTGTGAGTGCAAGTTTTGGCCATGGTGTATTAACTTGTGGCACATGCACTTGGTGTCATGGTGTGGGTCATAGATGATTCATGGTGCATTGATGGGTTTTGTTTGGTGTAAGATATTTGTGTGATATTTTTGAGAGTGTGGCAGCTCTTTTACTTGTGCTGGATATTTTCTTGTGTTGCCTCCATATATACTCACAACACCACAACAAGAAAACTACAGAGCCATTTTCTTTTCCTCACAAGCCACAACACTTTCTTCACAAGCAAAACTTGAGCTCACACTTTACTCCAATGACAACTCTTTCATCTCCACCCTAACATGTCTCATGTGTTGAGCAACCTAGGGTGTATTGAGACAAAGTATTCACATATACTCTCTACTTCATCTTGGGTATCTAGGCTAGCAAACTGGATGCTCGAGTTGCTTCGGTTTTGAGGCGGGATCCCGTATTACTAATCCTCGACGTGGATCATCTTCGACGAGGGAGACCGGAGATCGAACTTCATCGAGGCAGCCGCAACGAGCTTGGGACAGAGATTGAAGACCGAAGGACACGGATCGATCGGTATAATCTCTTAAACTCCTTTATATAGAACTAATATAGGGTTAATGGTACGATCCGTCGATTAGGGTTTCGTTAGCGCCGTTTGTTTTAAAGTTTTTGTTCCGTGTTTGGCCACGGGTTGATGGCCGGGGCACTGGCGTAGCCCTACACAGCCCGCATTGACACTCTCTAGTTTATTACTCCATTCACTAATGGACATAGTTTTAGCCTTGATTTTTCTATAAGACTCTTGACGAAGAGAGATGGATTTTGTGGGTTCCATTTTGCAATGTCAATAGTCTAATGTGTGCATAATGTGTACTTGACCGCATAATGTGTACTTGACCAGACATATAACCCTTACTGATTGGACTTAGTAGTAGGGTCTGCTTGTTGGTATGAAGTGGCGAGGATTTTTAGGTATTTATGTGGGAAAACCCACTGTACCTTGTGCTGCGAGGAATCATGGTTTGCGGTTATGCCGACTGGGCCGGTAATCTGGGTATGCTTACATCTGCATATGCTTTCTTGTATAATGGTACGGCCATCACTTGGAGTAGCAAGAAGCAGGAGGTGTATCTTTTTCACCATGGAGGTGGAATATGTGGCTACCTCAGTAGCGCCAAAGGGGTTGCAAGGCTGCGGTGATTCCTAGTTAGTCTACGCATGATTTCGCACCCACGGAAAGTAGGGTTTCTCTTTATCATAACATCAGGTCAACGATAGCACTCTCAATCAATCCCATATATATAGGAAGTTGAAGCATTTATAGATTTAACGTCACTTCGTCAAGGAGTAAGTGGCATGAGAAGGTGGTCTAAGCTATAAGGTTTTCCTTCAGGTTAGACGATCGTGGATCAGATGACGAGAAAAATAGCTGAGTAATGCTATATGCGTTTGGGCTTTGTCATTTCAGATGGCTTGATAGACCTTACTCTTATGTTTGACATTATCATTATGGATAACGACTTTATAGATGCATATTTTAAGATTGATGGTGTGTAGCTTTCTTTCTTTATTATCTGGGATGGATATTTCTATATTTGTTTGACTATTTCAGGCATGAAGTACAAGTGTACAGGGTACACAAAGTGTACGGGATACACGATGTGTGCAAGGCACACATTTAACAAGGATACGTCAGCAGGTAGGAACCCTCACTCATATGAGAGATCCTCTTTATGCTAGGGAAGCATACGAAGGTGAGACTAAGTGCTAAACGTCATCTGTTTGGAGCAGTGACTTTGATGTTGTATACTGGGTATGGTGACAGTGGGAGCACTTAATAAAGTTGCCCTGACTAGCTCAAGATAAGGTTTCCATGTGTTGTAGGCCGAGAGACCGAAGTGGTTATCCCATGGCCACTTTTATCTATTTACATATAGCCGGACTAGCGGTCTGACTCGTCGCATGGGGTGTGAGCTTATCGAGAGATCTCAGGCATATCGCAGGGCGATATAGCCTGACAAGTCAATCATAGGCTGATTGGACTTAGGTCTGTACGTTATAACTTTAATGGCGTACGCTCTCAGAGAGTGAATTTTATACTGTAGTACGTTACCATACGACGTGCACTTGGATCGTGTATGTAATATTTCAGAAAATAGAAAATATTATTTTTGGAATTTAAATAATAAAATAATAAATTTTACGGATATTATATGAATAAAGATTTGAGTTTTCGTAGATTGGTATAATTATATCTCTATTTTGGAAAATAATTGGAAATTTAAAAATGAATTATTAATTATGAAAGTATCTATTTAATTGGACTTTTATTAAATTTATATATAATTATTTGCATACAAGTTTAATATTAAACTTGATTAGTATTTTACTAGTTATGCATTGAACCAAGTCCATTTTGTTAACCATGTGTTTATGAGCCATGACACATTTAATTGTAAAAGTTAGCGTATATTACATTTTGGTTTTTCTATGTATGGTTTTATTGTTTTAAAAGAAAAGAAAAGAAAAAGGAAAATGGGGAGGATAAGAAAACATGGAGGAATGGGCTTGAGAAATATATATATATATAGAGAGAGAGAGTGAGTGAGTGAGTGAGAGTATGATTGCTACAACTATGAACCTTCTCCATTTATTTTTCTTCATCTCACCTACTTCTTCATCTTCTTCATCTCCCTCGTCCACCACCCTCACTACCACCATGAAACTATCCCCAAAAGCTCATCAAAACCATATAAAACTTTCACCAAAAATGTTTTTCACCTCATCCTACACATCATGTCATGATCAAGTTTGAGTTTTGAGCTCTTTCGGCCATCTAGGAATTTTCTTGAATTTCTTCTATAAGTTAAAACTCTCACTTTTTGATAAGTTTCTCGAGTTCTTGCATTCACATCTACTTTAAAGTTGATATATACACGTTTTATGAACTTGGAAAATTCTAGGGTGAGATTTCGTGAGCTTTGGTGGATGATATGAGTAGTGGTGGTGTAGTAGAGGCCTAGTTAGTGTCTATAATCTCTTTAAGTGACAGATAAAGACCTGTTAGTGCAAGTAACCTTGATCAAGACGAGTTTAGAATTTTCCGATATCGATTTTTCTTTGAATATTGATGTTCAAATGAAATCTGGAGCTATTCAAGAACTCTGAAAATTTAATAGAATATACTGTGAGATGTATAGACCAGTAGAATGCAACCATAGAAGCTCGAGCCCAAACCCTAATTCCCTGGCCGCAATTTTATTGCATTTGACCGCAATTGTCAGGTCATTTTTGGAGTTTAGGTGTGGAATTTGTTCTGTAGCTCACTCATTAGATAAGTAAGACTGCCCTATGCACTAAAAAGTCTAAAATCAACTTAAGAAAAATCTGGCGTTGTTTTACTTGATTTCTGTCAATGTTTTGCGATATTTGAAAATATGATTTTTGATATTTGAGTTTTGACTTGGTCAATTGACATTCATACGTCGACGTCGGGGGATGTTTTGTTGTTTTAGCACATGTTGACCATAAGTTATAACCTATGTGCGCTTCGCTCGTGATTTCAATTACGATTTGGATTTTCATGTGATGCGATATGGTTTGATTTGTAGGTATGATCGCGGGAGTTTCCAAGACGACGAAGGAGAGTAAGGCGTCCGTCGACATTGACTAGAGCATGGATAATATGTGAGTAAATGTATATCTACGAGGGAAGTCGGGTGGATGGCGTATAGCACCCCCGCAACCATAGAATTAGGATATATATGCATGTATGTATGTATACGTTAGTGATATGTATGCCTTAGAGGCCATTATTGTATGATATAGTGGATACTTAGACATATATATGGAGGACTTCCTTGCTCGACATAATAGTATGCTATATGGTTTCTTTTATCTTAACATGTTCACTGGTATTATTATACCGTCTCTCATATACATGTTGATAAAACCCTTAGGATGTAGGCTTGACTACCAGCACTATGATGCGGATCATACTACTGGGACCTGGGTAGTCCATAAGCACATCCTTCAATTATTCCTAGTCGAGGAAATATTGAGATATGGCATCGATATTCCAGAGTAGACTAGTGTGTATGTTTCTTGACCCTGTATGGGGCGATGGTTGATACCATATCCATTGGTGTTTGACATCAAAGATTGTACACAGGTGCTCATTAGAGAATGGGTAAACCGAACAGGACTCCCCGAGAACTCCTAGTTGGTACTATACCTATCGTTAGATAGCAGTTCTCTGGTGACACTGGTACAGGTTAGTCTGTAGACCCGAGATCGTCATAGAGCCTTGTGTGGTTCCCACTGTGCTTTGATTTCCTCCCTACCACGACTCAAAGGAGTCGTGCAAACAGGTGGATTTTGGGTATAGTCCCGAGTCACATGGAGGCAATGAGCGATAGGAAGGGTTTCGTCTTTCCCGGTATTGGGAGTTGATATCGCACTATGCTCGATTGGCTATAACAGTAAGTCCCTGGCCAGGGCTGTTGATGAGATTTACTGGTAAGTGTTATCAATAGTTTCTCGGACCATTATGAGCTATACATCGGCATGACTTATCAAGTTATTGGGGTTTGACGATTCCACCCATAGACTCGATATGCGACATATCAGACGAAGAGACCGGACTGTACGGTAAGTGTTCCCTATAGGCTTCATGAGAGTTTGGACAAGCTTGCTTGTTGATCTTCTATTTGCTCAATACCTGGGTAGCCGTTACGTCCGGCTAGTACTGCTGACGGCTTGTGGGGGACTGATGTGATCATCACCTACTACCGGCGTATTGATGAGTCTTCAGAGTCCCACGTAGAAGTTTCCTGGTTCAAGCGAAACGAAGTAGGGCACATATGCTGATATGTGCAGGAGCTAGATTAAATACGAGTATGTGATACCGTATTCTAATCTGGCGGTTATTTGTTATCGGTCAGGTTATATGTGATATAACTAGATTATCGAATGAAGTGTTGATTTGATAATGCGATATACAGATAAATAATATTAGTCGGTTATATGTGATATAACTGGATTATTAAATCAAGTGTTGATTTAATACTTTGAAATATATTATATTTGATATAATTATATATATTAACTAATATTATTAGCTCACTAATTATTCTTCATAATATATATATTAATATATATGTGTGAAGCATGGTCGATTTTCTATTTTTAGAAAATAGAAAATGAGGTGTAAAATGAGGAGTGGTGAGAAGCATGGCTCATTTATTTGTTTATTCTTTTTCTTTCACTATTGAAGCATGGCTTCATTTTGTTATTGATTAAATATGGATGCTTCAATAATTGGAAAGAAAGAGAAGTAGCTATGCTTCACACATTCATTCTTAACTTGTGATATTTTTCACTTGCTCATTTTCTTTCTTGACATGAGCTCATCTTCTTCAAGCTCTCATTCTCCATTTTCTTCACCTCATACTTCAAGCTCTAAACCCTCACATATGATGTGAATCATAGAGCTTGAGATCCATAGTGAGCAAACAACACCTCTACTTCACCATCCCATATTAGATTAGCACTTTGGTGTGGTGTATTTCCTTCACTAAAGAGTTTAGTGAAGAGGGAGATAAGATTGGCGGACTTCGGGTGGATCATCTTCGGCACAAAGGTCATCGGAGGAAGTTCGTTCAACCTTCAAGTGGAGCCTAGTGGAGCCTAGTGGAGTCGCATGCCCGGAGCATTAGAAGAGAAGGACACAGTCTACAAAGGTTGTAGCCATCCATCTCTTAGCATAGTTTTGTGATATTATCATGTTTAAACCCTAATATTCTAGTTAGATCTTGGTTAGTGTTCATTAGCATCATGAATTTTTTAAAATTGCATGTGTGGTGCCCGTTTTAACACTACCGTGGTGCTAGTAAACACTTTCATGGTATCAGAGCCAGGCTAGAACATTTGGGTAGGTCTTTACGATATTAAAGTGTTCGATCGGTTTTCGAAGTCCGCAAAATATATAGTTTCTGTCAATTTTTCAAAAGTTGGAATTTTTCAGAATAAAAATATGCAGAAAATCATGCAAGGTATCAAGTGGATCCCCAAGAAATTTGAGAAGCCAATTCCATTAAAGGGCCGCGAAACCGCAGCCAAACCCCTAGTTTGGCCATGGTTCCACCGCTACTTTGTGGCTTTGTGGCATCAATTCTCTTATGCTGCTCCACATTGTGATTTTGCGCTCTCTGGGTATTTTTGATAGAATCAAGTTGTTGAGGTCTCTGGAATTTGTTGGTATTTGAAAATCGATCGAAAAGTTTAGTGTCGTATAAATGATGATGATATGTGATACAATATTTAGAATCCAGCATAATTGGTTCTGTGAAAACTAGTTGGTATTTTGTAAATCTAGCGTTTTAGTCTCGGTTAATCGATTTCCACGGAGTTTTGATACGGATCAAAACTCCGTCGCAATCGCGTATTGTACGCGGATACTTGCCGGATAACATTACTAGATAGTCGCACTTCACATCCCCGACCAAATGACTGTAGGAGAACCTCATTGCCAAAAGCACCCAATCGGGTGCTCGCGGCCACGGTGTTCCGCCTAAGTGCACTTTGTCGACGACATCGAGGGTGTGGCCATCTACTAAAGTTCCTGATGTGCATTCGATCAAGTAGTCGGGAATCTTTTTGAATTGCCCAACTAAGCTATTGAAAAGTGTTTTCGATTTGAGACTAAAATGAAAGTGTTGGGGTCAAAATTTGCACCCCAGTTGACCGGGTCAAAGTCAAGGTCAACCCTAAGGAAGTGGGTCCATGCCCTAGTCGAGCCCCGCGGCCGACCTCCCCCATGCCGAAATAAAAAAAATCTTGTAATAAATAATTTTGATGTAATTTTTTATGCATGAATGTAAGAAAATGGGCATAAAGCCAAATTCATGTAAAGCCCATGGCTTATGTGCAAAAGAAATGAGCACATGAGACATGGGATGGGAAAAATGCCATTTTGTAAAGCCCAAGGGGCTATATGTAAATGTGTAAGCCTATATAAGGCAACATGATGATGAAATAAAAGAACTTTTCATTCTCTAAAATTCTAGGGTTTTTTGTGCCTCCTTCTCCTTCCTCACGGTTTTAAACCTTCTTCCCCTTTTCTGAATTAAATCAAGAGTTTTATTCTTCCTTTTCCAAAATTAAATAGTTTTCACCACAAAACCCACAAAGGGGAGCTCAGATCTTCCATCAGATCTCAAAAAGGGGAGATTTTTAAATCCCACCCCTTTCTCCAAAATCCAGTCAACCGAGAGGAAGAAGAAGTAGACCCATCTTCAAAAAATCCCATCTTGCGAAGATCCAGGGCCAAAAGGGAGAAACAAAGCAGCCCCTTTGATCATTTCTAAAGATTTCTAGGAGTTTAACTCCATTCAAGATCTGTTGGAGTTCAACTCCATAAATTAATCTCTTTTTTGGAGTTTAACTCCAGAAGTCAAATCGGGAGCACAACTCCCAGTGCAGGGATAAAGTCCCTTTTCCTGTTGACGCCCAGCACCCGCGTACCAAGCACGTGGTGCACTGGCGCCCGACGCCCGCGTTCCAAACACGTGGGGCGCTGGCGCCTAGCGCCCAGCGCTCATGTGCTAAGCGCGTGAGGCACCAGCGTCCAGCGCCCGCATGCTAGGCACGTGAGGCGCTGGCACCCACTCGTCCTTTGGACGCTATTCTTCCCTTTTTTATATACACACACACTCCACAATACTGTCCCCGTTAGAAAAAAATTCTAACGGGTTGTTGCCCATACCCCGCAAGGGGGCTGCTGGTCGCCTTGAACCCCAGCCCTCTATCCGGATAGCGGGACCCACGTAAAAACTCTGCGGGGCCCTCGATATATCCAAAACCCATTCAAAACACAACACTGCACATTGAGTTCGCATGACCTGTTTGACCCGTCTATCGGAGGTTCTCTCGCTCCAAAGGGGAAGGGTAATTAACGACAGCTTAGTTCGCGGCTGGCGGAGATTCGGATCCCCACAATTAATAAACCCCAGCCTACCCTAGGCAGGGGGAATCTGTAATGCACCCGACAAGCGCGCACGTATTCCCATCTCAATGGGGTGACGAAAAACACTCTACAAATTCTGGCAAGCCCGGTGGGACATTTCTCTCCTCCCATATTTCGGGCTAAACGTTCATGCGAACTCAATCAATATACATATCTATATTTATACTAAAATAATTCTCTTTCATGCAGGTTTTCAAGAAATCACTTTTCAACAATGTCTCCAAGGATCAGCTCAACTCTCGACACAACTCCCATCTCCTACACGATGAAGATGGACGCCAGGACGGTCCTCCCGGCCAATCTCGGGCGACAATGAGAGGAACCGCCGCTACCATTTGGCTCTATTCTGTTCATGTCAGCTAACGACATCCCAACTCCTCAAGCTCCGGTAACAGACAAACCGGCCTCGAAAGGCAAGAGGGCAAGTGTGGTGATCTCGAGGGCACCACTACCCAAACACAAGTCGGTGTTTGAACGACTTTCCTTGGCCCCAGCTGGGGGCAAGGCCATCAACACCAACAAAGAAACAAGGCATCTCGGGCAAGCTCCAGCGGCGCCCCTGATGACTGCTCAATCGGGTAACTTCTCTAAGCTCCTCATCAATCGACTCATGATAGCTTCCCGGATGACGGATGCCCGTCAAGCTCTCAAAATCGAGAAGCTAAGGAAGAAAAGGCTTAGATATAGAGCAAACAAAAGAGCTAGGGCTCCTTCTAGGCTGAACTCCAGAAGGTTCGAAGAACAGGGTTGCCCCTCCAAAGATGAAGAATTGACTGGATATGTAGTCCACACTGTCTACATGGTGGGCACACGCAGCAAGAGCAAGGAAGGGGCCACCACATCTCAAATCCAATCTGGCATGAATGTGGCTGCCACTTTCCAAGACCAGCCTCCTCTGGAAGGTAATGAAAACCCTTCCAGTGAGGCTGATAAGCAAAGAGATCCCTCGGTTCATGAGGAGTTGGGTTCGGAAAGCGAAGATGAGCCAATCCTCCATCCCAAGAACACAGAGCCGCAACTTCTCCAAGAGCTCCAAAAACAGCTCAGAAGCAAAGACAAGGAGATGGCCAAGCTCTACTCAAAGTTGACGACTTGACAAATGTCGTATTACGGCTTACGGCCCAAGTTGTCTCTCATCTGCCCAATCAAGCGTAGGGCTCTGCCCATGAACCGAGAAACGGTGTCCCAAGGCAGCCAACGCCTATTCCCTCAAATCCAAAGGTGGGCGGACCACATAAAAATCAGTCGCATCCTATCTCAGGAAATATCTTGGCTACTGATGACAGTAACCCGCTAACTTAAGATCAAATCATGGATTTAGTTGCCGACAAAGTCAAAACATTGGTAGCCGAAGCCGGAGAGCAAAAAGATGTCAGTAGCAACAGGAGACCATACCCTGCTCGGTACGATCTTGTGGAGTTTCCTACTGGCTATGTCGTCCCTAAATTTGAAAGGTTCGATGGGACAGGAAATGTGAACCGGCACATTGCCCAATTTAAAGCATCATGTACGAACACTGAGGGCAATGATGCGCTCTTTCTCCACCAGTTTGTCAATAGTTTGACCAATGTTGCTTTCGATTGTTATGCAAGCATACAGGATGACTCGATCACGACGTTTGCTCAAATAGAATCCATGTTCAAGCAAAGGTTCATGAGTGTCGGCAATAAAATCACCATTGCTGACCTCGTAATGACCGAGCCAAAGAACAACGAAAGTAACATGGATTTTATAGTCCGATGGCGCAATCTCTCTATCAAATATGAACCGCCGTTGGAGCAAGACCAATCCGTCTGTCTTCTTATAGAAAATCTGAATGATTGGATGAAACCTTTCCTGTGTACCGCAGGCCTCAAAACATTCTAAGAGCTGACCAAGAAAGTTCAAATGTTGGAACGCTCAAAGCCCGAGTCCACTCAGAATCTCTAATTCACAAACAGACCGATACATCGGAGGGACAACAACCGGAAAAGCGAAAGTTCCAACTACACCGATTCTCTAAATAAGCAGAGAGTGGGCAGAGCAAAGACTAAAAAATCTCGGGAGCCAACTTTGGAGGAAAGAAGAAATAAGGTCTACTCTTTCAGAAGGGACAAGGTCCACAAAATTTTCAAAGATGCTCTGAAGAATGGCCTGCGGCTACCAGAACCAAAAGGCTAAGTGAAGCGAGCAGGACTGATCATCCCAATTTTTTCCCATACCACTGAGTCCTAGGGTACACTATTTAAGACTGCTACATCTTCAAAGATTGGGTCGAAAAGCAATACAAGGCAGGAGAGATAGAACTGTCTAAAGGCGTGTTAACAAACAGTCAAGCTGTGACCGCCAATTTCATACAAACGGAGACCGAAGTCCTTCGGGAACCTGATTCACTCAGACATCTACCTTTCTCTGAAAAGAGTGGATCAAGGCAACAAGCTAAGAGCCAAGTGAGCAACATTGCCGATGAAGAAGCAATAGACGGATACACAACCCATACGGTCTACATGATGGAGCTGAGAGGAACATGTCCTCCTACGCCTTACAGCCATGACAAAGATGCGGTTGTTGCCATCCAACACTGGCTCGATCCAAATGATGAAGATCTTGCTCAGGCCATTAAGCCAAAGGAACCCGTGGTTCATGCTGAATCAAGTTCAGGCGGTATGGATGACCTCGTTGTCATACCCGGAACCATAGAACAAGCATTATTTCAATGGCTTCAAAGGAAACTTCAGGACAGGGATGAGAAGATGGCCAAGATCCATTCCAAAGTCGACGAGCTGGCAAATGTCGCGGCAGATCTCACAACCCAAGTCGCCCGATTGCAATTACAGTAAAGTCAAATTTTGGTTCATGGGCCAGGAATTGATATCCGGAAACAACCATCTGATACCCCCTCCGGCCCAAAAGCGGAACACCTTTGCGAAAAACGGCCGCGATCAGCCTCCAGCCCTTCTAATATGTACACTGAACATGGTAAGTGGACAGTAGGCGAACCAAATACTGATCTTCCTCAGGTCCAGCATCAGTAAGGGCACCTACTCTAATGGAGAGAAAGAAGCAGGTATGCTCCTTCACGAGGGATGAAGTCCGCAAAATATTCGAGGACGCCTTGAGCAACGGTCTGCAACTGCCTATTCCAAAGAGGCCACATGAAATGAACATGACCGGCAATCCTATATACTGCCCATATCATAGAATGGTGAGTCATACCATTGAAGACTGCTATGTTTTTAAAGACTGGGTGGAGAACTAATACAAACTTGGGAAAGACTCACAGTCGTCAGATGTACCGACAAGCCACAGAGCTACGGTCATCAACACAGCTCCGCCAAGATCAAAGTTCGAAGAGCTGGGATAAGCAAACAACTGACCACCACGTCGTTAAACTGGCAGCTGACCACCACGTCCTTAAACTGGGAACAATTGACCTCTAATTCGTTAAACTGGGGGTGTAAATATGTGTAAATAAAACAAAAATAAAAAAAATAAAAAGTCGAAATGATGGGGCAACTCGCAATAAAAATCAGCAAGTAAAAATAAAGATGAAAATAAAGCCGTAATGATGGGGCAACCGCGAATAAATAGCCGAAATGATAGGGCAATTGCGACCTTCGCGATAAGAAAAGCTGAAATGATAGAGTAATCGTGGTAAAACAAAAAAACAAAAAAAAAACAAAAAATGGCGAATGATGAGTCGCTCCTGGTACCATATTCCAGTGCAGCGATACAGACGCCAACCAAAACTCAAATCCCCGAATATCCAATTAGCGAATGATGAGTCGCTCTCGGTACCATATTCCAGTGCAGCGATGCAGACGCCAACCAAAATTCAAATTCCCAAAATTCTCCCGGCCCTACGGTTAGTCCCCAAATTGACTACCGTATACAATCCATGGGCTCAAATAATTCTCATCATACCCATACCCCACCGCAATCGCCAGTCCAGCGGCCGGTCTCCGCCCTTGGAATTATGCTCCATTAGGAAGACCCATTCATGTGTCCTCGCGATACATGAGGAGAACAAACCTTCGTGGGATTCTTACGACCCACAAAGGAAAAACACACTTAGGAGTCCTCACGACTCCTAAGGACAAAATACTCCTGCGGGATCCTTTCGACTCGTAGGGAGAAAATGCTTTTATGAGACCCTTACGGCTCATAAAATTGAAAAGCTTTAGGTGATAGGGACCTAAACCTGTCTCCTAAGCCATCGCTCCTCAACAGGCAAAGGAAAATGATGAATTGCTCCTGACACCTGTGCTTCAGTGTTAGTAATGCTGATGCCGACCCTAACCCCAAAATTCTAAACTTCCGATCCAATAAACCTCTAAGTCGTTAAACTGGAAACAGAAGACCCCTAAGTCTTTAAACTGGAAACAGATGACCTCTAAGTCGTTAAACTGGAAGCAGATGACCCCTAAGTCGTTAAACTGGGAACAATGGAAATCTCCTCATGGAAAATGATGATTCGCTTCTGGTACCATATTCCAGTGAAGCGATGCTGATGCTAAACCAAAACCAAAATCCCCAAATCCACTCATGGCAAATGATGATTAGCTCCTGGTACTATATTCCAGTGTAGCGATGCTGATGTCAACCCAAATCAAATCAAACCAACAACCTCTGCGGCTGAATCATGCTTCGTCTAAGAGTGTACCCCGTGTCGAAATCATGGTTCGCCTCGAAGTATCCACCTTCCCTGTCGGAATTATGCTTCGCCTAGGAATCATCCTCTACATCAAAACCAGTGACACTCCTTGCCAGAATCAAGTCAACCAACAACCTCCTCGTCGGAATTATGCTCCGCCCTGGAATCAAGTCAACAAGCGACCTCCTCGTCGGAATTATGCTCCGCCCTGGAATCAAGTCAACAAGCGACCTCCTCATCGGAATTATGCTCCTGGAATCAGGTCAACCAATGACCTCCCTGTCGGAATTATGCTTCGACTTGAAATCAAGTCAACCAACGACCTCCCCGTAGGAATTAATCTCCGCCTTGGAATCAAGTCGACTAAAAAGCTCTGCGTTGAAATCATGCTTCGTCTCAGAATATACCCCGTGTCGAAATCATGCTTCGCCTCAGAGTATCTGCTTTCCGTGTCGGAATTATGCTTCGCCTGGGAATCAACCTCTGCATCAAAATTATGGTTCGGTCAGAATGTCTGCCGCCCATCGGAATTGTGCTCTGACCCTTTTGGAATCATGCTCCACTCATCGGAATCATGCTCCGATCTCTGGAATCATGCCTCGCTCTTCGGAACAATGCTCTGATCCCTGGAATCATGGCTTTACTCTTCGGAATTATGTTCGATCCTCGGAATTATACTCTGATCCTCGGAATTATGCTCTGACTCTTTGAAATGATACTCCGACCCTTGAATTATGCTCCGCAAATCGGAATGATGCTCCGATACCAGGGAATCATGCTCCCCGAGGGATGCTCCGCTCCCGGAATGATGTTCCACCTCGAAGTCCAGCTTCAAGATCTATCAATTTCATGCACACAACTCATATGCGCGGTGTGCATTTACTGATGGGGGCACTTTGTTGGGGTCAAAATTTGCATCCCAGCTGACCGGGTCAAAGTCAAGGTCAACCCCAAGTAAGCGGGCCCAAACCCAAGCAAGTTGGCCCATGCCCTAGTCGATCCCCGCGGCCGGCCTCCCCCATGCCGAAATAAAAAATCATGTAATAAATAATTTTGATATAATTTTTTATGCATGAATGTAAGAAAATGGGCATAAAGCCAAATTCCTGTAAAGCCCATGGCTTATGTGAAAAAGAAATGAGCACATGAGACATGTGATGGGAAAAATGCCATTTTGTAAAGCTCAAAGGGCTATATGTAAATGTGTAAGCCTATATAAGGAAACATGATGATGAAATAAAAGAACTTTTCATTCTCTAAAACTCTAGGGTTTTTTGTGCCTTCTTCTCCTTCCTCAAGGTTCTAAACCTTCTTCCCCTTTTCTGAATTAAATCAAGAGTTTTACTCTTCCTTTTCCAAAATTAAATAGTTTTTCACCACAACACCCATAAAGGGGAGCTCAGATCTTTCATCAGATCTCAAAAATGGGAGATTTTTAAATCCCACCCCTTTTCTCCAAGATCCAGTCAACCGAGAGGAAGAAGAAGGAGACCCATCTTCAAAAAATCCTATCTTGGGAAGATCCAGGGCCAAAGGGGAGAAACAAAGCAGCACCCTTTGATCATTTCTAAAGATTTCTAGGAGTTTAATTCCATTCAAGATCTGTTGGAGTTCAACTCCATAAATTAATCTCTTTTTAGGAGTTTAACTTCAGAAGTCAAATCGGGAGCATAGCTCCTAGTATAGGGACAAAGTCCATTTTCCTGCACACGTGGGACGCCGCCGCCCAGCGCCCTCATGCCAAGAATGTGGGGAGACGGCGCCCAGCGCCCTCGTGCCAAACACGTGGGGAGCCGGCGCCCAGCACCCGTGTGCCAAGCACGTGGGGCATCGGCGCCCAGCACCCGCGTGCCAAGCATGTGGGGTGCCGACGCCCAGCGTCTGCGTACCAAGCACGTGGGGCACCGGCGACCAGCGCCTAGCGTTCACGTGCTAAGCGTGTGAGGCGCCAGCGCCCAGCACCCGCATGCTAGGCATATAAGGCGCTGGCACCCACGCGTCCTTTGGACGCTATTCTTCCCTTTTTTATATACACACACACTTCACAACACTGTTCCCGTTAGAAAAAAATTCTAACGGGGCGCTGCTCCATACCCCACAAAGGGGCTGCTAGCTCCCTTGACCCCCACCCCGCTATCCGGATAGCGGGACCCCCGTAAAAATTCTATGGGGCCCCCGATATATCCAAAACCCATTTAAAACACAACACTGCACATTGAGTTCGCATGACCTGTTTGACCTGTCAATTGTAAGTCCACGTTGCCCACCCCGGTACTTACGGGGAGGCGGAAACCGAAGTATCTCTCAGGCAGGTGAGGAACCCTGCTAGATTGGCGGAGAGGCTGAGGTTCGTCGGCGACTAGTGAATCCTTTGGTTCTATCAAATCATCAGCTGTAGTTTGTATAGCTGGAACTTTTTCCAGTTCTACAGAGCTGTCCTTGCCTCGATCTTGTCCGGATTTTGGTTTTGACATAGGCCGGACAATCCCAAATCTTAACTTACTTAAGAGATAGGCTATTCCCACACCATATCTCATATGGAGTGGTAGGCACTGATTTGATTGGAATCCAATTCAATAGGTATGTATCTTCTCAAGTGCATAACCCCCAAAAGGAAATAGGTAACTCAGTAGTACTCATCATAGAACACACCATATCTCATAGGGTGCGATCGCTCCACCCCGATTCACCGTTGTGCTATGGTGTATACGGAGGAGTAATGCTGCGAGAGAATCTCATTCTCCTTTAGAATAGTCCAGGATCTCCATGCCTAAGTATTCTCCTCCCTGATCTCATCAAAGGACATAATACTTATACCTGTATTGGTTCTCTACTTCTGACTTATATTCTTTGAATTTCTCAAAAGCTTCAGACATGTGTTTCAACAGGAACATGTGTCCGAATCTTGAGAGATCATCAGTGAATGTAAGGAAGTACAAAGAACCAGTCCTGGCATATGTAGACTGGGGACCTACATACATCACAATGTATCATTCCCAAGGGTTCACTGACCCTTCCTCTGTTTCCAGTAAACGGAGCTATGGTCATCTTATCTTTGTGACATGACTGGAAAGTTTCACAAGATGTATATTCAAACTGATTTAAATATGTGTCTTTATGTAACTTAGCTAGTCGGGTCGTATTGATATGACCTAGTCTACAATGCCTTAAGAAGGATTCGTTCATTTCTGAACTCTTCCTCTTGTGTGTGTTCTGTACGTTAAGAACTGTGGTCTGATTTAGAATGTATATGCTTTTAGATAACGTGCCTGAACCGATCAACTCTTGATATAGGAAATGTTCAAATCATTATCCAACAATATAAAATTATATCCTTTCTTTAGTAAATAAAGAGACTGATATGATGTTGTATATCAGGTTCGGTATCTAATAACATTCGTTCAGAATCAGTGTATTTAGTAATACAGGGTGATAACTGCCAACACTTGGCCGCAACAATTGCACCGTTTCCAACTCTTGAAATTTATCACCCGTTCTCAGTTCTCTACCTACCAATAGCCCATGTAACAGATTACATATTTGGGATCCTGATCCGGTATCAAATACCTAGGACGTAGAGGATACTGAGAAACAGTTCTATGTAATGAACACACCCGAAGGAGATGCATCAACAAGCATTTTCTTCGTTTGGGCGGCATGGGAATCCTGGTATTCCCCTATTTCCTGCTCGGTCTTATAACAATTATAAGTTGGAGCGGGACCAACGTTCCCCAGCTCAGTATAACAAGCGGGTTCGGTCAATACATCCATATTATTATCTTGATTAAGGCGTGACATGGTCGCTATCTGGAGAGAGAGAGAGCAGAAAACACTCTGCGTGCGCTCTTGCAAGATTAGATTGGTTAAATATTTTATCTAATCAGGATAGCTCCCACTGTTTTTTACCAAATCTTCCTTCAAACCTTAAAATGAAAGACTAGCCGGGATTAATTACACTCTACAAGTTCGCCAATCTTTTTGCCAGGCCAGTGCCGATACTTTGAGGGAGGTTCCCCGTGCTTTCGTACGGACCTAATTAAAATAAACCTCATTTTTCCACGGGCGTGACCCCATTGACACCTTTGTAGACACCTACTTGATTGGCTAATTGTAAAGTGCAAAACTCTCCCAGGAGTAACTCTTACTCGCAGCGGGTATCGGGATCCAACTATCTAATAGAAGGTATGCAATCTCATTGCAAATTTCAACACTTGAAATTCCCAATAATATTTTACCCCTAGTGACTTATGACCTTAACTATGGTCAACAAATCATAAGCACTAGTCAAGTTCTACCCGTCATTTCTTGATTAATTAGACCCACCCACATGACCCTTAACTAAGGTCAACAAAGTCACATGACTGTCCTAACTAATCGCATCATATGCTATATAGGAAGACATCACTTAGCTACCATACACTGTGCCTTAACTAAGGTCAACAAACACAGCACGAATACTAAGTACTCTACTTCCTAAAATGACGGAGGGTTACGACAGGTTTTTAAGAAAACCTTTTGCGTAATGAACTTGATATCGTCGTAGAATCGAGTGATTTTAAATGGAATGTTTTTGAGGCTTTTCTAGTTTTGCTAAAGAGGTCACTCCCGGTGAAGGGATCGTCGGCTCTTTCCTTATCGAATAAGGTGCATGATATTTCACAAATACCACTATGCAAAGCAAAAACTATAGAAGCAATCAAAAGACAAACCGAGTGTGTAGCATCTGCTAGTTTCGCTAAAGAGGTCACTCCCGGTGAAGGGATCTCGGCTCTTTCCTTATCGAATAAGGTGCTGGATATTCTACAAGGAATACCGCTATGCAAATCAAGAACTATAGCTACCAGTTTTTAAACAAGTTTCTACAACATCTTTAGGTTTCTTTTATTTCATTAATCTCATTAATGAAGTCCCATCATTTAAGTCACATAATCATCACAGATAAATACAATGTACGCTTATGCCATCCGCATTCGCCTCGATGTCCCGTCTGCATCGTTAGGTTAGGTAACTAACGGCAGAGCGGGGCAGGGCTAGTGCGGGTGCAAAACATAAGCAACGTCTATATAAAATATCATATATACTATATACAGTATCTATCTGAACATATCACATGATCACATCACAGATAACGCAGCAGAAAAACAACATATGAAATATTGGATATACCAGGACGTCCGTATTTTATTTTGAGCCTGTATAAAACACGGATTCCACGGTCGTAATGAATAGCCAATCCCACACCCCTAGACCCCTACGAGAGCGGCAAGCAACCCTACCAATTCTAGAGTTAGGAGACCCGGACTCGACTCCTCGAGATGGTCTCCCACTGGACCCTAGAACCAGGTTACTTGTGCTCCCCTCCTGGGTCTATCCTAATGCGGAAAAGTAAATAATATACAATGGTGACATCATCCTCGGCCCGGAAGTACCCCAATAAAAGAATATTACATACAAGTTTTTTACATGAATGAAAAAGAAAAACTCTCATCTCACGTAAAAACCCCCGGCTATTCAGCCACGACGATCCAATATAACATATCCAGCAACACATAACATCACATATCATCAACGTAAGTAAATATGCGTATCCCAATTGTCGTTGATGTATAGCAATGAAACCGGCGATACACTACATATTACACTTACGGTCGTAGAAAAGAAAGCGTAAAACTACAACAGTTGGAATCCGCAATCTCCTTAGACATCGCATGCCTAACTAAATGAATTTCTTAGACATCGCATGCCTAACAATTATAAACCCCGCATTTTAGTCTCATTGTCGAAAACTCTTTTCAATATCAAGTCGGGCAATTCAACAAGATTCCCGACATCCTGATCGAATGCTCGTCGGAAACGTTAGTAGACGGCCGCACCCCCGACGCCGTCGTCGAAGTGCACTAAGGCAGAACACCGCTGCCACGAGCACCCGAATGGATGCTTTTGGCGACGGGGTTCTCCTACAGTCACTTGGTCGGGGCTATGGGGCGTGGCTATCTATTAAGTTTACCCGGTGAGTATCCACGTACTCTACGTGATTACAACAGACTTTTGATCACATCAAAATCCCGTGGCAACCGATCAAATGAGACTAAAGTGCAGATTTATAACATTCAAATTAGTTATCTCATAACTACTTGAGGATTCCAAATATTGTATCACATTCCAGATAAATAGACAATGTTAAACTTTCCGATCGAATAATCAAACACCCAAGTTTTCCCAAATAGCTCAACACTTGAGCGAAGTTCAAAAATTATCCATCACATGCCACAGCACCAATGGTCCAGCCGTAGAAGGGTCAAGCCAACGCCTCACATGTGGCAACGCCGTACTGCCCCAAACCCTAAGGTTCAGAGGCAGTTCAAGACGGTCACATAATCGAGTTAAGGTTTGTTGTCTTCTAGAGGGTCCATCGTGTTACTTGCACGACTTAGAACTTTCTTAAACTACGGAAAAATCCAACACTTGGAAATTTTCCGGCAGGGGAAAAAGTGAGTTATTGATATCCGTTCGAACTTTTTAACACGTTCTAAAATAACCCGGAAACACACATAGACGAAGTTAAACTTTCCGATCGAATCAACGGATACTAAACATCTCCAGAAAACTCAACATTTGAGTAGAATTAAAAATTTCCAGAAGCATCAGGAAATATATAGGGATATTACTGTGCAAAACCCAGACCACAGTTCCACTGTTCCGCCGCGGAACCGCCGCTCATGGCATGGTCCTGCCGGTTTGAGTGAATTAGGGTGTCGTTTTCTGCAGTTATCCTTAGAATTCCCTGCTGTTTTTTTGAGTATTTTTAATGCAGAAAAAACCACAATTTTAAAAAATATCCAGAGAGGGGTCTAAACCGGGGTTTCGGGGTTCGATCGGACTGTAAACTTCGTCTAGACATCGCCTAAAGATCTAGCTTGGCTCTGATACCACTGTAGGGTTACTAGGCACTCTAATAAGGTTCTACAAGGCATCAACCATGCCCGATTCTAAAATTAGACGTGCCGAACAACCCTAACCAAGATCGTATAATAGAGATTAGGCGAAACTAATAGCATGTAAACAACTTTACTTCTAAGAGTTAGCGATTACAACCTTTGTAGATCCGGTCCTTCACTTCTAAAGCTCCGTGTTGACATCCCTTCGCTGCGATCATCGAGATCCCGGACTCTTGTAACGGTTTCCTCGGAGAAATGAACGGGCTAGCTCGTTGACTTTGAGGCCGAAGATGATCTACGTCGAGAAGACTCAAACTCAAGCTCCATCTTCACTAGGTCATGAACTTTGTGAAGAGAACACCCTAAACTAAATGGAAAGTAGTAGAGGATGATGAAATAGGAAGTGGGTTCACTTTGGATTTTGATTTCTCACTTTATTTCTTCACTTGAAAATTTCTAGCAAGCTTTTCTTCTTAAAATGAAGAAGAAGAAGAAGAAAGAAAAGAATAAGAATTATCTAAAAAGAATAATCAAGTGAAGTCTATCATAATGCAACCATGGGTGAGTCAACCTTTATAGAGACTAAACCATAGTTTGGTTAATAAAAAATCTTATGCAAAACAAAATGAGTGGACTTTGTCAAAGATGCTTAAAAGCTTCATGAAGCTTCAAGCCAAGACAAAGAAAGCCACCATTTTGTTTTACTAAAATAAATAAAAACCCAAACCATTATCTTAAATATGGTGTAAGTCATACACACAACCAAGTATGCATGTATCATCAATCATGATACAAACTAGTGCACAAACATATATCACATATACAACTTGTGCACACCAAGTGAGAAAATCAATCTTAAGTGAACCAATACTAGTTAATATAAAGTAATATATCAAATATATATTTATACATTAAATCATTAAATCAACACTTGATTTAATGATCCAGTCATATCGTATATAACCGACTAATATCTAGTGTATCAATATATCGAATCAACACTTGATTCGGTAACCCGGCTATATCTCATATAACCGACCGATGATACAAATCGCGAGAATAGAATACAGTATCATATACTGGTATTAATCTTGGTCCCGCACATATCTCATATGCGCTCCTATTTCGTTTCGCTTGAGCCAGGAAACCTCTGTGTAGGACTCTAAAGACTCGTCAATACGCCGGCAGTAGGTGGTGATCATATCAATCACCCATAAGCCGCAAGCGGTCTGCTAAACGTAACGGCCACCCGGCTATTGAGCGATCAGAAGATCAACGAGCAAGACTGCTCACACTCCTGCGAATCCAATCAGTAACACATACCGCACAGTCCGGTCTGTTCATCTGATATGTCGCATATCTCGCCTAGGGGTGGTAAACGTCAGACCCCAGTAGCTTGATAAGTCATGCTATTGTATGGTCCATAACAAGTGTGAAACTACTGATAACACTTACCAGTAAATCACTGCAACCCTGGCCAGGGATTTCCAGTTACGGCCAGTCGAGCATAGCGCAACATCAACCGCCAATACCGGGAGAGACGAATCCCCTCCTATCTCTCATTGCCTCCATGTGAATCGGGACTGTACCCAAAAACCACCTGTTTGCACGACTCAGTAGAGCCGTGGTAGGGTGGAAATCAAAGCACAGTGGGAGACACACAAGACTCTATGACGTTCTCGGGTAAACAGACTAAGCTGTACCAGTGTCACCAGAGAACTGCCATCTGACGTGAGGTATAATACCATCTAGGAGTTCTCGGTGAGTCCGTTCAGTGTACCCAGTCTCCACTGAGTACCCGCATACCATCTCTGATGTCAAACACCAATGGATATGGGATCATCCATCGCCCATCACATGGGTCGAGAAGATATACGCTAGTCTACTCTGGAATATCGATGCCCCGTCTCGATATTCCCACGACTAGGAACATTGAAGGATGTACTCTTGGACTAACCAGGCCCCACTAGTATGATCTGCATCATAGTCCTGGAAGTCGAGTACACATCCTAAGGGCTTTATCAACATGTAACAGAAAGACAATAAGTGTACATGTTAAGATAAAGAGCAACCAGATAGCGTACTATCATGTCGAGCAAGAAAGTCCTACCTATATATGTCCCAGCATCCACTACAATATACATCTCATGTACAGTAATGGCCTCTAGGGCATACATATAACTAACAGATGTCACAATTGATGTATATTATTTACTTTTTCGCATTAGGATAGACCTAAGGTGTAGAGCACAAGTAACCGGGTTCTGGAGTCCAGTGGGAGACCATCTCGAGGGTCGAGACCGGGTCTCCTAACTCTAAAATTGGCAGGGTTGCTTTCCGCTCTCGTAGGGGTCTAGGGATGTGGTTTGGCTATTCATCACGACCGTGGAGTCTGTGTTTTTCATTATTATCTTAATTTAAAATACAGACCTCCTAGTATATTCAATATTTCATATGTTGACTTCTGCTGCTTGGTTTTGTGATGAGATTATATAACTACGTGAGACGAATGCTTTATATATGTTATATAATAAATGTTGCTTATGTTTTGCACTCGCGCTAGTCCAGCCCCCGCTCTGCCATTAGTTAAGTAACATAACGGTGCATGACGGGGCCCCATGGCGAATGCAGATGGCATAAGCGTACGTTCTATTTTCAGTTCATTTTCTATAATGTTTAGGAAACATTAAATGATGGGACTTCATTAATGAGATTAATGAAAAGAAAAGAAACCTAAACATGTTGTACAATCAAAAGTTTTTAAAAAGGTAGCTCTAGTTCCTGCTTTGCATAGTGGTATTCCTTGATGAATATCCAGCACCTCATTCGATGAGGAAAGAGCCGAGATCCCTTCACCGGGAGTGACCTCTTTAGCAAAACTAGCAAATGCTACAACCCACTCGGTTTATCATCATAGCTTCTGCAGTTCTTGCTTTGCATAGTAGTATTCCTTGATGGATATCCAGCACCTCATTCGATGAGGAAAGAGCCGAGATCCCTTCACCGGGAGTGACCTCTTTAGCAAAAGCTAGTAAAAGCTATTCGGTTTGTTTTTGAAAACTACTCGATTTTAAAAGCGGAGCTTAAACCACTCCTTTTCAAATCACTAGATTCTATAATGATATCAAGTTCATTACGTTAAAGGTTTTCTTCAAAAACCAGCCGTAGCCCTCCGTCATTTCAGATAAGTACTATTTAGTATTCGTGCTGCGTTTGTTGGCCTGCATAAAGGCGTAGTGTGCGGTAGCTGATTAGTGCTTATCTGCAGCATGTGATGCGATTGGATTAGGGTAGTCGTACAACGTTGTTTGGCCTACGTCAAGGGTCGTACGGGTGTGTTTAATTCAATCAAGAAATGAACGGGTTGAACATGACTAGCGCCCTATGGGTTGTTTGGCCTGCGTCAAGGTCATAGGACGCTAGGGCTAAAAACAAATATTGGGGATTTCAAGTGTTGAAATTTGCAATAAGATTGCATAACTTCTATATGATAGTTGGATCCTGATACCCACTGCGAGTAAGAGTTACTCCTAGGAGATTTTTCCACTTTACAATTAGCCGATCGATTAGGTGTCTAAGAAAGGTGTTAATGGGGTGATGCCCCTGCGGAAACGATGTTATTTAATTAGTTCCATGCGAAAGCATGGGGAGACTCACTCGGAGTACCCATACCTGCCTGGCCGAACGATTAGCGAACTTGTAGGGTGTAATTAATCCCATCTAATCTTACCTTTTAGTGTTTGAAGGAAGATTTGATAAAAACAATGGGAGCCATCCTGATTAGATAAAATAATAACCAATCTAATCTTGTAAAGAGCGCGTGCAAAGTGATTATCCTTCTCTCTCTCCTGGTAGCGACCATTGACACGCCTTAATCAAGATAATAGTATGGATGTATTGACCGAACCCACTTGTTATACTGGGCTAGGTTCCGCTCTATCTTATGATTGTCATAAGTCTGATCAAGGAATAAGGTAATATCAGGATTCCTATACAACCCGAACGAAGAATAAGCATGCTGATGCATCGTCTTCGGGTGTGTTCGTAACCGAGAACTGTTTCTCAGTTTGCTCTAAGTCCTGGGTATTGGATACCAGATCAGGATCCCACGTATGTAATTTGTTACATGGGCTAAAGAGAGGTAGAGAAATGGAAAATGATGATATGTCTCTTGTAGTAGGGAATGGTGCAATTGTTGCAGCCAATGCAGTTGGCGAATATCACCTTGTATTACCAAGTGGTAACACAATGATTCTGAGCGACTGTTATTTTGTACCAAAAATATTGTGAATATTTTCCTAAATCAAATGTTGATTGGGTATGGTATGTTGTATAACGGTAAAAACGTTCTAAATCAAATTACAGTTCTAAGTATACAGAACACACACAAGAGGAATAGTTCAGAAATGAACGAAGACTTCTTGTGGCATTATAGACTAGGTCATATTAATGCGACAAGACTGGCTAAGTTGCATTAGGATGCATATTTGAATCTGTTCGAATTTACATCTTATGAAACTTTCCAGTCATGTCTCAAAGGCAAGATGACCAAATCTCCGTTTACTGGACACGGAGAAAGAGCTACTGAGCTCTTGGACAGATACATGGTGATGTATGCGGTCCTATGTCTACACATGCCAGGAATGGTTCTCGTACTTTATAACATTCACCGATGATCTCTCAAGATACGGACATGTGTTCCTGTTGAAACACAAATCTGAATCTTTTAAGAAATTCAAGGAATATAAGTACGAAGTTGAGAACCAGACGGGTAAAAGTATTAAAATCCTTCGATCTGATCGGGGAGGAGAATACTTGAGCATGGATTTCAGAGACTACTTAAAAGAGAATAGGATTCTCTCTCAGCTTACTTCTCTGTATACACCACAGGACAATAGAGTTTCGGAGCGGAGGAATCGCACCCTATTAGATATGGTGTGCTCTATCATGAGTACTGCTGAGTTACCTATTTCCATTTGGGGATATGCACTTGAGATAGCTACATACCTATTGAATAGAGTTCCGACCAAATCCATGCATACCACTCTATATGAGATATGGAATGGGAAGAGACTATCTCTTAAACGAGTTAAGATATGGGGTTGTCCGGCCTACGTTAAAAAGAAAAATCCGGACAAGCTCATGTTAATGTTAGATCTGTGCAAGTTTGTAGGATATCCTAAACATTCACGAGGGTACATCTTCTACCACACCGAGGAACAAAAGGTGTTTGTTTCTCGACATGCCACCTTTTTAGAAAAGGAATTTTTTGTGATAGAAATCAGTGGCAATTAGGTAGAACTGGAAGAAGTTCCAGCAACACAAACCATAACTGACAATTTAGTGAAACCGGAGGATTCAATAGTCACCAACGAACCTCAGCCACTCCGCTGATCTAGTAGGGTTCCTCATCCACCTGAGAGATACTACGGTTTTCTCATAGACAGTGGGAGCGAGGATTGCATCATGGAAGATGATGACCCAACTAGTTTCGAGCAGGCCATCATAAGTTGAGACTCTATGAAATGGATGGATGCTATGCGATCTGAGATGGAATCCATGTACACCAACAAAGTATGGACTTTGAAAGTTGCTTCTGAAAGAGTAAAACCCATCGGGAGCAAGTGGATCTTGAGAAGATAATTGATGTAGATGGAAATGCTGAGACTTTCAAAGCTTGACTTGTAGAAAAAGGTTTTCGTCAATGACCTGGTGTCGACTACGATGAAACCTTTTCTCTAGTGGCTATGCTTAAGTCCATCAGAATCCTACTTGTTGTTGCTGCATACCATAACTACGAAATCTGGCAGATTGCACGTCAAGACTGCTTTTCTAAATGGTGATTTAGAAGAGAGCATGTACATGACAGTTCCAGAGGGCTTCGTAGATAGTGGGAGCAGCGGAAGCGTGTGCAAGCTGCTTAAATCAATTTACGGATTAAAGCAGGCATCCCGGAGCTGGAGAATCTATTTTGATGAAGATATCAAAGAGTTTAATTTCATCAAAAACGTAGATGAACCATGTATATATAAGAAGGTAGTAGAGAGTAAGGTTGTCTTCCTCATATTGTACGTGGATGACATACTTTTGAAAGGAAACGTTGTTCTTATGCTACATTCGGTCAAGCTCTTCTTATCACACATATTCTCCAAGATAGATCTAAACGGATGTTGGGATTGTCCCAATCCAGGTGTAGGGTTACGGCAGTGCCTCGGCCATCAATCCATGGCCAAACACGGAACAAAAACTTTTAAAACCCGGCACTAACGAAACCCTAATCGACGGATTGTACCATTAACCCTATACTAGTTTTATAAGAAAGAGTTTGGAAAGGTTATACCGATTGATCCGTATCCTTCAGTCTTCAACCTCTGCCCCAAGCTCCTCACGGCTTCCTCGATGAAGTTCGGTCTCCGGTCTCCCTCGTCGAAGACGATCCATGTCGAGGATTAGTAATACAGGCTCCCGCTTCAAAACCGAAGCAACTCGGGCATCCAGTATGCTAGCCTAGATACCTAAAATGAAGTAGACAGAGTGTGTGATCATTTTGTCTCAATGCACCCAAGGATTCTCAACTCATGAGATAGAATGGGTGGAGGTTGAAGAAGAAGCCATAGGGAAAATGGTGTGAGCTCAAGACTTGACTAAAGAAAAAGCAACCAAAGAAAAGTGTCGGCTCTTTTTTTCTTGAGTTGTTTTGGCCAAGTGTTTTGTGAGTGTTATATTGTTGTGAGAAATTAGCAACTAAAGAAAAAACCATCCAAGAAAAGATCTGCCACTACTCACAATAATATCTTACAAAATATCCTAACCAAAACAAAAACCTTCATGTCACAATGAAAGCACAAAGCCAAGACTTGCAATCACACTTTCCACACAAATAAACATTAAACTAAATGTTTAAATCCAAGAAAAGAAATGGTAACCCTAAAGTAAAGTCGTAACGAATTATAAGAATACCCCTCATCCGTATATATATACCTGGATCCATATTCCGACTAAATACGAATACAACGAGACGAAAGCAATCCAACAACATAATACTAGGATCCGACTTAAACCAAAGCCCACTAGTATTATCCGTCCGATCATGATTCGTGCACAAGTGCACTTATATGATCGAACCCTGCCATAAAACCATACGGCCTCTACAACGTTTCGCCCGAACCAGGGAAACCCTCTGTGTGGGACTCTAAAGACTCGTCAATACGCTGGCAGTGGGTTTAACCACAAGCACGTCAGTGGCACTAGCTGTACGTAATGGCTACCCAGGTATTGAGCGAAAGGGAGGCCGATGAGCAAACTCATCCTGAAACCCTACTGAGCCTGACGGTGACAATATCCGTACAGTCTGGTCCGTTCGTCTCTGAGTATCGCATATCGAGTCTAGGGGATGGATAAAGTCAGACCTAATAACTTGACATTTAGTATCGGCATGAAACCCTATCACCAACTGAGAAACTACCGATCCTAGATCGATAATTCTCGTCTACCCTGGACGAGGATTTCTGGTGATGGTCACCCGTGCACACCGCCGCATCAACCCCCAATACCGGGAGAGACGAATCCCCTGACGATTCGCTCACTGCCTCCATGTGGCTCGGGATTGTACCCAACTAAAACCTGTTTGCACGACTCCTTTGAGCCATGGTAGGGTAGTAATCACAGCACGGTGGGAACTCACACGAGAAAAATGACGATCTAAGATCGATAGATTAACCTGTACACATGTCACCCGAGAACTGCTATCTGACAATAGGTATAATGCCAACTAGCATATTCCCGGCGAGTCTGTCCGGTGTACTCATAACCCAATGAGCATCTGTATACATCTTAGGTGAAACAACTAACACCAATGGCTTGTGAGACTGGCCACCGCCGCATGTCGGGATCTCGATCCGTATACACTAGTCTACTCTTGGAGTATCGATGCCCAGTCTTGAAACTCCTATGACTAGGGACACTTTAAGGATGTGCTTATAGACCACCCAACTCCTATTTATATGATTGCCATCATACTGCTGGTAGTCAAGCATGAATCCTATGGTCTCTATCAACATATAAGAGTGATCTGTAATGTCACTTGAAGCATGTACACGATGATACAGACAAACCAGATAGCATACTATCATCTCGAGTAAGACTGTTCTACTGGTATAGATCCTCCCTCAATCATTGCAATCACATGCCTGTAATCTAATAATTGACTTGAGGGCACTATAGCCAACAATCTCCCACTTGCACTTAAGGCTAATTATTGCGGTGTCGCATACTCACAGCTCGTGTGATACCGAAAACCCAACTTCTCTACTAATCAGTTCCATAAAGCTCGTTTGTAAAACTATTGCGTTTGAGAAATAGCCTTAGTGATTGGATCCGCTCCAATGTTTCTTTCTATGTCTCTCTTTATCTCAAGTTCGCGGAGAAAGACATCTCCCAAAAAGAGCAATACATGTCTAGAATATGTCTGGATATCTGATGGAACCCAGTTCACAAATGAACTCCAAATCCAGTGAACTTCTTAGACTGTATCGTCAACTGAATTTAATCAGTATCCTGGGCCATGCCTCCCTCAGTATCCTCTTGGACCACCTGTCCAAACTACTGTCCCTCAAAAAGAGGGAAAACTATAACTTTGATAGTCACTCTGTCATCCAGGTCACCTTGGAAGACTGGAATGATAACCATCTCCCGAAGGAGGCTGCCGTTACCATATCCCTAGAACATTCACTTATGTTCATAAACTGCTTCTGAACGTTTCTCCAGGATTGGATTAATATATTAACTTATTGCATCTAGTGCAAAAAGAACAACATCTGGTGTGGTACTTGACATCTCATGATTGACTCAATTGCCTAAGGAAGTGATATGTCTATCATGGACATCCCTCTCTCCTTTACTCTGTAAGACACCTTTAAAGAGGGTGACTCCATCACCTGCAGGTACTCCACCACCTGCAGGTACTCCACCATGCCAGGAGCTGTCTATTCTAAAACACCTCTAGAATACTGTCTAAGTACCCAGATTGGGAAACTACCCAAATCTAGATCTAAAACCATAGATCTAGTAACCAGAATACCTTATATAATATCCATATCCTATGTGGAGAAACCACTGTGTGACAACCATAGTATAACCGATTGTAGTATAGGAATTTCACTTCCTATAAAGTGTATATCATCTAAATACCAAGATATCACACCCTGCTATCTTCTTAACAGATCCATCTCCTATTTTGATGAAGTCAAAGCCTATGACTGTCACATCAAAAATAGATGATCTATCTTTGCTATTTTTTCTTTAGTCTATAAATAGACATAAGCTACTTGTCCACTATGTTTCCGCTGCTCCCACTGACTACAACAACCCCATGGCGAAGTCATATATACGTGCACTTCTAAAGCTAGTTTAGAATGAAGCTATACTCATCCTCATGCCAGGTCTCATAAACTAGAATAGTAGTAATGGCAAGTATGGGTATACAAGAACCTCCCTGTCACCGTCATTGAGGATACCGAAGTACCTCTCGGGCGCCTTAGGTTACCCACCATATCTGCGGAGTGGCTAATAGAATGTTAAATCCGATTGAATCATTAGGTTCTATTAAATTTTTAGTAATCGTTTGTGGTTTTGGAATCACTTCTAGTTCTACCAAACTCCCACTACTGTTTTCTGAAAAAATCCATTTTGCTAAATCTGTGGCGAGTCAAGAACAATATCACTATTGATCTTCCAGATGGTAGAAAGTTAACCTCGTCATAGCCCAGGATAACCCACAAACTGCCATTACTGAAACGTGCCTTGAGTATGTCCAGAGTCTGGTTTTAAGCATAAGCCGGACAACTCCATATGCTTTAACATTGTTAAGATATGAACCATTCTATATACAATATAGAAACAGAGGCACTGATTTAATTGGAACCAGATTCAAATCATGCAGCTGTCTCCAGTGCATGTCATCTAAATGGAGAGAGGCCGACCAGTATTACTCAACTTAAGTGTGAATCCAAATATGAGTAACCTGAAAGAGAAGCAAGTTCTCAAAACCATTACTATCAACTGAATACCAAACACAAGTATCTATATCTTCGATCACCTTGAAGAATCCCGATACTTGCAACACGTAGTTCTCTACTTTATTCTTTTACCTATAACTTCTCAAAACTTGGACCTTGTATTTCTACGAAACACTTGTCTAAATCTAGAGAAGACACAAGTAAACAGAATATAGTACGAGGACCAATCCCTTTATCCTAATGGACACTTGACAACATACAATACTTTGTATAAGTCCCCTGAGTTGAATAACTCAGACCCTGTACGTCGTAGGTTGAAAACTGTACTATGGTTAAGAAGAATTACACCGCTGTTTAATACTTCTTACCTGACCATCAACTGATATAGGTAAATGTCATGGACATAATTTCAAAAATTTATATCTCACTTTATAAAATAAACGTACAGATATATCAGTTTGAAATTGGTGCATAATAGCGGATATTCAAAACCAAATATTTGCCTTCAGGCAAAATCCCAGGTGATTTCCTCAAATATCACCAATTACAACGAATTCCGATATAATGAAGATATAATCACCTAATTCCCAATAACTTACTCCCACTCATCATTTGTAAACCCATACAGATGTGAGAATCAAACCTGGTAAATACATACCCTGGAGTAAGGATCTAATTGGGAAATCAGTTTTCGATTAATAATGCACAGTGAAACTGAAACATGAAAATGTTTCGAATGGGTAGCCGGGTATTCTTAGTAATGCCTCTTCCATTATCCATATTCCTGACTGTAACTGTATATTTCTTTGCCATATCTCCAAATCCCTTTATTTGTCTTTGTTCATTACCTTCTGTATACCGCACTTAGGCTTAATGGTTTTCTTCCTTCCCTACCGTTCGGCACCAGCTTATGGTTTGGAAGAAGACTGTCCAATAAGCGTAATAGGTGTACTCTCCTAATCCTAGGAGTACTCGCAACCTGAGAGAAGGTAAAGATAAAAGACAACCGAATAAATCTTATTCTATTTCTCCTGAACCAGAATTCATCCTCGAACTGGAACAAGTTCCTTCGAGTTCGTATATAACTATACGATGGATTATCCAATAAATGCGGATCTTCGTAGTGATACGAGGTGTTCTGGAGAAATACAAAGGTGAAGTAGGAGTGGTGATTGAATGAATTCTCGGTGTGTATATAGAAAATGTATAGAAATCACAACCAAAAATATTTTGACCGCAATCAATAACGGTGTCGATTTGTAGCGCGTTCATCCACAGGGAAAGTGTAATCCGTTTGTAATTCAAATTAGATGAATTGAAAATTAAAGAAAAGAGAAAAGACAATTTAATTCAAGATTTTAAAGTTGAAGTTCAAGAATTAACTAGATCTAAATCAAAAATAAAGAAAACATTAAAATCAAGAATCAAGAATTGATGATTTTCCAATCCAATAATCAAGAATCGAAGTGAGGCTCGTAGGAATCGATCGAATCTATAGACGTGATGAAATCTAGTGATTACGTTTTCTTATCCATTAATGATTTGACACTAGATCGATGACGATCTATCGAGGTTTAAGGATCTTTTAAAGAAACTAGGGTTTCTTCATCTCATCCTTTGTCCTTTCGATGAATCTCATTCAAATTCTAGCCTCGAGTAAATTCAAGAATCGATCGTGGATCACTAATTAAGAGCGAACACAATCAAGAAAGTATCGCTCGAAACTAGGTTGCCGATTCTTCAATTTACACGAGTTTACAAAACTTATAGGAATTAAGAATCGTTTCAAGATTTGTAACATCATCGTCTATTGATCGTCTCGATTCCTCCACGAGCGGAGTTTTACTCAAACATCATAACAAGAAACACAATCACGAATTGAGATCGAATCATGATGCAAGAATGTAAAGAAAGCAAGATATAGAAATTTCACCTTTATTTATCAACTATTTTGTTACAATTCTCTCAAGATCTACAAGAGGAAAGAACTTGATCATTGATTTCGGCTTTTCTCGTCTCCTTGAGTCGCGGATCTCATTAGATCACTTGCGCCGATGAAGTCCGGCGTCTCTTTTTAAAGGATCGAAGGCTTCATGCTTGATTTGGTACTCGAAGTTCTTGATTTTTGCTTTGGATTTTTAATTGGGGATTAGGGTTTACAAGTCGTGTCACTCAACTTGTATTGGGAATTGATGTAGGAATCAACAACCGAACCTTAGAAGTGATGCCTTAGGGTTCCTTTTATAGCCTTCATTAGCTTTGGCTTCCCTTAGAAGCTAGGTTTAGTTTAGCTTCCCTTGTAAGCTAGGTAGTTAGGTAGAAGCTTCTAGAGGTAGTTAGTTAGGCTTAGCTTCTTTGATAAGCTTGGAGGTTAGGGAGAAACTTCTAGGCTTAGTTTGTTAAGTAGCTTGCTTTGGAAGCTTGAACATGATTAGCTTAAACAAGGAGCTTTGCTGTTCGTATAGAACCTTCTGGAGATTTCTAGAAATTGCCATAGCTTGAATGAGTGTACCAACTGAAAGGAGAAACCTGACACCAAAATTTGCTGACGTCTCCACTAGGTGGCCGCGGATCCGCGGCGCCAAGGGGTTCTGGCCGCGGATCCGCGGCCCATTAGAAGCTTCATTGCATGGAAATTCTGCTAGTGCTTGCTGTTGACTTTAGGCATATTTTCTGATATGTTGAATCTCATAATTCTCTTTAGTTCACTGCCAGATCATAAGACTTGGACTTGGCGTAATTTTAATCAGCACTTTTGACAATTTTGGCTCTGTTCCTGAAATTTCCTGCACAGGTTCTCGAAACAAGTGTTGCGCTTTACAAAGATAATGCGATGCCATGATAAACACTCAATTTCCCTCAAAATGTCGGTTTTAAAGTATAACACAGGTAATTTGATATTTTACGGCTGTTTTGCTAATATGTGCTATATTAATACCGAACACCTCTAGATGAGTGAAAATGGTAGGGAAATTGACGTGTTAAAAATGCAATATTTTCGACTGATCAAATTCCCCCAAACTTATTTTCGGTCGTCTCGAGCGAACTGTTTTATTAAAAAGCGAAGGAGAAAATAAAGAAAGAGAAAAACTAACTAGCACACATTCGTAGGCAACACGATTGCACTGAGCACGTGCAACAAGCCTTTAAACCTCTAGGTGTCCATAGTAGGAGGAGTGTTGTCTCTTGAGCGTTTTCAGTGGATTGCACCCACAAAATCCAATAATAAAAGGAAGACCATGAAAGTTACATATAAAGATAAGAATTGTAAAAGAAAAGCTTTGAAAATTAAAGTTTCCAACTATACTAGCTTTTCTGTTGTCATGAGCCCTATCTTAATAGTCATGAAAAGATGTTAGAAATCACATCATCTCTCAATAAAACATCGTCTTTATTCTTCATTCCTATCTTTCTTCCAAACATCGATCATATCACCCTACGTGTGTGTAAAGAACATCCCTACACCTAGAGAATTCAATTCAAGCTATCATACTGTTGTTCATCTGCCTCAGTACTTTTTAATTAATGAATATTTAGATGAATTTACTCACACACTTTCATGCGACCGTTAATACTTCTTGAGGTACTAATCGACCGATTACTCATGTGCTTGCTTATTAGGTGTTTTTCCTCATCTTGTACCACCTAAGGCTTAGCAGCGACTTCCAGACCAGTCGGTCTAAGGCACTAGGTGAAGAGGCACCCTCACTATATTTTTTTATTGCTGCCATGGCGATAACAAAACCAGTGTTCATTTTTTTCACTATTTTATATTTTATTCATTTTTTTATTTTCTTCATACATCGGCTTTTAGACAAGAGCATTTCAAGGTATCCTCTACTATCGCGAGCTTCAAGACGTGTGTAAGTGCGAATAGCAGGGTATCAACGTTCAAAATGTTTGGCTTCCAGAATAGGAACTATTTTTCAGACTTATTTTTATCCTCAGATTAGTGACTTCCTTCATCTTACTAACCCTTGGGACAACGGCTCATAACTACTTTTTACTAGTTCGTATAAGAAAACTTCTAATTTTCTTGTTTTTCTTAAATTTTTCTAATTTTTTAGATGTAATTTTTCACTATCTAATCTTTTTTTATCTTATTTATATACAAAAATATTATTATTTTTTTTTCAAAATTTTTATAGGTTTTAAAAATGTTTTGTGCTTATGCAAAGTATGATGCAAATGATGCGTAAATAAGCATAAACCTCCCCCAAACTTGTTTTCAACAGTGTCCTCACTGTTGCCATCCGCTAAATCTTGAAAAACCTGTAAGCCTGGGAGGAAATTTATTAATGGGGGCAAAATATTTAAGTGAAAATCCTCCCCCAAACTTATTTTTGACTCCCAATTTTGTGTAAAAAAATTTCTTTTCAAGAGCCAGATTATACCCCCCCCCCCAAACTTGAGTTAAACCATGTTAAGCTTTGAAAATCACAAGAGGGGGTCAAAAATCATTGGTCGATGGCAAGCTTTGCAAAGACCGAAAGTTAACACATCAATGTAATGCTCAGGTTGGTGGAAGAAGAAGTAGGGAAAAGGTAAGTGGTGGAATAGAATGTGTGTGCATCTCATTTTGGAGAGACAATGCAGTGATTGTGATGGATTGCTCGCATTCTTTTTACAGTCCAGAAGAAGGGGTGGAGGTTCAATTTCATTGATTGGCAGATGATTCATCTCAACACCCGTTTTATTCAAAAATGCGAGTTCATCAACGAAGATCTCCTCAAAAGTCTCATCAATACCCCGGAGAATAATGTCATCACAAAGCGCCGGGAGATCTTCAGACTCTAAAAACAGTTCATAATCGGTGTTATTTGTTGACCCGGACATCTCGGTATAAGAGTCCGTATGTGTATGATACATAATTGGGTCAAACAAACGAATGAAAAGAGTCAAGATCAGTATCATGAGGATCATCAAATTCACTGCTGTCGACATCCATTAAGTCCACAGAACAGACCTGAGCAGTAGGCTCGGAGGGTATACTTCCCAACTTGTAAATGTTCAGCTCAATTGACCTATTCCCGAAAGATAGGGTCATTGAGCCATTACGACAGTTGATGATAGCGTTGGAAGTGGCCAAAAAGGGGCGACCTAAAATCACCGGAATTTGATTCCGTGGGTTCGCTACAGTCTGTGTATCAATTACAATAAAGTCTACAAGGAATACAAATTCCCTGATTTTTATTAATACATCCTCCAGTTCACCCTTAGGTTTGGTGCTTGATCGGTCAGCCATTTGGAGAGTTATGCTCGAGGGCTTTAACACTCCGATCCCTAACTGCTCGTGGACCGAGAAAGGAAGTAGGTTAACACTTATGCCAAGGTCAAGTAGAGCACGGTTAATGTGTTTTTCCCCAATAGAAATGGAAATAGTAGGATATCCAGGATCCTTACGTTTCCTCGGTAATTGTTGGGGGAAGGCCGTGTCTACTGTCTTTGCCATGAATATCTTCTTGGACACTTGAGTCTTCCTCTTTCTAGTGCACAAGTCCTTAAGAACTTTCTCATATGCGGGGACTTGTTGGATTGCATCTAGAAGAGGGATGTTGATGTTAACCTGTTTAAACATTTCTGTGATCTTCTCTATTTGTGGACTTAGTGTGTTTCCCCTTAACCGATGTGGATAAGGAGCTTGAGCAATAAGATCAGGGTCCAACACTGGAGAAGATTGTGTAGGTGGGAACGATCTAAGAATAGGAGTGGGGATCATTTTCTGTGTGGGCTGAGGTGTCAAGCCTTGGGAAAAACGGAGAATAGGCTCGGAAGAAGGTGGTGGGGTAGAAGAACTGGGGTCAGAATTAGAAGTAGAAGTGGAAGGAAAGGTCTCAGCCGGGGTATCATTGATAGATTTTTCAGTGTCATCAATCTCTTCCCCAACGTGATTGTCAAGCACTCTTCCAGATCTCAACGTGATTGCATTCACATGATGTGAATAGCCAGGATTGGGTAATGGTTGAGCTGGAAGTTTCCCTTTCTCTCTTGCACTCATTTCGGCTTTTAATTGTGCAATTTGTTCTTCCATCGATTTAATATTTTCATTTTGAGAGACAATGATCTTCATCACATTATCGAAGGAAGATTGCATTTTTGCCGTCCCTTGGATGGATTGTTTCATGAAAGTATCCAAGGTTTGTGCTAGTGCAGAGGAATTATCAGTACCGGCTAATTGCAAAGAGTTTTCATATGGTGCAAAAGTGTTGGCCGGATTTTGGAAGTTTTGTGCTTGGTAGGGGTGCTGGCTCAATTGAAGTGGTTGCTGTTGTGGTGGAGGGACCCTTTGGAAATTGTTTTGGGTTGGAACCGTGTTTTGATTTTGTTGTTGGTTCCAAGCAAAGTTAGGGTGATTCCTCCAACCCTGATTATATATGGAAGAAAATGGATCGTTCCTAGATCGTTGTTGGAAAGAAGAATTGATATGCTCATGACCTTGAAACGGAGAATTTAGTGGACATTCTTCCGTCAAATGAGAAGGATCAGAACAACATCCACATACAGTTTTGGAGAGTGACATTTGATTTAGGGCGGCAGCTAAAATTTGTTTTCCATATTCTCGAGTTTCTTTTGTATAGCTGAAATGTCAGCTCTAACTCCTATGGAAACTTCCGATTGGCTATTGCTACCCCTAAACGATGGACTCTCCCACTGTAAAGATTTTTCAGCGAAATCTTCTAAGTATTTCCAAGCTTCCCCGTCGTCTTTGGTTATAAAATTGCCTTGACACATGTTTTCAAGGCTTTGTTTAGTGGTAGGGTTACTGCCCTAATATATGATTAAGCACAGTTCCCATCTAGGGATTCCGTGATGTGGACATTGAACCAACAAATCCTTGAAGCGGTCAAGACATTTTGAAAATGGTTCATTTGGAAGCTGGGTGAATTGATTTATTTCGCTACGGACTCGAGCTGTCTTATGATTAGGGTAGAATTTCTTAAGGAATACTGCAACGAATTCTTCCCAATTCGTAATAGAATGTGCAGTAGTGTTATACAGCCACTTCTCGGCTATATCGCACAAGGTAAATGGAAGAAGATGTAGACGCATAGAATCCACAGAAAGTTGTGACGTACCCATCATTGCGCATACATTTTCAAATTTGGTGATAAAGACATACGCGTCTTCAGACTCGAGACCGTGGTATTTGGGTAGAAGGTTGATGTATTGGGGTTTAATCTAAAAATTGTCCCCGTTGGCTGGTGGAATGGATAAGCAGGTCGAAAGAGGACGTCGCATAGGATAGCACCTCTCTTGGAGAGAGATGCGAGGTGGATTCTGCGCACCTGCGGACGGCGGCAGATTAGTGGTAAAGAAGTTCGATGGAGAAGGATCCATCGAAATGGGTGTGGTGGTGGGTAAAGAAGAAGTAAATGTAGAAATACCGACTTCGGAGTCGATTGGGGGAACGCGGACTAAACGGGCACTAGAATCCCGTGTCCAGCTTATCTTGCACTAAAAGGGTTTAGTACAAGTGGCAGCGTTGATATAATTAGGGGAAATGAATGAAGTGGTGTTTGTTTTGAAAAATATACGGATTTTTGAAAAAATGATGCAAATCACAACAAATGCACAAGCAAAACCTAAGTCTAGTGGTCACCTAGGTCAAGGCTCTAGACCGCTCCTAACTGCCAAAAGACAAGTCGCAGGATCAATCCTCCACTGCCTCTTTGTCTCTCCTGTGGCCAGGTAAGTGCCAGGTAAGTGGGAGGTTCTCCACTACGTAAGTAGTGGGCCTAATTAAGTAACCACTTGCCTTAAACACACTTGCCTTAGACACCACAAAAGAAACGCGGATAAGCAATGAATTACCCATGGCCTTCTTCTATCCTAAGTGAGCGCGACGGTCCTTAGAGTCATGTCTAGATTACTTTTAGTTAATGAGGGTAATGCGGATGCAAATTTTGAGATTTTCGGGGCTTAGGAAGGGTAATGAAATCCCCACCTAATATGAATTTGGTCGTGCCCCTTAAATTCCGTATTAATATGCAAACAACCAAAAATCAAAACACGCACAATTTTAGCTTTTTGCGGTGCTGCGAATTATTTGCAAAGAAACCTGCAGCAAATTGTTAATTGGAGCAGACAGAGAAAGAGATAAGAAAGTCAAGAAAATACCAGAGAATTTTGGCACAGAGAAGAAGCAAGAACGCCGCGGATCCGCCGCGATGATGGTCTAATGCCGCAGAAACGCCGCAGGAAGAAAGGATCTCTGCACAAAATTTTTACAGAATACTTTTGTTCACCTTCTAGGCTCTCTGGAATATTCAGAAAAAAATTTCCCAAGCTCCACAGATTCCGGATTTCCTCGCAACAAATCACAACGAATCGTTTAGTATTTACGCGAATTTAGATCTAAAAATATAGATGGAATAAACTTTTCAACTTAAATTTCAAAAACGAACAAATTAGCACATGATCCTCGGCAACGGCACCATTTGATTGAATGAATTCTCGGTGTGTATATAGAAAATGTATAGAAATCACAACCAAAAATATTTTGACCGCAATCAATAACGGTGTCGATTTGTAGCACGTTAGCGAGTGCGGATCGTCCACAGGGAAAGTGTAATCCGTTTGTAATTCGAATTAGATGAATTGAAAATTAAAGAAAAGAGAAAAGACAATTCAATTCAAGATTTTAAAGTTGAAGTTCAAGAATTAACTAGATCTAAATCAAAAATAAAGAAAACATTAAAATCAAGAATCAAGAATTGATGATTTTCCAATCCAATAATCAAGAATCGAAGTGAGGCTCGTAGGAATCGATCGAATCTATAGACGTGATGAA
Organism: Agapanthus africanus; assembly: GCA_030015575.1. Taxonomy (NCBI): domain Eukaryota; kingdom Viridiplantae; phylum Streptophyta; class Magnoliopsida; order Asparagales; family Amaryllidaceae; genus Agapanthus; species Agapanthus africanus. The sequence goes on from JASDDO010000001.1 coordinate 164,125,411, forward strand.
ATCTAGTGATTACGTTTTCTTATCCATTAATGATTTGATACTAGATCGATGACGATCTATCGAGGTTTAAGGATCTTTTAAAGAAACTAGGGTTTCTTCATCTCATCCTTTGTCCTTTCGATGAATCTCATTCAAATTCTAGCCTCGAGTAAATTCAAGAATCGATCGTGGATCACTAATTAAAAGCGAACACAATCAAGAAAGTATCGCTCGAAACTAGGTTGCCGATTCTTCAATTTACACGAGTTTACAAAACTTATAGGAATTAAGAATCGTTTCAAGATTTGTAACATCATCGTCTATTGATCGTCTCGATTCCTCCACGAGCGGAGTTTTACTCAAACATCATAACAAGAAACACAATCACGAATTGAGATCGAATCATGATGCAAGAATGTAAAGAAAGCAAGATATAGAAATTTCACCTTTATTTATCAACTATTTTTGTTACAATTCTCTCAAGATCTACAAGAGGAAAGAACTTGATCGTTGATTTCGGCTTCGCTCGTCTCCTTGAGTCGCGGATCTCCTTGGATCACTTGCTCCGATGAAGTCCGGCTTCGCTTTCTAAAGGATCGAAGGCTTCATGCTTGATTTGGTACTCGAAGTTCTTGATTTTGGCTTTGGATTTTGAATTGGGGATTAGGGTTTACAAGTCGTGTCACTCAACTTGTATTGGGAATTGATGTAGGAATCAACAACCGAACCTTAGAAGTGAAGCCTTAGGGTTCCTTTTATAGCCTTCATTAGCTTTGGCTTCCCTTAGAAGTTAGGTTTAGTTTAGCTTCCCTTGTAAGCTAGGTAATTAGGTAGAAGCTTCTAAAGGTAGTTAGTTAGGCTTAGCTTCTTTGATAAGCTTGGAGGTTAGGGAGAAGCTTCTAGGCTTAGTTTGTTAAGTAGCTTGCTTTGGAAGCTTGAACAAGATTAGCTTAAATAAGGAGCTTTGCTGTTCGTATAGAAGCTTCTGGAGATTTCTGGAAATTGCCATAGCTTGAATGAGTGTACCAACTGAAAGGAGAAACCTGACACCGAAATTTGCTGATGTCACCACTAGGTGGCCGCGGATCTGCTGCGCCAAGGGGGTTCTGGCCGCGGATCCGCGGCCTATTAGAAGCTTCATTGCATGGAAATTCTGCTAGTGCTTGCTGTTGGCTTTAGGTATATTTTCTGATATGTTGAATCTCATAATTCTCATTAGTTCACTTCCAGATCACAAAACTTGGACTTGGCATAATTTTGATCAGCACTTTTGACAATTTTGGCTCTGTTCCTGAAATTTCCTGCACAGGTTCTTGAAACAAGTGTTGCGCTATACAAAGATGATGCGATTCCATGATAAACACTCAATTTCACTCAAAATGTCGGTTTTAAAGTATAACAAAGGTAATTTGGTATTTTACGGCTGTTTTTCTAATATGTGCTATATTAATACCGAACACCTCTAGATGAGTGCAAATGGTAGGGAAATTGACGTGTTAAAAATGCAATATTTTCGACTAATCAAGTGGCAATGATATACGCGGTTTGGTAATGAATGATAGCAGTCGCAATTTACTTTGCCCTCTTTCTAGTCTCTTTATTTGTCTTTACTGATTAACTTCTGTACACCTCACTTAGGCTAATTGGTTTTCTTCATTCCCCACCTTTTGGCACCTGCCTAAGGTTTGGAAGAAAACTATCCAATAAGTGCAATAGGTGTACCCTCTCCTAATCTTAGGAGCCCTCACAACCTGAGAGAAGGTAAAAGGAAAAAACAACTAAATAGTCCTATTCAATTTCTCCAGAACCAGAAACCATTCTCGAATCTGAACAAGTTTCTTCGAGTTCGTATGTAACTATACGATGGTCATATCCAATAAATGTGGATCTTCATAGTGATACAGAATGTTCTGGAGAAAAGAAAAGGGTAAAAGTAAGAGTGGCAATGAAGTATACAACTCTGACAATTTAAAAGTCAATGTGTTTTAAGAAAGTCCGGTTAACTTGGTTATTGAGTTATAGTCTAAGGTTGGGACATGTCGCTGCCAAAGAGAGAGAGACAAGAAACACTCAGCGTGCACTCTAGCCTAGATCAGAATGGTCAATCACTTTATCTAATCAGGATGTCTCCCACTGTTTCCTCAAATTATCCTCCAAACCTGAAAGAAGAATTAGTCGGGATCATCTAAAATCACCCGAGGAGTAAACCAACTCATCAGTGGGAATCGGGATCCAACTATCATCGCATGATAACCCGATGGAATCCACTCAAGTTATCACACTCTAGAGGGTATGCGCATGTCTGGCAAGTTTTCTATATGTTTGAAACTCCCGATGTGATTTTTACCCCATGCTCTTATGACCTTGACGAAGGCCAACATATCATAATTCACATGTCAAGTTCTACCCGTCATTGTCCAGGTTAATTTGAACCCATCCGTACATACCCTTGACGAAGGCCAAAATAGTAGTATGACCGTCCCAAACCAACGCATCTATCTATGCAACAGAAAAGTAACAAAAAGCTACCATACACTATGCCATGACGAAGGCCAACAAACATAGCATGAATACCAAGTGCTACCCTTCTAAAATGACGGAGGGCTACGAATGGTTTTTAGCGAAAACCCTTTAACGTAATGAACTTGATATCGTTGAAGGAACCGGATAACTTTTTATAAATATATAGTGGCGAAAACCTTTGCTAAAGAGGTCACTCCCGGTGAAGGGATCTCGGCTCTTCCCTCATGGAATGAGGTGCAAGGTATTCCTACTGAATATCACGATGCAAAGCAAAAAGTAATTGACTATAATGAAGTTATTACCCTGACACAAACTTCTGCCTAAGGGATCACTCCCGGTGAAGGGTTCTCGGCCCTTGCTTCGTCGAATGAGGTGATGGATATTCATAACCGAATACTACTGTGCAAAACAAAAGAAAACGTCCTTGTAATAATAGCTTTTTTTGAAAATTGTTCCAACAACATCGAATAGGTTTGTTTTCCTTGCATTGACCTGAATCAACGCAATACCATCAATTAATCACACCACAAAAGAACAAAAATATGATGTACGTATATGCCATCTGCATTCGCCACTGGGTCCCGTCATCACCCGTTAGGTTACTTAACCAACGATAGTGCGGGACTGGACTAGCGCAGGTGTAAAACATATACAACATCTACTAGTATATATATAACAATATATAATAATCGCTCCAGGAGTGATAATGCAAAGTTCCCTAGGACGGCAGCAAGGTTTGGGGAGGCATCTCTCATGCCATATTCAAAAAATTTCCGTTCTAGCTAACCCAAACCCTAGAATCGTCTACTAGAAATCGACGGAAAAACAAATGCAAACACTTTGCAAGTAAAGTGAGCAAGGAATACAACCTTTATAGACCGGTCCTTCACTTCAATAGCTCTGTGTAGTAGTCCCTTCGCTGCGATCGTGAACTCCGGACTCTAGAGAGGCTTCCTTGAAGAAACAAACATGCTTGCTTCGAAGTCTTCGAGGTCGAAGATGATCTACGTCGAGGAGACACTAACCCAAGCTATCTCTTCACTAATTGTGAAATTAGTTAAGCAAACACCCTATACAAAATGGAAAGTAGTAGAGGATGATGAAGTAGGAAGTGGGTTCACTTTAGAATTGATTTTCTCACATTTTATCTCATATCTCCATTGAAGCTAGAAAGCTTTTTAGGAGGAAGAAGAAGAATAAACTCATCAAGTGAGAATGAAGAAACCATGGTGAGTTAGTGTCATACACTTAACCCATGTAGAGACTTAACCATAGGTTAAATGATAATAGTTGGGTTAATAAATATCTTAGGTCAAATAAAACAAGTGGACAAAGTTTTTGGTTCTAAAAGCTTCTCCAAGCTTCAACCATAAGAAAATATCCATACAATTTGTTTTACCTTAAATAAATAAATACCCTCAATTATCATGGTTATGGTGTAAGTCATACACACACCTTTGTTGCATGTATCATAAAGCATGACACAATATTTTGTACACTAATATATATCACATATATACACATGCACAAAGTAGTGAGAAAAGAAATCATAAGTGAGCTAATACCAGTTAATGTAATGTAATATATCAAATATATAATTATATATTAGATTATCAAATCAACTCTTGATTTGATAATCGGGCTATATCACATATAACCGCCTAATATCAAATGTAACAACTTATCGAATCAACTCTTGATCCGATATTCCGGCTATATCGCATATAACCGACTGATGTCATAAATCGCGAGAATAGAATACGGTATCTCATATCGTATTAATCTCAGTCCCACACATATCACATATGTTCTCCTACTCCGTTTCGCTTGAGCCAGGAAAGCTCTGTGTAGGACACTAAAGACTCGTCAATACGCCGGCAGTAGGTGATAATCATATCAAACACCCACAAGCCGCAAGCGGTCTGCCAAACGTGACGGCCACCCGGGTATTGAGCGATCAGAAGATCAACAAGCAAGACTGCTCACACTCCTGTGAATCTAATCAGTAACACTACCGTACAGTCTGGTCTCTTCGTCTGATATGTCGCATATCTCGTCTAGGGGTGGTAAACGTCAGACCACAGTAACTTGATAAGTTATGCCGATATGAGGCTCATAACGGGTTGAGAAACTACTGATAACACTTACCGGTATATCTCTGATGCAGCCCTGGCTAGGGACTTCCTTTTATAGCCAATCGAGCACAGCGCAACATCAACTCCCAATACAGGGAGAGACGAAACCCCTCCTATCGCTCATTGCCTCTATGTGATTCGGGACTGTACCCAAAAGCCACCGTTTTGCACGTTCTCTTGAACGTTGTAAGGTGGAAATCAAAGTATAGTGGGAATCACACAAGACTCTATGACGATCTCAGGCCTATAGACTAACATATACCAGTGTCACCAGAGAACTGCCATCTGACGTGAGGTATAATACCATCTGGGAGTTCTCGGCGAGTCCGTCCAGTGTACCCAGTCTCCACTGAGCACCCGTATACTGTCTCTGATGTCAAACACCAATGGATATAGGATCATCCATCGCCCATCTACATGGGTCGAGAAGTTATACGCTAGTCTACTCTGGTATATCGATGCCCTGTCTCGATACACCCATGACTAGGAACATTTGAAGGATGTACTTGATGACTATACTGTCCCCACTAGTATGATCCGCATCATAATCATGGTAGTCATGTACTCATCCTAAGGGCTTTACCAACATGTAATAAAGAGACAATCAGTGTACATGTTAAGATAAAGAGTAACCAGATAGCATACTATCATGTCGAGCAAGAAAGTCCTCCATATATATGTCCAAGCATCCACTACAATATACATCGTATATACAGTAATGGCCTCTAGGGCATACATATAACTAACAATCTCCTACTTGGATTAGGGCCATCTGTTGTATTATCCCATACCCAACAATCAGCAGTGGTTGAAGTACCTCATACTCAACCATCCCATAAAAGTCTCTCCTGGGTATAGGCCTTTGTGAGTGGATCCGCCCTGTTCTCCTCTGTGTATACTCTCCTTAACCTCGATCTCCCTGGAGATCAACCATCTCCATGATCAGGTGATACTGCCTAAGAATATGTCTGGATCACTGATGGGACGGGGGTTCCTAGGCCTAAGCCACAACTCCATTGTCTCACAATGGTAGGAACGATGTTCATCTCATGAACAAATATATATCCAGACTTGCCTCTTTGGTAGCATCCTTGGTAGCGATGTATCCAGCCTTTAACGTCTATTTTGCCACGGTATCTAGCTTGGAACTCTTCCAACATACCGTCGAGGCACTGAGGGTAAAGACAATGCCTGTGACTGACATTCAGTCGTCCTTACTACCCTGGAAGCTATCCAGTGATTCTCCCCAGGATCGATTGATACCATCTCACTACACCTAGTGAGAATCCTAACATCCAGTTAGATATATCTCATAGATCTAAAATCCAGGATTTAGGAGGTATCACCTTGATCCTATATGGAGAATCATTGTGATAAGAGGAGATTGACCGAGCGTAGCATAGAAAACTCCTTCCCTATCAAGAGTATGTTATCCACGTACTATACAAGGATCACCACCATACTCCCTACTACTTTTTTGTATATACAAGGTTCATCTACCCTTTTGATGAAGTCAAACACTTTGACTATCACATCAAAACAGATGTTCTAACTCCGCGATGCCTGTTTTATCCCATAAAGCAACTTGCACACGTTTCCGCTGCTCCCACTGTCTACGAAGCCCTCTGGCTGTGTACTTATAGACGCTCTCTTCTAAATCATTATTTAGAAAAGTAGTAATGACACCCAACCGCCAGGTATCGTAGACATGGTATGTAGCAATGGCAAGTAGGATCCGGATGGACTTAAGCATAGGTACTAGAAAAGGTTTCATCATTATCCATACCTGGTCGATGACAAGAACCTTTTGCAATAAGTCTAGCTTTGAAAGTCTCAACTTTTCCATATACACCAAGTAATCTTCTCAAGATATACTTTCTCCTGATGGGGATTTAACCCTTCAGATAAAGCAACCAAAGTACATACTTTGTTGGTGTATATGGATTCCAGCTCAGATCGCTTAGCATCCAGCCATTCTCACAGAGTCCCCACTCTTGATGGCCTGTTCGAAACTAGTTGGGCCATCATCTCTTGATGCAATTCTCGTTCCCACTATCATAGAGAAAACTGAAGTGTCTCTCAGGTGGGTAAGGAACCCTACAAGATCGGCGGAGAGTCTGAGGTTCGTCGGGAGCTATTGAATCTTCCGGTTCTACCAAATTATCAGCTGCAGTTTGTATAGCTGGAACTCCTTCCAGTTCTACCTCATGACCACAAATTTCTTCACAAGAAATTCCTTTTCTCAAAAGGTGGCATGCTGAGAAACAAAACACCGTTTGCTCCTTAGTGTGGTAGAAGATATTCCCTTATGTATGCTTAGGATATCCAACAAACTTCCACAGAACCGACCTTGCCTTGAGCTTGTCCTGATTTTGCTTTTAGACATAGGCCGGACAACCCCCAAATCTTAACAACCTTAAGAGATGGGCTCTTCCCATACCATATCACATATGGAGTGGTAGGCACATGATTTGGTTAGAACCCTGTTCAATAGGTATGCAGTTTCACAACTGCATAACCCCCAAAAGGAAATAGGCATCTCAGTAGTACTCATCATAGAGCACACCATATCACATAGGGTGCGATTGCTCCATCCCGATATACCAACGTACTGTGGTGTATACGGAGGAGTAATGCTGAGAGACAATCTCATTCTCCTTTAGAATAGTTCATGATCTCCGTGCTCAAGTATTCTCCTCCCTGATCACATCAAAAGACATAATATTTATACCCGTTTTGGTTCTCTACTTCTGACTTATATTCTTTGAATTTCTCAAAAGGTTCAGACTTGAGTTTCAACAGGAACATATGTCCGAATCTTGAGAGATCATCAGTGAATGTAATGAAGTACAAAGAACCAGTCCTGGCATGTGTAGACAGGGGACCTAACATACATCATCATGTATCAATCCCAAAAGTTCACTAACTCTTTCTCTGTTTCTAATAAACGGAGCTATGGTCATGTTTATCTTTGAGACATGACTGGCAAGTTTCAGAAGATGTAAATTTAAACTGATTTAAATATGCATCTAAATGTAACTTAGCTAGTCGGGGCGCAGTTAATATGATATAGTCTACAATGCCTCAAGAAGGATTCGTTCATTTCTGAACTCTTCCTCTTGTGTGTGTTTTGTACGTTAAGAACTGTAGTTTGATTTAGAACGTATATGCTTTTAGATAACGTGCCTGAACCGATCAACTCTTGATATGGGAAATGTTCAAAACATTATCCATCAATACAAAATTATATCCTTCTTTATCAAATAAAGAGACTGATATGATGTTGTATATCAGGTTCGGTATCTAATAACATTCGTTCGGAATCAATGTATTTGGTAATACAGGATGATAACTGCCAACACCTTGGCTGCAACAATTGCACTGTTTCCAACTCTTAAAACTTATCACCCATTCTCAGTTCTCTACCTATCTGTAGCCCATGTAACTTATTACATATGTGGGATCCTGATCCGGTATCTCATATTCAGGACGTAAAGGATACTGAGAAACAGTTCTTGGTAATGAACACACCCGAAGAAGATGCATCATCATGAACTTTCTTCGTTTGGGTGGCACAGAAATTCTGGTAATCCCCTATTTCCTGCTCGGTCCTATAACAATTATAAGTTGGAGCGGGACCAACGTTCCCCAGCTCAGTATAACAAGCGGGTTCGGTCAATACATCCATATTATTATCTTGATTAAGGCATGACATGGTCGCTACCTGGAGAGAGAGAGAAGAAAACACTCAGTGTATGCTCTTGCAAGATTAGATTGGTTATTAATTTATCTAATCAGGATGGCTCCCACTGTTTTAGTCAAATCTTCCTTCAAACCCTAAAAGGAAAGACTAGCTGGGATTAATTACACCCTACAAGTTCGCCAGTCTTTCAACCAGGACAGTGCCGGTATTTTGAGGGAGGTTCCCCGTGCTTTCGCACGGACCTAATTAAAATAAACCTCGTTTTCCCATGGGCGTAACCTCGTTGACACCTTTCTAGACACCTACTTGATTGGCTAATTGTGATGTGTAAAACTCTCCCAGGAGTAACTCTTACTCGCAGTGGGTATCGGGATCCAACTATCTCATAGGAGGTATGCAATCTCATTGCAAATTTCAACACTAGAAATTCCCGATAATATTTTGCCCCTAGCGTCCTATGACCTTGACAAAGGTCAACAAAGCATAGGCTGCTAGTTAAGTTCAACCCGCCATTTCATGATTGAAATAAACCCACCCGCACGACCCTTGACAGAGGTCAACAAGGTCGCACGACTACCCTAAATCAATCGCATCATATGCTTTACAGATACGCACTAATCAGCTACCGCATACTATGCCTCGACAGAGGTCAACAAACGTAGCATGAATACTAACTACTACTTATCTGAAATAGCGGAGGGCTGTGACAGGTTTTTAAGAAAACCCTTTGTGTAATGAACTTGATCTCGTCGTAGAATCGAGTGATTTTAAATTGAGTGTTTTTGATGCCTTTGCTAGTTTTGCTAAAGAGGTCACTCCCGGTGAAGGGATCTCGGCTCTTTCCTCGTCGAATGAGGTGCAGGATATTCACAATACCACTATGCAAAGCAAGAACTAGAAAAGCAATCAAAAGATGAATCCGAGGGTTGTAGCATCTGCCAGTTATTGCTAAAGAGGTCACTCCCGGTGAAGGGATCTCGGCTCTTTCCTTATCGAATAAGGTGCTGGATATTCTACAAGGAATACTGCTATGCAAAGCAAGAACTAGAGCTACCAGTTTTCGAGACAAGTTTCTACAACATCTTTAGGTTTACTTTCTTTTATTTCATTATTCTCATTAATGAAGTCCCATTCATTTTAAGTTACCTAAACATCACAAATAAATACAACGTATGCTTATGCCATCCACATTCGCCTCGAGGTCCCCTCGTGCACCGTTAGGTTAGGTAACTAACGGCATAGCGGGGCAGGGCTAGCGCGGGTGTAAAACATAAGCAACGTCTATATAATATATCATATATACTATATCCAGTATCTATCTTAACATATACAGTGATCACATCACAAATAAATCGCAGCAGAACACAACATATGAAATATTGGATATACTAGGATTTCCGGGTTTTAAATTAAGCCTGTATAAAACATGGATTCCACGGTCGTGATGAATAACCGAACCCACATCCCTAGACCCCTACGAGAGTGGCAAGAAACCCTGCCAATTCCAGAGTTTAGAGACCCGGTCTTGACTCCTCGAGATGGCCTTCCACTGGACCCTAGAACTCGGCTACTTGTGCTCCCCGCCTTGGGTCTATCCTAATGAGGAAAAGTAAATAATATACAATGGTGACATCATCCTCAACCCGGAAGTGCCCCAATAAAAGAATATTACATACAATGAATTTTACATGAATGAAAATGAAAAACTCTCATCTCACATATGTAGGGTTCCTAGGCACTCTCAAGAGGTCTCACAAGGCATCAACCATGCCAATTTCAAATTTTAACGGTGCCGAGAAACCCTAATACGGACCGTTGGCTAGAAATCTAGGCGAAACAATAAAGTAGTTAACAACATAACTAATGGGAAACGGAAATACAACCTTTGTAGATCCGGTGCTACACCTCCATAGCTCCGCAACGAAGTTCCTTTGCTGTCCAAAAAGAATCCGAGCTCTAGCGTCGGCTTCATCGGAGAATAGGCGAGCTAGGTCGTCGATGTCCATGCCGAAGATGATCTACGTCGAGGCATCGCTAGATCAAGCTCCACCTTCACCTTGCCATGAAAACTTGTGAAGGAAACACACTCTACTACTTGGCAAGAGGTAGAGGATGAAGAAATAGGAAGTGGGTAGACTTTAGAATTGGATTTCTCACTCATTTCATCAATCCACCATTGATGAAGCTTGCTTTCTTCAAGTGAAGAAAGGAAGAAGAAGAAGAATATTGTTATAATAAGAATAAGAATAATGGAAAATAAAATCTATTCTTATCATAATCACACCATGGTTAAGTGTAGAGAGAGGACCATGGTTAGGTGTAGTGGTTAGGGTTAAGCATGAGACAAAATGGTCACTTTATTCAAACCTTCATGAATGTTCATGAAAGAAACAAAAATAAAAGCCACCATTTTATCTTTATGCATTATATTTTCCAAAGAAATAAATGAATAAATAAATGTATATGAAAAACAAAACCCTAACCATTTAAATAACCATGGATCAATCTTTAACACAAACCAAGTAAGCATGCATCATCAAACATGATACAATCATGTGCACAAAACTATATCGAATATACAATGTGCACAAACCAAGTGAGAAAATCCGTTTAAAGTGAACCAATACTAGTTAGTGCAAAGTAATATATCAAATATATAATTATGCATTAAATCATTAAATCAACACTTGATTCAATGATTCGGTCATGTCGCACACAACCGACTAGTATTCAATGTATCGGCTTATCGAATCAATACTTGATTCGATAACTAGGTTATATCGCATACAACCATTCGATACATTCATCGCGAGAATAGAATACGGTATCACATACACGCATTATTCTCGGTCCCGCACATATCTCATATGCGCTCCTATTTCGTTTCGCTTGAGCCAGGAAACCTCTGTGTAGGACTCTAAAGACTCGTCAATACGCCGGCAGCAGGTGATGATCATATCAAACACCCACAAGCCGCAAGCGGTCTGCTAAACGTAACGGCCACCCGGGTATTGAGCGATCAGAAGATCGACGAGCAGCCCGCTCAAACTCCAGTGAATCCAACCAGTAACACTACCGTACAGTCCGGTCTGATCGTCTGTCGCATATCTCGCCTAGGGGTGGTAAACGTCAGACCCCAATAGCTCGATAAGTCATGTCGATATGAGGTCTATAACAATTCGAGAAACTACTGGTAACACTTACCAGTAAATCTCAGCAACCCTGGCCAGGGATTTCCTGTTATAGCCAATCGAACACAACACAACGTCAACTCCCTATACCGGGAGAGACGAATCCCCTCCTATCGCTCATTGCCTCCATGTGACTCGGGACTGTACCCAAAAACCACCGTTTTGCATGCCCTCTTGGACGTGGTAAGATGGAAATCAAAGCACAGTGGGAACCACACAAGACTCTATGACGATCTCGGGTCAACAGACTACTCTGTACCAGTGTTACCAGAGAACTGCCATCTGACGTAAGGTATAATACCATCTGGGAGTTCTCGGCGAGTCCGTCCAGTGTACCCAGTCTCCACTGAGCACCCGTATATCATCTCTGATGTCAAACACCAATGGATATGGGATCATCCATCGCCCATCTGTATGGGTCGAGAAGGTATACGCTAGTCTACTCTGGTATATCGATGCCCCGTCTCGATATACCCACGACTAGGGACTTTGAAGGATGTACTTATGGACAACCATGTCCCCACTAGTATGATCCGCATCATAGTCCAGGTAGTCAAGTACACATCCTAAGGGCTTTACCAACATGTAACAGAGAGACAAACAGTGTACACGTTAAGGTAAAGAGCAACCAGATAGCATACTATCATGTCGAGCAAGAAAGTCTTCCCTATACATGTCCCAGCATCCACTACAATATACATCCAATGTACAGTAATGGCCTCTAGGTCATACATATAACTAACAATCTCCCACTTGCACTAGGGCCATCTGATAGCAGTGGTTGTAGTATTTCATACTCAACCATCCCATAAAAGTCTCTCTCTGGGAACATTCCTTTGTGAGTGGATCCGCTGTGTTTGTCCTCTGAGTCTACTCTCCAAACCTTGATCACCCTGGAGATCAACTATCTCCATGATCAGGTGATGCTGCCTCAGAATATGTCTGGATCACTGATGGGACCTGCGTTCCTTGGCATAAGCCACAACTCCATTGTCACACAATGGGAGGAACATAGTTCATCTCATGAACCAATATACACCCAAACATCCTCTTTTGGTAGCATCTTAAGTAGCGATGTATCCTGCCTTTATCTTCTAGTATGCCACGGTATCTAGCTTGGAACTCTTCCAACATACCGTCCCTCCACTTAGGGTAAAGACAATGCCTGTGACTGACATTCAGTCGTCTTTATCACCCTGGAACCCTTCAAGTGATTCTCCCCAGGATCGGTTGATACCGTCTCACTACAACTAGTGAGAGTCCTAACATCCAATTAGATCTATCTCATAGATCCAAAAACCCAGGATTTAGGAGGTATCACTTTGATCCTATATGGAGAATCATTGTGATAAGCGGAGATTGATCGAGCGTAGCATAGGAAACTCCTTCCCTATCAAGAGTATGTCATCCACGTACTCTACGAGGATCACTACCATACTCCCTACTACCTTTTTGTTTATACAAGGTTCATCTACCATTTTGATGATGTCAAACTCTTTGACTAATTCATCAAAACAGATGTTCCAACTCCGCGATGCCTGCTTTATCAAATAAAGCATCTTGCACACGTTTCCGCTGCTCCCACTGTCTACGAAGCCCTCTGGCTGTGTACTTATAGACGCTCTCTTCTAAATCATCATTTAGAAAAGCAGTGAAGACACCCAACCACCAGATATCGCAGTCATGGTATGTAGCCGTGAAAAGTAGGATCTGGATGGACTTAAGCATATTCACTTGAAAAGGTTTCATCATAATCCACGCCTGGTCGATGACGAAAAGCTTTAACAAGTCTAGCTTTGAAAGTCTCAACTTTTCCATCTACACCAAGTAATCTTCTCAAGATATACTTGCTCCTGATGGGGATTTAACCCTTCAGATATTGCAACCAAAGTCCATACTTTGTTGGTGTACATGGATTCCATCTCAGATCGCTAAACCTCCAGCCATTCTTACAGAGTCTTACTCTCGATGGCCAGCTCGAAGCTAGTTGGGTCATCATCTCATGATGCAATCCTCGCTCCCACTGTTATCGAGAAACCGAAGTATCTCTCAGGTGGGTGAGGAACCCTACTAGATCGGCGGAGAGGCTGAGGTTCGTTGGTATCTATTGAATCCTTTGGTTCTTTCAAATCATCAGCTGCAGTTTATATAGCTGGAACCTTTCCAGTTCTACATAACAGATCTTGCCTCGAGCTTGTCCGGATTTTGTTTTTCAGACATAGGCTGGACAACCTCAAATCTTAACCAACTTAAGATATGGGCTCTTCCCTTTCCATATCAAATATGAAGTGGTAGGCAACTGATTTGATTCGAACCTTATTCAATAGGTATGCAGCTTCTCAAGTGCATAACTTCCAAAAAGGAAACAGGTAACTCAGTAGTACTAATCATAGAGCACACCTTATCACATAGGGTGTGATTGCTCCGCCCCGATATACCATCGTGCTATGGTGTATGCGGAGGAGTAATGCTGAGAGAGAATCTCATTCTCCTTTAGAAAAAGTCCAAGAATTTCGTGCTCAAGTATTCTCCTCCTTGATCTCATCATAGGACATAATACTTTGACCCTTATTTTGGTTCTCTACTTCTAACTTATATTCTGTGAATATCTCAAAAGGTTCGGACTTGTGTTTCAACAGGAACATAGGTCTGAATCTCGAAAGATCATCAGAGAATGTAATGAAGTACAAAGAACCGGTCTTGGCATGTGTAGACAGGGGACCTACATACATCAACATGTATCATCCCAAGAGTTTACTAACTCTTTCTCTGTTTCCAATAAACAGAGCTGGTGTCATTATATCTTTGTGACATGACTCGCAAGTTTCATAAGATGTAAATTCAAACTGATTTAAATATGCATCTACATGTAACTTCAGCTAATCGGGTCACATTGATATAACCTAGTCTACAATGCCTCAAGAAGGATTCGTTCATTTCTGAACTCTTCCTCTTGTGTGTGTTCCGTATACTAAGAACTGTAGTTTGATTTAGAACATCAATGCTTTTAGATAACGTGCCTGAACCGATCAACTTTTGATATAGGAAATGTCCAAAACATTATCCAACAATACAAAATTTTATCATTTCTTTACTTATAAAGAGAGTGATATGATTTTGTATATCAGGTTCGGTATCTAACAACATTCGTTCAGAATCAATGTATTGGTAATACAGGGTGACAGTGACCAACAGACTTGGCTGCAACACTTGCCCCGTTTTCTGCCTCATGAAACTTATCACCCGTTCTCAGTTCTCTACCTTTCTGCAGCCCTATGTAACAGATTACATATCTGGGATCCTGATCTGGTATCACATACCCAGGACGTAGAGGATACAGAGAAACAGTTCTATGTAACGAACACACCTGAAGAAGATGCATCATATGCACTTTCTTCGTTTGGGCGGCACGGGAATTCTGGTAATCCCCAATTTCCTGCTCTGTCTTATAACAATTATAAGTTGGAGCGGGACCAACGTTCCCCAGCTCAGTATAACAAGCGGGTTCGGTCAATAAATCCGTATTATTATCTTGATTAAGGCGTGATATGGTCGCTACCTGGAGAGAGAGAGAAGAAAACACTCAGCGTGCGCTCTTGCAAGAATAGATTGGTTATTATTTTATCTAATCAGGATGGCTCCCACTGCTTTTTATCAAATCTTCCTTCAAACCCTAAAAGGAAAGACTAGCCGGGATTAATTACACACTACAAGTTCGCCAATCTTTCAGCCAGGCCAGTGTCGGTACTTTGAGGGAGGTCCCCCGTGCTTTCGCACGAACCTAATTAATGTAAACCTCGTTTTCCTAGAGGCGTAACCTCGTTAACACCTTTCTAGACACCTACTTGATCGGCTAATTGTAATGTATAAAACTCTCCCAGGAGTAACTCTTACTCGCAGCGGGTATCGGGATCCAACTATCTCATAGAAGGTATGCAATCTCATTGCAAATTTCAACACTTGAAATTCCCGATAATATTTTGCCCCTAGCGTCCTATGACCTTGACGCAGGCCAACAAACCATAGTGCGTTAGTCAAGTTCAACCCGTCATTTCCTGATTGAATTAAACCCACCCGCACGACCCTTGACGCAGGCCAACAAAGTCGCACGACTACCCTAATCCAATCTGCATCATATGCATAAACAGATAAATACTAGTTAGCTACCGCACACTACGCCTTGACGCAGGCCAACAAACGTAGCACGAATACTAACTACCACTTATCTGAAATGACGGAGGGCTACGACAGGTTTTTCTGAAAACCTATTGCGTAATGAACTTGATATCGTTGTCGGATCGAATGAATTTTGAAATGGAGTGTTTTTGAGGCTTTTGTAGTTTTGCTAAAGGAGTCACTCCCGGTGAAGGGATCGTCGGTCCTTTCCTCGTCGAATGAGGTGCGGGATATATTATATATATCACTGTGCAAAGCAAAAACACTTAAAAGCAATCAAAAGACAAACCGAGTGTGTAGCATCTGCCAGTTATTGCTAAAGGAGTCACTCCCGGTGAAGGGATCTCGGTCCTTTCCTCATCGAATAAGGTGCAGGATATATCACATATACCTCTGTGCAAAGCAAGAACTGTAGCTACCTGTTTTATTTTGAAATTCGATTCTACAACATCTTAGGTTTCTTTTATTTCATTAATCTCATTAATGAAGTCACATCATTTAAATTACCTAAACATCACAGATAAATACGACGTACACTTATGCCATCCGCATTCGCCTCGATGTCCCCTCGTGCACCGTTAGGTTAGGTAACTAACGGCAGAGCGGGGCAGGGCTAGCGCGGGTGTAAAACATAAGTAACGCCTATATAATATATCATATATACTATATACTGTATCTATCACAGAACATCACATGATCACATCACAGATATCGCAGCAGAAGAATCATATGAAATATTGGATATACTAGGACGTCCGTGTTTTCAATACGAGCCAGTATAAAACACGGATTCCACGGTCGTGATGAATAGCCAAACCCACACCCCTAGACCCCTACCAGAGCGGCAAGCAACCCTACCAATTCTGGAGTTAGGAGACCCGGACCCGACTCCTCGAGTTGGTCTCCCACTGGACTCCAGAACCCGGTTACTTGTGCCCTCCTCCTTGGGTCTATCCTAGTGCGGAAAAGTAAATAATATACAAAGGGTGACAACTTCCGCAACCTGGAAGTGCCCCAATAAAAGAATATTACATACAAGGTTTTACATGAATGAAAATGAAAAACACTCATCTCACATAAAAAAACCCCGGCTATTCAAACACGACGATCCAATATAACATATCCAGCAACACATAACATCACATGTCATCAACGTAAGTAAACATGCGTATCCCAATTGTCGTTGACATATAGCAACGAAACCGGCGATATCACATATTACACTTACGGTCACAGAAAAGAAAGTGTAAAACTACAACAGTTGGAATCCGCAACCACCTCAGACATCGCATGCCTGACCAAATGAATTACTTAGACATCGCATGCCTAACAATTATAAACCCCGCATTTTAGTCTCATTATCGAAAACACTTTTCAATATCAAGTCGGGCAATTCAACAAGATTCCCGACATTCTGATCGAATGCTCGTCGCAAACTTCAGTAGACGGCCGCACCCCTGACGCCGTCGACAAAGTGCACCATGGCGGAACACCGCCACCGCGAGCACCCGAACGGATGCTTTCGGCGACGGGGTTCTCCTACAGTCACTTGGTCGGGGCTATGGAGTGAGGCTGTCTATTAAGTTTACCCGGCGAGTATCCGCGTACGCTACGTGATTGCGACGGACTTTTGATCACATCAAAATTCCGTGGCAACCGATCAAGTGAGACTAAAGTGCTATGTTTATAATATTCATTCAGTTATCTCATAACTAATTGTGAATTCCAATTATTGTATCACATTCCGGATAAATAGAAAATGTTAAACTTTCCGATCGAACAATCGAACACCCAATTTTTCCCGATACAGATCAACACATGAAATAAGTCTAACAACATTCAGTTCGTGCCTCAGTACCGACGGTACAGCCGTAGAAGGGTCAAGCCAACGCCTCACATGTGGCACGCCGTACTGCCCCAAACCCGAAGGTTCAAAGTGCAGTTCAAGACGGTCACATAATCGAGTTAAGGTTTGCTGTCTTCTAGAGGGTCCATCGCGTTACTTGCACTACTTAGAACGTCGTTAAACTACGGAAAAATCCAACACTTGGAAATTTCCCGACAGGGGAAAAATTGGGTATTTATATCCGGTCGAACTTTTTAACATATTCTAATATTTATCCGGAAAGCCACATAGACAAAATCTGATACACCGATCGAAACACCGAATCCCCAAAACAATCCCAGAAAATTCAACTCTTGAAAAAATATTAAAATTCCCAGAAAATCCAACTCCAGAAAATAGGAATTACTGTGCAAACAAATTTAAATACTGTGGCCGTACGGCCGCGGATCCGCCGCATGAGCCTTGCTCATGCCGCGGAACCGCGGTGGGATAGTTGAATTAGGTCCACGAAATTTACAGTAATTCCTAGAAAACCCTGCTTGATTTTCTGCATATTTTTAATTTCGAAAAATGCACAGTTTTGAAAAAAGGACAGAGAGCATGGGAAAAATGAGGTTTCGGGTTCGATCGGGATTCAAATGTTGTCTAGACTTCGCCTAAGGCTCTAGCTAGGCTCTGATACCACTGTAGGGTTCCTAGGCACTCTCAAGAGGTCTCACAAGGCATCAACCATGCCAATTTCAAATTTTAACGGTGCCGAGAAACCCTAATACGGACCGTTGGCTAGAAATCTAGGCGAAACAATAAAGTAGTTAACAACTTAACTAATGGGAAACGGAAATACAACCTTTGTAGATCCGGTGCTCCACCTCCATAGCTCCGCAACGAAGTTCCTTTGCTGTCCAAAAAGAATCCGGGCTCTAGCGTCGGCTTCATCGGAGAATAGGCGAGCTAGGTCGTCAATGTCCATGCCGAAGATGATCTACGTCGAGGCATCGCTAGATCAAGCTCCACCTTCACCTTGCCATGAAAACTTGTGAAGGAAACACACTCTACTACTTGGCAAGAGGTAGAGGATGAAGAAATAGGAAGTGGGTAGACTTTAGAATTGGATTTCTCACTCATTTCATCAATCCACCATTGATGAAGCTTGCTTTCTTCAAGTGAAGAAAGGAAGAAGAAGAAGAATATTGTTATGATAAGAATAAGAATAATGGAAAATAAAATCTATTCTTATCATAATCACACCATGGTTAAGTGTAGAGAGAGGACCATGGTTAGGTGTAGTGGTTAGGGTTAAGCATGAGACAAAATGGTCACTTTATTCAAACCTTCATGAATGTTCATGAAAGAAACAAAAATAAAAGCCACCATTTTATCTTTATGCATTATATTTTCCAAAGAAATAAATGAATAAATAAATGTATTTGAAAAACAAAACCCTAACCATTTAAATAACCATGGATCAATCTTTAACACAAACCAAGTAAGCATGCATCATCAAACATGATACAATCATGTGCACAAAACTATATCGAATATACAATGTGCACAAACCAAGTGAGAAAATCCGTTTAAAGTGAACCAATACTAGTTAGTGCAAAGTAATATATCAAATATATAATTATTCATTAAATCATTAAATAAACACTTGATTCAATGATTCGGTCATGTCGCACACAACCGACTAGTATTCAATGTATCGGCTTATCGAATCAATACTTGATTCGATAACTAGGTTATATCGCATACAACCATTCGATACATTCATCGCGAGAATAGAACACGGTATCACATACACGCATTATTCTCGGTCCCGCACATATCTCATATGCGCTCCTATTTCGTTTCGCTTGAGCCAGGAAACCTCTGTGTAGGACTCTAAAGACTCGTCAATACGCCGGCAGCAGGTGATGATCATATCAAACACCCACAAGCCGCAAGCGGTCTGCTAAACGTAACGGCCACCCGGGTATTGAGCGATCAGAAGATCGACGAGCAAGCCCGCTCACACTCCAGTGAATCGAACCAGTAACACTACCGTACAGTCCGGTCTGATCGTCTGATATGTCGCATATCTCGCCTAGGGGTGGTAAACGTCAGACCCCAATAGCTCGATAAGTCGTGTCGATATGAGGTCTATAACAATTCGAGAAACTACTGGTAACACTTACCAGTAAATCTCAGCAACCCTGGCCAGGGATTTCCTGTTATAGCCAATCGAACACAGCACAACATCAACTCCCTATACCGGGAGAGACGAATCCCCTCCTATCGCTCATTGCCTCCATGTGACTCGGGACTGTACCCAAAAACCACCGTTTTGCACGCCCTCTTGGACGTGGTAAGATGGAAATCAAAGCACAGTAGGAACCACACAAGACTCTATGACGATCTCGGGTCAACAGACTACTCTGTACCAGTGTCACCAGAGAACTGCCATCTGACGTAAGGTATAATACCATCTGGGAGTTCTCGGCGAGTCCGTCCAGTGTACCCAGTCTCCACTGAGCACCCGTATATCATCTTTGATGTCAAACACCAATGGATATGGGATCATCCATCGCCCATCTGTATGGGTCGAGAAGGTATACGCTAGTCTACTCTGGTATATCGATGCCCCGTCTCGATATACCCACGACTAGGGACTTTGAAGGATGTACTTATGGACTACCATATCCCCACTAGTATGATCCGCATCATAGTCCAGGTAGTCAAGTACACATCCTAAGGGCTTTACCAACATGTAACAGAGAGACAAACAGTGTACACGTTAAGGTAAAGAGCAACCAGATAGCATACTATCATGTCGAGCAAGAAAGTCTTCCCTATACATGTCCCAGCATCCACTACAATATACATCCAATGTACAGTAATGGCCTCTAGGGCATACATATAACTAACAACATAAACCCCCAGCTATTCAAAACACGACGATCCAATATAACATATCACAGCAACACATAACATCACATGTCATCAATATAAATAAATATGCGTATCCCAATTGTCGTTGACATATAGCAACGAAACCGGCGATACACCACATATTACACTTACGGTCGCATAAAAAAAAGTGAAAACTACAACAGTTGGAATCCGCAACCACCTTAGACATCACATGCCTGACCAAATGAATTCCTTAGACATCGCATGCCTAACAATTATAAACCCCGCATTTTACTCTCGATATTCAAAACACCTTTTAATATCAAGTCGGGCAATTTAACAAGATTCCTGATATCCCGATCGAATGCTCATCGGAAAATTTAGTAGACGGCCATACCCCCCGATGCCGTCGACGAAGTGTACTAAGGCGGAACACCACTGCCGCGAGCACCCGAATGAATTCTTTTGGCGACAGGGTTCTCCTACAATCACTTGGTCGGGGCTATAGGGCGTGGCTATCTAGTAAGGTTACTCGGCGAGTATCCGCGTACGCTACGTTATTGCGACAGACTTTTGATCACATCAAAATCCCGTGGCAACCGATCAAATGAGACTAAATTGCTAGATTTATAACATTCAAATTAGTTATCTCATAACTAATTGTGGATTCCAAATATTGTATCCCATCACATGATACCCGGACGAATGTTAAACTTTTTGATCGATTCATCAAAGTCCCACAATTTCCTGACGACTCAACATTTGATCACAGTTTTAATAATACCCAGAATATGCCATAGTACCAATGCACCAGTCGTAGAAGGGCAAACCCAAGCCTCACTCATGTCGCCATGGAACTGCGGCAAACCCTAGGGTATGACCGCGGTTACGCGATCCAAAAAAGTTGAGTTAGGGTTTCATTCTTCTAGAGGGTTCATAAAATCACTTGCATGTTTTTCCGAATACGTTAAACTTGGAAAAATGGGTTTTTGACATTCGATCGAACTTTTAAACTTCGCCTAGACAATATGTGAATAACCCGAAACAATTTTAAAACTACGAATACGAAACACTCCGAATTTCTTATAGTGTAAGATTACATTACATGCAAAATTAGCAAAAACAAACAACACCTGAAACACCAAAATTAAGTCACTGGAACACAGTCAAAAATTCAGAGGGTTTTGCTCGGATTTGTCCGAGATTGGGGGTATGGTGGCCGGCCAAAATTGCATGAAACCCTCTCAAATTTTCATAATGTTCATATTATATCACATACAACACTCTGCACTTGTTTAAGAAAAATTTTGACAACCTTTTAAATTAAACAGAAACTACATTTTGGCGTTTCAAGTTTCGGAGTATTTCGGTTTCGTAATCTTAACAAAATCCATCTAAATTTCTAGCATGGCTATGATACCACTGCAGGGTTCCCTAGGACGGCAGCAAGGTTTCGAGAGGCATCTCTCATGCCATATTCAAAAATTGGACGTTCTAGCTAACCCTAACCCTAGAATCGTCTAATAGAAATCGACGGAAAAACAAATGCAAACAATTTGCAAGTAAAGCGAGCAAGGAATACAACCTTTGTAGACCGGTCATTCACTTCAATAGCTCTGTGTAGTAGTCTCTTCATTGCGATTGTGAACTCCGGACTCTAGAGAGGCTTCCTTGAAGAAACAAACATGCTTTCTTCGAAGAATTCGAGGCCGAAGATGATCTACGTCGAAGAGACACTAACCCAAGCTATCTCTTCACTAATTGTGAAATTAGTGAAGCAAACACCCTATACAAAATGGCAAGTAGTAGAGGATGATGAAGTAGGATGTGGGTTCATTTTAGAATTGATTTTCTCACATTTTATCTCATATCTCCATTGAAGCTAGAAAGCATTTTAGGAGGAAGAAGAAGAATAAACTCATCAAGTGAGAGTGAAGCAACCATGGTGAGTTAGTGTCATACACTTAACCCATGTAGAGACTTAACCATAGGTTAAATGATAATAGTTGGGTTAATAAATATCTTAGGTCAAACAAAACAAGTGGACAAAGTCTTTGGTTCTAAAAGCATCTCCAAGCTTCAACCATAAGAAAATATCCATACAATTTGTTTTACCTTAAATAAATAAATACCCTCAATTATCATGGTTATGGTGTAAGTCATACACACACCTTTGTTGCATGTATCATCAAGCATGACACAATATTTTGTACACTAATATATATCACATATATACACATGCACAAAGTAGTGAGAAAAGAAATCATAACTGAGCTAATACTAGTTAATGTAATATAATATATCAAATATATAATTATACATTAGATTATCAAATCAACTCTTGATTTAATAATCCGGCTATATCACATATAACCGACTAATATCAAATGTAACAACTTATCGAATCAACTCTTGATCCGATATTCCGGCTATATCGCATATAACAGACTAATGTCATAAATCGTGAGAATAGAATACGGTATCTCATATCATATTAATCTTGGTCCCACACATATTACATATGTGCTCCTACTCCGTTTCGCTTGAGCCAGGAAAGCTCTGTGTAGGACTCTAAAGACTCGTCAATACGCCGGCAGTAGGTGATAATCATATCAAACACCTACAAGCCGCAAGCGGTCTGCCAAACGTAACGGCCACCCGGGTATTGAGCGATCAGAAGATCAACAAGCATGCCTGCTCACACTCCTGGGAATCTAATCAGTAACACTACCGTACAGTCCGATCTCTTCGTCTGATATGTCGTATATCTTGTCTAGGGGTGGTAAACGTCAGACCCTAGTAACTCGATAAGTTGTGCCGATATGAGGCTCATAACGGGTCGAGAAACTACTGATAACACTTACCATTATATCTCTGAAGCAGCCCTGGCCATGGACTTCCTGTTATATCCAATCGAGCACAGCGCAACATCAACTCCCAATACCGGGAGAGACGAAACCCCTCCTATCGCTCATTGCCTCCATGTGATTCGGGACTGTACCCAAAAGCCACCATTTTGCACGCCCTCTTGGACGTAGTATGATGGAAATCAAAGGACAGTGGGAATCACACAAGACTCTATGACGATTTCGGGTCAACAGACTACTCTGTACCAGTGTCACCGGAGAACTGCCATCTAACGTGAGGTATAATACCATATGGGAGTTCTCGGCGAGTCCGTCTAGTGTACTCAGTCTCCACTGAGCACCCGTATACTGTCTCTGATGCCAAACACCAATGGATATAGGATCATCCATCGCCCATCTACATAGGTCGAGAAGCTATACGCTAGTCTACTCTGGTATATCGATGCCCTATCTCGATACACCCACGACTAGGAACATTTGAAGGATGTACTTGACGACTACACTTTCCCCACCAGTATGATCTGCATCATAATCCTTGTAGTCATGTACTCATCCTAAGGGCTTTACCAATATGTAATAAAGAGACAATCAGTGTACATGTTAAGATAAAGAGTAACCAGATAGCATACTATCATGTCGAGCAAGAAAGCCCTCCATATATATGTCTAAGAACCACTACAATATACATCGTATGTACAGTAATGGCCTCTAGGGCATACATATAACTAATAGATAAATGCAACATCACAAATAAGCAATAAGCATCACAGAACAATACAGATAATTTGGGAGCCCCAGGTTTCCTTTGAGCCGCAAGTGAAACTCGACGTTCCCCGGGTCATGTGGATAGCCAGTGCAATGAAAACCTAGACCCCTATGAGCACGACAAGTTACCCGCCAAAACCAGAAGTGAGGCAGCCCCCTTCATCTAAGTGAATGGGCCACCCAGCACTTCACGGAATCCGGTAACTTGAGCACCCCTTCTTGGGTCAACCTATACCTCCGACGAGTGCAGCGAATAGCCCGCCAATTCCAGAGTGAGGCCGCCTCCTTCTCAACACCATGATATGCGGACCCGTTACCCTCCAGAACCCGGATATCCGTGCACTCCATCACGGGGTAATCCTAGTACAGAAAAGAAAATATATACAACGATGACATCGACCTCAACCCGGTCGTGCCCCAAACAAATAATATACAAACAGGCAGTGACGGCAGTCTACATTTCGGACGCTCGCCCCGTGATATCAAATGTACAAATAAAACTAAACTGTACTATCATTGCACCCAAGCTATCCACCATGAAAAATCCACAACAAACACAGCACAATACAGAACATCAATGTGAATGCCACGTTCGCAAACCCGTCTAAAAGAACTATAGCAATTAGACAAGTTGTACCGCTCTAATGACATTCACGGTCGCAGATATTAATGCATGTACTGTAAGCTTTAAATGGTGTTAGAAATATCGACTTCGAAATAACCCCGAATAGCCCTAAACAACTAGATAAAACCATATCCAAACTGGGCTAAACTAGCAATACCAATAAACCAATATTCCAGAGACAAACAGACACCCAAAATACGAAACCCAAACTCATGTGCAGGGTCGGCCGGCTCGGAAATTTTGCAAGTGTGGCCGGTCCAATACGGGTGAAACTGGCTCGTATTTGGGGTGTGGTCTAGTGGTCACCATAGTAGTCTTCTGCAGTTGCTAAAATAATGTTTTAAGACTCAGAAAAAATGACAGAAACTAGAATATATCGGGTATTGTTTCGGAGTGGTTTCGGTTTCGATACTTTAATATCGTCTAAACAAACTAGTATGTGGTTAATGGGTTGGCTCTGATACTATGTAGGGTTACGGCAGTGCCCCGACCATCAATCCGTGGCCAAACGAGGAACAAAAACTTTTAAATCCCGGCGCTAACGGAACCCTAATCGACGGATGTACCATTAACCCTATACTGGTTCTATAAGAAAGAGTTTGGAGAGCTTATACCGATCGATCCGTATCCTTCGGTCTTCAACCTCTGCCCCAAGCTCCTCGCGGCTGCCTCGATAAAGTTCGGTCTTCGGTCTCCCTTGTCGAATACGATCCACGTCGAGGATTAGTAATACGGGCTCCCTATTCAGAACCGAAGCAACTCGGGCATCCGGTTTGCTAGACTAGATACCCAAGATGATGTAGAGAGAGTGTGTGATCATTTTTTCTCAATGCACTCAAGGATTCTCAACTCATGAGATGGAATAGGTGGAGGTTGAAGAACAAGCCATAAGGAAAATGGTGTGAGCTCAAGACTTGGCTAAAGAAAAAGCAACCAAAGAAAAGTGTCAGCTCTTTTTTTCTTGAGTTGTTTTGGCCAAGTGTTTTGTGAGTGTTATATTGTTGTGAGAAATTACCAACTAAAGAAAAAACCATCCAAGAAAAGATCTGCCACTACTCACAATAATATGTCACAAAATATCTTAACCAAAACAAAAACCTTCATATCACAATGAAAGCACAAAGCCAAGACTTGCAATCACACTTTCCACACAAATAAAGATTAAACTAAATGTTTAAATCCAAGAAAAAGAAATGGCAAACCTAAAGTAAACTCGTAATGAATTACAAGAAGACCCCTCATCCGTATATACATACCTGCATCCGTATTCCGAATGAATATGAATACAACGATACGAAAGGAATCCAACAATATAATATTAGGATCCGACTTAAACCAAAGCCCACTAGTATTATCCGTCTGATCATGATCCGTGCATAAGTGCACGTATATGATCGAACCCTGCCATAAAACCATACAGCCTCTACAACGTTTTTCCCGAACCAGGGAAACCCTCTGTGTGGGACTCTAAAAACTCGTCAATACGCTGGCAGTGGGTTTAACCACAAGCAAGTCAGTGGCACTAGCTATACGTAACGGCTACCCAAGTATTGAGCGAAACGGAGGCCGACGAGCAAACTCATCCTGAAACCCTACTAAGCATGACTGTGACAATATCCGTACAATCTAGTCTGTTCGTTTCTGAGTATCGCATATCAAGTCTAGGGGGTGAATAAAGTCAGACCCCTAATAACTTGACATTTAGTGTCGACATGAAACCCTATCACCAACTGAGAAACTACCAATCCTGGATCGGTAATTCTCTTCTATCTCGGCCAAGGATTTCTGGTGATGGTCACCCGTGCACACCGCGGCATCAACCCCAAATACCGGGAGAGACGAATCCCCTGATGATCCGCTCACTGCCTCCATGTGGCTCGAGACTGTACCCAACTAAAACTTATTTGCACGACTCCTTTGAGCCGTGGTAGGGTAGTAATCAAAGTACAGTGGGAACTCACACGAGATAAATGACGATCTTAGGTCGATAGACCAACCTGTACACATGTCACCTGGGAAATGCTATCTGACAATAGGTATAATACTAACTAGCATGTTCCCGGCGAGTTCGTCCAATGTACTCATAACCCAATGAGCACCTGTACACATCTTAGGTGAAACAACTAACACCAATGGCTTGTGAGACTGGCCATCGCCCCTCGTCAGGGTCTCGATCCGTATACACTAGTCTACTCTTGGAGTATCGATGCCCAGTCTCGAAGCTCCTACGACTAGGGACACTTTAAGGATGTGCTTATAGACCACCCAACTCTCACGTATATGATCGCCATCATACTGCCGGTAGTCAAGCATGAATCCTATGGGCTCTATCAACATGTAATAGTGATCTGTAATATCACCTGAAGCATGTACACAATGATAAAGACAAACCAGATAGCATACTATCATCTCAAGTAAGACTGTTCTACCGGTATAGGTCCTCCCTCAATCATTGCAATCACATGCCTGTGATCCAATAATTGACTTGAGGGCACTATAGCCAACACCAGGTACATAGACACCATACTAAAGAGGTTTAGTATGGAAGATTCTAAGCGTGGTAATGTACCCGCTTATTCAGGAATCACTCTTTCTAAAGAGATGTCTCCTAAGACTGATTTGGAGAGGGCTCGCATGCAAGCGATACCCTATGCTTCAGCAGTCGGGTCTATCAAGTATGTGATCTCATGTACCAGATCGGATGTAGCTTACTCACTAGGTGTAGTGAGTAGGTATCAATCAGATCCTGGGGAGAAACACTGGACAGCCGAGAAGAACATTCTTAAGTACATGAGAAGAACTAAAGAAATGTTCTTGGTGTATGGTAATGGTGAACTCCAGGTGGAGTCATTTACCGATTCGAGCTTCCAGAGTGATAAGGACGACAGTTAGTTCGTCTTGGGTTTTGTCTTCACCCTCAGTGGAGGGACGGTATGTTGGAAGAGTTCCAAGCTAGATACTGTAGCAGACTCGACGATGGAGGCTGAATATATCGCTACCAACGATGCTGCCATAGAGGCTGTCTGGATGAAGAAGTTCATGAGATGAACTTGGTGAGGTTCCATCCATTGAGCATCGAATACTAGTATATTATGATAACAATGGAGCTCTGGCTTTGGTCAAGGAACCCCGGTCCCATCAGTGATCCAGACATATTCTTAGGCGGTATCAGCTGATCAGGGTGATAGTAGATCGCCGGGAGATCGAGGTCAGGAGAGTTGACATTGAGGATAACACAGCGGATCCACTCACCGAGGCACTCCCCCAGATGTTAATTGAGAGACTTTCTGGGATGTTGGGTATGAGATACTACAACAACTGGCCTTAGTGCAAGTGGGAGATTGTTAGTGATATGTATGCCCTAGAGGACATTATTGTATGATATAGTGGATGCTTGGACATATATATGGAGGAATTTCTTGCTCGACATGATAGTATGCTATCTGGTTTCCTTTATCTTAACATGTTCACTGGTATTATTATACAGTCTCTCATATACATGTTGATAAAGCCCTTAGGATGTAGGCTTGACTACCAGAACTATGATGTGGATCATACTACTGGGACCTGGGTAGTCCACAAGCACATTCTTCAATTGTTCCTAGTAGAGGGAATATCAAGACAGGGCATCGATATTCCAGAGTAGACTAGTGTGCACGTTTCTTGACCCTGTGTGGGGCGATAGTTGATGTAACGTTTTGGAAATCGTTTAGGCGATTTTCCATTTTTAGGGTAAAATAGTCGGTGTTTTCCGTAAAAACTTAGAAGCGATCTTTTTGCAGTATAGAATTCACTGCACCTAGTTTTACTAGATTATTGCTAGTTTGCGGGTTTTTGTAAGCCACTTGTAATTTTAGTGCATTTTAATATTTTTTTCCTAATTAAAATATTATTTTAAGCTTTATTATGCACTTTATTAGTGGTAATTACATTTTTTGCTTGGGTAAATTATTGCTAATGTGAATCTATGCTAAGTTAATCACTAGTTTAAGGTTAATCCTTTCTCTCCAAAATATCTAGATATTTATGTGGTTTTAAAGGAAAATTTTAATTGGAAATGAATTTATTAAGAGGTGGAATTTTGCATTTATGATCTTTAATTGTTTTTTCTTCTCGAATTTGCTACACATTTCCAAACCTCCTCATTTTTTTGGGTTTGGCCGACCCCCCTAGCTGTCCTCTCATTTTCTCACCCCAATTTCATCTCTTCTAACTTCATAAAATCATCAAAAATCCTAAATAAATCCCACAAACTCATAAACAAATAAAAACCCTTCATTCTTCTTCACTAAAACAAGCTTGGATCTTCTTTCAAGACATCATTTTGGAGGCTAAAATGATGAGTTTTGTTGCTTGATTTTGGATCTTTGTGGAGGTATAAACCCTAACCCTAAAATCTAATTGTTGTTTCAATACTTTAATTAGCTTATTAGTTGTTAATTTAAAACTTTTAAGTGCATGTTAGAAATTTAAGAAATGGTTTTTGGATAATCAAGTTAAGGTTTTGATTAGTAAAAAGGTTAACTAATAAGTTAAGCTTGAAGAAAACTTAACCTAGTTGCTAGTTTGCTAAATGATATTTTCCTAATTGTATAATTAAGCTATTTTGCAAACTAAACTTTTACTAATCCTATTCGAGTGAATTTAAAATTCTAGTAAGGGTTTGTATGGTTTAATCATGCTATATTGTGATGTTTGTGATTTCTAATTTTGGTAAAACTTGTAGTTTTGAGCTAAAATGTTATAACTTGCTTACTAGATTTCCGGATAATTTAGGCGTGGGTTTCTTTTGACGTTGCGACATTATTCATATTAGATTCAACGTTTATTATTGTGTTGTTAATGTGCGATCGGTACGATCAGGATCTAGGTTTGATGGTTGTGTTGTTTAGCGTTCCTAGTTATGGTTGTGCCGATGTCGTTCGTGTTTTGTGTAGATTTTGCTCTTGAGTTGGTTTCGTAGTATCACTACGCGCGTTAGCCACTTGACGGACACTTGAGAGTATGCTTGGAGTTGGTGCGTCGGTTAAACGTAGTTGGTACGTGTTATTGGTCGATTGCTAATATATACTTGTTATATTGTTTTATGATCTTAGGGTCGCAGGCGAGGACTTCGGACGCTGCGAAGAAGGGAAAGCAGGTGGTTGGCTTTACTTAGCCAGGAGCATTGGTGAGTAGATTTAACATCTACAGGGGAATCGCCCGCATGGCGTTATGCGTCTGGGCTAGATTAATGACATGACTATTAGTTAGAAGTATACGGATATTTATTGTGTATGTGTACCTTTGTTGCATATCTCATTTCCTATTGTGCATGAACTTAGTATTAATGAGACACAACACCATTATTGACGGTTCATGTTTCACGAGCACTAATTGTATGCCACACACATACCGTCGATAATTGCCATGATACGCACAACACCTATACATTTGTGATACGATATTTCTTAAGGACATTGAGACATGATCCTTATTTTCCATGTACATATGACATATAGCATACCTGTATACCTACATGATTACACATATGCCTTGACATGCTTACATGCTAGTTACCCATATACCTATATGGTATTGTACCATTAAGGATAGGTATATACACATATGAGA
Source organism: Agapanthus africanus (assembly GCA_030015575.1). Classification (NCBI taxonomy): domain Eukaryota; kingdom Viridiplantae; phylum Streptophyta; class Magnoliopsida; order Asparagales; family Amaryllidaceae; genus Agapanthus; species Agapanthus africanus. Next base: position 164,155,723 of record JASDDO010000001.1, read on the forward strand.
CATAGCTACATGTACATCTTGCATACATACTTATACATATACCTGGAGGGTATTACATCATTATTGATAGGTATATACACATATGAGACATAGCTACATGTACATCATGCATACATACTTATACATATACCTGGAGTGTATTACATCATTATTGATAGGTAGATACACATATCTTGCTATACCGATATGGTTACGCATACCTGGCTATGAATACATGTTCACCTTTATTTGATATTGTATGGACATGGAGAAATTAGGAACCGCATGATATATATATATTAACTTGTTGCAGTTAAATAGCGGTTTTTCCTTTATATGCTCATATTACTTTTTCATGTTGCATATATTATATTCACGGATTTCATATGATATTTTACTCTTAAGTATATATATATATATATATATCAGTGGAATGGGACGCAGATATATATGTACACATATATAACTGTCATGACCCGAAAGTATGGAACATGACCGGCACTTAAACTACGAAACGTCTCGAGGCGTACGTAATCTAAGTAAGCCGAAAACCCAGAAATCCAAACCAAGAAAAGTAGTAGAGTGAAGGAAAACCAATTTAAAATCAAGTAGTTTAAATAGCATAAGCCGAGTTATGCGGTTTTAAAAACATCAAGTATTTCCTGAAAATTTCGGCAGAGTCTCCTTTGTAAATACTGGCTCCCAAACGGGATACAACATGAATAGTATACGAAATCAATAAAAAGGCATCCCCAAGCGGGAGCTAGCTCTTCGTCAATCGACGATCACAACCACACAAGCAATATAATATACAACGCCAAGGGCGAGGATCAAAACTCAAAAGGAAACTCAAATCAGCAAGAAAACCGTAGAAATACAACGCGCGACTCTAAGGTCGAAAGAATAAACATCACTGGTCTCTATCTGAGATAAATACAAGTTTGGTTGATGGAACTTCTAGATACAACTGAATAATAATATACAATGTATAATGATGGGTACGATACAAATAAACCCACCTACTAGCAAGTCACCCGAACGAAACTGTACCCGCAAAGCCGTAAAGAAACCTGTACGGCGAAACCTGCAAGAAACTGGGGCACAACGGGGGTGAGTTGCCAACTCGTGAATAAAAAAACATCTACGAATAGAAATCGCATGTATGACGCAATCCTAGGTCATACGATCAATATATATATAATCCACAAATAAAACCAACAGTCTATAACAATGACTAGGGTAAATATCTAATCCAAGTGTAATCTCATGTGCCCGTGTCAGTGCCTCAGGTAGCAATATATCATGAATGAGGTATGAATGCATGAAAACAGATTACATGTAAATGAAGAAACTGTTTTCATAATTTAGTGAGATTTCCTTCGTATTTTTAAAATGAGGTATCACAAATGAAATCAGCATTAACAGTGTCTAGCATCGACACAAAACATAAATCTCAAAGTCTCGAAACCTCAGGCTCCGGCTATCCGGACTGGCCTGTATCATCAAATCTCAGTACCTCAATATCTCGAAATCTCAATGTCTCAATCTCAATATCTAGGGTGCCGTCAGTCCAGACTGGTCCCTACAATCCATCTCAAGACCACGACGGTATCCTCCGGATATCCGACGCGTCGGGTAATATCACCGGTAGGTAGTCTTCCCCTGCCAGGCTCATCGTCAACACCACGAGCTTCTTGCCCCGGGGTACCTCACCGGGCCCACCATGTACCCGAAACGGTTCATCCATCTCCTCGAATCGGGTCTCGAAATCCATCAGCAAACTCATGGTGGACGACTCATACATCATGGGAAAACCGCATTTTTTTATTTAAAAAGAGAGAAAGCAGTTTATATATGTTTTGCGGTTTTCCTCCAAATCCAGAAAATATCATGGAAATCTGAATCATCAAAAGCATGTAAAACCATGAATATAAGCATGAGCATCCATGAATGCGGCATATAATGAATAACAGTATGCAAGAAGTGACAAGTAATAACTACAATATTTAAACTAGTATATAATGCAAGCAACTAATCATCATGTCAAAACTACTAGTTAACAAGCTACATTAGGCGATAATATTTTCTAAGGTGTGCGTGACATGGCAATTACCGATGAAGATGTGTGTGAGCCGGCAAGCAAGTGTACGTGGTACATATGCATCATCGGTAATGGTGCTGGTGTCCTAACAGTATGATATCAATAATGGAGTATGAAACATAATATAAGCATGCGATGCGAAGCGAACCACAATAATGAGCGGGAGCTGAATACTAGACGCAACTATAACTAATCTGCATTAATCTAATATAAGTCCTACAAATGGTGCCTTTTGAAATAACACGAATCATGGGGTTTTGAAAATAGGGGCTACGGTGTTTTTATGAAAAGATGCGTCTTTTGAAATATCCGTAGGGTCCCTTGGGCTGTCTTTTAAAATACCTACGATTCGTTAGTTTTTGAAATAGGTAAGAATCGAATCTAATCTAACAACTAAACTAAACTAAAGGGCTAAGCTAACAAGATGGACTACAGGTAAGGAAACCGCCTAACATCTGAGTCGATACATATACATACCTGTATATATATTAGTCGGTGATCCCGCCTCAATAATATCATATCCGATACCATATCTATAAGCAGGCATCCCAAGTCAAGAGTGCGGATCAATCATCAAAATATAGCTCGTACGTAAATCCGTCGTACGGCATCCCCAAATCTGGGTACGGTTTAATATCACATTCATCATACTATTCACCTGGTATTCTCTTTATCAAATATCATGATCGGGGTACTGATCTACGTCTATTACAATACTGATACCGCCTAAATATGCATGCACGTGTGTGAAACACTACGTCAAGACCCGTTATAACGTCATGTCGTATCTCAAATACGAACCCTGCTATATCACCGATCTCACGGCCTCAAATCAAATCTCATCGACACATCTTAAATCCCAAGTGCTATCCTCATTATCCATGCATGTGTATATGAATGTACATATGCATAGTCCCATACCCACGCATATATACATATATACACATCCCAATCGGCGCACAAGAAAGTAATGCATGCAAGTCTGTTTGTGCGTATGTGGGTATAACAACTACTCTAGGGTTTAGCAACTAACCCAAAGCTAATCCATGAACACATAATCATAACATGAATAAACATTCTCGTATCATAAAATACCTATATGAACATATATATGAACTATACTACGGACTGCGGGGGTGCTATACGCCATCCACCCGACTTCTCCCCGTAGATATAAATCTACTCATCTGGTCCTCGCTCGCCGGTGCCGACGTCGCCACGCGCTTGCTTGTCATCTCGAAGTCCACATGGGGGTACCTACATATCATAACGCACCGTATCGCATTAAAATCCGACTCATGACTAAAACAATACATGAATCCCACATAGGTCAAAACATATGGTTACTTTCACGAATCAATCTAAAAACCCTCGACGTCGGCGTGCAAACGCCAGACCTTCGAGAAAAACCCAAACACACTCATTTGTACAATCACGAGCACTAATTATGATATAAAATGGCTTAAAATTCACAAAAACCCCAAACTCACTTTAAAAGCCATTTTTCCGAAAATCTAGCAAGCAATATTACCCGTTTTAGTACAAAACTCGACGTTTAAACAAATCTAGCAGCCGCAATATCCGCTCAATATCATAACCAAGTCATAAAAACCATTCCAATAATTTAATTTCATCAAAATATATATATTTACAAAACCTAGTTAACAAAAATTAGCATAATTTTCCATTTTAGCTCAAAACTTATTGTTTTAATCAACTTTAAATATTTTAACAATTTTAGTGGGCATAATTCTCATTAAAACATATTAACTAAGCCACACAACCATTAACCAGAATTTAATCTCACTACTTTATATAAATTACAAAAATCTAGATTGCAAAACAATCATAATTAGGACAATTTACATATAACAATTTGCAAACTAACAATTTGATTATGTTTCACATTCCACAAAATGATCAATTCCACTTGCAACCATAATCACACAACAAAACCCTAACTATAATCTAAAACCATTCACTTGAATTTCCAAACTTGAATTCAAAACCCCTTTATTTATTTTAAAACACCAATTTAAGCTTGATTTAAACATTCAATTAACAACTAACAAATATAGATGAATCTTTATACCTCATGATCAAGAGATCAACATGATGATTATAGCCTCCAAAATACCAAATTTCCTCCAAGATCCATGATAGCTTGGGCAAACAAATAAAGGGTAAGAGTTGGATTGAAGAATTATAGAGGTTTTAGCTTGATTTTGAGGCAAAAAGATGGATTTTTTTGATGAGAATGAGAGGAGAAAAAATGGGGCTGCTGTTGGGGGCTGTTGGGGGACCTGCTGCTGAGCCAAGAGGAGAGGAGAGAGAGGGTGTGGTGTGGGGAAAAACCAAGTAAAGAAAAGTCCAAGTCAACCCAAACCCATACCTCATTTTCTTATACTTTCTTTTCCTTTTTAATTCTTTCTTTTGTGAAATGATGGGACAAAGTTTTGGGGCTGCCAAGGGGGGGCTCGACCAGCATCCTAGGGGTGAGGAGAGAGAGTGTGGAGAGTGTGGGTGAGGGAAAAAAAAAGATAAATACTATACCCCAATTTCCCTTTACACTAATTTCACCGAAAAAAGCCTTTTTCTTCGATATTTTCTAAACCGTTTTGGCAAAACATTTCATTTCAAAAACCACATGATAAAATTTTGTTTAATGTGTTATGATGCAAAAAATTTGTTTCAACTCATTCCAATTTGTAATTTTCCCTAATTAAATGTATTAGTGACGGCTTAAAATTATATTAAAATAATATTTTTTTCAGAAAATTTGAAATTTCACCATTGGCTCAATAAACACCAAATACTAGTAATTACATAGCTATAATATGTATATTTAGTTTTATAATAAAGATATTTGTATTTTGACTTTTTAAAGAAAACCCCCTTATTTTACCGATTTTCCGAAATTTCACCGAAACGATTTTCAAAACGTTACAATCTTCCCCCTTAAAGAAATTCGGTCCCCGAATTTAAATTAACACTCCCCCCAAATACTAAAACATCTAAGTAAAACCATCAAGTCGTCGGGGCGCTGAAATCATAACTACATAAAACAAATCGTGGCGCAGCGCATGCGCATGAAAAATGAGCATATAACTGAAAATCAAAACTCCGTCAAGCATCCCGCAATCATCAGAGTCATGGTAAAGACACAATGTCAATTCCAATACCAAAACCAATATGATATAACTCGAAACTATACACGTAAATATCAAATCTATATATGTAATTATCTGAAGGAAATGCATGCCAAATCTCTTAAAGTCTCTGTGCAATGCGCATAACACTGCACAGTGGCGGACGTCTATCATAAGAAAATAACCATATACATATATACCTTTTATTTGAAATGTACGTTCCGCCGTTTTGGAAAACAATTTAGAAGGGTTGTCCTTGTTTTAAATGTTTCGCGTCATATCAGACACGTAGGTAAATACTGAGACTACAGCTCGCTTTTTGGAATTCCCTTCAATAGCTATCAATACGTGCAAAATACATTCAGGTACTGTCCTCTGACTAGTCCTGCTTAGTACGAAAACACATCGCAATTATCATAAAACAAAAAACGTACTGCTCTATAAGAAATCAATCCCAAAATACGCGTATGAATACTACGTGCGTCTGGTGCGCACGACAATCAAAATCCATATACGTGCCATACAAGTGCACAGAAACATGATCTAAGTGCATCGGGTGTGCACAAAGTATCTGTCGTAGGCAACGTGTGTGCCTGACAGCAAAATCAGGTGCATCTGACATGCACGAAGAATCTCGATTTAGTGCATCTGGTGTGCACCAAAATCGCACCTCGAAACATGCGCCCAACATGCGCGAAAATCCAAATCAGGTGCATCCATCGTGCACGAAATCATGAAATCCAATATCAAGCGCCGAATATGCGCAAAATCAAATCAGGTGCACAAGGTGCACAAAACAAATATCGAGTATCACAATCGAAATCGAAGTCCAGTGCATCTAAGTGCACAAAAGGCGTATCACTGCACTGCAAGCATATATAAACTATACAGAGTGCAGGAACCAAATCGTGTGCGTGCATACGCACAAAATCAACTCAAATGTCTAAAACCGTAAAATCACAAACATGTGAAACCAAAGCACGAAAACGATATCAAGTGCACAACTGTGCAAAAATCGTAAATACTCAGTAGGTGCTACCATGGTACATGAAAAACAAATATCATGAAACTCAATCATCAAAATCAGTCATGCGAATAAATCACCCAAAACATCGAAATCAATAATGGCGGAATAGTACCGCTCAAGTGCATCCTCTAAGAATCTCGGGCCAACTGTTGCGGTCACTAATGGGACGTCTCGTCGATGATCATGAACTCTGGCCTGCTGGTGTGCGTAACAATGACCACTCCTGGGTCAAGGTCTTTACTGTGAATTACCAATCTCTCGGTCCATCGGCTCATCGGCCCTGTCAGATGTGCTAAAGGGGATGATTCCGTTCTGGCACTTCTCTGGTCATCTCTCGGTCAATCATCGCGACCACTCGTAAGGCAGCATATCACTGGCGTCGGCCTCTGGCTCTCTGAATATACGTGACACATCTGATCCTGGGTGCAAGTATCATTGCAGCAGTGTCCTGGAAGGAATCCTGCTCACGGTCTCTTCCATGTCTCGTCTCTGCCAACTGTCCGGAAGTCATCGTCCTTTCCTATATCTGCATCTTGCTCTGGAACGACTGCATACTCACCGCGACTCCTTCTGGAAGGTATATCCAAGTACATTGCCTCGGCATGCGTACCGCATCTCTGATGTCGGCTGAGTGGAACGTCGTCTCATCAAGATCTCGTACGAACCTCTTACTCCACTTTTCCCTAACGTCGACTGTTTCGGACTCGTCTCATCATGGCTACATGGACTGAGCTCCAACGGCTATCCTCGTATCGGGAGTCTCCCAAGAAATGCATCTCACCACCTAGCATCCGAATTAAGTCGAACCATCCAATCGATTGTCAAAACCTCATAATCCCCCAAGGGCTCAACATCTTGGGCACAGTTTAATAGTATCGAGTACATACCACAGTATCGGTAGTCCAGCCGTAGTAGGGCAAACCCAAGCCTCACTAATGGCGCCGCGGAACTGCCGCAAACCCTAAGGTTCGAAGGCTTTCACACGGTCATTAAGTCGAGTTAGGGTTTCATTCTTCTAGAGGGTCCATAGAATTGCCTGCATGTCTTTCCGAATACTTTAAACTTGGAATAATAGGTTTCTGACATTCGATCGTCTCTGTCGACTCTCAACGTCTCTGCGTGAAGTCGTCTCTAGGTGGAATCAATCTATCTGATGACCTCGCATCGGGGTAGCGAACGAACCACATGTCCTAGTCATTCATCCTCGGTGACTAGCGACCTTCTATCATCTCTTATTACAACTCGTACTGTAATAGCTCCAACATCTGGGGCGATATCTCGTCGTTCACAGCAATAACTGGCTCACTCGTCTGCACGCTGAACAACGCCTCAATCATCATGACTAAGCAATGCGCCAACGGTCATCGAAATCTGGCTGGCCTCTATCATTGGCTCAATCCTCTGGTGCAAATCGGCATGTCCGAGTAATCTCATACAGCAATCCACCCAACGCTCGTGGCGCGAAAACACAATGAAAAGACATATCTCTGCAATCGTGTGTCGCCGAAACCATGCCCTGGTCAGTCCTCGTTCTTGACGAGCTCATGCTGACCGCAACTCTAGCCGTAGCTCTCCTTGCCCGTAATCGTGGCAGCAAAACCAAAACTGGTACCGATGAGGCTAGATCAGGAAGGGATATAATACTGAACAAGGAAATGTACATCCTAAGGCTTCTTAAGTGGAGTGGCGTATCGTAAATATGCCGCGGAACATACCACGGTACGTCACTCTACTTTAGACACCTATTCCATTAACCAAGGGTCATCCTACGCTCCGAAGGTAAAACCTAACGCTCTGATACCAACTTTGTCATGACCCGAAAGTACGGAACATGACCGGCACTTAAACTACGAAACGTCTCGAGGCGTACGTAATCTAAGTAAGACGAAAACCCAGAAATCCAAACCAAGAAAAGTAGTAGAGTGAAAGAAAACCAATTTAAAATCAAGTAGTTTTAATAGCATAAGCCGAGTTATGCGTTTTTAAAAACATCAAGTATTTCCTGAAAATTTCGGCAGAGTCTCCTTTGTAAATACTGGCTCCCAAACGGGATACAACATGAATAGTATACGAAATCAATAAAAAGGCATCCCCAAGCGGGAGCTAGCTCTTCGTCAATCGACGGTCACAACCACACAAGCAATATAATATACAACGCCAAGGGCGAGGATCAAAACTCAAAAGGAAACTCAAAACAGCAAGAAAACCGTAGAAATACAACGCGCGACTCTAAGGTCGAAAGAATAAACATCACTGGTCTCTATCTGAGATAAATACAAGTTTGGTTGATGGAACTTTTAGATACAACTGAATAATAATATACAATGTATAATGATGGGTACGATACAAATAAACCCACCAACTAGCAAGTCACCCGAACGAAACTATACTCGCAAAGCCGTAAAGAAACCTGTACGGCGAAACCTACAAGAAACTGGGGCACAACGGGGGTGAGTTGCCAACTCGTGAATAGAAAAACATCTACGAATAGAAATCGCATGTATGACGCAATCCTAGGTCATACGATCAATATATATATAATCCTCAAATAAAACCAGCAGTCTATAACAATGACTAGGGTAAATATCTAATCCAAGTGTAATCTCATGTGCCCGTGTCAGTGCCTCAGGTAGCAATATATCATGAATGAGGTATGAATGCATGAAAACAGATTACATGTAAATGAAGAAACTGTTTTCATAATTTAGTGAGATTTCCTTTGTATTTTTAAAATGAGGTATCACAAATGAAATCAGCATCAACAGTGTCTAGCATCGACACAAAACATAAATCTCAAAGTCTCGAAACCTCAGGCTCCGGTTATCCGGACTGGCCTGTATCATCAAATCTCAGTACCTCAATATCTCGAAATCTCAATGTCTCAATCTCAATATCTAGGGCGCCGTCAGTCCAGACCGGCCCCTACCATCCATCTCAAGACCACGACGGTATCCTCCGGATATCCGACGCGTCGGGTAATATCACCGGTAGGTAGTCTTCCCCTGCCAGGCTCATCGTCAACACCATGAGCTTCTTTCCCCGGGGTACCTCACCGGGCCCACCATGTACCCGAAACGGTTCATCCATCTCCTCGAATCGGGTCTCGAAATCTATCAGCAAACTCATGGTGGACGACTCATATATCATGGGAAAACCACATTTTTTTATTTAAAAAGAGAGAAAGCAGTTTATATATGTTTTGCGGTTTTCCTCCAAATCAGAAAATATCATGAAAATCCGAATCATCAAAAGCATGTAAAACCATGAATATAAGCATGAGCATCCATGATGCGGCATATAATGAATAACAGTATGCATGAAGTGACAAGTAACAACTATAATGTTTAAACTAGTATATAATGCAAGCAACTAATCATCATGACAAAACTACTAGTTAACAAGCTACATTAGGCGATAATGTTTTCTAAGGTGTGCGTGACATGGCAATTACCGATGAAGATGTGTGTGAGCCGGCAAGCAAGTGTACGTGGTACATACGCATCATCGGTAATGGTGCTGGTGTCCTAACAGTATGATATCAATAATGGAGTATGAAACATAATATAAGCATGCGATGCGAAGAGAACCACAATAATGAGCGGGAGCTGAATACTAGACGCAAGTATAACTAATCTGCATTAATCTAATATAAGTCCTACAATGGTGCCTTTTGAAATAACACGAATCATGGGGTTTTGAAAATAGGGGCTACGGTGTTTTTATGAAAAGATGCGTCTTTTGAAATATCCGTAGGATCCCTTGGGCTGTCTTTTAAAATACCTACGATTCGTTAGTTTTTGAAATAGGTAAGAATCGAATCTAATCTAATAACTAAGCTAAACTAAAGGGCTAAGCTAACAAGCTGGACTACAGGTAAGAAAACCGCATAATATCTGAGTCGATACATATACATACCTGTATATATATTAGTCGGTGATCCCGCCTCAATAATATCATATCCGATACCATATCTATAAGCAGGCATCCCAAGTCAAGAGTGCAGATCAATCATCAAAATATAGATCATACGTAAATCCGTCATACGGCATCCCCAAATCTGGGTACGGGTTAATATCATATTCATCATACTATTCACCTGGTATCCTCTTTATCAAATATCATGATCGGGGTACTGATCTACGTCTAGTACAATACTGATACCGCCTAAGTATGCATGCACGTGTGTGAAACACTACGTCAAGACCCGTTACAACGTCATGTCGTATCACAAATACGAACCCTGCTATATCACCGATCTCACGGCCTCAAATCAAATCTCATCCACTCATCTTAAATCCCAAGTGCTATCCTCATTATCCATGCATGTGTATATGAATGTACATATTCATAGTCCCATACCCACGCATATATACATATATACACATCCCAATCGGCGCACAAGAAAGTAATGCATGCAAGTCTGTGTGTGCGTATGTGGGTATAACAACTACTCTAGGGTTTGGCAACTAACCCAAAGCTAATCCATGAACATATAATAATAACATGAATAAACATTCTCGTATCATAAAATACCTATATGAACATATATATGAACTATACTACGGACTGCGGGGGTGCTATACGCCATCCACCCGACTTCTCCCCGTAGATATAAATCTACTCACCTGGTCCTCGCTCGCCGGTGCCGACGTCGCTACGCGCTTGCTTGTCATCTCGAAGTCCACATGGGGGTACCTACATATCATAACGCACCGTATCGCATTAAAATCCGACTCATGACTAAAACGATACATGAATCCCACATAGGTCAAAACATATGGTTGCTTTCACGAATCAATTCAAAAACTCTCGACGTCGGCGTACAAACGCCAGACCATCGAGAAAAACCCAAACACACTCATTTGTACAATCACGAGCACTAATTATGATATAAAATAGCTTAAAATTCACAAAAACCCCAAACTCACTTTAAAAGGCATTTTTCCGAAAATCTAGCAAGCAATATTACCCGTTTTAGTACAAAACTCGACGTTTAAACAAATCTAGCGGCCGCAATATCCGCTCAATATCATAACCAAGTCATAAAAACGATTCCAATAATTTAATTTCATCAAAATATATATATTTACAAAATCTAGTTAACAAAAATTAGCACAATTTTCCATTTTAGCTCAAAACTTGGTGTTTTAATCAACTTTAAATATTTTAACAATTTTAGTGGCCATAATTCTCATTAAAACATATTAACTAAGCCACACAACCATTAACGAGAATTTAATCTCACTACTTTATATAAATTACAAAAATCTAGATTGCAAAACAATCATAATTAGGACAATTTACATATAACAATTTGCATACTAACAATTTGATTATGTTTCACATTCCACAAAATGATCAATTCCACTTGTAACCATAATCACACAACAAAACCCTAACTATAATCTAAAACCATCCACTTGAATTTCCAAACTTGAATTCAAAACCCCTTTATTTATTTTAAAACACCAATTTAAGCTTGATTTAAACATTCAATTAACAACTAACAAATATGGATGAATCTTTATACCTCATGATCAAGAGTTCAACATGAAGATTATAGCCTCCAAAATGCCAAATTTCTTCCAAGATCCATGCTAGCTTGGGCAAACAAATAAAGGGTAAGAGTTGGATTGAAGAATTATAGAGGTTTTAGCTTGATTTTGAGGCAAAAAGATGGATTTTTTGATGAGAATGAGAGGAGAAAAAATGGGGCTGCTGTTGGGGGCTGTTGGGGGACCTGCTGCTAAGCCAAGAGGAGAGGAGAGAGAGGGTGTGGTGTGGGGAAAAACCAAGTAAAGAAAAGTCCAAGTCAACCCAAACCCATACCTCATTTTCTTATACTTTCTTTTCCTTTTTAATTCTTTTTTTTGTGAAATGAGGGGACAAAGTTTTGGGGCTGCCAAGGGGGGGCTAATCCAGCAGCCTAGGGGGTGAGGAGAGAGAGTGTGGAGAGTGTGGGTGAGGGAAAAAAAAAAGATAAATACTATACCCCAATTTCCCTTTACACTAATTTCACCGAAAAAAACCTTTTTCTTCGATATTTTCTAAACCGTTTTGGCAAAACATTTCATTTCAAAAACCACATGATAAAATTTTGTTTAATGTGTTATGATGCACAAAATTTGTTTCAACTCATTCCAATTTGTAATTTTCCCTAATTAAATGTATTAGTGACGTCTTAAAATAATATTTTTTTCAGAAAATTTGAAATTTCACCATTGGCTCAATAAACACCAAATACTAGTAATTACATAGCTATAATATGTATATTTAGTTTTATAATAAAGATATTTGTATTTTGACTTTTTAAAGAAAACCCCCTTATTTTACCGATTTTCCGAAATTTCACCGAAACGATTTTCAACACGTTACAATAACGATCTATGCAATTATAATTATTGATTCCTGATGTTTTCTGGATTTGAGGACCGTGGTAGTTTCATGAAATTATGCATTATTTGAAAAACCCAGTTTCTCTTGATATGATATTTCAGCTTCCACCATGAGATTTCTCGGTTCTGAGCTTATATATTACCCCATGCGAGGAGTGAGTGGGCCGTGTGTGGGTACATGGTGGAACCCGGTTGGTTCTCCGGGGCAAGAAGATCGACGGTCCATGCCAATGAGCCTGGCTGGGGGCGTGTGCCAACAGGTGATAGTATTTGGACTCGACGGATATCTGGGGGATACCTATCGAGGTTATGTACGCACATGCCTTGTCGATTATGGGTGGTGCACACTTAGGTTCTATAGGATGTACGTACATGACATGGGAGGGTCAGTCCCAGGTGACGGCGCCTTAGAGATGAGTATTTATGTGTCAATGCTAGACACTTGTTTTCATGATGTTTTTGGGTGTAGATGTTGGACACTCAGGTTTCATGAGACATACTCGATATTGGATACTGGCTATATGAGATTTACTTGATATTGGATACTGGTTATATGAGATTTACTTAATATTGTTCACTCAGGATATATGAGACTTACAGGATATGAGGGCCAATTTGGGGGCCGATTTGAGGAAATTTGGGATTTAGATTGTCTTGATGGACTTTGGTCCTGCCACGAGGTAAGGATTCCGTGAGGATGACATGTTTTATCCCATACTCCGCATTTACTTTATATGCATTGCTTCATATATTTGTAGTACCTGATAGAGTACCTTTCATGACTGTTGCATATACATATTGCCATTGATTGCTTCGAGTATTAGTAGTACCTGATAGAGTACCTTTCATACTGTTGCACACATATTGCATTTTATTGCTATCAGCTTGCATGTGTTAGATTCATGTTGTACGTGCATACTTGCGATTACCTGCATATGTTATTTACTATTCACGAGTTGGAAACTCACCCCCATTGTGCCATAAGGTTTGCAGGTTGTTCCTCAGAGTAGTCGAGGCAAAGCTTTTACTTATCTTATCATCTTTTGCAGCGGATACCGCTTCGGCTGACTGCGTGCAATTTTGCTATAGGTGGGTTTTGCGGTTATCCGATGTTGCTCAATGTATATCTTTGTACCATGTTCTCTCCATCTACCACTTTCATGTATGACTTAGAGACGTGATGTGAGGGCGATATTGTATATTATTATGACTTGGAAGTCTTTTATGCATTTTTATTTATATCGTCTTTTATTTCTTCGCTACGGCGTCGTGTATCTGTTATGGTGGTTGTTTTCTGCCGTTGGGCGTGGATTTTGCTCCCGTTGGAGATGCTTTACTTATATATTTGTATGTACCCATTTTTGTGGTTAGTTTTTACAAAGGGGGTGCTGCCAAAATTTTTAAGAAAGTAACGTTGGACTTTAAAGAATTTGTACTTGAGATTTTCAGAAGTTTTAACAATGTTCTTATCACTTACTATTTTTGATGGTTTAGATTGCTGGGTTTTCGGCTTACTTAAATTACGTTACGCCTATAGACGTTGCGTAGTTTAAGGGTCGTCATGTGCCAATTTTGGGGTCATGACAAAGTTGGTATCAGAGCGCTACGTTTTACCTTTCGGAGTATAGGATGACCTTGGTATGATAGAGTAGGTAGCTTAAGCAGAGTAACGTAGTGTGTGTATGTCCACGGCATACTCACGACACGGTACTCCGCCTAAAGTGACCTAAGTACTAATTGCTTGAAACTCATTCCTTGATGATACATATCCTTGTGATTCGATTTCCGTGTTCATATCGAATCCTATTTCTTTTTATAGCCTTTGCCGCCGATGACCATGAGGGCTCAGAGTGGTGCAGCGAGAGCCGAGGTCATAGTTGACTCGTATGGGACGAGGACTGACCAGGATGGCACGCTCGTTGCACAGGAGCAGATGGTTCCGCCTTCGATAGATCGTATCACTAGGCTTGAGGCAGATATATAGGACTTGCGCCAGACGATGACGTCATTGGTTGAGGCCAGTCGAGCGCAGTGACAGGAGGTTGCCACCCCTGTTACCCAGTTATTCCTTGCTATCATCCCTATTTGACGAAGAGCTTCTTTCCGAGACTTTAAGAGTTCAAAGACAGAGGAGGGCTCGTGCAGGTGTAACAGCCCAGAGACAGAGGTTCAGTCGCCTTGACAGGTTTCGTGCACGTCGCGGGAGTAGCAGAGGCTTGGGACGAGAGACGTGTTAGCTAGATCAGCCGTTTGTTGTGTTAACTTCTGTCAGCGATTCTTTTGTTGCACGACACGTATATCGGTCGTGTGCTAATCGGATAGGATATAGAGATTCGTCCGTCGCTTTGATCCTTCTAGAGATGTTGGATTTGACGTTCTCCTGGGCACGGACTGGTTAGCTATGTGCTAGGCATCTGTGGACTGCTGTGAGGAAACAGTCAGGATTTGTTTCCCAGCGAGTCAGTTCTTGTGCAGGGGGACAGTGGTGCCACCCATCACAGCTTTAATTCAGCCTTTTTCGCTAGTCGGCTTTAGAGGAGAGGATGTCGAGGATTCTTGTCTTTCATTTGTGATACCGGAGCCACAGTGGGTTTGTTGGACCGGGTTCCTATCGTGCGGGAGTTTCCGACTTTGTTCCAGATGAGCGGGCAGAGCTTAGGGAGCTTAAGGATCAGCTGCAGAGTTGCTAGATACGGGGTCTTGTGCGTCCGAGTATTTCGCTTTGGGGAGCTCATATTCTGTTCGTCAGAAGAAGGACAATAGTTTGAGGTTGTGTATCAATTAATCGTCAATTGGAACGAGTTACGGTGCGGATAGGTATCATTTACCCTGCATTGACGATTTATTCGATCAGCTCCAGGGTGTGGGACATTATTCTAAGTTTGTTTTGGGATCAGGTCATCATTAGCTGCGGGTTCAAAGTGATGACATTCCGAAGACTGCTTTTGTGTGCGCTATGGGCTTAATGAGTTTTTGGTGGTGTCTTGGACTCACCAATTCCCTAGTAGCATTCGTGGATATGATGAACCAGATTCTTCAAGCCGTTCCTCGACCAGCTTATTATTGTGTTATTGATGACATTCTGGTCTTTTCTAAGAGTTGAGAGGAACATGAGCAGCTCTTGAGGATTTGCTTTGCGGACATTGGGAGAGAACCAACTGTTTGCTAAATTCTTGGAGTGTTCCTTCAGGCTTGATGGTGTTGAACTCGTAGGTCATGTGGTTATGGGAGACGGTATTTGTATGGACCCGAAGATGTTCGTGGCTGTATAGTTTTGGCCCAGACTTGTAGCAGGGACAGAAGTCCGTAGCTTTTGGGCTTAGCCGGTTTTTACCGCCGTTTCGTGCAGGATTTTTTGTGTATCGCTGCACCGTTGACCGGACTGGCAAGGAAGGAGGTCCTTTTTCTTAGACTGTGGCATGCTAGCCGAGTTTTCAGCAGTTGAAGACTTGGTGGACGACTGCACCAGTTCTATCTTTGCTTCTGGATCGGGCGACTTTGTTGTTTACTGTGATGTTTCGTGAGTAGGGCTCGATTGTATGCTGATGTAGCATGATAGAGTTATCGCTTATGCTTCCCGACAGTTGGAGGAAGTATGAGCAGGATTTATCCCACTCCTGATTTGGAGATTGTCGCGGTGGTCTTGCGTTGGAGATTTGGGGACACTACTTGTGTGAGAGTCGTGTCAGATTTTCACGGACCACCAGAGCATAATGTAATCTTCCTGCAGCGGGTTTTGATTGTTGAGACAGTGCCATTGGATGGAGCTTGTGAAGGATTGTGTTTGTGAGATCCTCGTTACCCATGGCAAGGCGATTGTGGTAGCTGATGCCTTGAGTCGTAGGCCCGAGGGTAGCTTGCTCCAGTTGTGCGCAGTTCAGAGACAGTCTTCTGCAGATTTACAGTTCTCGTGCGACCGTTGAGTACAGCTTAAGTTCACCTCTACTGAGGGGACAACTTGCTCATGTCCGCGCCCGTCCACTTTTACTTAATTACTTTCGTGAGGCATAGCCCGCCGATGCTCGTTTGTCTGAGATTCTGAGCATGTTCGGCAAGGTAAAGATTCAGAGCTCTAGATTTATGACCAGGGTGTGCTACGTTTAGGGACGCATTGTGTGTACCTGATATTGATAGGTAGTGACGCGAGGTCCTAAAGCAGGCACATCAGTCAGCTTTCTGTGTTCGTCCAAGTTCCACCAAGATGTAACATGACTTGTGAGTTAGTTACAGGTGGGCAGGGATGAAGAGTGAAGTTTCGGATTTCGTTTTGAAGTGCTTGTCTTGTCCGCGAGCTAAGTTTGAGCATTTGAGGCCGGCTGGAGAGTTGCAACCTTTTTAACCGTTCCGGAGTGGGAATGGGAGCAGATCTCCATGAACTTCGTTGTGGTTCATACCCAGGTATAGACAGGGTATGACTCCATTTAGGTGTTGTTGTCCGGTTATGCTCGGTTCCTCGGTTGTTCTTCGCTAAGTTATGCGTTTTTACGGAGTTCCTTCATGCGTTGTATCCATAGAGGCACCCAGTTCGCTGGCATTCTTTGGCAGAAGCTTCAGGGAGCCTTGGATACTGGTTGAGCTTTAGCTTCGCTTTTCCATCCGTAGACCGATGGTTTGTGAAAGAGGACTATATAGACTCTGGAGGATATGCTTGTGCGTGCGTACTATTTGTTTGTTGGCAGTTAGGATCGTCACTTGCCATTGTTAGGGTTCTCCTTCGATAGCTGTTATCAGGAGACGTTCTAATTGGCAACCTTTAGGTTTTGTTTGGCAGGTCGTCTCGATCGCCAGTCTATTTTTCTGACTCAGCGCGAGTAGGATTTTTGGACCCCAGCTAGTCATGAGACTACGGAAATGATCCAGTTGATTCAGATCAGGATGAGAGCAGCCCAGTGCAGACAGGAGTCTTATGCCGACAGTTGTTGTCGCGGACTTGAGTTCGCAGTGGGAGATCATGTATTCCTACGGATTTTTCCGATGAATGGCGTGTTGAGTTTTGGGATGCTTAGTCCCAGAATTGGAGGTCCTTTTGAGATCCTTGAAGCGAGTTAGTACTGTTGCCTATACTATGGCACTTCCGCCCAGATTATTGAGTATTCACCTCGTATTCCTTGTGTCGACACTTCGCAAATACCTTCATGACCTTTCTCACATGATTCAGCACCAGACCATTTAGCTTGGACGCGATCTTTTCGTTCACCAGCAGCCGATAGTGTTAGTGGATCGACAGGTAGAGAAACTTCGGTCAAGGGTCTTTCCATCTGTGGAGGTTTCTTTGGTGTAGCAGTACAGTGAGGTGATCACTTGGGAGGTTGCGAGCGAGATGCGGAAGGATTTGTTTTTCCCTTATTTCTTCGAAGGTACGCGTAGATAAATTTTAATTCGGGGACCGAATTTCTGTAGGGTTACTAGGCACACGCATAAGGGTCTACGAGGCATCAACCATGCCCGATTTAAAATTTAGCCGTGCCGAACAACCCTAAACCAAGATCTTAGACTAGAGATTAGGCGAAAACAAGCATGTTAAACACTTTAACACTAAGTGAGAGGGATTACAACCTTTGTAGATCCGGTCCATCACTTCTTAAGCTCCGTGTTGAGGTCCCATCACTGCGATCATCGTGTTCCGGACTCTCGAGAGGCTCCACGAAGAGAAAGATGCAAGCTTACTTCCGATCTTCGATAACAAAGATGATCTACCTTGAAGTTTCATTAACACAAGCTCTCACTCACAAAATGAAGTGAACACCCACATCTAAATGGTAAGGGTAGATCAGGATGATGAAGTAGGATTTTTGCTCTCATTTGTTTTCTTATTCTCACTCACTTTCATCACAAAAAGCAAAGCAAGAAAGCTTTTTTATCAAGCAAGAAGAAGAAGAAGATTAGTCAAATTCCATTTGTGATGAACAATGAAAATGTAACAATGATTAATCATGCAACCATGGTCAAGGATGACTCATGTAGAGATTTAACTAGGGCTAGGGTTTGTGTTGGGTTAAGAATGAGATACACAAAAATATCAAGCATAATATCTCATTCATGACAAAAGAAAAACCTTCGAGAATGTTCATGAACGAACTAACCCAATTCAAACCCAAACCTTGTTTAATCTCCACTAAACATGTTGCATTAGTAATCATATCATGTTACAATATTATATATCACATATATAATATTTATTGTAACAAAATAAAATAATACAATTAACATATATCGCATATATATCAATGTATTACCCGAGTGAGAAAAAGAATCTTTTAGTGAGCTTATATTAGTTAATGTAATTTAATATATCATATATATTATTATACATTAAATTATCTGATCAACACTTGATCCGACAATTCGGCTATATCGCATATAACCGACTAATATATCATTTACCGATTCATCGAATTAACACTTGATCTGATGACCCGGCTGATATCATATATCTCGAGAATAGAATACGGTATCTCATATAGCATTATCCTCGGTCCTGCACATATCACATATGTGCTTCTACTCCGTTTTCTTGAGTCAAGAAACCTCTGTGTAAGACTCTAAAGAATCGTCAATACGCCGACAGTAGGTGATGATCACATCAAACACCCACAAGCTGCAAGCGGTCAGCTAAACGTAATAACCACCCAGGTATTGAGCGCTCAGAAGATCAACAAGCAAGCCTGTACATTCTCTTGTGAATCCAGTCAGTAACACTCCCGTACAGTCCGGTCTCGTCGTCTGATATGTCGCATATCTCGCCTAGGGGTGGTATACGTCAGACCCCAGTAGCTTGATAAGTCGTGTCGATATAAGGTCTATAACAGTTCGAGAAACTACTGATAACACTTACCAGTAAATCTCAGCAACCCTGGCCAGGGATTTTCAGTTATAGCCAATCGAACATAGCACAACATCAACTCCCTATACTGGGAGAGACGAATCCCCTCCTATCGCTCATTGCCTCCATGTGATTCGGGACTGTACCCAAAAGTCACCTTTTTGCACGCCCTCTTGGATGTGGTATGATGGAAATCAAAGTACAGTGGGAATCACACAAGACTCTATGACGATCTCGGGTCAACAGACTACTCTGTACCAGTGTCACCAAAGAATTTCCATCTGACGTGAGGTATAATACCATCTGGGAGTTCTCGGCGAGTCCGTCCAGTGTACCCAGTCTCTACTGAGCACCCGTACACCATCCTTGATGTCAAAAACTGATGGATATGGGATCATCCATCGCCCATCATATAGGTCAATATGCGTATACGCTAGTCTACTCTGGTGTATCGATGCCCCGTCTCGATACACCCTCGATTAGAAACAGTTATAGGATGTACTCGTCGACTACCGCGGCCCCACTAGTATGATCTCATCATAGTCCCAGTAGTCGAGTATATATTCTAAGGGCTTTATCAACATGTAACATAGAGACAATCAGAGTACATTTTAATATAAAGTACAACCAGATAGCATATTATCATGTCGAGCAAGAAAGTCCTCCCTATATATGTCCAAGTATCCATTACAATAAACATCGTATGTACAGTAATGGCCTCTAGGGCATACATATAACTAACAATTTCTTTGGGGGGGAAGATTGTAACGTTTTGGAAACCGTTTAGGCGATTTTCCGTTTTTAGGGTAAAATAGTCGGTGTTTTCCGTAAAAATCTAGAAGCGATCTTTTTGCAGTATAGAATTCACTGCACCTAGTTTTACTAGATTATTGCTAGTTTGCGGGTTTTTGTAAGCCACTTGTAATTTTAGTGCATTTTAATATTTTTTCCCTAATTAAAATATTATTTTAAGCTTTATTATGCACTTTATTAGTGGTAATTACATTTTTTGCTTGGGTAAATTATTGCAAATGTGAATCTATGCTAAGTTAATAACTAGTTTAAGCTTAATCTTTTCTCTCCAAAATATCTAGATATTTGTGTGGTTTTAAAGGAAAATTTTAATTGGAAATGAATTTATTAAGAGGTGGCATTTTGCATTTATGAGCTTTAATTGTTTTTTTCTTCTAGAATTTGCTACACATTTCCAAACCTCCTCATTTTTTTTGGTTTGGCCGACCCCCATCCCCTTGGCTGTCCTCTCATTTCCTCACCCCAATTTCATCTCCTCTAGCTTCATAAAATCATCAAAAATCCTAAATAAACCCCACAAACTCATAAACAAATAAAACCCCTTCATTCTTCTTCACTAAAATAAGCTTGGATCTTCTTTCAAGACATCATTGTGGAGGCTAAAATGATGAGTTTTGTAGCTTGATTTTAGATCTTTGTGGAGGTATAAACCCTAACCCTAAAACCTAATTGTTGTTTTAATACTTTAATTAGCTTATTAGTTGTTAATTTAAAACTTTTAAGTGCATGTTAGAAATTTAAGAAATGGTTTTTTTGATAATCAAGTTAACGTTTTGATTAGTAAAAAGGTTAAATAATAAGTTAAGCCTAAAGAAAACTTAACCTAGTTGCTAGTTTGCTAAATGATATTTTCCTAATTGTATAATTAAGCTATTTAGCAAACTAAACTTTAACTAATCCTATTAGAGTGAATTTAAAATTCTAGTAAGGGTTTGTATGGTTTAATCATGCTATATTGTTATGTTTGTGATTTCTAGTTTTGGTAAAACTTATAGTTTTGAGCTAAAATGTTATAAGTTGCTTACTAGATTTCCGAATAATTTAGGCGTGGGTTTATTTTGACGTTGCTACGTTATTTATATTAGATTCCACATTTATTATTGTGTTGTGAATGCGCGATCGGTACGATCAGGATCTAGGCTTGATGATAGTGTCGTTTAGCGTTCCTAGCTAGGGTTGTGCCAATGTCGTTCGTGTTTTTTTTATAGCTTTTGTTCTTGAGTTGGTTTCGTAGTGTCGCTACACGCATTAGCTACTTGACAAACACTTGAGAGTACGCTTCGAGTTAGGGCGTCGGTTAAACGTATTTGGTACATGTTATTGGTCGATTGCTAATATATACTTGTTCTATTGTTTTATGATCTTACGGTACCAGGCGAGGACTTCAGACGCTGCGAAGAAGGAAAAGCAGGTGGTTGGCTTTACTTAGCCAGGAGCGTTGGTGAGTAGATTTAACATCTACAGGGGAATCGCCCGCATGGAGTTATGCGTCTGGGCTAGATTAATGACATGACTATTAGTTAGAAGTATACGGATATTTATTATGCATATGTACCTTTGTTGCATATCTCATTTCCTATTGTGCATGGACTTAGTATTAATAAGACACAACACCATTATTGACGGTTCATGTTTCATGAGCACTAATTGTATGCTACACACACACCGTCGATAATTGCCATGACACGCACAACACCTATACATATGTGATACTGTATTTCTTAAGGATGTTGAGACATGATCCTTATTTTCCTGGTGCATATGACATATAGCATACCTGTATAGCTACATGCTTACACATATGTCTTGACCTGCTAGTTACCCATATACCTATATGGTATTGTACCATTAGGGATAGGTATATCCACATATAAGACATAACTATATGTACATCTTGCATACATACTTATACATATACCTGGAGGGTATTACATCATTATTGATAGGTATATACACATATGAGACATAGCTACATGTACATCTTGCATACATACTTATACATATACCTGGAGGGTATTACATCATTATTGATAGGTAGATACACATATCTTACTATACCGACATGGTTACGCATACCTGGCTATAGCTACATGTTCACCTTTATTTGATGTTGTATGGACTTGGAGAAATTAGGAACCGCATGATATATATATTAACTTGTTGTAGTTAAATAGCGGTTTTTCCTTTATATACTCATATTACTGTTTCATGTTGCATATATTATGTTAACGGATTTCATATGATGTTTTACTCCTAAGTCTATATATATATATATATATATATATATATATATATATCAGTGGAATGGGACGCTGATATATATGTACACATATATAATGATCTATGCAATTATAATTATTGATTCCTGATGTTTTCTGGATTTGAGGACCGTGGTAGTTTCATGAAATTATGCATTATTTGAAAAACTCGGTTTCTCTTGATATGATATTTCAGCTTCCACCATGAGATTTCTTGGTTCTGAGCTTATATATTACCCCATACGAGGAGTTAATGGGCCGTGTGCGGGTACATGGTGGAACCCGGTTTGTTCTCCGGGGCAAGAAGATTGACGGTCCATGCCGATGAGCCTGGCTGGGGGCGTGTGCCAACCGGTGATAGTATTTGGACTCGATGGATATCTGGGGGATACCGATCGAGGTTATGTACGCACATGCCTTGTCGATTACGGGTGATGCACACTCAGGTTTTATAGGATGTACGTACAGGGCATGGGGGATCAGTCCCAGGTGACGGCGCCTCAGAGATGAGTATTTATGTGTCGATGCTAAACACTTGTTTTCATGATATTTTTGGGTGTAGATGTTGGACACTTAGGTTTCATGAGACATACTCGATATTGAATACTGGCTATATGAGATTTACTTGATATTGGATACTGGCTATATGAGATTTACTTAATATTGGATACTTGTTATATGAGATTTACTTGATATTGGACACTCAGGATATCTGAGACTTACAAGATATAAGGGCCAATTTGGGGATGATTTGAGGAAATTTGGGATTTAGATTGTCTTGATGGACTTTGGTCCTGCCACGAGGTCAGGATTCCGTGAGGATGATATGTTTTATCCCATACTCCGCATTTACTTTATATGTATTGCTTCATGTATTTGTAGTACCTGATAGAGTACCTTTCATGACCGTTGCATATACATATTACCATTTATTGCTTCATGTATTAGTAGTACCTGATAGAGTACCTTTCATACTGTTGCACACATATTGCCTTTTATTGCTATCAGCTTGCATGTGTTAGATTCACGTTGTACGTGCATACTTGCGATTACCTGCATATGTTATTTACTATTCACGAGTTGGCTTTTCACCCCCGTTGTACCACAGGGTTCGCAGGTTGTTCCTCAGAGTAGTCGCGGCAGGGCTTCTACCTATCATATCATCTTTTGCAGTGGATACCACTTCAGCTGACTGCGTGCAGTTTTTCTATAGGTGGGTTTTTCGGTTATCCGATGTTGCTCATTGTATATCTTTGTACCATGTACTCTCCATCTACCACTTTCATGTATGACTTAGAGATGTGATGTGAGGGCGATATTGTATATTATTGTGACCTGGAGGTCTTTTATGCAGTTTTATTTATATCGTCTTTTATTTCTTCGCTACGGCGTCGTATATCTTTTGTGGTGGTTGTTTTCTGTAGGGTTCCTAGGCACGCTAATGAGGTCTCACAAGGCATCAACCATGCCAATTTCAAATTTTACATGTGCCGAGAAACCCTAATACGGATCGTTAACTAGAATTTTAGGCGAAACATGCAACTAGTTAACAACTTAACTAAGTGAACGGAAATACAACCTTTGTAGATCCGGTACTCCACCTCCATAGCTCCGTGATGAAGTCCCCTCGCTGTACAAATCGGATCCCAGACTCTAGCTTCGGCTTCATCGGAGAAATGGACGGGCTAGGTCATCGACTACGACGCCGAAGATGATCTACGTTGAGGCATCACAAGATCAAGCTCCCACTTCACCAAGTCATGAAACTTGTGAAGAAAACACCCTATACTACTTGGAAAGAGGTAGAGGATGAAGAAATAGGAAGTGGGTTCACTTTAGAATTGGATTTCTCACTCTTTTTCTCAAGTTGCCATTGTTGGTAGCAAGCTTCTTCATCTTGAAGAAGAAGAAGAAGAAGAAGAAGAAGAAGAAATATATTATCATGATAAGTATTTCTAAAATAAGAAATAATATGATACTTATCATAATGGTAACCATAGTTAGGTGTAGAGAATAAATCATGGTTAGGTTGAATGGTTAGGGTTAAGCTTGAGACAAAGATGGTGGACTTGTTCAAAGCTTCAAGAAGCTTCAACAAGCAAACAAAGAAAGCCACCATTTTTCCCTTTGCCAAAATGAATGAATAAATAAATAAATAAGCAAATAAATCAAGTGAAACCCTAACCATTGACCAACCATGGTTTAAACCAAACATACACCCAAACTAACATGTATCATCAAACATGATACAATCAAGTGCACAAAAATATATCACATATACAATGTGCACAACAAGTGAGAAAATCCATTTAAAGTGAACAAATACTAGTTAATGTAAAGTAATATATCAAATATATAATTATACATTAAATCATTAAATCAACACTTGATTTAACGATCCGGTCATATCGCATATGACCGACTGATATCCAATGTATCGGCTTATCGAATCAATCCTCAATTCAATAACTAGGTTATATCGCATATAACCAATCGATACTTTTATCGCGAGAATAGAATACGGTATAACATACATGCATTATTCTCGGTCCCGCACATATCTCATATGCGCTCCTATTTCGTTTCGCTTGAGCCAGGAAACCTCTGTGTAGGACTCTAAAGACTCGTCAATACGCCGGCAGCAGATGATGATCATATCAAACACCCACAAGCCGCAAGCGGTCTGCTAAACGTAACGGCCACCCGGGTATTGAGCGATTTGAAGATCGACGAGCAAGCCCGCTCATACTCCTGTGAATCCAACCAGTAACACTTACCGTACAGTCCGGTCTCGTCGTCTGATATGTCACATATCTCACCTAGGGGTGGTAAACGTCAGACCCCAGCAGCTCGATAAGTCGTGTCGATATGAGGTCTATAACAGTTCGAGAAACTACTGGTAACACTTACCAGTAAATCTCAGCAACCCTGGCCAGGGATTTCCGGTTATAGCCAATCGAACACAGCGCAACATCAACTCCCTATACCGGGAGAGACGAATCCCCTCCTATCGCTCATTGCCTCCATGTGATTCAGGATTGTACCCAAAAGCCACCGTTTTGCACGCCCTCTTGGACGTGGTAAGATGGAAATCAAAGCACAGTGGGAACCACACAAGACTCTTTGACGATCTCGGTCAACAGACTACGCTGTACCAGTGTCACCAGAGAACTGCCATCTGACGTAAGGTATAATTCCATCTGGGAGTTCTCGGCGAGTCCGTCCAGTGTACCCAGTCTCCACTGAGCACCCATATATCATCTCTGATGTCAAACACCAATGGATATGGGATCATCCATCGCCCATCTGTATGGGTCGAGAAGGTATACGCTAGTCTACTCTGGTATATCGATGCCCCGTCTCGATACACCCACGACTAGGGAGCTTGAAGGATGTACTTATGGACTACCCTGTCCCCACTAGTATGATCCACATCATAGTTCAGGTAGTCAAGTACACATCTAAGGGCTTTACCAACATGTAACAGAGAGACAATCAATATACACGTTAAGGTAAAGAGTAACCAGATAGCATACTATCATGTCGAGCAAGAAAGTTCTCCCTATATATGTCCAAGCATCCACTACAATATACATCCTAAGTATAGTAATGGCTTCTAGGGCATACATATAACTAACAATCTCCCACTTGCACTAGGGCCATCTGATAGCAGTGGTTGCAGTATCTCATACTCAACCATCCCATAAATGTCTCTCTCTGGGAAAAGGCCTTTGTGAGTGGATCCGCCGTGTTGTCCTCTGAGTCTACTCTCCTAACCTCGATCACCCTGGAGATCAACCATCTCCATGATCAGGTGACACTGCCTTAGAATATGTCTGGATCACTGATGGGACTGGCGTTCCTTGGCATAAACCACAACTCCATTGTCACACAATGGGAGGAACTTAGTTCATCTCATGAACGAGTATACACCCAGACAGCCTCTTTGGTAGCATCTTAAGTAGAGATGTATCCAGCCTTAATCGTCTAGTATGACACGGTATCTAGCTTGGAACTCTTCCAACATACCGTCCCTTTACTGAGGGTAAAGACAATGCCTGCGACTGACATTCAGTCGTCTTTATCACCCTGGAACCCTTCCAGTGATTCTCCCCAGGATCGATTGATACCATCTCACTACAACTAGTGAGAATCCTAACATCCAATTAGATCTATCTCATAGATCCAAAACCCAGGATTTAGGAGGTATCACTTTGATCCTATATGGAGAATCATTGTGATAAGCGGAGATTGACCGAGCGTAGCATAGGAAACTCCTTCCCTATCAAGAGCATGTCATCCACGTACTCTACGAGGATCGTCACTATACTCCCTACTACCTTTTTGTTTATACAAGGTTCATCTACCATTTTGAGGATGTCAAACTCTTTGACTAACACATCAAAACAGATGTTCCAACTCCGCGATATTTGCTTTATCCTATAAAGCATCTTGCACACGTTTCCGCTGCTCCCACTGTCTACGAAGCCCTCTGGCTGTGTACTTATAGACGCTCTCTTCTAAAACATCACTTAGAAAAGCAGTCATGACTCCCAACCACCAGATATCGTAGTCATGGTCTGTAGCCGTGGCAAGTAGGATCTGGATGGACTTAAGCATAGATTTTTAGAAAAAGTTTCATCATGATCCACACCTGGTTAATGATGCAAACCTTTAACAAGTCTAGCTTTGGAAGTCTCAACTTTTCCATGTACACCAAGTAATCTTCTCAAGATATACTTGCTCCTGATGGGGATTTAACCCTTTAGATAAAGCAACTAAAGTCCATACTTTGTTGGTGTATAAGGATTCCATCTCAGATCATTAAGCATCCAGCCATTCTTACAGAGTCCCACTCCTGATGGCCAGCTCGAAACTAGTTGGGTCATCATCTCATGATGCAATCCTTGCTCCCACTGTCATAGAGAAACCGAAATATCTCTCAGGTGGGTAAGGAACCCTACTAGATCGGCGGAGAGGCTGAGGTTCGTTGGAATCTACTGAATCCTTTGGTTCTACCAAATCATCTGCTGTTGTTTGTATAGCTGGAACCTTTCCAGTTGTACATAACAGACCTTGCCTCGAGCTTGTCCGGATTGTGCTTTTAGACATAGCCCGGACAACCCCAAATCTTAACCATCTTAAGATATGGGCTCTTCCCTTTCCATATCACATATGAAGCGGTAGGCAACTGATTTGATTGGAACCCAATTCAATTGGTATGCAGCTTCTCAAGTGCATAACTCCCAAAAGGAAATAGGAAACACAGTAGTACTCATCATAGAGCACACCATATCACATAGGGTGCTATTGCTCCGCCCCGATATACCATCGTGCTATGGTGTATACGGAGGAGTAATGCTGAGAGAGAATCTCATTCTCCTTTAGAATAATCCAGGATTTCCATGCTCAAGTATTCTCCTCCTCGATCTCATCAAAGGACATAATACTTATACCCGTGTTTTGGTTTTCTACTTCTAAATCATATTCTGTGAATATCTCAAAAGGTTCGGACTTATGTTTCAATAGGAACATATGTCTGAATCTAAAGAGATCATCAGAGAATGTAATGAAGTACAAAGAACCGGTCTTGGCATGTGTAGACAGGGGACCTACATACATCAACATGTATCGTCCCAAGAGTTTACCAACTCTTTCTCTGTTTCCAGTAAACAGAGCTATGGTCATCGTATCTTTGTGACATGACTGGCAAGTTTCATAAGATGTAAATTCAAATAGATTTAAATATGCATCTAAATGTAACTTCAGCTAGTCAGGTCTCATTGATATGACCTAGTCTACAATACCTCAAGAAAAATTCGTTCATTTCTGAACTCATCCTCTTGTGTGTGTTCTGCATACAAGGAACTGTAGTTTGATTTAGAACGTTAATGCTTTTAGATAACGTGCCTGAAACGATCAACTTTTGATATAGGAAATGTTCAAAACATTATCCAACAATACAAGATTATATCCTTTCTTTACAAATAAAGAGACTGATATGATTTTGTATATCAGGTTCGGTATCTAATAACATTCGTTCAGAATCAATGTATTGGTAATACAGGGTGATAGTGACCAACAGACTTGGTTGCAACTCTTACCCCGTTTTCTGCCTCATGAAATTTATCACCCGTTCTCAGTTCTTTACCTATCTGTAGCCCATGTAACAAATTACATAAGCGGGATCCTGATCCGGTATCTCATATCCAGGACGTAAAGAATACTGAGAAACAGTTCTGTATAATGAACACACCCGAAGATGATGCATCAGTATGCACTTTCTTCGTTTGGGCGGCACGAGAATTCTGGTAATCTCCAATTTCCTGCTCTGTCTTATAACAATTATAAGTTGGAGTGGGACCAACGTTCCCCAGCTCAGTATAACAAGCGGGTTCGGTCAATAATCCGTATTATTATCTTGATTAAGGCGTGATATGGTCGCTACCAGGAGAGAGAGAGAAGAAAACACTCTGCGTGCGCTCTTGCAAGATCAGATTGGTTATTATTTTATCTAATCAGGACGGCTCCAACCGTTTTTATCAAATCTTCCTTCAAATCCTAAAAAGAAAGACTAGCCGGGATTAATTACATGCTACAGGTTCGCCAATCTTTCAGCCAGGCCAGTGTCGGTACTTTGAGGGAGGTCCCCCGTGCTTACGCACGAACCTAATTAATGTAAACCTCGTTTTCCCAGAGGCGTAACCTCGTTAACACCTTTCTAGACACCTACTTGATCGGCTAATTGTAATGTGTAAAACTCTCCCAGGAGTAACAATTACCCGCAGCGGGTATCGGGATCCAACTATCTCATAGAAGGTATGCAATCTCATTGCAAATTTCAACACTTGAAATTCCCGATTATATTTTGCCCCGAACGATCTATGACCTTGACAAGGTCAACAAACCATAGACCGCAAGTCAAGTTCAACCCGTCATTTCTTGATTGAATCAAACCCACCCGCACGACCCTTGACAAGGTAAACAAGGCCGCACGACTACCCTAACCCAATCTGCATCATATGCATAAGCAGATAAATACTGGTTAGCTACCGCACACTGCGCCTTGACAAGGTCAACAAACGCAGCACGAATACTAAACAGGACTTATCTGAAACGACGGAGGGCTACGACAGGTTTTTCTGAAAACCTATTGCGTAATGAACTTTATATCGTTGTAGAATCAAATGATTTTTGAAATGGAGTGTTTTTGAGGCTTTTCTAGTTTTGCTAAAGGGGTCACTCCCGGTGAAGGGATCGTCGGCCCTTTCCTCGTTGAATGAGGTGCGGGATCTATCATATATATCACTGTGCAAAGAAAAAACTCTTAAAAGCAATCAAAAGACAAACCGAGTGTGTAGCATCTGCCAGTTATTGCTAAAGGAGTCACTCCCGGTGAAGGGATCTCGGTCCTTTCCTCATCAAATAAGGTTCAGGATATATCATATATACCGCTGTGCAAAGCAAGAACTATAGCTACCCCTTTTATTTT
The DNA here is from genome assembly GCA_030015575.1 of Agapanthus africanus. Classification (NCBI taxonomy): domain Eukaryota; kingdom Viridiplantae; phylum Streptophyta; class Magnoliopsida; order Asparagales; family Amaryllidaceae; genus Agapanthus; species Agapanthus africanus. The sequence continues at coordinate 164,185,760 of JASDDO010000001.1, forward strand.
TGAAATTCAATTCTACAACATCTTTAGGTTTCTTTTATTTCCATTAATCATATTAATGAAGTCCCATCATTTAAATCACCTAAACATTACAGATAAATACGACGTACACTTATGCCATCCGCATTCGCCTCGATGTCCCCTCGTGCACCGTTAGGTTAGGTAACTAACGGCAGAGCGGGGCAGGGCTAGCGCGGGTGTAAAACATAAGTAACGCCTATATAATATATCATATATACTATATAAAGTATCCATCACAGAACATATCACATGATCACATCATAGATATCGCAGCAGAAGAATCATATGAAATATTGGATATACTAGGACGTCCGTGTTTTCAATACGAGCCAGTATAAAACACGGATTCCACGGTCGCGATGAATAGCCAAACCCACATCCCTAGACCCCTACGAGAGCGGCAAGCAACCCTACCAATTCTAGAGTTAGGAGACCCGGACTCGACTCCTCGAGTTGGTCTCCCACTGGACTCCAGAACCCGGTTACTTGTGCTCCCCTCCTTGGGTCTATCCTAGTGCGGAAAAGTAAATAATATACAAAGGGTGGCATCTTCCGCAACCTGGAAGTGCCCCAATAAAAGAATATTTCATACAAGTTTTTACATGAATGAAAATGAAAAACAATCGTCTCACATAAAACCCCCCGGCTATTCAAACACGACGATCCAATATAACATATCCAGCAACACATAACATCACATGTCATCAACGTAAGTAAATATGCGCATTCCAATTGTCGTTGGTATATAGCAATGAAACCGGCGATATCACATATTACACTTACGGTCACAGAAAAGAAAGTGTAAAACTACAACAGTTGGAATCCGCAACCTACATAGACATCGCATGCCTAATCAAATGAATTCCTTAGACATCGCATGCCTAACAATTATAAACCCCGCATTTTAGTCTCATTATCGAAAACACTTTTCAATATCAAGTCGGGCAATTCAACAAGATTCCCGACATTTTGATCGAATGCTCGTCGCAAACTTCAGTAGACGGCCGTACCCCCGATGCCGTCGACGAAGTGCACCAAGGCGGAACACCGCTGCTGCGAGCACCCGAACGGATGCTTTCGGCGACGGGGTTCTCCTACAGTCACTTGGTCAGGGCTAAGGGGTGTAGCTGTCTATTAAGTTTATCGGCGAATATCCTCGTACGCTACGTGATTGCGATGGACTTTCGATCACATCAAAATTCCATGGCAACCGATCAAGTGAGACTAAACTGCTATGTTTATAACATTCATTCAGTTATCTCATAACTACTTGTGAATTCCAATTATTGTATCACATTCCGGATAAGATAGAAAATGTTAAACTTTCCGATCGAACAATCGAACACCCAGGTTTTCCCAAAACAGCTCAACACATGAAATAAGTTCAAAGACATTCACTTCGTGCCTCAGTACCAACGGTCCAGCCGTAGAAGGGTCAAGCCAACGCCTCATATGTGGCACGCCGTACTGCCCCAAACCCAAAGGTTCAAAGGGCAGTTCAAGACGGTCACATAATCGAGTTAAGGTTTGTTGTCTTCTAGAGGGACCATCGCGTTACTTGCACTACTTAGAACGTCTTTAAACCACGGAAAAATCCAACACTTGGAAATTTCCCGATAGGGGAAAAGATGGGTATTTATATCCGGTCGAACTTTTTAACATATTCTAAAAATACCCGGAAAGCCACATAGACAAAGTCTGATAATCCGATCGAATCTACGAACTCCCAATACAACCCAGAATATTCAACTCTTGAATAAATATTAAAAATTCCCAGAAAATACAGCAAACAAAATAAGACATTACTGTGCAAACAGTGTTTCAAGAAGAGATATTTTGGCCGCGGAACCGCTGCAGAAGCCATGCTTCTGCCGCGGTTCCGCCGCGCTTTAATCATATCTTTTGGTCATTTTTGCACCGTAATTCTTAGAATTTCCTGCTGAATTTTTTAAGAATTTTTAATCTGGAAAAAACCCAGTTTTTGAAAAAAGTCCAGAGAGCATTTTCGGGTTAGGGTTTTGGTTCGATCGGACTTCTAACATCGTCTACGCATCGCCTAAGGCTCTATCTAGGCTCTGATACCACTGTAGGGTTTCTAGGCATGGTAATGAGGTCTCACAAGGCATCAACCATGCCAATTTCAAATTTTACATGTGCCGAGAAACCCTAATACGGATCGTTAACTAGAATTTTAGGCGAAACATGCAACTAGTTAACAACTTAACTAAGTGAACGGAAATACAACCTTTGTAGATCCGGTACTCCACCTCCATAGCTCCGTGATGAAGTCCCCTCGCTGTACAAATCGGATCCCAGACTCTAGCTTCGGCTTCATCAGAGAAATGGGCGGGCTAGGTCATCGACTATGACGCCGAAGATGATCTACGTCGAGGCATCACAAGATCAAGCTCCCACTTCACCAAGTCATGAAACTTGTGAAGAAAACACCCTATACTACTTGGCAAGAGGTATAGGATGAAGAAATAGGAAGTGGGTTCACTTTAGAATTGGATTTCTCACTCTTTTTCTCAAGTTGCCATTGTTGGTAGCAAGCTTCTTCATCTTGAAGAAGAAGAAGAAGAAGAAATATATTATCATGATAAGTATTTCTAAAATAAGAAATAATATGATACTTATCATAATGGTAACCATAGTTAGGTGTAGAGAATAAATCATGGTTAGGTTGAATGGTTAGGGTTAAGCATGAGACAAAGATGGTGGACTTGTTCAAAGCTTCAAGAAGCTTCAACAAGCAAACAAAGAAAGCCACCATTTTTCCCTTTGCCAAAATGAATGAATAAATAAATAAATAAGCAAATAAATCAAGTGAAACCCTAACCATTGACCAACCATGGTTTAAACCAAACATACACCCAAACTAACATGTATCATCAAACATGATACAATCAAGTGCACAAAAATATATCACATATACAATGTGCACAACAAGTGAGAAAATCCATTTAAAGTGAACAAATACTAGTTAATATAAAGTAATATATCAAATATATAATTATACATTAAATCATTAAATCAACATTTGATTTAACGATCCGGTCATATCGCATATGATCGACTAATATCCAATGTATCGGCTTATCGAATCAATCCTCGATTCGATAACTAGGTTATATCGCATACAACCAATCGATACTTTTATCGCGAGAATAGAATACGGTATCACATGCACGCATTATTCTCGGTCCCGCACATATCTCATATGCGCTCCTATTTCGTTTCGCTTGAGCCAGGAAACCTCTGTGTTGGACTCTAAAGACTCGTCAATACGCTGGCAGCAGATGATGATCATATCAAACACCCACAAGCCGCAAGCGGTCTGCTAAACGTAACGGCCACCCGGGTATTGAGCGATCAGAAGATCGACGAGCAAGCCCGCTCATACTCCTGTAAATCCAACCAGTAACACTTACCGTACAGTCCGGTCTCATCGTCTGATATGTCACATATCTCGCATAGGGGTGGTAAACGTCAGACCCCAGCAGCTCGATAAGTCGTGTCGATATGAGGTCTATAACAGTTCGAGAAACTACTGGTAACACTTACTAGTAAATCTCAGCAACCCTGGCCAGGGATTTCCGGTTATAGCCAATCGAACACAGCGCAACATCAACTCCCTATACCGGGAGAGACGAATCCCCTCCTATCGCTCATTGCCTCCATGTGATTCGGGACTGTACCCAAAAGCCACCGTTTTGCATGCCCTCTTGGACGTGGTAAGATGGAAATCAAAGCACAGTGGGAACCACACAAGACTCTATGACGATCTCGGGTCAACAGACTACTCTGTACCAGTGTCACCAGAGAACTGCCATCTGACGTAAGGTATAATTCCATCTGGGAGTTCTCGGCGAGTCCTTCCAGTGTACCCAGTCTCCACTGAGCACCCGTATATCATCTCTGATGTCAAACACCAATGGATATGGGATCATCCATCGCCCATCTGTATGGGTCGAGAAGGTATACGCTAGTCTACTCTGGTATATCGATGCCCCGTCTCGATACACCCACGATTAGGGACCTTGAAGGATGTACTTATGGACTACCCTGTCCCCACTAGTATGATCCGCATCATAGTCCAGGTAGTCAAGTACACATCCTAAGGGCTTTGCCAACATGTAACAGAGAGACAATCAGTATACACGTTAAGGTAAAGAGTAACCAGATAGCATACTATCATGTCGAGCAAGAAAGTCCTCCCTATATATGTCCAAGCATCCACTACAATATACATCCTAAGTATAGTAATGGCCTCTAGGGCATACATATAACTAACATTTTCTGCCGTTGGGTGTGGATTTTGCTCCCGTTGGGGATGCTTTACTTATATATTTGTATGTACCCATTTTTGGGGTTAGTTTTTACAAAGGGGGTGCTGCCAAAATTTTTAAGAAAGTAAAGTTGGACTTTAAAGAATTTGTACTTGAGATTTTCAAAAGTTTTAACAATGTTCTTATCACTTACTACTTTTGATGGTTTAGATTGCTGGGTTTTCGGCTTAATTAAATTACGTTACGCCTGTAGACGTTGCGTAGTTTAAGGGCCGTCACATGCCAATTTTTGGGTCGTGACAGTTGATCCTATATCCATTAGTGTTTGACATCAAAGATTGTACACAGGTGCTCGTTAGAGAATGGGTACATCGAACATGAATCGCCGAGAACTCCTAGTTGCTACTAAACCTATTGTCAGATAGCAGTTTTCTGGTGACACTGGTAAAGGTTAGTCTGTAGACCCGAGACCGTCATAGAATCTTGTGTGGCTCCCACTGTGCTTTGATTTCCTTCCTACTATGGCTCAAAGGAGTCGTGCAAATAGGTGAATTTTTTGTACAGTCCCGAGTCACACGGAGGCAATGAGCGATAGGAGGAGTTTCGTCTCTCCCTGTATTGGGAGTTGAAGTTGCGCTATACTCGATTGGATATAACAGTAAGTCCCTGGCCAGGGTTGTTGATGAGATTTACCGATAAGTGTTATCAGTAGTGTAATGTTCTGAAAATTCGCTTAGGTGAAATTTTCGATAATCGGTAAAATAACTGGTGTTTTCCGTAAAAATCAAGATATAATTATTTTTCAACATAGACTTAAATATACCTATTCTAGCTATGTAATGGCTAGTATTAGTATTTAATTAGTGGCTTATAAATTATTAGTTTACTTAAACATTTTTCCTTAATTAATTATTTCAAATATTATTATAAGCTTTTACTTATACATTTAATTAGTGGTAATTACAAATGGGAATGGGTTAATCATTCATTAGTGAACTATGACAACTTAGAATCAAGTTGTAACATGCTCTTTTCTTCTCAAATTTCCTCCATTATTCTAGAGAATTCTTGGGTAAAATAAATTAGAAAATAAAATAAATAAATTAATCAAAGAAAAGAGTAAAAAGAAGTAATAATTGTGAAACTTCGACACACCCACACACAACCATTCACTTCTCTCTTTCCCCTCTAAGTTTTGGCCAAGCCCCCCCCCCCCCCTCTCCCCTTTAGCAGCAACCCATTTCCCCACTTCATTCCTCACAACAAAAGAAAAAAAAAAAGAAAATGAAATGAAAAGATTAAAGAAAGAAGACATGGGGCTTAATAATTGAGTCGTGGGCTTTCTTTACTTGGCATTATACACTCACTTCCCTCTCTCTCCTTCTCCCAAGCTTGGACGAACCCCCATTTCTAGCAGCCCTCTCCATGTTTCTTCCCTTCATTTCACCACAAAAAAATCCACAAAATTCCATTAAAAATCAACAAAAACCTCATTAATTCTTCAATTAAACCCTTACCCATTTCTCCTTGTCCTAATCTACCATGGATCTTGGAGCATGAAGCCATTTTGGGAGGTCAAGTTGCTAGCTAGATCTACAAATTGTGAGGTATAATCTTATCCCCATAGTTACTTTGTTAGTTAGTTACCCTAATCTAAATTATTCAAGTGTTGATTTGGTTCTAATTGCTAGTTTAAGATTTTCAAGAAAAGGGTTTGGATCAAGTTAGGGTTTTGATAATTTGATTATGTTTACAATGTGTAGTTTAACATCTTAAGTTTTGCAAAACCTAACCTAGTTGCTAAATTGTTAATTGTTACTTGTAAATTGTCCAAATTAAGCTAATTTGCAAACTAAGTCTTTAATTAGTGTGTAATTAGATGAAATTAAAATTTAATTAGAGTTTGTGTGGCTTAATTAAGTTATTAAGTAATTATTGTGGCCACTAGTTTTGAACTAAAACGGTAAATTGTGCTTACTAGGTTTTTGGGAATAATTAGATTTTGGTTCAATTTGACATTGCGATGATTTACAACCTATTTCCTATAATAGTTAATGTGTTGTGAATGTGCGATTGGGTTCCAGACTTGGTAGTGGTCACGTATTAGCGACCGTAGTGGTGGTTTTGGCGTTGTTGCGAGTGTGTTTTGTGCACCAAGTGTGCGCGCGTCTAGTTAGTGCGCGAGCTTTACTTATATCATTGTTTCCGTGACTATTCATATATTTATTCTATTATTTACTTGTGTGTGTTTCTAGGATCGGGTGCAGAGGCGTCGGATGTGGCGCGGAAATTGCAGAGCTGAAATCAGATCAGATTAGCCGAGGCATTCCGGTGAGTAGATGTACACATCTACGGGGGAATCGTCTGGATGGCGCAAGGCGCTCGATAGTTAGAATTTCTATTAGTACTTGCATTATATGCGTAGTTCCTAGTTATTCATCTCATTGCATCGCATCATCTTTTATATATATATGTGTGTAATATCATCTCATAGGACACTTGCACCATTACCATTGGTTTATACTGCACGGTAACTATTCATGCGGACACACACGCCTTGGTAATTTCCATGCCACGAACACTATTTAACTTGTTTAAATCAGAATCTAAAACAATTTCACCATATAAGTTTTGTAAACCTATATTCGTATATTCATTTTATCAGGATGGATACGTAGGATTGCAAGTCATATGCATATACCTCATTGCATCATCGTTCATACATAATTTTCTAGTCACACATCGTATTTCATATTGTTGATACCATAAGCATTCATCATCTTCGACATGTGTACATATGGTGATTTTTCTTGAGGATTTCAGTATTATAAGATTTCTAGATTTTTAGGAAAACCGCAAGAATTTTATAAAGCTGTTATCATTTTAATAATGCAAGTTGCAGTTTTCTCGTGATATGATGTATGTGTCGTCCACCATGAGATTTCTCAGTTCTTGAGCGGTATCATACACCCGATTCGAGGAGGAGGAGGAACCGTCTGCGGGTGCATGGTGGACCCGGTGCGGTACCCCGGGGCAAGATGGTCGCAGATGATGGCGTTGAGCCCGGCAGGGGAGCACTACTGACCGATTATTTATGACGTGGCGGATATCCGGATGATAACGACATAGTATGGAGATTTGATGATATGGGCCAGTCTGGATTGCCGGAGCCCGAGATATTGAGATTTGATGATATGGGCCAGTCCAGATTGCCGGAGCCCGAGATATTGAGATTTGATGATATGGGCCAGTCCGGATTGCCGGAGCCAGTGATATTGAGATATTTGGATATATATATTTTGTGTCGATACTTGACACAGATTTCTGTTGATTTTATTGATGATATTACAGTTAAATTACAGAAGTTTTACTAAGACAAGAATACAGATTTTCTTATACTAAATATATTCAGATCTCGTGTTGATTATGCATTCATGTTGCGTACATACTAGTGCATCGCATCACATTAGTATATGTAAGCTGTGACGAAATTGCGTGTATGCTTACGATAGCCTTATTAGATATTACTTACTACTCGCGAGTTGGCAACTCACCCCCGTTGTGCCACAGTATTTTGCAGGTCCGACCCGTCAGCACAGTAGCGGCGGGTGCACTTCCTCATTTTGTTCCTTTTGCTTGGATTTGCGGCATTGCTCGTAGGTTGGTTGCGAGGATATTTTGTTCCCATCATGTATATTATTTTGTATCTAGTATACTCCATCTACCCTTGTATATTTGACTAGACAGTGAGACTCGAGAGACTTGTATTTGTGATGTTTGGTGTCGATGCTCACTTGTGCCGACGTGGTATTTGCCTATTTCCTGCTTTCAGATGCTTTTTGTGCACTTTGATATACATATTGCATGTGGTTATAATTCCGCCTTGGGCGAAGAGCTAGCTCCCGCTTGGGGATACCTTTATTCTTCATTTATATGTATTTTCTTGTGTTGTACCCGTTTGAGGGCCAGTATTTACAAAGGAGACTCTGCCGAAATTTTAGGGAAAATATGATGTTGCTTTTAAATGTTTAATGCCACTTATTTTGTTAAAACCACTTGCTTTAAAACAAGTTTTCCTTTACTTTAATTGTTAAGCGGTTTAGTTTTCTGGGCTTTAGCTTACTTAGATTACGTTGCGCCTTGAGACGTTTCGTAGTTTAAGTGCCGGTCACGTTCCGTACCTTCGGGTCGTGACAAGTAGTTTCTTAAACCGTTATGAGCCATACATCGGTATGATTTATCAAGTTATTGGGGTCTGAAGATTCCACCCTTAGACTCAATATGCGACATATCAAATGAAGTGACCGGACTGTATGGTTAGTGTTACCTATAGACTTCATGGGAGTTTGGACAAGCTTGCTTGTTGATCTTCTATTCATTCAATACCTGGGTAGCCGTTACGTCCAGCTAGTACCGCTGACGGCTTTTGGGTGACTGATGTGATCATTACCTACTGCTGCCGTATTGACGAGTCTTTAGAGTCCCACATAGAAGTTTTCTAGTTCAAGCGAAACGAATTAGGGCACATATGCTGAATGTGAAGGGGGCCAGATTAAATACAAGTATGTGATACTGTATTCTAATCTGGCGGTTATTTGTTATCGGTTAGGTTATATGTGATATAACCAGATTATCGAATCAAGTGTTGATTTGAAAATGTAATATACAGATAAATGATATTAGTCGGTTATATGTGATATAACCGGATTATTAAATCAAGTGTTGATTTAATAATTTGATATATATTATATTTGATATAATTATATATATTAACTAATATTATTAGCTCACTAATTATTCTTCATAATATATATATTAATATATATATGATATATATATATATGAAGCATGGTAGATTTTCTATTTTTAGAAAAATAGAAAAGGAGGTGGAAAATGAGGAGTGGTGAGAAGCATGGCTCATTTATTTGTTTATTCTTTTTCTTTCACTATTGAAGCATGACATCATTTTGTTATCGATGAAATATGGATGCTTCAATAATTGGAAAGAAAGAGAAGTAGCCATGCTTCACACATTCATTCTTGACTTGTGATATTTTTCACTTGCACATTTTCTTTCTTGACATGAGCTCATCTTCATCAAGCTCGCATTCTCCATTTTCTTCACCACATACTTCAAGCTCTAAACCCTCACATGTGATGTGAATCATAGAGCTTGAGATCCCAAGTATGGAAACAACACCCCTACTTCACCATCCCACATTAGATTAGCACTTTGGTGTGGTGTGTTTCCTTCACTAAAGAGTTTAGTGAAGAGGTAGCTTGGATTAGCGGACTTCGGGTGGATCATCTTCGGCACGAAGGTCATCAGAGGAAATTCGTTCAACCTTCAAGTGGAGCCTTGTGGAGTCACGTGGACTACAACCCGGAACATTAGAAGAGAAGGAAACGGTCTACAAAGGTTGTAGCCATCCATCTCTTAGCATAGTTTTGTGATATTATCATATTTAAACCCTAATATTCTAGTTAGATCTTGGTTAGTGTTCATTAGCACCATGAAATTTTTAAAATTGCATGTGTGATGCCCGTTTTAACACTACCGTGGTGCTAGTAAACACTTTGAGTATATGTATATTAGATAAGTATGCTTAGTCAATAGGTTTTGCTAGACTACCATATTCGTATAGGTCTATACCTAGTAGAATGATATACCTAAGTACTATTCCTAGCTTATGAGCTATATCTACTTATGTAAGTATATATACACACACTTGATTACATTATATGATATAAGTCTACTAATGATATAAGGATATTTTACCATATGATCATATGAATCGATATGATATAATATGATGATTTGAGGCGGTATGATATGATATGAATACGATATGACATGAGATGATATGTGAGGATATGAGATGAGATGATGTACGTGGCTATAGATCTATACTATTGATTTGATGATATCGTACGATGGATATTCCGTACGAGATATGATGAGGATGGATCGCCGATATTTATTTCGACTCGAGAAAATCTTATTTATAATCATGAAGTAGATATTATGATATATTTAGAGCTATACCTACTTTCAAAACTAACAAATCGCTACACACTTTTAAATGATAACTTCTAGGGGACGCTACGACTTTTCAAATGGTATCTTTTTCAAAAAAACATCGCAGCCCCTATTTTCTGAAACAATGATTCGTACTATTTTAAACTATAATCGTATAGCTCATATGTAGTTATGTATTTTTATACTATTCGCGTTTACAATTTCTTTATTCTGTTTATGATCGCGTTACGATTTCTTATTTCTGCATACGCTCACATTTCTTTCATTTACGATATATATATATATATATATATATATTATGTTTCATTCCCTTATCTTTATATGACTTCATTTGCTAGGACACACACACCATTACCGATGATGCACATGTTGCACGTACACCAACTCGCGTGCTCACACACACATTATCAATAATTGCCATGCCACATACACAGATAGAACTCATTATGTTATTGTACCACCTTATAATTTATTAGCATTTTAGTTACTGTTTAGTACCCAGTACCACATATTATTTCAAATATTGCACTTTCTTTACCTTGCTACACGACACGCTCATATGAACATACTTGCTATATTCATTACAGTATTGTTATGTGCCTTTACATATTATTTCATTATTGCCATATTCTTATGAGATTCTATTTTCATGAGATTTCTGGATTTGAGAAACTGCAGATATTATTTAAAAACTTGTGAATGTTTTTTAAAAACGCGGTTTTCTCTTGATATGATAATTCGACGTCCACTATAAGATTTCTCGGTGCTGAGCTGTGATGATTATCTGAATCAAGGTAGGGGAGGAACCGATTACGGATACATGATGGATCCGGTATGGTACCCCAAGGCAAGAAAATCATATAAAAAGGCGTTGAGCCTGGCAAGGGAACATTACCTACCGGTGACAGTATTGGACTCGGCGGATATCCGGAGGATACCGACCGGAGTGATATGAGACAGATGGATATGAGGACCGATCTGATGAGACGGTATCTGAGATATGAGGGCTGATCCAATGAGATGGTGCCTGAGATATGAGGATTTATGTGTCCATGCTGAAGACGGGATTTTTTTTATAATTTCGAGTGGCGTTGATGGACACTCCTTGGATGATATGTATATATACATGATATGGATGACATGGTACCACATATTGACACAGGCACGATATTATATATTTATATACATATGTATACACGATTACCTTTGATACCATATGGTATGATATTATTATTACAGTATGACCTAGGTAAATCGTTATGCATTCAATTTCTATCTGATGATTTCTTCTACTCACGAGTTGGCAACACACCCCCGTTGTGCCATAGTTTTCTTGCAGGATCGACCGCTCAGATTCAGTAGCGCCTTGCTGGCACTTTCTTCCTTTAGGTGATTTGCTTGGTAGATGGGTTACACTACAGATCGTAACTACTGATTGTTTATGTATATTTCATTGTATCTAGTTAAAAACTCCATTAATCAGACTATGTATATTTGGTAGACATAGAGACCAGTTGTATATTCTTTCGACTTAAAGTGAGAGTTGTATATATTCTTTATTATGACTTGATGATGTTTCGGTATTTCTTTACTTTCTTTTCTGAGTTGATCTTCGCCTTGGGCGTCGTATATTTATCTTGCGTGGTTGTGTTTCCGCCGATTGGCAAAGAGCTAGCTCCCACTTGGGGATGCTTATAATATTATTAATTATGTACTGGTTTTGATCAAATTTACAAAGGAGGTGCTGCCCAAATTTCAAATGACGAAAATATTTTCAAACCATGGTATATAATCTACTCATATCATTATAATCTTTACTCGTATTTTTAAAAGAGGAACTAGATTTCATTTATACCCCTTTTTCAAAACTTCACCTCCAATATTTTCATAAAAAGGTTTAGATTCATGGTTTTTTGCTTACTTGGGTTACGGTGTTGTCCTATAGACTTCACGTGATTCAAGTACCAGTCACGTGCCATTTCCAGGTCATGACAAAGTTGGTATCAGAGCATTAGGTTTAACCTTTGTTCGAGTCTAGGTTTGACAAAATCTAGGCCTGACCTTACAGAACTTAGACTTGACTGAGGGTGTATTATACCTGAACTTTCGTACGTAGGTTGACCTTGGTTGATGGAGTAGGTAATTCGAGTAGAGTAACATACTGTGCCTATGTTCCGCGGCATACTTACGATACAATGCTCCGCTTAATTAACTTAGGATGTGCATATCTTGAGATCCGTATTTCTATTCATTCTTATGATTTATCATCATCGATATTTGTTTGCGGTTCCTTTCACCATGGCTACGCGAGCTGAGAGAGCTGCAGCTTGAGATGTGGTCAGAGCGAGCTTGTCAGGGACAAGGATTGACCCTAAAGTTATTCCGATGACACAGGAATAGATTTATTTCTCGTTTATGCTAGGATTTCTCGTTTGAGATGGGCGTTTTGGATCTGCACCAGATGATCGGGACATTGTATAAGGCCAGTCAGATTGAGAGGACTGTTGACTCACACCAAGGACAAAGATAATTAGGGTAATTATTTATTTATAGTAAAATTCAAAATGAGGTGGAAATTAGTATGGCTTAGATGCATGTGAAAGCATGTAGAAGCCTTGACTAATTCCACTAATTTGTTTTACTCTACATATTTTATAACCCAACCATTATTCTTTAGCCCATGGTTAACTCTCACACTTGACTTGAGATTTATTCCAACTCACCCTAGTTCATCTTCTTCTCTTAAGAGCTCTCTAGGTTTTCTTCAGTTGAAGAAAGAAAAAGAAAAAGAGATTTCTAAAGTGAGCAAAATTCCTACTTCATCAACCTACTCTTATTTAGCCCATAAGATTAGGTTGTTTGCTTCACTAATTCCTTGATTAGTGAAGAGGTAGCTTGAGTCAGAGTAACTTCAAGGTGGATCATCTTCGGCCTCGAAGAAGATGAAGCAAGCTCGTTCTTTTCACCAAGTGGAGCCTAAGAAGAGATCTAGGGACCACTACTTGGACCTAAGAGACTACTACTTGGAGGTTTAGAAGTGAAGGACCGGTCTACAAAGATTGTATTCTCTATTCACTTAGTGTAAAGCTTGTTTACTTACTTACAAATCCTAATTCTCTAGTTCGATTCTAGGTTGGTATAGCTTAGCACTTTAGATTTTTTAAAATTGCATACTTGATGCTTGTCTAAACCTAGAGGTAGTGCTAAGACATACTTTCATGGTATCAGAGCCAAGCTAGAGCATTAGGTAATGTCTAAACGAAATTAAAGTGTTCGATCGAACCTCGAAAACCCGATTTTGACCAAGTTTCTGTCCTTTTTTCAAAAGTTGGAATTTTGTAGATTAAAAATATGCAGAAAATCGTGCAGGTTATTTGATGGAGCCCTAAGAAAAATGAGGCCCCACTTCCACTAAACCGTTGTGAAACCGCAGCCTAAACCCTAGTTTAGCCGCGGTTCCGCGGCAAGATTATGGAGTTGCGGGTTTTATTTTCTTGTGCTGCTCCATTTTGTGATTCTGGGTTTTCTGGGTATTTTTTTGTGAAGCTCAAGTTGTTGAGGTCTCTGTGATTTGTGGGTGTTTCATGTATCGATCAAAAAGTTTAACATCGTATAGACAATTGTGTTATGTGATACAATATTTGGAATCCACATTCATTAGTTTTGTGAAAACTAGTTTGTATTTTATAAATCTCGAGTTTTAGTTTCATTTGATCGATTGCCACGGGGTTTTATTTCGGATCAAAACTCCATCGTAATCTCGTATTGTACGCGAATAGTCGCCGGGAAACACTACTAGATAGCCACACCCCATAGCCCCGACCAAGTGACTATAGGAGAACCCCGTTGCCAAAAGCATCCACTCGGGAGCTCGCGGCCACGGTGTTCCGCCTAAGTGCACTTCGTCGACGGCAACGGGGGTGCGGCTATCTATTAAATTTCCCGACGAGCATTCGATCAGATAGTCGGGAATCTTGTTGAATTACCCGACTAAGTTATTAAAAAGTGTTTTCGATTTGAGACTAAAATACAAGATTTATTGGGTTAGGCATGAAATTCGAGATATGAGATATTCTGGGTTTATGATGTCTAAGGTATATGCGGATTCTAATCATTGTAGTTTTTCATTTCTTTTCTGCGACTGTAAATATAATATGTGGTGTATCCCCGATCTCGTTGCTATACGTCAACGACATTTGGAATACATATTTACTTACGTTGATGACATGTGATGTTATATGTGTTGCCTGTGATATGTTATATTGGATCATCGTGATTGAATAGCCGGGTTTTTTTGCGTGAGATGAGAGTTTTTATATTTTCATTCATGTAATAAATTGTATGTAATATTCTTTTATTGGGACACTTCAGGGTTGAGGATGATGTCACCATTGATGTATATTATTTACTTTTCCATATTACGATAGAGCCAAGGCGGGGAGCACAAGTAACCGGGTTCTAGAGTCCAGTGGGAAACCATATCGATGAGTCGAGACCGGGTCTCCTAACTCTAGAATTGGAAGGGTTGCTTGCCGCTTTCGTAGAGGTCTAGGGATGTGGGTTTGGCTATTCATCACGACCGTGGAATTCGTGTTTTTCATTACTGGCTTAGTTTATAACACGGACCCCCTAATATATTCAATATTTCATATGTTGACTTCTGCTGCTTAAGTTCTGTGATATGATCATATAACCGATTGAGACGAATGATATATACATAAATATATATATATAATAAACGTTGCTTATGTTTTGCACCCGCGCTAGTCCTGCCCCCGCTCTGCCGTTAGTTAAGTAACATAACGGTGTATGACGGGGCCCCGTGGCGAATGTGGATTGATGGGTTCTCTTAGCACCCTGACACGGTTTCAGCAAGCATCAAGTATGCAACTTTAAAAATTTAGGGTGCCGAGCGAGCCCGAACCAAGGATCTAAGTAGAGAATTAGGGTGTTTAAAACATGTAAACAACTTTACACTAAGTGATATAGGAATACAACCTTTGTAGACCGGTCCTTTTCTTCTAAAGCTCCGTGTAGTAGTCCCTTCGCTCCAAGTAGTGGTCCCCCGGAATCTCCTTAGGCTCCACCAGGCGAAAGGAACGAGCTTGCTCAAGGATCTTTGAAGCCTAAAATGATCTATGTCGAAAAATCGCTAACTCAAGCTACCTCTTCACTAATTGATGAATTAGTGAAGCAAACAACCTATACTAAATAGCTAGTTAGGTATAGATTGATGAAGTAGGAATTTTGCTCACTTTAGAATTATTTTTCCCTTTTTCTTTTTCTTCTCACTTGAGAGCTAGAGAGCAATAGAGGAGATGAAGAAGAAACTCAAGTGATCAAGTGTAATGAACCATGGGTGAGAAAATATCTCATATAAACTCATGTAGAGACTAAACCATGGCTAAAGATATTGGTTAGCTTAATAAATATCTAGAGTAAAACAAAATTAGTGGACTTAAGTCAAAACTTCTCCATGCTTCCACGAGCATCTCAAGCCTTACTAATTTCCACCTAATTTTGATTTTTCCCTTAATATTTAAATACCCAAATTATCTTAAGTTAGGTATGAGTCTCATATACCCAAGTCCAATGTATCATCTAGCATGACACATATTAAATATATTAATATATATCACATATATATTTAAATGTATTTGGAGAAAACATTTTCTTAAGTGAGCTAATATTAGTTAATGTATATTAATATATCAAATATATAATTGTACATTAAATTATTAAATCAACACTTGATTTAATAACCCGGCTGTATCGCATACAACCGACTAATATCATTTAATAAATTATTGAATCAACACTTGATTCAATAATCCGATTATATCACATATAACATATATCGCGAGATTATAATACGGTATCACATAAAAGTATCAATCTCGGTCCCGCACATATCACATATGTGCCCTACTTCGTTTCGCATGAGCTAGGAAAGCTCTGTGTAGGACTCTAAAGACTCGTCAATATACCAGCAGTAGTTGATGATCATATCAGTCACCCACAAGCCGTCAGCGGTAGTAGCTGGACGTAATGGCTACCCGGGTATTGAGCGATCAGAAGATCAACAAGCAAGCTTGTTCATTCTCCCGTGAATCCAATAAGTAACGCTACCGTACAGTCCAGTCTCTTCATCTGATATGTCGCATATCGAGTCTGGGGGTGGTAAACGTCAGACCCCAATAACTTGATAAGTCATGTCGATGTGAGGCTCATAACGGGTCGAGAAACTACTGATAATACTTACCAGTAAATCTCATCATCAGCCCTGGCCAGGGACTTCCTGTTATGGCTAATCGAGCACAGCGCAACATCAACTCCCAATACCGGGAGAGACGAAACCCCTCCTATCGCTCATTGCCTCCACGTGACTCGGGACTGTATCCAAAAACCACCGTTTTGCACGCTCTCTTGAACGTGGTAAGGTAGAAATCAAAGCACGGTGGGAATCATACAAGACTCTATAACGATCTCAGGTCTACAGACTAACCTGTACCAGTGTCACCAGAGAATTGCTATCTGACGATATGTATAATACCATCTAGGAGTTCTCGGCGAGTCCTGTTCGATGTACCCAGTCTCCACTGAGCACCCGTATACAACTTTGATGTCAAACACTAATGGATGTGGGATCATCCATCGCCCATCTATGGGTCAAGAAACGTATACGCTAGTCTAATCTGGAATATCGATGCCTCATCTCGATACACCCATGACTAGGAACAATTAAAGGATGAACTTGTGGACTACCCTGGCCCCACTTGTATGATCTGCATCATAATCCTGGTAATCAAGTATACATCCTAAGGGTTTTATCAACATGTGAGAGAAAAGACATCATCACAATACTAGTCTACATGTTAAGATAAAGAGCAACCAGATAGCATACTATCATGTCGATCAAGAAATTCCTCTCTATATATGTCCAAGCATCTACTATAATATACAATCATGTACAATAATGGCCTATAGGGCATACATATAACTAACAATCTCCTACTTGCACTAAGGCCAGTTGTTGTAGTATCTCATACCCAATGTCCCGAAGAGTCTCTTAAATTGTATCTGGGGAATGGCCTTCGTGAGTGGATCCGCCGTGTTATTCATCGTGTCAACTCTCCTGACCTCGATCTCCCGGAGATCAACCATCTCCCTGTAGGGTTCCTAGGCACCCTAATGAGGTCTCACAAGGCATCAACCATGCCAATTTATAAAAATCTAGGTGCCGAGAAACCCGACTACGGATCGTCGGCTAGATATTTAGGCGAAAAAGCAACTAGTAAACTACTTTACTAAGAGAATACGGAAATACAACCTTTGTAGATCCGGTGTTCCACCTCCATAGCTCCGCAATGAAGTCCTCTCGCTGTCCAAAACAAGATCCGGGCTCTAGCGTCGGCTTCATCGGAGAATAGGCGAGCTAGGTCGTCGATGTCCATGCCGAAGATGATCTACGTCGAAGCATCGCTAGATCAAGCTCCACCTTCACCGAGCCATGAAAACTTGTGAAGGAAACACACTCTACTACTTGGCAAGAGGTAGAGGATGAAGAAATAGGAGTTGGGTTCACTTTAGAATTGGATTTCTCACTCATTTCATCAATTCACCATTGATGGAGTTTGGTTTTCTTCACTTGAAAAATGAAGAAGAAGAAGAAGGAAATTGTTATGATAAGAACAATGAATATATTAGAATAATTATTCTTATCATAATCATGACCATGGTAAAGTGTAGAGAGCTAACTTGAGTTAATGAGAATGGTTAGGGTTTAAAAAGAAGACAAAAATGGTGACATGGTCAAAGTATTCATGAAGCTTCATGAATGAAAAGAATGCCACCATTTATCTCATTTCTTTTTCTTTTTCTAAAAGAATAAAAGAATAAATGAATAAGCAAATAACTAAAAGAATAAACATAACCCTAATCATCATCTTAACCAATGTTTAATTCTATACAATTAACCAAAAACCATGTATCATCAAACTTGATACAATCAAGTGCACGAAAGTATATCACATATACAATGTGTACATCCGAGTGAGAATATCCATTTAAAGTGAACCGATACTAGTTAATGCAAAGTAATATATCAAATATATAATTATGCAATAAATCATTAAATCAACACTTGATTTAACGATCCGGTCATATCGCATATAACCGACTAGTATGCTATGTATCGGCTTATCGAATCAATACTTGATTCGATAAGTAGGTTATATCGCATATAACCATTCGATGCATTCATCGCGATAATAGAATACGGTATCACATACACACATTATTCTCGGTCCCGCACATATCTCATATGCGCTCCTATTTCGTTTCGCTTGAGCCAGGAAACCTCTGTGTAGGACTCTAAAGACTCGTCAATACGCCGGCAGCAGATGATGATCATATCAAACACCCACAAGCCGCAAGCGGTCTGCTAAACGTAACGGCCACCCAGGTATTGAGCGATCTGAAGATCGACGAGCAAGCCCACTCACACTCCAGTGAATCCAACCAGTAACACTACCGTACAGTCCGGTCTGATCGTCTGATATGTCGCATATCTTGCCTAGGGGTGGTATATGTCAGACCCCAATAGCTCGATAAGTCGTGTCGATATGAGGTCTATAACATTTCGAGAAACTACTGGTAACACTTACCAGTAAATCTCAACAACCCTGGCCAGGGATTTCCTGTTATAGCCAATCGAACACAGCGCAACATCAACTCCCTATACCGGGAGAGACGAATCCCCTCCTATCGCTCATTGCCTCAATGTGATTCGGGACTGTACCCAAAAACCACCGTTTTGCACGCCCTCTTGGACGTGGTAAGATGGAAATCAAAGCACAGTGGGAACCACACAAGACTCTATGACGATCTCGGGTCAACAGACTACTCTGTACCAGTGGCACCAGAGAACTGCCATCTGACGTGAGGTATAATACCATCTGGGAGTTCTCAGCGAGTCCGTCCAGTGTACCCAGTCTCTACTGAGCACCCGTATATCATCTCTGATGTCAAACACCAATGGATATGGGATCATCCATCGCCCATCTTTATGGGTCGAGAAGGTATACGCTAGTCTACTCTGGTATATCGATGCCCCGTCTCGATACACCCACGACTAGGGACTTTGAAGGATGTACTTATGGACTACCATGTCCCCACTAGTATGATCCGCATCATAGTCCAGGTAGTCAAGTACAGATCCTAAGGGCTTTACCAACATGTAACAGAGAGACAATCAGTGTACACGTTAAGGTAAAGAGTAACCAGATAGCATACTATCATGTCGAGCGAGAATGTCCTCCCTATATATGTCCCAGTATCCACTACAATATACATCCAATGTACAGTAATGGCCTCTAGGGCATACATATAACTAACACTCCCTGATCAGGTGATACTGCCTAAGATTATGTCTGGATCACTGATGGGACTGGGGTTCCTAGACTAAAGCCACAACTCCATTGTTATCACAATACAGAAGTATTGGATGCTCAATGGTAGGAACCAAGTTCATCTCATGAACTCCTTTATCCAGAAAACCTCTTTGGCAGCATCGTTGGTAGCGATATATTCAGCCTTCATCGTCGAGTCTGCCACGGTATCTAGCTTGGAACTCTTCCAACATATCGTCCCTCCACTGAGCGTAAAGACAAAACCCGAGACTGTCTTACAGTCGACCTTATCACTCTGTAAGCTCGAACTGGTAAAGGACTCCACTTAGAGTTCACCGTTACCAAACACCAAGAACATTTCTTTAGTGCTACTCTATTACTTAATAATGTTCTTCACAGCTGTCCAGTATTTCTCCCCAGGATGTAAGAGGAATCACCCAGATCCTTCATGGAGAAACATAGTGATAAGAAGAGCATGACCGAGTGTAGCATAGGAACATCATTTCCTATCAAGAGTATGTCATCCACGTACAATAAGAGGAACACAACCTTACTCTCTACAACATTCTTATATATACAAGGTTCATCTACCTTTTTGATGATGTCAAACTCTTCGACTGCCACGTCAAAACAGATGCTCCAACTCCGCGATGCCTGCTTCAACCCGTAGATTAATGTAAGAAGCTTGCACACCTTTCCGCTGCTCCCACTATCTACGAAGCCCTCTGGCAGTGTTATGTACACGCTCTCTTCTAAATCACCATTTAGAAAAGCGGTCTTGACGTCCATCTGCCAGATTTCGTAGTCATGGTATGCAGCAATGGCAAGTAGGATCCTGATGGACTTAAGCATAGCCACTAGAGAAAAAGTTTTGTCATAATCCACACCTGGTTATTGATGAAAAACCTTTTGCTAAATGTGTAGCTTTGAAAGTCTCAACTTTTCCATATACACCAAGAATCTTCTCAAGATCCACTTGCTCCCAATGGGTTTTACCCCTTCAGGAGCAACTTCCAAAATCTATACTTTGTTGGTGTACATGAATTCCATCTCAGATCACATTACATCCAGCCATTTCAAAGAGTCCCTACTCGTGATGGCCTGCTCGAAACTAGTTGGGTCATCATCTTCCATGACGCAATTGTCACAACCCGAAAGTACGGAGCGTGACCGGCACATAGATTACGAAGCGTCTAGAGGCGCCACGTAACCTAAGTAAGCCGAAGCCCAGAAATCTAAACCATGAAAAAGAAGAAGAAGCAGTAAAAGAAAACAAGTATAAAATCATCAGCAAATTTTACCAAAAATTTCGGCAGAGTCTCCTCTGTAAAAACTGGCCCCCAAACGGGTACAACAAGTATAATATACATAAACAATAAAAAGCATCCCCAAACGGGAGCTAGCATCAACGCCAACAGGCGGAAACAACCACAGCAAGCACAATAATATACAACGCCAATAGACGAGGCTCAAAACTCAAAAGAAAACAAAACCACCAGATCTGAATAACACATGCGCGACTCTAAGGTCGAAATAAAAGACTGGTCCAATAACTTATCAAGTAATAGAAATATGGTTGATGGAGCTTACTAGATACAAATGAATGAATAAAAGTACAATGGTGGTTCGGAAACAAGTGAACCAACCTACCGTGCAAATCACCCTGAAGAAAAGATGTGCCAACAAGCTGCCACGGAAACCTGTACATCGAACCTGTAAAGAATTTGGCACAACGGGGGTGAGTTGCCAACTCGTGAGTAGAAGACATCTACGAAAAGAAATCGAATGCACGACGCTATCCTAGGTCATAATAATACACTACTATATCTCAATCATCTAGAATAGCAGGGTAATACTACGTGTAAGTGCAAATACTCCGTGTCGTGTCAGTGCCTTATATAGTACTATGTCATATGAAATGAAATGCATGCACCATGAATGTAAAGTAACAAATCCTGAAATCCAGATATATATATGTATGAGAACTCTTTAGCTGTTATCATAGTAAAGTGTGTATAAGCATCTGAAATCTCAACAATGAAATCCATGGAAATCCGTGTCAAGCATCGACACAACACATGTAATCTCAAGTCTCAATATGTCGGGCTCCGTCAGTCCGGATCGGCCCATATCATCAAATCTCACGACAACGGTCGGTATCCTCCGGATATCCGCCGCGCCAGACATCACCGGTAGGTAGCCTTCCCCTGCCAGGCTCATCGTCTACAACTCGATCTTCTTCCCCCAGGGTACCATACCGGGCCCACCATGTACCCGAGACGGTTCATCCACTCCTCGAATCGGGTCTCGAAATCCAACAGAAAACATGAAATCTCATGGTGGACGACACATACATCACGAGAAAACCGCATCTTATTTTAAAAAGAGAAGAGGGGAGAGAGAGAAGTTTTTATATATTTTTGCGGTTTTCCCCAAAAATCCAGAAATCTCATAGAAATCCAAATCTCAAAATCATGAGTAAGTATATGATAAGTGTCGGCATATGCCCATAATACTGCATGATAACATGAAAATATGAATGCATGAATGTCTAAGCAATAAATATCATGTCTGTACTAATGTCAGAGAATAATCACAATATTATAGCGGTCTAGTTGTTAACTGATTCTATCCATAAAAGTCAATATGATCTAAAATGTACGTGACATAGCAATTACCGATGATGATGTGTGTGAGCCGGCAAATAAGTGTGCGTGGAATATGCGCATCATCGGTAATAGTGCTGGTGTCCTAACAGGTAAAGTTTATACTGATTATAGCAACATATAAAAGAACATGCACCATGATAATTACAGTATGAATGTAAATACAGATGTGCATTATCCACTCCTCTACGAGATACGAGTACAACTACCACTGTGTGAGTCGAACCTAAACCAGTGTCCATCTAACATCCTGAGGAACTAAACCTAATAGACTAGTCAGTAAGAAACTAGAGTCTACCTAAGGTCTGAATCAATATCTCTAATAGTCGGCGATCCCGCCTCAATAGCGTCACGTACGTAGTACGGCTTCCTCGAATCAAGAGTGCGGATCAAGCATCAAATCTAAGCCTCGTACGGTAAAATCCATCGTTCGGCATCCCAATATCGGGGTACGGTCAAGTATCTCCTAGGTGTCTCCTCATTCGTATAATGTCATCATCAACACATCTCATGATCAAGGTGCTAAACTGTGATCGCATACATCAATCATATATCATTGCCATCATGATAAGCATCATTAGTTTATCAACAGAAATATCATGTCAGTTGTGTAATATTGTGATTAAATCATACCGATATCTTATCGTCATCAAGTCACACCTATACGATATCGACATCAGGTCACACCTATATGATGTCGTAATCAAGTCATACATATATCATATCGTGATCAGTCACAAGCTACAGCCCATGTACTATTTTAGCGTCCCATGTACTTCCATATCACCACCACCCTTTATAATTTATATATTCATGTTCATTATCTCATTCTCTAATAATTCGCTAACACTTTAATACGACTGTATAGTCAAGAATCACGGCATCAAGCCCAGTTATGCTGTTTCATCATACCTCAGATATCATATCACATCAATGAATCCCATATACGTGTTGTGTATATATATACACCTATACCTAGTTTTATATATATACACACATATACGTATACGCCATATCAAGTTTTATTGTGTGCGTGTGTGTTTCTATCAGAAACCTACGAACCTTTCCCAAAGTATTCATCCTCAGGTATGGTTTTCCTAAATCAGTCTAGTCCCGCCTAGGGTCATTACTAGGGTCCTGCTCAGTAAGAATCTAGGGTCACATCGGGTTTCCTAATGTCAAAAAGTACTATTCCTATTCTACGTTACGGGGGTGCTAAACGCCATCCACCCGACTTCCCCCCGTAGATATGCATCTACTCACCTGGTCCATGTCTGCCGACGACGGTGACGCCATCCTCCTCTTCATCGCCCGCAGTCCACTTGAAGGGTACCTAAACGCAAACATATAAATATTATCGTAAACTGAATCACATACGAAAGCCAAACGATTTAAAGGAGCAAGCATAGGTTAAAACCTATGTCCCGTCCACGCAAAAGAACCAAATACCGCTCGATATCGGTGTACAAACTCCGATGGATCGAGATAACATCATCAAACAACTTGTAGTTTTAAAACACATTACTTATACCATAAAACACGATTAAATCCATCGAAACCCTAAAATCCATCAAACCGTCCAATTTCGTAAAAACCCGAAAATGCCAGTATACCGTTTTTCATCAAAACTTGACATTTAAATGAAATTAATGGTCATAAAACTCATTAAATAGCATTACTAGACTCTACAAACCATTACTATATTTTTATTACACAATTTTGCATTTATTTGAAATTTCTAGTTTGCAACTTTTAACAATTTTCAACATTTTTCAAGCAAAGCACCACAATTCCACCACAAAACATGATTTGCGTGAATTAATGTATTAAACCACAATTCATGATGATAATGATTTAATGAAACCATAAATTATATTTTTAATCTCATTTATTTAGGAATTTTCAAAATCTAGTTTACAAAATAATAGCATTTTATTAGTATTTTCCAATTCTCAAAGTAATCTAGTGATCAAACTAAGTTTTTCCTTCCATTTACATGCTAATACTCTCACTAAAACTACAATCTAATGATAGCAACTTTAATTGGAATTTTATATTACCCACAAACACATTTTAGAAAAATCTAGTTAGCTAATTTCCTTATTTAAAACAATTTTAAATGAAAATTTTACAATTTAACAACCATGCAATATTTTCCAATTCTAAAAGTGTTAAACTAACTATTATAACCCTAATTAATTATTAAAAACCCTAACTTGAATTTACAACCCTAACTTACATTTTTTAAAAAAAACATAGAATTAATTCATTAAATCTAATTAAGCTTAAATGAACATCTAAAACAATAAATCAAAAGAAAGAAATTATACCTCCCAAAATATGAAATCCCAACAAGAAATGAGCCTCCAAAATACATGCTTTCCCACTCCAAAATCCATATAAAAAAGGGTAGAGAATAAAGGGTATGAAGAGATTAGGATTTTGTGTATTTTTTTGTTGAATTTTTGATGTATTTTGATGGATTTTTGTGCAAAAATGAGGTGGGAAATGGGGGGGGGGGAGGCAGCCATGGGGGGTTGTGGCCGGCCTTGAGGGAGTGAGGGAGAGAAAGAAATGATTAAGGAAAAGTGTAGAAGTTTCAAGAGGAGAAATATCACTTAAAGGTCTTTTCATGGTTTATTTAATTATTTATTTATTTGTTTACTATAGCAACTCAAGAAAGCTCTAGAAAATAGGAAAAATTTGCAAATAAATTTTTCATGATACACACTAATTTCTAACATGCCATGGTTCATTTTTACAAATTAAAACCATTTAAATTTGTAATTTACACTAATTTAGTGTAAAAATAAAGCTTATGTTAATATTTAAAATAATTAATTTAGGAAAAATATTTTATTAAACTAAAAATTTATAAGTGGCTAAATAAACACCATTTACTAGTAATTTCATAATTAAAATAGATATATTAAAAATTATAATGAAAACAATCACGGTTTGGTTTTACGAAAAATACATTTTACTTTACCGAAAATCCTAAAATTCACTTAAACACTTTTATTCATTTAATTATTTATTTAATTATTTATTTAATTATTTTTAAAACGTTACAATCTTCCCCCCTTTAAGAAATTCGGTCCCCGAATTTAAATTAAAACTCCCCTTCCAAATACTAAAACATTTAGCAAAACACTCAAATCGTCGGGGCTCTGAAATCATCAATACATAACAAAATCAACTCCGTCAAGCATGACGCAATCATCGGAGTTATGGCGATAATAAAATATCATAACTCAATGTGAAAACCATCATAATATACATCAATCTATAACTTATATATAGTTCGCATCTTAGTAAAATCGCCGAATCATCATAATAAAGAAGCATACAAATGCCCCTCTTGAAAATCGCCGTGCAATGCACGTGTCACGGCATAAGTAGCGGACGTTTAAATTTAAAAAAAAAAGCTATATATATATCTTTTATTTAACATACACGTCCCGCCTGGTTACTAAATCAAATAATAATAATTAGGAAAACATACTGCTCAAACTAAAATCAATCCCAATCACATCAATAAAAATGTCATGTGCGTCCGGTGCGCACTGAAATCGAAGCCAAATGCAGAAACCATGAATACCCACAAAACAAAACTAAGTGCAACAGGTGTGCACCAAAAACATCTGTCAAGTGCAACGGGCGTGCACGACTCAAAATCAGGTGCATCTAATCTGCACAAAACCCCGATTTAGTGCATCTGGTGTGCACAAAATCGCATCAAGTGCGCCAAGTATGCGCAAGAATCCTAATCAGGTGCACATGGAGCACGAAAACATACATCGAATATCAGACTCGAATCACAGTACGAAAATGGATAAAAACTAGGTCGAAGTATATATCAAAATCATGTGTAACCCATATACACGAAATCAAATCAAAATCTCAAAATATATAAAACCAAATCAAGTGTACTGGGTGCGTTCTAAACCACATCAATACAACTGATATATGAAACACAGATAGAATGAAGGTACACACAGGAAATACCAATCGTAGAACAAAGTCCTCAAAATACAAAAATCCAATCAACGAAAATAGGAAATTCAAATCACTAAATCACAATCGTAAACACTATCGTCAATGTGCGCCTCTTTCCTCTGATGTCGACTGCTTCGAACTCGTTCTTTCATAGGTGTGCTGACTGCGCTACCAACGGCAATACTCATGTCTAGAGTCTCCCACATAGTCGATCCCTTCACTTGATATCCGGACTACATTAAACTTTTCGATCGATCCATCAAAATCCCATAATTCCCCGAGAGCTCAACACTCAAGTACAGTTTAAAAATATCCGGTACATACCCCAGCATCGATGATCCAGCTGTAGAAGGGCAAACCTAAGCCTCACTAATGGCACTGCGAAACTGCCGTAAACCCTAATGTTCAAGGGCGTTCTCGTGGTCATTATGTCGAGTTAGGGTTTCATTCTTCTAGAGGGTCCATCGAAATACCTGCATGTTCTTCCGAATACTTTAAACTTAGGAAAATGGTTTTCTGATAATCGTTCGAACCCTTTAACTTCATCCGGACGGCATGTGAATACCCTTCGTCTGCACGCTAAGCAATGCTTCAATCCTCAAGAACAACCAATACTCTAATGGTTATCGCATTCGAGCCGCAGCTTCCTCTGCCCGTGCGCCCATGGTAACAGAAACCACCATCCGACATTGACGAAGATAGATCAAAAGAACGAATGGAATACGGTGCAAACAATGTAAATTCTAGGGCTCCTTAAGCAGAGTAGCGTATCGTAAGTATGCCGCGGACCATACCCACGGTACGTTACTCTACCTAAGTCGCCTACTCCATCAACCAAGGGTCACCTAGACTTATACAAGGTTAAACCTAGCGCTCTGATACCAACTTTGTCACAACCCGAAAGTACGGAACGTGACCGGCACTTAGATTACGAAGCGTCTAGAGGCGCCACGTAACCTAAGTAAGCCGAAGCTCAGAAATCTAAACCATGAAAAAGAAGAAGAAGCAGTAAAAGAAAACAAGTATAAAATCATCAGCAAATTTTACCAAAAATTTCGGCAGAGTCTCCTCTGTAAAAACTGGCCCCCAAACGGGTACAACAAGTATAATATACATAAACAATAAAAAGCATCCCCAAACGGGAGCTAGCATCAACGCCAACAGGCGGAAACAACCACAGCAAGCACAATAATATACAACGCCAATAGACGAGGCTCAAAACTCAAAAGAAAACAAAACCACCAGATCTGAATAACACATGCGCGACTCTAAGGTCGAAATAAAAGACTGGTCCAATAACTTATTAAGTAATACAAATATGGTTGATGGAGCTTACTAGATACAAATGAATGAATAAAAGTACAATGGTGGTTCGGATACAAGTGAACCAACCTACCGTGCAAATCACCCTGAAGAAAAGATATGCCAACAAGCTGCCACGGAAACCTGTACATCGAACCTGTAAAGAATTTGGCACAACGGGGGTGAGTTGCCAACTCGTGAGTAGAAGACATCTACGAAAAGAAATCGAATGTACGACGCTATCCTAAGTCATAATAATACACTACTATATCTCAATCATCTAGAATAGCAGGGTAATACTACGTGTAAGTGCAAATACTCCGTGTCGTGTCAGTGCCTCATATAGTACTATGTCATATGAAATGAAATGCATGCACCATGAATGTAAAGTAACAAATCCTGAAATCCAGATATATATATGTATGAGAACTCTTTAGCTGTTATCATAGTAAAGTGTGTATAAGCATCTGAAATCTCAACAATGAAATCCATGGAAATCCGTGTCAAGTATCGACACAACACATGTAATCTCAAGTCTCAATATGTCGGGCTCCGTCAGTCCGGATCGGCCCATATCATCAAATCTCACGACAACGGTCGGTATCCTCCGGATATCCGCCGCGCCAGACATCACCGGTAGGTAGCCTTCCCCTGCCAGGCTCATCGTCTACAACTCGATCTTCTTGCCCCAGGGTACCATACCGGGCCCACCATGTACCCGAGACGGTTCATCCACTCCTCGAATCGGGTCTCGAAATCCAACAGAAAACATGAAATCTCATGGTGGACGACACATACATCACGAGAAAACCGCATCTTATTTTAAAAAGAGAAGAGGAGAGAGAGAGAAGTTTTTATATATTTTTGCGGTTTTCCCCAAAAATCCAGAAATCTCATAGAAATCCAAATCTCAAAATCATGAGTAAGTATATGATAAGTGTCGGCATATGCCCATAATACTGCATGATAACATGAAAATATGAATGCATGAATGTCTAAGCAATAAATATCATGTCTGTACTAATGTCAGAGAATAATCACAATATTATAGCGGTCTAGTTGTTAACTGATTCTATCCATAAAAGTCAATATGATCTAAAGTGTACGTGACATAGCAATTACCGATGATGATGTGTGTGAGCCGGCAAATAAGTGTGCGTGGAATATGCGCATCATCGGTAATAGTGCTGGTGTCCTAACAGGTAATGTTTATACTGATTATAGCAACATATAAAAGAACATGCACCATGATAATTACAGTATGAATATAAATACAGATGTGCATTATCCACTCCTCTACGAGATACGAGTACAACTACCACTGTGTGAGTCGAACCTAAACCAGTGTCCATCTAACATCCTAAGGAACTAAACCTAATAGACTAGTCAGTAAGAAACTAGAGTCTACCTAAGGTCTGAATCAATATCTCTAATAGTCGGCGATCCCGCCTCAATAGCGTCACGTACGTAGTACGGCTTCCTCGAATCAAGAGTGCGGATCAAGCATCAAATCTAAGCCTCGTACGGTAAAATCCATCGTACGGCATCCCAATATCGGGGTACGGTCAAGTATCTCCTAGGTGTCTCCTCATTCGTATAATGTCATCATCAACACATCTCATGATCAAGGTGCTAAACTGTGATCGCATACATCAATCATATATCATTGCCATCATGATAAGCATCATTAGTTTATCCACAGAAATATCATGTCATATGTGTAATATTGTGATTAAATCATACCGATATCTTATCGTCATCAAGTCACACCTATACGATATCGACATCAGGTCACACCTATATGATGTCGTAATCAAGTCATACATATATCATATCGTGATCAGTCACAAGCTACAGCCCAGGTACTATTTTAGCGTCCCATGTACTTCCATATCACCACCACCCTTTATAATTTATATATTCATGTTCATTATCTCATTCTCTAATGATTCGCTAACACTTTAATACGACTGTATAGTCAAGAATCACGGCATCAAGCTCAGTTATGCTGTTTCATCATACCTCAGATATCATATCACATCAATGAATCCCATATACGTGTTGTGTATATATATACACCTATACCTAGTTTTATATATATACACACATATACGTATACGCCATGTCAAGTTTTAGTGTGTGCGTGTGTGTTTCTATCAGAAACCTACGAACCTTTCCCAAAGTATTCATCCTCAGGTATGGTTTTCCTAAATCAGTCTAGTCCCGCCTAGGGTCATTACTAGAGTCCTGCTCAGTAAGAATCTAGGGTCACATCGGGTTTCCTAATGTCAAAAAGTACTATTCCTATTCTACGTTACGGGGGTGCTAAACGCCATCCACCCGACTTCCCCCCGTAGATATGCATCTACTCACCTGGTCCATGTCTGCCGACGACGGTGACGCCATCCTCCTCTTCATCGCCCGCAGTCCACTTGAAGGGTACCTAAACGCAAACATATAAATATTATCGTAAACTGAATCACATACGAAAGTCAAACGATTTAAAGGAGCAAGCATGGGTTAAAACCTATGTCCCGTCCACGCAAAAGAACCAAATACCGCTCGATATCGGCGTACAAACTCCGATGGATCGAGATAACATCATCAAACAACTTGTAGTTTTAAAACACATTACTTATACCATAAAACACGATTAAATCCATCGAAACCCTAAAATCCATCAAACCGTCCAATTTCGTAAAAACCCGAAAATGCCAGTATACCGTTTTTCATCAAAACTTGACATTTAAATGAAACTAATGGTCATAAAACTCATTAAATAGCATTACTAGACTCTACAAACCATTACTATATTTTTATTACACAATTTTGCATTTATTTGAAATTTCTAGTTTGCAACTTTTAACAATTTTCAACATTTTTCAAGCAAAGCACCACAATTCCACCACAAAACATGATTTGCGTGAATTAATGTATTAAACCACAATTCATGATGATAATGATTTAATGAAACCATAAATTATATTTTTAATCTCATTTATTTAGGAATTTTCAAAATCTAGTTTACAAAATAATAGCATTTTATTAGTATTTTCCAATTCTCAAAGTAATCTAGTGATCAAACTAAGTTTTTCCTTCCATTTACATGCTAATACTCTCACTAAAACTACAATCTAATGATAGCAACTTTAATTGGAATTTTATATTACCCAAAAACACATTTTAGAAAAATCTAGTTAGCTAATTTCCTTATTTAAAACAATTTTACATGAAAATTTTACAATTTAACAACCATGCAATATTTTCCAATTCTAAAAGTGTTAAACTAACTATTATAACCCTAATTAATTATTAAAAATCCTAACTTGAATTTACAACCCTAACTTGCATTTTAAAAAAAAAAATAGAATTAATTCATTAAATCTAATTAAGCTTAAATGAACATCTAAAACAATAAATCAGAAGAAAGAAATTATACCTCCCAAAATATGAAATCCCAACAAGAAATGAGCCTCCAAAATACATGCTTTCCCACTCCAAAATCCATATAAAAAAGGGTAGAGAATAAAGGGTATGAAGAGATTAGGATTTTGTGTATTTTTTTGTTGAATTTTTGATGTATTTTGATGGATTTTGGTGCAAAAATGAGGTGGGAAATGGGGGGGGGGCAGCCATGGGGGGTTATGGCCGGCCTTGAGGGAGTGAGGGAGAGAAAGAAATGATTAAGGAAAAGTGTAGAAGTTTCAAGAGGAGAAATATCACTTAAAGGTCTTTTCATGGTTTATTTAATTATTTATTTATTTGTTTACTATAGCAACTCAAGAAAGCTCTAGAAAAAAGAAAAAATTTGCAAATAAATTTTGCATGATACACACTAATTTCTAACATGCCATGGTTCATTTTTACAAATTAAAACCATTTAAATTTGTAATTTACACTAATTTAGTGTAAAAATAAAGCTTATGTTAATATTTAAAATAATTAATTTAGGAAAAATATTTTATTAAACTAAAAATTTATAAGTGGCTAAATAAACACCATTTACTAGTAATTTCATAATTAAAATAGATATATTAAAAATTATAGTGAAAACAATCACGGTTTGGTTTTACGAAAAATACATTTTACTTTACCGAAAATCCTAAAATTCACTTAAACACTTTTATTCTTTTAATTATTTATTTAATTATTTTTAAAACGTTACAGCAATCCTCGCTCCCACTGTCATTGAGAAAACCGTAGTATCTCCAGGTGGATGAGGAACCCTACTAGATCGGCGGAGAGGCTGAGGTTCGTCGGGAACTATCGAATCCTCCGGTTCCACCAAATCTTCTGTTGTATTTTGTGTAGCTGGAACTTCTTCCAGTTCTACCTCTTTGCCACTAATTTCTTTTTCAAGAAATTCCTTTTCTAAAAAGGTGGCATGCCGAGAAACAAACACCTTTTGTTACTCTGTGTGGTAGAAGATATACCCTCGCAAATATTTGGGATATCCAATAAACTTACATAGAACTGACCTTGCCTTGAGCTTGTCCGGATTTTGTGTTTTAACATAGGCCGGACAACCCCACATCTTAATAAAATTAATACATGGTCTCTTCCCCTCCCATATCTCATATGGTGTGGTAGGCACTGATTTGGTTGGAACTCTATTCAATAGGTATGCGGCTGTCTCAAGCGCAAAACCCCAAAAGGAAACATGCAACTTAGCGATACTCATCATAGAGCGCAACATATCTAATAGGGTGCGGTTTCTCCGCTCCGACACACCGTTGTGCTGTGGTGTATACGGAGGAGTAAGCTGAGAGAGAATCCCATTATATTTTAGATACTCCGGGAAATCCGTGCTTAAGTATTCTCCTCCCCGATATGATCGAAGGATTTTAATACTTTTACCCGTCTGGTTCTCAACTTCATACTTATATTCTTTGAATTTATCAAAAGCTTCAGACTTGTGTTTCAACAGGAACACATGTCCGAATTTTGAGAGATCGTTAATGAATGTAATGAAGTACGAGGAACCATTCCTGGCATGTGTAGACATGGGACCGCATACATCACAATGTATCAGTCCTAAGAGTTTGGTAGCTCTTTCTCCGTGTCCTGTAAACGGAGTTTTGGTCATTTTACCTTTGAGACATGACTGGCAAGTTTCATATGATGTAAATTCAAACTGGTTCAAAATTCCATCCTTATGTAACTTAGCTAGTCGTGTCGCATTGATATGACCAAGTCTACATTGCCACAAGAAGGACTCGTTCATTTCTGAACTTTTCCTCTTGTGTGTGTTCTGTACGTTAAGAACTGTAGTTTGATTTAGAACGTATATGCCATTATATAACGTGCATGATCCAATCAACTTTTGATTTAGGAAAACGTTCATAACATTATCCTGCAATACAAAATTATATCCTTCTTTACTTAATAAAGAAACTGATATAATGTTGCATATCAGGTTCGGTATGTAATAATAGTCATTCAAAATCAATGTATTACCACTTGGTAATACAAGGTAATAATCGCCAGCTGCCTTGGCTGCAACATTTGCACCATTCCCTACTCTTACAGAAAGATCACCTTTTCCCAGTTCTCTACCTTTCTTTAGCCCATGTAATATATTACATATGTGGGATCTTAATGTGGTATCTAATACCCAGGACATAGATTGTACTGAGAAACGGTTCTCGGTCACAAACACACCCAAAGAAAATGCATCAATATGCTCATTCCTCGTTTGGGTCGCGTGGAGCATCAATATGCTCATTCCTCGTTTGGGTCAGTGGGAATCCGGATATTCCCCTATTTCCTGCTCAGACTTATAACAGTTATAATTAGAATCCGCAACCACCTTAGTCATCATAAACCCGAAATATCACATACTTCGGATTTCATGCCTAACCGTATAAATTCCTTAGACATCATAAACCCGGAATATCGCAAATTCCGAATTTTATGCCTAACATTATATACCTGGCATTTTAGTTTCAAATTGAAAACACTTTTCAATATCCAGTCGGGCAATTCAACAAGATTCTCGACTGTAGATCGAATGCTCGTCAGAAACATTAGTAGACGGCCGCACCCCCGATGCCGTCAACGAAGTGCACATAGGCGGAACACCGCGGCCGCGAGCACCAAACGGATGCCTTTGGCCATAGAGTTCTCCTACAGTCACTTGGTCGGGGCTATGGGGCGTGGCTATCTAGTAGTGTTACCCGACAAGTGTTTGCGTACTATAAGAGATTGCGAGGGAGTTTTGATCCGTATCAAAACTCCATGGCAAACGATCAAAAGAGACTAAATTGCTAGATTTACAAAGCACTAATTAGTTTTCACAAAACAAATTATTGTGGATTCCAAATATTGTATCACAAATTACAGATATCTAAACGATATTAAACATTTCGATCGATCCATCAAAACCCACAATTCTCATAGACCTCAACACTTGAGACAGATTCAAAAATACCCAGACAGTGCCAATAGTACATACGGACCATCACAAGAAGGCACGTCCCTGGCCTCACCAACGGCGCCGCGGAACCGCCGCCAAAAGCATGTTTTGGCCGCGGTTCCACGGTCGTTAAGTCGAGTTAGGGGTTCATTTTTCTTGGGGGTCCATACAATAACCTGCACAATTTTCTGCATATTTTTAAACCTAAAAGGTCCAACTTTTGAAAAATTTCCAGAGAGCGTGCATTCCGAGTTTTCAAATAGTTGATCGAACACTTTAACTTCGCCTACACTACTCCTAATGCTCTAGCATGGCTCTGATACCACTGATGGATTCGCTTAGCACCACGACACGGCTTCAGCAAGTATCAAGTATGCAACTTTAAAAATTTAGGTTGCCGAGCGAGCCCGAACCAAGGATCTAACTAGAGAATTGGGGTGTTTAAAACTTGTAAACAACTTTACACTAAGTGATATAGGAATACAACCTTTGTAGACCGGTCCTTCGCTTCTAAAGCTCCATGTAGTAGTCCCTTCGCTCTAAGTAGTGGTCTCCCGGACACTCCTTAGGCTCCACTAGACGAAAGAAATGAGCTTATTAAAGGATCTTCGAGGCCGAAGATGATCTACGTCGAAGAATCGCCAACTTAAGCTACCTCTTCACTAATTGATGAATTAGTGAAGCAAACAACCTATACTAAATGGCTAGTTTGGTATAGATTGATGAAGTAGGAATTTTTCTCACTTTAGAATTATTTTTCTTTTTTCCTTTTTCTTCTCACTTGAGAGCTAGAGATTAATGGAGGAGATAAACTCAAGTGATCAAGTGTAATGAACCATGGGTGAGAAAATATCTCATATAAACTCATGTAGAGACTAAACCATGGCTAAAGATAATGGTTAGGTTAATAAATATCTAGAGTAAAACAAAATTAGTAGACTTAAGTCAAAAATTCTCCATGCTTCCACAAGCATCTCAAGCCTTGCTAATTTCCATCTAATTTTGATTTTTCCCTTAATATTTAAAAACCCAAATTATCTTAAGTTTGGTATGAGTCTCATACACCCAAGTCCAATGCATCATCTAGCATGACACATATTAAATACATTAATATATATCACATATATATTTAAATATATTTGGAGAAAACATTTTTTAAGTGAGCTAATATTAGTTAATGTATATTAATATATCAAATATAAAATTATACATTAAATTATTAAATCAACACTTGATTTAATAACCCGGCTGTATCGCATACAACCGACTAATATCATTTAATAAATTATTGAATCAACACTTGATTCAATAATCCGGTTATATCACATATAACTTATATTGCGAGATTAGAATACGGTATCACATACAAATATCAATCCCGGTCCTGCCCATATCACATATGTTCCCTACTTCGTTTCACATGAGCTAGGAAACCTCTGTGTAGGACTCTAAAGACTCGTCAATACACCAGAAGTAGGTGATGATCATATCAGTCACCCACAAGCCGTCAGCGGTACTAGCTGGACATAACGGCTACCCGGGTATTGAGCGATCAGAAGATCAACAAGCAAACTTGATCATACTCCCGAGAATCCAATAAGTAACAATACCGTACAGTCCGGTCTCTTCGTCTGATATGTCGCATATCGAGTCTGGGGGTAGTAAATGTCAGACCCCAATAACTTGATAAGTCATGCCGATGTGAGGCTCATAACGGGTCGAGAAACTACTGATAACACTTACCAGTAAATCTCATCATCAGCCCTGGCCAGGGACTTCCTGTTATGGCCAATCAAGCACAGCGCAACATCAACCACTAATACCGGGAGAGACGAAACCCCTTCTATCGCTCATTGCCTCCATGTGACTCGGGACAGTACCCAAAAACCACCGTTTTGCACGCTCTCTTGAACATGGTTACGTGGAAATCAAAGCACGGTAGGAATCACACAAGACTCTATGATGATCTCGGGTCTACAGACTAACCTGTACCAGTGTCACCAGAGAACTGCTATCTGACGATAGATATAATACCATCTAGGAGTTCTCGGCGAGTCATGTTCGGTGTACCCTGTCTCCACTGAGCACCCATGTACAGTCTTTGATGTCAAACACCAATGGATGTGGGATCATCCATCGCCCATCAAATGGGTCAAGAAACGCATACGCTAGTCTACTCGGGAATATTGATGCCCCGTCTCGATACACCCACGACTAAGAACAATTAAAGGATGAACTTGTAGACTACCCTGGCCCCACTAGTATGATCTGCATCATAATCCTGGTATTCACGTAGACATCCTAAGGGCTTTATCAACATGTGAGAAAAAAGACATGTCATGACCCGAAATTCAGTTCGTGACCGGCACTTAAATCACGCAACGTCTAAAGGCGTAACGTAACTTAAGTAAGCCGAAGCCCAGAAATCTAAACCTTTTAAAAAAAATAAAAGAGGTGAAATTTTGAAATAAAGGTATGATGAAATCAAACGGTTTCTTGAATGCATAGAAAAAGGAACCTGAAAATGCAAGTTGATTGCACTGTTAGTTATATGTATGCCCTAGAGGCCATTACTATACATAGGATGTATATTGTAGTGGATGCTTGGACATATATAGGGAGGACTTTCTTGCTCGACATGATAGTATGCTATCTGGTTGCTCTTTATCTTAACGTGTACATTGATTGTCTCTCTGCTACATGTTGGTAAAGCCCTTAGGATGTGTACTTGACTACCTGGACTATGATGCAGATCATACTAGTGGGGACATGGTAGTCCATAAGTACATCCTTCAAGGTCCCTCGTCGTGGGTGTATCGAGACAGGGCATCGATGCACCAGAGTAGACTAACGTATACGCATCTTGACCCATATGATGGGCGATGGATGATCCCATATCCATCGGTGTTTGACATCAAGGATGGTGTACGGGTGCTCAGTGGAGCTGGGTACACTGGACGGACTTGCCGAGAACTCCCAGATGGTATTATACCTCACGTCAGATGGCAGTTCTCTGGTGACACTGGTACAGAGTAGTTTGTTGACCCGAGATCGTCATAGAGTCTTGTGTGATTCCCACTGTGCTTTGATTTCCACCTTACCACATCCAAGAGGGCGTGCAAAACGGTGGTTTTTGGGTACAGTCCTGAATCATATGGAGGCAATGAGCGATAGGAGGGGATTCGTCTCTCCCGGTATAGGGAGTTGATGTTGCGCTGTGTTCGATTGGCTATAACCGGAAATCCCTGGCCAGGGTTGCTGAGATTTACTGGTAAGTGTTACCAGTAGTTTCTCGAACTGTTATAGACCTCATATCGACACGACTTATCGAGCTATTGGGGTCTGACGTTTACCACCCCTAGGCAAGATATGCGACATATCAGACGACGAGACCGGACTGTACGGTAAGTGTTACTGGTTGGATTCACAGGAGTGTGAGCGGGCTTGCTCGTTGATCTTCTGATCGCTCAATACCCGGGTGGCCGTTATGTTTAGCAGACTGCTTGCGGCTTGTGGGTGTTTGATATGATCATCACCTGCTGCCGGCGTATTGACGAGTCTTTAGAGTCCTACACAGAGGTTTCCTGGCTCAAGCGAAACGAATTATGAGCGCATATGAGATATGTGCGGGATCGAGAATAATACCAGTATGTCATACTGTATTCTATTCTCGCGATTTGTATCATCGGTCGGTTATATGTGATATAGCCGGGTTACCGAATCAAGTGTTGATTCGATATATTGATACTCTTGATATTAGTCGGTTATATGCAGTATGACCGGATCATTAAATCAAATGTTGATTTAATGATTTAATGTATAATTATATATTTGATATATTACTTTACATTAACTAGTATTTGTTCACTTAAGATGGATTTTCTCACTAGATTGTGCACATTGTATATATGATATATTCTTGTGCACTTGTTTGTATCATGTTTGATGATACATGCAAACTTGGGTGTGTATGCTTTAAACCATGTTTATTTAATGGTTAGGGTTTTGTTTTTATTTATTTATTTCATAAAAAAAAATGGTGGCTTTTTCTTTCTTTGCTTTAAGCTTCATGAAGCTTCTTAGCATTTTTCAAAATCTTAACCATTTTGTCTTTATGCTTTGACCTAACCATCACCTAAACTATGGTTTGCTCTC
This sequence comes from Agapanthus africanus, assembly GCA_030015575.1. Lineage (NCBI taxonomy): Eukaryota > Viridiplantae > Streptophyta > Magnoliopsida > Asparagales > Amaryllidaceae > Agapanthus > Agapanthus africanus. Next base: position 164,224,054 of record JASDDO010000001.1, read on the forward strand.
TACATGAGTTTACTTCACCCATGGTTGGATTATGATAGATATCACTTGATTTTCTATTTTTAATAATTAATTCTTTTCTTCTTCTTCTTCTTCTTAATGAAGAAAAGAAGAAAGCTTTCTTGAAAAATTCTAAGTGATGAAATCAAGTGAGAAATCCAAATCCAAAGTGAACCCACTTCCTATTTCTTCATCCTCTACCACTTGCCATGTTGTATAGGGTGTTTTCTTCACAAGTTTCATGAGCTAGTGAAGATGGAGCTTGAGTTAGAGTTGCCTCGACGTAGATCATCTTCGGCATCGAAGTCAACGACTTAGCCCGTTCATTTCTCCGACGAAACCATCGCTAGAGTCCGGGATCCCGGTGATCGCAGCGAAGGGACGTCATCACGGAGCTAGAGAAGTGGTGGACCGGATCTACAAAGGTTGTATTTCCATTCACTTAGTAGTTAAGTTGTTAACTTGCTTGCTTTTCGCCTATCCTCTAGTTAACGGTCGCATTAGGGTTTCTCGGCACATAGAAAATTTTGAATTTAGCATGGTTGATGCCTTATGGAACCTCTTGAGTGTGCCAAGAACCTTACAGTGGTATCAGAGCCTATCTAGAGCTTTAGGCGAAGTGTAAACGAAGCTAGTAGTCCGATCGAACCCGATATCCCCCGATTTCACCCCTCTCTGTACAAATTTTAAAACAGTGGCTTTTTCCAAATTAAAAATTCTCAAAAATATCAGCAGGCAACTACAAGGGTTACTGTGAAGCACGTGACTGTAATACGACTAAAGCGCCGCGGAACCGCGGCCTTAACATGGTATTGGCGGCGGTTCCGCGGCCGTATGTAAAGACCAGGGAATCATTTTTGCACAGTAACCTCACCTGGTGTTTGCTGATTCTTCTGGGAATTTTTATGTTTCACTCAAGAGTTGAGTTTTCTGGGGTGTATTGGGGACTCGATAATTCGATCGGATTATTTAACTTTGTTTATTAAGTTTTTACGGATAATTTTAGAACATGTTAAAAAGTTCGACCGGATATAAATACCCAATTTTTCCCCTGCCGGGAAATTTCCAATTGTTGGATTTTTCCGTGGTTTAAGAACGTTCTAAGTAGTGCAAGTAACGCGATGGACCCTCTAGAAGACAACAAACCTTAACTCGATTATGTGACCGTCCAGAACTGCCCTTTGAACCTTAGGGTTTGGGGCAGTACGGCGTGCCACATGTGAGGCGTTGGCTTGACCCTTCTACGGCTGGACCGTTGGTACTGTGGCATGAAGTGAATGTTTTTAAACTTATTTCATGTGTTGAGCTGTTTCGGGAAAACTTGGGTGTTTGATTGTTCGATCGGAAAGTTTAACATTTTCTATTTATCTGGAATGTGATACAATATTTGGAATCCACAAATAGTTATGAGATAACTGATTTGAATATTATAAACATAGCACTTTAGTCTCAATTTGATCGGTTGCCACGGAATTTTGATGTGATCAAAAGTCCGTCGCAATCATATTGTGTACACGAATACTCGCCGGTAAACTTAATAGATAGCCATGCCCCATAGCCCCGACCAAGTGACTGTAGGAGAACCCCGTAGCCAAAAACATCCGTTCGGGTGCTTGCGGCAGCGGTGTTCCGTCTTAGTTCACTTCGTCGACGGTATCGGGGGTGCGGCCGTCTACTAAAGTTTGCGACGAGCATTCGTTCAGGATGTCGGGAATCTTGTTGAATTGCCCGACTTGATATTGAAAAGTGTTTTCGATAATGAGACTAAAATGCGGGGTTTATAATTGTTAGTCATGTGATGTCTAAGGAATTCATTTGGTTAGGCATGCGATGTCTAAAGAGATTGCGGATTTCAACTGTTGTAGTCTTACACTTTCTTTTCTGCGACCGTAAATGTAATATGTGATATCGCCGGTTTCGTTGCTATATGTCAACGACAATTGGGATGCGCATATTTACTTACGTTGATGACATATGATGTTATGTGTTGCTGGATATGTTATATTGGATCGTCGTGTTTGAATAGCTGGGGAGGTTTTTATGTGAGATGAGTGTTTTTCATTTTCATTCATGTAAAAACTTGTATGTAATATTCTTTTATTAGGGCACTTCCAGGTTGTGGAAGAGGTCACATTTTGTATATTATTTACTTTTCCGCACTAGGATAGACCCAAGGAGGAGAGCACAAGTAACCGGGTTCTGGAGTCGAGTGGGAGACCAATTCGAGGAGTCGAGTCCGGGTCTCCTAACTCAAGAATTGGTAGGGTTGCTTGCCGCTCTCGTAGGGGTCTAGGGGTATGGGTTTGGCTATTCATCGCGACCGTGGAATCCGTGTTTTATACAGGCTAGTATTGAAAACACGGACGTCCTAGTATATCCAATGTTTCATATGTTTCTTCTGCTGCGATATCTTTGATGTGATCATTTGATATGTTGTGATGGATACTGTATATAGTATATATGATATATTATATAGACGTTACTTATGTTTTGCACTCGCGCTAGCCCTGCCCCGCTCTGTCGTTAGTTACCTAACCTAACGGTGCACGAGGGGACATCGAGGCGAATGCGGATGTCATAAGTGTACGTCGTATTTATCTGTGATGTTTAGGTGTTTTAAATGATGGGACTTCATTAATGTGATTAATGGAAGAAAAGAAACCTAAAGATGTTGTGGAATCGAATTTCAAAAATAAAACAGGTAGCTACAGTTCTTGCTTTGCACAGTGGTATATATGATATATCCTGCACCTTATTCGATGAGGAAAGGGCCGACGATCCCTTCACCGGGAGTGACCCCTTTAGCAATAACTGACAGATGCTACAACTCTCGGTTTGTCTTTTGATTGCTTCTATAGTTTCTGCTTTGCACAGCGATATATATGATATATCCCGCACCTCATTCGACGAGGAAAGGGCCGACGATCCCTTCACCGGGAGTGACCCCTTTAGCAAAACTAGAAAAGCCTCAAAAACACTCCATTTCAAAATTCATTCGATCCTACAACGATATAAAGTTCATTACGCAATAGGTTTTCAGAAAAACCTGTCGTAGCCCTCCGTCATTTCAGATAAGCCCTGCTTAGTATTCGTGCTGCGTTTGTTGACCTTGTCAAAGCGCAGTGTGCGGTAGCTAACCAGTATTTATCTGCTTATGCATATGATGCAGATTGGGTTAGTGTAGTCGTACGGCCTTGTTGACCTTGTCAAGGGTCGTGCGGGTGGGTTTGATTCAATCAAGAAATGACGGGTTGAACTTGACTTATGGTCTATGGTTTGTTGACCTTGTCAAGGCCATAGATCGTTTGGGGCAAAACATTATCGGGAATTTCAAGTGTTGAAATTTGCAATAAGATTGCATACCTTCTATGAGATAGTTGGATCCCGATACCTGCTGCGAGTAATTGTTACTCCTGGGAGAGTTTTACACATTACAATTAGCCGATCAAGTAGGTGTCTAGAAAGGTGTTAACGAGGTTACGCCTCTGGGAAAACGAGGTTTACTATAATTAGGTTCGTGCGAAAGCACAGGGGACCTCCCTCAAAGTACCGACACTGGCCTGGCTGAAAGATTGGCGAACTTGTAACGTGTAATTAATCCCGGCTAGTCTTTCCTTTTAGGGTTTGAAGGAAGATTTGATAAAAACAGTGGGAGCCATCCTGATTAGATAAAAATAATAACCAATCTATTCTTGCAAGAGCGCACGCAGAGTGTTTTCTTCTCTCTCTCTCCAGGTAGCGACCATATCATGCCTTAATCAAGATAATAATATGGATGTATTGACCGAACCCACTTGTCATACTGAGCTGGGGAACATTGATCCCGCTCCAACTTATAATTGTTATAAGACAGAGCAGGAAATAGAGGAATACCTGAATTCCTATGCCGCCCAAACGAAGAAAGTGCATATGATGCATCTCCTTCGGGTGTGTTCATTACAAAGAACTGTTTCTCTGTATCCTCTACGTCCTGGGTATTTGATACCGGATCAGGATCCCAGATATGTAATCTGTTACATAGGGCTACAGAAAGGTAGAGAACTGAGAACGGATGATAAGTTTCATGAGACAGAAAACGGTGCAAGTGTTGCAGCCAAGTCTGTTGGTCACTGTCACCCTGTATCCCAAATACATTGATTCTGAACGAATGTTATTAGATACCGAACCTGATATACAAAATCATATCAGTCTCTTTATTATTAAAGAAATGATAAAATTTTGTATTGTTGGATAATGTTTTGAACATTTCCTATATCAAAAGTTGATCGGTTCAGGCACGTTATCTAAAAGCATTGATGTTCTAAATCAGACTACAGTTCTTAGTATACAGAATACACACAAGAGGAAGAGTTCAGAAATGAACGGATCTTTCTTGAGGTATTGTAGACTAGGCCATATCAATGCGACCCGACTAGCTTAAGTTACATTTTAGATGCATATTTAAATCAGTTTGAATTTACATCTTGTGAAACTTGCTGGTCATGTCACAGAGATAAGATGACCATAGCTCTATTTAATGGAAACAGAGAAAGAGTTAGTGAACTCTTGGGATGATACATGTTGATGTATAAAGGTCCCCTGTCTACACATACCAGGACCGGTTCTTTGTACTTCATTACATTCTCTGATGCTCACTTAAGATTCAGACATATGTTCCTGTTGAAACACAAGTCCGAACCTTTTGAGATATTCACAGAATATAAGTTAGAAGTAGAGAACTCAAATATGGGTATAAGTATTATGTCCAATGATGAGATCAAGGAGGAGAATACTTGAGCACGGAATTCCTGGATTATTCTAAAGGAGAATAAGATTCTCTCTCAACATTACTCCTCCGTATACACCATAGCACGATGGTGTATCGGGGCGGGGCAATCACACCCTATATGATATGGTGTGCTCTATGATGAGTACTACTGAGTTACCTATTTCCTTTTGGGGGTTGTGCACTTGAGAAGTTGCATACCTATTGAATAAGGTTCGAATCAAATCAGTTGCCTACCACTTCATATGTGATATGGAAAGGGAAGAGCCCATATCTTAAGTTGGTTAAGATTTGGGGTTGTCCAGCCTATGTCTAAAAGAAAAATCCGGACAAGCTCGAGGCCAGGTCTGTTATGTAGTACTGGAAAGGTTCCAGCTATACAAACTACAGCAAATGGTTTGATAGAACCAAAGAATTCAATAGTAACCAACGAACCTCAGCCTCTCCGCCGATCTAGCAGGGTTCCTCACCCACCTGAGAGATACTTCGGTTTCTCTATGACAGTGGGAGCGAGAATTGCATCATGAGATGATGACCCAACTAGTTTCGAGCTGGCCATCAGGAGTGGGACTCTGTAAGAATGGCTGGATGCTTAGCGATCTGAGATGGAATCCTTATACACCAACAAAGTATGGACTTTAGTTGCTTTATCTGAAGGGTTAAATTCCCATCAGGAGCAAGTATATCTTGAGAAGATTACTTGGTGTACTTAGAAAAGTTGAGACTTTCAAAGCTAGACTTGTTAAAGGTTTGCATCATTGACCAGATATGGATTTTGTTGAAACCTTTTCTAAGTAGCTATGCTTAAGTCCATCCAGATCCTACTTGCCACGGCTATATACCATGACTACGATATCTGGTGGTTGGGTGTCATGACTGCTTTTCTAAAATGATGTTTCAGAAAAGAGAGCCTGTAAGTACACAGTCAGAGGGCTTCGTAGACAGTGGGAGCAGCGGAAACGTGTGCAAAATGTTTTATGTGATAAAGCAGGCATCGCGGAGTTGGAACATCTGTTTTGATGTATTAGTCAAAGAGTTTGACATCATCAAAATGGTAAATGAACCTTGTATAAACAAAAAGGTAGTAGGGAGTATGGTGACGATCCTCGTAGAGTACATGGATGACATACTCTTGATAGAGAAGGAGTTTCCTATGCTACGCTCGATCAATCTCCGCTTATCACAATGATTCTCCACATAGGATCAAAGTGATACCTACTAAATCCTGGGTATTGGATCTATGAGATAGATCTAAATGGATGTTAGGATTCTCACTAGATGTAGTGAGATGGTATCAATCGATCCTGGAGAGAATCACTGGAAGTGTTCCAGGGTGATAAGGACGACTGAATGTCAGTCACAGGCATTGTCTTTACCCTCTATGGAGGGACGGTATGTTGGAAGAGTTCCAAGCTAGATACCGTGACATACTAGACGATTAAAGGCAAGATACATCGCTACTTAAGATGCTACCAAAGAGGCTGTCTGGGTGTATATTAGTTCATGAGATGAACTTAGTTCCTCCCATTGTGTGACAATGGAGTTGTGGCTTATGCCTAAGAATGACCGTCCCATCAGTGATCCAGATATATTCTGAGGTAGTGTCACCTGATCATGGAGATAGTTGATCTCCAGAGTGATCGAGGTTAGGAGAGTAGACTCAGAGGACAACACGGCAGATCCATTCACAAAGGCATTTTCCCAGAGAGAGACTATTATGGGATGGTTGAGTATGAGATACTACAACCACTGCTATCAGATGGCCCTAGTGCAAGTGGGAGATTGTTAGTTATATGTATGCCCTAGAGGCCATTACTATACATAGGATGTATATTGTAGTGGATGCTTGGACATATATAGGGAGGACTTTCTTGCTCGACATGATAGTATGCTATCTGGTTGCTCTTTACCTTAACATGTACACTGATTGTCTCTCTGCTACATGTTGGTAAAGCCCTTAGGATGTGTACTTGACTACCTGGACTATGATGCGGATCATACTAGTTGGGACATGGTAGTCCATAAGTACATCCTTCAAGGTCCCTAGTCGTGGGTGTATCGAGACAGGGCATCGATGCACCAGAGTAGACTAGCGTATACGCATCTTGACCCATATGATGGGCGATGGATGATCCCATATCCATCGGTGTTTGACATCAAGGATGGTGTACGGGTGCTCAGTGGAGACTGGGTACACTGGACGGACTCGCCGAGAACTCCCAGATGGTATTATACCTCACGTCTGATGGCGGTTCTTTGGTGACACAGGTACAGAGTAGTCTGTTGACCCGAGATCGTCATAGAGTCTTGTGTGATCCCACTGTGCTTTGATTTCCACCTTACCACGTCCAAGAGGGCGTGCAAAACGGTGGTTTTTGGGTACAGTCCCGAATCACATGGAGGCAATGAGCGATAGGAGGGGATTCGTCTCTCCCGGTATAGGGAGTTGATGTTGCGCTGTGTTCGATTGGCTATAACCGGAAATCCCTGGCCAGGGTTGCTGAGATTTACCGGTAAGTGTTACCAGTAGTTTCTCGAACTGTTATAGACCTCATATCGACACGACTTATCGAGCTATTGGGGTCTGACGTTTACCACCCCTAGACAAGATATGCGACATATCAGACGACGAGACCGGACTGTACGGTAAGTGTTACTGGTTGGATTCACAGGAGTGTGAGCGGGCTTGCTCGTTGATCTTCTGATCGCTCAATACCCGGGTGGCCGTTACGTTTAGCAGACCGCTTGCGGCTTGTGGGTGTTTGATATGATCATCACCTGCTGCCGGTGGATTGACGAGTCTTTAGAGTCCTACACAGAGGTTTCCTGGCTCAAGTGAAACGAAATAGGAGCGCATATGAGATATGTGCGGGACCGAGAATAATACCAGTATGTCATACTGTATTCTATTCTCGCGATTTGTATCATCGGTCGGTTATATGTGATATAGCCGGGTTACCGAATCAAGTGTTGATTCGATATATTGATACTCTTGATATTAGTCGGTTATATGCAGTATGACCGGATCATTAAATCAAGTGTTTATTTAATGATTTAATATATAATTATATATTTGATATATTACTTTACATTAACTAGTATTTGTTCACTTAAGATGGATTTTCTCACTAGATTGTGCACATTGTATATATGATATATTCTTGTGCACTTGTTTGTATCATGTTTGATGATACATGCAAACTTAGGTGTGTATGCTTTAAACCATGTTTAGTTAATGGTTAAGGTTTTGTTTTTCTTTATTTATTTCATAAAAACAAAATGGTGGCTTTTTCTTTCTTTGCTTTAAGCTTCATGAAGCTTCTTAGCATTTTTCAAAGTCTTAACCATTTTGTCTTTATGCTTTGACCTAACCATCACCTAAACTATGGTTTGCTCTCTACATGAGTTTACTTCAACCATGTTGGATTATGATATATATCACTTGATTTTCTATTTTTAATAATTAATTCTTTTCTTCTTCTTCTTCTTCTTCATGAAGAAAAGAAGAAAGCTTTCTTGAAAAATTCTAAGTGATGAAATCAAGTGAGAAATCCAAATCCAAAGTGAACCCACTTCCTATTTCTTTATCCTCTACCACTTGCCATATTGTATAGGGTGTTTTCTTCACAAGTTTCATAAGCTAGTGAAGATGGAGCTTGAGTTAGAGTTGCCTCGACGTAGATCATCTTCGACATCGAAGTCAACGACCTAGCCCGCTCATTTCTCCGACGAAACCATCGCTAGAGTCCGGGATCCCGGTGATCGCAGCGAAGGGACGTCATCACGGAGCTAGAGAAGTGGTGGACTGGATCTACAAAGGTTGTATTTCCATTCACTTAGTAGTTAATTTGTTAACTTGCTTGCTTTTCGCCTATCCTCTAGTTAACGATCGCATTAGGGTTTCTCGGCACATAGAAAAATTTGAATTTGGCATGGTTGATGCCTTGTAGAACCTCTTGAGTGTGCCTAGGAACCCTACATGCACTAGTTGAAAAACATGTTTCATCTTTTAAAAATTTGGGTAGCACCTCCCTTGTATATTTTGATCCAAAACCACATATACATAACAACAATAAAGGCATCCCTAAGTGGGAGCTAGCTCTTCACTAATCGGCGGAATCACAACCACGCAAGTCAGAAATATATGTATACGACGCCCAACGGTGAAGATCAACACAAAAGGATAATGTAAATAAATCAAGACATCAAATCCCCCAATAGCGAACATATAACCAATTGCTCTAAGTCTCGCAATCACAAATCTTTCTAAGTCTTACTAATTATACAAATACTAGTTTCTGATTGATGGAGTTAACTAGATACAACAGGAATAATAATACAAGAGTGGGCACGATCCAATGTGTCCCACCTACCAAAGAAAATCACCCGAAAGCAAGTTGTGTGCCAGCGATACCGCTACTGATCCATGCGGTCAAACCTGCAAGAACTGTGGCACAACGGGGGTGAGTTGCCAACTCGTGAGTAGAAAACATCAGCAGGTAGAAATTGAATAAAACAACGATTCCTAGGTTAACTATATCATAAAGGTAATAAGGGTGACCGTGTCTGCATATATGCCAACAATAAAATCAATGCTTGTATGCATGTGGATATCATCCACGTGTCCTATCAATGACACAACAACATCATGGAACCTGAGTGTCCAACATCGACACTCGAAACATCATGAAAGCATAAGCATGTAAATATGAGGATATCAATCAACGTGTGTCCGTCAACGAAACATCAAAATCATGGAACCTGAGTGTCCAACATCGACACTCGAAACATCATGAAACCCGTGTCCAGCATCGACACGTAAATCCTCATATCTCGGGCTCCATCAGTCCGGATCGGCCCCTGGGCTCCATCAGTCCGGATCGGCCCATATCATCTCACGACTCTGGTCGGTATCCTCGGGATAACCGCCGAGTCCATATACTGTCACCGGTAGGTAGTGCTCCCCTGCCAGGCTTACTGCCTAACTATACGAGTCTTCTTCCCCCAGGGTACCTCACCGGGTCCACCATGTACCCGCAGACGGTGCCTATCGCTCCTCGAATCGGGTATACGCATAGCTCATAACCGAGAAAACACATGGTGGACGCCTCAAAATACCATATCAAGAGAAACCAGGTTTTTAAAACAATACATACTTTCTTTTGAAATATAACCACGGTTCTCAAATCCAGAATCTCATGAAAACAGCATCTCAATGCAAATAATTGTAAAGCATGATGTATGCAAACATAGAACAGAAATGTGAGCATATCCGTATATCATGGAACATAGAATAGTGATGTGAGCATATCAGTATATCATGCAAACGAGTCCTGTGATACTACTAAACAATTAAGAGTAATAGCATGATATAGCAAGTTGACTGTGTAAGTGACATGGCAATTATTGATGATGAAAGTGTGTGACTCGGCAATCTGTGTAAGTATAACATACACATCATCGATAATTGTGTAGGTGTACTAGCACAGGTATATGTAATGCAATGAGAATATCATGGACGTAGCATAAGGTACATCGTAAGCGAAATGCTATAAGGTATACATATCTAATCCAATATCTATGTAAAGGTTAAACTAAGCGGTGTAAACAGGGATTAAATATCTATGACATATCTGAGTCGATGAATCTATCAATCGGCAATCTATCCTCATAACATCATGTACGGTACAATCCATCGTACGGCGGTATTAAGCAATTAGGGATTTTATCAACCTATATGATAATGAGGGTACGAACCTAACGTCTCGTACGGCATGACACTCATCAATCTTATAAATATATAAATGTCTCACATCACATTAGCATCAATCTCATATCATGTTTTGGCAATAGTATCTATACTCTCATATCACCTCGCATCCGTATATCAACATATCAAGCCAAGTCATCTTATTTAGTCACATTCTCTTTTCATCGCCTCAATATCTCACATCAAGTAATCTTATATACCTTTATCTTATTTTACCGATCTCATAACACATCTATCTCAATCTTATCATATTCATCGATCACATGTCATATCCTTATACATCTCGTTTTATATCTTATATCAATCGTATCCGAAAGTTTCTCACATGGTTCTCCAACCATATTCTATATATACTGGTTTCTGTTTATAATTTGCGGGGGTAATATATGCCATCCACCCGACCTCCCCCGTAGATATAAATCTACTAACATGCGGAACTCCTTGTTCAGTCGTAGTCAATGTGCTTCGTCGTCTCGGAATCCACGTGAGGGTACCTACAATCAATACACAATTGCAATGCTATTAATATCAATTCTAAAATCCAATACGGCACACAAATTGCTTATAAGTTAGAACCTATAGCCTATACATACAAAAACAACCAAACAACCCTCGTCGTTGACGTAAAAAAATCCAACGACCAAATCTCATATCAAATATCAAAACCAAGAAATTCCAATATCGGAAAACATAACCAAAACCAACCCAATATGCTCCCAGATTTTGGCTCAGGTCAATTGGGACTAAACAAGTAAGTTCAGGGGATAGGTTATAGGGTAATCAAGCTACAGCCAAAAACTTAACGCCAGACTCCCACAAAAATCTAGCGACACTGCCCTAAAATCCGATCTCGCCGGCCTACAGGAGGATTCTTGGGTTCGTATTTTGGTGGTGGGTTTCTAGGGGTTTATCTAGGTTAATGATATTGCTTGTTTTCCTCATAACCATCCCAGGTTGCTCCAGATACCCTGTAGGCCAACAATACTTCACAAAACTAGCAAGGAAAATTTCTAAGTTCTTATTTTGGTTTCTATTCAGTGTTCTAGGCCATAAAATCAACACTAAGGTCTTGTAAATAGCCACTACATAACACAAGTCCACACAATCACCCAAACCCTCTCTTGTAATTTCCAAACATCACTAATCAACATCGATTTAACTCTAAACTAACAATAGGATAAACTAAACACAATAACTTAACAAAAGTCTAGAATTATACCTCATTTGGCAACTCAAGAATTTTCTTGAGTTGCTCAAAGTCTTCAAAATCCAACTTTGATTGGTCCAAAGTGTTGAGGATGAAGTTGTGCATCTTTTTAATGAAGGGAGTATAGGGTTTTGATGAAAGATTGGAGATGGAACATGAGGGTAGAGGAGGTGGAGGAAGAGATGAAGAAGGAGATGAAGAAAACCATGGGGAAAATGAAGGGGGCAGCCCACTCTCTCTCTCTCTCTCTCTCTCTTATCCTCACTCTCTCTCAAATATCACATGTCATGTTACACTCTCTCTCTCTTGCCCATGCCTATTATTCTATTCTATTTCCTTTTCTCTTTTTCTTTTTCTAAACCAAATATCAACAAATACCAATGAAACAACATGCAACCAAATGCAACATGTCATGGTGCACTAACCATGGAAAAATGTAGAAATACGGATTTGGCCTAATCGCGATTAATAGTGCACTAATCAAGTTTAATTTTAAACGTGCATATAATTAATTATAAAAATGCCCAAATCCGATAAATATATTTTTAAATGAATAAATCATTTTAATCACTAATTATTTCACAAATATTGGTATATATTTATACAATTTTACGAAAACCCCAAATTCACAAATCGGGTAGTTTTCGCGAAATATATTATTTTAATATTAAATTCCAAAAATAATATTTTATATTTTCTGAAATGTTACAATCTTTCCCTCTTAAATAAATTCAGTCCCCGAATTTAAATTTAAACCCCCAAATGCTAAAACATTTCAATAATCAGCTCAAATCAACGGGGCTCCGAAATCACGGAATATACAGAAAAACCACAGCGCATAGTGTGCGCCTGAAAACGAGTACGAAACTCAAAATCGAACTCCGTCAAGCGTCGCGCAAATCATCAGATTTGCACGCAAATCATCGGAGTTACAATGGAGATATAGATCTCGAAATCCAATATGCACCAGTCAAATACTATAATATGTGAATAGTACGCATCCTTGGAAAAATCTCCTAAAACTGAATAAACCACATGCAAAATCTTTTCTGAATCGCCGTGTGATGCGTAACTCACGGCATAAGTGACGGACGCTCATTTGTAAAGAAATAAATATACGTTCATATACTTTTTGCTCAAATATACGTTCCGCCCTTTTGAAATATCCCAAAAGGTTTTCCTTTGTAAACGTTCGTGTCGCTCGCGGACACGTAGGAAATAACGAGACTATAGCTTCTTTTTGAAAACCTCTTGTTAAACTTTTAATGCATGCAAAGTAATCAGGTACTGTCCTCGGATCAGTCCTGTTCGGCCACTATATAATATAGTACCTATCATGAAAATAAAGTGCTCAAGAGCAAAATCAGCCTCGAAAGGCGTATCCAACACCACGTACGTCTGGTGCGCACGGAAATCAAAGTCAAATACAACTGCTATGAACGTGCACAAAAACCAAACTAAGTGCAACCGGTGTGCACAAAATCATCTGTCAAATGCAACGGGTGTGCATGACAACAATATCAAGTGCATCTAGAGTGCACAAAAATCTCAACCCAGTGCAACTAACTTGCACGAGTGAAAATCCCAATCGAGTGCATCCGTCATGCACGAATGAAATCTAAATCAAGTGCATCCAACATGCATGAATAAAAATCAAAATCAAGTGCATTCGGTGCGCACAAAATCCCACACCATGCGCCTAATATGCGCAAAAATCCAACCAAAGTGCGTCAGGTCCGTATAAAATATCTAGTGTAGTAGCATGCACGAAAACATAAATCTGGTGAAAACAAATGCACGAAATAGAAATCCGGTGCAGCCAATGCACGATATACAAATCCGGTGCAGCCAATGCATGAAATACAAATCCATATCTCAAATGCTCACAAAAACAACACCGAGTGTACCCAGGTGTATAAAATCATAAACGTGTGCAACTGCGTGCACAAAACATGTATCAATGCACTGCAAGCATATGTGAGCTAAACTGAGCGCAAAAACCAAATCGAGTGCGTACCACATGCACAAAATCAAATCAACCGTCTGAAATCCACGAAATCATAAACACGTGCAGTCAAGGCACAAAACCGATACCAAGTCCAATAAATATGTACAAATCGCAAAACGATGTAGCGGTGTATAAGGATAAATCCAGTGCAATAACTGAGAACAAAAGAAAACATCTAATAGGTGCAGCCATGGTGCATGAACACATAAATCAAGAAACCCAATCATCGAAACTCAAATCCAAATGATATAAACGTGATACTCGGATCAAAAACACAAATCGCAACAAATGACATTGAGGTGCATCTTCTACAATGTCGAAAAATGCCGGTGCGCCCAAAACTGGCAGAGCAAGAACATCCGCCTGCCTCCTGCTCATGGTCTAGCGTCCTCTGTCTCTGGGTCCTCATTTATCTATAGATTACCATTTTCGCAATCCATTGGCTCGTTGGCCCGGTCAGGTGTACTAACGGAAACGATTCCGCTCTGACACTCCTCTGGTCATCTCTCGGCCAATTAGCATGACCACTCGTAAAGCAGCACGTCACTGCTGTCAGCCTCTGGCCCTCTGAATACACGTGACACAACTGATCCTCGGTGCAAATCTTATCGCAGCAGTGTCCTATAAGGAACCTGCTCCAGGTCTCTTCCAATCTTGCCTATGCCGAACTATATGGAGGCTGGTAATCTTACATAATCTTTTCTCGTTTTCTGGACATCTGTGTTCTAAGCACAGCATTTCCTCGAAAACTGGTTGTATCCCAACGCCTCTGTATACCTATCCGATCTTTAATCTTAACGGGGAGTAACAACATCTCGTACGAACCTCTTGTTCCACTCGTCTTTATTATCGTCCACTTCGATGTCACGTCATGCTATCTGCGTACTGCAATTGTTCTTGGCTACAGTCAATCCGGAGTCTCTCACACGGACTCGAAATTATGAACTCGGTATCTTCATCACTCTGTAGAAGATATCTAGTCAAACACGTCCTCGGGAACTCGTCCCAACTATCGGAGGAATATACTTTATTCATCCGCTCTCAATCAACTCACAATGCATCTGGATGAGGTCCTTCTATCTAAAATTGGTCAACTTACTGATCTCCTATCGGATCATCCAACGAACAACGTCATCTCTAGGTCGATCTAGTCTAGATCTGAGTAAGATTCTCCATACTGGAAATCTTCAACTCAACTGGGCCTGCGTCGGTGCATCAAATCATACGAATCATCTCAGTCGCTCAACTCAACTCAAGATAGACTAGCTATCTACTGTTGCATCTTTGCCTAAAAGCTCCAGCGATCTCAGCTCAATAAACTCTGGAAGCGACATCCCATCAATCTCAGCAACAGCTGGGTCATCTGTCTACAAGGTAGACAACGTCACGATCTCTGATGTAGGCTGTACATCAACAGTCCTCTCACAACAGGCAGCCTATATCAGTAGCCCGATCACCCGGTGCAAAACCGAACACTCGCCTCAAACGAGAGGTCACAACATAAACGCTAAACCGATACGTTCCCATGTCACCAGAAAACACGATGGTCGGTCCTCGTCCATGACGAGCTCGCCCTGACCACATCACTAGCAGCAGCTCAATCTACGCTCAAACCATTGTGACAGGAACCTCAAGTATATATCGAAGAAGATAGATCAAAAGAATGAAAGAAATCTGCAGATCCAGAATGGATATATGATCATAAGGAGGAACGGAATCAATGAGAGTATGATCATTGGAACGAATAGAATCAAAGATCTCAAATGGATGCATGATCATGGGAACGAAGAGAATCACAGATCTCAAGATATGCACATCCTAAGGTCACTTAAGTGGAGTATCGTATCGTAAGTATGCCGCGGAACATATGCACGGTACGTCACTCTACTTGAGTTACCTACTCCATCAATCAGGGTCAATCTATGTAACGAAAGTTCGGGTCTAATACCCCCATGTTCAAGTCTAAGTTCCGTAAGGTCAAGCCTAGGCTCCGAAATAGATTACGCCCCAGATTCCACATGGTCAAACCTTGACCTGAGCCAAGGTTAAACCTAATGCTCTGATACCAACTTTGTCACGACCCGAAATTTAGTTCGTGACCGGCACTTAAATCACGCAACGTCTAAAGGCGTAACGTAACTTAAGTAAGCCGAATCCTAGAAATCTAAACGTTTTTATAGAAAATAAAAGAGGTGAAGTTTTGAAATAAAGGTATGATGAAATCAAACATTTTCTTAAATGCATAGAAAATGGAACCTCAAAATGCAAGTGGATTACACTAGTTCAAAAACATGTTTTGTCTTTTAAAAATTTGGGCAGCACCTCCCTTGTATATTTTGATCCAAAACCACATATACATAACAACAATAAAAGCATCCCCAAGCGGGAGGTAGCTCTTCGCCAATTGGCGGAATCACAACCATGCAAGTCAGAAATATATGTATACGACGCCCAACGGCGAAGATCAACACAAAAGGATAATGTAAATAAAGCAAGACATCAAATCCCCCAATAGCGAACATATAACCCATCGCTCTAAGTCTCGCAATCACAAGTCTTTCTAAGTCTTACTAATTATACAAATACTAGTTTCTGATTGATGGAGTTGACTAGATACAACAGGAATAATAATACAAGAGTGGGCATGATCCAATATGTCCCACCTACAAAAGCAAATCACCCGAAAGCAAGTTGTATGCCAGCGATACCGCTACTGATTCATGCGGTCAAACTTGCAAGAACTGTGGCACAACGGGGGTGAGTTGCCAACTCGTGAGAAGAAAATATCGGCAGGTAGAAATCGAATAAAACAACTGTAGGGTTACTTAGCGCGGCAACAAGGTTTCGAGAGGCATCGTCCATGCCTTTTTCAAATTTTTGCCATGCTAAAGAACCCTAACTCTAGAATCTTAACTAGAGAATTAAACAATACAACATACAAACAACTTTGCATACAAAGTGAATGAGGAATACAACCTTTGTATACCGTTCCTTCACTTCTAATGCTCCGTGTAGTAGTCCCTTCGCTCCTAGTAGTGAACACCCGAACTCAAGTAAGGGTTCACATGAAGAAATGAAAAAGCTTGCTCGAAGTCTTCGAGGCCGAAGATGATCTACGTCGAGGAGACTCAAGCTCATGCTACATCTTCACTAATGGTAGATTTATAAAGCAAACACCCTAAACTAAATGGATAATATAGTAGAGGATGATGAAGTAGGAATTGGGCTCTCTGTAGATTTCTTTCTCTCACAATATTTTCTCACTTAGAAAAAGCTAGCAAGCTTTTTCTCAAATGAAGAAGAAGATGAAGATGGAGATGAGAATGAACTCATGAGGTGAGAATAGCAACCATGGGTGAGTTAGTGTCATACATTAACTCATGTAGAGAATAAACTATGGTAAGGATAATGGTTAGGTTAATAAATATCTCAAACAAAACAAAACTAGTGGACTTAGTCAATGGTTATCAACAAGCTTCTCCAAGCTTCTAGCCATGACAAAATATCACCAATTTATGATTTACTTTGATAAATAAAAACCCAAGGATTATCCTAACTATAGTGTAAGTCTCATACACCCATGAAGCATGTGGCATCAAGCATGACACTATAAAATGTACATTAATATATATCACATATATACTATATGCATACAAGTGAGAAAAAGAAATGTTTAGTGAGCAGATATTAGTTAATGTAAGTTAATATATCAAATATATAATTATACATTAAATTATCAAATCAACACTTGATTTAATAATCCGGCTATATCACATACAACCGACTAATATCAAATGTAACAACTTGTCGAATCAACACTTGATCCAATAACCCGGCTACATCACATATAACCGACTATTATCACATATTGCGAGAATAGAATGCGGTATCACATAGCGCATTAATCTCGGTCCCACATATATCACATAGGTGCTCCTACTTCGTTTCGCATGAACCAGGAAAGCTCTGTGTAGGACTCCAAAGACTCGTTAATACGCCGGCAGTAGGTGATGATCATATCAAACACCCACAAGCCGCAAGAGGTCTGCTAAACGTAATGGCCACTTGGGTATTGATCGATTAGAAGATCAATAAACAAGCCTGCTCATACTCCTACGAATCCAATCAGTAACACTACTGTACAGTCCGGTCTCTTCGTCAAATATGTCACATATCACAGCCTGGCGGTGGTATAACGTTAGACCCCAAAGTCTTGCCGATGCAAGGTCCATAACAGTTTGAGAAACTACTGATAACACTTACCAGTAGATCTCAACAAACCTGGCTAGGGATTTCCTGTTATGGCCAATCGAGCATAGTGCAACATCAACACCTAATACCGGGAGAGAAGAATCCTCTCCTATCGCTCATTGCCCCCATGTGACTCGGGACTGTACCCAAAAACCACCTTTTTACACGATCTCTTGACCGTGGTATGGTGGAAATCAAAGCACAGTAGAAATCACACAAGGCTCTACGACGATCTTGGGTCGACAGACTAACCTGTACCAGTGTCACCAGAGAATTGCTATCTGACGATTGGTATAATACCATCTAGGAGTTCTCGGCGAGTCCGTCCAGTGTACCCAGTCACCACTGAGCACACGTATACCTTCTCTGATGTCAAACACCAATTGATGTGGGATCATCCATCGCCCATCATATAGGTCAAGAAGCGCATACGCTAGTCTACTCTGGAGTATCGATGCCCTGTCTCGATACTCCCATGACTAGGAAGATTTGAAGGATGTACTTACCGACTACCTTGTCCCCACTAGTATGATCTGCATCATAATCCTGGTCAAGTACTCATCCTAAGGGCTTTATCAACATGTAATAGAGAGACAATAAGTGTACATGTTAAGATAAAGTGCAACCAGATACCATACTATCATGTCGAGCAAGAAAGTCCTCCCTATATATGTCCAAGCATGCACTAAAATATACATCACATGTACAGTAATGGCCTCTAGGGCATACATATAACTAACAATCTCCCACTTGCACTAAGGCCATCTGTTGCAGTATCTTATACTCAACGTCCTATAGAAGTCTCTCTAGGGAAAGACCTTTGTTAGTGGATCTGCCGTGTTTTCCTTCGCGTCAACTCTCCGTACCTCGATCCCTTGGAGATCAACCATCTCCCTGATCAGGTGTTACTTGCCTCTGAATATGTCTGGAACGCTGATGGGACCTGAGTTCCTAGGTCAAAACCACAACTCCATTGTTGTCACAATAACAGTTATTGGACACTCAATGGTAGGAACTATGTTCATCTCATGAACAAGAAATGCCCAACAGCCACTTTGGCAGCATCGTTGGTAGCGATGTATTCAGCCGTTATCGTCTAGTATGCCACGGTATCTAGCTTGGAACTCTTCCAATATACCGTCCCTCTACTGAGGGTAAAGACAATGCCTGTGACTAACTTTCAGTCGGCCTTATCACTCTGAAAGCTCGAACCAAGAACTTTCTTTTAGTGCTTCTCAAGTACTTAAGAATGTCCTCCACTGTTGTCCAATGATTCTCCTATGATCCAATTGATTCCTGATCACTACACCTAGTAAGCCATCTACATCTGGTCTGGTACATAACATCGCATACATGATAGAGCCTACTGCCGAAGCATAGGATATCCCTTGCACGCGAGCTCTCTCCAAATCAATCTTAGAAGACATCTTTTTGGAGAGAGTGATTCCTGAGTATGTGGACGAACCACCACGCTTAGAATCTTCCATACTAAACCCCTTTAGTACGGTATTAATGTACCTGGATTTGGGACAATCCCAACATCCACTTAGATCTATCAACATAGATCATAATCCACAAGATGTAGTAGGTATCATCTAGATCTTCCATGGAGAATCCTCGTGATAAGAGGAGCTTGACCGAGTGTAGCATAGGAAACCATTTCCTATCAAGAGTATGTCATCTATGTACAATACATGTAAGACAACCTTACTCTCTACCACCTTCTTGTATATACAAGGTTCATCTACCTTTTTGATGAAGTCAAACTCTTTGACTGCCACATTAAAACAGATGTTCCAACTCCGCGATGCGCGCATTGATCTTGACGGACTTAAGCAAAGCTTTGAAAGTCTCAACTTTTCCATTTACACCAAGAATCTTCTCAAGATCCATTTGCTCCCGATGGGTTTTACCCTTTTAGGTGCAACATTCAAAGTCATACTTTGTTGGTGTACATGGATCCATCTTTGATCGCATAGCATCCAGCCTTTACACAGAGTCCCCACTCGTGATGGCCTGCCTTAACCTAGTTGGGCCATCATCAACCATGATGTAATCCTCGCTCCCACTATCACTGAGAAGACCGTAGTATCTCTTAAGTGGATGAGGAACCCTACCAGATTCGCGGAGAGGCTGAGGTTCGTTTGAGACTATTGAATCCTTTGGTTTCACCAAATCATCAGCTGTTAGTTTGCCTAGCTGGAGCTCCTTCCAGTTCTACCTTAAGACCACTAATTTCTTCACAAAAAATTCATTTTCTAAAAAGGTGGCATGCTGAGAAACAAAACACCTTTTGCTTCTCAGAGTGGTAGAAGACATTCCCTCGCAAATGTTTAGGATATCCAACAAACTTACAGAACTGATCTTGCCTCGAGCTTGTCCGGATTTTGCTTTTCAACATAGGCCGGACAACCCCATATCTTAACTTGTTTAAGACATGGTCTCTTACATTCCATATCTTATATGGAGTGGAAGGCACTTATTTGGTTGGAACCCCATTCAATAGGTATGCAGCTTCTCAAGTTCATAACTCCAAAAGGAAACGGGTAACTCAGCAATACTCATCATAGAGCACGCCATATCTGTTGGATTCCTTAGCACCATACTGGGTTTTCATAGCAACTACCATGCCAATTTCAAATTTTCTAGAGTGCTAATGAACCTTAACCTAGGATCTAGCTAGAATGAATAGACAATAAAAAGCATGTAATCTACCATTACACTAAGTGAACAAGGAATACAACCTTTGTAGACCGGTCCTTCACTTTTAAAGCTCCGTGTAGTAGTCCCTTCGCTGCGAGTAAAGATATCCTAAACTCTAGTATGGGTTCCCTTGGAGAAATGAACAACCTTGCTCGAAGTCTTCGAGGCTGAAGATGATCTACGTCGAGGAGACTCAAACCCAAGCTACCTCTTCACTAGGTGATGAACTTTGTGAAAAGAACATTCTAAACTAAATGGCAAGTAGTAGAGGATGATGAAGTATGAAATGGGCTCACTTTGGATTTTATTTTCTCACAATATTTTCTCCATTTTCCATGAAGCTAGAGAGCTAGAGGAAGGAGATGAAGAAAACAACTAAAGAAAAATCAAGTGGTCAATGGCAACCATGGGTGAGTTAATATCATATATTAACCTTTGTAGAGATTAAACCATGGTTTAAGATAATGGTTGTGTTAATAAATATCTTAAGTGAGACAAAATTAGTGGACTAAGTCAAAGATGCTTTAAGCTTCTCCAAACTTCTAAGCATGATAATTTCTTACTAATTTTGAATTACTTAAAATAAATAATAACCCACCATTTTGATAAGCATGGTGTATTATCAAGCATGACACAAAATAATGTACACCAATATATATCACATATATACTTGATGCACAACCAAGTGAGAAAAGAAATCTTAAGTGAGCTAATACTAGTTAATGTAAATTAATATACCAAATATATAATTATACATTAGATTATTAAATCAACACTTGATTTAATAATCCGGCTATATCTCATATAACCGACTAATATCATGTGTATCATTTCATCGAATCAACACTTGATTCGATAACCCGGTTATATCTCATATAACCGACCGATGACACAAATCGTGAGAATAGAATACGGTATCACATACTCGTATTAATCTCGGTCCCGCAAATATCTCATATGTGCTCCTACTCCGTTTCTCCTGAGCCAGGAAGTCTCTGTGTAGGACTCTAAAGACTCGTCAATACGCCGGCAGCAGGTGATGATCATATCAAACACCCACAAGCCGTAAGAGGCCTGCTAAACGTAACGGCCACCCGGGTATTGAGCGATCAGAAGATCAACAAGCAAGCCTGCTCATACTCCTGCGAATCCAATCAGTAACACTACCGTACAGTGCGGACTCTTCACCTGATATGTCGCATATCTCGCCTAGGGGTGATAAACGTCAGACCCCAATAGCTTGATAAGTTATGCAGATGTAAGGTCCATAACGGGCGAGAAACTGCTGATAACACTTATCAGTAAATCTCATCTACCCTGGCCAGGGATTTTTAGTTATGGCCAATTGAGCATAGCGCAACATCAACCCCCAATACCGGGAGAGACGAATCCCCTCCTATCGCTCATAGCCTCTATGTGACTCGGAACTGTACCCAAAAACCACCTGTTTGCATGACTCGGTAAAGCCGTGGTAGAGTGGAAATCAAAGCACAGTAGGAGACACACAAGACTCAATGACGATCTTGGGTCAACAGACTAACCTATACCAGTGTCACCAGAGAACTGCTATCTGATGTGAGGTATAATACCATCTAGAAGTTCTCGGCGAGTCCGTTTAGTGTACCCAGTCACCACTGAGCACTCGTATACCATCTTTGATGTCAAACACCAATGGATATAGGACCATCCATCGCCCATCATATGGGTCGAGAAGATATACGTTAGTCTACTCTGGAATATCGATGCCCCGTCTCGATATTCCCACGACTATGAACATTGAAGGATGAACTCATGGACTGCCCAGGCCCCACTAGTATGATCTGCATCATAATCCTGGTAGTCAAGTACACATCCTAAGGGCTTTATCAATATGTAACAGAGAGACAGTAAGTATACATGTTAAGATAAAGAGCAACCAGATAGCGTACTATCATGTCGACCAAGAAAGTCCTCCCTATATATGTCCCAGCATCCACTATAATATACATCTCATGTACAATAATGGCCTCTAGGGCATACATACAACTAACAATATCTCATAGGGTGCGATACCTCTGCCTCGATACACCGTTGTGCTGCGGTGTATATGAAGGAGTAAGCTGAGAGAGAATCACATTCTCCGTTTAGAAAATCCAGGAACACCATGCCCAAGTATTCGCCTCCTCGATCACATCGAAGGACTTTAATACTTCTACCCGTCTGGTTCTTAACTTCAAGCTTATATTCCTTGAATTTCTCAAAAGTTTCAGACTTGTGTTTCAACAGGAACATATGTCCGAATCCTGAGAGATGATAATTGAATTTAATGAAGTACGAAGAACCAACCTTGGCATTTGTAGACATAGGACCGTATACATCATCATGTATCTGTCCCAAGTTTTCAGTAACTCTTTCTCTGTTTCGAGTAAACGGGGTATTGGTCACTTTACCTTTGTGACTAGACTGGCAAGTATCATAAGATGAAAATTCGAACAGATTCTTATATTCATCTTTATGTAACTTAGCTTGTTGTGTCGTATTGATATGACCTAGTCTACAAGGCCACAAGAAGGATTCGTTCATTTCTGAACTATTCTTCTTGTGTGTGTTCTATATACTTTGAACTGTGGTTTGATTTAGAACGTATATGCCATTACATAACGTGCATGATCCAATCAACTCTTGATTAAGGAAAATGTTCACAACATTATCCATCAATACAAAATTATATCCTTCTTTAACTTAATAAAGAGACCGATGTAATGTTGTACATCAGGTTCGATACGTAATAATATTCGTTCAGAATCAATGTATCTGGTAATACAAGGTGATATCTGCCAACTGATTTGGCTGCAACAATTGCACCATTCTCTACACTAGAGAACAATCGCCTATTCTCAGTTCTCTACCTGTCTATAGCCTATGTAACAGATTACATATATGGGATCCTAATTCGGTATCTCATACCTAGGACGTAGAGGACACTGAGAAACAGTTCTTGGTAATGAACACACCCGAAGAATATGCATCAACATGCTTATTCTTCAATTGGGTGGCGTGGAAAACCGGATAATCCCCTATTTCCTGCTCGGACTTATA
Source organism: Agapanthus africanus (assembly GCA_030015575.1). NCBI lineage: Eukaryota > Viridiplantae > Streptophyta > Magnoliopsida > Asparagales > Amaryllidaceae > Agapanthus > Agapanthus africanus. The sequence goes on from JASDDO010000001.1 coordinate 164,247,833, forward strand.
ACAGTTATAAGATAGAGCGGAACCAACGTTCCCCAGCTTAGTATAATAAGCATGTTCGGTCAAAGCATCCATATTATTATCTTGATTAAGACGTGACATGGTCACTACCAGGAGAGAGAGAAGAAAACACTCAGCGTATGCTCTTGCAGGATCTGATTAGTTATTATTTTATCTAATCAGGATGGCTCCCACTGTTTTTATCAAATCTTCCTTCAAACACTAAAAGGTAAGACTAGCCGGGATTAATTACACCCTATAAGTTCGCCAATCTTTCGGCCATGCCAATGTCGGTACTTTGAGGAAGGTTCCCCGTGCTTTCGTACGTACCTAATTAAAATAAACCTCATTTTCCTAAGGGCGTAACCTCATTAACACCTTTCTAGACACCTACTTGATCGGCTAATTGTAATGTATAAAACTCTCTCAGGAGTAACTCTTACTCGCAGTGGGTATCGGGATCCAACTATCTCATAGAAGGTATGCAATCTCATTGCAAATTTCAACACTTGAAATTCCCGATAATAATATGCCCCTAGCGTCCTATGACCTTGACGCAGACCAACAAACCATAGTCCGCTAGTCAAGTTCAACCCATACATTTCACAATTGAATTAAATCCACCTGCACGACCCTTGACGCAGGCCAACAAAGTCGCACGACTACCCTAATCCAATCGCATCGTATGCAGCAGATAAGCACTAGTTAGCTACCGCACACTATACCTTGACGCGGGCCAACAAACGTAGCATGAATACTAAGTAGTACTTATCTGAAATGACGGAGGGCTACTACAGGTTTTTAAGAAAACCCTTTGCGTAATGAACTTGATATCGTTGTAGAATCGAGTGATTTTGAAAAGGAGTGTTTTTTAGGCTTTTACTAGTTTTGCTAAAGAGGTTACTTTCGGTGAAGGGATCTCGACTCTTTTCTTATCGAATAAGGTGCAGGATATTTCATAAATACCACTATGCAAAGCAAAAACTATAGAACCAATCAAAAGAAAAACCAAGTGGGTTGTAGCATCTTCCAGTTTCGCTAAAGAGGTCACTCCCGGTGAAGGGATCTCGGCTCTTTTCTTATCGAATAAGGTGCTGGATATTCTACAAGGAATACCGCTATGTAAAGCAAGAACTAGAGCTACCGGTTTTTAAAACAAGATTCTGCAACATCTTTAGGTTTCTTTTATTTCATTAATCACATTAATGAAGTCCCATCAATTATGCTTCCTAAGCATCACAGAAGAAATGAAAGCAACAATAGTTATTATATATCATATATATAATATAGGCATTCATCTCAGAATATATCAAGTGATCACATCACAGAATATCAGCAGCAAAAGAACACATATGAAATATTGGATATACTAGGAATTCCGTGTTTTAATTAAGCCAATAAAAAACGTTCCACAGTCGCAATGAATAGCCAAACCCACATCCCTAGACCCCTACGAGAGCGGCAAGCAACCCTACCAATTCTAGAGTTAGGTCTCGACTCCTCGAGATGGTCTCCCACTGGACCCTAAAACCCGGTTACTTGTGCTCTCCTCCTTGGGTCTATCCTAATGCGGAAAAGTAAATAATATACATCAATGGTGACATCATCCTCAACCCGGAAGTGCCCCAATAAAAGACTATTACATACAAGCTTTTACACGAATGAAAATGAAAAACTCTCATCTCACATAAAAGAAACCCGGCTATTCAAAACACGACGATCCAATATAACATATCACAGCAACACATAACATCACATGTCATCAACGTAAGTAAATATGCGTATCCCAATTGTCGTTGACGTATAACAACGAAACTGGCGATACACCACAAATTACATTTACGATCGCAGAAAAGAAATTGAAAAGCTACAAAAATTAGAATCCGTAACTTCCTTAGACATCATAAACCCAATGTATCACAGACTTTTGATTTCATGACCAACCAAATGAATTCCTTAGACATCACATGCCTAACAATTATAAACCCCGCATTTTAGTCTCGATATTGAAAACACTTTCCAATAACCTGTCGGGTAATTCAAAAAGATTCCCGATAACTCGATCGAAAGCTCGTCGGAAACTTTAGTAGACGGCCGCACCCCCGATACCGTCGACGAAGTGCACTAAGGTGGAACACCGCAGCCGTGAGTACCCGAACGGATGCTTTTGGCGACGGGGTTCTCTTATAGCCGCTTGGTCTGGGCTATAGGGCGTGGCTATCTAGTAAGGTTACCGAGCGAGCATCCGCGTACACTACATAATGGCGATGGACTTTTGATCCGCATCAAAATTTCATGGCAACCGATCAAATGAGACTAAACTACTAGATTTATAACATTCAAACTAGTTATCACATAACTAATTTTGTGGATTCCAAATATTGTATCACGGTTACAGATAGCTAGACGATGTTAAACTTTTTAATCGAATAAACAAACACCCAAAATTTTCCAAAGAGCTCAACACTTGAACGGAGTTCAAAAAGTAGCCAGAACATGCCACAGCTCTTATGAACCATCCGTAGAAGGGCTGACCCATGCCTCACTCATGTCGCCGCGGAACTGCCGCAAACCCTAGGGTATGACCGCGGTTCCACGATCCAAAAAGTCGAGTTTGGATATCGTTCTTCTAGAAGGTCCACATAATCACTTGCAAGATTTTCTGAAGATTTTAAACTTGAAAAAAATCCAACTCTTGGAAAATTTCCAGCGAGGGAAAATATGGGTTATTGATATCCGTTCGAACTTTTTAGCGTCGCCTAAATAACCCGAATAAATGTTAGAATTATGACTACGAAACACTCCGAATTGCCTTTACAGAAAGTTAACATCTCATGCAATTTCAGCAAAAACAAGCAACACCTGAAACACCAAAATCCAGAGACTGGAACACCCTAAAAATTTGATGCCAAAAAGCCCAGAATGACCCGGTGAGCTCGGATTTTGTAGTGATGTGGCCAGCCAAAAACCGACCAAAATGCTTCAAATTTTGATAGTGTTCATGTTATATCACATACAACATTCTGCAGTTGCTAAAAAATTTTTTAGAGGCCATTTAAAATTCGACAGAAACTAGGATTATGTTTCGTGTGTTTCAGAGTTGTTTTGGTTTCGTAATCTAACAAACATCGTCTAATTCTCTAGCTTGGTTCTGATACCACTGTAAGGTTACTTAGCATGGCAGCAAGGTTTCGGGAGGCATCGTCCATGCCTTTTTCAAATTTTTGCCATGCTAAAGAACCCTAACCCTAGAATCTTAACTAGAGAATTAAACAATACAACATGCAAACAACTTTGCATACAAAGGGAATGAGGAATACAACCTTTGTAGACCGGTCCTTCACTTCTAAAGCTCCGTGTAGTAGTCCCTTCGCTCCTAGTAGTGAACACCCGAACTCAAGTAAGGGTTCACATGAAGAAATGAACAACCTTGCACGAAGTCTTCGAGGTCGAAGATGATCTACGTCGAGGAGACTCAAGCTCATGCTCTCTCTTCACTAATGGCAGATTAGTGAAGCAAACATCCTAAAATAAATGGCTAATATAGTAGAGGATGATGAAGTAGGAATTGGGCTTTCTTTAGATTTCTTTTTCTTACAATATTTTCTCACTTAGAAAAAGCTACCAAGCTTTTTCTCAAATTTAGAAGAAGATGGAGATGGAGATGGAGATGAGAATGAACTCATGAGGTGAGAACAGCAACCATGGATGAGTTAGTGTCATACACTAACTCATGTAAAGAATAAACCATGGTAAGGATAATGGTTAGGCTAATAAATATCTCAAGCAAATCAAAACTAGTGGACTTAGTCAATGGTCATCAATAAGCTTCTCCAAGCTTCTAGCCATGAAAAAATATCACTAATTTATGATTTACTTTGATAAATAAAAACCCTAGGATTATCCTAACTATAGTGTAAGTCTCATACACCCATGAAGCATGTGGCATCAAGCATGACACAATAAAATGTACATTAATATATGTCACATATATGCTATATGCACACAAGTGAGAAAAAGAAATGTTTAGCGAGCAAATATTAGTTAATGTAAGTTATTATATTAAATATATAATTATACATTAAATTATCAAATCAACACTTGATTTAATAATCCGGCTATATCACATACAACCGACTAATATCAAATGTAACAACTTGTCGAATCAACACTTGATCCGATAACCCGGCCATATCATATATAACCGACTGTTATCACATATCGCGAGAATAGAATGCGGTATCACATATGCGCATTAATCTCGGTCCTGCACATATCACATACGTGCTCCTACTTCGTTTCGCATGAACCAGGAAAGCTCTGTGTAGGACTCTAAAGACTCGTCAATACGCCAGCAGTAGGTGATGATCATATCAAACACCCACAAGCCGCAAGCGGTTTGCTAAACGTAAAGGCCACTCGTGTATTGAGCGATCAGAAGATCAACAAACAAGCCTGCTCATACTCCTACTAATCCAATCAGTAACACTACTGTACAGTCCGGTCTTTTAGTCAGATATGTCGCATATCACAGCCTGGCGGTGGTATAACGTCAGACCCCAATAGCTTGATAAGTCATGCCGATGCAAGGTCCATAACGATTCGAGAAACTACTGATAACACTTACCAGTATATCTCAGCAACCCTGGCCAAGGATTTCCTGTTATGTCCAATCGAGAATAGCGTAACATCAACTCCCAAAACCGGGAGAGACAAATCCCCTCATATCGCTTATTGCCTCCATGTGACTCGGGACTGTAACCAAAAACCACCCTTTTGCACGATCTCTTGACTGTGGTATGGTGGAAATCAAAGCACATGTGTTTTTAGATCGATCCGCATAACGGTTTAGGAATTACATCGTTTTTATTCACTGATCGTAAAACAGAAAACTGCAGTTATCGGTCAACTTCTAAGACACATAACTTGGTATAAAGTTATCCAAATTGAGCAAACTCAGGTGTTTTTTATATCTACATCGAAAGATATAGATTTTATTAGTTTTAAGTTTTTACTAAAAACCGACGTAAAATATAGAAAACCGCGTTACAATATTAAGTGACGGATCTGGACAGAATCTGTTCCGATTCGCACACTGTTTTTAAATTGGACATAACTCGAACACCCGATGTCCGTTTGTGACAAAATTTAGATGTGTAGATGCATAATTGATAGAAATATAATTTTATGTATATTATATTACTTATAAACACATGAAACAACCCAATATAGGCTTTGCAATATAACATATAGTTGCTGTCCAGAAATCTGAATTTCTGTTTTAAACGCTGATCTTAAAATGATCATAACTAGAGTTTCAGGAATCCAAATCACATGAATCTTGGTGTTGTGGATAAGTATATCGAAATACCTACAATTTTATAATAATTTTATTAACCTAAAACCTGATGGAAATTGACCAAACCTATGTTTTAAAAATATGTGACGGTGCCGAATAGATTCTGATCTGTTTTGCGCGACGATACGAAAACAGATATATCTCCCAAACCGGTAGTCTTATTTAGGTGAAACTGGAACTCACGCATGAAAAACACTTATAGACATATTTTTGTTTATATTACGCATTCGTTTGACTTGATTAATTAGTCCTTCATAATATTTCTTTACAGCATTGTTTATGGTAGTTACTTGAATAATATACTTGACTCATTTCATGCTCTTCGAACATGTATACATATTTATCTTGATTTTTAAATTGTTTTATGTACATAAAGACGATAATTAAATACTTGAGGTGTATTTTGAAAACTATACAAAATTATTTTTAAATAAAACCCCCTCAAGTTCTATAAATTACCCTAAGGACCCTAGTAAATATAGGTTTAAGAAATAATCACGTTTCTAATTGTCTGACTCGGGTTTGAGTATGATTATATCCGACTTGAATATGATTCAAGTACAATCTACAATCTACAATATTCCAATTCAATATGAACACATGAATTCATGAATCCAATTATCAATCTATACAACTTGACTAGACCGAACCATGGATATATATTCCATTTACATGATTCTCAGTATTCCATTTACATGACTCTACGGTTATAACCGTTTTCTGATATCATGGTTTCGGTCAGTCAGTAAATCACTCATACAATCAATACAATTTTACAAGATAACAATACAAACAAGATATCGCGGGGTTTAAGGGGTAGATTGGTACGGAAGGTGTTAAAGGTGGCACGGGGTGGTCAGATTTAATACACCTAACATGAATCCAGTTGCTGTTGTACCGTGGCATAAACGGTTCCTTGTACTATACGTGCCCCTAGTCTCTGGCATATAGAGACTCCCCTCATATACATTGGCATCCTTCTGTATCAAGCTACAAACAACAACGTTGACATAACATTACAACAATAGTATACAATTTTAAAAGATATCTTCTTATTCTGTCTTTTCTACTTTCCTCTTACCTTTGGGACTTACCGAGGGACCTGTTCGCTGACGACATTCTGTTTCTTTCTTCTTTGAATGTCATCAGGCGATTTGGACCCAGCGGAGATCGAGCAAGCTCAAGAGGACTTGGAGCAGTTTGCTGAAGATCCTGCACTTTAGTTTCATTGTACACCTTTTCTTTCTGTACTTTTCATTTCCTGCTATACCACTGTTTAGGCATCCTTTTATTTCAGTTGTATTTCCTTTCATGTATTGTACAAAGAATGTTAATAAATAAAAGTTGTTGTTCTTTTATTTCTTGTCTCTTGTGTAATTATTTTATATTGCTTAGATACGCCTAGCGTATGTACTTCTGAGTATATACGTAGCGGACCTCGTCGCGTCTCCTTCGCCGTACACTGGGAAGCAGGGCGTGACAACTGCTATCTGATGATAGGTACAATACCATCTAGGAGTTCTCGGCGAGTCCGTCCAGTGTACCCAGTCTCCACTGAGCACCCGTATACCTTCTCTGATGTCAAACACCAATGGATGTGGGATCATCCATCGTCCATCATATAGGTCAAGAAGCGCATACGCTAGTCTACTCTGGAGTATCGATACCCTGACTCGATACTCCCACGACTAGACACAATTGAAGGATGTACTTACCGACTACCTTGTCCCTATTAGTATGATCTGCATCATAATCCCGGTAGTCAAGTACTCATCCTAAGAGCTTTATCAATATGTAATAGAGAGACAATAAGTGTAAATGTTAAGATAAAGTGCAACCAGATAGCATACTATCATGTCGAGCAAGAAATTCCTCCCTGTATATGTCCAAGCATCCACTACAATAAACATCACATGTACAGTAATGGCCTCTAGGGCATACATATAACTAACAACGACGATTCCTAGGACAACTATATCATAAAGGTAATACTATGATATCTAGGGTGACCGTGTCTGCATATATGCCAATAATAAAATCAATGCCTGTATACATGTGGATATCATCCATGTGTCCTATCAATGACACAACAACATCATAGAACCCGAGTGTCCAACATCGACACTCGAAACATCATGAAAACATAAGCATGTAAATATGAGGATATCAACCAACGTGTGTCCGTCAACGACACATCAAAATCATGGAACCTGAGTGTCCAACATCGACACTCGAAACATCATGAAACCCGTATCCAGCATCGACACGTAAATCCTCATATCTCGGGCTCCGTCAGTCCAGATCGGCCCACGGGCTCCGTCGGTCCGGATCGGCCCATATCATCTCACGACTCCGGTCGGTATCCTCCGGATAACCGCCGAGTCCAAATACTGTCACCGGTAGGTAGTTCTCCCTTGCCAGGCTCACCGACTAACTATACGAGTCTTCTTGCCCCGGGGTACCTCACCGGGTCCACCATGTACCAGTAGACGGTGCCTACCGCTCCTCGAATCGGGTATACTTATAACTCATAACCGATAAAACACATGGTGGTCGCCTCGAAATATTATATCAAGAGAAACCAGGTTTTTAAAATAATACATACATTCTTTTGAAATATAACCACGGTTCTTAAATCTAGAATCTCATGAAAACAGCATCTCAATGCATATAATCATAGAGCAAGATGTATGCAAACATAGAACAGAAATGTGAGCATATCCGTATATCATGCAACATAGAATAGTGATGTGAGCATATCAGTATATCATGCAAATGAGTCCTGTGATACTACTAAATAATTAAGGGCAATAGCATGATATAGCAAGTTGACTGTTTAAGTGACATGGCAATTATCGTTGATGAAAGTGTGTGAGCCGGCAATCTGTGTAAGTGTAACATACGCATCATTGATAATTGTGTAGGTATACTAGCACAGGTATATGTAATGCAATGAGAATATCATGAACGTAGCATAAGGTACATCGTAAGAGAAATGCAATAAGGTATACGTATCTAATCCAACATCTACGTAAAGGCTAAAATAAGCGGTGTAGACAGGGATTAAATATCTATGACATATCGGAGTCGATGAATCTATCAGTCAGCAATCCGTCCTCATAACATCACGTACGGTACAATCCATCGTACGGCGGTATTAAGTAATTAGGGATTCTATCAACCTATATGACAATGAGTGTACGAACCTAACATCTCGTACGACATGACACTCATCAATCTTATAAATATATAAATACCTCACGTCACATTAGCATCAATCTCATATCATGTCTTGGTAATAGTATCTATACTCTCATATCACCTTGCATCCGTATATCAACATATCAAGCCAAGTCATCTTATTTAGTCACATTCTCTTTTCATCACCTCAATATCTCACATCAAGTAATCTTATATACATTTATCTTATTTTACCGATCTCATAACACATCTATCTCAATCTTATCATATTCATCGATCATATGTCATATCCTTATACATCTCGTTTTATATCTTATATCAATCGTATCCATAAGTTCTCACATGGTTCTCCAACCATATTCTATATATACTGGTTTCCGTTTATAATTTACGGGGGTGCTATACGCCATCCACCCGACTTCCCCCATAGATATAAATCTACTCACCTGCGGAACTCCTTGTTCAGCCGTAGTCGATGTGCTTCGTCGTCTCGGAATCCACGCGAGATTACCTACAATCAATACACAATCGCAAGGCTATTAAAATCAATTCCGAAATCCAATACGGCATACGAATTGCTTATAGGTTAGAACCTATAGCCCGCGCATAAAAAAACAACTAAACAACTCTCGTCGTTGACGTAAAAACATCCAACGACCAAATCTCATATCAAATATCAAAACCAAGAAATTCCAATATCGGAAAACATAACCAAAACCAACCCAATATGCTCCCAGATTTTGGCTCAGGTCAATTGTGTTAGTTATGTGTATGCCCTAGAGGCCATTTTTGTACATATGATGTATATTATAGTAGATGCTTGGATATATATAGAGAGGAATTTCTTGCTCAATATGATAGTATGCTATCTGGTTTCACTTTGTCTTAACATGTTGATTTGTATTGGGTTACTGTCTTACTCTCCCATGTTGATAAATCCCTTAGGATATGTACTCGACTACTAGGACTATGATGCAGGTCATACTAGTGGGGCCAGGGTAGTCCAAGAGTACATCCTATAATTGTTCCTAGTCGAGGGTGTATCGAGACAGGGTATCGATACTCAAGAGTAGACTAATGTATACGCATCTTGACCCATATGATGGGCGATGGATGATCCCATATCCATTGGTGTTTGACATCAAAGATGGTGTACGGGTGCTCGGTGGAGACTGGGTACACTGAACGGACTCGCCGTGAACTCCTAGATGGTATTATACCCATCGTCAGATAGCAGTTCTCTGGTGACACTGGTACATGCTAGTCTGTAGACCCGAGATCGTCATAGAGTCTTGTGTGATTCCTACTGTGCTTTGATTTCCACCTTACCACATTCATGAGAACGTGCAAAATGGTGACTTTTGGGTACAGTCCCGAATCACATGGAGGCAATGAGCGATAGGAGGGGTTTCGTCTCTCCCGGTATTGGGGGTTAATGTTGCGCTGTGTTCGATTGGCTGTAACTGGAAGTCCCTGGCCAGGGCTGATATGGAGATCTACTGGTAACTGTTATCTGTAGTTTCTCGACTCGTTATGAGCCTCACATCGACACGACTTATCGGTAACTGGGGTCTGACGTTTACCACCCCTTGACTGGATATGCGACATATTATACGAAGAGACCGGACTGTACGAGAGTGTTACTGATTAGATTCACAAGAGTGTGTGCAGGCTTTCTTGTTGATCTTCTGATCGCTCAATACCCGGGTGGCTGTTACGTTTAGCTGACCGCTTGTAGCTTGTGGGTTTTTGATATGATCATCACCTACTGCCGGCGTATTGACGAATCTTTAGAGTCCTACACAAAGGTTTTCTGGCTCAGGCGAAATGGAGTAGGAGCACATATGTGATATGTGCGGGACCGAGAATAATACGTGTATGTGATACCGTATTCGATTCTCGCGATATGTGATATCGGCCGAGTACATGTGATATAGCCGGGTCATCGGATCAAGTGTTGATTCGATGAACTGATACATATTATATTAGTCGGTTATTTGCAATATAGCCGGATTATTAAATCAAGTGTTGGTTTAATAATCTAATGTATAATTATATATGTGATATATTACATTACATTAACTAATATAAGCTCACTTAAATGATTCTTTTTCTCACTTGATGATACATTGATATATATGTGACATATGTTAATTGTATTATTTTCTTTTGTTACATAATATATATGTGATATGTAAAATTGTAACATGCTAGGTTACAAATGCAACTAGGGTTTATGAGAGTTAAACCATGATTAGGGTTAAAGTTAGGTTAACAAATATCTAGGAAAATATCAACAAGGTGGACAAAGTCAACCAAGCAAAATATCTTAGCATAAATCCACAAAAATTGAATTATCCAAAATAAAAATGTAAACCCTAATCTTAACCCTAATCATGGTTTAACTCTCATAAACCCTAGTTGCATTTGTAACCTAGCATGTTACAATTATACATATCACATATATATAATTATGTAACAAAAGAAAATAATACAATTAACATATATCAAATATATATCAATGTATCATCAAGTGAGATAAAGAATCATTTAAGTGAGCTTATATTAGTTAATATAATGTAATATATCACATATATAATTATACATTAGATTATTAAACCAACACTTGATTTAATAATCTGGCTATATTGCAAATAACCGACTAATATAATATGTATCAGTTCATCGAATCAACACTTTATCCGATGACCCAGCTATATCACATATACCCGGCCGATATCACATATCATGAGAATCGAATACGGTATCACATACACGTATTATTCTCAGTCCCGCACATATCACATATGTGCTCCTACTCCGTTTCGCCTGAGCCAGAAAACCTCTGTGTAGGACTCTAAAGACTCGTCAATACGCCGGCAGTAGGTGATGATCATATCAAACACCCATAAGCTGCAAGCGGTCAGCAAAACGTAACAGCCACCCGGGTATTGAGCGATCAGAAGATCAACAAGCAAGCCTGCACACACTCCTGTGAATCCAATCAGTAACACTCTCGTACAGTCCGGTCTCTTCGTCTGATATGCCGCATATCCAGTCTAGGGGTGGTAAACGTCAGACCCCAGTAACCGATAAGTCGTGTCGATGTGAGGCCCATAACAGGTCGAGAAACTACTGATAAAACTTACCAGTAGATCCCCATATCAACCCTGGCCAGGTACTTCCAGTTACAGCCAATCGAACACAGCGCAACATCAACCCCCAATACCGGGAGAGACGAAACCCCTCATATCGCTCATTGCCTCCATGTGATTCGGGACTGTACCCAAAAGCCACCGTTTTGCATGTTCTCATGAACGTGGTATGGTGGAAATCAAAGCACAGTGGGAATCACACAAGACTCTATGACGATCTCGGGTCTACAGACTAACATGTACAATGTCACCAGAGAACTGCTATCTGACGATAGGTATAATACCATCTAGGAGTTCTCGGCGAGTCCGTTCAGTGTACCCAGTCTCCACTGAGCACCCGTACACCATCTTTGATGTCAAACACTAATGGATATGGGATCATCCATCGCCCATCATATGGGTCAAGATGGGTATACGCTAATCTACTCTGGAGTATCGATGCCCTGTCTCAATACACCCTTGACTAGGAACAATTATAGGATGTACTCTTGGACTACCCTGGCCCAATAGTATGATCTACATCATAGTCCTAGTAGTCGAGTACATATCCTAAAGGCTTTATCAACATGTGAGAGCAAGACAGTAACCCAATACAAATCAACATGTGAAGACAAAGTGAAACCAGATAGCATACTATCAAATCGAGCAAGAAAGTCATCTCTATATATATCCAAGCATCCACTATAATATACATCATATGTACAACAATGGCCTCTAGGGCATATACATAACTAACAATCTCCCACTTGCACTAAGGCCAGCTGTTGTAGTATCTCATACCCAACATCCCGAAGAGTCTCTTAAATTTTATTTGGGGTATGGACTTTGTGAGTGGTTCCGCAGTGTTGTCCTTTGTGTCAACTCTCCTGACCTCGATCTCGCGGCGATCAACTATATCCCAGATCAGGTGATACCGCCTCAGAATATGTCTGGATCTCTGATGGGACCTGGGTTCCCTGGCCAAAGCCACAGCTCTATTTTTATCACAATACAAAGGTATTGGATTCTCAATGGACGGAACCACTCCAAGTTCAGTTATGAACTTCTTCATCTAGACAGCCTCTTTGGCAGCATCGTTGGCAGCGATGTATTCAGCCTCCATCGTCGAGTCTGCCACGGTTTCCTGTTTGGAACTCTTCCAACAAGCCGCCCCTCTATTGAGGGTAAAGACAAATCCCGAGTGCGACTTAGAGTCGTCCTTATCACTTTGGAAGCTCGAATCGGTAAAGGACTCCACCTAGAGTTCTCCGTTACCATACACCAAGAACATCTCTTTAGTTCTTCTCAAGTACTTGAGAATGTTCTTCACAGCTGTCCAGTGGCTCTCTCCTAAATCTGCTTGATACCTACTCACTACACTTAGTGAGTATGTTACATTGGGTCTGGTACATAGCATCGCGTACATGATAGAGCCTACTGCCGAAGCATAGGGTATCCCTTGCATGCGAGCTCTCTCCAAATCAGTCTTGGGAGACATCTCTTTGGAGAGAGTGAGTCCAGAGATCGTGGGTAAATTCTCACGCTTGGATTCTTCTATACTAAACCTCTTTAGTATGGTGTCAACGTACCTGAATTGGGACAATCCCAGTATCCGCTTAGATCTATCTCTATAGATCTTAATTCCTGATGTTGCTCCTTTTCAGGTCTCCGCCAGATGTTGTCTTCCGTTGATCTCGTGGTGTACTTTGTTGATTATCTCCTGTTGCGTGTGGGTCTCAATAGGTTTTGGAGGAAGTAGTGGAATGAGGAGTTTGGTGCCGAGTACCTGCAAAGAAGTCCCGGGGTGGTTTGGTACCACCAAAGACCCTCCGACGATCAAGTTAGTGACGAGAGCCGAGCAGAGTAATGGCTTAAAAGAGTAAAAGATGGCTTACATGACCCTTCTGTGATGGGGGTTTATATAGCAGTGGTGGCACGCAGCAGCAGGCGCAAGAATCTTGCCGGAAGTTACGCTCCCGATGTCACGCCCGCGTAGGGAGCGGATCGCCCATTAATGGGGATCGTGATGGCGTAGAACGTGGGATGTTGTTGGCGTAGAATCTGCGCATGGCGAGATTCGCGGAGCGGTGGTTACGCCTGTGAGTGGTGGAGTTGGTCGGAGGGCCGAGGAAGACGGCCTCGGCTGGGGGCTCGAGGACGAGCGAGGAGGCCGAGGCGTCTTGGTTCTGTGGCAGCTCGGGGCGAGCTGAGGGGCCGAGGAGGTTAATTTGCAAGGGGGCCCCGAGGAGGGCCAATTTGCGCTTGTAGGTCGGGCACAGGGTGGCCTGGTCGGCCCCTATGGGCCCTTTCTTCTGAGCCTTGGGACAAGTCATCTGCCATGGGTCCTGATCTTGGAGGTCGCCAATATCGAGCGTCATCATTAGCCCCTACTCTTGCCCCGACCAACTAGCGGGTCGGGTCAGGAGTGGACTGCCAGGCCCCCCGAGGTGAGCTCCTTCTCAGGGTTATGCCGGGATGAGTCCTCAAGCCGTCGGTTGTCTTTTCCGCTAGCGAATCGAGGCGAGATCTTTGCATTTAAGAAGGGTGCACCGGTTCGTGCAATCTGTAGTCGAAGCGACGGTCCACGTGTCGAGTGCCAACTAGCCGATGCGATGTGTGCAGGTCTACGGTGTCTGATGGGACGCGGTCAATCGCTGGGCTGCCACGTGGAGCGATCGGAGCCGCTGGGTGCAAGGAGTCGTTTTGGCGGGAGACGATGGGCACCATTGGATAAGGCCGTATGCGGTAATAAATACGGGTAGGCCCGCCCTAGGGCCTTTACTTCCTCATGTTTCTCATTCTCAAGCCCCAGCTGCTCGGCGCTCGTCTCCCCTCTCTCGTTCCTAACTTTTGAAGAATTTCTTTCCCAGGTTAGATGTCTTCCCCTGTAGAATCAGTACACATTGTAGGAATATATGTTAGGGTTCCTTTAGATGTGTCCGAGTCCCCTCGGGGAGCAGGGGCTGGGCCCTCTCCCTGAGGCCGTAAGGCGGGGGCCGCCTCTAGGGAGGAGGCAGTAGATGTACCCCCCAGCACCCCGTGCTGGGTGAGGCATGAGGACGAGCTCGCCAATGCTCGAGCTCGCTTCCACATTCCCTCGCGCTACACGCTTCGTCTGGTCGAGGAGGGAGAGAGGGCGGACCAGGTACGGGGCAGGGAGATTACCCTGTATTTGGAAGCTTTTGGGACGGAATGCGCTTGCCCTTCTCTCCTGAGGTCGCCGCCGCTCTGAATTTCTTTGACTTGGCTCCCGGCCAGTTAGTGCCGAACGCATGGAGGATCCTCCTTGGGTTCCTGATCCGCCTGAAGCTGCAGGTGGTTCCCTTCAGCCTTTCCCTTCTCGATTCCTCCCTTGCTTTTAAGAGTAACCCCGGCGGTCGAGCTGGCGAACCGAGGTGGGTTTATTTACTTTTAGGAAGCGGCCCCCCCGAGGGCGAGGACTGGCCGGTGCCTACCAAGTGGTCGAGGGAGAAGAGTCTGCCGGGGAACCTGTCCGATGACCCCGCCGCGGTGAGAGTGGTGTCGTGGGAACCTATCCCTCGATACGACGTGCTGCTGTCTGAGAGGGTTTTGAGCTGGGCCGGGCTTAGCCCTGTCGAGTTCATTGGTAAGTTAGGCTTGCTTTCTGGGTTTATGTTTTACTCGCGTTGCTGATAAGTTGGGTGTTTGTTTTGTGCAGGATCCATGGACTTCGGCTTCTCCGAAATGCTATGCGCCAACCGAGGTAGCCTGCTAGGGCTGGGGGCGCCAGCTTTTCCTAGGCACAGGCTGCCCCTGCTCCCACCACCCCGGTGGCGATGCCCCGAGGATGCTCGGCGGTAGATCCCGCCCTAGGCCCCAGTAGAGTGTTGCGTCGGAAGCGGACCCTGATCGTGGAGGACACGGCCTCGGAAGAGGAGATCGGATCCCCCTCGGGGCCGCTCAAGAGGAGTTCCCGGAGACCTTCCCGGGGCCGGTCTTCGCCGACCGTGGTGGAGGAAGGGGGCTCCGGTTCGCGGTGCCGTCCGGGTTGTCGGTCGTGGACAGCCTCTTCTACGAGATAGAGACCTCAGCCGGGGGTAGGGTTCCCGGGGGAACACTCAAGGCTCAGCTGGCGTCGATCGCCCAGGAGGCCGTGCAGGTGAGCCCCCAATGCGCGGTGAGATTAAGTGTTTTCCTTCATATTTCTGATCCTTCTCCTTTTTTATGCCTTCCCAGACTCTCCAGCATGTGTCCCTCGCCCTTCGCATGGAGACCGAGGTGGTAGCACCGGCGGTGGAGGCCGCGGGCCAGCTCGCCGCGTTGCAAGAAAGCTACAGACGGGAGCAGGAGGCGATGTCTACGAGGATCGCCGCCCTGGAGGGCGAGGTGGATGCCGGGAAAAGGGAGGTCGCCCGGCATCGCGGGGCCGCCACGATCACCGAGGGAAAGCTCGAGGACTCCCAGGTGCTCGCCGACAACCTTAAGAAGACGGTGAAGACCCTCCGGAAGGAGCTGGGGGCGGCGGCCGAGGCCTATAAGTCGGCGGGATCGAGGGCCGTGGAGAGCTACAAGGGGTCGATGGAATTTTATGACGACCTGGCCTTGGCCACGACTCGCATTTGGCACGACGCCCTTGATTCCGTCATGTCTCGGATGCTGGAGTTCGACGACGCGGATCTGCGGGCCGAGTTCCCCCTCATGGGCGTCGACGAGCAAGGGGGAGAGGCTCCCGGTAGGGAGGGGGCCGAGGACCCAGCGCCCCCAGTAGTGAAGGTCGAGGACCTCGAGGTCGTGCCCAGGCCCGAGGTGTAGAGCCCCCGCTCTCCTATCTTCATTTTGTTGTTCTTCTGAATTTTGTAAGGCTGAGGAGCCCAAAAAATACCTTTTGTAAAAACTTATCCTTGGCAGTAGTAATAAAGTTTTTCTTCTTCAGCTGTGATAAAGTTTTCCTTTCTGCCATCTGTTTGTGAAGAATGCTCGCTTGGGATATTTTTACTTGCGCCGTTGTGCTTTCATGTCAGGTTGGCCCTCTGTCTAACGATCGTCCGTCGAGCTGACTGTAGTTGTTTGTCGACGAGCGTCTCCGAGGAGGTATTTCCTTGGGCCCCGAGGTCGAGGGGAAGATCGTTTAGGCTTGGGCAGACTTGACATCCATTTCTGATTTAGAGTATCGGCCGTCATCTGGGGGTGACCGGGTAGGGAAGCTGCTCGTTTGATCTTGGCGAGGGTCTTGACCCCTGGCGTTGCGAGTAGGGAAGCTACCAGCCAGGGATAGTCGAGTCTGGAAGGACTTTGATCCTTGTCTTTGTTGGGTAGGAAGCTACCCACCGGGATGCGCCGAGCAGGAAGGGACTCGGCGGCCTCGCAAAAAGGGCTTCAGATCCTCAGCGTTTGATGGGCAGGAGGACGCCCGCTGGGGATGCGCCGAGCAGGAAGGAACTCGGTGGCCTCGCGATGATGGCTTCAGACCATCAGCGTCTATTGGGCAGGAGGATGCCCGCTGGGGATGTGCCGAGCAGGAAGGAACTCGACGGACTCACGATGAGGGCTTCAGACCATCAGCGTCTGGTGGGAAGGAGGATGCCCGCTGGGGATACGCCAAGCAGGAAGGAACTCGGCGGCCTCACGATGAGGGCTTGAGATCCTCAACATCTGATGGGCAGGAGGATGCCCGCTGGGGATGCGCCGAGCAGGAAGGAACTCGGCGGCCCTATGATGAGGGCTTTGATCCTTGATGCTGGAGGGGCCGTGAGAGGCCTGCGAAGGATGGCCGAGCAGGGTAGCTGCTCGGTGCCTCTTGGCGAGGGCATTGGTCCTTGACGCTGGAGAGGCCTGGGAAGGATGGCCGAGCAGGGTAGCTGCTCGGTGCCTCTTGGCTAGGGCTTTGATCCTTGATGCTGGAGGGTCCCTGAGAGGCCTGCGAAGGATGGCCGAGCAGGGTAGCTGCTCGGTGCCTTTTGGCAAGGGCTTTCTGATCCCCGGCGTTGCGGTAGGGAAGCTACCCGCCGGGGATAGCCGAGCGAGAGATCCTCGGGCTCGACTGCCTCTCGGAGGACTTTCTGATCCCTGGCGTTGCGGTAGGGATGCTACCCGCCAGGGATAGCCGAGCGAGGGATCCTTAGGCTCGACTGCCTCTGGGAGGACTTTTGATCCTTCAGGACGGGGACCGAGCAGGGTTACTGCCCAGTGCCTCTTGGCGAGGACTTTGATCCCTGTCGGTTGTGGTAGGAAGCTACCAGCCAGGGATAGCCGAGCAAGGACCCGACTGCCTCTGGGAGGACTTTGGTTCTTGGCGCGGGAAGAGCTATAGGGCTGTAAGAAGCCTACCAAGGACCCTTGGCCGGGCAGGGTTACTTCCCGATGCCTCTTGGCGAGGGCTTTTGTCCTGAAGGATAGCCGAGCGAGGGATCCTCGGGCTCGACTACCTCCGGGAGGGCTTTCTGATCCCTGGCATTGCGGTAGGGAAGCTACTCGCCAGGGATAGCCGAGTGAGGGATCCTCGGGCTCGACTGCCTCTAGGAGGACTTTCTGATCCCCGGCGTTGCGGTAGGGAAGCTACCCGCCAAGGATAGCCGAGCGAGGGATCCTTAGGCTCGACTGCCTCTGGGAGGACTTTCTGATCCCTGGCGTTGCGGTAGGGAAGCTACCCGCCAGGGATAGCCGAGGGATGGATCCTCGGGCTCGACTGCCTCTGGGAGGACTTTCTGATCCCTGGCGTTGCGGTAGGGAAGCTACCCGCCAGAGATAGCCGAGCGAGGGATCCTCGGGCTCGACTGCCTCCGGGAGGACTTTCTGATCCCTGGCGTTGCGGTAGTGAGGGCTTAGATCCTTAGGCGAGGTGGCCCTCGAGCCGCCGTAGCGAGCCCCTACTGTGCGACCCCGTCAAGAGAGGGGGTGTTGGTCTATTCGGCCAGCGAGGGCGTTGATGACGGTCGCCGGAGGAGGTTCACCCGTGCCTCCGGTGAGGGGGAGGCAGCGGCTGGTATCTGGATCTTCAGGGTGATCGCTTACCTTGGGGATGGAGATCGGAAGGCCAACTTTGTTTTTTTGTGGAGTTTCGATTCCCACAGACGGCGCCAACTGATGGAAATCCTTTTCGGGTCTCCGCCAGATGTTGTCTTCCGTTGATCTCGCGGTGGACTTTGTTGATTATCTCCTGTTGCGTGTGGGTCTTAATAGGTTTTGGAGGAAGAAGTGGAATGAGGAGTTTGGTGCCGAGTACCTGTAAAGAAGTCTCGGGGTGGTTTGGTATCACCAAGGACCCTCCGACGATCAAGTTAGTGATGAGATTCGAGTAGAGTAACGGCTTAAAAGAGTAAAAGATGGCTTACTTGACCCTTCTGTGATGGGGGTTTATATAGCGGTGGTGGCACGCAGCAGCAGGCGCGAGAATCTCTCCGGCAGTTACGCTCCCGACATCACGCTCGCGCAGGGAGAGGATCGCCCATTAATGGGGATCGTAATGGCGTGGAACTTGGGATGTTATTGGCGTAGAATCTGCGCATGGCAAGATTCGCTGAACGGTGGTTACGCCTGTGAGTGGTGGAGTTGGTCGGAGGGCCGAGGAAGACGGCCTCGGTTGGGGGCTCGGGGACGAGCGAGGAGGCCGAGGCGCCTTGGTCCTGTGGCAGCTCGGGGCGAGCTGAGGGGCCGAGGAGGTTAATTTGCAGGGGGGCCCCGAGGAGGGCCAGTTTGCGCTTGCAGGTCAGGCACAGGGTGGCCTGGTCGGCCCCTGTGGGCCCTTTTTTCTGAGCCTTGCGACACGTCATCTGCCACGTGTCCTGATCTTGGAGGTCGCCAATATCGAGCGTCATCAATTCCTAAAATGCAGAAGGCATCACCTAGATCTTTCATTGAGAATCTATGTGATAAGAAGATCTTGACCGAGAGCAGCATAGGAACATCATTTCCTATCAAGAGTATGTCATCCACGTACAATATGAGGAAGACAACCTTACTCTCTGCAACCTTCTTATAGATACAAGGTTCATCTACGTTCTTAATGAAGTCAAACTCTTTGACTACACTATCAAAACAGATGTTCCAACTCCGCGATGCCTGCTTTAACCGGTAGATGGATTTAAGCAGCTTGCACACCTTTCCGTTGCTCCTACTGTCTACGAAGCCCTCTGGCTGAGTCATGTACATGCACTGTTCTAAATCACCATTTAGAAAGGCGGTCTTAACATCCATCTGCCAGATTTCGTAGTCATGGTATGCAGCAATGGCAAGTAGGATCCGGATGGACTTAAGCATAGCCACTGGAGAAAAGGTTTCGTTATAATGAATACCTGGTCGTTGACGAAAACCCTTTGCAACAAGTCTAGCTTTGAAAGTCTCAACTTTTCCATCTACATCAAGTTTCTTCTTAAAGATCCATTTACTCCCAATGGGTTTTACACCTTCAGGAGCAACTTTCAAAGTCCTTACTTTGTTGGTGTACATGGTTCCATCTCAGATCGCATTGCATCTAGCCATTTCACAGAGTCCCCGCTCGTGATGGCCTGCTCAAAGCTAGTCGGGTCATCATCTTCCATGATGCAATCATCGCTCCCACCATTGATGAGAAAAACGTAGTATCTCTCAGGTGTATGAGGAACCCTACTAGATCGGCGGAGAGGCTGGGGTTCGTTGGGAGCTATCGAATCCTACGATTCCACCAAATCTTCTGTTGCAGTTTGTGTAGCTGAAACTTCTTCCAGTTCTACCTCATTGCCACTAATTTCTTTAACAAGAAATTCCTTTTCTAAAAAGGTGGCATGTTGAGAAACAAACACCTTTTGTTCCTCACTTAGGTAGAAAAGATATCCATACGAACTGCTTGGATATCCCACAAACTTGCAAAGAATTGATCTTGCCTCGAGCTTGTCTGGATTTTTCTTTTTAACATAGGACAGACAACCTTATATCTTAAATCGTTTAAGAGATGGTCTCTTCCCATTCCATATCTCATATAGAGTGGTAGGCACCGATTTGGTTGGAACTCTATTCAATAGGTATATGGATGTCTCAAGCGCATACCCCCAGAAGGAAATAGGTAACTCAGCAGTGCTCATCATCGAGCGCACCATATCTAATAGGGTGCGATTCTTCCGCTCCGATACACCGTTGTGCTGTGGTGTATAAGGAGGAGTAAGCTAAAAGAGAATCCCATTCTCTTTTAGATTATCCAGGAACTCATTGCTCAAGTATTCTCCTCCTCGATCTGATCGAAAGATCTTAATACTTTTACCCGTTTGGTTCTCGACTTCGTTCTTATATTCTTTGAATTTCTCGAAAGCTTCAGACTTGTGTTTCAACAGGAACACATGTCCGTATCTTGAGAGATCGTCAGTGAATGTAATGAAGTACGAGGAACCATTTCTGGCATGTGTAGACATGGGACCGCATACATCACTATGTATCAGTCCCAAGAGTTCTGTAACTCTTTCTCCGTGTCCACTAAACGGAGTTTTGGTCATTTTGCCTTTGAGACATGAATGACAAGTTTCATAAGATGATAATTCGAATGGATTCAAATATCCATCCTTATGTAACTTAGCTAGCCGTGTCGCATTGATATGACGTAGTCTACAATGCCGCAAGAAAGATTCGTTCATTTCTGAACTCTTCCTCTTGTGTGTGTTCTGTACATTAAGGACTTTAATTTGATTTAGAACGTATATGCCATTATTTAACGAGCATGATCCAATCAACTTTTGATTCAGGAAAATGTTCATAACATTATCCTGTACAACAAAATTATATCCTTCTTTACTTAATAAAGAAACTGATATAAGATTGCATATCAGGGTCGGAATGTAATAGCATTCGTTCAAAATCAATGTATTACCATTTAGTAATACAAGGTGATATTCGCCAACTGCCTTGGCTGCAACATTTGCACCATTCCCTACTCTTATGGAATGATCACCCTCTCCCAGTTCCCTACCTTTCCGTAGCCCATGTAACATATTACATATGTGGGATCCCAATCCGGTATCTAATACCCAGGACGTAGAGTGAACTGAGAAACAGTTCTCGATAACTAACACACCCGAAGAAGATGCATCAATATGCTTATTCTTCGTTTGGGCGGCGTGAGAATCCGGATATTTCACTATTCCCTTCTCAGTCTTATAACATTTATAAGAAAGAACGGGACCAACGTTTCCCTGCTCAGTATAATAAGCAGGTTCGGTCAATACATCCATATTATAATCTTGATTAAGGCCTGACATGGTCGCTACCTAGAGAGAGAGAGAAGAAAACACTTTAGCGTATGCTCTTGCAAGATTAAATTGGTTATTATCTTATCTAATTAGGATGGCTCCCACTGTTTTCATCAAATCTTCCTTCAAACCCTAAAAGGTAAGACTAGCCGGGATTAATTACACTTTACAAGTTCGCCAATCTTTCAGCCAGGCCAGTGTTAGTACTTTGAGGGAGGTTCCCTGTGCTTTCACACGGACCTAATTAAAATAAACCTCATTTTCCCCGAGTCATAACCCCGTTAACACCTTTCCAGTCACCTACTTGATCGGCTAATTGTCCTGTGTAAAACTCTCCCAGGAGTAACTTTTACTCGCAGTGGGTATCAGGATCCAACTATCTTATAGAAGGTATGCAATCTCAATTCAAATTTCAACACTTGAAATCCTCGATAATACTTTTGCCCCTATCAACTTATGACCTTGGCTACGGTCAACAAATCATAAGCACTAGCCAAGTTCAACCCATCATTTCCCGATTGAATTAAACCCACCCGTGCGACCCTTGGCTAAGGTCAACAAAGTCGTACAACTATCCTAACTCAATCACATCTCATGTTTTAGTAGATAAACACTAATTAGCTACCATACACTACGCATTGGCTAAGGTCAACAAACGCAGCACGATTACTAACTAGTCTCCATCTGAAATGACGGAGGGCTACTACAGGTTTTTCAGAAAACCTTTCACGTAATGAACTTGATATCGTTGTAGAAATAAGTGATTTTTGAAAAGGAGTGTTTTTGAGGCTTTTACTAGTTTAGCTAAAGAGGTCACTCCCGGTGAAGGGATCTCGGCTCTTTCCTTATCGAATAAGGTGCATGATATTTCATAAATACCACTATGCAAAGCAAGAACTATAGAAGCAATCAAAAACAAAACCGAGTGAGTTGTAGCATCTGCCGGTTTCGCTAAAGAGGTCACTCCCGGTGAAGGGATCTCGGCTCTTTCCTTATCGAATAAGGTGCTGGATATTCTACAAAGAATACCTCTATGCAAAGCAAAAACTAGAGCTACTTTTTTTATAAATTTGATTCTACAACATCTTTTAGGTTTCTTTTTCTTTCATTAATCTCATTAATGAATCCCATCATTTATGCTTCCTAAGCATCACAGAAGAAATGAAAATACAACGTACGCGTATACCATCCGTATTCGCCATTGTTTCCCGATATGCACTGTTAGGTTACTTAACAAACGGCATACCGGGGCGGGACTAGCGCGGGTGCAAAATATAAGCAACGTTTATTATATATCATATATCCAATAATAATAAAGCATTCGTCTCACGCATATAATATGATCACATCACATAATATCAGCAGCAGAAGATAACATATGAAATATTGGATATACTAGGAGGTCCGTGTTTTATTTTGAGCCTGTATAAAACACGGATTCCACGGTCGCGATGAATAGCCAAACCTACATCCCTAGACCCCTACGAGAGCGGCAAGTAACTCTCCCAATTATAGGGTTAGGACAGCCGGTCTCGACTCCTTGAGGTGGCCTCCCACTGGACCCTAGAACCCGGTTACTTGTGCTCCCCTCCTTGGGTCTATCCTAATGCGGAAAAGTAAATAATATACTGTCATGACCCGAAGTATTAGCTCGTGACCAGCTCTTAAATCATGCAACGTCTAGGGGCGTAATGTAATTCAAGTAAGCTGAAACCCAAAAATCTTAATCTTTTAAGAAAATAAAGGAGGTGAAATTTTGAAATAAAGGTATAATGAAATCAAGTTTCTAAAATTCTTGGAAAAGGAACATGAATAATGCAGGTGAAATTTTCTAGTTTGAAAACATGTTTCGTATTTTAAAAACAATTAGGCAGCACCTCTTTTGTATATTTTGATCCAAAACCCCAATACAAGATAATGATAAAGGCATCCCCAAGCGGGAGCTATCTCTTCGCCAAACGGTGGATCACAACCACGCAAGACAGTATATGTAAGTATACGACGCCCAACGGCGAAGTTCACCACAAAAAGATAAAGAAATAAGCAGGATATCAAAACCACAAGTAGCGGAAAACCCCTCGCTCTAAGTCTCGCAACCATAATCTCACTAAGTCTCATTACTTATACAATTTACTAATTTTGATTGATGGAGTTGACTAGATACAATGTGAAATATAATACAAGAGTGGGTACGATACAAATGCCCCACCTACCAATGCAAAACACCCAAATGAAACTATGTGCCAGCGAAGCCGCTACTGATCCAAGTGGTGAACCTGCAAGAACTGTGGCACAACGGGGGTGAGTTGCCAACTCGTGAGTAGAAAAACATCTACAAGTAGAAATCAAATAAACAACGACTCCTAGGTCAACTATATCATAAAGGTAATACTATGATATCTAGGGTGACCGGGTCTGTATATGTGCCAACAAGGTAGTCAATGCCTAAGCATGTGGATAAAATCCAACAGTATAATCAATGCATGTATGCATGTGGATCTCGTCCACCCATATAATCAATGTATGTATGCATGTGGATCTCGTCCATGTGTCAAACACTGACACAACAATATCATGCATGTAAATATCATAAAAGCATATGCATGAAAATATGAGGACATAAATCAACATGTGTCCCTCGCGACACCTCAAAATCATGGAACCTGAGTGTCCAGCATCGACACTCGAAATATCATGAAACCCGTGTCCAGCATCGACACGCAAATCCTCATATCTCTCGGGCTCCGTCAGTCCGAATCGGCCCATGGGCTCCGTCAGTCCGGATCGGCCCATATCATCTCTCGACTCCGGTCGGTATCCTCCGGATATCCGCCGAGCCCAAATACTATCACCGATAGGTAGTGCTCCTCTGCCAGGCTCACCATCTAATAATATGAGTCTTCTTACCCCCGGGTACCTCACCAGGTCCACCATGTACCCGCATACGGTGCCTACCGCTCCTCGAATCGGATTTCACATGCAACTCTCAGAACCGAGAAAACACATGGTGGACGCACTGAAATATCATATCAAGATAAACTAGGTTTTTAAAACAGTACATGCTTTCTTTTAAAATAACCACGGTTCTCAAATCCAGAAATCTCATGAAAACAGCATATCTCAATGCGTAAAAGCGTAAAGCATGCTGTATGCGACATATAACAGAAATGTAAGCATATCCATATATTATGCAACATGGAACAGTGATGTATCATTTTAAGGGAAAACCGCTCTTTTAAATGATTCCAGTTTTGATAATATGTCCTGCGGTTCCCAATATCTCCAAAGTCAAATGCAACATCGTATAAAGGTGCATAGATAACTATAGCAAGTAAATTATGCGAAGAGTCATATCATGATGCAGCAATCCTACTGTGTAGTGACATGGCAATTATCGATGATGAAGTGTGTGAGCCGGCAATCTGTGTGAGTGTAACATACGCATCATCGATAATGGTGTAAGTGTACTAGCACAGGTATAAGTAATGTAATGCGACTAACATGAATGCAGCATAAGGTAAATCGCATGCAAATGCTGACAGGTACACGTATCTAATATGACCGAGTCGGTGAATCTATCAATCGGCATCCAGCCTCACAATATCACGTACGGTATAATGCATCGTACGGCATCCTCTAGTCAAGGGTATGGATCAATCATCAAGTCAAACTCATCACGTACGGAATATCATCGTACGGCGGCATTAGACTAATTGGTATCCTATCATCCTATATGACAAATGAGGGGTACGGACCTAACGCCTCGTACGGCAACCTCTCATGATTCACAACATATATAAATATCTCTATATACCTATGTCCCAGGTCATATCCACAACAATCTCATATCAGGGGACCGGCAAGGTATCAATCATCTTAATCGACTCGCATCCGTATACCATCGTATCATCAAATCATCATATCACGTCTTACATTCTTTCCATCGCATTCATATCCCACATGAAGTCAATTTTACCTATACCATTTACCCTTACTATAAGCATACGTATCTAATCTAACATATACGCCCGAACCATACAATCAGTTTTTAAAAGAAGCAATCGTAGTTTTGAAAGTGGGGGCTACGGTGTTTTTAAGGAAAAGATATCATTTGAAAATCCGTAACATCCCCCAAGGTATCTATTTAAAAGATGCATATGATTCTTCAGTTTGGAAATAGGTATTGTTCGGATGACACATCTACGTCGGCTATTTAGTCTCATAGTACCCTAAACGGCAATATCATCAAATATCATCCTCAAATCTCGTCATCACATATTAGCCGTATCATATCACCTCTAACTATCCTTTAGTTTCTAATATGGTTCTCTAACTATCTTTTAACTCTATTTATAGTTTTCTATATAGGGTTCCCTTAACCATATTCTATATATAAATCGGTTTCCATCAAAGTTTGTGGGGGTACTATACGCCATCCACCCGACTTCCCCCGTGGATATAGATCCACTCACCTTGAGCTTCGCTTGCTGGAGTCGATGACGCCACACTCATCCTCGTCGTCTCAAATTCTACGTAGGGGTACCTACAACCAATACACAATCGCAAATACGTATTAAAATCAAGTCGGAAAACCAAAACGACACACGTTTCGCTCATAGGTTAAAACCTATAGCTTACGCATGCAAAACACGACCAATAACCCTAGTCATTGGCGTTCAAACACGACACGACGGAATACAATGATAAATACCAAAACCTAAATTCAAAAACATCGCGAAATATAAGGCAACAACTCAAGAAAATGGTCCCAGATTTTGTAAGTCTACGGTAGCGCCCCGGCCGTCTGTCCGAGGCCAAAAATGCGGAAACAAAAACTTTTCTTTAACTAGAAACCGGGGCTACCGCGGACTATAAACCCGGATCAGACCATTAACCTACTACTAGCTAACTAGAGAAAGGGTAGAGAGCTATACCGAGCGATCCGTGTCCTTCGGTCTTTGGCCACCATCCCGATCTCCTCGCGGCATCACTGATCTCCGGTCTCCTCATCGGAAGGGCACCACATCGAGAAATCTTTTTACGGGCTCCCACCTCTGAACCGAGGCAACTCGAACACGAAGTTGGCAAGCCGACGTGTCCAAGATTGTTATAGAATATATATAGATCACTTTGTCTCTATGGTTTATGAAGTTGCCATTTTGGAGGTGGAGAAAAAATCTTTGAAGAGGAGCTAAGGACTTTGATGCAAAAAGAATGAGATCAATATTTTCCCCACCCAAAAATATGAGGGGCTCCTTAATGAAATGGCCGGCCATGCTATATGGAGGAGAGAGGGAAAAAACAATGCAAGAGAGAAATGAGTGATCATAAGTCAAAAGAAAGCCTAACTTCATCATCATAACCAATCCAATATCCATCAAATCAAATAGCAAGTAATGATGAACAAAAAGAAGTCAAAGGATGCTAGAACCATCATGAACCCTCCACCACAAAAAACACCCTCCATTACTAATTGCACATTTGCAAAAAGAACCCTCTCCATGGAAAATTCAGCCAAGGAAAGAAAGAAAGGAAAATGGCCGAAACGGGAAAGCAAGCTGGCAACTTCAAAAAGCGATCTCGTAATTTCAGGAAAACCCCGCGACTGTATATACATACCCGCATTTGTATTCCGACCGAATACAAATGCAATGAGACAAAATCTACACTGTACAATACTAGGATCCGGCTTAAACCAAAGCCCGCTAGTATTATCCGTCCGAACCATAACACATGCACAAGTGCACGCGTACGTTCGAACCCTGCCATAAATCCATACAGCCTCTAAAGCGTTTCGCCCGAAACTTGAGAAACTTTCTGTGGGGGACTCTAAAGACTCGTCAATAGTTTGGCTGTAGATTTAACCACTAGCACGTCAGAGGTATTAGCCGTAAGTAACGAGCTACCAGGTATTGACCAAAAGGGACGTCGATGAGCAAACTCATCCTGACACCCTACTGAGCCTGTCACTGAAAATATCCGTACAGTCCGGTCCATTCGTCTATGAGCATCGCATGGCGGGCCTAGGGGGTTGGTAAAAGTCAGACCCCCAAAAGCGGTACAAGTCGTATCGGAGTGTAGCCCAGAACACGCTGAGATACTACTGGAATAGCTACCAGTAAATCTCCTACCTTGGCCAAGGACTTCATGTAATGGCTCTCCTAGACACAACGCGATCTCACCCCCAATACCGGGAGAGACGAACCCCTGCAGATTCGCTCACTGCCTACATGTGGCTCGGGACTGTACCCAACTAAAACCTGTTTGCACGACTCCTTTGAGCCGTGGTAGGGTAGTAATCAAAGTACAGTGGGAACTCACACGAGACAAATGATGATCTCAGGTCGATGAACTAACCTGTACACATGTCACCAGGGAACTGCTATTTGACGTCAGGTATAATACCAACAAGTATGTTCCCGGCGAGTCCTGTCCGGTGTACTCATAACCCAATGAGCACCTGTATACATCTTAGGTGATCCAACTGACACCAATGGTTTATGAGACTGGCCACCGCCCCTCGTCGGGGTCTCGACTGTATAGACTAGTCTACTAATGGAGTTTCGAAGCCTAGTCTCGAAACTCCCACGACTAGGGACCTTTTAAGGATGTGCTTATAGACCCCCAGCTCCCACGTATATGATCGCCATCATACTGCTGGTAGTCAAGCAAGAATCCTAGGGGCTCTATCAACGTGTAATAGCGACCTGTAAGGTCACCTAAAGCAGTACACGATGATAAAGATAAACCAGATAGTATACTATTTTCTATCAACGTGTAATAGTGAACTATACACGATGATAAAGACAAACCAGATAATATACAAAGCTCTCGAGTAAGACTGTCCTACCGGTATAGGTCCTCCCTCAATCATTGCAATCACGTGCCTGTGATCCAATAATTGACTCTGAGGGCACTATATCCAACAATCTCCCACTTGCACTCAAGGCTAATTATTGCGATGTCGCATACTCACAGCCCGTGTGATACCGAACACCCAACTCCTCTACTAATCAGTCTCACAAAGCTCGTTTGCGAAACTATTGCGTTCGAGAAATAGCCTCAGCTAGTGGATCCGCCCTGATGTTTCTTTCTATGTCTCTCTTTATCTCAAGTTCGCGGAGAAATCCATCTCCCGAAATAAGCAATACCTGTCTTAGAATATGTCTGGATATCTGATGGGACCTAGTTCATAAATGAATTCCAAATCCAAACTTCTTAGACTGTATCGTCAACTGAAATCAATCAGAATCCTGCGCCATGCCTCCCTCAGTATCCTCTTGGACCACCTGTCCAAAATACTGCCCCTCGTCAGAGGGAAAACTATAACTCTGACAGCCACTTTGTCATCCATGTCACCTTGGAAGCCTGAAATGATAACTGTCTCCTAAAAAGAGGCTGTTGTTATCATATCCCTAGAACATCCACTTATGTTCTAGAACTGCTTCCGAATGTTTCTCCAGAATTGGATCAATATCAACCAACTGCATCTCGTGCAAAAACAATATCTGGTGTGGTACTTGACATCTCATGATTGACTCAATTGCCTAAGCAAGTGATCTGCCAATCATGCACATCCCTCTCCCCTTTAGTCTGCAAGATACCTTTAGAGGGGGTGAATCCATCACCCGCAGGTACACTACCGTGCCAGGAGTCGTCCATTCTAAAACACCTTTAGAATGCTGTCTAAGTACCCAGATTGGGAAATTACCCAAATCTAGATCTAAAACCATAGATCTAGTAACCAGAATATCTGATATAATATCCATTCCTATGTGGAGAAACCACTGTGTGACAACCAAAGTATAACCAATCGTAGTATATGAATTTTACTTCCTACTCTGTGTATGTCATCAAAATACCAGGAAATCACACCCTACTACCTTCTTAACAGATCCATCCCCTATTCTGATGAAATCAAACCTATGACTGTCACATCAGAAATAGATGATCTATCTCCACTATATCTGGTTTAGTCCATAAATCGACATAAGCCACTTGTCCACTATGCTTCCGCTGCTCCCACTGACTACGAAAACCCTCTGGCAGAGTCATATACACGTGCACTTCTAAAGCTAGTTTAGAACGACGCTATACTCATCCTCCTGCCGGGTTTCATAGCCTGGAACAACAGTAGTGTCAAATTTGGGTAAATAAGAACCTTCCTGTCACCGTCCTTGAGGCTACTGGAGTACCTCTCGGGTGCCTGAGGCTACCCACCTTATTTGCGGAGTGGCCAATGGAATGTCAAACCAGATTGAATCTTTAGGTTCTTATCAAATTTTCAGTAATCGTTTGCGGTTCTGGAATCACTTCCAGTTCTACCATACTCCCACTACTGTTTTCTGAAAAGGTCCATTTCGCTAAAACTGTGGAGAGTCAAGAACAATATCACTATTGATCTTCCAGATGGTAGAAAATCAACCCTCGTCATAGCCCGGGTCAACCCATAAACAGCCACCCTTGAGTTATCCAGAGTCTGGTTTTAAGCATAAGCCGGACAACTCCCCGTACCTTAACAATGTCAAGATATGAACTGTTCTATATCCAATACAGAAACAGAGACACTGATTTAATTGAACCGGATTCAAATCATGCAGCTGTCTCCAGTGCATGTCTACTAAATGGAAGGAGGCCGATCAGCATTACTCAACTTAGGAGTGCATCCAATTATGAGTAACCTGAAAGAGAAACAAGTTTCTCATAATCATTACTATCAACTGAATACCATACACAAGTATATACATCTTCGATCACCTTGAAGAATTCCGATACTTGTAACACCTGGTTCTCTACTTTATTCTTATACCTATAACTTCTCAAAACTTAGACCTTGCATTTCTACGAAACACATGTCTAAAAACTAGAGAAGTCATAAGTAAACAGAATATAGTACGAGTACCAACCCCTCTGTCCTCATGGATACTGGACAACATACAATACTCTGTATAAGTCCCCTGAGTCTAATAACTCATCCCTATGTGTCGTAGGTTGAAAACTATACTTATGGTTAAGAAGAATTACACCGCTGTTTAATGCTCCTTACCTAATCATCCACTGATATAGGTAAATGTCATGGACATAATTTCAAAAAGTTATATCTCACTCTATTAAAATAGACGTACAGATATATCAATTTGAAACTGATGCATAACAATGGATATTCAAAACCAAATATCTGCCGTCCGGCAAACAGCCCAGGCGATTTCCTCAAATATCACCAATTACAACGAATCCCGATATAATGAGGACAGTCACCTAATTCCCAATAACTTACTCCCACTCATCATCTGTAAAACCATACAGATGTGAGAATCATACCTGGTAAATACATACCCTGGAGCAAGGGCTAATTAGGAAATCATTTTTCTTTCAACAGTACACAGTGAAACTGAAACATTGAAATGTTCCGTAAGGTTATCCGGGTATTCCTAGTAATGCCTCTTCCATTATCCAGATTCACAACTGTAACCGTATATTTCTTTGCCATCTCTCCAAATCCTTTCATATGTCTTTAGTCATTACCTTCTGTACGCCTTCGTTAGGCTAAATGGTTTTCTTCCTTCCCTACCGTTCGGCATCTGCCTATGGTTTGGAAGAAGACTATCCAATAAGCGTAATAGGTGTACTGTCCTAATCCTAGGAGCACTCGCAATGTGAGAGAAGGTGAAGATAAAAGACAACCGAATAAACCTTATTCTTATTTCTCCTGAACCAGAATCCATCCCCGAACTGGAACAAGTTCCTTTCGAGTTCGTATATAACCATACGATGGAGTATCTAATAAACTGTGGATCTTCGTAGTGATACGGAGTGTCCTGGAGAAATACAAAGGTGATGTAGGATTGGCGAAGAAATACTTGGTTTGGTTATGAATAGCAGTCGCAAATTACTTTGCCCACTTACTAATCCCTTTATTTGTCATTACTTAATACCTTTTGTACACCTTTTAGGCTAAAATGGTTTTCTTCATTCCCTACCGTTCGGCACCAGCCTATGGTTTGGAAGAAAACTATCCAATTAGCGTAATAGGTGTACTGTCCTAATCCAAGGAGCACTCGCAACCTGAGAGAATATAAAAGGAAAAGACAACTGAATAGTCCTATTCGTTTTCTCCAGAACCGGAAACCATCCTCGAATAAGTTCCTTCGATTTCGTATATAACCATACGATGGTTTTATCCAATGGAAGTGGATGTTCGTAGTAATACGGGGTGTCCTGGAGAAAAGGGTAAAAGTAGGAGTGGCAATGAGGTATGCAACTCTGACAATCCAAAAGCCAGTGTTTAAGAAGGTTCGGTCAACTTGGTCATTGAGTCATAGTCTAGGGTAGTGCCATGGTCGCTGCCAAAGAGAGAGAGAAAAGAAACACTCAGAGTGCACTCTAACCTAGATCAGAATGGTTATCACTTTATCTAATCAGGATACCTCCCACTGTAACCTCAAATTCTCCTCCAAACCTGAAAGAACAATTAGTCGGGATCACCCGAGGAGTAAACCAACTCATCAGTGGGAATCGGGATCCAACTATCATCGCATGATAACGTGATGGAATCCACTCACGTTATCACACTCCAGAAGGTATGCGCATATCTGGCAAGTTTCAGTTTCTTTAGAAACTCCCGATGTGATTTTTACCCCATGCTCTTATGACCTTGACGAAGGTCAACAAATCATAAGTCACATGTCAAGTTCTACCCGTCATTGTCCAGGTTAATTTGAACCCACCCGTACAAGCCCTTGACGAAGGTCAACAAGGCTATACGACTGTCCCAAACCAACGCATCTATCTATGCAGCAGAAAGGTAACAAATAGCTACCATACACTATGCCTTGACGAAGGCCAACAAACTTAGCATGAATACTAAGTGCTACCCGTCTGAAATGACGGAGGGCTACGAATGGTTATTGGTGAAAAACCTTTAACGTAATGAACTTGATATCGTTGAGGGAACCGGATAGCTTTTTATAAAAATATAGTGACGAAAACCTTTGCTAAAGAGGTCACTCCCGGTGAAGGGATCTCGGCTATTTCCCCGTAGAATGTGGTGCAGGATATTCCAACTGAATACCACGATGCAAAGCAAAAAGTAATCAGCTATAGCGAAATTATTACCCTGACGCAAATTTCTGTCCAAGGGGTCACTCCCGGTGAAGGGATCTCGGCCCTTGCCTCGTCGACTGAGGTGCTGGATATTCATAACCGAATACCGCTGTGCAAAACAAAAGAGAACGTCCTTGCAATAACAGCTTTTTGAAAAATGTTCCAACAACATCATAATAGGTTTGTTTAGCTTGCATTGATCCGAATCAACGCAGTCCCATCAATTGATCACACCGATAAAGAACGAAAATACGATGTACGTATATGCCATCCGCATTCGCCACTGGGTCCCGTCATCACCCGTTAGGTTACTTAACTAACGACAGAGCGGGGACTGGACTAGCGCGGGTGTAAAACATATACAACATCTACTAGTATATATATCAATATATAACATTCGCTCTAGGCATGATAAAATGCAACATCACAGAAATGTAATAAGCATCACAGAACAATACAGATAATCTGGGATCCCCGGGTTTCATAGAGCCGCTACTGAAACCCGACGTTCCCCTGGTCATGTGGATAGCCTGTGCAATGAAATCCTAGACCCCTACGGGTGCGGCAAGTTACCCGCCAAAACCTGAAGCGAGGCATCCCCCTTCAACAACGTGAATGGACCACCCAGCACTTCACAGAATCCGGTAACTTGAGCACCCCTCCATGGGTCAACCTGTACCCCCTACGAGTGCGGCGAATATCCCGCCAATTCTAGAGTAAAGCCCCCTCCGTCTCAACGCCATGAGATGCGGGCCCGTTGTCCTCTAGAACCCGGCTATCCGTGCACCCCACCGCGGGGTAATCCTAGTACAGAAAGTAAAATATACATACAACGGGTATATCGACCTCAACCCGGTCGTGCCCCAAAAGAATAATATACAAACAGGCAGTGACGGCAGTCCACATGTCGGACGCTCGCCCCGCAATCCCAAATGTACATATACAACCAAACTGTACTACCATTGCATCCAGGCTATCCACCACGAAAAATCCGCAACATCACAGCACAACACAGAACATCAACGCGAATGTCACGTTCGCAAATCCGTCTAAAAGGGCTATAGCAGTTAGACAGGATTTACCGATCAAGTGACATTCACGGTCGCAGATATAATGTAAATACTATGAACTAACATGATTAAAATTTTCGATCGACTGAAATTCCCGAAGTGGGCCCCAAGTACAATACTCAGTACACAAAATAAATCTGGGCCCAAACAGAATATACCAAAAACCCCAATTCCAACACAGAGACCTACTGAAGAAATTTGGTGCCTGTGGCTACAGTACGGCGGCGGATCCGCGGCCAAAATGTGGTTACGGTCATGGAACCGCCGCGCTACAGTAAAATCAGCCGACCAAATTTCTTCAGTTCTCTTGAAAAAGCCTGCACATATTTCTGCAATATACCAAATAATTTTTTGACAACAAAACAGTATCGACAGAAACTGATGCTTTTGAAATTGTGGTTTTTGGAAATTTCGTTCGATCGAGTTCTAAACACGTTAGATCAATCTAGAAAAGGTTAATGGCGTGGCTCTGATACCATGTATGTCTACGGTAGCGCCCCGGCCGTCTGTCCGAGGCCAAAAACGCGGAAACAAAAACTTTTCTTTAACTAGAAACCAGCGCTACCGCGGACTATAAACCCGGATTGGACCATTAACCTACCACTAGCTAACTAGAGAAAGGGTAGAGAGCTATACCGAGCGATCTGTGTCCTTCGGTCTTTGGCCACCATCCCGATCTCCTCACGGCATCACTGATCTCCGGTCTCCTCGTCGGAAGGGCACCACATCGAGAAGTCTTTTTACGGGCTCCCACCTCTGAACCGAGGCAACTCGGATACGAAGTTGGCAAGCCGACGTGTCCAAGGTTGCTGTAGAATATATGTAGATCACTTTGTCTCTATGGTTTATGAAGTTGCCATTTTGGAGGTGGAGAAAAAATCTTTGAAGAGGAGCTAAGGACTTTGATGCAAGAAGAATGAGATCAATATTTTCCCCACCCAAAAATATGGCGGGCTCCCCAATGAAATGGCCGTCCATGCTATATGGAGGAGAGAGGGAAAAAACAATGCAAGAGAGAAATGAGTGATCATAAGTCAAAAGAAAGCCTAACTTCATCATCATAACCAATCCAATCTCCATCAAATCAAATAGCAAGTAATGATGAACAAAAAGAAGTCAAAGGATGCTAGAACCATCATGAACCCTCCACCACAAAAAACACCCTCCATTACTAATTGCACATTTGCAAAAAGAACCCTTTCCATGGAAAATTCAGCCAAGGAAAGAAAGAAAGGAAAATGGCCAAAATGGGAAAGCAAGCTGGCAACTTCAAAAAGCGATCCCGTAATAAATTACAGGAAAACCCCGTGACTGTATATACATACCCGCATTTGTATTCCGACCGAATACAAATGCAATGAGACAAAATCTACACTGTATAATACTAGGATCCGGCTTAAACCAAAGCCCGGTAGTATTATCCGTCCGAACAATAACACGTGCACAAATGCACGCGTACGTTCGAACCCTGCCATAAATCCATACGGCCTCTACAGCGTTTCGCCCGAAACTTGAGAAACTGTCTGTGGGGGAGTCTGAAGACTCGTCAATAGTTTGGCTGTGGATTTAACCACTAGCACGTCAGAGGTATTAGCCGTACGTAACAATCTACCAGGTATTGACCAAAAGGGACGTCGATGAGCGAACTTATCCTGACACCCTACTGAGCCTGTCAATGTCAATATCCGTACAGTCCGGCCCGTTCGTCTATGAGCATCGCATGGCGGGCCTAGGGGGTTGGTATAAGTCAGACCCCCAAAAGCGGTACAAGTCATGTCGGAGTGTAGCCCAGAACACCCTGAGATACTACTGGAATACCTACCAGTAAATCTCCTGCATTGGCCAAGGACTTCGTGTAATGGCTCTTCTAGACACAGCGTGGTCTCACCCCCAATACCGAGAGAGACGAACCCCTGCAGATCCGCTCACTGCCTCCATATGGCTCGGGACTGTACCCAACTAAAACCAGTTTGCACGACTCCTTTGAGCCGTGGTAGGGTAGTAATCAAAGTACAGTGGGAACTCACACGAGACAAATGATGATCTCAGGTCGATGCACTAACCTGTACACATGTCACCAGGGAACTGCTATCTGACGTCAGGTATAATACCAACTAGCATGTTCCCGGCGAGTCCTGTCCGGTGTACTCATAACCCAATTGTAGGGTTCCTAGGCACTCTTGTGAAGGTTCAAAATGTTGGAGATAATGCCCTCAGAGTCAATTATTGGATCACAGGCACGTAATTGCGATGATTGAGGAGGGACCTATCCCGGTAAGACAGTCTTACTCGAGATGATAGTATGCTATATGGTTTATCTTTATCATCGTGTACTGCTTTAGGTGACCTGACAGGTCACTATTGCACGTTGATAGAGCCCCTAAGATTCTTGCTTAACCACCAGCAGTATGAGGGCGATCATATAAGTGGGAGCTGGGGTCCATAAGCACATCCTTAAAAGGTCCCTAGTCGTGGGAGTTTCGAGACAGGGCATCGATTCTCCAGAGTAGACTAGTGTATACAGTCGAGACCCCGACGAGGGGCGGTGGCCGGTCTCACAAGCCACTGGTGTCAGCTGGTTCACCTAAGATGTATACAGGTGCTCATTGGGTTATGAGTACACCGGACAAGACTCGCTGGGAACCTGCTAGTTGGGATTATACTTGACGTCAGATAGCAGTTCCCTGGTGACATGTGTACAGGTTAGTTCATCGACCTGGGGATCGTCATTTGTCTCGTGTGAGTTCCCACTGCACTTTGATTACTACCCTACCACGGCTCAAAGGAGTCGTGCAAACAGGTTTTAGTTGGGTACAGTCCCGAGCCACATGGAGGCAGTGAGCGGATCTTTGGGGGTTCGTCTCTCCCGGTATTAGGGGTGAGGTCGCGCTGTGTCTAGGAGAGCCATTACACAAAGTCCTTGGCCAAGGCAGGAGATTTACTGGTAGGTATTCCAGTAGTGTCTCAGGGTGTTCTGGGCTACACTCCGACACGACTTGTACCGCTTTTGGGGGTCTGACTTTTACCAACCCCCTAGGCCCGACATGCGATGCTCATAGACGAACGGACCGGACTGTACGGATATTGTCACTGACAGGCTCGGTAGGGTGTCAGGATGAGTTCACTCATCGACGTCCCTTTTAGTCAATAGCTGGTGGCCCGTCACGTATTGGCTTATACCTCTGATGTGCTTGTGGTTAAATCCACAGCCATAGTATTGACGAGTGTTTAGAGTCTACCACACTTACAGTTACTCAAGCTTTCGGGCGAAACGCTGTAGAGCCCGTATGGAGATATGGCAGGGTTCGATCAGATACGTGCGGTATTGCACGGATCGTGATCGGACGGTTTTTACTAGCCGGCTTTGGCTTAAGCCGGATCTTAGTATTTGATAGTGTAGTTTTGTCTCGTTGCATTTGTATTTCGGTCGGAATATAAATGCGGGTGTGTATGCACAGTATCGGGGTTTTCCTGTAATTTATTATGGGACCAGTTTTCTGGGGTTGCCAGTTTGCATTCCGTTCCGGCCGGTTTTTCATTGTTCCTTCACGGCCGGACTTTTCGTTGGAGGGGGTTATTTGCAAGTTTGCAAATAACACTTTGTGGAGGGGTTTATTGTAAAAGGATTGATTATGAAATCTTCTTTGCTATTCATGCATTAATTGTGATAAGAGAGGGTATGGGTTTTTGATGTGGTATTGTGATGGAATTGGGAATAGGCCGGCCACTGTTTGGGGTTGGAGTGTGTTTTAATTTGTGTGTGAATAATTCATTTCATGCATATTAGTGGGTCCCCCTCATTTGAGTGTGCTGGAGTTTTTGTTTGAGGTTATGAGTGATTATTTTCTAAGGAAATGAATGAGCTTAAATAATGAGGCTCATTATTTTTTCACAGCATGAGAGAGAGCTTGCTTCTTTATCATTTCCAGTGAGCAAATAAAAGGCTTGGCCGAGCTCATTTGCTTGTGATGTTCCATTCTTCATCAAGCTTTGATCCATGAAATTCTAGTGCAAAATTCCTCCATACATGGCAACCTCTTAAACCCCAAAGAGACAAGTTTCCACACTAGTCTACAGTATCCCTTGGACGCGTCGGCTAGCCAACTTCGCGCCCGAGTTGCCTCGGTCAAGAGGTGGGAGCCCGTAAAAGATTTTGGCAATGTGGTGCCCGTTTCGACGAGGAGGTGACGGACGAAGTATCCGCGGGAGATCGGAGTGGAGACGAAGACCGGAGAACTCGGATCACTCGGTATATCTCTAACCCGTCTTGTAGTTAGCTAGATCTAGTTTAATGGCCCGATCCGGGGTTTAGTGCGCGGTGGTGCCGGTTTGCTAAGTTCGCAAAATTAAAGTTTATCACCGCTTCCGCATTTGGCCGTCGGATTGACGGCCGGGGCGCCGCCGTGCACTTACAGTGGTATCAGAGCCTCGCCATTAACTTAGTCTAGCTTGGTTTGATGTGTTTTGCATTTCCGATCGACCAAAATTCCAAAATCTACATTTTTGCTAGCGACAGTTTTCTGTTGAAATTTTTTGGTCTCCAAAAATTTTTCAGGTTGTATAAAAGTACTGTGCTAGAAGACCTAAGACTACTGTAGAAATTCGAGACACTGATCTCTTCAAAGGAGCGCGGAACCGCGGCAAAACCCTACTTGTTGCCGCGGTTCCGCCGCAGTATTGATGGATCAGTGTGTACAATTTTTCCAGTAGGATTTATAGGTGATTTTAGGGGTTTTGGAATATTAACATTGGGCCCAGAATTTCCTGATCTGCTACAGTAATGCTTGGGGGCCCACTTGTTAAAATTTGATTGATCAGATATTTTAAACACATTTTTTTCACAGTATTTACATTATATCTGCGACCGTGAATGTCACTTGATCGGTAAATCCAGTCTAACTGCTAGGTTAGACGGATTTGCGAACGTGACCTTCACATTGATGTTCTATGTATTTGCTGTGATGTTGCGGATCGGTCGTGGGGGATAGCCTGGTTGCAGTGGTAGTACAGTTTTGTTTATATATATACATTTGTTGTTGCGGGGCGAGCGTCCGACATGTGGACTGCCGTCACTACCTGTTTGTATTATTCTTTTGGGGCACGACCTGGTTGCGGTCGATGTACCCGTTGTATGTATATTTTACTTTCTGTACTAGGTTTACCCCGCGGTGGGGTGCACGGATAGCCGGGTTCTGGAGGGCAACAAGCCCGCATCTCATGGCATTGGGACGGAGGGGGCTTCACTCTAGAATTGGCGGGCTATTCGCTGCACTCGTAGGGGGTACAGGTTGACCCAGGAGGGGTGCCCAAGTTACCGGATTCCGTGAAGTGCTGGGTGGTCCATTCACGGTGCTGAAAGGGGCTGCCTCGCTTCAGGTTTTGGCGGGTGACTTGCCGCGCCCGTAGGGGTCTAGGATTTCATTGCACAGGCTATCCACACGACCAGGGGAACGTCGGGTTTCAGTAGTGGCTTTGTGAAACCCGGGGATCCGAGATATCTGTATTGTTCTGTGATGCTGTACATTTCTGTGATGTTGCATTTTATTCACGCCTTGAGCGAAATACTTTATATTGGTATATATATTAGTAGATGTTGTATATGTTTTTCATCCGCGCTAGTCCAGTCCCCGCTCTGCCGTTAGTTAGCTAACCTAACGGGTGATGACGGGACCCAGTGGCGAATGCGGATGGCATATACGTACGTCAGTATATTTTCGTTCTTTGTGGTGTGATCAATTGATGGGACTGCGTTGATTCGGATCAATGCATGTTAAAACAAACCTAATCTGATGTTGTTGGAACACTTTTCAAAAAGCTGTTATTGCAAGGACGTTCACTTTTGTTTTGCATCGTGGTATTCATTTGGAATATCCTGCTCCTCAGTCGACGAGGCAAGGGCCGAGATCCCTTCACCGGGAGTGACCCCTTGGACAGAAGTTTGCGTCAGGGTATTAACTTCACTATAGCCGATTACTTTTGCTTTGCATCGTGGTATTCATTTGGAATATCCTGCACCCCATTCTACGGGGAAAGAGCCGAGATCCCTTCACCGGGAGTGACCTCTTTAGTAAAGGTTTTCGTCACTATATTTCCTAAAAAGCTATCCATTCCTTCAACGATATCAAGTTCATTACGTTAAAGGTTTTCGCCAGAAACCATTCGTAGCCCTCCATCATTTCAGTTAAATATTCGGTAGTATTCAAGCTATGTATTTTGACCTCACGCCAAGGCATAGTGTTTGGTAGTTGCCGGGTATTTATCTGTTGCATAGATAGATGCGTTGGTTTGGGACAGTCGTACTACTATTTTGGCCTACGTCAAGGGTATGTACGGGTGGGTTCAAATTAACCTGGACAATGATTGGTAGAACTTGACATGTGACTTATGATATTTTGACCCCACGCCAAGGTCATAAGAGCATGGGGTAAAAATCACATCGGGAGTTTCAAAAGAACTGAAACTTGCCAGATATGCGCATACCTTCTGGAGTGTGATGACGTGAGCGGATTACGTCACGTTATCATGCGATGAGAGTTGGATCCCGATTCCTACTGATGAGTTGGTTTACTCCTCGGGTGACCCCGACTAATTCTTCTTTCAGGTTTGGAGGAGAATTTGAGGTACGGTGGGAGTTTCCAGATTAGATAAATTGGTAACCATTCTGATCTAGGTTAGAGTGCACGCTGAGTGTTTCTTTTCTCTCTCTCTCTGGCAGCGACCATTGACCCGACCCTAAGACTATGACTCAGAGACCAAGTTAACCGAACCTTCTTTACACTGGCTTTTGGATTGTCAGAGTTGCAGACCTCATTGCCATTCCTACTTTTACCCTTTTCTCCAGGACACCCCGTATTACTACGAACGTCCACTTCCATTGGACAAAACCATCGTATGGTTAGATACGAACTCGAAGGAATTCGAGGATGGTTTTTGGTTCTGGAGAAAACGGATAGGATTATTCAGTTGTCTTTTCCCTTTTACCTTCTCTCAAGCTGTGAGTACTCCTTGGTTTAGGAGATAGTACACCTATTATGCAAATTGGATAGTCTTCCTCCAAACCTTAGGCTGGTGCCGACCGGTAGGGAATGAAGAAAACCAATTAGCCTAAACGGTGTGCAGAAGGTATTAAGATTAAGACAAAGCAAGGGATTAGTAAAAGGGCTAAGTAAATTGCGACTGCTATTCACGACCAAACCAAGTATTTCTTCGCCAATCCTAAATCACCTTTTTATTTCTCCAGGACACTCCGTATCACTACGAAGATCCACAGTTTATTGGATAATCCATCGTATGGTTATATACGAACTCGAAAGGAACTTGTTCCAGTTCGGGGATGGATTCTGGTCCAGGAGAAATAGGAATAAGGTTTATTCAGTTGTCTTTTATCTTCACCTTCTCTCGCATTGCGAGTGCTCCTAGGATTAGGACAGTACACCCATTATGCTTATTGGATAGTCTTCTTCCAAACCATAGGCTGGTGCCGAACGGTAGGGAAGGAAGAAAACCAATTGGCCTAAAGGGGTGTGCAGAAGGTAATGACTAAAGACATATAAAGGGATTTGGAGAGGTGGCAAAGAAATATACGGTTACAGTTGTGAATCTGGATAATGGAAGAGGCATTACTAGGAATACCAGAATACCCCATCGAAACATTTCAATGTTTCAGTTCAACTGTGTACTGTTAAAAGAAAACTGATTTCCCGATTGGACACTTGCTCCAGGGTATGTATTTACCAGGTTTTATTCTCACATCTGTATGGTTTTACAGATGATGAGTGGGAGTAAGTTATTGGGAATTGGGTGATCATCCTCATTATATCGGGATTCGTTGTAATCGGTGATATTTGAGGAGATCACCTGGGATGTTTGCCGGTCGGCAAATATTTGGTTTTGAATATCCGCTGTTGTGCACCAATTTCAAATTGATATATCTGTACGTCTATTTTCATAGAGTGAGATATACCTTTTGATATTATGTCGATGACATTTACCTATATCAGTGGATGGTTAGGTAAGGAGCATTAAACAGCAGTGTAATTCTTCTTAACCATAAGT
This sequence comes from Agapanthus africanus, assembly GCA_030015575.1. Taxonomy (NCBI): domain Eukaryota; kingdom Viridiplantae; phylum Streptophyta; class Magnoliopsida; order Asparagales; family Amaryllidaceae; genus Agapanthus; species Agapanthus africanus. Next base: position 164,289,924 of record JASDDO010000001.1, read on the forward strand.
ACAGTTTTCAACCTACGACACACAGTGAAAGAGCTGTTAGACTCAGCGGACTTATACAGAGTATTGTATGTTGTCCAGTGTCCATTAGGACAGAGGGGTTGGTCCTCATACTATATTCTGTTTACTTTTAACTTCTCTAGTTCTTAGACATGTGTTTCGTAGAAACACAGGGTCTAAGTTTTGAGGAGTTATAGGTATTTGAATAGAGTAGAGAACCAGGTGTAGCAAGTATCGGGATTCTTCAAGGTGATCGAAGATGTAGATGCTTATGTATGGTATTCAGTTGATAGTAATGATAAAGAGAAATTGCTTCTCTTTCAGGTTATTCATAATTGGAAGCATTCCTAAGTTGAGTAACGCTGATCGGCCTCTCTCCATTTAGTTGACATGCACTGGAGACAGCTGCATGATTTGAATCTGGTTCAATTAAATCAGTGCCTCTGGTTCTATATTGGATATAGTACAGTTCATATCTTAACATTGTTAAGGTACGGGGAGTTGTCCGTCTTATGATTAAAACCAGACTCTGGATAACTCAAGGCACGTTTCTGTAATGGCTGTTTGTGGGTTGACCCAGGCTATGACGAGGGTTGACTTTCTACCATAAGAAAGATCAATAGTGATATTGTTCTTGACTCGCCACAGTTTTAATAAAAATGGATTTTTCAGAAAACAGTAGTGGGAGTATGGTAGAACTGGAAGTGATTCCAGAACCACAAACGATTACTGAAGATTTGATAAAGAACCTAAAGATTCAATCTGGTTTGACATTCCATTGGCCACTCCGCAGATAAGGTGGGTAACTTCATGCACCCGAGAGGTACTCCGGTAGTCTCAAGGACGGTGACAGGGAAGTTCTTGTTTACCCACACTTGCCATTGCTGTTGTTCCAGACTGTGAGACCCGGCAGGAGGATGAGTATAGCGTCGTTCTAAACTTGTTTTAGAAGTGTACGTGTATATGACTCTGCCAGAGGGTTGTCGTAGTCAGTGGGAGCAGCGGAAGCATTGGTGGACAGGTAGCTTATGTCTACTTATAGACTAAAGCAGATGTAGCGGAGGTAGATCATCTATTTCTGATGTGACAGTCATAGGTTTAACGTCATCAAAATAGGGGATGGATCTGTTGAGAAGGTAGTAGGAAAGGATATTCCTATACTACGATCGGTTATACTTTGGTCGTCACACAGTGGTTTCTCCACATGGGACTTGGACTTTATATCAGACATACTGGTTACTAGATCCATGGCTTTAGATCTAGATTTGGGTGGTTTCCCAATCAGGGTACTTAGACAGCATTCTAAGAGTATTTAGAATGGACGACTCCTGGCACGGTAGTGTACCTGCAAGTGAAGGAGTCACCCTCTCTAAAGGTGTCTTATAGACTAAAGTAGAGAGGGAGGTGCATGATTGGCAGATCACTTGCTTAGGCAATTGAGTCAATCATGAGATGTCAAGTACCACACCAGATGTTGTTCTTGCACTAGATGCAATAAGTTGATATTGATCCAATCCTGGAGAAACAATCGGAAGCAGTTTTAGAACATAAGTGGATGTTCTAGGGATATGATAACGACAGCCTCATTCAGGAAACTGTTATCATTCCAGGCTTCCAAGGTGACATGGACGACAAGGAGGTTGTCAGAGTTATAGTTTTTCCTTCTGACGAGGGGCAGTATTTTGGACAGGTGGTCCAAGGCAATACTGAGGGTGGCATGGCGCAGGATACTGATTAAGTTCGGTTGACGATACAGTCTAAGAAGTTTGGATTTGGAGTTCATTTATGAGCTAGGTCCCCTCAGACATCCAGACATTCTAAGACAGGTATTGCTCATTTCGGGAGATGGCTTTCTCCGCGAACTTGAGACATAGAGAGACATAGAAAGAAACATCTAGGCGGATCCACTCACTGAGGCTATTCCTCGAACGCAAGAGTTTCGCAAACAGGCTTTATGAGACTGACTAGTAGAGGAGTTGGGTGTTCGGTATCATACGGGCTGTGAGTATGCGACATCGCAATAATTAGCCTTGAGTGCTAGTGGGAGATTGTTGGAGATAATGCCCTCAGAGTCAATTATTGGATCACAGGCACGTGATTGCGATGATTGAGGGAGGACCTATCCCGGTAAGACAGTCTTACTCGAGATGATAGTATGCTATCTGGTTTATCTTTATCATCGTGTACTGCTTTAGGTGACCTGACAGGTCACTATTGCACGTTGATAGAGCCCCTAGGATTCTTGCTTAACCACCAGCAGTATGAGGGCGATCATATAAGTGGGAGCTGGGGTCCATAAGCACATCCTTAAAAGGTCCCTAGTCGTGGGAGTTTCGAGACAGGGCATCGATTCTCCAGAGTAGACTAGTGTATACAGTCGAGACCCCGACGAGGGGCGGTGGCCGGTCTCACAAGCCACTGGTGTCAGTTGGTTCACCTAAGATGTATACAGGTGCTCATTGGGTTATGAGTACACCGGACAAGACTCGCTGGGAACCTGCTAGTTGGGATTATACTTGACGTCAGATAGCAGTTCCCTGGTGACATGTGTACAGGTTAGTTCATCGACCTGGGGATCATCATTTGTCTCGTGTGAGTTCCCACTGTACTTTGATTACTACCCTACCACGGCTCAAAGGAGTCGTGCAAACAGGTTTTAGTTGGGTACAGTCCCGAGCCACATGGAGGCAGTGAGCGGATCTTCGGGGGTTCGTCTCTCCCGGTATTGGGGGTGAGGTCGCGCTGTGTCTAGGAGAGCCATTACACAAAGTCCTTGGCCAAGGCAGGAGATTTACTGGTAGGTATTCCAGTAGTGTCTCAGGGTGTTCTGGGCTACACTCCGACACGACTTGTACCGCTTTTGGGGGTCTGACTTTTACCAACCCCCTAGGCCCGACATGCGATGCTCATAGACGAACGGACCGGACTGTACGGATATTGTCACTGACAGGCTCGGTAGGGTGTCAGGATGAGTTCACTCATCGACGTCCCTTTTAGTCAATAGCTGGTGGCCCGTCACGTATTGACTTATACCTCTGATGTGCTTGTGGTTAAATCCACAGCCATAGTATTGACGAGTCTTTAGAGTCTACCACACTTACAGTTACTCAAGCTTTCGGGCGAAACGCTGTAGAGCCCGTATGGAGATATGGCAGGGTTCGATCAGATACGTGCGGTATTGCACGGATCGTGATCGGACGGTTTTTACTAGCCGGCTTTGGCTTAAGCCGGATCTTAGTATTTGATAGTGTAGTTTTGTCTCGTTGCATTTGTATTTCGGTCGGAATACAAATGCGGGTGTGTATGCACAGTATCGGGGTTTTCATGTAATTTATTATGGGACCAGTTTTCTGGGGTTGCCAGTTTGCATTCCGTTCCGGCCGGTTTTTCATTGTTCCTTCACGGCCGCACTTTTCGTTGGAGGGGGTTATTTGCAAGTTTGCAAATAACACTTTATGGAGGGGTTTATTGTAAAAGGATTGATTATGAAATCTTCTTTTCTATTCATGCATTAATTGTGATAAGAGAGGGTATGGGTTTTTGATGTGGTATTGTGATGGAATTGGGAATGGGCCGGCCACTGTTTGGGGTTGGAGTGTGTTTTAATTTGTGTGTGAATAATTCATTTCATGCATATTAGTGGCCCGCCCCTCATTTGAGTGTGCTGGAGTTTTTGTTTGAGGTTATGAGTGATTATTTTCTAAGGAAATGAATGAGCTTAAATAATGAGGCTCATTATTTTTTCACAGCATGAGAGAGAGCTTGCTTCTTTATCATTTCCAGTGAGCAAATAAAAGGCTTGGCCGAGCTCATTTGCTTGTGATGTTCCATTCTTCATCAAGCTTTGATCCATGAAATTCTAGTGCAAAATTCCTCCATACATGGCAACCTCTTAAACCCCAAAGAGACAAGTTTCCACACTAGTCTACAGCATCCCTTGGACGCGTCGGCTAGCCAACTTCGCGCCCGAGTTGCCTCGGTCAAGAGGTGGGAGCCCGTAAAAGATTTTGGCAATGTGGTGCCCGTTTCGACGAGGAGGTGAAGGACGAAGTATTCGCGGGAGATCGGAGTGGAGACGAAGACCGGAGGACTCGGATCACTCGGTATATCTCTAACCCGTCTTGTAGTTAACTAGATCTAGTTTAATGGCCCGATCCGGGGTTTAGTGCGCGGTGGTGCCGGTTTGCTAAGTTCGCAAAATTAAAGTTTATCACCGCTTCCGCATTTGGCCGTCGGATTGACGGCCGGGGCGCCGCCGTGCACTTACACAAAAGGCATCAAACATGCCCGGATAAAAATTTAGACGTGCCGAACAACCCAAAGCCGGGATCTTTGCTAGATTATTAGGGTTAAACATGCAAGATGATAACTTTTATCTAAGTGTGAGGGATTACAACCTTTGTAGTCCGCTCCTTCACTTCACAAGCTCCGAGTAGAAGTCCCTTTGCCGCGATCCACGATCTCCCGGACTCATGAGAGGCTCCACGACTCGAACGATCCATGCTAGCTCGAAGTATTCCAAATCTCCGATGATCTACCTCGAAGTTGCAACGACTCAAGCTTTCTCACTCAAATGAGATGAACACACTAATCCCATGGGCTAGATGAGATGAGGATGAGAGAGTAGTAATTTTGCTTTCTTTTTAAATCATTTTCTCATATTATTTCATCACATAAAGAAAAACTAGCAAGCTTTCTTCAAGAGAGAAGAAGATGATAATGAAAAAGATTATGAATTCTTTTCTTTTGTGATGAATAGAAAGAAAGAGTGTATGATTGATTATCAACCATGGTCAAGGATGAGTGGCTAGGATTTAGTAGAGAATAAACTAGAGTTAGGGTTTGGTTGGGTTAAGAATGTGTCATTCTAAAATATCTTAAGAATGACAAAAGAATAAAGCTTCTAGAAGGTGCATGAAGCATCTAACCCTAATCAAACCCTAACCTCAATTAATCATCCTTAAACATGTTTAACAATTAATCATATCATGTCACAATAATATATATCACATATATATTATATATTTGCAACAAAGGAAAATAATACAATTAACATATATCGCATATATATCAATGTATCATCCACTGAGAAAATGAAATAATAAAGCGAGCCAATATTAGATAATGTAATAATATATCATATATATTATTATACATTAAATCATCGAATCAACACTTGATCCGACGATCCGGCTATATCAAATATAACCGACCAATATATCATGTACCGATTCATCGAATCAACACTTGATCCGATGACCCGGTTCATATCAAAATATCGTGAGAATATAATACGGTATCTCATATCGCATTATTCTCGGTCCTGCACATATCACATATGTGCCTCTACTCTGTTTCGCCTGAGCCAAGAAACCTCTGTGTAGGACTCTAAAGAATCGTCAATACGCCGGTAGCAGGTGATGATCATATCAAACACCCACAAGCTGCAAGCGGTCAGCTAAATGTAACAGCCATCCAGGTATTGAGCGATCAGAAGATCAACAAGCTAGCCTGTGCGTTCTCCTGTGAATCCAACCAGTAACACTCCAGTACAGTCCGGTCTGTTCATCTGATATGTCGCATATCAAGTCTAGGGGTGGTATACGTCAGACCCTAGTAACCGATAAGTCGTGTCGATGTGTGGCTCATAACGGGTCGAGAAACTACTAGTAACACTTACCAGTAAATCTCCATATCAGCCCTGGCCAGGGACTTCCAGTTATAGCCAATCGAACACAGCACAACATCAACTCCCTATACCGGGAGAGACGAATCCCCTCCTATCGCTCATTGCCTCCATGTGATTCGGGACTGTACCCAAAAGCCACCGTTTTGCACGCCCTCTTGGATGTGGTAAGGTGGAAATCAAAGCACAGTGGGTATCACACAAGACTCTATGACGATCTCGGGTCTACAGACTACCCTGTACCAATGTCACCGGAGAACTGCCATCTGACGTGTGGTATATCACCATCTGGGAGTTCTCGGCGAGTCCGTCCTGTGTACCCAGTCTCCACTGAGCACCCGTACACCATCTCTGATGTCTAACACCGATGGATATGGGATCATCCATCGCCCATCATATGGGTCAAGATGCGTATACGCTAGTCTACTCTGGTGTATCGATGCCCTGTCTCGATATACCCTCGACTAAGAACAGTTATAGGATGTACTCATCGACTACCGCGGCCCCACTAGTATGATCTCATCATAGTCCCAGTAGTCGAGTACAGATCCTAAGGGCTTTATCAACATGTGAGAGTAAAACAGTAAACCAATACAAGTCAACATGTTAAGATAAAGTGAAACCAAATAGCATACTATCATGACGAGCAAGAAAGTCATCTCTATATATAACCAAGCATCCATTATAATATACATCATATGTACAACAATGGCCTCTAGGGCATATACATAACTAACAATCTACCACTTGCACTAAGGCCAGCTGCTGTAGTATCTCATACCTAGCATCCCGAATAATCTCTCAAACTGTATCTGGGGAATAGCCTTCGTGAATGGATCCACAGTGTTGTCCTTCGTATCTACTCTCCTGACCTCGATCTCCCGGCGATCAACTATCTCCCTGATCAGGTGATACCGCCTCAGAATATGTCTGGACTTTTGATGGGATTTGGGTTCCTTGGCCAATGCCACAGCTCCATTGTTATCGCAATACAGAGGTATTGGATGCTCAATGGATGGAACCACTCCAAGTTCAGTAATGAACTTGTTGATCCAGACAGCCTCCTTGGCAGCATCGTTGGCAGCGATGTATTCAGCCTCCATCGTCGAGTCTGCAACGGTATCCTGTTTGGAACTTTTCCAACATACCGCCCCTCCATTGAGGGTAAAGACAAAACCCGAATGCGACTTAGAGTCGTCCTTATCACTTTGGAAGCTGGAATCGGTAAAGGACTCCACCTGGAGTTCTCCGTTACCATACACTAAGAACATCTCCTTAGTCCTTCGTAAGTACTTGAGAATGTTCTTCACAGCAGTCCAGTGACTCTCTCCAGGATCTGCTTGATACCGACTCACTACACTTAGTGAGTATGCTACATCGGGTCTGGTACATAGCATCGCATACATGATAGAGCCTACTGCCGAAGCATAGGGTATCCCTTGCATGCGAGCTCTCTCCAAATCAGTCTTAGGAGACATCTCTTTGGAGAGAGTGAGTCCAGAGATCGTGGGTTGGTTCCCACGCTTGGATTCTTCCATACTAAACCTCTTTAGTATGGTGTTAATGTACCTGGATTGGGACAATCCCAGTATCCGTTTAGATCTATCTCTATAGATCATGATTCCCAATATGCAGGAGGCATCACCTAGATCTTTCATTGAGAATCTCTGTGATAAGAAGAGCTTGACTGATTGCAGCATAGGAATATCATTTCCTATCAAGAGTATGTCATCCACGTACAATACGAGGAAGACAACCTTACCCTCTGCTACCTTCTTATAGATACAAGGTTCATCTATATTTTTGATGAAGTCAAACTCTTTGACTACAACATCAAAACAGATGTTCCAACTCCGCGATGCTTGCTTTAACCCATAAATGGATTTAATCAGCTTGCACACCTTTCCGCTGCTCCCACTATCTACGAAGCCCTCTGGCTGAGTCAAGTACACGCATTCTTCTAAATCACCATTTAGAAAGGCGGTCTTAACATCCATTTGCCAGATTTCGTAGTCATGGTATGCAGCAATGGCAAGTAAGATCCGGATGGACTTAAGCATAGCCACTGGAGAAAAGGTTTCGTCATAATCCACACCTGGTCGTTGACGAAAACCCTTTGCTACAAGTCTAGCTTTGAAAGTCTCAACTTTTCCATATACACCAAATTTCTTTTTAAAAATCCACTTGCTCCCAATGGGTTTTACCCCTTTAGGAGCATTTTCCAAAATCCATACTTTATTAGTGTACATGGATTCCATCTCAGATCGCATTGTATCCAGCCATTTCACAGAGTCACTACTCGTGATGGCCTGCTCGAAACTAGTCGGGTCATCATCATCCATGATGCAATCCTCGCTTCCACCATCAATAAGAAAACCGTAGTATCTCTCAGGTGGACGAGAAACCCTACTAGATTGGCAGAGAGGCTGGGGTTCGTCGGGTACTACTGAATCCTCTTGTTCCACTAAATCATCTGTTGTAGTTTGTTCTGCTGGAACCTCTTCCAGTTCTACCTCAATGCTACTGTTCTGTTTCATAAGAAAACCTTTTTCTAAGAAAGTGGCATGTCGAGAAACAAACACCTTTTGTTCCTCGGGGTGGTAGAAGATATACCCTTGTGAGTTTTTGGGATATCCTACAAACTTACATAAGACAGATCTTGCCTCGAGTTTGTCCGGATTTTGTCTTTTGACATAGGCCGGACAACCCCATATCTTAATATAATTAAGATGTGGTCTCTTCCCTTTCCATATCTCATATGGAGTGGTAGGCACAGATTTGGTAGGAACTCTATTCAATAGGTCTATGGCTGTTTCAAGCGCATACCCCCAAAAAGAAATAGGTAACTCAGCTGTACTCATCATCGAGCGCACCATATCTAATAAGGTGCGATTCCTCCGCTCAGATATACCGTTGTGCTGTGGTGTATAAGGAGGAGTAAGCTGAGAGAGAATCCCATTCTCTTTTAGATAATCTAGGAACTCACTGCTTAAGTATTCACCTCCTCGATCAGATCGAAGAATCTTAATACTTTTGCCCGTTTGATTCTCTACTTCGTGCTTATATTCTCTGAATTTCTCAAAAGCTTCAGACTTGTGTTTCATCAGGAACACATATCCGAATCTTGAGAGATCGTCAGTGAATGTAATGAAGTAGGAAGAACCGTTCCTGGCATGCGTAGACATGGGACCGCATACATCACTATGTACCAGTCCTAAGAGTTCGGTAACTCTTTCTCTGTGTCCACTAAACGGAGCTTTGGTCATTTTTCCTTTGAGACATGAATGGCAAGTATCATAAGATGATAATTCGAACGGATTCAAATAACCATCTTTATGCAACTTAGCCAGTCGTGTCGTATTGATATGACCAAGTCTACAATGCCACAAGTAGGATTCGTTCATATCTGAACTTTTCCTCTTGTGTGTGTTTTGTATATTCAGGACTGTATTCTGATTTAGAATGAATATGCCATTATGTAACGAGCCTGATGCAATCAAATTTTGATCTAGGAATATGTTCATAACATTATCCTGTACTACAAAATTATATCCCTCTTTACTCAATAAAGAAACTGATATAATGTTGCACATCATGTTCGGTATATAATAACACTCATTCAGAATCAGTGTATTACGACTTGGTAATACAAGGTGATATTTGCCAACTGTTTTGGCTACAATACTTGCACTGTTCCCTACTTGAACGGAATGATCACCTTTTCCCAGTTCTCTACCTTTTCGTAGCCCATGTAACAATTTACATATGTGGGATCCTGATCCGGTATCTAATACCCAGGACGTAGGGTGAACTGAGAAACAGTTCTCAATAACTAACACACCTGAAGAAGATGCATCAACATGCATGCTCTTTTGGGCGGCGTGAGAATCCAGATATTCTTCTATTTCCTGTTCAGTATTATAACTCTTATAAGAAAGAACGGGTCCAACATTCCCTAGCTCAGTACAATAATTGGGTTCAGTCAATACATCCATATTATTATCTTGATTATGGCATGACATGGTCGCTACCTGGAGAGAGAGAGAAGAAAACACTTCAGCGTATGCTCTTGCAAGATTAGATTGGTTATTATCTTATCTAATCAGGATGTCTCCCACTGGTTTTATCAAATCTACCTTAAAACCCTAAAAGGTAAGATTAGCCGGGATTAATTACACCTTACAATTTCGTCAATCTTTCAGCCAGATCAGTGTCGGTACTTTGAGGGAGGTTCCCCGTGCTCTCGCACGGACCTAATTAAAGTAAACCTCGTTTTCCCAAAGGCGTAACCTCGTTAACACTTTTCTAGACACCTACTTGAATGACTAATTGTCCTGTGTAAAACTCTCCCAGGAGTAACTCTTACTCGCAGTGGGTATCGGGATCCAACTATCTCATAGAAGGTATGCAATCTCATCGCAAATTTCAACGCTTGAAATTCCCGATAAAGCTTTTACCCCTAGTGTGCTATGACCTTGACGCATGCCAAACAACCCATAGTCCACTAGTCAAGTTCAACCCGTACATTTCGTGATTGAATTAAACCCACCCGTACGACCCTTGACGCATGCCAAACAACGCCGTACGAATACCCTAATCCAATCGCATCTCATGCTGCAGATAAGTAATAATCAGCTACCGTACACTACACCTTGACGCATGCCAAACTACCGTAGCACGAATACTAAATATTACTTATCTGAAATGACGGAGGGCTACGCAGGTTTTTCAGAAAACCCTGAGCGTAATGAACTTGATATCGTCGTAGAATCAAGTGAAGTTTTTCAAAAGGAGTGTTTTTGAGGCTTTTCTTAGTTTCGCTAAAGGGGTCACTCCCGGTGAAGGGATCGTCGGCCCTTTCCTCATCGAATAAGGTGCAGGATATATCATATATACCGCTGTGCAAAGCAAAACACTAAAAGCAATCAAAAGACAAACCGAGTTTTGTAGCATCTGCCAGTTTCGCTAAAGGAGTCACTCCCGATGAAGGGATCTCGGTCCTTTCCTCATCGAATAAGGTGCAGGATATATCATATATATCACTGTGCAAAGCAAAACTGTAGCTACCCCTTTTTATAAAGTTTTAATTCTACAACATCTTTAGGTTTCTTTTCTTTTTATTAATCTCATTAATAAATATCCCATCAGCTTATGCTTCCTAAGCATCACAGAAGAAACGAAAGCAGTAATATTTATATATCAGCATATATATATAGTATAAGCATTCGTCTCAGGCAGTAATATGATCTCATCACAGAACATTGCAGCAGAAGAACATATATGGAATATTGGATATACTAGGACGTCCGTGTTTTCAATACGAGCCTGTATAAAACACGGATTCCACGGTCGCGACGAATAGCCAAACCCACATCCCAAGACCCCTACGAGAGCGGCAAGTAACACTGCCAATTCTAGGGTTAGGAGACCCGGTCTCGACTCCTCGAGATGGCCTCCCACTGGACCCTAGAACCCGGTTACTTGTGCTCCCCACCTTGGGTCTACCTAATGCGGAAAAGTAAATAATATACACTGGTGACAGCAACCGCAACCTGGAAGTGCCCCAAATAAAAGAATATTACATTACAAATGAATTTTACATGAATGAAAATAAAAACCCTCATCTCACATAAAACCCCCGGCTATTCAGAACGCGACGATCCAATATAACATATCACAGCAACACATAATATCTCATATCATCAACGTAAGTAAATATGCGCATCCCAATTGTCGTTGACATATAGCAACGAAACCGGCGATATCACATATTACACTTACGGTCACAGAAAAGAAAGTGTAAAACTACAACATTTGGAATCCACAATCACTTTAGACATCGTAAATCCGAAATATCACATACTTCGCATTTCATGCCTAACTCTATGAATTCCACATATTGTATCACATTCCAGATAAATAGACAGTATTAAACTTTTCGAACAGATAATCAAACACCCAAGATTTCCCAAAGTGCTCAACTCTTGAGCGGGGTTCAAATAATCCCAGAATATGTCAAAGTTCCAGTGATCCAGCCGTAGAAGGGTCAAGCCAACGCCTCACATATGGCACGCCGTACTGCCCCAAACCCGAAGGTTCAAAAGGCAGTTCAAGACGGTCACATAATCGAGTTAAGGTTTGTTGTCTTCTAGAGGGTCCACCGCTTAACTTGTACAATTTTTCCGAAAGATTTAAACCCGATAAAAATTCAACACTTGAAAGTTTTACGTGCCGGGAAAAAGTGGGTTAATGATATCCGTTCAACTAGTTTAACAGTTTCTAAATATCCGGAAAGAAATACGAATTTAAAATTTCCGATCGAGTCTACTATTACAAAACAAACCCCAGAATTTTCAACACCTGAAACAGATTAAAAATACCCAGAAGCATCAACAAGCACCTACGGACATTACCATAAAAGCCACGTGTCATAATCCTATCAATCCGCCACGGAACCGCCGCGCAAGGCATACTTGCGCCGCGGTTCCGCCGCCGTTTGATCGAATTGGGGGCTCGGGTTTTATGGTAATTCTTAGAATTCCCTGCTGATTTTTTTACATATTTTTAATTCAGAAAAATCCCAAAATTTAGAAAATTTCCAGAGAGGGGTCTAATTTCGTCGTTTCGGGTTCGATCGGAGTTTTAACTTCGTAAACACATCGCCTAATGCTCTAGCTAGTCTCTGATACCACTGTAGGGTTCCTAGGCACTCTTGTGAAGGTTCAAAAGGCATCAAACATGCCCGGATAAAAATTTAGACGTGCCGAACAACCCAAAGCCGGGATCTTTGCTAGATTATTAGGGTTAAACATGCAAGATGATAACTTTTATCTAAGTGTGAGGGATTACAACCTTTGTAGTCCGCTCCTTCACTTCACAAGCTCCGAGTAGAAGTCCCTTTGCCGCGATCCACGATCTCCCGGACTCATGAGAGGCTCCACGACTCGAACGATCCATGCTAGCTCGAAGTATTCCAAATCTCCGATGATCTACCTCGAAGTTGCAACGACTCAAGCTTTCTCACTCAAATGAGATGAACACACTAATCCCATGGGCTAGATGAGATGAGGATGAGAGAGTAGTAATTTTGCTTTCTTTTTAAATCATTTTCTCATATTATTTCATCACATAAAGAAAAACTAGCAAGCTTTCTTCAAGAGAGAAGAAGATGATAATGAAAAAGATTATGAATTCTTTTCTTTTGTGATGAATAGAAAGAAAGAGTGTATGATTGATTATCAACCATGGTCAAGGATGAGTGGCTAGGATTTAGTAGAGAATAAACTAGAGTTAGGGTTTGGTTGGGTTAAGAATGTGTCATTCTAAAATATCTTAAGAATGACAAAAGAATAAAGCTTCTAGAAGGTGCATGAAGCATCTAACCCTAATCAAACCCTAACCTCAATTAATCATCCTTAAACATGTTTAACAATTAATCATATCATGTCACAATAATATATATCACATATATATTATATATTTGCAACAAAGGAAAATAATACAATTAACATATATCGCATGTATATCAATGTATCATCCACTGAGAAAATGAAATAATAAAGCGAGCCAATATTAGATAATGTAATAATATATCATATATATTATTATACATTAAATCATCGAATCAACACTTGATCCGACGATCCGGCTATATCAAATATAACCGACCAATATATCATGTACCGATTCATCGCATCAACACTTGATCCGATGACCCGGTTCATATCAAAATATCGTGAGAATATAATACGGTATCTCATATCGCATTATTCTCGGTCCTGCACATATCACATATGTGCCTCTACTCTGTTTCTCCTGAGCCAAGAAACCTCTGTGTAGGACTCTAAAGAATCGTCAATACGCCGGTAGCAGGTGATGATCATATCAAACACCCACAAGCTGCAAGCGGTCAGCTAAACGTAACAGCCACCCAGGTATTGAGCGATCAGAAGATCAACAAGCTAGCCTGTGCGTTCTCCTGTGAATCCAACCAGTAACACTCCCGTACAGTCCGGTCTGTTCGTCTGATATGTCGCATATCAAGTCTAGGGGTGGTATACGTCAGACCCCAGTAACCGATAAGTCGTGTCGATGTGTGGCTCATAACGGGTCGAGAAACTACTAGTAACACTTACCAGTAAATCTCCATATCAGCCCTGGCCAGGGACTTCCAGTTATAGCCAATCGAACACAGCACAACATCAACTCCCTATACCGGGAGAGACGAATCCCCTCCTATCGCTCATTGCCTCCATATGATTCGGGACTGTATCCAAAAGCCACCGTTTTGCACGCCCTCTTGGATGTGGTAAGGTGGAAATCAAAGCACAGTGGGTATCACACAAGACTCTATGACGATCTCGGGTCTACAGACTACCCTGTACCAATGTCACCGGAGAACTGCCATCTGACGTGTGGTATATCACCATCTGGGAGTTCTCGGCGAGTCCGTCCAGTGTACCCAGTCTCCACTGAGCACCCGTACACCATCTCTGATGTCTAACACCGATGGATATGGGATCATCCATCGCCCATCATATGGGTCAAGATGCGTATACGCTAGTCTACTCTGGTGTATCGATGCCCTGTCTCGATATACCCTCGACTAGGAACAGTTATAGGATGTACTCATCGACTACCGCGGCCCCACTAGTATGATCTCATCATAGTCCCAGTAGTCGAGTACAGATCCTAAGGGCTTTATCAACATGTGAGAGTAAAACAGTAAACCAATACAAGTCAACATGTTAAGATAAAGTGAAACCAAATAGCATACTATCAATACGAGCAAGAAAGTCATCTCTATATATAACCAAGCATCCATTATAATATACATCATATGTACAACAATGGCCTCTAAGGCATATACATAACTAACACCAATGAGTACATGTATACATCTTAGGTGATCCAACTGACACCAATGGCTTGTGAGACCGGCCACCGCCCCTCGTCGGGGTCTCGACTGTATACACTAGTCTACCAATGGAGTATCGATGCCTAGTCTCGAAACTCCCATGACTAGGGACCTTTTAAGGATGTGCTTATAGTCCCCCAGCTCCCACGTATATGATCGCCATCATATTGCTGGTAGTCAAGAAAGAATCCTAGGGGCTCTATCAACGTGTAATAGCGGCCTGTAAGGTCACCTAAAGCAGTACACGATGATAAAGATAAACCAGATAGTATACTATTTTCTATCAACGTGTAATAGTGAACTGTACACGATGATAAAGACAAACCAGATAGTATACAAAGCCCTCGAGTAAGATTGTCCTACCGGTATAGGTCCTCCCTCAATCATTGCAATCACGTGCCTGCGATCCAATAATTGACTCTGAGGGCACTATATCCAACAGATTTTACCCTAGGTCAAATTAGTCAATTCTGCACATATGGAGGGTCTAATTTACTGGAGATAAAGCCCTGGAACCAATATGGACCAAATCAACCCTACTCTGGCCGTAAATTGCGGCCAGAATGATTAAATCTGCGGCCATTGGGTGGAGTTTGGGTCTCGGGTCTCTGTGGTAGCTTCCTGGGTACCTTCATGTGTCACAATGCTCGCTAAATAATTTTCCAGGTCCCCGAGTGTTAGCAGATTCCAAAATACCATCACAATTCTCAAAATTTTCCGACGTCGGGTTTCTAAGTTTGGGGTTTGGGGTTCTATACCTGGGCTTAGTCCATGAAACTAACTCTAGAGGGTTTATTAGGTCTCTACTAATTTCAATTTCATCTTTGAATTCAATAATTTCCCAAAACCCTAACTTGAATTTTCCAAATATCACTTAATCACTTCTAAACATGCATAGACACTAATGTGAATGAAATACTATGCTAATAGTGATGAAATTATCTCATTTTGGCAACCCAAGAAAAACTCTATCTTCTCCAAGTCATCAAAATCAAACTTTTCTTGGTCCAAAGTGTAGAGGGTGAAAAGGGAATCAATTTTAAAAAAAGGGGTTTAGGGTTTTGATGAAGTTTTTTAGATGATTTCATGGGTTGATGTGGAGGGAGATGGAAAAGAAGAAGGAGATGAAGAAATAAAATGGGGTGAGGATATGGCAGCCCCCCCCCTCTCTCCTATCTTATTCTAACTCTCTCTCACAATTTATTACCCTTTTATCCTTTTCATTTTCCTTTTCCCTTTATTTAAAACCCAAATCACATAATACCCAAAAATAACACATGAACATAACATGTAATCAAAATATAACATGACATGGTGCACTAGCCACGGAAAAACTGTAGAAACACGGATTTGACTTAATCGCGATTAGCAGTGCACTAATCAGGTTTTTATCCAAACTGCATATAATAAATTTTAAAAATACCAAATCCTTTGAATATACTTTTAAATGAATAAATCATTTTAATTTCCATTTATTTCAAAATTATCGGTATATATTTATACCCTTTTTCGAAAACCCCAATTTCGCAAATCGGGCAGTTTTCGGGAAAAATATTATTTTAATATTAAATTCCAAATATAATATTTTATATTTTCTGAAATGTTACATATACAATGGTGACAACATCCTCAACCCGGAAGTTCCCCAATAAAAAAATATTACATATAATGAATTTTATATGAATGAAAATAAAAACCTTCATCTCACATAAAACCCCCGGCGATTCAAAACACGACGATCCAATATAACATATCACAGCAACACATAACATCACATGTCATCAACGTAAGTAAATATGCGTATTCCAATTGTCGTTGATGTATAGTAATGAAACCGGCGATACACCACATATTACACTTACGGTCGCAAAAAAGAAAGTGAAAAACTACAACATTTGGAATCCACAATGACCTTAGACATCATAAACCCGAAATATCATATATTACGGATTTCATACCTAACTATATGAATTCCACATATTGTATCACATTCCAGATAACTAGACAATGTTAAACTTTCCGATCGAATAAACAAACACCCAAAATTTCCCTAATAGCTCAACACTTGAGCGTAGATCAAAAAAGTCCCAGAACATGCCACAGCTCCTATGCACCAGTCGTAGAAGAGTCAACCAATGCCTCACATGTGGCACCGCTAAACTACCACAAATCCTAGGGTTTAGTGGCAGTTTTGACGGTCACATAATCGAGTTAAGATTTCGTTCTTCTAGAGGGTCCACAGAATCGATTACATGATTTTCTGAAAGTTTTAAACTGAGGAAAAATCCAACACTTGAAAATTTTCTGACAGGGGGAAAAGTTAGTTATTGATATCCGTTCGAACCTTTTAACACGGTCTAAATAACTCGATAAAAAACTAG
Organism: Agapanthus africanus; assembly: GCA_030015575.1. Taxonomy (NCBI): domain Eukaryota; kingdom Viridiplantae; phylum Streptophyta; class Magnoliopsida; order Asparagales; family Amaryllidaceae; genus Agapanthus; species Agapanthus africanus. The sequence goes on from JASDDO010000001.1 coordinate 164,306,905, forward strand.
AATTACGAATACGAAACACTCTGAATTGCCTCTGTAAAAAGATAACATCACATGCAAATCTAGCAAAAACAAACAACACCTGAATTACCAAACCCCAGAGACTAGAACACCACCCAAAATCCAACCCAAAACTCTAGTACAAAACCGAGGAGGCCGGTTTTATAGCCTATGTTGCCGGCAAAAATCCGATGGGTCGGGGTGAATTTTGCATAGTGTTCATATTGTTCTCATACAACATTCTGCAAATGTTTAAAAAAATTTTGACACCTGAAATAATTCGACAGAAACTAGGGTTTCGATTCGGATGTTTCGGAGTTGTTTCGGTTTTGTAATCCTACACTTATCCGTCGAATTCTCTAGCTAGGCTCTGATACCATTGTTGGGATACCTAGGACGGCAGCAAGGTTTCGGGTAGCATCATCCATGCCAAGTTTAAATTTTTTGCCGTTCTACTTAACCCTAACCTAGAATCGATACTAGAGAATCAAATTGGGACTAAACAAGTAAGTATAGGGGATAGGTTATAGGGTAATCAAGCTATAGCCAAAAACTCAACGCCAGACTCCCACAAAAATCCGGCGACACTGCCCTAAAATCCGATCTCGTAGGAGGATTCTTGGGTTTGTATTTTGGTGGTGGGTTTCTAGGGGTTTATCTAAGTTAATGATATTGCTTGTTTTCCTCATAACCATCCCAGGTTGCTCCAGATACCCTGTAGGCCAAAAATACTCCACAAAACCGACACGGAAAATTTCTAAGTTCTTATTTTGGTTTCTATTCAGTGTTCTAGGCCATAAAATCAACACTAAGGTCTTGTAAACAGCCACTACATAACAAAGTCCACACAATCACCCAAACCCTCTATTGGAATTTCCAAATATCATTAATCAACATCGATTTAACTCTAAACTAACAATAGGATAAACTAAACACAATAACTTAACTAAAGTCTAGAATTATACCTCATTTGGCAACTCAAGAATTTTCTTGAGTTGCTCAAAATCTTCAAAATCCAACTTTAATTGGTCCAAAGTGTTGAGGATGAAGTTGTGTATCTTTCTAATGAAGGGAGTATAGGGTTTTGGTGAAGGATTGGAGATGGAACATGAGGGTAGAGGAGGTGGAGGAAGAGATGAAGAAGGAGATGAAAAAAACCATAGGGGAAAATGAAGGGGCACACACACACTCTCTCTCTCTTATCCTCACTCTCTCTCAATTATCACATATCATGTTACACTCTCTCTCTTGTCCATGCATATTACTCTATTCTATTTCCTTTTCTCTTTTTCTTTTTTAAAACCAAATATCAACAAATACCAATGAAACAACATGCAACCAAATGCAATATGTCATGGTGTACTAACCATGGAAAAATGTAGAAACAAGGATTTGGTCTAATCGCGATTAGTAGTGCACTAATCAAGTTTAATTTTAAACTTGCATATAATTAATTATAAAAACTCTCAAATCCGATAAATATATTTTTTAAATGAATAAATCATTTTAATCTCCAATTATTTCACAAATATTGGTATATATTTATACCATTTTACGAAAACCCCAAATTCGCAAATCGGGTAGTTTTCGCGAAATATATTATTTTAATATTAAATTCCAAAAATAATATTTTATATTTTCTGAAATGTTACAAGACAGTATCATAATACTAGTCTACATTTTAAGATAAAAAGCAACCAGATAGCATACTATCTTGTCGAGCAAGAAAATCCTCTCTATATATGTTCAAGCATCCACTATAATATATAATCATGTACAATAATGGCCTTTAGGGCATACATACAACTAACACGGATGGCATAAGCATACGTTCTATTTTCATTTCTTCTGTGATGTTTAGGAAACATAAATGATGGAACGTCATTAATGACATTAATGAAAAGAAAAGAAACCTAAAGATATTGTAGAATAAAATTTTTCAAAAAGGTAGCTCTAGTTTTTGCTTTGAATAGCGGTATTCCTTTTATGAATATCCAGCACCTCATTCGATGAGGAAAGAGCCTAGATCCTTTCACCGGAAGTGACCACTTTAGCAAAATTAGCAAATGCTACAACCCACTCGGTTTATTTTGAAAACTACTCGATTTCAAAAGCGGAGCTTGAACCACTCCTTTTCAAATCACTAGATTCTACAACGATATCAAGTTCATTACGTTAAATGTTTTCTACAAAACCATTCGTAACCCTCCACCATTTTAGGAAGTAGAGTACTTAGTATTCGTGCTACGTTTGTTGACCATAGTTAAGGCATAGTGTACGGTAGCTAAGTGATGTCTTCCTATAAAGCATATGATACGATCGATTAGGAAATTCGTATGACTTTGTTGACCATAGTTAAGGGTCATGCAGATGGGTCTAAATCAATCACGAAATGACGAGTAGAACTTGACTAGTGCTTGTGATTTGTTGACCATAGTTAAGTTCATAAGTCGCTGGGGGTAAAAACAGATATTAGGGATTTCAAGTGTTGAAATTTGCAATGAGATTACTTACCTTCTATATTATAGTTAGATCTCGATACCCACTGCGAGTAAGCGTTACTCCTGGGAGAGTTTTCCACTTTACAATTAGCCGATCCAGTAGGTATCTAAGAAAGATGTTAACGGGATTATGCCCCTGCGGAAATGAGGTTATTTAATTAGTTCCATGCGAAAGCATATGGAGACTCCCTCGGAGTACCAATACCTGCCTGGATGACCGATTAGCGAACTTGTAGAGTGTAATTAATCCCGGCTAATCTTACCTTTTAGGGTTTGAAGGAAGATTTGATAAAAACGGTGGGAGCCATCCTGATTAGATAAGATAATAACCAATCTAATCTTGCAAGAGCACACGCTAAAGTGTTTTTCTTCTCTCTCTCTCTCCAGGTAGCGACCATGACACGCCTTAATCAAGATAATAATATGGATGTATTGACCGAATCCGCTTTTTATATTGAGGTGGGGAAGGTTGGTTTCGCTTTTTTTTTATGATTGTCATAAGTCTGAGTAAGGAATAGGAGAATATCATAATTCCCTCGCCATCCGAACGAAGAAAGAGCATAATGATGCATCTTCTTCGGGTGTGTTCATTACCGAGAATTGTTTCTCAGTTTGCTCTACATCCTGGGTATTAGATACCGGATAAGGATCCCATATTTGTAATATGTTATATGGGTTAAGAAAAAGTAGAGAAATGGGAAATGGTGATAAGTCTCCCGTAGTAGCGAATGGTGCAATTGTTGCAGTTAAAGCAGTTGGCGAATATCACCTTGTATTACCAAATGGTAATATATTGATTCTAAACGACTGATATTTCATACCAAACATGATGTGCAATATTATATCAATCTCTTTATTACATAAAGAATGATATAATTTTGTATTGGAGGAAAATATTATGAACATTTTCCTAAATCAAGTGTTGATTGGGTTTGGTACGTTGTGTAATGGTATATACGTTCTAAAGCAAACTACAGTTCTAAACATACAGAACACACACAAGAGGAAAAGTTCATAAATGAACGAAGCTTTCTTGTGGCATTGTAGACTTGGTCATATCAATACGACAAGGCTAGCTAAGTTGCATAAATATGGATATTTGAATCCTTTTGAATTTATATCTTATGAAACTTGCCAGTCGTGTCTCAAAGGCAAGATGACCAAAACTCTGTTTACGGGACACGGAGAAAGAGCTACTGAACTCTTGGGACTGATACATAGTGATGTATGCGGTCCTATGTCTACACATGCCAGAAATGGTTCCTCGTACTTTATTACATTCACCGATGATCTTTCAAGATTCGGACATGTGTTCCTGATGAAATACAAATCTGAAACTTTTGAGAAATTCAAGAAATATAAGTGCAAAGTAAAGAACCAAACGGGTAAAAGTATTAAAATCCTTCGATCTTATCGGAGAGGAGAATACTTGAGCACGGAATTCCGAAACTATTTAAAAGAGAATGTGATTCTCTCTCAGCTTACTCCTCCGTATACACCACAGCACAGCGGTGTATCGGAGCGGAGGAATCGCACCCTATTGGATATGGTGCGCTCTATGATGAATATTGCTAAGTTACCTATTTCCTTTTAGGGTTATGCACTTGAGACAGCTGCATACCTATTGAATAGGGTTCCGACCAAATCCGTGCCTACCACTCCATATGAGATATGGTATGGGAAAAGACCATCTTTTAAACGAGTTAAGATATGGGGTTGTCCGGCCTATGTTAAAAAGCAAAATCCGGACAAGCTCGAGGCAAGGTATGTTTTGTGCAAGTTTATGGGATATCCAAAGAATTCATATGGATATATCTTCTACCACACTGAGGAACAAAAAGTATTTGTTTCTCAATAAGCCACCTTTTTAGAAAAGGAATTTCTTGTAAAAGAAATTAGCGGTGATGAGGTAGAACTGTAAGAAGTTCCAACTACACAAACTATAACTGATGATTTAGTAGAACCGGAGAATTCAATAGTCCCAGACGAATCTCAGCTAGTCCGCAGATCAAGTAGGGTTCCTCATCCACCTGAAAGATACTATGGTTTTCTCATAGACGGTAGAAGTGAGGATTGCATTATTGAAGATGATGACCCAACTAGTTTCGAGCAGGCCATCACAAGTGGAGACTCTGTGAAATGGATGGATGCTATGCGATCTGAGATGGAATCCATGTACACCAACAAAGTATGGACTTTGGAAGTTGATCCTGAAGGGATAAAACCCATCAGGAGCAAGTGGATCTTTAAGAAGAAATTTGGTGTAGATGAAAAGATTGAGACCTTCAAAGCTAGACTTGTAGCAAAAGGTTTTCGTCAACGACCAGGTGTCGACTATCATGAAACCTTTTCTCTAGTGGCTATGCTTAAATCCATCAGGATCCTACTTGCTATTGATGCATACCATGACTACTAAATCTAGCAGATAGACGTCATGACCGCTTTTCTAAATGGTGATTTAGAAGAGAGCGTGTACATGACACAGCCAGAGGGCTTCGTAGACAATGGGAGCAGAGAAAAGGTGTGCAAGCTGCTTAAATCAATCTACGGATTAAAGCAGGTATCGCGGAGCTAGAATATTTGTTTTGATGTGGCAGTGAAAGGTATGACTTCATCAAAAACGTAGATGAACCTTGTATATACAAGAAGGTAGTAGAGAGTTAAGTTGTCTTCCTCGTATTGTTCGTGGATGACATACTCTTGATAGGAAATGATGTTTATATGCTACACTCAATCAAGCTCTTCTTATCACAAAAGTTCTCCATGAAAGATCTAAGTGATGCCTTCTGCATCCTGGGGATAAAGATCTATAGAGATAGATCTAAAAGGATGTTGGAATTGTCCCATTGATACCATACTAAAGACGTTTAGTATGGAAGATTCTAAGCACGGTAATTTACCCGCTTGCTCAGAAATCACTCTCTCCAAAGAGATGTCTCCCGAGACTGATTTGGAGAGGGCTCACATGCAAGGGATACCCTATGTTTCTGCAGTTGGGTCTATCATATACGCGATATTACGTACCAGACCAGATGTAGCTTACGCACTTAGTGTGGTAAGTAGGTATCAATCAGATCCTGAGGAGAAACACTGGACAGCTGTGAAGAACATTCTTGAGTACTTAAGAAGGACTAAAGAAATATTCTTGGTGTATGATAACAGTGAACTCCAAGTGGATTCATTTACCGATTCGAGCTTCTAGAGTGATTAGGACGACAGCAAGTCGGTCTTGGGTTTTGTCTTCACCCTCAATGGATGGGCGTTATGTTGGAAGAGTTCCAAGAAAGATACCGTGACAGACTCGATGATGGAGGCTGAATACTTCGCTGCCAACGATGCTTCCAAAAAAGCTATCTGGATGAAGAAGTTCATTGCCGACTTTGGTATGGTTCCATCCATTGAGGATCCAATACCCTCGTATTGTGATAACAATGGAGCTGTGGCTTCGGCCAAGGAACCCCGGTCCCATCAGCGATCCAGACATATTCTTAGGCGGTATCACTTGATCTAGGAAATAGTAGATCGCCGGGAAATCGAGGTCAGGAGAGTTGACACGAAGGACAACACAGCGGATCTATTCACGAAGGCCCTCCCCCAGACGCAGTTTGAGAGACTTTTTTAGGATGTTGGGTATGCGATACTACAACAACTGGCCTGAGTGCAAGTGGGAGATTGTTAGTGATATGTATGCCCTAAAGGCCATTATTGTATATTATAGTGGTTGGTTAGATAAATATATATATATAGGACTTTCTTGCTCGACATGATAGTATGTTATCTGGTTGCACTTTATCTTAACATGTATACTTATTAATATTATATTGTCTCTCTGATACATGTTGATAAAGCCCTTGGGATTATAGCTTGACTAGCAGGACTATGATGCAGATTATACTTGTAGGGTTCCTATCGACGGCAGCAAGGTTTCGGGAGGCATCATCCATGCCATTTTCAAAAATTGCCGTTTCAAGAAACTCTAAACAAGAATCGATAACTAGAAAATAATACGAAAACATATGTAAACCATTTTACATCTAAGTGAAATACAAATACAACCTTTGTAGATCGGTCCTTCACTTCAAAAGCTCCTTGTAGTGGTCCCTTCGCTGCGATCATGGTGCTCCCAGACTCTTGGACGGCTTCATGAGAAGAAGGCAACGGTCTTGCTTGAAGTCTTCGAGGCTGGAGATGATCTACGTCGAGAGATTACTAACTCAAGCTACCACTTCACCAAAGTGAAGCAAACACCCTATGCTAAAGTGCTAATCTAGTAAAGGATGGTGAAATAGGAAGTGGGCTCACTTTAGAATTTCTTTTCTCAAAATATTTCCTCACTTGGATCAAACCCTAGAAAGCATTTTCTTTTGGAGGAAGAAGATGAAGAAAAAGATGAGAATGAAATTGATCCAAAGTGAGATGAGTAACCATGGGTGAGTGGGTATCATATACTAACTCATGTAGAAACATAACCATGGCTAATTATAGTGGTTAGGTTAATAAATATCCTAAGTAAAACAAAATGGGTGGACTTTGTCAAAGCATTCACAAGTTTCTATAAGCTTCATGCTTTCAACAACTTTTCCACTAATTTTGTATTTACTTTGAATATCAAAACCCCACCAATATAATTATAATGGTGTATGTCTCATACACCCATGCAAAGTGTATCAACAACCATGATACACACAAATAAATAATGCACATCAATATATATCACATATATATTACATGTACACACATGTGAGAAAAGAATGCGCAAGTGAGCTAATCTTAGTTAATGTAAATTAGTATATCACATATACAATTATACACTAAATTATTAAATCAACACTTGATTTAATAATCCGGCTATATCACATATAACCGACTAACACTAAATGTACCAACTTATCGAATCAACACTAGATTCGATAACCCGGCTATATCATATATAACCGACCGATACAAAAGTCGTGAGAATAGAATACGGTATCACATACACGCATTATTATCGGTCCTGCACATATCACATATGCGCTCCTATTTCGTTTTGCCTGAGCTAGTAAAACCTCTATGTAGGACTCTAAAGACTCGTCAATACGCCGGCAGTAGGTGATGACCACATCAAGTACCCACAAGTCGTCAGCGGTACTAGCTGGACGTAACGGCTACCCGGGTATTGAGCGATCAGAAGATCAGCAAGCAAGCCCGCTCCAACTCCTGCAAAATCCTGACAGTGACACTACCGTACAGCCCAGTCTCCTCGTCTAATATGTCGCAAGTCAAGTCTAGGGGTGGTAAACGTCAGACCCCAATAACCGATAAGTCATGCCGATATGAGGCTCATAACGGGTCGAGAAACTACTGGTAACACTTACCATTAAATCTTTAAACCAGCCCTAGCCAGGGACTTCCCTGTTATGGCCAATCGAGCACAGCGCAACATCAACCCTCAATACCGGGAGAGACGAAACCCCTCCTATCGCTCATTGCCTCCATGTGACTCGGGACTGTATCCAAAAACCACCGTTTTGCACGCCTTCTTAGACGTGGTAAGGTGGAAATCAAAGCATAGTAGGAATCACACAAGACTCTATGATGATCTCGGGTCTACAGACTAACCTGTACCAGTGTCACCAGAGAACTGCCATCTAACGTGAGGTATAATACCATATGGGAGTTCTCGGCGAGTCCGTCCAGTGTACCCAGTCTCCACTGAGCACCCGTATATGATCTCTGATGTCAAACACCAATGGATATGGGATCATCCATCGACCATCTATATGGGTCGAGAAGCTATATGCTAGTCTACTCTGGTATGATGATGCCCTGTCTCGATACACCCACGACTAGGGACCTTAAAGGATATACTTATGGACTACCATGGCCCCACTAGTATGATCTGAATCTTTGTCCCGGTAGTCAAGTACACATCCTAAGGGCTTTACCAACATGTAACAGAGAGACAATCAGTGTACACGTTAAGGTAAAGTGTAACCAGATAGCATACTATCATGTCGATCATGAAAGTTCTCCCTATATATGTCCAAGCATCCACTACAATATACATCTCATGTATAGTAGTGGCCTCTAGGGCATACATATAACTAACAATCTCCCACTTGCACTAGGGCCATCTGATAGCAGCGGTTGTAGTATCACATACTCAACCATCCCATAAAAGTCTCTCTCTGGGAAAATGCCTTTGTGAGTGGATCCGCCGTGTTGTCCTCTGAGTCTACTCGCCTAACCTTGATCCCCTAGAGATCAACTATCTCCATGATCAGGTGATACTGCCTTAGAATATGTTTGGATCACTGATGGGACGGGCGTTCCTAGGCATAAGCCACAACTGCATTGTCACACAATGGTAGGAATGAAGTTCATCTCATGAACTAATATACACCCAGACTGCCTCTTTGGTAGCATCTTTGGTAGCGATATATTCAGCCTTTATCATCTAGTATGCCACGGTATCCAGCTTGGAACTCTTCCAACATACCGTCCCTCCACTGAGGGTAAAGACAATGCCTGTGACTGACATTCAGTCGACCTTATCACTTTGGAAGCTTTCTAGTGATTCTCCCCAGGATCGATTGATACCATCTCACTACAACTAGTGAGAATCCTAATATCCACTTAGATCTATGACATAGATTCAAAACCCTGGATCTAGGAGGTATCACCTTGATCCTATATGGAGAATCCATGTGATAAGAGGAGATTGACCGAGTGTAGCATAGAAAACTCCTTCCCTATCAAGAGTATGTCATCCTACTACAATACGAGGGTAACCACCTTACTCTCTACTACTTTTTTGTATATACAAGGTTCATCTACCATTTTGATGAAGTCAAACACTTTGACTACTACATCAAAATAGATGTTCCAACTCCGCGATGCCTGTTTTATCCCATAAAGCAACTTGCACACGTTTTCGCTGCTCCCACTGTCTACGAAGCCCTCTGGCTGTGTACTTATAGATGCTCTCTTCTAAATCACTATTTAGAAAAGCAGTCATGACACCCAACCACCAGATATCATAGTCATGGTATGTAGCAATGGTAAGTAGGATCCGGATGGACTTAAGCATAGCCATTGGAGAAAAGGTTTCATTATTAAACCACACCTGGTCGATGACGAGAACCTTTTACAATAAGTCTTAGCTTTGAAAGTCTCAACTTTTCCATGTATACCAAGCAATCTTCTCAAGATATACTTGCTCCTAATGGGGATTTAACCCTTTAGATATAGCTACCAAAGTCCATACTTTGTTGGTGTACATAGATTTCATCTCAGATCGCATAGCATCCAGCCATTCTTACAGAGTCCCCACTCTTGATGGCCTGCTCGAAACTAGTTGGGTCATCATCTTATGATGCAATCCTCGCTCTCACTGTCATAGAGAAACCAAAGTATCTCTCAGGTGGGTGAAGAACCTTACCAGATCGGCGGAGAGGCTGAGGTTCGTTGCGAGCTATTGAATCCTCCGGTTCTACCAAATCATCAGCCATAGTTTGTATAGCTGGAACTCCTTCCAGTTCTACCTCATGAACACTAATTTGTTTCCAAAATAAACTCCATTTCGAAAAAAAAATGGCATGCCGAGAAATAAAACACCTTTTGTTCCTCGGTGCGGTAGAAGATATTCCTTTGCGAATGCTTGGGATATCCAACAAACTTCCATAGAACTGACCTTGCCTCGAGCTTGTCCGGATTTTGCTTTTAGACATAGACCGGAAAACCCCAAATCATAACTTACTTAAGAGATAGGCTCTTCCCATACCATATCACAAATGGAGTGGTAGGCATCCGATTTGGTTGGAACGCTATTCAACAGGTATGCAGCATCATAAGTGCATAACCCCCAAAAGAAAATAAGCAACTCAGTAGTACTCATCATAGAGCACACCATATCACATAGGGTGCAATTGCTCCACCCCGATACACCGACGTGCTGTGGTGTATACGGAGGGGTAATGCTGAGAGAGAATCTCATTCTCCTTTTGACTAGTCCAAGAATTCCGTGCTCAAGTATTCTCCTCCCTGATCTCATCAAAGGACATAATACTTTTACCCTTTTTGGTTCTCTACTTCTAACTTATATTCTTTGAATATCTCAAAAGGTTCAGACTTGTGTTTCAAAAGGAACATATGTCTGAATCTTGAGAGATCAACAGTGAATGTAATGAAGTACAAAGAACTAGACCTGGCATGTGTAGACTGGGGACCTACATACATCATCATGTACCAATCCCAAGAGTTCACTAACTCTTTCTCTGTTTCCAGTAAATGGAGCTATGGTCATTTTATCTTGGTGACATGACTGGAAAGTTTCACAAGATGTAAATTCAAACTAATTTAAATATGCATCTTAATGTAACTTAGCTAGTCGGGTTGCATTGACATGACCTAGTCTACAATGCCACAAGAAGGATTCGTTCTTTTCTGAACCCTTCCTCTTGTGTGTGTTCTGTAGGTTAAGAACTGTGGTTTTATTTAGAACGTATATGCTTTTAGATAACGTGCCTGAACCGATCAACTCTTGATATAGGAAATGTTCAAAACATTATCCAACAATACAAAATTATATCCTTCTTTACTAAATAAAGAGACTGATATGATGTTGTATATCAGGTTCGGTATCTAATAGTATTCGTTCAGAATCAATGTATTTAGTAATACAGGGTGATAACTGCCAACATCATGGCTGCAACAATTGCATCGTTTCCAACTCTTGAAATTTTATTACCCATTCTCAGTCTCTACCTATCTGTAGCCCATGTAACAGATTACATATGTGGGATCCTGTTCCGGTATCTCATACCCAGGACGTAGAAGATACTGAGAAACATTTCTCGGTAATAAACACACCCGAAGAAGATGCATCATCATGCACTTTCTTCGTTTGGGCGGCACGGGAATTCTGGTAATCCCCTATTTCCTGCTCGGTTTTATAACAATTATAAGTTGGAGCGGGACCAACGTTCCCCAGCATAGTGTAACAAGCGGGTTCAGTCAATACATCCGTATTATTATCTTGATTAAGGTGTGACATGGTCGCTACCTGGAGAGAGAGAAGAAAACACTCTGCGTGTACTCTTGCAAGATCAGATTGGTTATTATTTTTATCTGATCAGGATGGCTCCCACTGTTTTTATCAAATCTTCCTTCAAACCCTAAAAGGAAAGACTAGCTGGGATTAATTACACCCTACAATATCGCCAATCTTTCAGCCAGGCCAGTGTCGGTACTTTGAGGGAGGTTCCCCGTGCTTTCGCACAGACCTAATTAAAATAAACCTTGTTTTCCCATAGACATAACCCCGTTGACACCTTTCTACACACCTACTTGATCGGCTAATTGTCCTGTGTAAAACTCTCCCAGGAGTAACAATTACTCGCAGTGGGTATCGGGATCCAACTATCTCATAGAAGGTATGCAATCTCATTGCAAATTTAAATACTTGAAATTCCCGATAATATTTTACCCCTAGCGTCCTATGACCTTGACGCAGGCCAACAAACTATAGTCTGCTAGTCAAGTTCAACCCGTACATTTCTTGATTGAATTAAACCCACCCGCACGACCCTTGACGCAGGCCAACAAAGTCGCACGACTATCCTAATCCAATCTGCATCATATGCATAAGCAGATAAATACTAGTCAGCGACCGCACACTACGCCTTGACGTAGGCCAACAAACGTAGCACGAATACTAAGTAGGACTTATCTGAAATGACGGAGGGCTATGACAGGTTTTTCAGAAAACCTATTGCATAATGAACTTGATATCGTTGTAGAATCGAGTGAATTTTGAAAAGGAGTGTTTTTTAGGCTTTTACTAGTTTTACTAAAAAGGTCACTCCAGCTGAAAGGATCTCGGCTCTTTCCTCATCGAATAAGGTGCGGGATATATCATATATATTACTATGCAAAGCAAAACTCCAAAAGCAATCAAAAGACAAACCGAGTGTTGTAGCATCTGCCAGTTTTTCTGAAGAGGTCACTCCCGGTGAAGGGATCTCGGCACTTTCCTCATCGAATAAGGTGCGGGATATATCATATATATCACAAAGCAAAACCGTAGCCACCCTTTTTGAAAATTTGATTCTACAACATCTTTAGGTTTATTTTCTTTCGTTAATCATATTAATGATGTCCCATCATTTAAGACACCTAAACATCACAGATAAATACAACGTGCGCTTACGCCATCCACATTCGCATCGATGTCCCTTCGTGCACCGTTAGATTAGGTAACTAACAGCAGAGCGGGGCAGTGCTAGCGTGGGTATAAAACATAAGCAACGTCTATATAATATATCATATATACTATATAGTGTATCTATCACAACATATCAAATGATCACATCACAGATATCGCAGCAGAAGAAACATATGAATAGCCAAACCCACACCCCTAGACCTCTACGAGAGCGGCAAGCAACTCTACCAATTCTAGAGTTAGGAGACCCGGACTCGACTCCTCGAGTTGGTCTCCCACTGGACTCTAGAACCCGGTTACTTGTGCTCTCCTCCTTAGGTCTATCCTAATGCGGAAAAGTAAATAATATACAACAATGGTGACATCATCCTCAACCCGGAAGTTCCCCAATAAAAGAATATTACATACATAGAATTTTACATGAATGGAAATAAAAACTCTCATCTCACATAAAACACCTGGCTATTCAAAACACAACGATCCAATATAACATATACAGCAACACATACCATCATATGTCATCAACGTAAGTAAATATATATATCCCAATTGTCGTTGACATATAGCAACGAAACCGGCGATACACCACATATTCCACTTACGGTCGCAGAAAAAACTAGACGATGTTAAACATTTCGATCGAATCAACAAACACCCACAATTACCCAGAAAGCTCAACACTTGAGCGTAGTTTAAAGTTATTCAGCACACACCACAGTACCAATGGACCAGCCGTAGAAGGGCAAACCCAAGCCTCATTTGTGGCGCCACTAACTACGGTAAACCCTAAGGTTTAGACGCAGTTCCTTAGGCACATCTCGAATTAGGGTTTCATTCTTCTAGAGGTTCCATCGAATAACTTGCATGATCTTTGAAAACTTATTAACTACGGGAAAAATCCAACACTTCGAATTTTCCCGGCAAGGGTTAAAGCGGGTATTTGACATCCAATTGAACTTTTTAACAACGTCTAAAATAACCCGAAAACAGTTAAAATTACGACTACGAAACACTCCAAGTTGCCTTCGCATTGAGTTAATCATCACACGAAAAAGTAGCAAAAATAAACAACACCTGAAACCCCAAATCCCAGAGCATAGAGCATGAAATAAATTTGGGACCTAGAAGACTTCCCACGGCCGGCCACCCCGGTTTTTCACCCCATGTGCTCGGTCCAAATCCAAGCACTGGGTCCCAACTTTCTTCCATGCTTCTATATTTGCTTAAAGATGATTATGCACTTGTTTGAAAAATTTTTGGAGCTCGTTTTAAAATCGACAGAAACATGGATTTGGTATTTCAAGTTTCGAAGTTCATTTCGTTTTCGTAATCTAACATTATCCGTATAATTTCCTAGCTAGGCTCTGATACCACTGTAGGGTTCCTATAGATGGCAGCAAGGTTTCGGGAGATATCATCCATGCCATTTTCAAAAATTGCCGTTTCAAGGAACTCTAAACAAGAATCGATAACTAGAAAATAATATGAAAATATATGTAAACCATTTTACATCTAAGTGAAATAGAAATGCAACCTTTGTAGATCGGTCCTTCACTTCAAAAGCTCCTTGTAGTAGTCCCTTCGCTGCGATCATGGTGCTCCCGGACTCTTGGACGGCTCTATGAGAAGAAGGCAACGGTCTTGCTTAAAGTCTTCGAGGCCGAAGATGATCTACGTCGAGAGATTACTAACTCAAGCTACCACTTCACCAAACTGAAGCAAACACCCTATACTAAAGTGCTAATCTAGTAGAGGATGGTGAAATAGGAAGTGGGCAGACTTTAGAATTTCTTTTCTCACAATATTTCCTCACTTGGATCAAACCCTAGAAAGCATTTTCTTTTGAAGGAAGAAGATGAAGAAAAAGATGAGAATGAAATTAATCCAAAGTGAGATGAGTAACCATGGATGAGTAGGTATCATATACTAACTCATGTAGAGACATAACTATGGCTAATTATAGTGGTTAGGTTAATAAATATCTTAAGTAATATAAAATGGGTGGACTTTGTCAAAGCATTCACAAGTTTCTACAAGCTTCATGCTTTCAACAACTTTTCCACTAATTTTGTATTTACTTTGAATATCAAAACCCCACCAATATAATTATAATGGTGTATGTCTCATACACCCATACAAAGTGTATCAACAACCATGACACACACAAATAAATAATGCACATCAATATTTATCACATATATATTACATGTACACATATGTGAGAAAAGAATGCTTAAGTGAGCTAATATTAATTAATGTAAATTAGTATATCACATATACAATTATACACTAAATTATTAAATCAACACTTGATTTAATAATCCGGCTATATCACATATAACCGACTAACACTAAATGTACCAACTTATCGAATCAACACTTGATTCGATAACCCGGCTATATCACATATAACCGACCGATACAAAAGTCGCGAGAATAGAATACGGTATCACATACATGCATTATTCTCGGTCCCGCACATATCACATATGCGCTCATATTTCGTTTTGCCTGAGCCAGTAAAACCTCTATGTAGGACTTTAAAAACTCGTCAATACGCCGGCAGTAGGTGATGATCACATCAAGCACCCACAAGCCGTCAGCGGTACTAGCTGGACGTAACGGCTACCCGGGTATTGAGCTATCGGAAGATCAGCAAGCAAGCCCGCTCCAACTCCTGCAAAATCCTGACAGTGACACTACCGTATAGTCCGGTCTCCTCGTCTGATATGTCGCATATCATGTCTAGGGGTGGTAAACGTCAGACCCCAATAACCAATAAGTTATGTCGATATGAGGCTCATAACGGGTCGAGAAACTACTGGTAACACTTACCAGTAAATCTCTAAACCAGCCCTGGTCAGGGAATTCCTTGTTATGGCCAATCGAGCACAGCGCAACATCAACCCCCAATACTGGGAGAGACGAAACCCCTCCTATCGCTCATTGCCTCCATGTGACTCGAGACTGTACCCAAAAACCACCATTTTGCATGCCCTCTTGGACGTGGTAAGGTGGAAATCAAAGCAC
Source organism: Agapanthus africanus (assembly GCA_030015575.1). NCBI lineage: Eukaryota > Viridiplantae > Streptophyta > Magnoliopsida > Asparagales > Amaryllidaceae > Agapanthus > Agapanthus africanus. The sequence continues at coordinate 164,322,640 of JASDDO010000001.1, forward strand.
AGTAGGAATCACATAAGACTATATGACGATCTCGGGTCTACAGACTAACCTGTACCATTGTCACCAAAGAACTGCCATCTGACGTGAGGTATAATACCATCTGGGAGTTTTCGGCGAGTCCGTCCAGTGTACCCAGTCTCCACTGAGCACCCATATATGATCTCTGATGTCAAACACCAATGGATATGGGATCATCCATCGCCCATCTATATGGGTCGAGAAGCTATACGCTAGTCTACTCTGGTATATCGATGCCCCGTCTCGATACACCCATGACTAGGGACCCTAAAGGTGTTAGTGTATATGCCCTAGAGGCCATTACTGTATCATACTAGTTTGTATATTACTTAATGGATGCTTGGGATATTCACCTTGTATATACAATCTTGCTCAAAATAGTAGTATGCTACTTGGTTTGTTTCTACTTCAATGTGTACTTGTGTTTATTTCAGTATATCACTTATACGCATTAGTGGAGCCCTTAGGATCTTTGCTTGATTACCAGCGTTGTGATGGCAGTCACACTAGTGGGGGCTGGGTAATCTATAAGCACATCCTTATACAGGTCCCTAGTCGCAGGACTATCGAGACAGGGCATCGATACTCCGGAGTAGACTAGCGTATGCGCTTCTCATCCCAGTGTGGGAGATGGTCTATCCCACAGCCATCAGTACGTCGTACTGGAGATAGTATACGGGTGCTCGTTGGGTTACGAGTACACTGGACAGGACTCGTCGGGAACTGACAGGTTGGTATTATACCTATCGTCAGTTATCAGTTCCCAGGTGACATGAGTACAGCTTAGTCCGCTGACTTGACACTGGCACTTCGCCTCAAGTGTGTTCCCACTGCACTTTGATCACTACCCTACCACGGCTCAAAGGAGTCGTGCAAACGGGTGGTGGTTGGGTGCAGTCCCGAAGCACTTGGAGGCAGTGACGGTTAGACAGGATTCGTCTCTCCCAGTATTGGGGGTTGACATCGCGCTGTGTCTAGGAGAGCCATTACACGAGTAGTCCCTGGCCAGGGCAAACGAGATATACTGGTAGGTTTCCAGTGTTATCTCAGGGTGTTTTGGGCTTCGCTCCGGCACGACTTGTACCGCTATTGGGGGACTGACGATTACCACCCCCTAGGCCCGCCATGCGATGTATCAGACGAACAGACCGGACTGTACGGAGACTGTCACATTCAGACTCAGTAGGAGTTCAGATGGGGTTTCACCTCGTCAGCCTTCTTGTCGACATCTACCTGGGGACCGTTACGCACAGCTAGTGCCGCTTGCGGTCTGTGGTTAAACCCACTGCCAGCGTAGTGTCGAGTCTTTAGAGTCCCACACAGAGGGTTTTCGCCTCTGGGCAAAACAGAGTAGAGGTCGCATGGTTTTGCGACAGGGTTCGTTCTCATCCGCGCACTTGTGCACGTTTGGAGTCCGGACGGATTATACTGGCAGGCTCTGGTTTGAGCCAGATACTAGTATATATATTTGGGGTTGCTTTTATATCTTGGTATTCTTGTTCCTCGGAACGAGAATGCAGGTGTGTATGCACAGTTGCTTGAGGCGGAGGATGAGGTATTTCATTAGGGTTTCGGAACGGGTGCGTATGCACAGTTGACAGTTATCTTTTTCCAAACCCTAATGGATTTATGGATTATCTATTTATAATAGTAATTAAATAAGAATTTTGTTATGGTTGATTTTGTTGACTTGTTGACCATGGTTGACTTGTTGACCATGGTTGAAAGTTGACCACCATCATGCTTCAAAAGTCTTCCTTGATTTATGCTTACATTTTTAAATGAAGCATGGTTGTGGTCATTCCAAATTGCCATCAACTATTCTCATTTTCAATTATTATTATTAGATAATTCTTTTCTTTTGCATTATGGTTGCAAGAAAGAAAAAATATAGCTCATTCTATCATTCTCACTCTCTCTCTTCACTTCATCTTCTTCTTCCTCTAGTCAAGAGAAACCTTCTCATGAGTTGAGAATCCTTCTCTTGAAAAACAAAAGCAACCCTTAGACACTCTCTACTCACTCTAGGATCAAGGGTCTAGCAAGCCGGCGATTCTAGTTCACTCCAAGTACGAGAAAGAGCCCAAAGGTCGAGCCTTCGAGGTGGATCCATTTTCGACGGGAGAAGGCGACGAAAAGAGAACCATCAACCTCTACAAGGTTTGAAGAAGAAGGAGTTCAAGTTTAGGTATAACCATCTTCCATAGTAGCTAACTCTCTTTAGCTTAGTTTGCTAGTTTTAGTTTAGGTAACGATCCCGACCTAGTTTAGTCCATGTTGCCTCTTGCGATAAAAATTTGTTTTTTATACCGTTTCCGCCTCCCCGTAAGAACCGGGGGTCGCAATATGGACTTACAGTGGTATCAGAGCCTAACTAAACTTAAACTAGCTTGGTAGTGAAGTGTAACGAAGTTCGGAACCGAAAAATCGCAAAACCGGAAAACTAAAAACCTGAGTTTCTGTTGATTTTTTTTTGGCTCAAAATGAAAAACTTTATACTTGTAAAATCGTCTCAGGGTTTTCTAAGAACACACAAGAAAAACGATATCATGTTTCCTCCAAACCGCCGCGCTTCCGCGGCCTCACCTACTCATCTGGCCGCGGAACCGCCGCAAGTTGGTGTCATCTTTGCATCGTTTTTCCTGCAGTGTTCTTCTGTGTTGGTTTTGGGATTTTTAAGATATATTATATGTACCCAGATTTTCCAGAACTGAAATTCACTTTTGGGGTCCTATAATTCCGTATTTTTTCCGAACTTCACTGCACTTTGGCTATGTTGGTTATATCTGTGATGTTTGCATGTATTGAACGTCGGCTAATCGCTATAAGACGATTAGTCGGGGTTATACATGATCTGTAATGTGCTGGAATGTGTATATAAATATGTTGGATTGTCGCGGGTGAATAGCCGGGGGTTGTGAGACGAGAGTTTTCTTTTCTTGCAATTCATTGTAAATGTAAATTGATGTAATTATATTATTTGTTTGGCCGCACAACCGGGTCGGGGTTGTAGCCGTCATTGTATAATTCTTTTTACTGTTTTTGCTCCTAGGATAGACCCATGGAGGGGTGCACAAACTACCGAGGACTTGGCGGGTAGTTTGCCGCACCCGTAGGGGTCTTGGGTGGGGATTTGGCTATTCACCGCGACCGTGTTATCTGTTTTTGTTACAGGCTCGTACAAATTACAGATTGCTAGTATATCCAATATATTTATCTGTGATCTGAAATGTCTATCATTGCTTTCTATTTAGGCGTTGCTTATGTTTTACAGACGCGCTAGCCCAGCCCCCGCTCTGTCGTTAGTTAAGTAACCTAACGGGTAATGACGGGGCCCCGTGGCGAATGCGAATGGCATAAGCGTACGTCATATTTTGGTTGTTTTCTGCAATGGTAGGATTAAATGATGGGACGCATTAAAAGTACTAATGCAAGAATATCACGCATTAAAAGAACTAATGCAAGATAATAAACCAAGTTTAAGTCGATGGAACACTTTTGAAAAACCACTCGGTTCTTTTCAAAACTAACTTTTAAATGCGGAGCTTGAGCCACTCCTTCTAAAAGCTATCTCGTTCCATCGATTATATCAAGTTCACTACGTTCACGGTTTCGCCAAAACCATCCGTAGCCCTCCATCATTTCAGTTAAATATTCGGTAGTATTCAAGCTATGTATTTTGACCTCACGCCAAGGCATAGTGATTGGTAGCTGCCGGATATTTATCTGTTGCATAGATAGAATGCGTTGGTTTGAGACAGTCGTACTGCCATTTTGGCCTACGTCAAGGGTATGTACGGGTGGATTCAAATTAACCTGGATAATGATGGGACGAACTTGACATGTGACTTATGACATTTTGACCTCACGCCAAGGTCATAAGAGCATGGGGCAAAAATCCACATCGGGAGTTTCATAAGTACTGAAACTTGCTAGATTTGCATACCATTTGGAGTGTGATGATTATGGTAGGATTCCTTCATTTTCGTCACGCGATGATATTTGGATCCCGATCCTACTGTGAGTATATGCTACTCCTCGGGAAATTTCTCACTTAACGATCAATGCTATAAACCTAGTAGGTGCCTAGAAAGGTGTTAGCGGGGTTACGCCCCCAGGGAAAAGAGGTTCTTTAATTAAGGAACTTCGCGAAAGCGTTGGAAAACCTCCCTCGAAGTACCGACACTGGCCTGGCTGAACGGTTAAGCAAGTATTGTACGGTGGGATTGATCCTGACTAATTCTTCCTTTATGGTTTGAGGAGGGATTCGAGAAACAGTGGGAGCCATCCTGTTTAGACAAACTAAAAACCACTCTAAACTTGCAAGAGCATCATGCTGAGTGTTTCTTCTTCTCTCTCCTAATTGCAGCGACCAATCAACATGACTGGACTTAAGTTACTCCTAGATAAAAACAAACTGACAGGGCCAAACTACAAAGATTGGCTCAGGAATGTCAAGATAGCAATCACTTATGACAAGCTGGGGTATCTTCTTACCACCAAAGCTCCCCCTGTCCCTGGTCCAACTTCCAGTGTCGCGGATAAGGAAATCCGCAAGACTTGGGAGATTGATAGCGCGAAGGCCAAGTGCCTCCTGCTTGCCTCGATGGACAACGAACATCAGAGGAGGCATGAGAATATGGACATGGAGTCCATATTGCTCCATACAAAAGAACTGTATGGAGAGCAATCACGTATCGCAAGATACGAAGCGTCGAAAAAGTTGTTTTCGACAAAGATGGCCGTCGGATCATCAGTAGCCGAGCACGTGCTAAAGATGATCGGCTACATTGAGGAGCTCGCTGACCTAGGGATCACATTGGAGAGTGAACTATATACGGATATAGTTCTCCAGTCCCTTCCTTCCACTTACGCCCAGTTTATACTGAACTTCAACCTACAAGAAAAAGAGGTTGAACTATCAGAGCTCCTCAACATGCTGAGGAGCGCAGAGGGCACCCTACAGAAAAGTAGGGATACATCCACTTTGTTTGTAGGAGGATCATCTTCTTCTAGGTCCAAGGCGAAAGCCAAGGGAAAGAAGAAGAAGGCCCCCGCCAAACCAAGGGGCGGTGTTAGTAAAGTGGATACGAAGGGAAAAGGTAAAGCAACAAAGATAGCGGGGAAGCTTGTGGATAAGGAAGAATGCTTCTTTTGTCATAAGAAAGGACACTGGAAGAATGATTGCAGGGCCTGGAAGGCCAGAACACAGGAATTGAAGCAGGTTGCAGCTTCAGCTTCAGGTGTGCATGTTATTGAAAACTGTCTTTCAATAAACTCTACTTCCTGGGTATTGGATACCGGATCAGGATCTCATATCTGTAATTCTTTGCAGGCTTTGAGAAACCGTAGGGATTTGAAGGCAGGTGACATGACCCTCAGAGTTGCGAACGGAGCTAGCATGGATGCTAAAGCCGTGGGGGACTATCACCTGGGAATGTCAGATGGACATGTTTTGGTTTTGCGTAATTGCTTTTTTGTACCCAACGCAACTTGTAATATCATTTCTGTATCTTTAGTTTCTAAAGAAGGTTATGAATTTGCGTTTGTAAGTAATGTTGTAAACATTCACCTTAATCAAGTATTGATTGGGTCAGGTACTCTGAGTAATGGTATATACGTGTTAAACCAACCACAGATTTTCAACGTCCAGAATACACACAAAAGAAAGTCTCCAGAAATAAATCAGACTTTCTTATGGCATTGTAGATTGGGTCACATCAATGAGAGAAGGTTGACGAAGTTACATACAGAAGGGTATTTGAATGCGTTCGAATATCAATCGTATGCCACTTGTCAATCCTGTCTCAAGGGAAAGATGACAAAGACTCCGTTTACTGGACATGGAGTAAGAGCGAGCGAGCTCTTGGGACTCGTACACAGTGACGTGTGCGGTCCAATGTCTACACATGCCCGAAGCGGACATTCTTACTTCATTACTTTTACGGATGACTTCTCAAGGTACGGTTATGTCTTCTTAATGAAACATAAGTCCGAGGCCTTTGGAAAATTCCAGGAGTATAAGAATGAAGTAGAGAAACAGACCGGCAAAAGTATTAAGATTCTAAGATCGGATCGAGGTGGAGAATACTTAAGTGCCGAATTCCTGGACTATTTAAAAGAGAACGGAATTCTCTCTCAGCTTACTCCTCCTTACACCCCGCAACATAACGGTGTATCGGAGAGACGGAACCGCACCCTATTGGATATGGTGCGGTCCATGATGAGTAACGCTGAGTTGCCGCGATCATTCTGGGGGTATGCGCTAGAATCAGCTGCGTACCTTTTGAACCGAGTTCCGACTAAGACTGTGCCTTCCACACCATATGAAATGTGGAGTGGGAAGAAACCCTATCTTCAATATCTGAAGGTCTGGGGATGTCCGGCTTTTGTCAAAAAGCAGCATGCGGACAAGCTCGAGGCACGCTCAGTACTGTGCAAGTTTGTGGGATACCCAAAGAACACCAGGGGGTATCTTTTCTACTACGCAGAGGAACAAAAAGTCCTTGTTTCTCGTAATGCCCACTTTCTAGAACACCAGTTCTTGGAAAAGGAGATTAGTGGGAGCGCAGTAGAACTGGAAGAAATTCCAGAACCACAGACTATTACTGAAAGGTTAGTGGAACCAGAGGGTTCAACAGAACAGGACATTCCTACGCCGCTCCGCAGGAGTAGTAGGCAGTCTCATCCGCCCGAGAGATACTACGGTTTTCTCATAGACGGGGATAGAGAGGATTGCATCATAGATTATGATGAGCCTACTAGCTTCCAGCAGGCCGTTCAGAGCGTTGACTCAGTGAAATGGCTGGATGCAATGCGGACCGAAATGGAGTCCATGTACACCAACAAGGTATGGACGTTGGACATTGCTCCAGACGGGGTAAAACCCGTAGGATGCAAGTGGATCTTCAAAAGGAAGATTGGTGTAGATGGACAGGTTGAGACCTATAAAGCTAGGCTGGTAGCAAAGGGTTTTCGTCAAAGACCTGGCTTGGACTACGACGAAACCTTTTCTCCGGTAGCCATGCTGAAATCCATTCGGATCCTTCTTGCCATTGCTGCCTTCCACGATTATGAGATCTGGCAAATGGACGTAAAGACAGCTTTTCTAAATGGAAATTTAGAGGAGTGTGTCTATATGGATCAGCCAGAGGGTTTCATTCAGAGTGGGAGCAGCGGAAAGGTGTGCAAGTTGCTTAAGTCCATCTATGGACTAAAGCAGGCATCGCGGAGTTGGAACATCTGTTTTGATGAGACAGTCAAAGAATTTGGCTTTATCAAAAATCCAGATGAACCATGCATCTATAGTAGATTTGTAGCGAGAACTGTAGTATTCCTCGTTTTATACGTGGATGACATTCTCTTGATAGGAAATGACATTCCTATGCTACAATCTGTCAAGGGGTTCTTGTCACAAAGGTTCTCCATGAAAGACCTGGGTGATGCCTCATACATCCTGGGGATCCGGATCCATCGTGATAGATCCAAGAGGATATTGGGACTTTCTCAGTCCAGGTACATCGACACCATAGTGAAAAGATTCAGTATGGAAGATTCCAAGCGCGGTAACCTACCGGCTTGTCACGGGATCACCCTCTCTAAAGAGATGTCTCCCAAGACTGATTTGGAGAGGGATCGCATGTCTATTATACCCTACGCTTCTGCGGTAGGCTCTATAATGTATGCGATGTTGTGTACCAGACCGGATGTAGCTTATGCACTGAGTGTGGTAAGCCGGTATCAGTCTAACCCTGGGGAGAAACACTGGATAGCAGTAAAGAACATTCTCAAGTACCTGAGGAGGACTAAGGAGATGTTCTTGGTGTATGGCGGAAAAGACCTCCAGATCGAGGCCTTTGCTGACTCCAGCTTCCAGAGTGACAAGGATGATTCCAAGTCCATGTCGGGTTTTGTCTTCACCCTCAATGGAGGGGCGGTGTGTTGGAAGAGTTCCAAACAGGAAACCGTTGCAGACTCGACGATGGAAGCGGAATACATCGCTGCATCTGATGCCGCAAAAGAAGCTGTCTGGATGAGGAAGTTCTTGAAAGAACTTCAGGTGGTTCCGTCCATTGTTGACCCAATACCTCTGTATTGCGACAACAACGGGGCTATAGCTTTAGCGAAGGAACCCGGGTCCCATCAGAGATCCAGGCACATCTTGAGGCGGTATCACCTGATCAGGGAGATCGTGGATCGCAAGGAGATCGAGGTTCGGAGGGTTGCTTCAGAAGAGAACACTGCAGATCCATTCACCAAGGCCTTGCCCCAGACTCAGTTCGAGCGGCTGATCGAGATGATAGGTCTTCGATACGCCAGTACATGGCCTTAGTGCAAGTGGGAGATTGTTAGTGTATATGCCCTAGAGGCCATTACTGTATCATACTAGTTTGTATATTACTTAATGGATGCTTGGGATATTCACCTTGTATATTCAATCTTGCTCAAAATAGTAGTATGCTACTTGGTTTGTTTCTACTTCAATGTGTACTTGTGTTTATTTCAGTATATCACTTATACGCATTAGTGGAGCCCTTAGGATCTTTGCTTGATTACCAGCGTTGTGATGGCAGTCACACTAGTGGGGGCTGGGTAATCTATAAGCACATCCTTATACAGGTCCCTAGTCGCAGGACTATCGAGACAGGGCATCGATACTCCGGAGTAGACTAGCGTATGCGCTTCTCATCCCAGTGTGGGAGATGGTCTATCCCACAGCCATCAGTACGTCGTACTGGAGATAGTATACGGGTGCTCGTTGGGTTACGAGTACACTGGACAGGACTCGTCGGGAACTGACAGGTTGGTATTATACCTATCGTCAGTTATCAGTTCCCAGGTGACATGAGTACAGCTTAGTCCGCTGACTTGACACTGGCACTTCGCCTCAAGTGTGTTCCCACTGCACTTTGATCACTACCCTACCACGGCTCAAAGGAGTCGTGCAAACGGGTGGTGGTTGGGTGCAGTCCCGAAGCACTTGGAGGCAGTGACGGTTAGACAGGATTCGTCTCTCCCGGTATTGGGGGTTGACATCGCGCTGTGTCTAGGAGAGCCATTACACGAGTAGTCCCTGGCCAGGGCAAACGAGATATACTGGTAGGTTTCCAGTGTTATCTCAGGGTGTTTTGGGCTTCGCTCCGGCACGACTTGTACCGCTATTGGGGGACTGACGATTACCACCCCCTAGGCCCGCCATGCGATGTATCATACGAACAGACCGGACTGTACGGAGACTGTCACATTCAGACTCAGTAGGAGTTCAGATGGGGTTTCACCTCGTCAGCCTTCTTGTCGACATCTACCTGGGGACCGTTACGCACAGCTAGTGCCGCTTGCGGTCTGTGGTTAAAGCCACTGCCAGCGTAGTGTCGAGTCTTTAGAGTCCCACACAGAGGGTTTTCGCCTCTGGGCAAAACAGAGTAGAGGTCGCATGGTTTTGCGACAGGGTTCGTTCTCATCCGCGCACTTGTGCACGTTTGGAGTCCGGACGGATTATACTGGCAGGCTCTGGTTTGAGCCAGATACTAGTATATATATTTGGGGTTGCTTTTATATCTTGGTATTCTTGTTCCTCGGAACGAGAATGCAGGTGTGTATGCACAGTTGCTTGAGGCGGAGGATGAGGTATTTCATTAGGGTTTCGGAACGGGTGCGTATGCACAGTTGACAGTTATCTTTTTCCAAACCCTAATGGATTTATGGATTATCTATTTATAATAGTAATTAAATGAGAATTTTGTTATGGTTGATTTTGTTGACTTGTTGACCATGGTTGACTTGTTGACCATGGTTGAAAGTTGACCACCATCATGCTTCAAAAGTCTTCCTTGATTTATGCTTACATTTTTAAATGAAGCATGGTTGTGGTCATTCCAAATTGCCATCAACTATTCTCATTTTCAATTATTATTATTAGATAATTCTTTTCTTTTGCATTATGGTTGCAAGAAAGAAAAAATATAGCTCATTCTATCATTCTCACTCTCTCTCTTCACTTCATCTTCTTCTTCCTCTAGTCAAGAGAAACCTTCTCATGAGTTGAGAATCCTTCTCTTGAAAAACAAAAGCAACCCTTAGACACTCTCTACTCACTCTAGGATCAAGGGTCTAGCAAGCCGGCGATTCTAGTTCACTCCAAGTACGAGAAAGAGCCCAAAGGTCGAGCCTTCGAGGTGGATCCATCTTCGACGGGAGAAGGCGACGAAAAGAGAACCATCAACCTCTACAAGGTTTGAAGAAGAAGGAGTTCAAGTTTAGGTATAACCATCATCCATAGTAGCTAACTCTCTTTAGCTTAGTTTGCTAGTTTTAGTTTAGGTAACGATCCCGACCTAGTTTAGTCCATGTTGCCTCTTGCGATAAAAATTTGTTTTTTATACCGTTTCCGCCTCCCCGTAAGAACCGGGGGTCGCAATATGGACTTACAAAAGGATGTACTTATAGACTACCATGGCCCCACTAGTATGATCTGCATCATAGTCCTGGTAGTCGAGTACACATCCTAAGGGCTTTACCAACATGTAACAGAGATACAATCAGTGTACACGTTAAGGTAAAGAGTAACCAGATAGCATACTATCATGTCGAGCAAGAAAGTCCTCCCTATATGTCCAAGCATCCACTACAATATACATCTCATGTATAGTAATGGCCTCTAGGGCATACATATAACTAACGATACTAGTAGGGCTTGTGTAGTCCATAAGCACATCCTTTAACAGTTCCTAGTCGAGGGCATATCGAGACAGGGCATCGATATTCCAGAGTAGACTAGTGTGTACGTTTCTTGACCCTGTATGGGGCGATGGTTAATCCCATAACCATTGGTGTTTGACATCAAAGATTGTACACAGGTGCTCATTAGAGAATGGGTATACCGAACATGACTCTCTCAGAACTCCTAGATGGTACCATACCTATCGTCAGATAGCAGTTCTCTGGAGACACTTGTACAGGTTAGTCTGTAGACCTGAGATCTTTATAGAGTCTTGTGTAGTTCCTACTGTACTTGGATTTCCTCCCTACCATGGCTCAAAGGAGTCATGCAAACAGGTGGATTTTATGTACAGTCCCGAGTCACATGGAGGCAATAAGCGATAGGAGGGGTTTCGTCTCTCTCGGTATAGGGAGTTAATGTTGCGCTATACTCAATTGGTTATAACAGCAAGTCCCTGGCCAAGGATGATGAGATTTACTGGTAAGCGTTATTAATAGTTTCTCAAACGGTTATAGGCCATACATCAGCATGACTTATCAAGTTACTGGGGTCTAACGTTTCCACCCCAAGACTCGATATGCAACATATCAGACGAAGAGACCGGAATGTACGGTAAGTGTTGCTTATAGGCTTTACGGGAGTTTATGTTAGTTATATGTATGCCCTAGAGTCCATTATTATACATGTGATATATATTATAGTGGATGCTTGGACATATATAGGGAGGACTTTCTTGCTCGACATAATAGTATGCTATCTGGTTGCTCTTTCTCTTAACATATACACTTATTGTCTCTCTATTACATGTTGATAAAGCCCTTAGGATGAGTACTTGACTACCAGGATTATGATACAGATCATACTAGTGGGGGCAAAGGTAGTCGGTATGTACATCCTTCAAATGTTCCTAGTCGTGGGGGTATCGAAACAGGGCATCGATATTCCAGAGTAGACTAGCGTATACGCTTCTCGACCCATATGATGGGTGATGGATGATCCCACATCCATTGGTGTTTGACATCAGAGATGGTAGACGGGTGCTCGGTGGAGACTGGGTACACTTAACGAACTAGCCGATAACTTTTAGATGGTATTATACCTATCATCAGATAGCAGTTCTCTAGTGACACTGGTACAGGTTAGTCTGTCGACCCGAGATCGTCATAGAGTCTTGTGTGATTCCCACTATACTTTGATTTCTACCTTACCACGTTCAAGAGATCATGCAAAACGGTGGTTTTTGGGTACAGTTCCGAGTCACATGGAAGCAATGAGTGATAGGAGGGGATTTTGTCTCTCCCGGTATTGGGGGTTGATGTTGCGCTATGCTTGATTGGCCATAACAGGAAATCCCTGGTAGGGGTTGCTGAGATCTACTGGTAAGTGTTATCAGTAGTTTCTCAAACCGTTATGAGCCTCACATCGGCATGACTTATCAGGCTATTGGGGTCTGACGTTATACCACCCCCGGCTGTGATATGCGACATATCATACGAAGAGACCGGACTGTACGGTAGTGTTACTTATTGGATTCGCAGGAGTATGAGTAAGCTTGCTTATTGATCTTCTGATCACTCAATACCCGGGTGGCCGTTACATTTAGCAGACCGCTTGCAGCTTGTGGGTGACTGATATGATCACCACCTACTGCCGGCGTATTGACGAGTCTTTAAAGTCTTACACAGAGGTTTCCTGGCTCAAGCGAAACGAAGTAAGAGCATATATGTGATATGTGCGGGACCGAGATTAATACGAGTATGAGATATCGTATTCTATTCTCGTGATATATGATATCGGTCGGTTATATATGATATAGCCGGGTTATCAGATCAAATTTTGATTCGATAAGTTGAAACATTTGATATTAGTCGGTTGTATGTGATATAGCTGGATTATTAAATCAAGTGTTGATTTAATAATTTAATATATAATTATATATGTGATATATTAATTTACATTAACTAATATTTGCTCATTTAAGCATTTCTTTTTCTCAATTGTGCAATTAGTATATATGTGATATATATTAATGTACATTTATTTGTGTCATGCTAGATGATACATATGACATGGGTGGATGAGACTCACACCATACTCTTGATAATTATAGGTTTTTATTTATTTTAGTAATTCACAAATTGGTGGAATTAGTCATGGTTGAAGCTTGTAGAAGCTTGTAGCGTCCATTGACTTACTCCACTAATTTGTTTTACTTAAAATATTTATTACCCTAACCATTATCCTTAGCTATAGTTTAGTCTTTATATGAGTTAGTATGTGATACAAACTCACCCATGGTTGCTATGCTCGCTTCATGAGTTTCATTCTCTTCTACACTTCATCTTTTTCTTCCTCAAGAGAAAGCTTTCTAGCTTTTCTCAAGGTGAAGAAATATTGTGAGAAAAATAAATCTAAAGTGAGCAAAATTCCTACTTCATCGTCCTCTACTATACTAGCCATTTAGTTTAGGGTGTTTGCTTCACTAAACTCTAATTAGTGAAGAAGTAGCTTGAGTTGGTGTCTCCTCGACGTAGATCATTTTCGGCCTAGAAGACTTCAAGCAAGCTTGTTCCGTTCATCTTGTGGAGCCTTTCTAAAGTCTGGGAGTTCACTACTTGGAGCGAAGGGACTACTACACGGAGCTATTGAAGTGAAGGACCGGTCTACAAAGGTTGTATTCCTTGTTCACTTAGATGTAAAGTTGTTTACATGTTGTATTGTCTAATTCTCTAGTTAAGATTTTAGGGTTAGGGTCATTTGGCATGGCGAATTTTTGAAAATGGCATGGACGATGCCTCCCGAAACCTTACTGTCGTGCTAAGCATCCCTGTAACGATATCAGAGCCAAGCTAGAGTATTAGACGATATTTGTAGGATTACGAAACCGAAACAACTCAGAAACACACGAACTAGTTTCTGTCAAAATTTTCAGAGTGTCTAAAAATTTTTAAGCAGTTGCAGAATGTTATATGAGATGTAACATGAACACAGTAGAAATTTGAACCCTCCTCAACGGAATTTTGCCGGCGACATGTGTATAATTTTCGAGCTCGCTGGATTTGTAGTGACATTTTGGCTTCAAATTTTTATGGTGTTCCAGTCTCTGGGTTTTGGTGTTTCAGGTGTTGCTTGTTTTTGCTAAGATTGCATGTGATGTTATCTTTCTGTAAAGGCAATTCGGAGTGTTTCGTAATCGTAATTCTAACATTATTTTGGGTTATTTAGACGACGTTAAAAAGTTAAAATGGATATCAATAACCCATTTTTTTCCTTGCTGGAAATTTTCCAAGAGTTGGATTTTTCAAAGTTTGAAATCTTCAGAAAATCATGCATGTGTTTTCTATGGACCCTCTAGAAGAATGAAACCCTAACTCGATTCTGTGACCGTCGGAACCGCCACCAAATCCTAGGGTTTGTGGTAGTTCCGCGGCGCCATAGGTGAGGCAAGGGTTGACCCTTCTACGGTTGGTCCTTAGGTGCTGTGGCATGTTCTGGGTATTTTTAAACCCCGCTCAAGTGTTGAGCTCTTTGGGAAATTTTGGGTGTTTGTTGATTCGATCGAAAAGTTTAATATCGTCTAGCTATCTGTGATTGTGATACAATACTTGGAATCCACAATATTTAGTTTTGCGAAAACTAATTTGAATTTTATAAATCTAGCAATTTAGTCTCAAGTGATCAGTTGCCACGGATTTTGATTTGGATCAAAAGTCCGTCGCAATTACGTAGTGTACACGGATACTCGCCGGGTAACCTTACTAGATAGCCACACCCCATAGCCCCGACCAAGTGACTGTAGGAGAACCCTATCATCAAAAGCATCCGTTCGGGTGCTCGCGGCCACGGTATTCCGCCTAAGTGCACTTCGTCGATGGCATCGGAGGTGCGTCCGTCTACTAAATTTTCCGACGAGCATTCGATCAGGATGCCGGGAATCTTTTTGAATTAGCCGATTAATTATTGGAAAGTGTTTTCAATATCGAGACTAAAATGCAGGGTTTATAATTGTTAGGCATGTGATGTCTAAGTAATTCATTTAGTAAGGCAAGAAATCCAAAGTATGTGATACATTAGGTTTATGATGTATAAGGTGGTTGCGGATTCCAATTATTGTAGTTTTTCACTTTCTTTTCTGCGACCGTAAGTGTAATATGTGGTGTATCGCCGATTTCGTTGCTATACGTCAACGACAATTGGGATACGCATATTTACTTACGTTGATGACATGTGATGTTATGTGTTGCTGTGATATGTTGTATTGGATCGTCGTGTTTTGAATAGCCGGGTTTTTTTTATATGAGATAAGAGTTTTTCATTTTCATTCATGTAAAAGCTTGTATGTAATATTCTTTTATTGGGGCACTTCCGGGTTGAGGATGATATCACCATTGATGTATATTATTTACTTTTCCGCATTAGGATAGACTCAAGGTGGGGAGTACAAGTAACCGGGTTCTAAATTCCAGTGGGAGACCATCTCGAGGAGTCGAGACCGGGGAGGGTTGCTTGCCGCTCTCGTAGGGGTCTAGGGATGTGGGTTTGGTTATTCATCGTGACCGTGGAATCCGTGTTTTATACTGGCTTAATTTAAAACACGGAATTCTTAGTATATCCGATATTTCATATTTGTTCTTCTGCTGCTAATGTTCTGTGATGTGATCACTTTATATGTTGAGATGAATGCTTATATTATATATATGATGATATATAGTAAATATTGCTGCTTTCGTTTGTTCTGTGATGCTTAAGAAGCATAATTGATGAGACTTCATTTCTTCTGTGTAAAACTCTCCCAGGAATAACTCTTACTCACAGTGGGTATCGGGATCCAACTATCTCATATAAGGTATGCAATCTCATTGCAAATTTCAACACTTGAAATTCCCGATAATATTTTGCTCCTAGCAACTTATGACCTTAACATAGTCAACAAATCATAAGCACTTGTCAATTTCAACCCGTCATTTCCTGATTGAATTAAACCCACCCGCACGACCCTTAACATAGTCAAAAAAGTCGTATGACTACCCTAATCCAATCGCATCTCAAGCTTTAGCAGATAAGCACTAATTAGCTACCGCACACTACGCCTTAACATAGTCAACAAACCTAAATACTAAATAGCACTTATCTGAAATGACGGAGGGCTATGACATGTTCTTATGAAAACCTTTTGCGTAATGAACTTGATATCGTTGTAGAAACAAGTGATTTTTGAAAAGGAGTGTTTTTGAAGCTTTTACTAGTTTCGCTAAAGAGGTCACTCCTGGTGAAGAGATCTCGGCACTTTCCTTATCGAATAAGGTGCAGGATATTTCATAAATACCGCTATGCAAAGCAAGCACTAGAAGAAGCAATCAAAAACAAAACCGAGTGAGTTGTAGCATCTGCTTGTTTCTCTAAAGAGGTCACTCCTGGTGAAAGGATCTCGGCTCTTTCCTTATTGAATAAGGTGCTGGATATTCTACTAGAAATACCGCTATGCAAAGCAAAAACTAGAGCAATCCTTTTTGAAAATTTGATTCTACAACATCTTTTAGGTTTCTTTTCTTTCATTAATCTCATTAATGAAGTCCCATCATTTATGCTTCCTAACCATCATATAAGAAACGAAAATACAACGTACGCTTATGCCATCCACATTTGCCACAGTGTCCCGTTATGCACCGTTAGGTTACTTAACTAACGGCATAGCGGGGCGGGACTAGCGCGGGTGCAAAACATAAGAAACGTTTATTATATATCATATATATAATAATAAAGCAATCGTCTCAAACATATAAAATGATCACATCACAGAATATCAGCAGCAGAAAATAACATATGAAATATTGGATATACTAGGAAGTCCGTGTTTTATTTTGAGCCTTTACAAAACACGGATTCCACGGTCGCGATGAATAGACAAACCCACATCCCTAGACCCCTACGAGAGCGGCAAGCAACTCTACCAATTCTAGAGTTAGGAGACCCGGACTCGACTCCTCGAGATGGTCTCCCACTGGACTCTAGAACCCGGTTACTTGTGCCCCCTCCTTAGGTCTATCCTAATGCGGAAAAGTAAATAATATACAACAATGGTGACATCATCCTCAACCCGGAAGTGCCCCAATAAAAGAATATTACATACAATGAATTTTACATGAATGAAAATAAAAACTCTCATCTCACATAAAACCCCCGGCTATTCAAAAAGCGGCGATCCAATATAACATATCACGGCAACACAATTGTCGTTGACATATAGCAATGAAACCGGCGATACACCACATATTACACTTACGGCCGCAGAAAAGAAAATGTCAAACTACAACATTTGGAATCCACAATTACCTTAGACATCATAAACCCGAAATATCACATACTTCGGATTTCATGCCTAACTATATGAATTCCACATATTGTATCACATTCCACAAATAGCTAGACGATGTTAAACATTCTGATCGAATCAACAAACACCCAAAATTACCCAAAAAGCTCAATACTTAAGCGTAGTTTAAAAATATTCAGCACATGCCACAGTACCAATGGACCAACCGTAGAAGGGTCAACCCTTGCCTCACCTATGGCACCGCAGAACTACCGCAAACCCTAGGGTTTGGCAGCGGTTCTAACGGTCATAGAATCGAGTTAGGCTTTCGTTCTTCTAGAGGGTCCATCGCATTACTTGCATGATGTTTGAATGTTCTTTAACTCGGAAAAAATCCAACTCTTGGAAAAATTTTCGGCAAGGGTTAAAGTGGGTATTTGATATCTGTTCGAACTTTTTAACACCGTCTAAATTACCCGAATACATGTTAGAATTACGACTACGAAACACTCCGAGTTGCCTTTGCAGAAAGTTAACATCACATACAAATTTAGCAAAAACAAAAAACACCTGAAACACCAAAACCCAGAGCCTGGAACATAGTACAAATTTCAACTCTTTAATCACAAAATAGGCCGAGCAGGCCGGTTTTAACAAGCATGTGGCCAGACAAATTTCGAGATCTGGGGCTAAAATTTGTACTGTGTTCATATTGCATCTCATACAACATTCTACAGTTGTTTAAAAAAAATTTAGAGCACATTTTAAAATCGGCAGAAACTAGGTAATCTTGTTTCAAGTTTCGGAGTTGTTTCGGTTTCGTAATGCTACACAATCCTTCTAATTCTCTAGCTAGGCTCTGATACCACTGTAGGGTTCCTACGCACGACAGCAAGGTTTCAGGAGGCATCGTCCATGCCATTTTCAAATTTTTGTCAAGCTAAAGAACTCTAACCTAGGATGTTTAACTAGAGAATCATACGAAACATATTGTAAACTACTTTACAACTAAGTGAACTAGGAATACATCCTTTGTAGACCGGTCCTTCACTTCAATAGCTCCATGTAGTAGTCCCTTCGCTCCAAGTAGTGATCTTCTGGACTCTAGCATGGCTTCACAAGGTGAAAGGAACGAGCTTGTGCGAAGTCTTCGAAGCCCAAGATGATCTACGTCGAGGAGACACTAACCCAAGCTACTACTTCACTAATAAGAGATTAGTGAAGCTAACACCCTAAACTAAATGGCTAATCTAGTAGAGGATGGTGAAGTAGGATTTTTACTCACTTTAGAATTCTTTTTCTCACTATTATTTCTCACTTGCACAAAAGCTAGAGAGCTCTTGAGCTTGAAGAAGAAGATGAAGAGAGATAATGTTGTGAGAGTGAATGGCAACCATGGGTGAGAAAATATTTAATATTACTCATGTAGAGACTTAACCATGAGTTTTGATAATGGTTGGGTTAACAAATATCTAGTGCAAGACAAAACTAGTGGACTAAGTCAATGGATCTCCAAGCTTCTCAAAACTTCATGCCATGTGACAAATTCCCAACTGATAATTGAATTACTATAATAAAATAAACCCTACATTATCTTTATCATGGTGTAAGTCTCATACACCCATCTTGCATGTATCATCAACCATGACACATAAATAAAATGCAATTAATATATATCACATATATATTAAGTGTGCACATGTGAGAAAAATAAATGCTTAAGTGAGCTAATATTAGTTAATGTAAACTAGTATATCATATATACAATTATACACTAAATTATCAAATCCACTCTTGATTTAATAATCCTGCTATATCTCATATAACCGACTAATATTATATGTATCAACTTATCGAATCAACACTTGATTCGATAACCCGGCTATATCACATATAACTGACCGATACAAATATCGAGAGAATAGAATACGGTATCATATACTCGTATTAATCTCGGTCCCTCACATATCACATATGTGCTCCTACTTCGTTTTGCATGAGCCACTAAAACCTCTGTGTAGGACTCTAAAGACTCGTCAATACGCCGGTAGTAGGTGATGATCGTATCAAGCACCCATAAGCCGTCAGCGGTACTAGCTGGACGTAATGGATACCCGGGGATTGAGCGATCAAAAGATCAACAAGCAAGCCTGCTCTAGCTCCTGTAAAGCCTGTCAGTAACACTACCGTACAGTCCGGTCTCTTCGTCTTAGATGTCGCATATCCAGTCTAGGGGTGGTAAACGTCAGACCCCAATAACTCGGTATGTCATGCCGATACGAGGTTCATAACGGGTCAAGAAACTACTGATAACACTTACCGGTAAATCTCCAAATCAACCCAGGCCAGGGACTTCCAGTTATAGCCAATCGAGCACATCACGACATCTACCCCCAATACCGGGAGAGACAAAATCCCCTTCTATCGCTCATTGCCTCCATGCGACTCGGGAATGTACCAAAAACCACCGTTTTGCACGTCCTCTTGAACGTTGTAAGGTGGAAATAAAAGCACAGTGGGAATCACACAAGACTCTATGACGATCTCGGGTCTACAGACTAACCTGTACCAGTGTCACCGGAGAACTGCTATCTGACGTCAGGTATAATACCATCTAGGAGTTCTTGGCGAGTCTGTCCAGTGTACCCAGTCTCTACTGAGCACCCGTATACCATCTCTGATGTCAAACACCAATAGATATAGGATCATCCATCGCCCATCTCATGGGTCGAGAAGCGTATATGCTAGTCTACTCAGGTATATCGATGCCCTGTCTCGATACACCCACAACTAGGAACATTAAAGGATGAACTTATGGACTACCATGGCCCCACTAGTATGATCTGCATCATAATCCTGGTAGTCAAGTACACATCCTAAGGGCTTTACCAACATGTAACCATGAGACAGTATCAAGAGACAAGTATACATGTTAAGATAAAGAGAAACCAGATAGCATACTATTATGTCGAGCAAGAAAGTCCTCTCTATATATGTCCAAGCATCCCCTATATTATACATCATATGTACAATAATGGCCTCTAGGGCAAACATACAACTAACAATCTCCCATTTGCACTAGGGCCAGCTGTTGTAGTATCGCATACCCAACACCCCGAAGAGTTTCTCGAACTGTATCTGGGGAATAGCCTTCATGAGTGGATCCGCTGTGTTGTTCTTTTTGTCAACTTTCCTGACCTCGATCTCCCGACGATTAACTATCTTCCGGATCAGGTGATACCACCTTAGAATATGTCTGGATCGCTGATGGGACCTGGGTTCCCTGGCCAAAGCCACTGCTCCATTGTTATCACAATACAAAGGTATTGGATACTCAATGGATGGAACCACTCCAAGTTCAGTTATGAACTTCTTCATCCAGACACCCTCTTTGGCAGCATCGTAGGCAGCGATGTATTCAGCCTCCATCTTCAAGTTTGCCATGGTTTGCTGCTTGGAACTCTTCCAGCATACCGCCCCTCCATTGAGGGTAAAGACAAATCCCAAGAATGACTTAGAGTCGTCCTTATCACTCTGGAAGCTCGAATCGGTAAAGGACTCCACTTGGAGTTCTCCATTACCATACACCAAGAGCATCTCTTTAGTCCTTCTCAAGTACTTGAGAATGCTCTTCACAGCTGTCCAGTGACTCTCTCCTGGATCTGCTTGATACATACTCACTACACTTAGTGAGTATGCTAAATCGGGTCTGGTATATAGCATCGCGTACATGATAGGGTCTACTGCCGAAGCATAGGGTATCCCTTGCATGCAAGCTCTCTCCAAATCAGTCTTGGGAGACAGCTTTTTGGAGAGAGTGGGTCCTGAGATCGTGGGTAAAAACCCACGCTTGGATTCTTTTATACTAAACCTCTTTAATATAGTGTCAATGTACCTGGATTAGGACAATCCCAGTATCCGTTTAGATCTATCTCTATAGATATTAATCCCCAGGATGTAAGAGGCATCACCTAGATCTTTCATTGAAAATCTTTGTGATAAGAAGTGCTTGACCAATTGCAGCATAGGAATATCATTTCCTATCAAGAGTATGCCATCCACGTACAATACGAGGAAGACAACCTTACTCTCTGCCACCTTCTTATATATACAAGGTTCTTCTACGTTTTTAACGAAGTCGAACTCTTTGACAACGACATCAAAACAGATGTTCCAACTCCGTGATGCCTGCTTTAACCTGTAGATAGATTTAAGCAGCTTGCACACCTTTCCGCTGCTCCCACTGTCTACGAAGCCCTCTGGCTGAGTCATGTACACCCTCTCTTCTAAATCACCATTTAGAAAGGCGGTCTTAACATCCATTTTCTAGATTTCGTAGTCATGGTATGCAGCAATGGCAAGTAGGATCCAGATGGACTTAAGCATAGCCACTAGAGAAAAGGTTTCGTCATAATCCACACCTGGTCGTTGAAAAAAACCCTTTGCAATAAGTCTAGCTTTGAAAATCTCAATTTTTCCATCTACACCAAGTTTCTTCTTAAAGATCCATTTGCTCCCAATGGGTTTTACTCCTTCAGGAGCAACTTCTAAAGTCCATACTTTGTTGGTGTACATGGATTCCATCTCAGATTGCATTGCATCCAGCCACTTCACTGAGTCTCCACTCGTGATGGCCTGCTCGAAGCTAGTCGGGTCATCATCTTCCATGATGCAATCCTCGCTCCCACCATCAATGAGAAAACCGCAGTATATCTCAGGTGGATGAGGAACCCTACTAGATCGGCGAAGAGGCTGAGGTTCGTTGGGAGCCATCGAATCCTCTGGTTCCACTAAATCATCAGTTGCAGTTTGTGGTGCTGGAACTTCTTCCAGCTCTACCTCTTTGCCACTAATTTCTTTTACAATAAATTCCTTTTCTAAAAAGGTGGCGTATTGAGAAACAAACACCTTTTGTTCCTCGGCATGGTAGAAAATATATCCTTGTGAATTCTTTGGAAATCCCACAAACTTGCAAAGAACTGACCGTGCCTCGAGTTTATCCAGATTTTGTCTTTTGACATAGGCCGGACAACCCCATATCTTAACTCGTTTAAAATATGGTCTCTTCCCACTCCATATCTCATATGGTGTGGTAGGTACAGATTTAGATGGAACTTGATTCAATAGGTATGCTGTTGTCTCAAGCGCATAACCCCAAAAGGAAATAGGCAACTAATCGGTACTCATCATAGAGCGCACCATATCTAATAGGGTGCGATTCCTCCATTCCGATACACCGTTGTGCTGTGGTGTATACGGAGGAGTAAGCTGAGTGAGAATCCCATTCTCTTTTAGATAGTCACGGAATTTCGTGCTCAAGTATTCTCCCCCCCGATCAGATCGAAGGATTTTAATACTTGTACCCGTTTGGTTCTCTACTTCGTGCTTATATTCTTTGAATTTCTCAAAAGCTTTAGACTTGTGTTTTAACAGGAACACATGTCCGTACCTTGAGAGATCATCAGTGAATGTAATGAAGTATGTGGAACCATTCCTGGTATGTGTAGACATGAGACCGCATACATCTCTATGTATTAGTTCCCAGAGTTCCGTAACTCTTTCTCCGTGTCCACTAAACAGAGTTTTGGTCATTTTGCCTTTGAGTAATGACTGACAAGTTTCAAAAGATGAAAATTCGAACGGATTCAAATATCCATCCTTATGTAACTTAGCTAGTCGTGTCGCATTGATATGACCTAGTCTACAATGCCACAAGAAGGATTCGTTCATTTCTAAACCTCTTATGTGTGTTTTGTACATAAAGAACTGTGGTTTGATTTAGAACGTATATGTCATTATTTAACGAGCCTGATCCTATCAACTTTTGGTTCAGGAAGACGTTCATAACATTATCATGTACTACAAAATTATATTATTCTTTACTTAATAAAGAAATTGATATAAGATTGCATATCAGGGTCGGAATGTAATAGCATTGGCTCAGAATCAATGTATTACCATTTGGTAATACAAGGTGATATTCACCAACTGCTTTGGCTGCAACATTTGCCCCATTCCCTACTCTTACGGAATGATCACCCTCTCCCAGTTCTCTATCTTTCCTTAGCCCATGCAACATATTACATATGTGGGATCCCGATCCGGTATCTAATACCCAAGACGTAGAGTGAACTGAGAAACAGTTTTCGATAACTAACACACCCGAAGAAGATGCATCAACATGCTTATTCTTCGTTTGGGTGGCGTAGGAATCTGGATATGTCCATATTCCCTACTCAGTCTTATAACAATTATAAGACAGAACGGAACCAACGTTCCCCTGCTCAGTATAACAAGCGGGTTCGGTCAATACATCCATATTATTATCTTGATTAAGGCCTGACATGGTCGCTACCTGGAGAGAGAAAGAAGAAAACACTTTAGCGTATGCTCTTACAGGATCAGATTGGTTATTATTTTATCTAATCAGGATGGCTCTCACTGTTTTTATCAAATCTTCCTTCAAACCCTAAAAAGAAAGACTAGCGGGGATTAATTACACCCTACAAGTTCGCCAATCTTTCAGCCAGGCCAGTGCCGGTACTTTGAGGGAGGTTCCCCGTGCTTTCGCTCCGACCTAATTAAAATAAACCTCGTTTTCCCAGAGCATAACCCCGTTGACACCTTTCTAGACACCTTCTTGATCGGATAATTGTCATGTGTAAAACTCTTCCAGGAGTAACTCTTACTCACAGTAGGTTGTAGGGTTCCTAGGCACTCTAGTGAAGTCTCACAAGTGATCAAACATGCACAAATCAAATTTTACGGGTGCCTACAAACCCGACTACGGATCGTTTACTAGATATTTAGGCGAAACAAGCAAACTAGTTAACATTTTAACTAAGGGAACGGATATACAACCTTTGTAGATCCGGTCCACCACCTCTACGGCTCCGCAATGAAGTCCCCTTGCTGTCCAAATCATGTCTTGGGCTCTAGCGTCGGCATCATCGAAGAATGGGCGGGCTTGATCGTCGGTTCGATGCCGAAGATGATCTACGTCAAGGCATCGCTAGAACAAGCTCCAACTTCACCAAGTCGGAAAAACTTGTGAAGGAAACACCCTATACTACTTAGCAATAGGTAGAGGATGAAGAAATAGGAAGTGGGTAAACTTTAGTTTTGGATTTCTCACTAGACTTCATGACTTGCCATTGAAGTAGCAAGCTTTCTTCAATGTTGAAGAAGATGAAGAAGAAGAAGAAGATATGATAACTTAATTTTAAATAGAATAGAAAATACAATACTTATCATATCTTTAACCATGGTTTAGTGTAGAGACTTAACTTAGGTTAGATGAGTGGTTAGGGTTAGGCATGAGACAAGAATGGTGACTAAGTCAATGCTTCATGAATCTTCAACTAAAAACAAAATTAGCCACCATTCATTTCTCACTTTCTTTTTCTTTTGAAATAAATAAAATAAAAAGATAAATGAATAAGATGAAACCCTAATCACTAACTAACCATGGTTTAATACTTTACAAAAAACCAAACAAGAATGTATCATCAAACATGATACAATCATGTGCACAAAGAAATATATCACATATACAACTTGCACAATTCAAGTGAGAAAATCCTTTTAAAGTGAACCAATACTAGTTAATGCAAAGTAATATATCAAATATATAATTATACATTAAATCATTAAATCAACATTTGATTCAATGATCCGGTCATGTCGCATATAACCGGCCAGTATCCTATGTATCGGCTTATCGAATCAATCCTTGATTCGATAACTAGGTTATATCGCATATAACCAATCGATACATAGATCGCGAGAATGGAATACGGTATCACATACACGCATTATTCTCGGTCCCGCACATATCTCATATGCGCTCCTATTTCGTTTCGCTTGAGCCAGGAAACCTCTGTGTAGGACTCTAAAGACTCGTCAATACGCCGGCAGCAGATGATGATCATATCAAACACCCACAAGCCGCAAGCGGTCTGCCAAACGTAACGGCCACCCGGGTATTGAGCGATCAGAAGATCGACGAGCAAGCCCGCTCACACTCCTGCGAATCCGACCAGTAACACTACCGTATAGTCCGGTCTGTTCGTCCGATATGTCGCATATCTCGCCTAGGGGTGGTAAACGTCAGACCCCAATAGCTCGATAAGTTATGCCGACTTAAGGTCCATAACATTCGTGAAACTACTGATAACTCTTACCAGTATATCACTGCAACCCTGGCCAGGGATTTCCTGTTATGGCCAGTCGAGCATAGCACAACATCAACCCCCAATACCGGGAGAGACGAATCCCCTCCTATCGCTCATTGCCTCCATGTGAATCGGGACTGTACCCAAAAAACACCTGTTTGCACAACTCAGTAGAGCCGTGGTAGGGTGGAAATCAAAGCACAGTGGGAGACACACAAGACTCTATGACGATCTCGGGTCAACAGACTAAGCTGTACCAGTGTCACCAGAGAACTGCCATCTGACGTGAGGTATAATACCATCTGGGAGTTCTCGGCGAGTCCGTTCAGTGTACCCAGTCTCCACTGAGCACCCGCATACCATCTTCGATGTCAAACACCAATGGATATGGGATCATCCATCGCCCATCGCATGGGTCGAGAAGATATGCGCTAGTCTACTCTGGAATATCGATGCCTCGTCTCGACATTCCCTCGACTAGGAACATTTCAAGGATGTACTCATGGACTACCCAGGCCCCACTAGTATGATCTACATCATAGTCCTGGAAGTCGAGTACACATCCTATGGGCTTTATCAACATGTAATCAGAGAGACAGAAAGTATACATGTTAAGATAAAGTGCAACCAGATAGCGTACTATCATGTCGAGCAAGAAAGTCCTTCCTATATATGTCCCAGCATCCACTACAATATACATCCAATGTACAGTAATGGCCTCTAGGGCATATATATAACTAACAATCTCCCACTTGCACTAGGGCCATCTGTAGCAGTGGTTGCAGTATTACATACTCAACCATCCCCTAAAAGTCTCTCTTTGGGAAAAAAAGGCTTTCGTGAGTGGATCCGCCGTGTTGTCCTCTGAGTCTACTCTCCTAACCTCGATCAACCTGGAGATCAACTATCTCGATGATCAGGTGATGCTTCCTCAGAATATGTCTGGGTCACTGATGGGACCAGGGTTCCAGGGCCGAAGCCTCAGTTCCATTGTCACACAATGGTAGGAACCTAGTTCATCCTATGAACCAATATACACCCAAACTTCCTCTTTGGTAGTATCTTCAATAGCGATGTTACCAGCCTTTATCGTCTAGTTTGCCACGGTATCTAGCTTGGAACTCTTCCAACATACCGTCCCTTTACTGAGGGTAAAGACAGTGCCTGTGACTGACATTCAGTCGTCTTTATCACCCTGGAACTCTTCCAGTGATTCTCCCCAGGATCGATTGATACAATCTCACTATACCTAGTGAGAACCCTAATATCCCTTTAGATCTATCTCATAGGTCCAAATCTCAGGATTTAGGAGGTATGATCTTTATCCTATTTGGAGAATCCTAGTGATAATAGGAGATTGACCGATCGTAGTATAGGAAACTCTTTTCCTATCAAGAGTGTGTTGTCTACGTACAATACGAAGATGACCACCTTACTCTCTACTACCTTTTTGTATATACAAGGTTCGTCTACCATTTTGATGAAGTCAAATAATTTGACTATCACATCAAAATAGACGTTCCAACTCCGCGATGCCTGCTTCATTATGTAAAGCAACTTGCACACGTTTCCGCTGCTCCCACTATTTACGAAGACCTCTGGCTGTGTTCTTATAGACGTTCTCTTCTAAATCAGTATTTAGAAAAGCAGTCAGGGAACCCAACCACCAGATATCGCAGTCATGGTATGTAGCCGTGGCAAGTAGGATCTGGATGGACTTAAGCATAGTCACTTGGAAAAGGTTTCATCATTATCCATGCCTGGTTGATGACTAAAACCTTTAATAAGCCTAGCTTTGAAAGTCTCAACTTTACCATCTACACCAAGTAATCTTCTCAAGATATACTTGCTCCTGATGGGGATTTAACCCTTCAGATATAGCAGCTAAAGTCCATACTTTGCTGGTGTACATGGATTCCATCTCAGATCGCTATGCATCCAGCTATTCTTACAGAGTCCCTACTCTTGATGGCCTGCTCGAAACTAGTTGGGTCATCATCTCATGATGCAATCCTAGCTCCCACTGTCATCGAGAAACCGAAGTAACTCTCAGGTGGGTGAGGAACCCTACTAGATCGGCGGAGAGGCTGAGGTTCGTTGGTATTTACTGAATCCTTTGGTTCTATCAAATCATCAGATGTAGTTTGTATAGCTGGAACCTTTCCAGTTCTACATTACAGACCTTGCCTCGAGCTTGTCCGGATTTTGCTTTTAGACATAGGCCGGACAACTCCAAATCTTAACTATCTTAAGAGATGGGCTCTTCCCTTTCCATATCACATATGAAGCGGTAGGCAACTGATTTGATTGAAACCCTATTTAATAGGTATGCTACTTCTCAAGCGCATAACACCCAAAAGGAAATAGGTAACTCAGTATTACTCATCACAGAGCACACCTTATCACATAGGGTGTAATTGCTCCGCCCCGATATACCATCGTGCTATGGTGTATTCGGAGGAGTAATGCCGAGAGAGAATCTCATTCTCCTTTAGAATTGTCCAGAAATTCCATGCTGAAGTATTCTCCTCCCTGATCTCATCATAGGACATAATACTTATACCCGGTTATTGGTTCTCTACTTCTAACTTATATTCTGTGAATACCTCAAAAGCTTCGGACTTATGTTTCAGCAGGAACATACGACTGAATCTTGAGAGATTATCAGAGAATATAATGAAGTATAAAGAACCAGTCCTGGCATGTGTAGACAGGAGACCTTACATACATCAACATGTATCATCCCAAGAGTTCATTAACTCTTTCTCTGTTTCTTAGCAAACAGGGCTATGGTCATCTAATCTTTGTGACATGACTGGCAAGTTTCATAAGATGTAAATTCAAACTGATTTAAATATGCATCTAAAATGTAACTTCAGCCAGTCGGGTCGCATTGATGTGACCTAGTCTACAATGCCTCAAGAAGGATTCGTTCATCTCTGAACTCTTCCTCTTGTGTGTGTTCTGTATACTTGGAACTATAGTTTGATTTAGAACGTCAATGCTTTTAGATAACGTGCCTGAACCGATCAACTTTTGATATAGGAAGTGTTCAAAACATTATCCATCAATACAAAATTATATCCTTTCTTTACTAATAAAGAGACTGATATGATTTTGTATATCAGGTTCGGTATCTAACAGCATTTGTTCAGAATCAATGTATTCGTAATACAGGGTGACAGTGACCAACAGACTTGGCTGCAACACTTGCCCCGGTTTCTGTCTCATGAAACTTATCACCCGTTCTCAGTTTTTCTACCTTTTTGTAGCCCTATGTAACAGATTACATATCTGGGATCTTGATCCGGTATCATATACCCAGGATGCAGAGGATACTGAGAAACAGTTCTTTGTAATGAACACACCCGAAGAAGATGTATCATATGCACTATCTTCGTTTGGGCGGCATAGGAATTCTGGTATTCCCCTATTTCCTGCTCTGTCTTATAACAATTATAAGTTGGAGCGGGACCAACGTTCCCCAGCTCAGTATAACAAGCGGGTTCGGTCAATACATCCAATTTATTATCTTGATTAAGGCGTGATAAGGTCGCTACCAGGAGAGAGAGAGAAGAAAACACTCTGCGTGCGCTCTTGCAAGATCAGATTGGTTATATATTTTATCTAATCAGGATGGCTCCCACTGTTTTTATCAAATCTTCATTCAAACCCTAAAAGGAAAGACTAGCCGGGATTAATTACACTCTACAAGTTCGCCAATCTTTCAGCCAGGCCAGTGTCGGTACTTTGAGGGAGGTTCCCCGTGCTTTCGCACAGACCTAATTACAGTAAACCTCGTTTTCCCAGAGGCGTAACCCCGTTGACACCTTTCTAGACACCTACTTGATCGGCTAATTGCAAAGTGCAAAACTCTCCCAGGAGTAACAATTACTCGCAGTGGGTATCGGGATCCAACTATCACATAGAAGGTATGCAATCTCATTGCAAATTTCAACACTTGAAACTCCCGATAAAGGTTTTTACCCCTAGCACCTATGACCTTAACTATGGTCAACAAATCATAAGTACTAGTCAAGTTCTACCCGTCATTTCGTGATTAATTAGACCCACCCACATGACCCTTAACTAAGGTCAACAAAGTCACGCGACTGTCCTAACTAATCGCATCATATGCGGTGTAGGAAGACATCACTTAGCTACCGTACACTGTGCCTTGACTATGGTCAACAAACACAGCACGAATACTAAGTACTCTACTTCCTAAAATGACGGAGGGTTGCGGCTGGTTTTTGTGAAAACCTTTAACGCTTTGAACTTGATCTCGTTGCGGAATCAAATGGTTTTTAAATGGAATGTTTTTGAGGCTTTTCTAGGTTTGCTAAAGGGGTCACTCCCGGTGAAGGGATCGTCGGCCCTTTCCTCGTCGAATGAGGTGCGGGATATATCATATATATCACTGTGCAAAGCAGAAACTATAGAAGCGATCAAAAGACAAACCGAGGGTTGTAGCATCTGCCAGTTATTGCTAAAGGAGTCACTCCCGGTGAAGGGATCTCGGTCCTTTCCTTATCGAATAAGGTGCAGGATGTTCTATAATGAACACCGCGATGCAAAGCAAGAACTGTAGCTACCTGTTTTATTTTGAAATTCGATTCCACAACATCAATTAGGTTTATTTTCTTTCATTAATCTCATTAATGAATATCCCATCATTTAAGTCCACCTAACCATCACAGATAAATATGACGTACACTTATGCCATCCGCATTCGCCTCGATGTCCCCTCGTGCACCGTTAGGTTAGGTAACTAACGGCAGAGCGGGGCAGGGCTAGCGCGGGTGTAAAACATAAGTAACGTCTATATAATACATCATATATACTATATATAATATCTGCCACAGAACATCGCATGATCTCAGATAAAACACAGCAGAAGAAACATATGAAATATTGGATATACTAGGACGTCCGTGTTTTCAATACGAGCCAGTATAAAACACGGATTCCACGGTCGTGATGAATAGCCAATCCCACACCCCTAGACCCCTACGAAAGCGGCAAGCAACCCTACCAATTCTAGGGTTAGGAGACCCGGACTCGACTCCTCGAGTTGGTCTCCCACTGGACCCTAGAACCCGGTTACTAGTGCTCCCCTCCTTGGGTCTATCCTAGTGCAGAAAAGTAAATAATATACAACAACGGTGACAACTTCCGCAACCTGGAAGCGCCCCAATAAAAGAATATTACATACAAGTTTTTACATGAATGAAAATGAAAAAACACTCATCTCACATAAAAACCCCCGGCTATTCAAACACGACGATCCAATATAACATATCCAGCAACACATAACATCACATGTCATCAACGCAAGTAAATATGCGCATCCCAATTGTCGTTGACATATAGCAACGAAACCGGCGATATCACATATTACACTTACGGTCACAGAAAAGAAAGTGTAAAACTACAACAGTTGGAATCCGCAACCACCTCAGACATCGCATGTCTGACCAAATGAATTACTTAGACATCGCATGCCTAACAATTATAAACCCCGCATTTTAGTCTCATTATCGAAAACTCTTTTCAATATCAAGTCGGGCAATTCAACAGGATTCCCGACATATTGATCGAATGCTCGTCGCAAACTTCAGTAGACGGCCGCACCCCCGATACCGTCGACGAAGTGCACCAAGGCGGAACACCGCCGCCGCGAGCACCCGAACGGATGCTTTCGGCGACGGGGTTCTCCTACAGTCACTTGGTCGGGGCTATGGAGTGAGGCTGTCTATTAAGTTTACCCGGCGAGTATCCGCGTACGCTACGTGATTGCGACGGACTTTTGATCACATCAAAATTCCGTGGCAACCGATCATTCGAGACTAAATTGCTACGTTTATAACATTCATTCAGTTATCTCATAACTTTTTGTGAATTCCAATTATTGTATCCCAATCCAGATAAATAGAAAATGTTAAACTTTCCGATCGAACAATCGAACACCCAAGTTTTCCAATACAGATCAACACAAGAAATAAGTCTAACAACATTCAGTTCGTACCTCAGTACCAACGGTCCAGCCGTAGAAGGGTCAAGCCAACGCCTCACATGTGGCACGCCGTACTGCCCCAAACCCGAAGGTTCAAAGGGCAGTTCAAGACGGTCACATAATCGAGTTAAGGTTTGTTGTCTTCTAGAGGGACCATCGAGTTACTTGCACTACTTAGAACGTCGTTAAACTACGGAAAATCCAACACTTGGAAATTTCCCGACAGGGGAAAAATTGGGTATTTATATCCAGTCGAACTTTTTAACATATTCTAAAATTTATCCGGAAAGCCAAATAGACAAAATTTGATACCCCGATCGAAACACCGAATCCCCAAAACAATCCCAGGAAATTCAACTCTTGAATAAACATTAAAAATTCCCAGAAAACTCAGCAGAATTTATCAGGAGTTACTGTGCAAACAAAGTGGGCTGACGTCACCAAGGGGCCGCTGATCAGCCGCAGAAGCCATGCTTCTGCCGCTGATCCGCCGCGAAAAATACTGTTCACCAGAAACTTTTTGCACCGTAATTCTTATTTTTCCCTGCTGAATTTTTTAGCAATTTTTAATTTGGAAAAATCCACTGTTTTCAAAAAAGTACAGAGAGCATATTTTGGGTTTCGGTTTTGGGTCGTTCGGACTTCAAATTCCGTCTACGCTTCGCCTAAGGCTCTAGCTAGGCTCTGATACCACTGTAGGGTTCCTAGGCACTCTAGTGAAGTCTCACAAGTGATCAAACATGCACAAATCAAATTTTACGGGTGCCTACAAACCCGACTACGGATCGTTTACTAGATATTTAGGCGAAACAAGCAAACTAGTTAACATTTTAACTAAGGGAACGGATATACAACCTTTGTAGATCCGGTCCACCACCTCTACGGCTCCGCAATGAAGTCCCCTTGCTGTCCAAATCATGTCTTGGGCTCTAGCGTCGGCATCATCGAAGAATGGGCGGGCTTGATCGTCGGTTCGATGCCGAAGATGATCTACGTCAAGGCATCGCTAGAACAAGCTCCAACTTCACCAAGTCGGAAAAACTTGTGAAGGAAACACCCTATACTACTTGGCAATAGGTAGAGGATGAAGAAATAGGAAGTGGGTAAACTTTAGTTTTGGATTTCTCACTAGACTTCATGACTTGCCATTGAAGTAGCAAGCTTTCTTCAATGTTGAAGAAGATGAAGAAGAAGAAGAAGATATGATAACTTAATTTTAAATAGAATAGAAAATACAATACTTATCATATCTTTAACCATGGTTTAGTGTAGAGACTTAACTTAGGTTAGATGAGTGGTTAGGGTTAGGCATGAGACAAGAATGGTGACTAAGTCAATGCTTCATGAATCTTCAGCTAAAAACAAAATTAGCCACCATTCATTTCTCACTTTCTTTTTCTTTTGAAATAAATAAAATAAAAAGATAAATGAATAAGATAAAACCCTAATCACTAACTAACCATGGTTTAATACTTTACAAAAAACCAAACAAGAATGTATCATCAAACATGATACAATCATGTGCACAAAGAAATATATCACATATACAACTTGCACAATTCAAGTGAGAAAATCCTTTTAAAGTGAACCAATACTAGTTAATGCAAAGTAATATATCAAATATATAATTATACATTAAATCATTAAATCAACATTTGATTCAATGATCCGGTCATGTCGCATATAACCGGCCAGTATCCTATGTATCGGCTTATCGAATCAATCCTTGATTCGATAACTAGGTTATATCGCATATAACCAATCGATACATAGATCGCGAGAATGGAATACGGTATCACATACACGCATTATTCTCGGTCCCACACATATCTCATATGCGCTCCTATTTCGTTTCGCTTGAGCCAGGAAACCTCTGTGTAGGACTCTAAAGACTCGTCAATACGCCGGCAGCAGATGATGATCATATCAAACAGCCACAAGCCGCAAGCGGTCTGCCAAACGTAACGGCCACCCGGGTATTGAGCGATCAGAAGATCGACGAGCAAGCCCGCTCACACTCCTGCGAATCCGACCAGTAACACTACCGTATAGTCCGGTCTGTTCGTCTGATATGTCGTATATCTCGCCTAGGGGTGGTAAACGTCAGACCCCAATAGCTCGATAAGTTATGCCGACTTAAGGTCCATAACATTCGTGAAACTACTGATAACTCTTACCAGTATATCACTGCAACCCTGGCCAGGGATTTCCTGTTATGGCCAGTCGAGCATAGCACAACATCAACCCCCAATACCGGGAGAGACGAATCCCCTCCTATCGCTCATTGCCTCCATGTGAATCGGGACTGTACCCAAAAAACACTTGTTTGCACAACTCAGTAGAGCCGTGGTAGGGTGGAAATCAAAGCACAGTGGGAGACACACAAGACTCTATGACGATCTCGGGTCAACAGACTAAGCTGTACCAGTGTCACCAGAGAACTGCCATCTGACGTGAGGTATAATACCATCTGGGAGTTCTCGGTGAGTCCGTTCAGTGTACCCAGTCTCCACTGAGCACCCGCATACCATCTTCGATGTTAAACACCAATGGATATGGGATCATCCATCGCCCATCGCATGGGTCGAGAAGATATGCGCTAGTCTACTCTGGAATATCGATGCCCCGTCTCGACATTCCCTCGACTAGGAACATTTCAAGGATGTACTCATGGACTACCCAGGCCCCACTAGTATGATCTACATCATAGTCCTGGAAGTCGAGTACACATCCTATGGGCTTTATCAACATGTAATCAGAGAGACAGAAAGTATACATGTTAAGATAAAGTGCAACCAGATAGCGTACTATCATGTCGAGCAAGAAAGTCCTTCCTATATATGTCCCAGCACCCACTACAATATACATCCAATGTACAGTAATGGCCTCTAGGGCATACATATAACTAACATGGGTATCGGGATCCAACTATCTCATATAAGGTATGCAATCTCATTGAAAATTTCAACAATTGAAATTCCCGATAATATTTTTCCCCTAGCAACTTATGATCTTAACATAGTCAACAAATCATAAGCACTAGTCAAGTTCAACCCGTCATTTCCTGATTGAATTAAACCCACCCGCACGACCCTTAACATAGTCAACAAAGTCGTATGACTACCCTAATCCAATCGCATATCATGCTTTAGCAGATAAGCACTAATTATCTACCGCACACTACGCCTTAACATAGCCAACAAACGTAGCAAGAATACTAAGTAGTACTTATCTGAAATAACGGAGGGCTACGACATGTTTTTATGAAAACCTTTTGCGTAATGAAATTGATATCGTTGTAGAAACAAGTGATTTTTGAAAAGGAGTGTTTTTTGAAGCTTTTACTAGTTTTGCTAAAGAGGTCACTCTCGGTGAAGAGATCTCGGCTCTTTCCTTATCGAATTAGGTGCAGGATATTTCACAAATACTGCTATGCAAAGCAAGCACTAGAAGAAGCAATCAAAAACAAAACCGAGTGAGTTGTAGCATCTGCTAGTTTCTCTAAAGAGGTCACACCTGGTGAAGGGATCTCGGCTCTTTCCTGGTGCTGGATATTCTACTAAGAATACCGCTATGCAAAGCAAAAACTAGAGCTACCCTTTTTGAAAATTTGATTCTACAACATCTTTTAGCTTTCTTTTCTTTCATTAATCTCATTAATGAAGTCCCATCATTTATGCTTCCTAAGTATCACATAAGAAACGAAAATACAACGTACGCTTATGCCATCCGCATTCGCCACAGTGTCCCGTTATGCAGCGTTAGGTTACTTAACTAACGGCATAGCAGGGCGGGACTAGCGCGGGTGCAAAACATAAGCAACGTTTATTATATATCATATATATAATAATAAAGCAATCGTCTCAAACATATAAAGTGATCACATCACAGAATATCAGCAGCAGAAAATAACATATGAAATATTGGATATACTAGGAAGTCCGTGTTTTATTTTGAGCCTTTACAAAACACGGATTCCACGGTCGCGATGAATAGCCAAACCCACATCCCTAGACCCCTATGAGAGCGGCAAGAAACCCTTCCAATTCTAGAGTTAGGAGACCCGGACTCGACTCCTCGAGATGGTCTCCCACTGGACTCTAGAACCCGGTTACTTGTGTCCCCTCTTTGGGTCTATCCTAATGCGGAAAAGTAAATAATATACAACAATGGTGACATCATCCTTAACCCGAAAATGCCCCAATAAAAGAATATTACATACAATGAATTTTATATGAATGAAAATAAAAACTCTCATCTCACATAAAACCCCTGGCTATTCAAAAAGCGACGATCCAATATAACATATCATGGAAACACATAACGACACATGTCATCAACGTAAGTAAATATGTGTATCCTAATTGTCGTTGACATATAGCAACGAAACCGGCGATACACCACATATTATACTTACGGTCGCAGAAAAGAAAATGTCAAACTAAAACATTTGGAATCCACAATCACCTTAGACATCATAAACCCGAAATATCACATACTTCGGATTTCATGCCTAACTATATAAATTCCACATGTTGTATCACATTCCACAAATAGCTAGACGATATTAAACATTCTGATCGAATCAACAAACACCAAAAATTACCCAAAAAGCTCAACACTTGAGCGTAGTTTAAAAATATTCAGCACATGCCATAGTACCAATGGACCAACCGTAGAAGGGTCAACCCTTGCCTCACCTATGGCACCGCAGAACTACCGCAAACCCAAGGGTTTGGCGGCGGTTCTTACGGTTATACAATTGAGTTAGGGTTTCGTTCTTCTAGAGGGTCCATTGCATTACTTGCATGATGTTTGAATGTTCTTTAACTCGGAAAAAATCCAACTCTTGGAAAATTTTCCGGCAAGGGTTAAAGCGGGTATTTGATATCTGTTCGAACTTTTTAACACCGTCTAAATTACCCGAATACATGTTAGAATTACGACTACGAAATACTCCGAGTTGCCTTTGCAGAAAGTTAACATCACATACAAATTTAGCAAAAACAAACAACACCTGAATCACCAAAACCCAGAGCCTGGAACATAGTACAAATTTCAAGTCTTGAATCCCAAAATAGGCCGAGCAGGCCGGTTTTAACAAGCATGTGGCCGGACAAATTCTGAGGTCTGGGGCTAAAATTTGTACTGTGTTCATATTGCATCTTATACAACATTCTGCAGTTGTTTAAAAAAATTTTAGAGCACATTTTAAAATCGACAGAAACTAGGTAATCTTGTTTCAAGTTTCGGAGTTGTTTCGGTTTCGTAATGCTACACAATCCATCTAATTCTCTAGCTAGGTTCTGATACCACTGTAGGGTTCCTACGCACGACAGCAAGGTTTCGGGAGGTATCGTCCATGCCATTTTCAAATTTTTGTCATGCTAAAGAACTCTAACCTAGGATGTTTAACTAGAGAATCATACGAAATATATTGTAATCTACTTTACAACTAAGTGAACTAGGAATACAACCTTTGTAGACCGGTCCTTCACTTCAATAGCTCCGTGTAGTAGCCCCTTCGCTCCAAGTAGTGATCTTCTGGACTCTAGCATGGTTTCATAAGGTGAAAGGAACGAGCTTGCACGAAGTCTTCGAAGCCGAAGATGATCTACGTCGAGGAGACACTAACCCAAGCTACTACTTCAGTAATGAGAGATTAGTGAAGCTAACACCCTAAACTAAATGGCTAATTTAGTAGAGGATGGTGAAGTAGGATTTTTACTCACTTTAGAATTCTTTTTCTCACTATTATTTCTCACTTGCACAAAAGCTAGAGAGCTCTTGAGCTTGAAGAAGAAGATGAAGAGAGATAATGTTGTGAGAGTGAATGGCAACCATGGGTGAGAAAATATCTAATATTACTCATGTAAAGACTTAACCATGAGTTTAGATAATGGTTGGGTTAACAAGTATCTAGTGTAAGACAAAACTAGTGGACTAAATCAATGAATCTCCAAGCTTCTCAAAGCTTCATGCCATGTGACAAATTTCCAACTAATAATTGAAGTACTATAATTAAATAAACCCTACATTATCTTTATCATGGTGTAAGTCTCATACACCCATGTTGCATGTATCATCAATCATGACACATAAATAAAACACAATTAATATATATCACATATATATTAAGTGTGCACATGTGAGAAAAATAAATGCTTAAGTGAGCTAATATTAGTTAATGTAAACTAGTATATCATATATACAATTATACACTAAATTATCATATCAACTCTTGATTTAATAATCCGGCTATATCTCATATAACCGACTAATATTATATGTATGAATTTATCGAATCAACACTTGATTCGATAACCCGGCTATATCACATATAACCGACCGATACAAATATCACGAGAAAAGAATACGGTATCATATACTCGTATTAATCTCGGTCCCTCACATATCATATATATGCTCCTACTTCGTTTTGCCTGAGCCAGTAAAACCTCTGTGTAGGACTCTAAAGACTCGTCAATACGCCGGCAGTAGGTGATGATCATATCAAGCACCCACAAGCCGTCAGCGGTAGTAGCTGGACGTAATGGCTACCCGGGTATTGAGCGATCAGAAGATCAACAAGCAAGCCCGCTCTAGCTCCTATAAAGCCTGTCAGTAACACTACCGTACAGTCCGGTCTCTTCGTCTTAGATGTTGCATATCTAGTCTAGGGGTGGTAAACGTCAGACCCCAATAACTCGATAAGTCATGCCGATATGAGGCTCATAACGGGTTAAGAAACTACTGATAACACTTACCAGTAAATCTCCAAATCAGCCCTGGCCAGGGACTTCCAGTTATAGCCAATCGAGCACAGCACGACATCTACCCCCAATACCGGGAGAGACGAAATCCCCTCCTATCACTCATTGCCTCCATGTGACTCGAGACTGTACCCAAAAACTACCATTTTGCATGTCCTATTGAACGTGGTAAGGTAGAAATCAAAGGACAATGGGAATCACACAAGACTCTTTGACGATCTCGGTTCTACAGACTAACCTGTACCAGTGTCACCAGAGAACTGCTATCTGACGTCCGGTATAATACCATCTAGGAGTTCTCGGCGAGTCCGTCCAGTGTACCCAGTCTCCACTGAGCACCCGTATACCATCTCTGATGTCAAACACCAATGGATATGGGATCATCCATCGCCCATCTCATGGGTTGAGAAGCGTATATGCTAGTCTACTTCGGTATATCGATGCCCTGTCTCGATACACCCACGTCTAGGAACATTAAAGGATGAACTTATGGACTACCATGGCCCCACTAGTATGATCTGCATCATAATTCTGGTAGTCAAGTACACATCCTAAGGGCTTTACCAACATGTAACCATGAGACGGTATCAAGAGACAAGTATACATGTTAAGATAAAGAGCAACCAGATAGCATACTATCATGTCGAGCAAGAAAGTCCTCTCTATATAAGTCCAAGCATCCACTATAATATACATCATATGTACAATAATGGCCTCTAGAGCATACATCCAACTAACAGTGGACTATGGTTTGTTGGCTTTCGTCAAGGTCATAAGACTCTAGGGGAAAAATGTTATCGTGAATTTCAAGTGTTGAAATTTGCAATGAGATTACATACCTTCTATGAGATAGTTGGATCCCGATACCCACTGCGAGAAAGAGTTACTCCTGGGAGAGTTTTACACATTACAATTAGCCGATCAAGTAGGAGTCTAGAAAGGTGTTAACGGGGTTGCGCCCTTAGGAAAACGAGGTTTATTTTAATTAGGTCCGTGCGAAACCACGGGGAACCTCCCTCAAAGTACCGACACTGGCATGGCCGAAAGATTGGCAAACTTGTAGGGTGTAATTAATCCCGGCTAGTCTTACCTTTTAGGGTTTGAAGGGAGATTTGATAAAAACAGTGGGAGCCATCCTGTTTAGATAAAATAATAACTGATCTAATCTTGCAAGAGCATACGCTGAGTGTTTTCTTATCTCACTCTCCTGGTAGCGACCATGTCATGCCTTAATCAAGATAATAATATGGTTGTTTTGACCGAACCTGCATATTATACTGAGTTGGGGAACGTTGGTTCCGGTCTATCTTATAATCATTATAAGTCCGAGCAGGAAATAGGGGAATATCCGGATTCCATGTGACCCAATCGAAGAATAAGCATGTTGATGCAGATTCTTCGGGTGTGTTCGTTACCAAGAACTGTTTCTCAGTATTCTCTACGTCCTAGGTATGAGATACCGGATTAGGATCCCATATATGTAAGAGTTGCATAGGCTATTGAAAGGTAGAGAACTGGGATTCGGTGATATAGCTCTAAGTGTTAGAGAATGGTGCAATTTTTGCAGCCAAATCAGTTGGCATAGATCACCCTAAATTAATACATTGATTCTGAACAAATGTTATTACATGCCAAACCTGATATACAACATTACATCGGTTTCTTTATTCAGTTAAAGAAGGATATAATTTTGTATTGGAGGATAATCTTGTGAACATTTTCCTAAATCAAGAGTTGATTGGATCAAGCACGTTATGTAATGGTATATAAGTTCTAAATCAAACCACAGTTCAAAGTATGTAGAACACACACAAGAGGAGTAGTTCACAAATCAACGAATCCTTCTTGAGGTATTGTAGACTAGGTCATATCAATGCGACACGACCAGCTAAGTTACATAAGGATGAATATGAGAATCTGTTCGAATTTTCATCTTATGATACTTGCCAGTCTTGTCTCAAAGGTAAAATGACCAATACTCCGTTTACTGGAAATAGAGAAAGAGTTACCGAACTCTTAGGACGGATACATGATGATGTAATCGGTCCTATGTCTACAAATGCCAGGCTTGGTGAAAGGTTTGTCTAGCACCCTATGAAGAGTTTTGAAGCATCACATGTCCAAAAGTTTATATTTTTATGGTGCTAAACGAACATGCAAAGGAATCGATCCTAGAAAATTAGGGTTTCGAAATATAAAGCGAACTAATCTAGGATTTCGAGACTACAACCTTTGTAGCTCCCTTTCGCTGGACTCCTTGGTCTCTAGGGTGTTGAACGGAGGTCCTCTTGAAGTCCTCTTGTGTCCACGACGATCCACCACGGAGTTCTCCGTCCAAGCTCGCAACTTCGTAAATCCGAAGAGAACACTCTAAACAAGACGGCTAAGCTTGTGTAGAATGAAGTTGTGGTTAAGTTTCTCACTTCAAAAACCTTTCTTTAAGTGGTATTTACTCACTAGAAAAAACTAGAGAGCAAAAGAGAAAGAGGAAGAAGATGGTGGCAATTTTTAACAAGAGGTGAAAAGATAACCCATGAGAAGAAAAAGAAATATATCAATATATATTTTATTTCTTCTTACTATGAACCATGGTTAAAGTGATGGAGACATTATTTAACTTGAGTTTTAAATGATAAAGAGAAGGATAATCCTAGGTTAGTGGTAGTTGAGCATGGTTAGGTCAAAGGAAGAATGTAGAAGCTAGAATGATTATCCTTTCCTTTTCATTTTCTTTTAAATCCAAAATAAAATAATAATCCATAATTTAATCCATGGTGTGAGTCTTATATTGCCACCATTTCCATATATTAACAACCATGATAGATGGGTGTATGTATGTGTGTATGTATGCACATCCATATGTGCATGAAACTAGCATGAAAGAAAGAAAGAAAAGCACACATGCATGCACACATCCATCATCCAAGAAAAGGTTTTAAGTGAGAAAACTAATGGTTAAATGATAAATCAACACTTGATTTATCAATCCGGTCATATCTCATATGACCCCACCAAAAGTAGTTCACCCGATCAATGTTCGGTATCATATACGCACATTTTAATCGGGTGCATGCGCATATCGCATACGCGCACCACAACGTTTCGCCTGGACTGGGTAACTCCTTTGTGGGACTCTAAGACTCGTCAATACGCCGGCAGAGGGTGATGATCATATCAGGTACCCTCAAGCCGCAAGCGGTCAGCTAAACGTAACGGCCACCCGGGTATTGAGCGATCAGAAGACAACAAGCGAACCTGCTACAACTCCCGTCGAGCCATCCGGCAACACTACCGTACAGTCCGGTCTCTTCGTCAGATATGCTGCATATCGAGCCTAGGGATGGTCACGTCGACCCCAATAACTCAATAAGTCGTGCCGGTGAATGGTCTATAACAGATCGAGAAACTACTGATAACACTTATCAGCAAATCTCAGCAGCCCTGGCCAGGGACTTGCCGTTATAACCAGTCGGGCACAGCACAGCATCAACTCCCAATACCGAGAGAGACGAAACCCCTCCTATCGCTCATCGTCTTCGTGTGTCTCTGGACTGTACCCAACGGCCACCTGTTTGCACGACTCAGTAGAGCCGTGGTAGGGTGGCAATCAAAGTACAGTGGGAGAACACACAAGACTCCATGACGATCTCGGGTCTACAGACTAACCTGTACCAGTGTCACCTGAGAACTTCTATCCGACGATAGATATAATTCCATATAGGAGTTCTCGGTGAGTCCGTCCAGTGTACTCAGTCACCACTGAGCACCCGTATGTGATCTTGATGTCAAACATCGATGAATGTGGGAACATCCATTGCCCATCGTATGGGTCTAGTATCATATACGCTAGTCTACTCTGGTATATCAATGCCCCGTCTCGATATACCTACGACTAGGGACGTTCCAGGATATGCTTATAGACTACAGATGTCCCACTAGTATGATCTCCATCATAATCAGAGTAGTCAAGCCGATATCCTCAGGGCTTTATCAGCATGTATGAATGAATAAAAGCATGATCAAATCAACATGTCAGATAAAGTAGAACCAGATAGCATACTATCATGTCGAGCAAGAATGCAAACTGAATATATATACATGTATAGATACATCCACTATCACATAATGGCCTCTAAGGCATACATATATCCAACACTTGGTTCTTCATACTTCATTATATTCACTGATCATCTCTCAGGATTCGGACATATGTTCCTGTTGAAACACAAGTCTGAAACTTTTGAGAAATTCAAGGAATATAAGCTTGAAGTTAAGAATCAGAAGGGTAGAAGTATTAATGTCCTTTGATGAGATCGAGGAGAAAAATACTTAGGCATGGAATTCTTGGATTATTTAAAAGAGAATGGGATTCTCTCTCAGTTTACTCCTTCGAATACACCACAACACAACGGTGTATCGGGGCGGAGGTATCTGCTGAGTTACCTGTTTCTTTTTGGAGTTATGCACTTGAGAAGCTGCATACCTATTGAATGAGGTTCCATCCAAATCAGTGCCTACCACTCCATATGAGATATAGAATGGGAAGAGACCATGTCTTAAACGAGTTAAGATATGGGGTTGTCCGGCCTATGTTGAAAAGCAAAATCCGGACAAGCTCGAGGCAAGGTCAGTTCTGTATAAGTTTGTTAGGATATCCCAAACATTTGTTGTTGGATATAGTGCCCTCTAAGTCAATTATTGGATCGCAGGTACGTGATTGCAATGATTGAGGGAGGACCTATACCGATAAAACAGTCTTACTCGAGATGATAGTATGCTATCTGGTTTGTCTTTATCATCATGATAGAGCCCATAGGATTCTTGTTTGATTACCAGCAGTATGATGGCGATCATATATGTGGGAGCTAGGGTCTATAAGCGCATCCTTAAAGTGTCCCTAGTCGTGGGAGTTTCGAGACAGGGCATCGATACTCCAGAGTAGACTAGTGTATACAGTCGAGACCCCGACGAAGGGCGGTGGCCGGTCTCACAAGCCACTGGTGTCA
Source organism: Agapanthus africanus (assembly GCA_030015575.1). Classification (NCBI taxonomy): domain Eukaryota; kingdom Viridiplantae; phylum Streptophyta; class Magnoliopsida; order Asparagales; family Amaryllidaceae; genus Agapanthus; species Agapanthus africanus. Next base: position 164,365,660 of record JASDDO010000001.1, read on the forward strand.
GTTGGATCACCTAAGATGTATACAGGTGCTCATTGGGTTATGAGTACACCGGACAGGACTCGCCGGGAACATGCTAGTTGGTATTATACATATCGTCAGATAGCAGTTCCCTGGTGACATGTGTACTGGTTAGTTCATCGACCTGAGGTCGTCATTTGTCTCGTGTGAGTTCCTACTGTGCTTAGATTACTACCCTACCACGCTCAAAGGAGTTGTGCAAACAGGTTTTAGTTAGGTACAGTCCCGAGCCACATTGGAGGCAAGTGAGCGGATCGTCGGGGATTCGTCTCTCCCGGTATTGGGGGTAAGATCGCGCTGTGTTTAGGTGAGCCATTACATGAAATCCCTGGCCAGGGTAATTGAGATATACTGGTAGGTATACCAGTAGTATCTCAGGGTGTTCTGGGCTGCTCTCTGACACGACTTATGCAGCTATTGGGGGTCTGACGTTTACCGACCCCCTAGGCCGTATATGCGATATTCATAGACGAATGTTCTGGACTGTATGAATATTGTCACTGTCAGGCTCAGTAGGGTTTATAGATGAGTTCGCTCGTCAGCTTCCCTTCCAATCAATACATAGGCAAACCGTTGCGTACAGCTTGTACCTCTGACGTGCTAGTGGTTATACCCAGTGCCAGTGTATTGATGAGTCATTAGAGTTCCCCACAGACACTTTCTTAAGTTCGGGCGAAACGTTGTAGATGCCGTAAGGTTTTATGGCAGGGTTCGGAAAATGCACGTGCGTTTTCGCACGTGTCCATTTTCGGGCAGATAATACTGGTAGGCTTTGGTTTAAGCCGGAACCCTGTATTATACTGTGTAGATATAATATATTTTTCTCAGTTGCATTTGTATTCGGTCGTAATACAATTACGGGTATGTTTATACCGATACGGGGTTATCCTGAAATTCGTTTCAGGATTACTTTTGGAAGTTGCCAGTTTCCAGATTTCTATCAGCCGTATTTTGACATTCGGTTAAATACGGATTTGTCTTTTCGTCTTCAGGGTGAGTCATGCTTCTAGAAGGTTCTAGAAGTGGTGATTAGGCTTGTGACTCATTTGTGTCATTAATGGTTCATTAATGATGGAGGATGACTAGGTTTAATGTGATTGGTTTGCATTTAATGATATCTAGTGATTCATGCTTTGTTGTTAGGTTGTGATAAGTATGAAGGGTTATGGTCACCACTTGTAGTTCCTACACTCACCCTCCTTGCTCTTTTAAAGTGGCCGGCCCTCATTGTGAGAAGGATGATTTTTCATTTGATTTTGTGGCAAAAGATTATGACAGTTTTGTATATGGAAATTTCATATAGTTCAATTTCCATTTACCCGACTCCAATTGGCAACTTCTATTAACCGTTCGTCCATAGACTTGGACGTAACGAGACAAAGTATTCTACTCATTCTCTACTTCATCTTGGTCGTCTCGTTTAGCAAACTTGACGATCGAGTTGCCTCGGTTCAGAGGCGGGAGCCCGTTTAAAGATCCGTCGACGTGGTGCCACCTGGACGACGAGACCGGAGATCGAGCAAGTTCGGATTAGTTGCAACATAGCGTGGGATGATGGTTGAAGACCGAAGGACTCGGATCATTCGGTATAACAATTCTACCCTCTTTACAATTTGTTAGTTTAGCTTTAATGGACGATCCGGGATAAAGTACGTGATAGCGCCAGTCGTAAAATTTTTGTTCCGCATATTGGTGTCTGTCAGACGGCCAGAGCGCTGCCGCGGACTTACAGTGGTATCAGAGCCTCACCATTAAGCTATTCTAACTTGTGCTAACGTGTTTAAAATATATATCGAACGGATTTTCAAAAACCGCAAAATTCCATGTTCTGAGTTTCTGTTGATTTTAAACAGTGTCTAAAAATAATTCTACACATCACAGAAAATTCAGCAGGGTTTTCTAAGCTCACCGTCAAAATTTGGTCACGTGATCTCATAAGACCGCCGCGGAATCGCGGTCAAACCTAGGGTTTGACCGTGCTTCCGCGGCCATTCTGTGAGATGTGTGCTCCAAATTTGCACAGTGTCTTCTCCTATGGAAATTGGGGTTTTTGGTATATATCATTTGGGCCCAGAGTTTGTTACTGTACAGCAGATGTTCGTGGGGCCCACTTCGTGATATTTAGTCGATCGAAATTTTAAACTTGTTATTTTACAGTACTTTCATTATATCTCCGACCGGGAATGTCATTTGATCGGTAAACCGCGTCTAATTGCTATAGTTCTTTTAGACGGGTTTGCGAACGTGACATTCGCGTTGATGTTCTGTGTTGTGCTGTGATGTTGAGGATTCGTCGTGGTGGATAGCAGGGTGCAATGATAGTGCTGTTCGGATTTATTTGTACATTTGATATTGCAGGGCGAGCATCCGACTTGTGGACTGCCGTCACTGCCTGTTTGTATAATATTCTTTTGGGGCACGACCAGGTTGCGGTCGATGTACCTGTTGTACTATTTTTATTTCTGTACTAGGATTACTCCGCGGTGGAGTGCACGGATAGCCGGGTTCTGGAGGGCAACGGGTCAGTATCTCATGGCTTTGAGAGGCAGAGGGACCTCACTCTTGTATTGGCAGGCTATTCGCCGCACTCGTAGGGGGTACAGGTTGACCTAAGGAGGGGTGCTCAATTTACCGGATTCCGTGAAGTGCCGGGTATTCCATTCACTATGTTGTGGGGACTACCTCGCTTCAGGTTTTGACGGGTAACTTGCCGCACTCGTAGGGGTCTAGGTTTCATTGCACAGGCTATCCACATGACCAGGGGAATGTCGGGTTTCAGTAGCGGCTCTGTGAAACCCGGGGATCCCAGATTATCTGTATTGTTCTGTGATGCTTATTACTTTTCTGTAATGTTGCATATTATCACGCCTGGAGCGATTATTGTATATTAGTATATATACTATTAGATGTTGTATATGTTTTACACCCGCGCTAGTCCAGTCCCCGCTCTTTCGTTAGTTAAGTAACCTAACGGGTGATGATGGGACCCAGTGACGAATGCAGATGGCATATACGTACATTTTATTTTCGTTCTTTTCTGGTGTGATTGATTGATGGGACTGCGTTGATTCTTATCAATGCGAGATAGAACAAACCTATATTTGATGTTTTGGGAACAAATTTTAAAATTATTACAAAGACGTTTCCTTTTGTTTTGCATAGCGGTATTCAGTTGGAATATCCTGCACCTCATTCCACGAGGAAAGAACCGAAATCCCTTCACCGGGAATGACTTCTTTAACAAAAGGTTTTCGCTACTATATATTTTTATAAAGCTATCAGGTTCCTTCAACGAGATCAAGTTCATTACGTTAAAGGTTTTTCGCCAAAAACCAGCCGTAATCCTCCGTCGTTTCTTATGGATGGTCAGAAGTATTCAAGCTATGTTTGTTGGCCTACGTCAAGGCGCAGTGTTTGGTAGCTGCTGGGTATTCATTTGTTTCATAGATAGATGCATTAGTTTAAGTCAGACGTACAGCCTTGTTGGCCTACGTCAAGAGCATGTACGATGACTTAAGTTAATCAGGACAACGACGGGTAGAACTTAACATGTTGCTTATGATTTGTTGGCCTACGTCAAGGTCATATGAGCATGGGATAAAAAGTATATCGGGAGTTTCAAACATACAAGAAACTTGCCAGACTTGTGCATACCTTCTGGAGTGTGTTAACTTGAGTGGCTTCCATCAAGTTATCATGCGATGATAGTTGGATCCGGATTCTCACTGATGAGTTGGTTTACTCTTCGGGTGACCCCGACTAATTCTTCTTTCAGGTTTGGAGGAGAATTTGAGATTACAGTGGGAGGTTTCCTTATTAGATAAAGTGATAACCATTCTGATTTAGGTTAGAGTGCACGCAGAGTGTTTCTTTTCTCTCTCTCTTATGGCAGCGACCTTTGACCGACCCTAGACTATGACTCAGTGACCAAGTTGACCGAACTTTCTTAATTTACTGACTTTTAGATTGTCTAAAGTTGCATAAGTCATTGCCGTTTTTTTTCTTTTACCCTTTGAATTTCTCAGAACACCCCGTATTACTACGGTCATCCAATTCCATTGGATAGATCCATCGTATGGTTATATACGAACTCGGAGGGATTTCTTCGAGGATGGATCCTGGTTCAGCAGAAATAGAATTGGTTTATTCTGTTGTCTTTTATTATCACCTTCTCTCAAGTTGCGAGGGCTCCTTGGTTTAGGAGAGTACACCTATTACTCTTATTGGATAGTCTTATTCCAAACCATAAGCAGGTGCCGAAAGGTAGGGAATGAAGAAAACCAATTAGCCTAAGTAGGGTGTGCAGAAGGTAATATGTAAAGACAAAATAAAAGGATTAGAAATAGGGCAATGTAAATTGCGACTATTAACATTCACGACCAAACCACGTGTTTCATCGCTACTCCTACTTCACCTTTGATTTCTCCAGAACAACCCGTATCACTACGAACATCCAATTCCATTGGATAAATCCATCGTATGGTTATAAACAAACTCGAAGGATATTTTTTCGAGGATGGATTCTGGTTCAGGAGAAATAGGAATAAGGATTATTCAGTTGTCTTTTATCATCACCTTCTCTCAAGTTGCGAGAACTCCTAGGATTAGGAGGGTACACCTATTATGCTTCCTGGATATTCTTCTTCCAAACCATAGGCTGATGCCGAACGGTAGGGAAGGAAGAAAACCATTTAGCCTAATGATGGTGTACAGAAGGTAATGACTAAAGACAAATAAAGGGATTTGGAAAGGTGGCAAAGAAATATACGGTTAAAGTCATGAATTGGATTATGGAAGAGGCATTACTAGGAATACCAGGATACCCCTTCGAAACATTTTAATGTTTCGGTTACACTGTGCATTGTTAATAGAAAACTGATTTCCCAATTGGATAATTACTCCAGGGTATGTATTTACTAGGTATGATTCTCACATCTGCATGATTATACAGATGTTGAGTGGGAGTAAGTTATTGGGAATTAGGTGATCATCCTCATTATATCGGAATTCGTTGTAATTGGTGAAATTTGAGGAAATTGCCTGGGTACAGTTTTTTCAACTTACGATACACAGGTTTGGAGTTATTCAACTCAGTGGACTTATACAGAGTATTGTATGTTGTCCAGTGTCCGTCAGGACAAAAGGGTAGGTCCTCGTACTATGTTCTGTTTACTTATGACTTCTCTAGTTTTTAGACAAGTATTTCGTAGAAATACAATGTCTAAGTTTTGAGAAGTTGTGGGTATAAGAATAAAGTAGAGAACCAGGTATCGCAAGTATCGGGATTCTTCAAAAAGAATTTGAAGATGTAGATACTTGTGATAGGTATTCAGTTGACAGTAATGGTTTTGAGAAACTAGTTTCTTTTTCAGGTTACTCATAATTGGATGGATTCCTAAGTTGAGTAATGCTGATTAGCCTCTCTCCATTAAGATATTATGCACTGGAGACAGCTGCATAATTTGAATATGGTTACAATTAAATAAGTGCCAAAGTTTCTATATTTGATATAGAATGCTTCATATCTTAACGATGTTAAGGTAAGGGGAGTTGTCCAGCTTATGCTTAAAACCAGACACTGGATAACTCAAGACACGTTTCTGTAATGGCAGTTTGTGGGTTGACCCTAGCTTCGACGAGGGTTGATTTTCTACCATCTGGAAGATCAATAGTGATATTGTTCTTGACTCGCCACAGTTTTATTAAAATGGTTTTTTTCAGAAAACAGTAGCGGGAGTATGGTAGAACTGGAAATGATTCCAGAACCGCAAATGATTACGGAAAGTTTAATAGGACCTATATATTCAATCAGGTTTGACATTCCAATAGCCACTCCGCAGATATGGTGGTTAACCTCAGACACCCGAGAGGTACTCTGGTAGCCTGAAGGACGGTTATAGGGAGGTTCTTGCTTACCCAGACTTGACACTACTGTTGTTCCAGACTATGAGACCCGGCAGGAGAATATGTATAGCGTCGTTCTAAACTAGTTTTAGAAGTATACGTATATATTATTGTGCTAGAGGGTTGTCGTAGTCAGTGGGAGCAGCGGAAGCATAGTGGGCAAGTAGCTTATGTCTATTTATAGACTTGAGCAAATATAGCGGAGATAGATCATCTAATTTTGATATGACAGTCATAGGTTTGACTTCATCAGAATAGGGGATGGATCTGTTAAGAAGGTAGTAGGGTGTAATGTCCTGGTATTTGATGACATACACTGAATAGGAAGTAAAATTCCTATACTACGATCGGTTGTACTTTGGTCGTCACACAGTTGTTTCTCCACAAAGGATATGGATATAATATAAGACATTCTGGTTACTAGATCTAATGGTTTTAGATCTAGATTTGGGTAGTTTCCCAGTGTGGGTACTTTGACAATATTCTAATAGTACTTTAGAATAGATGACTCCTGGCATGGTGGTGTACCTGCAGGTGATGGAGTCACCCTCTCTAAAGGTGTCTTACAGACTAAAGGGGAGAGAGATGTGCATGATTGGCAGATCACTTGCTTAGGCAATTGAGTCAATCGTGAGATGTCAAGTACCACACCAGATGTTGTTATTGCATTAGATGCGATAAGTTTATATTAATCCAATCCTGGAGAAACATTAGGAAGCAGTTTTAGAACATAAGTGAATGTTCTACGGATTAGATGACGGCGGCCTCCTTCGGAAGACGGTTATCATTCCAGGCTTCAAAAGTGACATAGATGACAGAGTGATTGTCAGAGTTATAGTTTTTCTTCAGACGAGGGACAGTATTATGGACAGGCGGTCCAAGAGGATACTGTGGGAGGCATGGTGCGCAACACTGATTAGTTTCAGTGATCGATACAGTCTAAGAAGTTTGGATTGGGGGTTCATTTATGAACTAGGTCCCATCATATATCCAGACATATTCTAAGACAGGTATTACTCGATTCGGGAGATGGTTTTCTCAGCGAACTTGAGATTAAGAGAGACATAGAAAGAAACTTTAAGGCGGATCCACTCACTGAGGCTATTTCTCGAATACAACAGTTTTGCAAACGAGCTTTGTGAAACTGATTAGTAGAGGAGTTGGATGTTCGGTATCACACGAGCTGTGAGTACGCGACATCGCAATAATTAGCCTTAAGTGCAAGTGGGAGATTGTTGGATATAGTGCCCTTTAAGTCAATTATTGGATCGCAGGTACGTGATTGCAATGATTGAGGGAGGACCTATATCGATAAAACAGTCTTACTCGAGATGATAGTATGCTATCTGGTTTGTCTTTATCATCATGATAGAGCCCATAGGATTCTTGTTTGACTACCAGCAGTATGATGGCGATCATATATGTGGGAGCTGGGGTCTATAAGCGCATCCTTAAAGTGTCTCTAGTCGTGGGAGTTTCGAGACAGGGCATCGATACTCCAGAGTAGACTAGTGTATACAGTCGAGACCCCGACGAGGGGCGGTGGCCGGTCTCACAAGCCACTGGTGTCAGTTGGATCACCTAAGATGTATACAGGTGCTCATTGGGTTATGAGTACACCGGACAGGACTCGCCGAGAACATGCTAGTTGGTATTATACATATCGTCAGATAGCAGTTCCCTGGTGACATGTGTACAGGTTAGTTCATCGACCTGAGGTCGTCATTTATCTCGTGTGAGTTCCCACTGTGCTTAGATTACTACCCTACCACGCTCAAAGGAGTTGTGCAAACAGGTTTTAGTTGGGTACAGTCCCGAGCCACATTGGAGGCAAGTGAGAGATGGTCGGGGATTCGTCTCTCCCGGTATTGGGGGTAAGATCACGCTGTGTTTAGGAGAGCCATTACACGAAATCCCTGGCCAGGGTAATTGAGATATACTGGTAGGTATACCAGTAGTATCTCAGGGTGTTCTGGGCTGCTCTCTGACACGACTTATGCAGCTATTCGGGGTCTGACGTTTACCGACCCCCTAGACCGTATATGCGATACTCATAGACGAATGTTCTGGACTGTACGAATATTGTCACTGCCAGGCTCAGTAGGGTTTATAGATGAGTTCGCTCGTCAGCTTCCCTTCCAATCAATACAAAGGCAAACCGTTATGTACAGCTTGTACCTCTGACATGCTAGTGGTTATACCCAGTGCCAGTGTATTGATGAGTCATTAGAGTCCCCCAGAGACACTTTCCTAAGTTCGGGCGAAACGTTGTAGATGCCGTATGGTTTTATGGCAGGGTTCGGAAAATGCACGTGCGTTTTCGCACGTGTCCATTTTCGGGCAGATAATACTGGTAGGCTTTGGTTTAAGCCGGAACCCTGTATTATACTGTGTAGATATAATATCTTTGTCTCAGTTGCATTTGTATTCGGTCGTAATACAATTACGGGTATGTTTATACCGATACGGGGTTATCCTGAAATTCGTTTCAGGATCACTTTTGGAAATTGCCAGTTTCCAGTTTTCTATCAGCCGTATTTTGACATTCGGTTAAATACGGATTTGTCTTTTCGTCTTCAGGGTGAGTCATGCTTCTAGAAGGTTCTAGAAGCGGTGATTAGGCTTGTGACTCATTTGTGTCATTAATGGTTCATTAATGATGGAGGATGACTAGGTTTAATGTGATTGGTTTGCATTTAATGATATCTAGTGATTCATGCTTTGTTGTTAGGTTGTGATAAGTATGAAGGGTTATGGTCACCACTTGTAGTTCCTACACTCACCCTCCTTGCTCTTTTAAAGTGGCCGGCCCTCATTGTGAGAAGGATGATTTTTCATTTGATTTTGTGGCAAAAGATTATGATAGTTTTGTATATGGAAATTTCATATAGTTCAATTTCCATTTACCCGACTCCAATTGGCAACTTCTATTAACCGTTCGTCCATAGCCTTGGACGTAATGAGACAAAGTATTCTACTCATTCTCTACTTCATCTTGGTCGTCTCTTTTAGCAAACTTGACGATCGAGTTGCCTCGGTTCAGAGGCGGGAGCTCGTTTAAAGATCCGTCGACGTGGTGCCACCTGGACGACGAGACCGAAGATCGAGCAAGTTCGGATCAGTTGCAACATAGCGTGGGATGATGGTTGAAGACCGAAGGACTCGGATCATTCGGTATAACAATTCTACCCTCTTTACAATTTTCTTAGTTTAGCTTTAATGGACGATCCGGGATAAAGTACGCGATAGCGCCGGTCGTAAAAGTTTTGTTCCGCATATTGGCGTCTGTCAGACGCCGGGGCGCTGCCGCGGACTTACATTTCCGAGGGTATATCTTCTATCATAGTGAGGAGCAAAAGGTGTTTTGTTTCTCAGCATGTCACCTTTTTAAAAAAGTAATTTCTTGTGAAGAAATTAGTGGTCATGAGGTAAAACTAGAAAGAGTTCCAGCTGGACAAACTAACAGCTGATGATTTGGTAAAACCAAAGGATTCAATAGTCTCCAACGAATCTTAACCTCTCCATGAATCTGGTCGGGTTCCTCATCCACCTGAGAGATACTATGGTTTCCTCGGTGACGGTGGCAGCGAGGATTGCATCATGGTAGATGATGACCCAACTAAGGTTCATACAGGCCATCACAAGTGGGGACTCTGTGAAATAGCTGGATACTATGCTATCAAAGATGGAATCCATGTACACCAACAAAGTATGTCTTTGAATGTTGCACCTGAAGGGGTAAAACCTATTGGGAGCAAATGGATCTTGAGAAGATTCTTGGTGTAAATGGAAAAGTTGAGACTTTCAAAGCTAGACTTGTAGTAAAAGGTTCTCGTCATGCAACCAAGTGTGGTTTATGATGAAACCTTTTCTCCAGTGGCTATGCTTAAGTCCATCAGGATTAAAGCAAGCATCACGGAGTTGAAACATCTGTTTTGATGTGGCAGGCAAAGAGTTTGACTTCATCAAAAAGGTAGATGAACCTTGTATATATAAGAAGGTTGTAGAGAGTAAGGTTGTCTTACACGTATTGTACATAGATGACATACTCTTGATAGTAAAAGGTTTCCTATGCTACACTCGGTTAAGATCCTCTTATCACGAAGATTCTCTATGGAAGATCTGGATGATACCTACTACATCTTGGGATTATGATCTATGGTGCTAGATCTAAGTGGATGTTGGGAGTGTCCCAAATCTAGGTACATTAACACCGTACTAAAGGGGTTTAGTATGGAAGATTCTAATCGTGATGGTTCGCCCACTTACTCATGAATTACTCTCTCCAAAAAGATGTCTCCCGAGACTGATTTGGAGAGAGCTCACGTGCAAGGGATACCCTATGCTTCGGCAGTAGGCTCTATCATGTATGCGATGTTATGTACCAAACCAGATTTAGATAACTCACTAGGTGTAGTGATTAGGAATCAATCGGATCTTGCAAGAATCACTGGAAAGCTGCGAAGGACATTCTTAAGTACTTGAGAAGCGCTGAAGATATGTTCTTGGGGTTTGATAACGGTAAACTCCACTGGGGGTCCTTTACCAATTCGAGCTTCCAGAGTGATAAGGTCGACTGAAAGTCGGTCACGGGCTTTGTCCTTACCCTCAGCGGAGGGATGGTATGTTGGAAGAGTTCCAAGCTAGATACCGTGGCTAACTAGACGATAAAGGCTGAATGCATCACTACCAACGATGCTAACAAAGTGGATGTCTGGATAATTCTTGTTCATGAGATGAACAAGGTTCCTACCATTGAGCGTCCAATAACTGTTATTGTGATAACAATGGAGTTGTGGCTTTGGCCTAAGAATGCCGGTCCCATCAGCGATCCAGACATATTCTGAAGACAGTATCACCTGATCAGGGAGATGGTTGATCTCCAAGGGATCGAGGTAAGGAAATTTGACGCGGAGGATAACACGGCGGATCTACTCACAGAGGCCTTTCCCTAGAGAGACTTTTTTATGAGGCGTTGAGTATGAGATACTACAACAAATAGCCTAAGTGCAAGTGGGAGATTGTTAGTTATATGTATTCTCTAGAGGCCATTATTATACATGTGATGTATATTATAGTGGATGCTTGGACATATATAAGGAGGACTTTCTTGCTCGACATAATAGTATGCTATCTGGTTGCTATTTATCTTAACATGTACACTTATTGTCTCTCTATTACATGTTGATAAAGCCCTTAGGATGAGTACTTGACTACCAGGATTATGATGCAGATCATACTAGTGGGGAAAAGGTAGTCGGTAAGTACATCCTTCAAATGTTCCTAGTCGTGGGGGTATCGAGATAGGGCATCGATATTCCAGAGTAGACTAGCGTATACGCTTCTCGACCCATATGATGGGCGATGGATGATCCCACATCCATTGGTATTTGACATCAGAGATGGTATACGGGTGCTCTGTGGAGACTAGATACACTGAACGGACTCGCCGAGAACTTCTAGATGGTATTATACCTATCGTCAGATAGCAGTTCTCTGGTGACACTGGTACAGCTTAGTCTGTCTACCCGAGATCGTCATAGAGTCTTGTGTGATTCCCACTGTGCTTTGATTTCCACCTTACCATGTTCAAGAGATCGTGAAAAATGGTGGTTTTTGGGTATAGTCCCGAGTCACATGGAGGCAATAAGCGATAGGAGGGGATTTCATCTCTCCCGGTATTGGGGGTTGATGTTGCGCTATACTTGATTGGCCATAACAGGAAATCCCTGCTCAGGGTTGCTGAGATTTACTGGTAAGTGTTATCAGTAGTTTCTCGAACCGTTATGAGACTCACAATGGCATGACTTATCAAGCTATTGGGGTCTGAAGTTATACCACCCCCGGCTGTAATATGCGACATATCAGACGAAGAGACCGGACTGTACGGTAGTGTTACTTATTGTATTCGCAGGAGTATGAGCAGGCTTGGTTCTTGATCTTCTGATCGCTCAATACCCGGGTGGCCGTTACGTTTAGCAGACCGCTTGTGGCTTGTGGGTGACTGATATGATCACCACCTACTACCGGCGTATTGACGAGTTTTTAGAGTCCTACACAGAGGTTTCCTGGCTTAAGCGAAACGAAGTAGGAGCACATATGTGATATGTGCAGGACCGAGATTAATACAAGTATATGATACCGTATTCTATTCTCGCGATATGTGATATCGGTCAGTTATATGTGATATAGCCGGGTTATCGGATCAAGTGTTGATTCGATAAGTTGATACATTTGATATTAGTCGGTTGTATGTGATATAGCCGGGTTATCGGATCAAGTGTTGATTCGATAAGTTGATACATTTGATATTAGTCGGTTGTATGTGATATTACCAAATTATTAAATCAAGTTTTGATTTAATAATTTAATGTTTAATTATATATGTGATATATTAATTCACATTAACTAATATTTGCTCACTTAAGCATTTCTTTTTCTCACTTGTGCATTTAGTATATATGTGATATATATTAATATACATTTATTTGTGTCATACTAGATGATACATGTGACATGGGTGTCTGAGACTCACACCATGCTCTTGATAATTATAGATTTTTATTTATTTTAGTAATTCACAAATTGCTGGAATTAGACATGGTTGAAGCTTGTAGAAGCTTGTAGTGTCCATTGACTTAGTCCACTAATTTGTTTTACTTAAGATATTTATTAACCTAACCATTATCCTTTGTCATAGTTTAGTCTCAACATGAGTTAGTATATGATACAAACTCACCCTTGGTTGCTATGCTCACCTCATTAGTTTCATTCTCTTCTACACTTCATCTTCTTCTTCCTCTAGAGAAAGCTTTCTAGCTTTTCTCAAGGTGAAGAAATATTGTGAGAAAAATAAATCTAAAGTGAGCAAAATTCCTACTTCATCATCCTCAACTATAATAGCCATTTAGTTTAGGGTGTTTGCTTCACTAAACCCAAATTAGTGAAGAGGTAGCTTGAGTTGGTGTCTCCTCAACGTAGATCATCTTCGGCCTCGAAAACTTCAAGCAAGCTTGTTCCGTTCATCTTGTGGAGCCTTTCTAGAGTCCGGGAGTTCACTACTTGGAGCGAATGGACTACTACACGAAGCTATTGAAGTGATGGACCGGTCTACAAATGTTGTATTCCTTATTCACTTAGATGTAAAGTTGTTTACATGTTGTATTGTCTAATTCTCTAGTTAAGATTCTAGGGTTAGGGTTGTTTGGCATGGCAAATTTTTGAAAATGGCATAGACGATGCCTCCCGAAACCTTACTGTCGTGCTAAGCATCCCTGTAGTTTGGACAAGCTTGCTTGTTGATTTTCTATTCGCTCAATACCTAGGTAGCCGTTACGTCCAGCTGTGCCGCTGACGGCTTGTGGGTAGCTGATATGATCAATACCTACTGCTAGCGTTTTGACGAGTCTTTAGAGTCCCACACAGAGGTTTCCTAGCTCAAGCGAAACGAAGTAGGGCACATATGGTGATATGTGCAGATGCTTGATTAAATACGAGTATGTGATACCGTATTCTAATCGGGCGATATTTGATATTAGCCGGTTATATGTGATATAACCGGGTTATTTAATCAAGTGTTGATTTGATAAATGGATATACATATAAATGATATTGGTCGGTTATATATGATAAAACCGGATTATTGAATCAAGTATTGATTTAATAATTTAATATATATTTATATTTGATATATTAATATATTAACTAATATTGTGCTCACAAAAGATTTTCTTCTCTTAATTATATATATGATATATATTTATATGATATATATTTATTTATATATAAAATAGTATTGTGTCATGGTGGATGATACATTGAACATGGGTGTATGTGACTCACACCAAGGATAAAGATAATTAGGGTAATTATTTATTTATAGTAAAAATCAAAATGAGGTGGAAATTAGCATGGCTTAGATGCTTGTGAAAGCATGTAGAAGCCTTGAATAATTCCACTAATTTTGTTTTACTCTAGATATTTTATAACCCAACTATTATTCTTTAGCCCATGGTTAACTCTCACACTTGACTTGAGATTTATTCTAACTCACCCTAGCTAGTTCATCTTCTTCTCTTAAGAGCTCTCTAGGTTTTCTTGAGTTGAAAAAAGAAAAAGAAAAAGAAAAAAATATTTCTAAAGTGAGAAAAATTCCTACTTCATCAACCTATTCTCATCTAACCCATAAGATTAGGTTGTTTGCTTCACTAATTCCATGATTAGTGAAGAGGTAGCTTGAGTTAGAGTAACTTCAAGGTGGATCTCTTCGGCCTTGAAGACGACGAAGAAAGCTCGTTCCTTTCACCAAGTGAAGCCTAAGAAGAGTTCTAAGGACCACTACTTGGAGCTAAGGGACTACTACTTGGAACTTTAGAAGTGAAGGACCGGTCTACAAAGGTTGTATTCTCTATTCACTTAGTGTAAAGCTTGTTTACTTGCTTACAAACCCTAATTCTCTAGTTCGATTCTAGGTTAGGGTAGCTTAGCACTCTAGATTTTTTAAAATTGCATACTTGATGCTTGTCTAAACCTAGTGGTAGTGCTAAAACACACTTTCAACTACAGCGATAAAGATTTAGACCCAGGATCGGTTGTATCGCACGTATTCAGAGGGCCAGAGGCCGCCGTCGTTGATGTGCTATGTTGCGAGTGGCCAGGTTAATTAGCCAGGAGGTGTTCAGAGAGGCGTCAGAGCGGGACTATTTTCATCGTTACTCCTTACCAGGCTGTCCAGCCGGAAGATCATGGAATTGGTGATCCAGAGAGAGAACAAAGACCTAGAGACAAAGAATGCCAGACCGTGGGCAGAAGGGAAGTTGGAATTCTTGCTCTGCCAGCTCCGGATGCATAGGCACCTTTTGACATTGAAGGAGGTGTATCTTAATATCCTTTATTTGTGATTTTTATTTTGGTGATTTGAATATTACGTTTTCGTCATTTTGATTCTTGTGTTTTCATGACTGAGTTTCATGATTGACTTTTTCGTGCACCGTAGCTGCACCTGATGGATATTTTCCTTGTGCACAGCAGATACATTTGCTTTATATTTTATACATCTATTACACTTGATTTATGTTTTTGTGCATATCCATTGCACTCGATATTGTTTTGTGCATGCCGTTGCACATATTGACGACTTCATGCACTTCGATATACTTGATTTTGATTTTGTGCATGTATGCACATGATTTTGACTTGTGCACTCTATGTTGTTTTGTGCACCCAGTTGCACATATTTATGATTTCATGTATCCCGATACACTCGATTTTGATTTTGTGCACGTTGTATGCATCTGATTTTGATTCATGCGCTCGATATTGTTTATATGCGCTTTTGATGCATTGATTTTGATTTTCGTGCATCCTTTGGCACTAGATTGTTTTTGTGCAGACCTGATGCACTTGATTTAGATTTTCGCACACACTCGGCGCACTTGATGTGGTTTTGTGCACATTTGATGCACTTGATTGAGGTTTTCGTGCACTCTAGATGCACTTGATGTCGTTGTCGTGCACACCCGTTGCACTTGACAGATACTTTCGTGCATACCCGTTGCACTTGGTTTTCATCTTCGTGCACATTCGTTGCACTGGATTCGACATCGATTTTCATGCGCACCAAACGCACGTGGGTTGGTCTTTATGAACACCTATTGGTATTGATTTCTTTTTTGAGTATCACATTTTATGATATACTATATTATATAGTAGCCGAGTAGGACTGGTCTGAGAACGGTATCTGAGTGTTTTTGTATCTATCGATATTTACTGAAGAGGTTTTCAAAAAGAGCTAAAGTCTCACTATTTTCCTACATGTCCATAAGCGACACAAAATTTTATAAAAAGGAAACTCTTATAAGCAAATTTAAAAAAAGCGGGACGTGTATTTTAAGCAAAATGTGCGTATGTATTTCTTCACAAATGAGCGTTTGCTACTTGTACCGTGATATAAACATCACACAGCGATTTGAAAAAGATTTTTCATACATTTTTCAGTTATTCAAATGATTTTACTTGATGCGTACTATATATGTATTGTGGGCTTGATTATATTGTGTTTGACTTAAACTGTAGATTTCTCAAATGGCATGCTTCTTCATGGCTTTTATGATTTGCATGACAATTGTCAGAATATCGATTATTGAGTTTTGCACTTGTTTTTATGCGCACGTATTGCGCTATGATATTCTAGCTTATTCGTGATTTTGGAGCTGATTGATATCGAATTTTGCGTGTGCGTGCGTTTTAAAATTAAGAATATACCGCAATCAAGACGGTGTCGCTTGGTAGCTAGCCGGTTGAGTACGGGTCGGTCTACAGGGAAATGGTGTTCTCTCTTTAAGCTCTAACGAGTTAAGTCCTATTTTTGGTAGGTTTGTTTTAAATTCTAAAAATGAAATTGAATCTTTTTAAAGTCTTGCTAGGGTTAGGATTAGGTTAGTTTGGAAAAAGAATTCTACTCACCACTTTCTTTGCCCTACTTAAGAACATAGGTGTTAGGGTAATAGTCAACAAAGGGGATTAGCACGACTAGGAAGAAACGTAGTTTCTTCCTTTTGGTCCTTGTCCGTCCTTTCTTGGCTCTTAGCCCTAAGCTCTATGTAAATCAACCACAACCGGTCTAACTAGGGAATCACTGCTATCTCGTAGGATGGGGTGCCATAGTGAACGGTGTGTGGTTAATTTAAATAGAGTCCTAATTAATTAATTTATACAAGCAATGAAGGGAATGAGAGAGATTTCCATCTCTCAAGCCTTCCCTATCCTAACCCTAACAAGTGAGGAATTACTCACTCATTAGGAAAGTTACGATGAAATTTATTTTTATAATTTTTCTTTTTAATAAACTAATTAACTTGTAGATAAATAAAGACAGATAAAAAATATTGCAGAAAAATAAATTTCAATTAAGAAGAATGGAAGATAAAATGAAAAACACTTACTTTTATTGATGACCTCTTCAACAATTACAAGGAAAGAAAAATTTAATCTAGAAAAATAAAAAGAGGTATGCCTAATTAAGCTTTCGGGTTTCCTATTTATAGACAGGAGAAACCCTAGGTTTTACATCTGATCCACATTTAAAATTACAAGACTACCCTAAGAAAGCCGGGTCAAAGCACCGACAACCACCGATACGTGCACCGACACATGCACTGCACGGCCATGGATCCGCGGCAGAATGCCATGTTTGGCCACGGTTCCGCGATCATATGGTGAGATCTTGAGTTCAACTTCTCAGAGCTGCTTCATGTTGCTTTTTCCTTCTGTTTTCTTCACTTGGTTCCTCAGAATCCTTTCTACTTTCTTCCAGATTTCCAACAGTACAGAATTTGTGGACATTTACCGTTAGCTTCGCGTTGAAGTCTTGAATCTTATGCTGCCCTTTTGCTTTGTGCAATTGAACTGTTTACTGATCTTCATTTGTTCCTTGAACTGTTAGGCGGCATCATATGGATTCATCTATTGTTGGTCGTAGTCTCACTTTTGTAATGTCTTTTCATGAATTTCACTGAATTGTTCTGAGAACCTGTAACCTACAACTATTTAGCAGACATGGATCAAAAGCACCTATTTATTTGTAATATGATTAAGAATGGGGAATATAATATTGCAAAATTCTGATATGAACAACTACCCCCAAACTTATCTTTTGCTCGTCCCGAGCAAAGTTATTTTTATTCTCGAAAAATCCTAACCTCACTTTCGCAGGAAATCGCGATTGCACTGAGCTCGTGCAACAAGCCGTTAAACCTCTAGGTGTCCCTAGTAGGAAGAGTGTTTTCTCCTGAGGGTTTTCAGCAGATACTACCCATAAAATCCGATCAATTTGGCCTGTCGACTTTCATTCTTCAATTCGGTATTCTAGCAAGAAATTCTATTATCTTCAACTTAGAAATTATCAACCCGCATTTTTCACACTCACTTATCATTTAACTTAGGATCATATATGTTCTGCAAATTTATTAAGCTTTCAGCATCTTTTGAATTTCCCTTCTAAGGTTTCGTCTCAACTTAGGAATTTTTATCATCTCCGCTGAAAATATAAGCCCTATCTTTCATTCATATCTCTCATCCAAACCCCAATCATATACCCCTACGTGTGTGTAATTATCACCCCTACATTTGGAAATTCTATTCAAGCTATCATACTCTTGTCCATCGTCCAAAGTATTTTTAGTTGGTGAATTTTAGATGAAATTGCTCACACATCCTTCATGCGACCGTTAATACTTCTTGAGGTACTAACGACCGATTACAAAATGTGTTCGCGCATTTAGGCGTAATTCCTCGTCTTGTAATACCTAAGGCTTTAGCAGTGACTCCCAAACCAGTTGGTCTAAGGCACTAGGTGATAAAGCACCCTCGCTATATATTTTTTATTTTACGCAGCCTTAAGTAATTACAAAACCAATGTTCATTTTTTTTATATCTCTTTATTCATACTTATACTTTTATTTAATTTTATCTCATACGAAGGATTTCAGACAAGAGCATTTCAAGGTATTCTCTATTATCCCAAGTTTCAAGGTGCGTGTATGTGCGAGTTGTAGGGTATATATTTTCAGAATTTAGACTAAAGGTTCGGAATTATTTTTCAGTCTTACACTTCAATAAAAATGTCAATATTCTTCCCTTATTTTGACTTAGCCCAAGAACTGGACTCAAAATTTGCCTATTTCTAAATAAACTACAAGGACATATATTTTCTACCGTTAAATTTTAAGAAAGGTTATTTTTAGGGTTTTTAATTTACTAAGTTTAGGATCTAGTTTTTCCTAGCTAGTTAACCGTCTTGTCAAACTTAAGTCAAATATGGCCAAAATTGAAAAAAAAAATTATTTTTAGTTTATCAATTTTTTATTTGATTTTACTTTTATAATTTTTTTTATTTTCATTTTTTTATTTTTTTATATTTTTTTATAAAGATGCAATGCGGAATTAAATATGCAAAAAAAGAAAAAAAAAACAAATATGTACAAAAAATAAAAATATTCAATGCAATGATAACTATTTATAAACCACCTTCACCCCCAAACTTATCAAAAGCAGTGCCCTCACTGCTCATGCCCTCGCCGTCCCCTCGAACGTGAACGGGAACATTCCTCTCTGGCCAGCAAAGTGGTCACGCCATGCTCAATTTTTGTCACATGGTGATCCAGTTTGGTCACCATCCCTACTAATCTATCTATCCCCCTAGTGGCTTTCCTAAGTAGACGTGCATGTTCTGCGGGGGTAAGCTCTTCCTTGCTCGCGGTCGAGCTGGAGCTAGGTGTCCTGGCGGGTACATTCTCGGCCGGTTCAGTTCGCGACCATACATCATTTAAGCGGGTATAGGACATGGATACGCCCTCAATAATAGGTCTAATGGGGATACCTCCATGCATGTAAAACTCAAATTCCTCTACAGGGAGGAAATAGCGACACAATTGTGTCACTAACATAGAGCATGGGTAATTGGCAGCCCTTTTGCCCGCACCAATCGAATTAAGTAATACCGTGCACATATCATATCTGAGGTTCCTAGTCATTAAGGTATGCACGATATGAAGGGATGGTATGAAAAAGGTAGTATTGTGCGAACTACCAAAAATGTTATTTTGTGCCCAACGGCACACAGTCAGGACGTTTGCAAAGAGGGTTCTAACTTGGATGCCCTTACGTGGCTCCCTCGAACAGTCAGTACCCATCAACGGTAGATAATCCTCGAATTGGAAGGGTTGGTCATGGGTAGGTAGTCTAGGTATTAAGGTGACTTCATGGATGAAGTCCCTATCGATTATGATTTCCCTATCCCCCCAAATCATCCTAATATATCCGTGTTGAGCGAGGCATCCATCTTCCATGCAGTCGTAAAATCGTGTGACGAGATCTGGAAGAGTGAAGGAGTTTGGATGGTTAAAAAGTAAGAAATTCCACCATCGCCTTCTGATCTCTTCACTAAAATAACTACCGTAGATCGTCTGTGCAATGATTTGGGAAAACTCCCTCTCAAATTGTAAAGTTGGTGCTATCACAGAGAACTAATTGAATTTTTTTTTAATTTTAACAGAGAGGGAAATAGAACTGCAAACCTCCTCTAAAGATTTCAGAGGGCGACGACACCAACAGGCGGCGGAAGCGTGGCAGGAAGCAGGTTGCGCGGCGGAAGCGCGGCGCTCTGGCGAGATTTCCTTGCTCTGGCTGCTGCGACGGCTAGGGTTTTGAGAGAGGAAGATTTTAGGGTTTGGTAAAATACAGAGAGAGGTCGGGTTCTATTTATAAGGGGGTGTTTTGGTTATTTGCAAAAAGGTCCTCTTGAAAAGAGGAATTTATTTTCTAAATAAATTTTTTTATTTTTTAATTTATTTTTTTATTAAAACTGAAAATTTACAAAAATAACCCCAATTTTTTTTATTTTGTTTTATTTTGTTTTTATATAATTACAAGTGATGCATACCCCCAAACTTATTTGAAACAGTGTTTCCACTGTTTATGGCTGGATAATCGAAATTTAGGGGTAGATGGAGGAAGATTAGTCAATGTAAATCGGTTCCTGCAAAAGCATGAGCTCCTCCAAAGGGTCCGCAGTGAGGAACGGTTTAAGTCTATGTCTGTTCACTTTAAATAGTGAACCGTCCTCCGAATTTTCTAAATCGACCGCACCGTACGGATATACAGTGCGTACCAAAAATGGCCCTTTCCATCGATATCTGAGCTTGCCGGGATGGAAATGTAGCCGGGTGTCGTAAAGTAAAACCTGTTGACCAGGTTTGAAAGTTTTGCGCATAAGGTGTTTATCGTGAAACACCTTCGTTCGGTTTTTGACGACAACCGCGTTCTCGTAAGCTTCATCCCGAAGCTCATTTAATTCATTCAATTGCAGTTTTCTATAGCTGCCCGCATCTCCTAGAGATAGATTCAATTTTTTTATCGCCCAAAATATTCTATGCTCAATTTCAACTGGAAGGTGGCAAGCTTTTCAATAAACAAGCCTATATGGAGACATGCCAAGATCGGTCTTATAGGCAATTCGAAATGCCTAAAGGGCGTCAATAAGTTTTGACGACCAATCTTTACGGTTTTTGGAAACCGTTTTCTCCAATATCTGTTTAATTTGCCGATTTGAAATTTCGGCTTGCCCACATGTTTAGGGATGATAGGAGGTTGATAGCTTGTGAGTAATGGAATATTTCCGCATTAAGGACCCGAAAGTCCTATTACAAAAATGAGATCCATTATTGCTGATAATTGCACGGGGTGCCCAAAATGAGAGCAAATGTTTTCTTTGAGGATTCTAATGACAACCTTGTTGTCATTAGTCTGGCTGGGCACAGCCTCGACCCACTTAGAAACATAGTCAACAGCGAGGAGAATATACATGTTCCCCAAAGAATTGGAAAATGGTCCCATAAAATCTATCCCCAAAACATCAAAAATTTCAACAACCAATATTGGTTGGAGCGGCATTTCGTTTCTCCTAGATACCCGGCCCAAGTTTTAGCACCGGGAGCATGTCTTACAGTAATCATGTGCGTCTTTAAAAAGTTGTGGCCAGTAGAAGCCACACTGCAAGATTTTTTTGCTGTCTTTTTAGGGCCAAAATGCCCGCCACATACTTGATCGTGGCAAAATAACAGCACGCTCTTAAACTCATTGTCGGGGACACACCAACGAATAATTTGGTCGGGACAGTATTTGAATAGATATGGTTCATCCCAGTAAAAATGTTTTACCTGGGATAGAAATCTGAGTTTGTCCTGATTCGACCATTCGTTTTGTATAAGTCCGGTAGCCAAATAATTTACAATATCTGTGAACCAAGGTTCGCATGACACAGTCAAGAGCTGCTCATCTGGAAAAACGTCTTTTATAGGAATTTGAAGCGTAGGTGAAGAAGGGAGGCGTGAAAGATGGTCGGCGACTACTTTTTCGCATTCTTTTTTGTCTTTGATGACAAGGTCAAACTCTTGTAGTAAGAGGATCCAACGTATCGGCTGAGATTTAGCGTCCTTCTTTGCAAAAAGATGGCGAAGAGCTGAGTGGTCAGCGTAAACGATGACTGGAGAGCCGATTAAATAGGGTCTGAATTTTTCTAATGCAAACACAACAGCTAGAAATTCTTTCTCAGTTGTTGTGTAATTTAATTGGGCCTCGTTCAAGATTCGGCTAGCGTAATAAATTATATGCAGCATCTTATTGATGTGCTGTCTAAGGACAGCACCAATGGCGAAATCAGATGCATCGCACATAATTTCAAATGGATGTGTCCAGTCAGGAGACGAAAGAATGGGAGCGGAAGTAAGTGAGTTTTTCAATGACTCGAACGCCTTCATACAGCTTGAGTCAAAATCAAATGTGATGTCCTTGGCCAACAAAAGGGTCAAGGATCTAGCAATCTTGCTAAAATACTTAATGAACCGTCTATAAAAACCGGCATGGCCAAGGAAGGTTCGAATGTCTCGGACGCATTTGGGAGGAGGAAGATTGGAAATGGCTTCAGTCTTAGCTTTATCTACCTCAATGCCATTTTGCGAGATGATATGCCCTAAGACAATACCTTCCCGTACCATAAAGTGGCACTTCTCCCAATTTAAAGTAAGGTTCTTATCCTTACACCGGGTAAGGACTGCGTCTAAATGTAGCAAACACTAATTAAAGGAGTCGCCGAAAATGGAGAAATCATCCATGAAGATCTCTAAGAATTTTTCAACCATGTCAGAAAAAATACCCATCATAAGGTAGTGGGTGCATTGCATAACCCAAAAGGCAAGCGACGGTAAGCAAACGTACCGAAAGGACAAGTGAATGTGGTCTTGTCTTAATCATTTTCGGCGATGGGAATTTGATTATAGGCGAAGTAGCCATCCAAAAAGCAATAAAATTCATGCCCATCTAAACGTTCTAGCATTTGGTCAATAAAAGGTAATGGAAAGAGGACTTTCCGTGTCGCGGCGTTGAGCTTTCTATAATCGATGCATACTCACCACCCAGTTTGGGTGTGAGTAGGTATTAACTCATTCGCCTCATTAGTTATGACCGTTATGCCCGATTTCTTTGGGACTACGTGAATGGGGCTAACCCACTGGCTATCAGAGATAGGGTAAATGATACCACTATCAAGAAATTTTACAATCTCCTTTTCAACAGCCTCCTTCATTATTGGGTTGAGTCATCTCTGTGGATCCCTTGCCGGCTTGGCATCATCCATCATATGAATATGATGTTCAACAATTAGGGGACTAATCCCCTTGATGTCCACCATAGTCCAGCCAAAACCTTGCCGATTACTTTATAAGACCGTTAAAAGGGCTTTCTCTTACTCGGGGGCTAGAGAAGCTGAGATGATAACAGGAAGGGTCTTATTATCACCTAAGTAAGCGTATTTAAGGTGAGCCGACAATAGCTTTAGTTCGAGTGTTGGAGGCGAAACAATTGAAAGTAAAATTGGTGAAATTGTCTCAAACTCGAAGGATTCCAACAGAGCTTCAAAACGAGTGTAAGCAACCAAGTCGGATGGTTCAACTAACTCATCCGAAAATTCAAAGGATTCAAACTATGGTGGTGGTGATTCAAGATCGTTCATGAAAGTGAAACACTCGTAATCATTATCGGGCGTGAAAGCAGTATCAGAATCAAGGAGGAACGAACTAGTGGCGTCAAAATTGTTGTGATCAAACATAAATTTCTCGAGCTCACAGTTCTCTTGGGTGATCTCTTGGATCGAGCAAACATCAAGTATATTAGCATTAGGTTCGAAGGGCAGATTCCCCAACTTAAAAATGTTGAGCTCAATTGTCATATTTCCAAAAGATAGGATCATCAAACCATTTCAACAATTGATCACCGCATTAGAAGTCACAAGGAATGGTCGACCGAGTATCACCGGAATTTGACTCCGGGGGTTAGCTACAGACTGTGTGTCCAAAACAATGAAATCAACGGGGAATATGAAGTCCCCTACTTTAATCAACACATCTTCTAACTCATCCCTAGGATGGGTGATGGATCAATCGGCCATTTGGAGAGTACAATGTGTGGATTTCAGCTCTCCAACGCCTAATTGCTCATATACTAAATAGGGAAGTAGGTTAACACTGGCACCAAGATCTAAAAGTGTGCGGTTGATGTTCTTATCCTCAATAGTTATTGAAATTGTAGGACAGCCAGGGTCCTTTCGTTTTTGAGATAAAGGTTGGGTAAGAGCATCACTTACTGCACTAGCCAAGAAAACTTTCTTAGGTACCTGTGATTTCCTCTTCTTGGTGCATAAGTCCTTCAAGATTTTAGTGTAAGAACGGACTTGTTGGATTGCATCCAAGAGAGGTATGTTAATGCTAACCTGTTTAAATAACTCCACAATCTTCTCCATTTATGGAGTTTGTTTAACTAACTCCACAAAGGACTTGTTGTTGATTTTGATTCCAAGCAAAATTTGGGTGGTTCCTCCAACCAGGATTGTAAGTTGAAGAATATGGATCATTCCTTTGTCTCTGCTGAAAGGCAGCATTGACTTGATCCTGTCCTTGAGCAGGTGGGTTGTAAGGACACTCTTCAGTTAAATGGGACGGATCCGAACAACAAGCGCATATAGTGTGTGGGGGTAAAGCGGGGGCAGGAGAAGGCGATGAGAATTTGCTCTCAATTTCTTCTAGTTTACGTGTAATTGCGGCCATTTTGGCTTTCATTGCAATTGACATGTCAAGTTGATGAACACCTGCCATAGACGGACCGGATGAAGTGGACGAAACGGTCTGTCTAGTGCTTTCCCACTAAAGTGTTTGTTCAGCATGATCGTCGAGAAATTACCAAGCTTCCTCGTCAGATTTGGTTAGGAAGTGACCTTGACAAATGGTTTCCAGCAACTGCTTAGTTGCTGGGTTCAGTCCTTCGTATAAAGTTTGGCAAAGTTTCCATCTCTCGATACCGTGATGAGGGCACTGAACAAGAAGGTCTTTGAATCGTTCGAAACACTTCCAAAAAGGTTCGGAAGGAAGCTGGGAAAATTGGTTAATTTCATTTCGAATTCTCACGGTCTTGTGATGTGGGTAAAACTTTTTAAGAAAAGCTTTAACAAACTCTTCCCAAATTTTTATGGAATGTGATGTTGTACTATATAGCCACTTTTCAGATAGGTCACATAAAGTGAAGGGAATGACTCGTAGCCTTATAGCATCATCGGAAAGTTAGATGGTCTTCATCATCGCACAAACATTCTGGAATTTGTTAATGAAGATATAGGCATCTTCAGATTCCAGCCCGTGAAATTTGGGCAAGATATTGATGAAGTGGGGCTTAATTTTGAAATTATCTCCATTAGCCGGCGGAAGTGAAAGACAAGTGGGAAGTGCGGTGCGGGTTGGATAGAAAAGATCCTGGAGCGCAAATCGCTGGGGCGTTTCAACAGGAGGGTGTTGTGGGTTACTCATACCCAGTTGAGATGGAATCAGTCCTGAGGTAGGTAAGGGGTTGTTAGGATTGAATCCTGAAATCTCCTTAGAAGATGATGAATGCGAAGATGAAGGTAAATAGGTGGAGAGAATTTCGACTTCGGAGTCGAACTCGTCGTCAGTAGCGACTAACGAGACACGGACTAAACGGGCGCTAGTGTCCCTAGTCCAACCGGACATACACTAAAAGAGTTGTAGTATAGTCAAACGTAGAATGTGAGGGGAAGAAAATGTCAATGGAGAAAATGTGGATGAAAGTTGGGTGCAATGGAATTCTAGCGACAAATGGCAAGTTTTTGTAAAAAAATTTGTTTTGTGGTTTTTTTTATTTTTAATGAGTTTTGCAAAAGATTTTGTAAAGAACTACGACACACTTTCAAGCAATCACAATTTAATCATGCACAATCAACCCTAGAACTAGGGTCTCCTAAGTCAACTAGACTGCTCCTAATTGGTCTAAAGCGACAAGTTGTGAGATATCCCTCAAATCGCCTCTTCACCGCCAATTGTGGCCAGGTAAGCACAAGTGAAGAAAGGAGGGATCCGCTCACGAATCACCGTGAGACGGGCCTTTTAAAGTTACCTTTCCCACTTGTCTAGCCTTGGCACCACAAAGTCAGGTTTAGATAAACGACTGAATGCCCACAACCTTTCTCTGTCTTAATGAGCGCGACAGTCCTTAATTGGCTGAGTCTAGATATTTTTTAATTAGTTCGAGGGTGATGCATATACTTTTTGTGATTTCTGGGGTCTTAAGAAGGGTAATTAAATCCCCACCCAATCTTGATTGGTGTTATAGCCCCTTAAATTCCGTTTTAAATATGCAAAGAAATTAACACACAAAATCTAAAACACTTGCCAAAAAAATTTCTTTTTATTTGCGACGCAAAGAATCCTGCACAAAATGATTTATTGGAAAGGGAGAAGAAGTTTTGCGCAAAGAACCCTGCAGGAATTTTTTTTGGTGGAGTACAGAGGGTAGAAGAGAGGACAAAAATACTTACAGAGAGGTTTGAAGTGCTGACGTCAGCAGTTGACTGTGGTTCCGCGGTCAAACATCTGATTTAGCCGCGGTTCCGTGGTGGTTCAGTTGGATCAGGCCGTCAAAACTTTTCTGTTTTCTGTTGTGATTCTCCTCTGTTTGTTCAGATCCTTTGTTTCTTGATTTTTCACTGGGCTTTTTCCAGATCTGAATATGTCCGTCTTCTGTTTCTACACAATTCGCACAAAAACCGATCAAAAAGAACAAGATGAATTTTTTATGTATTTTTTATTTTTATATATTTATATTTTTTTTCAATTTCAATTAACCTGAAATTACAAAAAGAAAATAACTACCGTTTCCCCGGCAACGACGCCATTTGGTTGTTATGAGATTTTGTGTATGCGTGCATTTTAAAATTAAGAATATACCGCAATCAAGACGGTGTCGCTTGGTATCTAGCCGGCTGAGTACGAGTCGGTCCACAGGGAAATGGTGTTCTCTCTTTAAGCTCTAACGAGTTAAGTCGTATTTTTGGTAGGTTTTTTTTAAATTGTAAGAATGAAATTGAATCTCTTTAAAGTCTTGCTAGGGTTAGGATTAGGTTAGTTTGGAAAAAGAATTCTACTCACTGCTTTCTTTGCCCTAGTTAAGAACATAGGTGTTAGGGTAATAGTCAACAAAGGGAATTAGCACGACTAGGAAGAAAAATAGTTTCTTCCTTTTGGTCCTTGTCCGTCCTTTCTTGGCTCTTAGCCCTAACCTCTATGTAAATCAACCACAACCGGTCTAACTAGGGAATCACCGCTATCTTGTAGGATAGGATGCCATAGTGAGCGGTGTGTGATTAATTTAAATAGAGTCCTAATTAATTAATTTATACGAGCAATGAAGGGAATGAGAGAGATTTCCATCTCTCAAGGCTTCCCTATCCTAACCCTAACAAATGAGGAATTACTCACTCATTAGGAAAGTTACGATGAAATTCATTTTTATAATTTTTCTTTTTAATAAACTAATTAACTTGCAGATGAATAAAGACAGATAAAAAATATTGCAGAAAAATAAATTTCAATTAAGAAGAATGCAAGATAAAATGAAAAACACTTAATTTTATTGATGACCTCTTCAACGATTACAAGGAAAGAAAATTTTAATTTAGAAAAATAAAAAGAGGCATGCCTAATTAGGCTTTCGGGTTTCCTATTTATAGACAGGAGAAACCCTAGCTTTTACATATGATCCACATTTGAAATTACAGGACTACCCTAAGAAAGTCGGGTCAAAGCACCGACAACCACCGACACGTGCACTGCACGGCCCCGGATCCGCGGCAGAATGCCATGTTTGGCGGCGGTTCTACGGCCATATGGTGAGATCTTGAGTTCAACTTCTCAGGGCTGCTTCATGTTGCTTTTTCCATCTGTTTTCTTCACTTGGTTTCTCAAAATCCTTTCTACTTTCTTCTAGATTTCCAACAGTGCAGAATTTGTGGACTTTTACCGTTAGCTTCGCGTTGAAGTCTTGAATCTGTAAGTCTACGGTAGCGCCCCGGCCGTCAATCCGAGGTCAAATGTGGAAACAAAAACTTTTTAGGAAACCGGCGTTATCGTAGTCTTTCACCCGGATCGAACCATTAACGCTAAATTAGCTAACTACTAAGAAGTGAGAGTGACTATGCCGATCGATCCGTGTCCTTCGGTCTTTGGCCACCATCCCAAGCACCTCGCGGCATCTTCGACCTCCGGTCTCCTCGTCGGAAGGGCACCACATCAATGAGTCTTTTTATGGGCTCCCGCTTCATCCGAAGCAACTCGAACATGAAGTTTGCTAGCCGACATGTCCAAGGTGAGGTAGAGAATGAGTGTGATAACTTTGTCTTAAGCATCCATTGATTCTCAACACATGAGAGTATATGGATAGAGGTTGATGATGATACCATTGGTGGAATTTGTAAGCTAGAGGAAGAAGAAGAAGAAGAGGCTTTTCTTTCTATTATGTGTGAGATAAAAGATGAGAGCACTAGAATGATAATCCAAGAGCCAACCCCAAGCCTATGGCTGCCCTCTCTCTCTCCATCCATCATTTCACACTCTTAATCAAACACTAATGTGACATTTGCACAATTAAAGAGACCATGAGTCACTAAACATGTCCATGTCATAATTAATGCACCACATCATGAACTAAGCTCATAATTTCCACCAAAATAAACATTAAAACAAATGTTTAATCTAACAAAAAGATATGACAACATCTAAAGTAAACTCGTAACGGATCATAAGGATACCCCTCACCTGTGTATACATACCTACATCCGCATTCCGACTGAATGCGAATGCGATGAGACTAAAGTAATCCAACAAATCTAATACTAGGATCCGGCTTAAACCAAAGCCCACTAGTATGATCCGTCCGATCATGATCCGTGCACTACTGCACGTATATGATCGAAACCTGCCATAATACTATACAGCCTCCACAACGTTTCGCCCGAAACTTGAGAAACTGACTGTGGGGGACTCTAAAGACTCATCAATACACTGGCTATTGATTTAACCACCAGCACGTCAGTGGTACTAGCTGTATGTAACGGGCTACCAGGTATTGACCAAAAGGGAGGTCGATGAAGGAACTCATCCTGACACCCTACTGAGCCTGCCAATGACAATATCCGTACAGTCCGGTCTGTTCGTCTATGAGTATCGCATGTCGAGCCTAGGGGGTTGGTAAAAGTCAGAACTCCAAAAGCGGCACACGTCGTGTCGGAGTGTAGCCCAGAACACCCTGAGATACTACTGGAATACCTACCAGTAAATCTCCTGCCATGGCCAAGGACTTCATGTAATGGCTCTCCTAGACACAGCGCGATCTCACCCCCAATACCGGGAGAGACGAAACCCCTGCCGATCCGCTCACTGCCTCTATATGGCTCGGGACTGTACCCAACTAAAACATGTTTGCACGAATCCTTTGAGCCATGGTTGGGTAGTAATCAAAGCACAGTGGGAACTCACATGAGACAAATGACGATCTCAGGTCGATGAACTAACCGGTACACATGTCACCAGGGAACTGCTATCTGATGTCAGGTATAATACCAACTAGCATGTTCCCGGCGAGTCCTATCCGGTGTACTCATAACCCAATGAGCACCTGTATACATCTTAGGTGAACCAACTGACACCAATGGCTTGTGAGACCGGCCACCGCCCCTCGTCGGGGTCTCGACTGTATACACTAGTCTACTCTGTAGTATCGATGCCCTATCTCAAAAACTCCCATGACTAGGGACACTTTAAGGATGTGCTTATAGACTACCTAACTGTAAGTGCACGGCGGCGCCCCGGCCGTCAATCCGACGGCCAAATGCGGAAACGGTGATAAACTTTAATTTTGCGAACTTAGCAAACTGGCACCACCGCGCACTAAACCCCGGATCGGGCCATTAAACTAGATCTAGCTAACAACAAGACGGGTTAGAGATATACCGAGTGATCCGAGTCCTCCGGTCTTCTCGTCATTGTCCCGATCTCCCGCGGAAACTCCGGTCGTCGCCTCCTTGCTGGAAGGGCACCACATCGTCTGTATCTTTTACGGGCTCCCACCTCAATGCCGAGGCAACTCGGGCACGAAGCTGGCAAGTCGACGTGCCCAAGATGTGCTGTAGAATGTAGTGTAGAATGCGCTTTGTCTCAATGGGGTTTGTAGTTGCCTTGATGGAGGAATCAACAAGATATGAACTTGGGGATTTTTGGTAGCATTGGAAAAATGAGATGGATGATTAATTTCCCACACCAAATGAAATGAACCTCTCTCATTTTTCTTCTCTCCTCAAAGTTGTGGCCGGCCTTATCATTTTTGAGAATGGTGGAGGGAATCAACTAAGGGAGGTGAGTGTAGGAGAAGAGAAGAGGTGACCACACCAAAACATCATCATCACAAATTCACATCCAACCCATACCCTTTCTTATCTCAATTAATGCACCATCATGGATGAAAGATGCTAAACATATCATAATGACACAAATACAAGAAACCCCCTCCACAAAAGTTATTTGCACAATTGCAAATAACCCCCTCCATCGGAAAAGTCCGGCCGGGAAAGAACAAAGGAAAACCGGCCGGAACGGAATGCAAACTGGCAACTCCAGAAAACTGGTCCCGTAATAAATTACAGGAAAACCCCGATACTGTGCATACACACCCGCATCTGTATTCCGACCGGATACAAATGCAATGAGACAAAATCTACACTGTACTATACTAGGATCCGGCTTAAACCAAAGCCGGCTAGTAAAATCCGTTCGATCCTGATCCATGCAATACCGCACGTATCTGATCGAACCATGCCATATAACTATACGGCCTCTAGTACTAACCGTCCGATCTTGATCCGTGCAATACCGCACGTATCTGATCGGACCCTGCCATATCTCCATACGGCCTCTACAGCGTTTCGCCCGAAATCTGAGTAACTGAGTGTGTGGTGGACTATAAATACTCGTCAATACTATGGCTGTGGATTTAACCACTAGCACGCCAGAGGTATAAGCCAATACGTAACGGGCTACCAGCTATTGACCAAAAGGGACGTCGATGAGCGAGCTCATCCTGACACCCTACTGAGCCTGTCAGTGACAATATCCGTACAGTCCGGTCCGTTCGTCTATAAGCATCGCATGTCGGGCTTAGGGGGTTGGTAAAAGTCAGACCCCCAAAAGCGGTACAAGTCGTGTCGGAGTGTAGCCCAGAACACCCTGAGATACTACTGGAATACCTACCAGAAAATCTCTTGCCTTGGCCAAGGACTTCGTGTAATGGCTCTCCTAGACACAGCGCGACCTCACCCCCAATACCGGGAGAGACGAACCCCTGAAGACCCGCTCACTGCCTCCATGTGGCTCGGGACTGTACCCAACTAAAACCTGTTTGCACGACTCCTTTGAGCCGTGGTAGGGTAGTAATCAAAGCACAGTGGGAACTCACACGAGACAAATGACGATCCCCAGGTCGATGAACTAACCTGTACACATGTCACCTGGGAACTGCTATCTGACGTCAGGTATAAGACCAACTAGCATGTTCCCGGCGAGTCCTGTCCGGTGTTCTCATAACCCAATGAGCACCTGTATACATCTTAGGTGAACCAACTGACACCAGTGGCTTGTGAGACCGGCCACCGCCCCTCGTCGGGGTCTCGACTGTATACACTAGTCTACTCTGGAGAATCGATGCCCTGTCTCGAAACTCCCACGACTAGGGACCTTTTAAGGATGTGCTTATAGACTCCAGCTCTCACTTATATGATCGCCCTCATACTGCTGGCAGTCAAGAAAGAATCCTAGGGGCTCTATCAACGTGCAATAGCGACCTGTCAGGTCACCTAAAGCAGTACCCGATGATAAAGGTAAACCAGATAGCATACTATCATTTCGAGTAAGACTGTCCCACCGGGATAGGTCCTCCCTCAATCATTGCAATCACGTGCCTGTGATCCAATAATTGACTCTGAGGGCACTATCTCCAACAATCTCCCACTTGCACTCAAGGCTAATTATTGCGATGTCGCATACTCACAGCCTGTGTGATACCGAACACCCAACTCCCCTACTAGTCAGTCTCACAAAGCCTGTTTGGAAGACTATTGCGTTCGAGGAATAGCCTCAGTGAGTGGATCCGCCTTGAAGTTTCTTTCTATGTCTCTCTATATCTCAAGTTCGCGGAGAAAGCTATCTCCCGAAATGAGCAATACCTGTCTTAGGATGTCTGGATGTCTGATGGGACCCAGTTCATAAATGAACTTCAAATCCAGACTTCTTAGACTGTATCGTCAACTGAACTTAATCAGTATCCTGCGCCATGCCTCCTTCAGTATCTGCCTGGATCATCTGTCCAAAATACTGTCCCTCATCAGAAGGAAAACTGTAACTCTGATAACATCCTTGTCGTCCATGTCACCTTGGAAGCCTGGAATGATAACTGTCTCCCAAATGAGGCTGTCGTTATCATATCCCTAGAACATCCACTTATGTTCTAAAACTGCTTCCGACTGTTTCTCCAGGATTGGATCAATGTCAACTTATTGCATCTAGTGCAAGAACAACATCTGGTGTGGTACTTGACATCTCATGATTGACTCAATTGCCTAAGCAAGTGATCTGCCAATCATGCACATCCCTCTCTACTTTAGTCTATAAGACACCTTTAGAGAGGGTGACTCCATCACCTGCAGGTACACTACCGTGCCAGGAGTCGTCCATTCTAAATACTCTTAGAATGCTGTCAAAGTACCCTTCTGGAGAAACCACTGTGTGACGACCAAAGTATAACCGATCGTAGTATAGGAATATCACTTCCTACTTTGTGTATGTCATCCAAAACCCGGATATCACACCCTACTACCTACTCAACAGATCCATCCCCTATTCTGATGAAGTCAAACCTATGACTGTCACATCAGAAATAGATGATCTATCTCCGCTACATCTGCTTTAGTCTATAAATAGACATAAGCCTGATGTCCACCAATGCTTCCGCTGCTCCCACTGACTACGACAACCCTCTGGCAGAGTCATATAGACGTGCACTTCTAAAGCTAGTTTAGAACGACGCTATACTCATCCTCCCACCGGGTCTCGCAGCCTGGAACAACAGCAATGGCAAGTGTGGGTAAACAAGAACTTCCCTGTCACCGTCCTTGAGGCTACTGGAGTACCTCTCGGGTGCCTGAAGTTACCCACCGTATCTGCGGAGTGGCCAATGGAATGTCAAATCAGATTGAATCTTTAGGTTCCTTATCAAATCTTCAGTAATCGTTTGCGGTTCTGGAATCACTTCCAGTTCTACCATACTCCCACTACTGTTTTTGAAAAAATCCATTTTTATTAAAACTGTGGCGAGTCTAGAACAATATTACTATTGATCTCCCAGATGGTAGAAAATCAACCCTCGTCATAGCCTGGGTCAACCCACAAACAGCCATTACAGAAACGTGCCTTGAGTTATCCAGAGTCTGGTTTTAATCATAAGCCGGACAACTCCCCGTACCTTACCAATGTTAAGATATGAACTGTACTATATCCAATATAGAACCAGAGGCACTGATTTAATTGAACCAGATTCAAATCATGCAGCTATCTCCAGTGCATGTCAACTAAATGGAAGGAGGCCGATCAGCGTTACTCAACTTTAGGAATGCTTCCAATTATGAGTAACCTGAAAGAGAAGCAAGTTCTCTTTATCATTACTATCAACTGAATACCATACACAAGTATCTACATCTTCGATCACTTTGAAGAATCCCGATACTTGCTACACCTGGTTCTCTTCTCTATTCTAATACCTATAACTCCTCAAAACCTAGACCCTGTGTTTCTACGAAACACATGTCTAAGAACTAGAGAAGTTAAAAGTAAACAGAATATAGTATGAGGACCAACCCCTCTGTCCTAATGGACACTGGACAACATACAATACTCTGTATAAGTCCGCTGAGTCTAACAACTCTTTCACTGTGTGTCGTAGGTTGAAAACTGTACTTATGGTTAAGAAGAATTACACCGCTGTTTAATGCTCCTTACCTAACCATCCACTGATATAGGTAAATGTCATCGACATAATATCAAAAGGTATATCTCACTCTATGAAAATAGACGTACAGATATATCAATTTGAAATTGGTGCACAACAGCGGATATTCAAAACCAAATATTTGCCGACCGGCAAACAGCCCAGGTGATCTCCTCAAATATCACCGATTACAACGAATCCCGATATAATGAGGATGATCACCCTATTCCCAATAACTTACTCCCACTCATCATCTGTAAAACCATACAGATGTGAGAATCAAACCTGGCAAATACATACCCTGGAGCAAGTGTCTAATCGGGAAATCAGTTTTCTTTTAACAGTACACAGTTGAACTGAAACATTGAAATGTTTCGATGGGGTATCCTGGTATTCCTAGTAATGCCTCTACCATTATCAAGATTCACAACTATAACCGTATAATTCTTTGCCACCTCTCCAAATCCCTTTATATGTCTTTAGTCATTACCTTCTGCACACCCCCTTTAGGCCAATTGGTTTTCTTCCTTCCCTACCGTTCGGCACCAGCCTATGGTTTGGAAGAAGACTATCCAATAAGCATGATGGGTGTACTGTCCTAGTCCTAGGAGCACTCGCAATGCGAGAGAAGGTGAAGATAAAAGACAACTGAATAAACCGTATTCTTATTTCTCCTGGACCAGAATCCATCCCCGAACTGGAACAAGTTCCTTTCGAGTTCGTATATAACCATACGATGGATTATCCAATATACTGTGGATCTTCGTAGTGATACGGAGTGTCCTGGAGAAATACAAAGGTGATTTAGGATTGGCGAAGAAATACTTGGTTTGGTCGTGAATATCAGTCGCAATTTACTTTGCCCTCTTACTAATCCCTTGCTTTGTCTTAATCTTAATACCTTCTGCAGACCGTTTAGGCTAATTGGTTTTCTTCATTCCCTACCGGTCGGCACCAGCCTATGGTTTGGAAGAAGACTATCCAATTTACGTAATAGGTGTACTATCTCCTAAACTAAGGAGTACTCACAACTTGAGAGAAGGTAAAAGGGAAATGACAACTGAATAATCCCATCCGTTTTCTCCAGAACCGGAAACCATCCTCGAATTCCTTCGAGTTCGTATCTAACCATACGATGGTTTTGTCCAATGGAAGTGGACGTTCACAGTAATACGGGGTGTCCTGGAGAAAAGGGTAAAAGTAGGAGTGGCAATGAGGTCTGCAACTCAGACAATCCAAAAGCCAGTGTTAAGAAGGTTCGGTCAACTTGGTCACTGAGTCATAGTCTTAGGGTCGGGTCAATGGTCGCTGCGAGAGAGAGAGAGAAAAGAAACACTCAGCGTGCACTCTAACCTAGATCAGAATGGTTACCAATTTATCTAATCTGGAAACCTCCCACTGTACCTCAAATTCTCCTCCAAACATGAAAGAAGAATTAGTCGGGGTCACCCGAGGAGTAAACCAACTCATCAGTGGGAATCGGGATCCAACTCTCATCGCATGATAATGTGACGGAATCCGCTCACGCTATCACACTCCAGAAGGTATGCGCATATCTGGCAAGTTTCAGTTCTTTTGAAACTCCCGATGTGGATTTCTACCCCATGCTCTTATGACCTTGACTTTGGCCAACATATCATAAGTCACATGTCAAGTTCAACCCGTCATTCTCCAGGTTAATTTGAGCCTACCCGTACATACCCTTGACTTTGGCCAAAATGGTAGTACGACTGCCCCAAACCAACACATCTATCTATGCTGCATATGAATAACTAACAGCTACCAAACACTGTGCCTTGACTTTGGCCAACAAACACAGCTTGAATACTATTGACTACCCATATGAAACGACGGAGGGCTACGAATGGTTTCTGGCGAAAACCTTTAACGTAATGAACTTGATATCGTTGAAGGAACGGATAGCTTTTTAGAAAATATAGTGACGAAAACCTTTACTAAAGAGGTCACTCCCGGTGAAGGGATCTCGGCTCTTTCCCCGTAGAATGGGGTGCAGGATATTCCAAATGAATACCGCGATGCAAAGCAAAAGTAATCGGCTATAGTGAAGTTAGTGCCCTGACGCAAACTTCTGTCCAAGGGGTCACTCCCGGTGAAGGGATCTCGGCCCTTGCCTCGTCGACTGAGGAGCAGGATATTCCAAATGAATACCACGATGCAAAACAAAAGTGAACGTCCTTGCAATAACAGCTTTTTGAAAAGTGTTCCAACAACATCAGAATAGGTTTGTTTTAACTTGCATTGATCCGAATCAACGCAGTCCCATCAAATGATCACACCACAAAGAACGAAAATATACTGACGTACGTATATGCCATCCGCATTCGCCACTGGGTCCCGTCATTACCCGTTAGGTTAGCTAACTAACGGCAGAGCGGGGACTGGACTAGCGCGGATGAAAAACATATACAACATCTACTAATATATATACCAATATATAGTATTTCGCTCAAGGCGTGATAAAATGCAACATCACAGAAATGTACAGCATCACAGAACAATACAGATATCTGGGATCCCCGGGTTTCACAGAGCCACTACTGAAACCCGACGTTCCCCTGGTCGTGTGGATAGCCTGTGCAATGAAATCCTAGACCCCTACGGGCGCGGCAAGTTACCCGCCAAAACCTGAAGCGAGGCAGCCCCTTTCAGCACCGTGAATAGACCACCCAGCACTTCACGGAATCCGGCAACTTGGGCATCCCTCCTGGGTCAACCTGTACCCCCTACGAGTGCGGCGAATAGCCCGCCAATTCCAGACTGAAGCCCCCTCCGTCTCAATGCCCTGAGATGCGGGCCCGTTGCCCTCTAGAACCCGGCTATCTGTGCACCCCTCCGCGGGGTAACCCTAGTACAGAAAGTAAAATATACATACAACGGGTACATCGACCGCAACCAGGTCGTGCCCCAAAAGAATAATACAAACAGGCAGTGACGGCAGTCCACATGTCGGACGCTCGCCCCGCAATATCAAATGTACATAATACAACAAAACTGTACTAGCATTGCATCCAGGCTATCCCCCACGACCGATCCGCAACATCACAGCAAAAACACAGAACATCAACGTGAAAGTCACGTTCGTAAATCCGTCTAACCGGGCTATAGCAGTTAGACAGGATTTACCGATCAAGTGACATTCACGGTCGCAGATATAATGTAAATACTGTGAAATAATGTGTTTAAAATATCCGATCGATCAAAAATTAACAAGTGGGCCCCCAAGCAATACTGTAGCACTCACAGAAAATCTGGGCCCAATATTAATATTCCAAAACCCCTAAAATTAGCCCAGAAGCCCACTGGAAAAAAATGATGCAGTGACGACACCAATGTGCGGCGGAACCGCGGCCCAAGGGGGGGTTTGGCCGCGGTTCCGCGCTTCAGTGGTCGACTGACTGTGTCGAATTTTTCCAGTAGTCTTAGAATTTCCAGTACATTAGTTTTTTACAACCTGAAAAATTTTTGGAGTTCAAAAAATTTCAACAGAAAACTGATGTGAGGAAAAACGCGAGTTTTTGGAATTTTGGTCGATCGAAAATGCAAACACATCAAACAAAGCTAGACGAAGTTAATAACCTGGCTCTGATACCACTGTAAGTGCACGGCGGCGCCCCGGCCGTCAATCCGACGGCCAAATGCGGAAACAGTGATAAACTTTAATTTTGCGAACTTAGCAAACCGGCACCACCGCGCACTAAACCCCGGATCGGGCCATTAAACTAGATCTAGCTAACAATAAGACGGGTTAGAGATATACCGAGTGATCCGAGTCCTCCGGTCTTCTCGTCATCGTCCCGATCTCCCGCGGAAACTCCGGTCGTCGCCTCCTTGCCGGAAGGGCACCACATCGTCTGTATCTTTTACGGGCTCCCACCTCAATGCCGAGGCAACTCGGGCACGAAGCTGGCAAGTCGACGTGCCCAAGATGTGCTGTAGAATGTAGTGTAGAATGCGCTTTGTCTCAATGGGGTTTGTAGTTGCCTTGATGGAGGAATCAACAAGATATGAACTTGGGGATTTTTGGTAGCATTGGAAAAATGAGATGGATGATTAATTTCCCACACCAAATGAAATGAACCTCTCTCATTTTTCTTCTCCCCTCAAAGTTGTGGCCGGCCTTATCATTTTTTAGAATGGTGGAGGGAATCAACT
The DNA here is from genome assembly GCA_030015575.1 of Agapanthus africanus. NCBI lineage: Eukaryota > Viridiplantae > Streptophyta > Magnoliopsida > Asparagales > Amaryllidaceae > Agapanthus > Agapanthus africanus. The sequence continues at coordinate 164,403,739 of JASDDO010000001.1, forward strand.
AAGGGACGTGAGTGTAGGAGAAGAGAAGAGGTGACCACACCAAAACATCATCATCACAAATTCACATCCAACCCATACCCTTTCTTATCTCAATTAATGCACCATCATGGATGAAAGATGCTAAACATATCATAATGACACAAATACAAGAAACCCCCTCCACAAAAGTTATTTGCACAATTGCAAATAACCCCCTCCATCGGAAAAGTCCGGCCGGGAAAGAACAAAGGAAAACCGGCCGGAACGGAATGCAAACTGGCAACTCCAGAAAACTGGTCCCGTAATAAATTACAGGAAAACCCCGATACTGTGCATACACACCCGCATCTGTATTCCGACCGGATACAAATGCAATGAGACAAAATCTACACTCTACTATACTAGGATCCGGCTTAAACCAAAGCCGGATAGTAAAATCCGTTCGATCCTGATCCGTGCAATACCGCACGTATCTGATCGAACCGTGCCATATAACTATACGGCCTCTAGTACTAACCGTCCGATCCTGATCCGTGCAATACCGCACGTATCTGATCGGCCCCTGCCATATCTCCATACGGCCTCTACAGCGTTTCGCCCGAAAGTTGAGTAACTGAGTGTGTGGTGGACTCTAAAGACTTGTCAATACTATGGCTGTGGATTTAACCACTAGCACGCCAGAGGTATAAGCCAATACGTAACGGGCCACCAGCTATTGACCAAAAGGGACGTCGATGAGCGAGCTCATCCTGACACCCTACTGAGCCTGTCAGTGACAATATCCGTACAGTCCGGTCCGTTCGTCTATAAGCATCGCATGTCGGGCTTAGGGGGTTGGTAAAAGTCAGACCCCCAAAAGCGGTACAAGTCGTGTCGGAGTGTAGCCCAGAACACCCTGAGATACTACTGGAATACCTACCAGAAAATCTCCTGCCTTGGCCAAGGACTTCGTGTAATGGCTCTCCTAGACACAGCGCGACCTCACCCCCAATACCGGGAGAGACGAACCCCTGAAGATCCGCTCACTGCCTCCATGTGGCTCGGGACTGTACCCAACTAAAACCTGTTTGCACGACTCCTTTGAGCCGTGGTAGGGTAGTAATCAAAGCACAGTGGGAACTCACACGAGACAAATGACGATCCCCAGGTCGATGAACTAACCTGTACACATGTCACCTGGGAACTGCTATCTGACGTCAGGTATAAGACCAACTAGCATGTTCCCGGCGAGTCCTGTCCGGTGTACTCATAACCCAATGAGCACCTGTATACATCTTAGGTGAACCAACTGACACCAGTGGCTTGTGAGACCGGCCACCGCCCCTCGTCGGGGTCTCGACTGTATACACTAGTCTACTCTGGAGAATCGATGCCCTGTCTCGAAACTCCCACGACTAGGGACCTTTTAAGGATGTGCTTATAGACTCCAGCTCTCACTTATATGATCACCCTCATACTGCTGGCAGTCAAGCAAGAATCCTAGGGGCTCTATCAACGTGCAATAGCGACCTGTCAGGTCACCTAAAGCAGTACCCGATGATAAAGGTAAACCAGATAGCATACTATCATTTCGAGTAAGACTGTCCCACCGGGATAGGTCCTCCCTCAATCATTGCAATCACGTGCCTGTGATCCAATAATTGACTCTGAGGGCACTATCTCCAACACCAACTCTCACGTATATGATCGCCATCATACTGCTGGTAGTCAAGCAAGAATCCTAACGGCTCTATCAACGTGTAATAGTGATCTGTAATATCACCTAAAGCATGTACACGATGACAAAGATAAACCAGATAGCATACTATCATCTTGAGTAAGACTGTCCTACCGGCATAGGTCCTCCCTTAATCATTGCAATCACGCGCCTGCGATCCAATAATTGACTTTGAGGGCACTATATCCAACAATCTCCCACTTGCACGCAAGGCTAATTATTGCGATGTCGCATACTCACAGCCTATATGATACCGAACACCCAACATCTGTACTGAGCAGTCTCACAAAACTTGTTTATGAAACTATTGCGTTCGAGAAATAGCCTCAGTGAGTGGATCCGCTCTGATGTTTCTCTCTATGTCTCTCTTTATCTCAAGTTCGCGGAGAAAACTATCTCCCGAAACGAGCAATACCTATCTTAGAATATGTCTGGATATCTGATGGGACCTAGTTCACAAATGAACTCCAAATCCAAACTTCTTTAGACTGTATCGTCAACTGAACTTAATCAGTATCGTGCGCCATGCCTCCCTCAGTATCCGCTTGGACCTCCTGTCCAAACTACTACCCTCGTCAGAGGGAAAACTATAACTCTGACAGTCACTCTGTCATCCAAGTCACCTGGAAGCCTGGAATGATAACTGTCTCCCGAAGGAGGCTGTCGTTATCATATCTCTAGAACATCCACTTATGTTCTAAAACTGCTTCCGAACGTTTCTCCAGGATTGGATCAATATCAACTTATTGCATCTAGTGCAAAAACAACATCTGGTGTGGTACTTGACATCTCATGATTGACTCAATTGTCTAAGCGAGTGATATGTCAATCATGCACATCCCTCTCCCCTTTAGTCTGTAAAACACCTTTAGAGAGGGTGACTCCATCACCTGTAGGTATACTACCGTGCCAGGAGTCGTCCATTCTAAAACACCTTTAGAATGCTGTCTAAGTACCCAGATTGGGACACTACCCAAATCCAGATCTAAAACCATAGATCTAGTAACCAAAATGACTGATATTATATCTATATCCTATGTGGAGAAACCACTGTGTGACAACCAAAGTATAACCAATTGTAGTATAGGAATTTCACTTCCAACTCTGTGTACGTCTTCCAAATATCAGGACATCACACCCTACTACCTTCTTAACAGATCCATCCCCTATTCTGATGAAGTCAAACCTATGATTGTCACATCAGAAATAGATGATCTATCTCCGCTATATCTGCTTTAGTCTATAAATAGACATGAGCTACTTGCCCACTATGCTTCCGCTGCTCCCACTGACTACGACAACCCTCTGGCAGAGTCATATACACATGCACTTCTAAAGCTAGTTTAAAATGACGCTATATTCATCCTCCTGCCGGGTCTCATAGTTTGGAACAACAGTAGTGTCAAGTTTGGATAAACAAGAACCTCCCTGTCACCGTCCTTGAGGATACCGGAGTACCTCTCGGGTGCTTGAGGTTACCCTACATATCTGCGGAGTGGCTAATGGAATGACAATCCAGAATGAATCTTTAGGTCCTATTAAATTTTCAGTAATTGTTTGCGGTTCTGGAATCACTTCCAGTTCTACCATACCCCCACTGATGTTTTCTTAAAAAGTCCATTTTATTAAAAATTGTGGCGAGTCTAGAACAATATCACTATTAGTCTTCTAGATGGTAGAAAATCAACCCTCGTCATAGCCCGGGTCAACCCACAAACTGCCATTACAGAAACATCCCTTGAGTTATCCAGAGTCTGGTTTTAAGCATAAGCCGGACAACTCCCCGTACCTTAACATCGTTAAGATATGAATCGTTCTATATCCAATATAGAAACATAGGCACTGATTTAATTGGAACCAGATTCAAATCATGCAGCTGTCTTCAGTGCATGTCAACTAAATGGAAGGAGGCCGATCAACGTTACTCAACTTAGGAATGCATCCAAATATGAGTAACCTGAAAGAGAAAAAAGTTTCTCAAAATCATTACTATCAACTGAATACCATACACCAATATCTACATTTTCGATCACCTTGAAGAATCCTAATACTTGCAACACCGTGTTCTCTACTTTATTCTTATACCTATAACATCTCAAAACTTAGACCTTGCATTTCTATGAAACACATGTCTAAGAACTAGAGAAGTCACAAGTAAACAGAATATAGTACGAGTACCAACCCCTCTGTCCTAATGGACACTGGACGATATACAATGCTCTGTATAAGTCTCCTGAGTTGAATAACTCAAAACCTGTGCGTCGTAGGCTGAAAACTGTACTATGGTTATGAAGAATTACACCTCTGTATAATGCTCCTTACCTAACCATCAACTGATATAGGTAAATGTCATGGAAATAATTTCAAAAAATTATATCTCACTTTATAAAAATAAACGTACAGATATATCAGTTTGAAATTGGTGCATAACAACGGATATTCAAAACCAAATATTTGCCGTTCAGCAAACGCCCAGGCGATTTCTCAAATATCACCAATTACAACGAATCCCGATATAATGAGGACGATCACCTAATTCCCAATAACTTACTCCCACTCATCATCCGTAAAACCATACAGATGTGAGAATCATACCTGGTAAATGCATACCCTGGAGTAAGGGCTAATTGGGAAATCAGTTTTCTTTTAACAATACACAGTGAAACTGAAACATGTAAATGTTTCGAAGGGGTATCCGGGTATTCTTAGTAATGCCTCTTCCATTATCAGATTCACAACTGTAACCGTATATTTCATTGCCATCTCTCCAAATCCCTTTATATGCCTTTAGTCATTACCTTTTGTACACCACCTTTAGGCCAAATGGTTTTCTTCCTTTCCTACCGTTCGGCACCAGCCTATGGTTTGGAAGAAGACTATCCAATAAGCATAATGTGTGAACTTTCCTAATCCTAGGAGCACTCGCAACGCGAGAGAAGGTAAAGCTAAAAGACAACTGAATAAACTTTATTCCTATTTCTCCTGAACCAGAATCCATCCCCGAACTGGAACAAGTTCCTTCGAGTTCGTATATGACCATACGATGGATCATGCAATAAAATGTGGATCTTCGTAGTGATACGGAGTGTTCTGGAGAAATACAAAGGTGAAGTAGGAGTGGCGATGAAATACTTGTTTTGGTCGTGAATAGCAGTCACAATTTACTTTGCCATCTTTCTAATCCCTTTATTTGTCTTTACTTATTACCTTCTGCACACCTCTCTTAGGCTAATCAGTTTTCTTCATTCCCTACTGTTCGGCACCTGCCTATGGTTTGGAAGAAGACTATCCAATAAGCGTAATAGGTGTACCGTCATAATCTAAGGAGCACTCGCAACCTGAGAGAAGGTAAAAGGAAAAGACAACTGAATAGTCCTATTCATTTTCTCCAGAACCGGAAACCATCCTTGAATCTGGAACAAGTTCCTTCGAGTTCGTATATAACCATACGATGGTTTTATCCAATGGAAGTGGACGTTCATAGTGATACGAAATGTTCCGGAGAAAAAAGGGTAAAAGTAGGAGTGGCAATGAGGTATGCAACTCAGACAATCCAAAAGCCAGTGTTTTAAGAAGGTTCGGTTATCTTGGTCACTGAGTCATAGTCTAGGGTCGGGCCATGGTCGCTGCCAAAGAGAGAGAGAGAAAAGAAACACTCTGCGTGCACTCTAACCTAGATCAGACTGGTTATCAATTTATCTAATTAGGAAACCTCCTACTGTAACCTCAAATTCTCCTCCAAACCTGAAAGAAGAATTAGTCTGGATCACCCGAGGAGTAAACTAACTCATCAGTGGGAATCGGGATCAACAATCATCGCATGATAACAAGATGGAATCCACTCACGTTATCATACTCCAGAAGGCATGCGCATATCTGGCAAGTTACAGTTTCTTTAGAAACCCTCGATGTGATTTTTACCCCAAGCGGTTTATGACCTTGACTTTGGCCAACAAATCATAACCCGCAAGTCAAGTTCTACCCGTCATTGTCCTGATTGATTTAGACCCACCTGCACACACCCTTGACTTTGGCCAACAAAGTGGTACGACTGTCCTAAACCAATGCATCTATCTATTCAACAGAAAGGTAACAAATAGCTACCATACACTATGCCTTGACTAAGGCCAACAAACATAGCATGAATACTAAGTGCTACCCGTCTGAAATGACGGAGGGCTACGAATGGTTTATGGTGAAAAACCTTTAACGTAATGAACTTGATGTTAGTTATATGTATGCCCTAGAGACCATTACTATACATAGGATGTATATTGTAGTGGATGCTTGGACATATATAGGGAGGACTTTCTTGCTCGACATGATAGTATGCTATCTGGTTGCTCTTTACCTTAACGAGTACACAGATTGTCTCTCTGCTACATGTTGGTAAAGCCCTTAGGATGTGTACTTGACTACCTGGACTATGATGAGGATCATACTAGTGGGGACATGGTAGTCCATAAGTACATCCTTCAAGGTCCCTAGTCGTGGGTGTATCGAGATGGGGCATCGATATACTAGAGTAGACTAGCGTATACCTTCTCGACCCATACAGATGGGCGATGGATGATCCCATATCCATTGGTGTTTGACATCAGAGATGATATATGGGTGCTCAGTGGAGACTGGGTACACTGGACGGACTCGCCGAAAACTCCCAGATGGTATTATACCTTACGTCAGATGGCAGTTCTCTGGTGACACTGGTACAGGTTAGTCTGTTGACCCGAGATCATCATAGAGTCTTGTGTGATTCCCACTGTGCTTTGATTTCCACCTTACCACATCCAAGAGGGCGTGCAAAACGGTGGTTTTTGGGTACAGTCCCGAATCACATGGAGGCAATGAGCGATAGGAGGGGATTCGTCTCTCCTGGTATAGGGGTTGATGTTGCGCTGTGTTCAATTGTCTATAACCAGAAATCCCTGGCCAGGGTTGCTGAGATTTACTGGTAAGTGTTACCAGTAGTTTCTCAAACTGTTATAGACCTCATATCGACACGACTTATCGAGCTATTGGGGTCTGACGTTTACCACCCCTAGGCGAGATATGCGACATATCAGACGACGAGACCGGACTGTACGGTAAGTGTTACTGGTTGGATTCACAGGAGTGTGAGTGGGCTTGCTCGTCGATCTTCTGATCGCTCAATACCCGGGTGGCCGTTACGTTTAGCAGACCGCTTGCGGCTTGTGGGTGCTTGATATGATCATCATCTGCTACCGGCGTATTGACGAGTCTTTAGAGTCCTACACAGAGGTTTCCTGGCTCAAGCGAAACGAAATAGGAGCGCATATGAGATATGTGCGGGACCGAGAATAATACCAGTATGTGATACTGTATTCGATTCTCGCGATTTGTGACATTGATCGGTTATATGCGATATAGCCGGGTTATCGGATCAAGTGTTGATTCGATAAGTTGTTACTATTGATATTAGTCGGTTATATGCAGTATGACCAGATCGTTAAATCAAAGTGTTGATTTAATGATTTAATGAATAATTATATATTTGATATATTACTTTGCATTAACTAGTATTGGTTCACTTAAGATGGATTTTCTCACTCGAATGTGCACATTGTATAGTTTTGTGCACTAGTTTGTATCATGTTTGATGATACATGCAAACTTGGTTGTGTGTATGCTTTAAACTATAATTAGGTTAATGGTTAGGGTTTCATATGCTTTATTTACTTATTCAATTATTTATTTGTTCATTTAGGAAAGAAAAGAAAATGGTAGCTTTTTGGATTTATCTTGAAGCTTTGAAAAGGTTTGACCATTTTTGTTTCTTTCCTTAACCCTAACCATTTGCTTTAACCATAGTTCATTCTCTACACACTACCATGGTTGCATTACGATAACTTGATTTGATTTTATCATTTGAAAAATAATTCTTATCATATTCTTTTTTTCTTCTTCTTCTTCAAGATGAAGAAAACCTCGCATCCTTTAATGGTGTCTTGAGAAAAAGAGTAAGAAATCCAATTCTAAAGTGAACCCACTTCCTATTTCTTCGTCCTCTACCACTTGACAAGTAGTATAAGGTGTTTTCTTCACAAGTTTCATGGCTTGGTGAAGTTGGAGCTTGATCTTGTGTTGCCTCGACATAGATCATCTTCGGCATCGAAGTCGACGACCTAGCCCGCCCATTTCTCCGATGAAGCCGACGCTAGAGCCCGGGATTCGATGATCGCAGCGAGGGGACATCATCACGGAGCTATGGAGGTGGAGGACCGGATCTACAAAGGTTGTATTTTCCGTTCACTTAGCACTAAAGTAGTTTAGTAGCATTTCGTTTCGCCTAATCTCTAGTTAACGATCCGTATTAGGGTTTGTAGGCACCGGAAATTTTTGAAATTGGCATGGTTGATGCCTTGTGAGACCTCATTAGTATGCCTAGGAACCCTACAGTGGTATCAGAGCTTAGCTAGAGCCTTAGGCGATGCGTAGATGGAGTTAGAAGTCCGATCGAACCGAAACCCTAATGCAAAATCCCTCTCTGGACATTTTCTGGAATTTTGGATTTTTGAGAATTAAAAATATGCAAAAAATTCAGCAGGCTTTTCTAAGAGTTACTGTGCAAATTCGAGTGACTAATTCAATTAAATCGCCGCGGAACAGCGGCACGAGCTTGGCTCGTGCGGCGGTTCCGCGGCCGTTCTGTGGTTTCATTTGTCAATTTTTGCACAGTAATGTTTAACAGTTGGTCCTGAGTTTTCTGGGAATTTTTAATTTTCACTCTAGAGTTGGGTTTTTTGGGTTGTATTGGGAGTTCAAGGATTCGATCGGATTGTCAAACTTTGTCTGTGTTTTTCCGGATAATTTAGAATATGTTAGAAAGTTCGACCGGATATAAATACCCGCTTTTTCCCCTGCCGGGAAATTTCCAATTGTTGGATTTTTCCGTAGTTTAATGACGTTCTAAGTAGTGCAAGTAACGCGATGGACCCTCTAGAAGACAACAAACCTTAACTCGATTATGTGACCGTCTTGAACTGCCCTTTGAACCTTCGGGTTTGGGGCAGTACGGCATGCCACATGTGAGGCGTTGGCTTGACCCTTCTACGGCTGGACCGTTGGTACTGAGGCATGAACTGGATGTTTTTAAACTTGTTTCATATATTGATCTGTTTCAGGAAAACTTGGGTGTTTAATTGTTCGATCGGAAAGTTTAACATTTTCTATTTATCTGGAATGGGATACAATACTTGGAATCCACAAGCAGTTATGAGATAACTGATTTGAATGTTATAAACATAGCACTTTAGTCTCACTTGATCGGTTGCCACGTAATTTTGATGCGATCAAAAGTTCGTCGCAATCACGTAGCGTACGCGGATACTCGCCGGTAAACTTAATAGACAGCCCCGACCAAGTGACTGTAGGAGAACCCCGTCGCCGAAAGCATCCGTTCGGGTGCTCGCGGCAGCGGTGTTCCGCCTTGGTGCACTTCGTCGACGGCGTCGGGGGTGCGGCCGCCTACTAAAGTTTGCGACGAGCATTCGATCAGGATGTTAGGAATCTTGTTGAATTGCCCGACTTGATATTGAAAAGTGTTTTCGATAATGAGACTAAAATGCGGGGTTTATAATTGTTAGGCATGCGATGTCTAAGGAATTCATTTGATTAGGCATGCGATGTCTAAAGAGGTTGCGGTTTCCAACTGTTGTAGTTTTACACTTTCTTTTCTGTGACCGTAAGTGTAATATGTGATATCGCCGGTTTCGTTGCTATATGTCAACGACAATTGGGATACGCATGTTTACTTACGTTGATGACATGTGATGTTATGTGTTGCTGGATATGTTATATTGTATCATCTTGTTTGAATAGCCAGGTTTTTTTTTATGTGAGATGAGTGTTTTTCATTTTCATTCATGTAAAAACTTGTATGTAATATTCTTTTATTGGGGCACTTCCAGGTTGCGGAAGATGTCACCCTTTGTATATTATTTTCTTTTCCGCACTAGGATAGACCCAAGGAGGAGGGCATAAGTAGCCGGGTTCTGGAGTCCAGTGGGAGACCAACTCGAGGAGTCGAGTCCGGGTCTCCTAACTCTAGAATTGGTAGGGTTGCTTGCCGCTCTCGTAGGGGTCTAGGGTGTGGGTTTGGATATTCATCGCGACCGTGGAATCCGTGTTTTATATTGGCTCATATTGAAAACACGGACGTCCTAGTATATCCAATGTTTCATATGATTCTTCTGCTGCGATATCTGTGATGTGATCATGTGATGTTCTGTGATGGATACTGTATATAGTATATATGATATATTATATAGACGTTACTTATGTTTTACACCCGCGCTAGCCCTGCCCCGCTCTGCCGTTAGTTACCTAACCTAACGGTGCACGAGGGGACATCGAGGCGAATGCGGATGGCATAAGTGTACGTCGTATTTATCTGTGATGTTTAGGTACATAAATGATGGGACTTCATTAATATGATTAATGAAATAAAAGAAACCTAAAGATGTTGTAGAATTGAATTTCAAAAATAAAACAGGTAGCTACAGTTCTTGCTTTGCACAGCGGTATATGTGATATATTCTGCACCTTATTCGATAAGGAAAGGACCGAGATCCCTTCACCGGGAGTGACTCCTTTAGCAATAAATGGCAGATGCTACACACTCGGTTTGTCTTTTGATAGCTTCTATAGTTTCTGCTTTGCACAGTGATATATATGATATATCCCGCACCTCATTCGACGAGGAAAGGGCCGACGATCCCTTCACCGGGAGTGACCTCTTTAGCAAAACTAGAAAAGCCTCAGAAACACTCCATTTTAAAAATCATTTGATTCTACAACGATATCAAGTTCATTATGCAATAGGTTTTCAGAAAAAACCTGTCGTAGCTCTCCGTCATTTCAGATAAGTTGTATATAGTATTCGTGCTACATTTGTTGGCTTTCATCAAGGTGTAGTGTGCGGTAGCTATCTGCTGCTTATCTGCTGCATATGATGCGATTGGATTAGGGTAGTCGTGCGGCTTTGTTGGCTTTCGTCAAGGGTCGTGCGGGTGGGTTTAATTCAATCAAGAAATTACGGGTTGGACTTGACTAGTAGCCTATGGTTTGTTGGCTTTCGTCAAGGTCATAGGACGCTAGGGGCAAAATATTTTCGGGAATTTCAAGTGTTGAAATTTGCAATGAGATTGCATACCTTCTATGAGATAGTTGGATCCCGATACTCACTGCGAGTAATTGTTACTCCTGGGAGAGTTTTACACATTACAAGTAGCCGATCAAGTAGGTGTCTAGAAAGGTGTCAACGGGGTTACGCCTCTGGGAAAACGAGGTTTACTGTAATTAGGTTCGTGCGAAAGCACGGGGGACCTCCCTCAAAGTACCGACACTGGCCTGGCTGAAAGATTGGCGAACTTGTAGCGTGTAATTAATCCCGGCTAGTCTTTCCTTTTAGGGTTTGAAGGAAGATTTGATAAAAACAGTGGGAGCCATCCTGATTAGATAAAATAATAACCAATCTATTCTTGCAAGAGCGCACGCTGAGTGTTTTCTTCTTTCTCTCTCCAGGTAGCGACCATATCACGCCTTAATCAAGATAATAATACGGAATATTGACCGAACCCGCTTGTTATACTGATCTGGGGAACGTTGGTCCCGCTCCAACTTATAATAGTTATAAGACAGAGCAGGATATTGGGGAATACCAGATTTCCCGTGCCGCCCAAACAAAGAAAGTGCATACTGAGGCATCATATTCGGGTGTGTTCATTATACAGAACTGTTTCTCAGTATCCTCTATGTCTTGGGTATTTGATACCGGATCGGGATCCCAGATATGTAATCTGTTACATAGGGCTACAGATAGGTTGAGAACTGAGAACGGGTGATAAGTTTCATGAGACAGAAAACGGGGCAAGTGTTGCAGCCAAGTCTGTTGGTCACTGTCACCCAGTATTCTAAATACATTGATTCTGAACGAATGTTATTAGATACCGAACCTGATATACAAAATCATATCAGTCTCTTTATTAGTAAAGAAATGATAAAAATTTTTATTGTTGGATAATGTTTTGAACATTTCCTACATCAAAAGTTGATCGGTTCAGGCACGTTATCTAAAAGCATTGATGTTCTAAATCAAACTACAGTTCTTAGTATACGGAACACACACAAGAGGAAGAGTTCAGAAATGAATGAATTCTTCTTGAGGTATTGTAGACTAAGTCATATCAATGCGACCCAACTAGCTGAAGTTACATATAGATGCATATTTAAATCAGTTTGAATTTACATCTTGTGAAACTTGCCAGTCATGTCACAAAGATAAAATGACCATAGCTCTGTTTGCTGGAAACAAAGAAAGAGTTAGTGAACTCTTGGGATGATACATATTGATGTATGTAGGTCCCCTGTCCACACATGCCAAGACCGGTTCTTTGTACTTCATTAAATTCTTTGATTATCTTTCGAGATTCAGACCTATGTTCCTGTTGAAACACAAGTCCGAACCTTTTGAGATATTCACAGAATATAAGTTAGAAGTAGAGAACCAAAATACGGGTATAAGTATTATGTCCTTTGATGTGATCAGGGTGGAGAATACTTAAGCACGGAAATCCTGGACTATTCAAAAGGAGAATGAGATTCTCTCTCAGCATTACTCCTCCGTATACACCATAGCACGATGGTATATCGGGATGGAGCAATCACATCATATATGATAAGGTGTGCTCTATGATGAGTACTACTGAGTTACCTATTTCCTTTTGGGAGTTATGCACTTGAGAAGCTGCATACCTATTGAAAAGGGTTCAAATCAAATCAGTTGCCAACCACTTCATATGTGATATGGAAAGGGAAGAGCCCATATCTTAAGTTAGTTAAGATTTGGGGTTGTCCAGCCTATGTCTGAAAAGCAAAATCCGGACAAGCTCGAGGCAAGGTCTGTTATGTAGAACTAGAAAGGTTCCACCTATACAAACTACAGCAGATGATTTGGTAGAACCAAAGAATTCAATAGACACCGACGAACCTCAGCCTCTCCGCCGATCTAGTAGGGTTCCTCACCCACCTGAGAGATACTTCTGTTTCTATATGACAGTGGGAGAGAGGTGTAGGGTTGCTAGGCACGCGCATAAGGGTCTACGAGGCATCAACCATGCCCGAATAAAAATTTAGCCATGCCGAACAACCCGAATACGGAACTTTAAACTAGAGATTAGGCGAAAACAAGCATGCTAAACACTTTAACACTAAGTGAGAGGGATTACAACCTTTGTAGATCCGGTCCTTCACTTCATATGCTCCGTGTTGTGGTCCCTTCACTGCGATCATCGGGATCCGGACTCTCGAGAGGTTCCAAGAAGAGAAAGACGCAACCTTTGCTTCCGATCTTCGATACTAAGATGATCTACCTTGAAGTTTCTTTAACACAAGCTAACACTCATGAAATGATGTGAACACCCTCATCTAAATGGCAAGGGAAGATGAGGATGATGAAGTAGGATTTTTGCTCTCTTTATTTATCTTTTTCTCATATTTATTCATCACTTTTGAAAAATCAAGCAAGGTTTTTCATGAAAGAATGAAGGAAGAAGAAGATGAACATCATAATCATTCTTTTGTGATGAATAGGAAAAGGAGATAATGATCAATTATGCAACCATGGTTCACTTAACCATTGTAGAGATTTGACTAAGGTTAATGGTTTGGTTAGGTTAAGGAAATATCTAGCATAATATCTTAACAAAGACAAAGAAAGAAAGCTTCTAGAAACTTCTAGAAAACCTTAACCCTAATCAAACCCTAACCATGTTTAATCTCTACAAAACAAGTTGCATAAGTTATCATATCATGTTACAATATTATATATCACATATATAATTTTTATCGTAACAAAATAAAATAATACAATTAACATATATCGCATATATATCAATGTATTATCCGAGTGAGAAAAAGAATCTTTTAGTGAGCAAATATTAGTTAATGCAATTTAATATATCATATATATTATTATACATTAAATTATCGAATCAACACTTGATCCGACAATCCGGCTATATCGCATATAACCGACTAATATTTATCCGTACCGATTCATCGAATCAACACTTGATCCGATGACCCGGCTGATATCAAATATCGCGAGAATACAATACGGTATCACATATCGCATTATCCTCGGTCCCGCACATATCACATATGTGCTCCTACTCCATTTTGCCTGAGTCAAGAAACCTCTGTGTAGGACTCTAAAGAATCGTCAATACGCCGGCAGTAGGTGATGATCATATCAATCACCCACAAGCTGCAAGCGGTCAGCTAAACGTAACAGCTACCCAGGTATTTAGCGCTCAGAAGATCAACAAGAAAGCCTGTACATTCTCCTGCGAATCCAAACAGTAACACTCCCGTACAGTCCGGTCTCGTCGTCTGATATGTTGCATATCTCGCCTAGGGGTGGTAAACGTCAGACCCCAGTAGCTTGATAAGTCGTGTCGATTTAAGGTCTATAACAGTTCGAGAAACTACTGATAACACTTACCAGTAAATCTCAGCAACCCTGGCTAGGGATTTCCGGTTATAGCCAATCGAACACAGCACAACATCAACTCCCTATACCGGGAGAGACGAATCCCCTCCTATCGCTCATTGCCTCCATGTGATTCGGGACTGTACCCAAAAGCCACCTTTTTGCACGCCCTCTTGGACGTGGTATGATGGAAGTCAAAGCACAGTGGGAATCACACAAGACTCTATGACGATCTCGGGTCGACAGACTACTCTGTACCAGTGTCACCGGAGAACTGCCATCTGACGTATGGTATAATACCATCTGGGAGTTCTCGGCGAGTCCGTCCAGTGTACCCAGTCCCCACTGAGCACCCATACACCATCCTTGATGTCAAACACCGATGGATATGGGATCATCCATCGCCCATCATATGGGTCAAGATGCGTATACGCTAGTCTACTCTGGTGCATCGATGCCCTGTCTCGATACATCCTCGACTAGGAACAGTTATAGGATGTACTCGTCAACTACCGTGGCCCCACTAGTATGATCTCATCATAGTCCCAGTAGTCGAGTACATATCCTAAGGGCTTTATCAACATGTAACATAGAGACAATCAGAGTACATGTTAAGATAAAGTTCAACCAGATAGCATACTATCATGTCGAGCAAGAAAGTCCTCCCTATATATGTCCTAGCATCCACTACAATATATATCGTATGTACAGTAATGGCCTCTAGGGCATACATATAACTAACAATCTCCCACTTGCACTAAGGCCATCTGTTGTGGTATCACATACCCAACAATTAGCTGTGGTTGAAGTATCTCATACTCAACCATCCCGTAAAAGTCTCTACTGGGAAAAAGGCTTTTGTGAGTGGATCCGCGCTGTCGTCCTCTGTGTCTACTCTCCTAACCTCGATCTCCCTGGAGATCAACCATCTCCATGATCAGGTGATACTGCCTAAGAATTATATCTGGATTTCTGATGGGACGGTAGTTCCTTGGCTGAAGCCACAACTCCATTGTCACACAATGGTAGGAACGAAGTTCATCTTATGAACTTATATATATCCAGACTGCCTCTTTGGTAGTATCCTTGGTAATGATGTATCTTGCCTTTAATCGTCTAGTATGTCACGGTATCTAGCTTGGAACTCTTCCAACATACCGTCCCTCCACTGAGGGTGTAGACAATGCCTGCGACTGACATTCAGTCGTCCTTATCACTCTGGAACCTTTCCAGTGATTCTCCCCAGGATCGATTGATACCATCTCACTACAACTAGTGAGAATCCTAACATCCAATTAGATTTATCTCATAGATCCAAAAACCCAGGATTTAGGAGGTATCACTTTGATCCTATATGGAGAATCCTTGTGATAAGCGGAGATTGACCGAGCGTAGCATAGGAAACTTCTTCCCTATCAAGAGTATGTCATCCACGTACTCTACGAGGATCACCACCATACTCTATACTACCTTTTTGTATATACAAGGTTCATCTACCATTTTGATGAAGTCAAACTCTTTGACTACCACATCAAAACAGATGTTCCAACTCCGCGATGCCTGTTTTATCATATAAAACATCTTGCACACGTTTCCGCTGCTCCCACTGTCTACGAAGCCCTCTGGCTGTGTACTTATAGACGCTCTCTTTTAAAACATCATTTAGAAAAGCAGTCATGACACCCAACCACCAGATATCGTAGTCATGGTATGTAGCCGTGGCAAGTAGGATCTGGATGGACTTAAGCATAGCTTTGAAAGTCTCAACTTTTCCATGTACACCAAGTAATCTTCTCAAGATATACTCGCTCCTGATGGGGATTTAACCCTTCAGATAAAGCAACCAAAGTCCATACTTTGTCGGTGTATAAGGATTCCATCTCAGATCGATAAGCATCCAGCCATTCTTACAGAGTCCCACTCCTGATGGCCAGCTCGAAACTAGTTGGGTCATCATCTCATGATGCAATCCTCGCTCCCACTGTCATAGAGAAACCAAAGTATCTCTCAGGTGGGTGAGGAACCCTGCTAGATCGGCGGAGAGGCTGAGGTTCGTTGGAAACTATTGAATCCATTGGTTCTACCAAATTATCAGCTGTAGTTTGTATAGCTGGAACATTTCCAGTTCTATATTATATACCTTGCCTCGAGCTTGTCCGGATTTTGCTTTTAGACATAGGCCGGACAACCCCAAATCTTAACAAGCTTAAGATATGGGCTCTTCCCTTTCCATATCACATATGAAGTGGTAGGCAACTGATTTGATTTGAACCCTATTCAATAGGTATGCAGCTTCTCAAGTGCATAACTCTCAAAAGGAAATAGGAAACTCAGTAGTACTCATCATAGAGCACACCATATCACATAGGGTGCTATTGCTCCGCCCCGATACACCGAAGTGCTGTGGTGTATACGGAGGAGTAATGCTGAGAGAGAATCTCATTCTCCTTTAGAATAGTGCAGGAATTCCGTGCTCAAGTATTCTCCTGCTTGATCTCATCAAAGGACATAATACTTATACCCGTATTTTGGTTCTCTACTTCTAACTTATATTCTGTGAATATCTCAAAAGGTTCGGACTTGTGTTTCAACAGGAACATATGTCTGAATCTTGAGAGATCATCAGAGAATATAATGAAGTACAAAGAACCAGTCTTGGCATGTGTAGACAGGAGACTTTCATACATCAGCATGTATCAATTCCCAAGCGTTCACTAACTCTTTCTCTGTTTCCAATAAACAGAGCTATAGTCATCTTATCTTTGTGACATGACCGGCAAGTTTCACAAGATGTAAATTCAAACTAATTTAAATATGCATCTATATGTAACTTCAGCCAGTCTGGTCGCATTGATATGACCTAGTCTACAATACCTCAAGAAGGATTCGTTCATATCTGAACTCTTACTCTTGTGTGTGTTCTTTATACTAAGAACTGTAGTTTGATTTAGAACGACAATGCTTTTAGATAACGTGCCTGAACCGATCAACTCTTGATATAGGAAATGTTCAAAACATTATCCAACAATACAAAATTATATCCTTTCTTTACTAATAAAGAGACTGATATGATTTTGTATTTCAGGTTCGGTATCTAATAACATTTGTTCAGAATCAATGTATTCTGGTAATACAGGGTGACAGTGACCAACAGACTTGGCTGCAACACTTGCACCGTTTTCTGTCTCATGAAACTTATCACTCGTTCTCAGTTCTTTACCAATCTGTAGCCCATGTAACAGATTACATATACGGGATCCTGATCCGGTATCACATACCCAGGACGTAAAGGATACTGAGAAACAGTTCTGTGTAATGAACACACCCGAAGATGATGCATCAACATGCACTTTCTTCGTTTGGGCGGCACGGGAAATCTGGTATTCCCCAATTTCCTGCTCTGTCCTATAGCAATTATAAGTTGGAGCGGGACCAACGTTCCCCAGCTCAGTATAACAAGCGGGTTCGGTCAATATATCCGTTTTATTATCTTGATTAAGGCGTGATATGGTCGCTACCTGGAGAGAGAGAGAAGAAAACACTCAGCGTATGCTCTTGCAAGATTAGATTGGTTATCTAATATATCTAATCAGGATGTCTCCCACTGTTTTAGTCAAATCTTCCTTCAAACCCTAAAAGGAAAGACTAGCCGGGATTAATTACACGCTACAAGTTTGCCAATCTTTCAGCCAGGCCAGTGTCGGTACTTTGAGGGAGGTCCCCCGTGCTATCGCACGAACCTAATTAAAGTAAACCTCGTTTTCCCAGAGGCGTAACCCCGTTAACACCTTTCTAGACACCTACTTGATCGGCTAATTGTAATGTGTAAAACTCTCCCAGGAGTAACTCTTACTCGCAGCGGGTATCGGGATCCAACTATCTAATAGAAGGTATGCAATCTCATTGCAAATTTCAACTCTTGAAATTCCCAATAATATTTTGCCCCTAGCAGCTATATGACCTTAACATAGTCAACAAATCATAAGTGCTAGTCAAGTTCAACCCGTCATTTCCCGATTGAATTAAACCCACCCGCACGACCCTTAACATAGTCAACAAAGTCGCACGACTACCCTGATCCAATCGCATCATATGCTTATACAGATAAGCACTAATCAGCTACCGCACACTACGCCTTAACATAGTCAACAAACGTAGCACGAATACTAACTAGTACTTATCTGAAATGACGGAGGGCTACGACAGGTTTTTAAGAAAACCTTTTGCGTAATGAACTTGATATCGTTGTAGAATCGAGTGATTTTAAATGGAGTGTTTTTGAGGCTTTTCTAGTTTTGCTAAAGGGGTCACTCCCGGTGAAGGGATCGTCGGCCCTTTCCTCGTCGAATGAGGTGCGGGATATTTCATATATATCACTGTGCAAAGCAAGAACTATAGAAGCAATCAAATGACAAACCGAGTTTGTAGCATCTGCCAGTTATTGCTAAAGGAGTCACTCCCGGTGAAGGGATCTCGGTCCTTTCCTTATCGAATAAGGTGCTGGATGTTCTACAAGGAACACCGCTATGCAAAGCAACAACTAGAGCTACTAGTTTTTATAAACAAGTTTCTACAACATCTTAGGTTTCTTTTATTTCATTAATCTCATTAATGAAGTCCCATTTTATTATTCTTCACAAGCATCTCTTTTGAAACGAAATCTGCAATATAACATATATCTCATATATATATAATATAAACATTCGTCACAGGAAGTAATATGATCTCATCACAGAATATTGCAGCAGAAGAACATTTATGAAATATTGGATATACTAGGATGTCCGTGTTTTCAATACGAGCCTATATAAAACACGGATTCCACGGTCGCGATGAATAGCCAAACCCACATCCCTAGACCCCTACGAGAGCGGCAAGTAAAACTGCCAATTCTAGGGTTAGGAGACCCGGTCCCGACTCCTCGAGATGGTCTCCCACTGGACCCTAGAACCCGGTTACTTATGCTCCCCGCCTTGGGTCTATCCTAATGCGGAAAAGTAAATAATATACAACGGTGACAGCTTCCGCTACCTGGAAGTGCCCCAATAAAAGAATATTACATACAAATGAATTTTACAAGAATGAAAAAGAAAAACTCTCATCTCACATAAAACCCCCGGCTATTCAAACGCGACGATCCAATACAACATATCACAGCAACACATAATATCTCATATCATCAACGTAAGCAAGTATGCGTATCCCGATTGTCGTTGATGTATAGCAACGAAGCCGGCGATACACCACATACTATGCTTACGGTCACAGAAAAGAAAGTGTAAAACTACAACAGTTGGAATCCGCAACCTCTTTAGACATCGCATGCCTAACCAAATGAATTCCTTAGACATCGCATGCCTAACAATTATAAACCCCGCATTTTAGTCTCATTATCGAAAACTCTTTTCAATATCAAGTCGGGCAATTCAACAAGATTCCCGATTGTCCTGATCAAATGCTCGTCGCAAACTTTAGTAGACGGCCGCACCCCTGATACCGTCGACGAAGTGCACCAAGGCGGAACACCGCTACCGCGAGCACCCGAACGGATGCTTTCGGCGACGGGGTTCTCCTACAGTCACTTGGTCGGGGCTATGGGGCGTAGCTGTCTATTAAGTTTACCCGGCGAGTATCCGCGTACGCTACGTGATTGCGACGGACTTTTGATCACATCAAAATTCCGTGGCAACCGATCATCTGAGACTAAACTGCTATGTTTATAATATTCAAATTAGTTATCTCATAACTACCTGTGGATTCCAAATATTGTATCACATTCTAGATAAAAAGAAAAAGTTAAACTTTCCGATCGAATCATCAAGCACCCAAGATTTCCCCAATATATCTCAACACTTGAAATCAGTTTAAAAACATCCAACACATGCCACGGTACCAATGGTCCAGCCGTAGAAGGGTCAAGCCAACGCCTCACATGTGACACGCCGTACTGCCCCAAACCCTAAGGTTCAAAAGGCAGTTCAAGACGGTCACATAATCGAGTTAAGGTTTGTTGTCTTCTAGAGGGTCCACCGAGTTACTTGCACGACTTAGAACATTCTTAAACACGAGAAAAAATCCAACTTTTGAAAAATTTTCCGACAGGGGAAAAAGTGAGTTATTGATATCCGTTCGAACTTTTTAACAGTTTCTAAAAATTATCCGGAAAACACACATAGACAAAATCTGATAATCCGATCGAATCATCGAATTCCTAAACAACCCCAGAAAACTCAACAGGAGAATAAATATTAAAAATTCCCAGAAAATCCTGCATATTAAAATAGGAGTTACTGTGCAAACAGGAGACGCTGACGTCATCATTTCGCCGCGGAACCGCCGCAGAAGGCATGCTTCTGCCGCGGTTCCGCCGCGCTTTATACTATTCATCAAAAACTTTTTGCACCGTAATTCTTATAATTCCCTGCTGAATTTTTTAAGCATTTTTAATGTGGAAAAATCCCAGTTTTTAGAAAAAGTCCAGAGAGCGGGTTTTATCGGGGTTTCGGGTTTCGATCGGACTTTAAATTTCGTCTAGACTTCGTCTAAAGCTCTAGCTTGGCTCTGATACCACTGTAGGGTTGCTAGGCACGCGCACAAGGGTCTACGAGGTATCAACCATGCCCGAATAAAAATTTAGCCATGCCGAACAACCCGAATACGGAACTTTAAACTAGACATTAGGCGAAAACAAGCATGCTAAACACTTTAACACTAAGTGAGAGGGATTACAACCTTTGTAGATCCGGTCCTTCACTTCATATGCTCCGTGTTGTGGTCCCTTCGCTGCGATCATCGGGATCCGGACTCTCGAGAGGTTCCACGAAGAGAAAGACGCAACCTTTGCTTCCGATCTTCGATACTAAGATGATCTACCTTGAAGTTTCTTTAACACAAGCTAACACTCATGAAATGATGTGAACATCCTCATCTAAATGGCAAGGGAAGATGAGGATGATGAAGTAGGATTTTTGCTCTCTTTATTTATCTCTTTCTCATATTTATTCATCACTTTTGAAAAATCAAGCAAGGTTTTTCATGAAAGAATGAAGGAAGTGTTAGTGTATATGCCCTAGAGGCCATTACTGTATCATACTAGTTTGTATATTACTTAATGGATGCTTGGGATATTCACCTTGTATATACAATCTTGCTCAAAATAGTAGTATGCTACTTGGTTTGTTTCTACTTCAATGTGTACTTGTGTTTATTTCAGTATATCACTTATACGCATTAGTGGAGCCCTTAGGATCTTTGCTTGATTACCAGCGTTGTGATGGCAGTCACACTAGTGGGGGCTGGGTAATCTATAAGCACATCCTTATTCAGGTCCCTGGTCGCAGGACTATCGAGACAGGGCATCGATACTCCGGAGTAGACCAGCGCATGCGCTTCTCATCCCAGTGTGGGAGACGGTCTGTCCCACAGCCGTCAGTACGTCGTACTTGAGATAGTATGCGGGTGCTCGTTAGGTTACGGGTACACTGGACAGGACTCGTCGGGAACTGACTAGTTGGTATTATACCTATCGTCAGTTATCAGTTCCCAGGTGACATGAGTACAGCTTAGTCCGCTGACTTGACACTGTCACTCCGCCTCGAGTGTGTTCCCACTGTACTTTGATCACTACCCTACCACGGCTCAAAGGAGTCGTGCAAACAGGTGGTGGTTGGGTGCAGTCCCGAAGCACTTGGAGGCAGTGACGGTTAGACAGGATTCGTCTCTCCCGGTATTGGGGGTTGACATCGCGCTGTGTCTAGGAGAGCCATTACACGAGTAGTCCCTGGCCAGGGCAAACGAGATATACTGGTAGGTTTCCAGTGTTATCTCAGGGTGTATTGGGCTTCACTCCGGCACGACTTGTACCGCTATTGGGGGACTGACGTTTACCGCCCCCTAGGCCCGCCATGCGATGTATCAGACGAACAGACCGGACTGTACGGAGAATGTCACGCTCAGGCTCAGTAGGAGTTCAGATGGGTTTCGCCTCGTCGGTCTTCTTGTCGGCATTACCTGGGGACCGTTACGCACAGCTAGTGCCGCTTGCGGTCTGTGGTTAAACCCACTGCCAGCGTAGTGTCGAGTCTTTAGAGTCCCACACAGAAAGCTTTTCGCCTTTAGGCAAAAGAGTAGAGGTCGCATGGTATTGCGACAGGTCGCATGGTTTTGCGACAGGGTTCGGTCACATCCGTGCACTTGTGCACGTACAGTGTCCGGACAGTTTACACTAGCGGGCTTTGGTTTAAGCCAGATCCTAGTGTACCTTATGGGATTGGATTTATCCAGTTTGCATTCGTGTTCCTCGGAACGCGGATGCGGGTGTGTATGCACAGTTGACAGGGAGGCAGAGGCAGCGGATTCTCATTAGGGTTGTTGACAGTTGACCGTTGACTTTTTGACTTTATGCTCAACCCTAATGAGAATATGATATGTGATTAACTATTATATTAATTAAGTATTATGGTGATATGGTTGTTGACTTGTAGACTTTTGTTGACTTGTTGACTTTGGTGACTTGTTGACTTTTGTTGACTTGTTGACCGGTTGACTAGGCTTGACTAGTTGACCATCATGATAACCATGGTTATCATTTCATGCCAAAGACTTTTTCTTGCTTGCTCATTTGAGTAAAATGAGTGCATGACATGATAAGCTTATGGTTGCTTCAAACCATCACATAAGACTTTTTTGATATGATGAGTTATGATCACTTTGGATTATGAGAGGGTGAAAGACAAAAGAGTTGCTCATTCTTTCTTGCTCATTCTCTCTCTTGTTCTTGAGCTCTCCTCTTGCTCTCACCCTCAACCTCTTGCTCCCTCTCTTGATCTATGGTTCTCTTGTCTCATGAGTTGAGAATCAAGAACCATAGATAAAATCCCATTCTAAATCATCTCTACTCATTCTAGTTCACTAGGTTTAGCAAACCAAGTGAACTAGTTTCTTCAAAGAACGAAGAAGGAGCTAAAGGTTGGAGCTTTCAAGTGGATCTATCTTCGGCGTACGGAGACAACGAGAAGGAGCCATCGAACCACCATCGGAGCTTGAAGAGAAGGAGTTCAAGTTTAGGTATAACCATCTTCATCCGAGTAGCTAAATATCTTTAGCTTAGTATGCTAGTTTTAGTTTAGGTAAAGATCCCGACCTAGCTTAGTCCATGTTGCCTCTTGCGTTAAAATTTTGATTTTATACCGTTTCCGCCTCCCCGTAAGAACCGGGGGTCGCAACGTGGACTTACAGTGGTATCAGAGCCTAACTAAACTTAAACTAGCTTGGTAGTGAAGTGTAACGAAGTTCGGAACCGGAAAAATCCAAAAACCAAACTTTTACAAAAACTGAGTTTCTGTTGAATTTTTTTTGGCTCAAAATGCAAAACGTTACACTTGTAAATTCGGCTCAGGGTTTTGTGTGAACACCTAAGAAAAACGTTGCCCTAATTCGTTCAAACCGCCGCGCTTCCGCCGCACTAGGTAGGCATGTGCCGCGGAAGCGCCGCGGTTTGTCGTCTTCTCTGCATCGTTTTTCGTGCAGTGTGTGTCTGTGTTGGTTTTGGGATTTTTGGAATATATTATATGTGCCCAGATTTTCCAGAAAAGAAATTTCCTTTTGGGGTCCTATAATTCCGTATTTTTTTTCCGAACTTCACTGCACTTTGACTTTGATGGTTATATCTGTGATGTTTGCATGTATTGAACGTCGGCTAATCGCTATAAGCCGATTGGTCGGGGTTATACATGATCTGTAATGTGCTGGAATGTGTATATAAATATGTTGGATTGTCGCGGGTGAATAGCCGGGGGTTGTGAGACGAGAGTTTTCTTTTCTTGCAATTCATGTAAATTTGTAAATTGATGTAATAATTATTTGTATGGCCGCACAACCGGGTCGGGGTTGTAGCCGTCATTGTATAATTTCTTTTTACTGTTTTTGCTCCTAGGATAGACCCATGGAGGGGTGCACAAACTACCGGGTATGCCGAAGTGTCGAGTGGCCTACTCATGGAGATGAGGGAGGCTGCTATGCTTCGGGTACTTGGCGGGTAGTTTGCCGCACCCGTAGGGGTCTTGGGTGGGGTTTTGGCTATTCACCGCGACCGTGTAATCTGTTTTTGTTACAGGCTCGTACAAATTACAGATTCCTAGTATATCCAATGTATTTATCTGTGATCTGAAATGTTTATCATTGCAGTATATCTATATATGATATTATTTAGGCGTTGCTTATGTTTTACAGACGCGCTAGCCCAGCCCCCGCTCTGTCGTTAGTTAAGTAACCTAACGGGTAATGACGGGGCCCCGTGGCGAATGCGAATGGCATAAGCGTACGTCATATTTTGGTTGTTTTCTGCAATGGTAGGATTAAATGATGGGACGCATTAAAACAACTAATGCAAGAATATCACGCATTAAAAGAACTAATGCAAGATAATAAACCAAGCTAAAGTCGTTGGAACACTTTCGAAAAACCACTCGGTTCTTTTCAAAAACAACTTTTAAAATGCGGAGCTTGTGCCACTCCTTTTAAAAGCTATCTCGTTCCATCGACCAAATCAAGTTCACTACGTTCACGGTTTTGCCAAAACCATTCGTAGCCCTCCGTCGTTTCGTATGAATATTCAATAGTATTCAAGCTGTGTTTGTTGACCTTCGTCAAGGCATAGTGATTGGTAGCTATTGGGTATTCATATGTAGCATAGATAGATGCGTTGGTTTGGGACATTCGCATTACCTTGTTGACCTTCGTCAAGGGTATATACTGGTGGATTCAAATTAACCTGGATAATGACGGGCAGAACTTGACATGTGACTTATGATTTGTTGACCTTCGTCAAGGTCATAAGAGCATGGGGCAAAAATCCACATCGGGAGTTTCATAAGTACTGAAACTTGCTAGATTTGCATACCATTTGGAGTGTGATGATTCTGGTAGGATTCCTTCAGTTTCGTCACGCGATGATATTTGGATCCCGATCCTACTGTGAGTATATGCTACTCCTCGGGAAATTTCTCACTTAACGATCAATGCTATAAACCTAGTAGGTGCCTAGAAAGGTGTTAGCGGGGCTACGCCCCCAGGGAAAAGAGGTTCTCTAATTAAGGAACTTCGCGAAAGCGTTGGAAAACCTCCCTCGAAGTACCGACACCGGCCTGGCTGAACGGTTAAGCAAGTATTGTACGGTGGGATTGATCCTGACTAATTCTTCCTTTATGGTTTGAGGAGGGATTCGAGAAACAGTGGGAGCCATCCTGTTTAGACAAATTAAAAACCACTCTAAACTTGCAAGAGCATCATGCTGAGTGTTTCTTCTTCTCTCTCCTAATTGCAGCGACCAATCAACATGACTGGACTTAAGTTACTCCTAGATAAAAACAAACTGACAGGGCCAAACTACAAAGATTGGCTCAGGAATGTCACGATAGCAATCACTTATGACAAGCTGGGGTATCTTCTTACCACCAAAGCTCCCCCTGTCCCTGGTCCAACTTCCAGTGTCGCGGATAAGGAAATCCGCAAGACTTGGGAGATTGATAGCGCGAAGGCCAAGTGCCTCCTGCTTGCCTCGATGGACAACGAACATCAGAGGAGGCATGAGAATATGGACATGGAGTCCATATTGCTCCATACAAAAGAACTGTATGGAGAGCAATCACGTATCGCAAGATACGAAGCGTCGAAAAAGTTATTTTCGACAAGAATGGCCGTCGGATCATCAGTAGCCGAGCATGTGCTAAAGATGATCGGCTTCATTGAGGAGCTCGCTGACCTAGGGATCACATTGGAGAGTGAGCTATATACGGATATAGTTCTCCAGTCCCTTCCTTCCACTTACGCCCAGTTTATACTGAACTTCAACCTACAAGAAAAAGAGGTTGAACTATCAGAGCTCCTCAACATGCTGAGGAGCGCAGAGGGCACCCTACAGAAAGGTAGGGAAACATCCACTTTGTTTGTAGGAGGATCATCTTCTTCTAGGTCCAAGGCGAAAGCCAAGGGAAAGAAGAAGAAGGCCCCCGCCAAACCAAGGGGCGGTGTTGGTAAAGTGGATACGAAGGGAAAAGGCAAAGCAACAAAGATAGCGGGGAAGCTTGTGGATAAGGAAGAATGCTTCTATTGTCATAAGAAAGGACACTGGAAGAATGATTGCAGGGCCTGGAAGGCCAGAACACAGGAATTGAAGCAGGTTGCAGCTTCAGCTTCAGGTGTGTATGTTATTGAAAACTGTCTTTCAATAAACTCTACTTCCTGGGTATTGGATACCGGATCAGGATCTCATATCTGTAATTCTTTGCAGGCGTTGAGAAACCGTAGTGTTTTGAAGGCAGGTGACATGACCCTCAAAGTTGCGAACGGAGCTAGCATGGATGCTAAAGCCGTGGGGGACTATCACCTGGGAATGTCAGATGGACATGTTTTGGTTTTGCGTAATTGCTTTTTTGTACCCAACGCAACTTGTAATATCATTTCTATATCTTTAGTTTCTAAAGAAGGTTATGAATTTGCGTTTGTAAGTAATGTTGTAAACATTCACCTTAATCAAGTTTTGATTGGGTCAGGTACATTGAGTAATGGTATATACGTGTTAAACCAACCACAGATTTTCAACGTCCAGAATACACACAAAAGAAAGTCTCCGGAAATGAATCAGACTTTCTTATGGCATTGTAGATTGGGTCACATCAATGAGAGAAGGTTGACTAAATTACATACAGAAGGATATTTGAATGCGTTCGAATATCAATCGTATGCCACTTGTCAATCTTGTCTCAAAGGAAAGATGACAAAGACTCCATTTACTGGACAAGGAGTAAGAGCGAGCGAGCTCTTAGGACTCGTACACAGTGACGTGTGCGGTCCAATGTCTACACATGCCCGAAGCGGACATTCTTACTTCATTACATTTACGGATGACTTCTCAAGGTACGGTTATGTCTTCTTGATGAAACATAAGTCCGAGGCCTTTGGAAAATTCCAGGAGTATAAGAATGAAGTAGAGAAACAGACCGGCAAAAGTATTAAGATTCTAAGATCGGATCGAGGTGGAGAATACTTAAGTGCCGAATTCCTGAATTACTTAAAAGAGAATGGTATTCTCTCTCAGCTTACTCCTCCATACACTCCGCAACATAATGGTGTATCGGAGAGACGGAACCGAACCCTATTGGATATGGTTCGGTCCATGATGAGTAACGCTGAGTTACCGCGATCATTCTGGGGATATGCACTAGAAGCAGCTGCGTATCTCTTGAACAAGGCTCCCACCAAGACTGTGCCTACCACCCCATATGAGATGTGGACTGGGAAGAAACCCTGTCTTAAGTATCTTAAGGTATGGGGATGTCCAGCTTTTGTAAAAAAGCAGCATGCGGACAAGCTTGAGGCACGTTCAGTACAGTGTAAGTTTGTGGGATACCCAAGGAACTCTAGGGGGTATCTTTTCTATTCAGCTGAGGAACAAAAGGTCTTTGTTTCTCAGCATGCCCGCTTCTTGGAAACTGAGTTTTTGGAAACCCAGATAAGTGGGAACACAATAGAACTGGAAGAAGTTCCAGAACCACAGACTGTTACTGAAAGCTTAGTGGAACCAGAGGGTTCAACAGAACAGGACATTCCTGCGCCACTCCGCAGGAGTAGTAGGCAGACTCATCCGCCCGAGAGATACTGCGGTTTTCTCATAGACGGGGATAGAGAGGATTGCATCATAGATTATGATGAGCCTACTAGCTTCCAGCAGGCCGTTCAGAGCGTTGACTCAGTGAAATGGCTGGATGCAATGCGGACCGAAATGGAGTCCATGTACACCAACAAGGCATGGACGTTGGACATTGCTCCAGACGGGGTAAAACCCGTAGGTTGCAAGTGGATCTTCAAAAGGAAGATTGGTGTAGATGGACAGGTTGAGACCTATAAAGCTAGGCTGGTAGCAAAGGGTTTTCGTCAAAGACCTGGCTTGGACTACGACGAAACCTTTTCTCCAGTAGCCATGCTGAAATCCATTCGGATCCTTCTTGCCATTGCTGCCTTCCACGATTATGAGATCTGGCAAATGGACGTAAAGACAGCTTTTCTAAATGGAAATTTAGAGGAGTGTGTCTATATGGACCAGCCAGAGGGTTTCATTCAGAGTGGGAGCAGCGGAAAGGTGTGCAAGTTGCTTAAGTCCATCTATGGACTAAAGCAGGCATCGCGGAGTTGGAACATCTGCTTTGATGAGACGGTCAAAGAATTTGGCTTTATCAAAAATCCAGATGAACCATGCATCTATAGTAGATTTGTAGCGAGAACTGTAGTATTCCTCGTTTTATACGTGGATGACATTCTCTTAATAGGAAATGACATTCCTATGCTACAATCTGTCAAGGGGTTCTTGTCACACAGGTTCTCCATGAAAGACCTGGGTGATGCCTCGTACATTCTGGGTATCCGGATCTACCGTGACAGATCCAAGAGGATATTAGGACTTTCACAGTCCAGGTACATCGACACCATACTGAAGAGATTCAGTATGGAAGATTCCAAGCGCGGTAACCTACCGGCTTGTCACGGGATCACCCTCTCTAAAGAGATGTCTCCCAAGACTGATTTGGAGAGGGATCGCATGTCTATTATACCCTACGCTTCTGCGGTAGGCTCTATAATGTATGCGATGTTGTGTACCAGACCGGATGTAGCTTATGCACTGAGTGTGGTAAGCCGGTATCAGTCAAACCCTGGGGAGAAACACTGGATAGCGGTAAAGAACATTCTCAAGTACCTGAGAAGGACTAAGGAGATGTTCTTGGTGTATGGCGGAAAAGACCTCCAGATCGAGGCCTTTGCTGACTCCAGCTTCCAGAGTGACAAGGATGATTCCAAGTCCATGTCGGGTTTTGTCTTTACCCTCAATGGAGGGGCGGTGTGTTGGAAGAGTTCCAAACAAGAAACCGTTGCAGACTCGACGATGGAAGCGGAATACATCGCTGCATCTGATGCCGCAAAAGAAGCTGTCTGGATGAGGAAGTTCTTGAAAGAACTTCAGGTGGTTCCGTCCATTGTTGATCCAATACCTCTGTATTGCGACAACAATGGGGCTATAGCTTTAGCGAAGGAACCCAGGTCCCATCAGAGATCCAGGCACATCTTGAGGAGGTATCACCTGATCAGGGAGATCGTAGATCGCCAGGAGATCGAGGTTCGGAGAGTCGCTTCAGAAGATAACACTGCTGATCCATTCACCAAGGCCCTGCCCCAGACTCAGTTCGAGCGGCTGATCGAGATGATAGGTCTTCGATACGCCAGTACATGGCCTTAGTGCAAGTGGGAGATTGTTAGTGTATATGCCCTAGAGGCCATTACTGTATCATACTAGTTTGTATATTACTTAATGGATGCTTGGGATATTCACCTTGTATATACAATCTTGCTCAAAATAGTAGTATGCTACTTGGTTTGTTTCTACTTCAATGTGTACTTGTGTTTATTTCAGTATATCACTTATACGCATTAGTGGAGCCCTTAGGATCTTTGCTTGATTACCAGCGTTGTGATGGCAGTCACACTAGTGGGGGCTGGGTAATCTATAAGCACATCCTTATTCAGGTCCCTGGTCGCAGGACTATCGAGACAGGGCATCGATACTCCGGAGTAGACCAGCGCATGCGCTTCTCATCCCAGTGTGGGAGACGGTCTGTCCCACAGCCGTCAGTACGTCGTACTTGAGATAGTATGTGGGTGCTCGTTAGGTTACGGGTACACTGGACAGGACTCGTCGGGAACTGACTAGTTGGTATTATACCTATCGTCAGTTATCAGTTCCCAGGTGACATGAGTACAGCTTAGTCCGCTGACTTGACACTGTCACTCCGCCTCGAGTGTGTTCCCACTGTACTTTGATCACTACCCTACCACGGCTCAAAGGAGTCGTGCAAACAGGTGGTGGTTGGGTGCAGTCCCGAAGCACTTGGAGGCAGTGACGGTTAGACAGGATTCGTCTCTCCCGGTATTGGGGGTTGACATCGCGCTGTGTCTAGGAGAGCCATTACACGAGTAGTCCCTGGCCAGGGCAAACGAGATATACTGGTAGGTTTCCAGTGTTATCTCAGGGTGTATTGGGCTTCACTCCGGCACGACTTGTACCGCTATTGGGGGACTGACGTTTACCGCCCCCTAGGCCCGCCATGCGATGTATCAGACGAACAGACCGGACTGTACGGAGAATGTCACGCTCAGGCTCAGTAGGAGTTCAGATGGGTTTCGCCTCGTCGGTCTTCTTGTCGGCATTACCTGGGGACCGTTACGCACAGCTAGTGCCGCTTGCGGTCTGTGGTTAAACCCACTGCCAGCGTAGTGTCGAGTCTTTAGAGTCCCACACAGAAAGCTTTTCGCCTTTAGGCAAAAGAGTAGAGGTCGCATGGTATTGCGACAGGTCGCATGGTTTTGCGACAGGTCGCATGGTTTTGCGACAGGGTTCGGTCACATCCGTGCACTTGTGCACGTACAGTGTCCGGACAGTTTACACTAGCGGGCTTTGGTTTAAGCCAGATCCTAGTGTACCTTATGGGATTGGATTTATCCAGTTTGCATTCGTGTTCCTCGGAATGCGGATGCGGGTGTGTATGCACAGTTGACAGGGAGGCAGAGGCAGCGGATTCTCATTAGGGTTGTTGACAGTTGACCGTTGACTTTTTGACTTTATGCTCAACCCTAATGAGAATATGATATGTGATTAACTATTATATTAATTAAGTATTATGGTGATATGGTTGTTGACTTGTTGACTTTTGTTGACTTTTGTTGACTTGTTGACCGGTTGACTAGGCTTGACTAGTTGACCATCATGATAACCATGGTTATCATTTCATGCCAAAGACTTTTTCTTGCTTGCTCATTTGAGTAAAATGAGTGCATGACATGATAAGCTTATGGTTGCTTCAAACCATCACATAAGACTTTTTTGATATGATGAGTTATGATCACTTTGGATTATGAGAGGGTGAAAGACAAAAGAGTTGCTCATTCTTTCTTGCTCATTCTCTCTCTTGTTCTTGAGCTCTCCTCTTGCTCTCACCCTCAACCTCTTGCTCCCTCTCTTGATCTATGGTTCTCTTGTCTCATGAGTTGAGAATCAAGAACCATAGATAAAATCCCATTCTAAATCATCTCTACTCATTCTAGTTCACTAGGTTTAGCAAACCAAGTGAACTAGTTTCTTCAAAGAACGAAGAAGGAGCTAAAGGTTGGAGCTTTCAAGTGGATCTATCTTCGGCGTACGGAGACAACGAGAAGGAGCCATCGAACCACCATCGGAGCTTGAAGAGAAGGAGTTCAAGTTTAGGTATAACCATCTTCATCCGAGTAGCTAAATATCTTTAGCTTAGTATGCTAGTTTTAGTTTAGGTAAAGATCCCGACCTAGCTTCGTCCATGTTGCCTCTTGCGTTAAAATTTTGATTTTATACCGTTTCCGCCTCCCCGTAAGAACCGGGGGTCGCAACGTGGACTTACAGGAAGAAGAAGATGAACATCATAATCATTCTTTTGTGATGAATAGGAAAAGGAGATAATGATCGATTATGCAACCATGGTTCACTTAACCATTGTAGAGATTTGACTAAGGTTAATGGTTTGGTTAGGTTAAGGAAATATCTAGCATAATATCTTAACAAAGACAAAGAAAGAAAGCTTCTAGAAACTTCTAGAAAACCTTAACCCTAATCAAACCCTAACCATGTTTAATCTCTACAAAACAAGTTGCATAAGTTATCATATCATGTTACAATATTATATATCACATATATAATATTTATCGTAACAAAATAAAATAATACAATTAACATATATCGCATATATATAAATGTATTATCCGAGTGAGAAAAAGAATCTTTTAGTGAGCAAATATTAGTTAATGCAATTTAATATATCATATATATTATTATACATGAAATTATCGAATCAACACTTGATCCGACAATCCGGCTATATCGCATATAACCGACTAATATTTATCCGTACCGATTCATCGAATCAACACTTGATCCGAGACCCGGCTGATATCAAATATCGCGAGAATACAATACGGTATCACATATCGCATTATCCTCGGTCCCGCACATATCACATATGTGCTCCTACTCCGTTTTGCCTGAGTCAAGAAACCTCTGTGTAGGACTCTAAAGAATCGTCAATACGCCGGCAGTAGGTGATGATCATATCAATCACCCACAAGCTGCAAGCGGTCAGCTAAACGTAACAGCTACCCAGGTATTGAGCGCTCAGCAAGCCTGTACATTCTCCTGCGAATCCAAACAGTAACACTCCCGTACAGTCCGGTCTCGTCGTCTGATATGTTGCATATCTCGCCTAGGGGTGGTAAACGTCAGACCCCAGTAGCTTGATAAGTCGTGTCGATTTGAGGTCTATAACAGTTCGAGAAACTACTGATAACACTTACCAGTAAATCTCAGCAACCCTGGCCAGGGATTTCCGGTTATAGCCAATCGAACACAGCACAACATCAACTCCCTATACCGGGAGAGACGAATCCCCTGCTATCGCTCATTGCCTCCATGTGATTCGGGACTGTACCCAAAAGCCACCTTTTTGCACGCCCTCTTGGACGTGGTATGATGGAAGTCAAAGCACAGTGGGAATCACACAAGACTCTATGACGATCTCGGGTCGACAGACTACTCTGTACCAGTGTCGAGAACTGCCATCCGACGTATGGTATAATACCATCTGGGAGTTCTCGGCGAGTCCGTTCAGTGTACCCAGTCCCCACTGAGCACCCGTACACCATCCTTGATGTCAAACACCGATGGATATGGGATCATCCATCGCCCATCATATGGGTCAAGATGCGTATACGCTAGTCTACTCTGGTGCATCGATGCCCTGTCTCGATACACCCTCGACTAGGAACAGTTATAGGATGTACTCGTCGACTACCGTGGCCCCACTAGTATGATCTCATCATAGTCCCAGTAGTCGAGTACATATCCTAAGGGCTTTATCAACATGTAACATAGAGAAAATCAGAGTACATGTTAAGATAAAGTACAACCAGATAGCATACTATCATGTCGAGCAAGAAAGTCCTCCCTATATATATCCTAGCATCCACTACAATATACATCGTATGTACAGTAATGGCCTCTAGGGCATACATATAACTAACAAGAGGATTGCATCATGAGATGATGACCCAACTAGTTTCGAGCAGGCCATCGAGAGTAAGGACTCTGTAAGAATGGCTGGATGCTTAGCGATCTGAGATGGAATCCATGTACACCAACAAAGTATGGACTTTGGTTGCTATATCTGAAGGGTTAAATCCCCATCAGGAGCAAGTATATCTTGAGAAGATTACTTAGTGTAGATGGAAAAGTTGAGACTTTCAAAGGTAGACTTGTTAAAGGTTTTCGTCATCGACTAGGCTTGGATAATGATGAAACCTTTTCCAGTGGCTATGCTTAAGTCCATCCGGATCCTACTTGCCATGGCTACATACCATGACTATGATATCTGGCGGTTGGGTGTCATGACTGCTTTTCTAAATGATGTTTTAGAAGAGAGAGTCTATAAGCACACAGTCAG
The DNA here is from genome assembly GCA_030015575.1 of Agapanthus africanus. Taxonomy (NCBI): domain Eukaryota; kingdom Viridiplantae; phylum Streptophyta; class Magnoliopsida; order Asparagales; family Amaryllidaceae; genus Agapanthus; species Agapanthus africanus. Next base: position 164,437,517 of record JASDDO010000001.1, read on the forward strand.
AGGGCTTCGTAAACAGTGGGAGCAGCGGAAACGTGTGCAAGATGCTTTATAGGATAAAGCAGGCATCGCGGAGTTGGAACATCTGTTTTGATGTAGTAGTCAAACAGTTTGACATCATCAAAATGGTAGATGAACCTTATATATACAAAAAGGTAGTAGGGAGTATGGTGATGATCCTCGTAGAGTACGTGGATGACACACTCTTGATAGGGAAGGAGTTTCCTATGCTACGCTCGGTCAATCTCCGCTTATCACAATGATTCTCTATATAGGATCAAAATGATACCTCCTAAATCCTGGGTTTTGGATCTATGAGATAGATCTAATTGGATGTTAGGATTCTCACTAGTTGTAGTGAGATGGTATCAATTGATCCTGGGGAGAATCACTGGAAGTGTTCCAGGGTGATAAGGACGACTGAATGTCAGTTACAGGCATTGTCTTTACCCTCAGTGGAGGGACGGTATGTTGGAAGAGTTCCAAGCTAAATACCGTGGCTTACTAGATGATAAAGGCGGGATACATCGCTACTTAAGATGCTACCAAAGAGGCTGTTTGGGTGTATATTGGTTCATGAGATGAACTAGGTTCCTCCTATTGTGCGACAATGGAGTTGTGGCTTTGGCCCGGGAACCCCGGTCCCATCAGTGACCCAGACATAATCTAAGGCAGTATCACCTGATCATGGAGATGGTTGATCTCCAAGGTGATCGAGGTTAGGAGAGTAGACTCAGAGGACAACACGGCGGATCCACTCACAAAGGCCTTTTCCCAAAGAGAGACTTTTATGAGATGGTTGAGTATGAGATACTGCAACCACTGCTATCGGATGGCCCTAGTGCAAGTGGGAGATTGTTAGTTATATGTATGCCCTAGAGGCCATTACTATACATAGGATGTATATTGTAGTGGATGCTTGGACATATATAGGGAGGACTTTCTTGCTCGACATGATAGTATGCTATCTGGTTGCTCTTTACCTTAATGTGTACACTGATTGTCTCTCTGCTACATGTTGGTAAAGTGCTTAGGATGTGTACTTGACTACCTGGACTATGATGATGATCATACTATTGGGGACATGGTAGTCCATAAGTACATCCTTCAAGGTCCCTAGTCGTGAGTGTATCGAGACGGGGCATCGATATACCAGAGTAAACTAGCGTATACCTTCTCGACCCATACAGATGGGCGATGGATGATCCCATATCCATTGGTGTTTGACATCAGAGATGATATACGAGTGCTCAGTGGAGACTGGGTACACTGGACGGATTCGCCGAGAACTTCCAGATGGTATTATACCTTACGTCAGATGGCAGTTCTCTGGTGACACTGGTACAGGTTAGTCTGTTGACCCGAGATCGTCATAGAGTCTTGTATGATTCCCACTGTACTTTGATTTCCACCTTACCACGTCCAAGAGGGCGTGCAAAACGGTGGTTTTTGGGTACAGTCCCGAATCACATGGAGGCAATGAGCGATAGGAGGGGATTCGTCTCTCCCGGTATAGGGGGTTGATGTTGCGCTGTGTTCGATTGGCTATAACCGGAAATCCCTGGCCAGGGTTGCTGAGATTTACTGGCAAGTGTTACCAGTAGTTTCTCGAACTGTTATAGACCTTATATCAACACGACTTATCGAGCTATTGGGGTCTGACGTTTACCACCCCTAGGCGAGATATGCGACATATCAGACGACGAGACCGGACTGTACGGTAAGTGTTACTGGTTGGATTCACAGGAGTGTGAGTGGGCTTGCTCGTCGATATTCTGATCGCTCAATACCCGGGTGGCCGTTACGTTTAGCAGACCGCTTGCGGCTTGTGGGTGCTTGATATGATCATCATCTGCTACCGGCGTATTGACGAGTCTTTAGAGTCCTACACAGAGGTTTCCTGGCTCAAGCGAAACGAAATAGGAGCGCATATGAGATATGTGCGAGACCGAGAATAATACCAGTATATGATACTGTATTCGATTCTCGCGATTTGTGACATTGATCGGTTATATGCGATATAGCCGGGTTATCGGATCAAGTGTTGATTCGATAAGTTGTTACTATTGATATTAGTCGGTTATATGCAGTATGACCGGATCGTTAAATCAAAGTGTTGATTTAATGATTTAATGCATAATTATATATTTGATATATTACTTTGCATTAACTAGTATTGGTTCACTTAAGATGGATTTTCTCACTCGAATGTGCACATTGTATAGTTTTGTGCACTAGTTTGTATCATGTTTGATGATACATGCAAACTTGGTTGTGTGTATGCTTTAAACTATAATTAGGTTAATGGTTAGGGTTTCATATGCTTTATTTACTTATTCAATTATTTATTTGTTCATTTAGGAAAGAAAAGAAAATGGTGGCTTTTTGGATTTATCTTGAAGCTTTGAAAAGCTTTGACCATTTTTGTTTCTTTCCTTAACCCTAACCATTTGCTTTAACCATAGTTCATTCTCTACACACTACCATGGTTGCATTATGATAACTTGATTTGATTTTATCATTTGAAAAATAATTCTTATCATATTCTTTTCTTCTTCTTCTTCAAGATGAAGAAAACCTCGCATTCTTTAATGGTGTCTTGAGAAAAAGAGTAAGAAATCCAATTCTAAAGTGAACCCACTTCCTATTTCTTCATCCTCTACAACTTGCCAAGTAGTATAGGGTGTTTTCTTCACAAGTTTCATAGCTTGGTGAAGTTGGAGCTTGATCTTGTGTTGCCTCGACGTAGATCATCTTCGGCATCGAAGTCGACGACCTAGCCTGCCCATTTCTCCGATGAAGCCGACGCTAGAGCCCGGGATCCGATGATCGCAGCGAGGGGACATCATCATGGAGCTATGGAGGTGGAGGACCAGATCTACAAAGGTTGTATTTTCCGTTCACTTAGCACTAAAGTAGTTTAGTAGCATTTCGTTTCGCCTAATCTCTAGTTAACAATCCGTATTAGGGTTTGTAGGCACCGGAAATTTTTGAAATTGGCATGGTTGATGCCTTGTGAGACCTCATTAGTATGCCTAAGAACCCTACACTTGATATCGTTGAAGGAACCAGATAGCTTTTACAAATATAAAGTGGTGAAAACCTTTGCTAAAGAGGTCAATCCCGGTGAAGGGATCTCGGCTCTTTCCCTGTAGAATGAGGTGCAGGATATTCCAACTGAATACCATGATGCAAAGCAAAAAGTAATCGACTATAGTGAAGTTATTACCCTGACACAAACTTCTGCCCAAGGGGTCACTCCCGGTGAAGGGATCTCGGCCCTTGCCTCGTCGACTGAGGTGCTGGATATTCATAACCGAATACCACTGTACAAAACAAAAGAGAACGTCCTTGTAATAACCGCTTTTTGAAAATTGTTTCAATAACATCAAACAGGTTTGTTTAGCTTGCATTGATCCGAATCAACGCAGTCCCATCAATTAATCACACGACAAAATAACGAAAATATGATGTACGTATATGCCATCCGCATTCGCCACTGGGTCCCGTCATCACCCGTTAGGTTACTTAACTAACGACAGAGCGGGGACTGGACTAGCGCGGGTGTAAAACATATACAATATCTACTAGTATATATATCAATATATAATAATCGCTCCAGGCATGATAAATGCAACATCACATAAATGTAATAAGCATCACAGAACAATACAGATAATCTAGGATCCCCGGGTTTCACTGAGCCGCAATTGAAACCCGACGTTCCCCTGGTCATGTGGAGAGCCTGTGCAATGAAATCCTAGACCCCTACGGGCGCGGCAAGTTACCCGCCAAAACCAGAAGAGAGGCAGCCCCCTTCAACAAAGTGAATGGGCCACCCAGCACTTCACGGAATCCGGTAACTTGAGCACCCCTCCTTGGGTCAACCTATACACCCTACGAGTGTGGCAAATAGCCCGCCAATTCTAGAGTGAAGCCCCTTTCGTCTCAAAGCCATGAGATGCGGGCCCGTTGCCCTCTAGAACCCGGCTATCCGTGCACTCCACCGCGGGGTAATCCTAGTACAAAAAACAAAATATGTACAACGGGTACATCGACCTCAACCCGGTCGTGCCCCAAAAGAATAATATACAAACAAGCAGTGACGACAGTCCACATGTCGGACGCTCGCCCCGCAATATCAAATATACAAATAATACCAAACTGTACTAAAATTGCACCAAGCTATCCACCACGACAAATCCGCAACATCACAGCACAACACAGAACATCAACGTGAATGTCACGTTCGCAACTCCGTCTAAATGAGCTATAGCAATTAGACAAGATTTACCGCTCGAATGACATTCACGGTCACAGATAGTAAAGTAAGTACTGCGAACTAACTTATTTAAATTTCGATCGACAAAATTTCCCGAAGTGGGCCCCAAGCACAAATCCAGTACTGTAACAAATCTGGGCCCAAACAAAATAATCCAGAAACCACAATTCCACACAAAAGACCAGCACAAGAAAAATGGTGCACTGAAGCCACATAACTGCGGCGGAACCACGGCCAAAACGTGGGTATTTCCGCGGTTCCGCGGCGTTACTGTGGACTCACGCTACCAAATTTCTACAGTGGTCTTAAAAAAGCCTGCCTGATTTTCTGACATACCCAAAATAATTTTTCGACCACAAAAAAATTTCGACAGAAACTCAGAAAATTGAAATGCGGTTTCGGAAATTTTGATCGATCGATGTTTTAAACATGTTAGAACAAGCCAGTAAAGGTTAATGGAGTGGCTCTGATACCATGTAAGTCTACGGTAGCGCCCCGACCGTCAATCCGAGACCAAATGCGGAAACAAAAACTTTTTTGGAAACTGGCGCTATCGCAGTCTTTCACCCGGATCGAACCATTAAAGCTAAACTAGCTAACTACTAAGAAGTGAGAGTGGCTATACCGATCGATCCGTGTCCTTCGGTCTTTGGCCACCATCCCAAACTCCTCGCGGCATCTTCGACCTCCGGTCTCCTTGTCGGAAGGGCACCACATCAATGAGTCTTTTTATGGGCTCCCGCTTCATCCGAAGCAACTCGAACATGAAGTTTTCTAGCCGACATGTCCAAGGTGAGGTAGAGAATATGTGTGATAACTTTGGCTCAAGCATCCATTGATTCTCAACACATGAGAGTATATGGAAGGAGGTTGAAGATGATGCCATTGGTGGAATTTGTGAGCTAGAGGAAGAAGAAGAAGAAGAAGAGGCTTTTCTTTCTATTATGTGTGAGATAAAAGATGAGAGCACTAGAATGATAATCCAAGAGCCAACCCCAAGCCTATGGCTGCCCCCTCTCTCTCCATCCATCATTTCACACCTTAATCAAACACTAATGTGACATTTGCACAATTAAAGAGACCATGAGTCACTAAACATGTCCATGTCACAATTAATGCACCTCATCATGAACTAAGCTCATAATTTCCACCAAAATAAATATTAACCCAAATATTTAATCCAACAAAAAGATATGGCAACATCTAAAGTAAACTCGTGACGGATCACAAGGATACCCCTCACCTGTATATACATATATGCATCCGCATTCCGACTGAATGCGGATGCGATGAGACTAAAGTAATCCAACAAATCTAATACTAGGATCCGGCTTAAACCAAAGCCCACTAGTATGATCCGTCCGATCATGATCCGTGCACTACTGCACGTATATGATCGAACCCTGCCATAATACTATAGGCCTCTACAACGTTTCGCCCGAAACTTGTAGAAACTGTCTGTGGGGGACTCTAAAGACTCGTCAATACACTGGCTATGGATTTAACCACCAGCACGTCAGTGGTACTGGCGGTACGTAACGGGCTACCAGGTATTGACCAAAAGGGAGGTCGATAAGCGAACTCATCCTGACACCCTACTGAGCCTGTCAGTGACAATATCCGTACAGTCCGGTCCGTTCGTCTATGAGTATCGCATGTCGGGCTTAGGGGGTTGGTAAAAGTCAGACCCCTAAAAGCGGTACAAGTCGTGTCGGAGTGTAGCCCAGAACACCCTGAGATACTACTGGAATACCTACCAGTAAATCTCCTGCCTTGGCCAAGGACTTCGTGTAATGGCTCTCCTAGACACAGCGCGATCTCACCCCCAATACTGGGAGAGACGAAACTCCTGCCGATCCGCTCACTGCCTCCATGTGGCTCGGGACTGTACCCAACTAAAACCTGTTTGCACGACTCCTTTGAGCCGTGGTAGGGTAGTAATCAAAGCACAGTGGGAACTCACACGAGACAAATGACGATCTCAGGTCGATGAACTAACCTGTACACATGTCACCAGGGAACTGCTATCTGACGTCTGGTATAATACCAACTAGCATGTTCCCGGCGAGTCCTGTCCGGTGTACTCATAACCCATTGAGCACCTGTATACATCTTAGGTGAACCAACTGACACCAATGGCTTGTGAAACCGGCCACCGCCCCTCGTCAGGGTCTCGACTGTATTTCACTGAATTGTTCTGAGAACCTGTAACCTGCAACTATTTAGCAGACATGAATCAAAAGAACCTATTTATTTGTAATATGATTAAGAATGGGGAATATAATAATGCAAAATTCTGATATGAACAGGAGCCTGTTGATTTAATTTGATTTGCTGAAATGTTTTAATACTTGGGGGTTTAAATATAAATTCGGAGACCGAATTTATTTAAGGCGGGAAGACTGTAACATTTCAGAAAATAGAAAATATTATTTTTGGAATTTAAATAATAAAATAATAAATTTCAAAGATATTATACGAATAAAGATTTGAGTTTTCGTAGATTGGTATAATTATATACCTCTATTTTGGAAATAATTGGAAATTTAAAAATGAATTATTAATTATGAAAGCATCTATTTAATTGGACTTTTATATAATTTATATATAATTATTTTCATACAAGTTTAATATTAAACTTGATTAGTATTTTACTAATTATGCATTAAACGAAGTCCATTTTCTTAACCATGTGTTTATGAGCCATGACACATTTAATTGTAAGAGTTAACATATATTACAATTTGGTTTTTCTATGTATGGTTTTATTGTATTAAAAGAAAAGAAAAGAAAAAGGAAAAGGAAAATGGGGGGACAAGAAAACATGTAAGTATGGGCTTAAGAGGGGGGGGGGGAGAGAGAGAGAGAGAGAGTAAGAGTATGGTTGCTACAACCATGAACCATCTCCATTTCTTTTTCTTCATCTCACCTCCTTCATCTTCTTCATCTCCTTCCTCCACCAACCTCACTGCTTGTTAGTGTATATGCCCTAGAGGCCATTACTGTATCATACTAGTTTGTATATTACTTAATGGATGCTTGGGATATTCACCTTGTATATACAATCTTGCTCAAAATAGTAGTATGCTACTTGGTTTGTTTCTACTTCAATGTGTACTTGTGTTTATTTCAGTATATCACTTATACGCATTAGTGGAGCCCTTAGGATCTTTGCTTGATTACCAACGTTGTGATGGCAGTCACACTAGTGGGGGCTGGGTAATCTATAAGCACATCCTTATTCAGGTCCCTGGTCGCAGGACTATCGAGACAGGGCATCGATACTCCGGAGTAGACCAGCGCATGCGCTTCTCATCCCAGTGTGGGAGACGGTCTGTCCCACAGCCGTCAGTACGTCGTACTTGAGATAGTATGCGGGTGCTCGTTAGGTTACGGGTACACTGGACAGGACTCGTCGGGAACTGACTAGTTGGTATTATACCTATCGTCAGTTATCAGTTCCCAGGTGACATGAGTACAGCTTAGTCCGCTGACTTGACACTGTCACTTTGCCTCGGGTGTGTTCCCACTGTACTTTGATCACTACCCTACCACGGCTCAAAGGAGTCGTGCAAACAGGTGGTGGTTGGGTGCAGTCCCGAAGCACTTGGAGGCAGTGACGGTTAGACAGGATTCGTCTCTCCCGGTATTGGGGGTTGACATCGCGCTGTGTCTAGAAGAGCCATTACACGAGTAGTCCCTGGCCAGGGCAAACGAGATATACTGGTAGGTTTCCAGTGTTATCTCAGGGTGTATTGGGCTTCACTCCGGCACGACTTGTACCGCTATTGGGGGACTGACGTTTACCGCCCCCTAGGCCCGCCATGCGATGTATCAGACGAACAGACCGGACTGTACGGAGAATGTCACGCTCAGGCTCAGTAGGAGTTCAGATGGGTTTCGCCTCGTCGGTCTTCTTGTCGGCATTACCTGGGGACCGTTACGCACAGCTAGTGCCGCTTGCGGTCTGTGGTTAAACCCACTGCCAGCGTAGTGTCGAGTCTTTAGAGTCCCACACAGAAAGCTTTTCGCCTTTAGGCAAAAGAGTAGAGGTCGCATGGTATTGCGACAGGTCGCATGGTTTTGCGACAGGGTTCGGTCACATCCGTGCACTTGTGCACGTACAGTGTCCGGACAGTTTACACTAGCGGGCTTTGGTTTAAGCCAGATCCTAGTGTACCTTATGGGATTGGATTTATCCAGTTTGCATTCGTGTTCCTCGGAACGCGGATGCGGGTGTGTATGCACAGTTGACAGGGAGGCAGAGGCAGCGGATTCTCATTAGGGTTGTTGACAGTTGACCGTTGACTTTTTGACTTTATGCTCAACCCTAATGAGAATATGATATGTGATTAACTATTATATTAATTAAGTGTTATGGTGATATGGTTGTTGACTTGTTGATTTTTGTTGACTTGTTGACTTTGGTGACTTGTTGACTTTTGTTGACTTGTTGACCGGTTGACTAGGCTTGACTAGTTGACCATCATGATAACCATGGTTATCATTTCATGCCAAAGACTTTTTCTTGCTTGCTCATTTGAGTAAAATGAGTGCATGACATGATAAGCTTATGGTTGCTTCAAACCATCACATAAGACTTTTTTGATATGATGAGTTATGATCACTTTGGATTATGAGAGGGTGAGAGACAAAATACTTGCTCATTCTTTCTTGCTCATTCTCTCTCTTGTTCTTGAGCTCTCCTCTTGCTCTCACCCTCAACCTCTTGCTCCCTCTCTTGATCTATGGTTCTCTTGTCTCATGAGTTGAGAATCAAGAACCATAGATAAAATCCCATTCTAAATCATCTCTACTCATTCTAGTTCACTAGGTTTAGCAAACCAAGTGAACTAGTTTCTTCAAAGAACGAAGAAGGAGCTAAAGGTTGGAGCTTTCAAGTGGATCTATCTTCGGCGTACGGAGACAACGAGAAGGAGCCATCGAACCACCATCGGAGCTTGAAGAGAAGGAGTTCAAGTTTAGGTATAACCATCTTCATCCGAGTAGCTAAATATCTTTAGCTTAGTATGCTAGTTTTAGTTTAGGTAAAGATCCCGACCTAGCTTAGTCCATGTTGCCTCTTGCGTTAAAATTTTGATTTTATACCGTTTCCGCCTCCCCGTAAGAACCGGGGGTCGCAACGTGGACTTACAGTGGTATCAGAGCCTAACTAAACTTAAACTAGCTTGGTAGTGAAGTGTAACGAAGTTCGGGACCGGAAATATCCAAAAACCAAACTTTTACAAAAACTGAGTTTCTGTTGAATTTTTTTTGGCTCAAAATGCAAAACGTTACACTTGTAAATTCGGCTCAGGGTTTTGTGTGAACACCCAAGAAAAACGTTGCCCTAATTCGTTCAAACCGCCGCGCTTCCGCCGCACTAGGTAGGCATGTGCCGCGGAAGCACCGCGGTTTGTCGTCTTCTCTGCATCGTTTTTCGTGCAGTGTGTGTCTGTGTTGGTTTTGGGATTTTTGGAATATATTATATGTGCCCAGATTTTTCAGAAAAGAAATTTCCTTTTGGGGTCCTATAATTCCGTATTTTTTTTCCGAACTTCACTGCACTTTGACTTTGATGGTTATATCTGTGATGTTTGCATGTATTGAACGTCGGCTAATCGCTATAAGCCGATTGGTCGGGGTTATACATGATCTGTAATGTGCTGGAATGTGTATATAAATATGTTGGATTGTCGCGGGTGAATAGCCGGGGGTTGTGAGACGAGAGTTTTCTTTTCTTGCAATTCATGTAAATTTGTAAATTGATGTAATAATTATTTGTATGGCCACACAACCGGGTCGGGGTTGTAGCCGTCATTGTATAATTTCTTTTTACTGTTTTTGCTCTTAGGATAGACCCATGGAGGGGTGCACAAACTACCGGGTATGCCGAAGTGTCGAGTGGCCTACTCATGGAGATGAGGGAGGTTGCTATGCTTCGGGTACTTGGCAGGTAGTTTGCCGCACCCGTAGGGGTCTTGGGTGGGGTTTTGGCTATTCACCGCGACCGTGTAATCTGTTTTTGTTACAGGCTCGTACAAATTACAGATTCCTAGTATATCCAATGTATTTATCTGTGATCTGAAATGTTTATCATTGCAGTATATCTATATATGATATTATTTAGGCGTTGCTTATGTTTTACAGACGCGCTAGCCCAGCCCCCGCTCTGTCGTTAGTTAAGTAACCTAACAGGTAATGACGGGGCCCCGTGGCGAATGCGAATGGCATAAGCGTACGTCATATTTTGGTTGTTTTCTGCAATGGTAGGATTAAATGATGGGACGCATTAAAAGAACTAATGCAAGAATATCACGCATTAAAAGAACTAATGCAAGATAATAAACCAAGCTAAAGTCGTTGGAACACTTTCGAAAAACCACTCGGTTCTTTTCAAAAACAACTTTTAAAATGCGGAGCTTGAGCCACTCCTTTTAAAAGCTATCTCGTTCCATCGACCAAATCAAGTTCACTACGTTCACGGTTTTGCCAAAACCATTCGTAGCCCTCCGTCGTTTCGTATGAATATTCAATAGTATTCAAGCTGTGTTTGTTGACCTTCGTCAAGGCATAGTGATTGGTAGCTATTGGGTATTCATATGTAGCATAGATAGATGCGTTGGTTTGGGACATTCGCATTACCTTGTTGACCTTCGTCAAGGGTATATACGGGTGGATTCAAATTAACCTGGATAATGACGGGCAGAACTTGACATGTGACTTATGATTTGTTGACCTTCGTCAAGGTCATAAGAGCATGGGGCAAAAATCCACATCGGGAATTTCATAAGTACTGAAACTTGCTAGATTTGCATACCATTTGGAGTGTGATGATTCTGGTAGGATTCCTTCAGTTTCTTCACGCGATGATATTTGGATCCCGATCCTACTGTGAGTATATGCTACTCCTCGGGAAATTTCTCACTTAACGATCAATGCTATAAACCTAGTAGGTGCCTAGAAAGGTGTTAGCGGGGCTACGCCCCCAGGGAAAAGAGGTTCTCTAATTAAGGAACTTCGCGAAAGCGTTGGAAAACCTCCCTCGAAGTACCGACACCGGCCTGGCTGAACGGTTAAGCAAGTATTGTACGGTGGGATTGATCCTGACTAATTCTTCATTTATGGTTTGAGGAGGGATTCGAGAAACAGTGGGAGCCATCCTGTTTAGACAAACTAAAAACCACTCTAAACTTGCAAGAGCATCATGCTGAGTGTTTCTTCTTCTCTCTCCTAATTGCAGCGACCAATCAACATGACTGGACTTAAGTTACTCCTAGATAAAAACAAACTGACAGGGCCAAACTACAAAGATTGGCTCAGGAATGTCACGATAGCAATCACTTATGACAAGCTGGGGTATCTTCTTACCACCAAAGCTCCCCCTGTCCCTGGTCCAACTTCCAGTGTCGCGGATAAGGAAATCCGCAAGACTTGGGAGATTGATAGCGCGAAGGCCAAGTGCCTCCTGCTTGCCTCGATGGACAACGAACATCAGAGGAGGCATGAGAATATGGACATGGAGTCCATATTGCTCCATACAAAAGAACTGTATGGAGAGCAATCACGTATCGCAAGATACGAAGCGTCGAAAAAGTTATTTTCGACAAGAATGGCCGTCGGATCATCAGTAGCCGAGCATGTGCTAAAGATGATCGGCTTCATTGAGGAGCTCGCTGACCTAGGGATCACATTGGAGAGTGAGCTATATACGGATATAGTTCTCCAGTCCCTTCCTTCCACTTACGCCCAGTTTATACTGAACTTCAACTTACAAGAAAAAGAGGTTGAACTTTCAGAGCTCCTCAACATGCTGAGGAGCGCAGAGGGCACCCTACAGAAAGGTAGGGAAACATCCACTTTGTTTGTAGGAGGATCATCTTCTTCTAGGTCCAAGGCGAAAGCCAAGGGAAAGAAGAAGAAGGCCCCCGCCAAACCAAGGGGCGGTGTTAGTAAAGTGGATACGAAGGGAAAAGCAAAAGCAACAAAGATAGCGGGGAAGCTTGTGGATAAGGAAGAATGCTTCTATTGTCATAAGAAAGGACACTGGAAGAATGATTGCAGGGCCTGGAAGGCCAGAACACAGGAATTGAAGCAGGTTGCAGCTTCAGCTTCAGGTGTGTATGTTATTGAAAACTGTCTTTCAATAAACTCTACTTCCTGGGTATTGGATACCGGATCAGGATCTCATATCTGTAATTCTTTGCAGGCGTTGAGAAACCGTAGGGTTTTGAAGGCAGGTGACATGACCCTCAGAGTTGCGAACGGAGCTAGCATGGATGCTAAAGCCGTGGGGGACTATCACCTGGGAATGTCAGATGGACATGTTTTGGTTTTGCGTAATTGCTTTTTTGTACCCAACGCAACTTGTAATATCATTTCTGTATCTTTAGTTTCTAAAGAAGGTTATGAATTTGCGTTTGTAAGTAATGTTGTAAACATTCACCTTAATCAAGTTTTGATTGGGTCAGGTACATTGAGTAATGGTATATACGTGTTAAACCAACCACAGATTTTCAACGTCCAGAATACACACAAAAGAAAGTCTCCGGAAATGAATCAGACTTTCTTATGGCATTGTAGATTGGGTCACATCAATGAGAGAAGGTTGACTAAGTTACATACAGAAGGATATTTGAATGCGTTCGAATATCAATCGTATGCCACTTGTCAATCTTGTCTCAAAGGAAAGATGACAAAGACTCCGTTTACTGGACAAGGAGTAAGAGCGAGCGAGCTCTTAGGACTCGTACACAGTGACGTGTGCGGTCCAATGTCTACACATGCCCGAAGCGGACATTCTTACTTCATTACATTTACGGATGACTTCTCAAGGTACGGTTATGTCTTCTTGATGAAACATAAGTCCGAGGCCTTTGGAAAATTCCAGGAGTATAAGAATGAAGTAGAGAAACAGACCGGCAAAAGTATTAAGATTCTAAGATCGGATCGAGGTGGAGAATACTTAAGTGCCGAATTCCTGAATTACTTAAAAGAGAATGGTATTCTCTCTCAGCTTACTCCTCCATACACTCCGCAACATAATGGTGTATCGGAGAGACGGAACCGAACCCTATTGGATATGGTTCGGTCCATGATGAGTAACGCTGAGTTACCGCGATCATTCTGGGGATATGCACTAGAAGCAGCTGCGTATCTCTTGAACAAGGCTCCCACCAAGACTGTGCCTACCACCCCATATGAGATGTGGACTGGGAAGAAACCCTGTCTTAAGTATCTTAAGGTATGGGGATGTCCAGCTTTTGTAAAAAAGCAGCATGCGGACAAGCTTGAGGCACGTTCAGTACAGTGTAAGTTTGTGGGATACCCAAGGAACTCTAGGGGGTATCTTTTCTATTCAGCTGAGGAACAAAAGGTCTTTGTTTCTCAGCATGCCCGCTTCTTGGAAACTGAGTTTTTGGAAACCCAGATAAGTGGGAACACAATAGAACTGGAAGAAGTTCCAGAACCACAGACTGTTACTGAAAGCTTAGTGGAACCAGAGGGTTCAACAGAACAGGACATTCCTGCGCCACTCCGCAGGAGTAGTAGGCAGACTCATCCGCCCGAGAGATACTGCGGTTTTCTCATAGACGGGGATAGAGAGGATTGCATCATAGATTATGATGAGCCTACTAGCTTCCAGCAGGCCGTTCAGAGCGTTGACTCAGTGAAATGGCTGGATGCAATGCGGACCGAAATGGAGTCCATGTACACCAACTAGGTATGGACGTTGGACATTGCTCCAGACGGGGTAAAACCCGTAGGATGCAAGTGGATCTTCAAAAGGAAGATTGGTGTAGATGGACAGGTTGAGACCTATAAAGCTAGGCTGGTAGCAAAGGGTTTTCGTCAAAGACCGGGCTTGGACTACGACGAAACCTTTTCTCCAGTAGCCATGCTGAAATCCATTCGGATCCTTCTTGCCATTGCTGCCTTCCACGATTATGAGATCTGGCAAATGGACGTAAAGACAGCTTTTCTAAATGGAAATTTAGAGGAGTGTGTCTATATGGACCAGCCAGAGGGTTTCAATCAGAGTGGGAGCAGCGGAAAGGTGTGCAAGTTGCTTAAGTCCATCTATGGACTAAAGCAGGCATCGCGGAGTTGGAACATCTGCTTTGATGAGACGGTCAAAGAATTTGGCTTTATCAAAAATCCAGATGAACCATGCATCTATAGTAGATTTGTAGCGAGAACTGTAGTATTCCTCGTTTTATACGTGGATGACATTCTCTTAATAGGAAATGAAATTCCTATGCTACAATCTGTCAAGGGGTTCTTGTCACACAGGTTCTCCATGAAAGACCTGGGTGATGCCTCATACATTCTGGGTATCCGGATCTACCGTGACAGATCCAAGAGGATATTAGGACTTTCACAGTCCAGGTACATCGACACCATACTGAAGAGATTCAGTATGGAAGATTCCAAGCGCGGTAACCTACCGGCTTGTCACGGGATCACCCTCTCTAAAGAGATGTCTCCCAAGACTGATTTGGAGAGGGATCGCATGTCTATTATACCCTACGCTTCTGCGGTAGGCTCTATAATGTATGCGATGTTGTGTACCAGACCGGATGTAGCTTATGCACTGAGTGTGGTAAGCCGGTATCAGTCAAACCCTGGGGAGAAACACTGGATAGCGGTAAAGAACATTCTCAAGTACCTGAGAAGGACTAAGGAGATGTTCTTGGTGTATGGCGGAAAAGACCTCCAGATCGAGGCCTTTGCTGACTCCAGCTTCCAGAGTGACAAGGATGATTCCAAGTCCATGTCGGGTTTTGTCTTTACCCTCAATGGAGGGGCGGTGTGTTGGAAGAGTTCCAAACAAGAAACCGTTGCAGACTCGACGATGGAAGCGGAATACATCGCTGCATCTGATGCCGCAAAAGAAGCTGTCTGGATGAGGAAGTTCTTGAAAGAACTTCAGGTGGTTCCGTCCATTGTTGATCCAATACCTCTGTATTGCGACAACAATGGGGCTATAGCTTTAGCGAAGGAACCCAGGTCCCATCAGAGATCCAGGCACATCTTGAGGAGGTATCACCTGATCAGGGAGATCGTAGATCGCCAGGAGATCGAGGTTCGGAGAGTCGCTTCAGAAGATAACACTGCTGATCCATTCACCAAGGCCCTGCCCCAGACTCAGTTCGAGCGGCTGATCGAGATGATAGGTCTTCGATACGCCAGTACATGGCCTTAGTGCAAGTGGGAGATTGTTAGTGTATATGCCCTAGAGGCCATTACTGTATCATACTAGTTTGTATATTACTTAATGGATGCTTGGGATATTCACCTTGTATATACAATCTTGCTCAAAATAGTAGTATGCTACTTGGTTTGTTTCTACTTCAATGTGTACTTGTGTTTATTTCAGTATATCACTTATACGCATTAGTGGAGCCCTTAGGATCTTTGCTTGATTACCAGCGTTGTGATGGCAGTCACACTAGTGGGGGCTGGGTAATCTATAAGCACATCCTTATTCAGGTCCCTGGTCGCAGGACTATCGAGACAGGGCATCGATACTCCGGAGTAGACCAGCGCATGCGCTTCTCATCCCAGTGTGGGAGACGGTCTGTCCCACAGCCGTCAGTACGTCGTACTTGAGATAGTATGCGGGTGCTCGTTAGGTTACGGGTACACTGGACAGGACTCGTCGGGAACTGACTAGTTGGTATTATACCTATCGTCAGTTATCAGTTCCCAGGTGACATGAGTACAGCTTAGTCCGCTGACTTGACACTGTCACTTCGCCTCGGGTGTGTTCCCACTGTACTTTGATCACTACCCTACCACGGCTCAAAGGAGTCGTGCAAACAGGTGGTGGTTGGGTGCAGTCCCGAAGCACTTGGAGGCAGTGACGGTTAGACAGGATTCGTCTCTCCCGGTATTGGGGGTTGACATCGCGCTGTGTCTAGGAGAGCCATTACACGAGTAGTCCCTAGCCAGGGCAAACGAGATATACTGGTAGGTTTCCAGTGTTATCTCAGGGTGTATTGGGCTTCACTCCGGCACGACTTGTACCGCTATTGGGGGACTGACGTTTACCGCCCCCTAGGCCCGCCATGCGATGTATCAGACGAACAGACCGGACTGTACGGAGAATGTCACGCTCAGGCTCAGTAGGAGTTCAGATGGGTTTCGCCTCGTCGGTCTTCTTGTCGGCATTACCTGGGGACCGTTACGCACAGCTAGTGCCGCTTGCGGTCTGTGGTTAAACCCACTGCCAGCGTAGTGTCGAGTCTTTAGAGTCCCACACAGAAAGCTTTTCGCCTTTAGGCAAAAGAGTAGAGGTCGCATGGTATTGCGACAGGTCGCATGGTTTTGCGACAGGGTTCGGTCACATCCGTGCACTTGTGCACGTACAGTGTCCGGACAGTTTACACTAGCGGGCTTTGGTTTAAGCCAGATCCTAGTGTACCTTATGGGATTGGATTTATCCAGTTTGCATTCGTGTTCCTCGGAACGCGGATGCGGGTGTGTATGCACAGTTGACAGGGAGGCAGAGGCAGCGGATTCTCATTAGGGTTGTTGACAGTTGACCGTTGACTTTTTGACTTTATGCTCAACCCTAATGAGAATATGATATGTGATTAACTATTATATTAATTAAGTGTTATGGTGATATGGTTGTTGACTTGTTGATTTTTGTTGACTTGTTGACTTTGGTGACTTGTTGACTTTTGTTGACTTGTTGACCGGTTGACTAGGCTTGACTAGTTGACCATCATGATAACCATGGTTATCATTTCATGCCAAAGACTTTTTCTTGCTTGCTCATTTGAGTAAAATGAGTGCATGACATGATAAGCTTATGGTTGCTTCAAACCATCACATAAGACTTTTTTGATATGATGAGTTATGATCATTTTGGATTATGAGAGGGTGAGAGACAAAATACTTGCTCATTCTTTCTTGCTCATTCTCTCTCTTGTTCTTGAGCTCTCCTCTTGCTCTCACCATCAACCTCTTGCTCCCTCTCTTGATCTATGGTTCTCTTGTCTCATGAGTTGAGAATCAAGAACCATAGATAAAATCCCATTCTAAATCATCTCTACTCATTCTAGTTCACTAGGTTTAGCAAACCAAGTGAACTAGTTTCTTCAAAGAACGAAGAAGGAGCTAAAGGTTGGAGCTTTCAAGTGGATCTATCTTCGGCGTACGGAGACAACGAGAAGGAGCCATCGAACCACCATCGGAGCTTGAAGAGAAGGAGTTCAAGTTTAGGTATAACCATCTTCATCCGAGTAGCTAAATATCTTTAGCTTAGTATGCTAGTTTTAGTTTAGGTAAAGATCCCGACCTAGCTTAGTCCATGTTGCCTCTTGCGTTAAAATTTTGATTTTATACCGTTTCCGCCTCCCCGTAAGAACCGGGGGTCGCAACGTGGACTTACACTGCTACCATGAAACCACCCCCAAAACCCTATCAAAACCAAACAAAACCTTCACTAAAAATGTTCCTCACCTCATCCTACACATCAAGGCATGATCAAATTTGAATCTTGAGCTCTTTTGGCCATCTAGGAATTTTATTGAGTTGCTTCTACAATATAAAACTCTCACTTTTTGATAAGCTTCTTGTGTTCTTGCATTCGCATCTAGTTTAAAGTTGATATATACATGATTTATGAACTTGGAAAATTCTAGGGTGAGATTTAGTGAGCTTTGGTGGGTGATATAAGTAGTGGTAGTGTAGTAGAGACCTAATTAGTGACTATAATCTCTTTAAGTGATAGATAAAGACCTGTTAGTGCAAGTAACCTTGGTCAAGACGAGTTTAGAATTTTCCGATATCGGTTTTTTTTATTATTGATGTTCAAATGAAATCTGGAGCTACTCAGGGACTCTGAAAATTTAATAGAGCATACTGTGAGATGTATAGACCAGTAGAAAGCAACCGTAGAAGCCCGAGCCCAAACCCCCATTCCCTGGCCGCAATTTTATTGCATTTGACCGCAATTGTCGGGTCGCTTTTGGAGTTTGGGTGTGGCATTTGTTCTGTAGCTCACTCATTAGATAACTAAGACTACCCTATACGCTAAAATGTCTAAAATTACCTTGAGAAAAATCTGGAGATATTTTACTTGATTTCTGTTAATATTTTGTGATATTTGAAAACTTTATTTTTGATATTTGAGTTTTGATTCGGTCGTTTGACGTTCGTACGTCGCGTCGGGGGTTGTTTTGTTGTTTTAGCATGTGTTGGCCATAGGTTCTAATCTATGTGTGCTTCGCTCACGATTTCAATTATGATTTGGATTTTCATACGATACGATATGGTTTGATTTATAGGTATGATCATGGTAGTTTCCTACACGACGAAAGAGAATAAGGCGTCCGTCGACATCGACTAGAGTGAGAATAATAGGTGTCTAGATGTATATCTATGAGGAAAGTCGGGTGGATGACGTATAACACCCCCACAACCATAGAATTAGGATATATATGTGTGTGTGTGTTAGATAAGTATACTTAGTCAATAGGTTTTGCTAGACTACCATATTCGTATAGGTCTATAATTAGTTGAATGATATACCCTTAGTACTATTCCTAGTCTGTGAGCTATATCTACTTATGTAAGTATATATATACACACATGATTACCTTATATGATATAAGTCTACTAATGATATGAGAATATTTTACGATATGATAATACGAGTCGATAAGATATGATATGATGATATGAGGGGATGTGATATGATATGAATACGAGATGACATGAGATGTTATATGAGGATATGAGATGAGATGATGTACGTGACTATAGATCCATGCTATTGATTTGATGATATCGTACGATGGATATTCCGTGCGTGATATGGTGAGGTTGGATCGCCGATATTTATTTTGACTCGAGAAAATCTTATTTAAAATCATGAAGTATATATTATGATATGTTTAGAGCCATACCTACTTTCAAAACTAACGAATCGTTACGCACTTTTAAATGATAACTTCTAGGAGACACTACGACTTTTCAAATGGTATCTTTTTCATAAAATATCGTAGCCCCTATTTGTTAGTTATATGTATACCATAGAGGCCATTATTGTACATGTGATGTATATTATAGTGGATGCTTGGATATACATAGAGAGGACTTTCTTGCTCGACATGATAGTATCTATCTGGTTGCACTTTTTCTTAACATGTTGACTTGTATTGTGATACTGTCTTGCTCTCACATGTTGATAAAGCCCTTAGGATGTGTACTTGACTACCAGGACTATGATGGAGATCATACTAGTGGGGTAAAAGGTAGTCCACTAGTACATCCTATAATTGTTCCTAGTCGATGGTGTATCGAGACAGGTCATCGATATTCCAGAGTAGACTAGCGTATACGCTTCTTAACCCATATGATTGGTGATGGATGATCCTACATCCATTGGTGTTTGACATCAAAGATGGTATACGAGTGCTCAGTGGAGACTGGGTACACTGAACGGACTCGCCGAGAACTTCTAGTTGGTATTATACCTATCGTCAGATAGCAGTTCTCTGGTGACACTGGTATAGGTTAGTCTGTAGACCCGAGATCGTCATAGAGTCTTGTGTGATTCCCACTGTGCTTTGATTTCCACCTTACCATGTTCAAGAGAATGTGCAAAACGGTGGCTTTTGGGTACAGTCCCGAATCACATGGAGGCAATGAGCGATAGGAGGGGATTCGTCTCTCCCGGTATTGAGGGTTGATGTTGTGCTGTGCTCGATTGGCTATAACAGGAAGTACCTGGTCAGGGCTGATACGGAGATTTATTGATAAATGTTATCAGTAGTTTCTCGACCCGTTATGAGCCTCACATTGGCACGACAAATCGGTTACTGGGGTCTGACGTTTACCACCCATAGACTGGATATGCGACATTTCAGACGAAGAGACCGAACTGTATGGTAGTGTTACTGACAGGCTTTACAGGAGTAAGAGCATGCTTGCTTGTTGATCTTCTGATCGCAATACCCGGATAGCCGTTACGTCCAGCTAGTACCGCTGACGGCTTGTGGGTGCTTGATATGATCATCACCTACTGCCGGCGTATTAACGAGTCTTAAGAGTCCTACACAGAGGTTTACTGGCTCAGGCAAAATGAAGTGTAGGGTTCCTAGGCACTCACAAGATGTCTCACAAGGCATCAACCATCCCAATTTCAAATTTTACGGGTGCCGAGAAACCCTAATACGGATCGTTAACTAGAATTTTAGGCGAAACTAGAACTAGTAAACTACTTTACTAAGAGAACGGAAATACAACCTTTGTAGATCCGGTCCTCCACCTCCATAGCTCCGCAATGAAGTCTCCTCGCTGTCCAAATCGGATCTTGGACTCTAGTGTCGGCTTCATCGGAGAAATGGACGGGCTAGGTCGTCGACTACGATGCCGAAGATGATCTACGTCGAAGCATCACAAGATCAAGCTCCCACTTCACCAAGTCATGAAACTTGTGAAGAAAACACACTCTACTACATGGCAAGAGGTAGAGGATGAAGAAATAGGAAGTGGGTTCACTTTAGAATTGGATTTCTCACTCTTTTTCTCACTTTGCCATTGATGAAGGCAAGGTTTCTTTTCTAGAAGAAGAAGAAGAAGAAGATGAAGATATTATGATAAGTTATTTTTCAAAAAGAAAATAATGAGAATACTTATCAGAATCCAACCATGGTCAAGTGTAGAGAATAGACTAGGGTTAAGTGGAATGGTTAGGGTTAAGCATGAGACAAAATGGTCACTAAGTCAAAGCTTCAAGAAGCTTCAACAACAAACAAAGTTAGCCACCATTTTCTCTTTATGCTTATCATTTTCCAAAATAAATAAACAAATAAATAAATGAATAAGAAAATGAAAAACAAAACCCTAACCATTTAAATAACCATGGTTTAATCTTTACACATACTCAAGTAAGCATGTATCATCAAAACATGATACAATCAAGTGCACAAAAGTATATCACATATACAACTTGTGAACTTCAAGTGAGAAAATCCATTTAAAATGAACCAATACTAGTTAATGCAAAGTAATATATCAAATATATAATTATACATTAAATCATTAAATCAACACTTGATTCAATGATCCGGTCATGTCGCACATAACCGACTAGTATCCTGTGTATCGGGTTATCGAATCAATACTTGATTCGATAACTAGGTTATAGTGCATACAACCAATCGATACATTCATCGCGAGAATGAAATACGGTATCACATACACGCATTATTCTCGGTCCCGCACATATCTCATATGCGCTCCTATTTCGTTTCGCTTGAGCCAGGAAACCTCTGTGTAGGACTCTAAAGACTCCTCAATTCGCCGGCAGTAGGTGATGATCATATCAAACACCTACAAGCCGCAAGCGGTCTGCTAAACATAACAGCCACCCGGGTATTGAGTGATCAGAAGATCGACGAGCAAGCCCGCTCATACTCCTGTGAATCCAACCAGTAACACTTACCGTACAGTCCGGTCTCGTCGTCTGATATGTCGCATATCTCGCCTAGGGGTGGTAAACGTCAGACCCCAATAGCTCGATAAGTCGTGTCGATATGAGGTCTATAACAATTCGAGAAACTACTGGTAACACTTACCAGTAAATCTCAGCAACCCTGGCCAGGGATTTCCTGTTATAGCCAATCGAACACAGCGCAACATCAACTCCCTATACCGGGAGAGACGAATCCTCTCCTATCGCTCATTGCCTCTATGTGACTCGGGACTGTACCCAAAAACCACCGTTTTGCACGCCCTCTTGGACGTGGTAAGATGGAAATCAAAGCACAGTGGGAACCACACAAGACTCTATGACGATCTCGGGTCAACAGACTACTCTGTACCAGTGTCACCAGAGAACTGCCATCTGACGTAAGGTATAATACCATCTGGGAGTTCTCGGCGAGTCCGTCCAGTGTACCCAGTCTCCACTGAGCACCCGTATATCATCTCTGATGTCAAACACCAATGAATATGGGATCATCCATCGCCCATCTGTATGGGTCGAGAAGGTATACGCTAGTCTACTCTGGTATATCGATGCCCTGTCTCGATACACCCACGACTAGGGACCTTGAAGGATGTACTTATGGACTACCATGTCCCCACTAGTATGATCTGCATCATAGTCCAGGTAGTCAAGTACACATCCTAAGGGCTTTACCAACATGTAACAGAGAGACAATCAGTATACACGTTAAGGTAAAGAGTAACCAGATAGCATACTATCATGTCGAGCAAGAAAGTCCTCCCTATATATGTCCAAGCATCCACTACATTATACATCATATGCATAGTAATGGCCTCTAGGGCATACATATAACTAACAATCTCCCACTTGCACTAGGGCCATCTGATAGCAGTGGTTGTAGTATCTCATACTCAACCATCCCATAAAAGTCTCTCTTTGGGAACAGGCCTTTGTGAGTGGATCCGCTGTGTTGTCCTCTGAGTCTTCTCTCCTAACCTCGATCTCCTTGGAGATCAACCATCTCCATGTTCAGGTGACACTGCCTTAGAATATGTCTGGATCACTGATGGGATCGGCGTTCCTTGGCATAAGCTACAACTCCATTGTCTCACAATGGTTGGAACCTAGTTCATCTCATGAACCTATATACACCCAAACAGCATCTTTGGTAGCATCTTAAGTAGCGATGTATCCAGCCTTAATCGTCTAGTATGCCACGGTATCTAGCTTGGAACTCTTCCAACATACCGTCCCTTTACTGAGGGTAAAGACAATGCCTGCGACTGACATTCAGTCGTCATTATCACCCTGGAACCCTTCCGGTGATTCTCCTCAGGATCGATTGATACCATCTCACTACAACTAGTGAGAATCCTAACATCCAATTAGATCTATCTCATAGATCCAAAAAACACAGGATTTAGGAGGTATAACTTTGATCCTATATGGAGAATTATTGTGATAAGCGGAGATTGATCGAGCGTAGCATAGGAAACTCCTTCCCTATCAAGAGCATGTCATCCACGTACTCTACGAGGATCGTCACTTACTCCCTACTACCCTTTTGTTTATACAAGGTTCATCTACCATTTTGATGATGTCAAACTCTCTGACTAACACATCAAAACAGATGTTCCAACTCTGCGATACCTGCTTTACCCTATAAAGCATCTTGTACACGTTTCCGCTGCTCCCACTGTCTACGAAACCCTCTGGCTGTGTACTTATAGACTTTCTCTTCTAAAACATCATTTAGAAAAGCAGTCATGGCACCCAACCGCCAGATATCGTAGTCATGGTATGTAGCCATGGCAAGTAGGATCTGGATGGACTTAAGCATAGCCACTTGAAAAGGTTTCATCATTATCCACGCCTGGTCGATGACGAAAACCTTTAACAAGTCTAGCTTTGAAAGTCTCAACTTTTCTATCTACACCAAGTAATCTTCTCAAGATATACTTGCTCCTGATGGGGATTTAACCCTTCAGATATAGCAACCAAAGTCCATACTTTGTTGGTGTACATGGATTCCATCTCAGATCGCTAAGCATCCAGCCATTCTTACAGAGTCCTACTCCAGATGGCCAGCTCGAAAATAGTTGGGTCATCATCTCATGATGCAATCCTTGCCCCTACTATCATCGAGAAACCGAATTATCTCTCAGGTGGGTGAGGAACCCTACTAGATCGGCGGAGAGGCTGAGGTTCGTTGGTTACTATTGAATCCTTTGGTTCTATCAAATCATTATCTGCAGTTTTGTATAGCTGGAACCTTTCCAGTTCTACATTACAGACCTTGCCTCGAGCTTGTCCGGTTTTTGCTTTTAGACATAGGCCGGTCAACCCCAAATCTTAACTAGCTTAAGACATGGGCTCTTCCCTTTCCATATCACATATGAAGTGGTAGGCAACTGATTTGATTGGAACCCTATTCAATAGGTATGCAGCTTCTCAAGTGCATAACTCCCAAGAGGAAATAGGTAACTCAGTAGTACTCATCATAGAGCACACCTTATCATATAGGGTGTGATTGCTCCGCCCCGATATACCATCGTGCTATGGTGTATACGGAGGAGTAATGCTGAGAGAGAATCTCATTTTCCTTTAGAAAAGTCCAAGAATTCCGTGCTCAAGTATTCTCCTCCTTGATCTCATCATAGGACATAATACTTATACCCGTATTTTGGTTCTCTACTTCTATCTTATATTCCGTGAATATCTCAAAAGGTTCGGACTTGTGTTTCAACAGGAACATATGTCTGAATCTTGAGAGATTATCAGAGAATGTAACGAAGTACTAAAAACCAGTCCTGGCATATGTAGACAGGGGACCTTACATACATCAACATGTATCATCCCAAGAGTTCACTATCTCTTTCTCTGTTTCCAATAAACAGAGCTATGGTCATCTTATCTCTGTGACATGACTGGCAAGTTTTCACAAGATGTAAATTCAAACAGATTTAAATATGCATCTATGTACAACTTAGCTAGTCGGGTCGCATTGATATGACCTAGTCTACAATACCTCAAGAAGGATCCATTAATTTCTGAACTCTTCCTCTTGTGTGTGTTCCGTATACTAAGAACTGTAGTTTGATTTAGAACATTAACGCTTTTAGATAACGTGCCTGAACCGATCAACTTTTGATATAGGAAATGTTCAAAACATTATCCAACGATACAAAATTTTATCATTTCTTTACTAATAAAGAGATAGATACGATTTTGTATATCAGGTTCGGTATCTAATAACATTCGTTCAGAATCAATGTATTTGTAATACAGGGTGACAGTGACCAATAGACTTGGCTGCAACACTTGCCCCGTTTTCTGTCTCATAAAACTTATCACCCGTTCTCGGTTCTCTCCCTTTCTGTAGCCCTATGTAACAGATTACATATCTGGGATCCTGATCTGGTATCACATACCCAGGACGTAAAGGATACTGAGAAACAGTTCTGTATAATGAACATACCCGAAGATGATGCATCAGCATGCACTCTCTTCGATTGGGCGGCATAGGAATTCTGGTAATCCCCAATTTCCTGCTCTGTCTTATAACAATTATAAGTTGGAGCGGGACCAACGTTCCCCAGCTCAGTATAACAAGCGGGTTTGGTCAAATATCCGTATTATTATCTTGATTAAGGTGTGATATGGTCGCTACCAGGAGAGAGAGAGAAGAAAACACTCAGCGTGCGCTCTTTCAATAATAGATTGGTTATTATTTTATCTAATCAGGATGGCTCCCACTGCTTTTTATCAAATCTTCCTTCAAACCCTAAAAGGAAAGACTAGCCGGGATTAATTACACACTACAAGTTCGCCAATCTTTCAGCCAGGCCAGTGTCGGTACGTTGAGGGAGGTCCCCCGTGCTTTCGCACGAACCTAATTAATGTAAACCTCGTTTTCCAGAGGCGTAACCTCGTTGACACCTTTCTAGACACCTACTTGATCGGCTAATTGTAATGTGTAAAACTCTCCCAGGAGTAACAATTACTCGCAGCGGGTATCGGGATCCAACTATCTCATAGAAGGTATGCAATCTCATTGCAAATTTCAACACTTGAAATTCCCGATAATATTTTGCCCCTAGCGTGCTATGACCTTGACGCATGCCAAACAACCCATAGTCTGCTAGTCAAGTTCAACCCGTACATTTCTTGATTGAATTAAACCCACCCGCACGACCCTTGACGCATGCCAAACAACGCCGTACGAATACCCTAATCCAATCGCATCGTATGCTTGCAGATACGCACTAGTTAGCTACCGTACACTACGCCTTGACGCATGCCAAACAACCGTAGCACGAATACTAACTAGTACTTATCTGAAATGATGGAGGGCTACGACAGGTTTTTCTGAAAACCTATTGCGTAATGAACTTGATATCGTTGTAGAATCAAATGATTTTGAAAATGGAGTGTTTTTTAGGCTTTTCTAGTTTTGCTAAAGGAGTCATTCCCGGTGAAGGGATCGTCGGTCCTTTCCTCGTCGAATGAGGTGCGGGATATATCATATATATCACTGTGCAAAGCAAAAATACTTAAAAGCAATCAAAAGACAAACCGAGTGTGTAGCATCTGCCAGTTTTTGCTAAAGGAGTCACTCCCGGTAAAGGGATCTCGGTCCTTTCCTTATCGAATAAGGTGCAGGATATATCATATATACCGCTGTGCAAAGCAAGAACTGTAGCTACCTGTTTTATTTTGAAATTCGATTCTACAACATCTTAGGTTTCTTTTCTTTCATTAATCACATTAATGAAGTCCCATCATTTAAGTACCTAAACATCACAGATAAATACGACGTACACTTATGCCATCCGCATTCGCCTCGATGTCCCCTCGTGCACCGTTAGGTTAGGTAACTAACGGCAGAGCAGGGCAGGGCTAGCGCGGGTGTAAAACATAAGTAACGTCTATATAATATATCATATATACTATATAAAGTATCTATCACAGAACATCACATGATCACATCACAGATATCGCAGCAGAAGAATCATATGAAGTATTGGATATACTAGGACGTCCGTGTTTTCAATACGAGCCAGTATAAAACACGGATTCCACGGTCGTGATGAATAGCCAAACCCACACCCCTAGACCCCTACGAGAGCGGAAAGCAACCCTACCAATTCTAGGGTTAGGAGACCCGGACTCGACTCCTCGAGATGGTCTCCCACTGGACTCCAGAACCCGGTTACTTGTGCTCCCCTCCTTGGGTCTATCCTAGTGCGGAAAAGTAAATAATATACAAAAGGTGACATCTTCCGCAACCTGAAAGTGCCCCAATAAAAGAATATTACATACAAGTTTTTACATGAATGAAAATGAAAAACACTCATCTCACATAAAAACCCCCGGCTATTCAAACACGACAATTCAATATAACATATCCAGCAACACATAACATCACATGTCATCAACGTAAGTAAATATGTCCATCCCAATTGTCGTTGACATATAACAACGAAACCGGCGATATCACATATTACACTTACGGTCACAGAAAAGAAATTGTAAAACTACAACAGTTGGAATCCGCAACCTCCATAGACATCTCATGCCTAATCAAATGAATTCCTTAGACATCACATGCCTAACAATTATAAACCCCGCATTTTAGTCTCATTATCGAAAACTCTTTTCAATATCAAGCCGGGCAATTCAACAAGATTCCCGACATCCTGATCGAATGCTCGTCGAAAACTTTAGTAGACGGCCGCACCCCCGATACCGTCGACGAAGTGCACCAAGGCGGAACACCGCTACCGCGAGCACCCGAACGGATGCTTTCGGCGACGGGGTTCTCCTACAGTCACTTGGTCGGGGCTATGGAGCGAGGCTGTCTATTAAGTTTACCCGGCGAGTATCCGCGTACGCTACGTGATTGCGACGGACTTTTGATCACATCAAAATTCCGTGGCAACCGATCAAGTGAGACTAAACTGTTATGTTTATAACATTCATTCAGTTATCTCATAACTTCTTGTGAATTCCAATTGTTGTATCACATTCCAGATAAACAGAAAATGTTAAACTTTCCGATCGAACAGTCGAACACCCAAGTTTTCCCGATACAGATCAACACATGAAATAAGTCTAAAAACATTCAGTTGTGCCTCAGTACCAACGGTCCAGCCATAGAAGGGTCAAGCCAACGCCTCACATGTGGCACGCCGTACTGCCCCAAACCCGAAGGTTCAAAGGGCAGTTCAAGACGGTCACATAATCGAGTTAAGGTTTGTTGTCTTCTAGAGGGACCATCGCGTTACTTGCACTACTTAGAACGTCTTTAAACCTCGGAAAAATCCAACACTTGGAAATTTTCCGGCAGGGGAATGATTGGGTATTTATATCCGGTCGAACTTTTTAACATATTCAAAAATCATCCGGAAAGACACATAGACAGAGTTTGACAATACGATCGAATAAACGAATCCCCAAAACAACCCCAGAAAATTCAACTCTTGAATAATATTTAAAAATACCCTGAGAACTCAGCACTGAATAAAGGAAGTTACTGTGCAAAATTGGGTGGGTGACGTCATCATACGGCCGCGGAACCGCCGCAGAAGCCAGGCTTCTGCCGCGGTTCCGCCGCACTTTGGAGGAATCATGCACACGTGTTGCACAGTAATTCTTAGGATTCCCTTCTTATTTTTCTGCATATTTTTAATTTGGAAAAATCCCAGTTTTTAGAAAAAGTCCAGAGAGCTACTTTGGGGTAAGGGTTTTGGTTCGATCGGGTTTCAAACGTCGTCTACTCATCGCCTAAAGCTCTAGCTAGGCTCTGATACCACTGTAGGGTTCCTAGGCACTCACAAGAGGTCTCAAAAGGCATCAACCATACCAATTTCAAATTTTACGGGTGCCGAGAAACCCTAATACGGATCGTTAACTAGAATTTTAGGCGAAACTAGAACTAGTAAACTACTTTACTAAGAGAACGGAAATACAACCTTTGTAGATCCGGTCCTCCACCTCCATAGCTCCGCAATGAAGTCTCCTCGCTGTCCAAATCGGATCTTGGACTCTAGTGTCGGCTTCATCGGAGAAATGGACGGGCTAGGTCGTCGACTACGATGCCGAAGATGATCTACGTCGAAGCATCACAAGATCAAGCTCCCACTTCACCAAGTCATGAAACTTGTGAAGAAAACACACTCTACTACTTGGCAAAAGGTAGAGGATGAAGAAATAGGAAGTGGGTTCACTTTAGAATTGGATTTCTCACTCTTTTTCTCACTTTGCCATTGATGAAGGCAAGGTTTCTTTTCTTGAAGAAGAAGAAGAAGATGATGAAGATATTATGATAAGTTATTTTTCAAAAAGAAAATAATGAGAATACTTATCATAATCCAACCATGGTCAAGTGTAGAGAATAGACTAGGGTTAAGTAGAATGGTTAGGGTTAAGTATGAGACAAAATGGTCACTAAGTCAAAGCTTCAAGAAGCTTCAACAACAAACAAAGTTAGCCACCATTTTCTCTTTATGCTTATCATTTTCCAAAATGAATAAACAAATAAATAAATGAATAAGAAAATGAAAAACAAAACCCTAACCATTTAAATAACCATGGTTTAATCTTTACACATACTCAAGTAAGCATGTATCATCAAAACATGATACAATCAAGTGCATAAAAGTATATCACATATACAACTTGTGAACTTCAAGTGAGAAAATCCATTTAAAGTGAACCAATACTAGTTAATGCAAAGTAATATATCAAATATATAATTATACATTAAATCATTAAATCAACACTTGATTCAATGATCCGGTCATGTCGCACATAACCGACTAGTATCCTGTGTATCGGCTTATCGAATCAATACTTGATTCGATAACTAGGTTATATTGCATACAACCAATCGATACATTCATCGCGAGAATGAAATACGGTATCACATACACGCATTATTCTCGGTCCCGCACATATCTCATATGCGCTCCTATTTCGTTTCGCTTGAGCCAGGAAACCTCTGTGTAGGACTCTAAAGACTCGTCAATATGCCGGCAGCAGGTGATGATCATATCAAACACCCACAAGCCGCAAGCGGTCTGCTAAACGTAACGGCCACCCGGGTATTGAGCGATCAGAAGATCGACGAGCAAGCCCGCTCATACTCCTGTGAATCCAACCAGTAACACTTACCGTACAGTCCGGTCTCGTCGTCTGATATGTCGCATATCTCGCCTAGGGGTGGTAAACGTCAGACCCCAATAGCTCGATAAGTCGTGTCGATATGAGGTCTATAACAATTCGAGAAACTACTGGTAACACTTACCAGTAAATCTCAGCAACCCTGGCCAGGGATTTCCTGTTATAGCCAATCGAACACAGCGCAACATCAACTCCCTATACCGGGAGAGACGAATCCCCTCCTATCGCTCATTGCCTCCATATGACTCGGGACTGTACCAAAAAACCACCGTTTTGCACACCCTCTTGGACGTGGTAAGATGTAAATCAAAGCACAGTGGGAACCACACAAGACTCTATGACGATCTCGGGTCAACAGACTACTCTGTACCAGTGTCACCAGAGAACTGCCATCTGACGTAAGGTATAATACCATCTGGGAGTTCTCGGTGAGTCCGTCCAGTGTACCCAGTCTCCACTGAGCACCCGTATATCATCTCTGATGTCAAACACCAATGGATATGGG
The DNA here is from genome assembly GCA_030015575.1 of Agapanthus africanus. NCBI lineage: Eukaryota > Viridiplantae > Streptophyta > Magnoliopsida > Asparagales > Amaryllidaceae > Agapanthus > Agapanthus africanus. Next base: position 164,467,955 of record JASDDO010000001.1, read on the forward strand.
ATCATCCATCGCCCATCTGTATGGGTCGAGAAGGTATACGCTAGTCTACTCTGGTATATCGATGCCCTGTCTCGATACACCCACGACTAGGGACCTTGAAGGATGTACTTATGGACTACCATGTCCCCACTAGTATGATTTGCATCATAGTCCAGGTAGTCAAGTACACATCCTAAGGGCTTTACCAACATGTAACAGAGAGACAATCAGTATACACGTTAAGGTAAAGAGTAACCAGATAGCATACTATCATGTCGAGCAAGAAAGTCCTCCCTATATATGTCCAAGCATCCACTACATTATACATCCTATGTATAGTAATGGCCTCTAGGGCATACATATAACTAACATGAAGTAGGAGCAAATATGTGATATGTGCGGGACCGAGTGTTGGATATAGTACCCTCAAAGTCAATTATTAGATCGCAGGCACGTGATTGCAATGATTGAGGAAAGTCCTATGCCGGTAGGACAGTCTTACTCAAGATGATAGTATGTTATCTGGTTTATCTTTGTCATCGTGTACGTGCTTTAGGTGATGTTACAGATCACTATTACATATTGATAGAGCCCTTAGGATTCTTGCTTGACTACCAGCAGTATGATGGCGATCATATACGTGAGAGTTGGGTAGTCTATAAGCACATCCTTAAAGTGGTCCCTAGTCGTGGGAGTTTCGAGACTGGGTATCGATACTCCATTAGTAGACTAGTGTATACAGTCGAAACCCCGACGAGGGGCGTGGCTGGTCTTACAAGCCATTGGTGTCAGTTGGTTCACCTAAGATATATACAGGTGCTCATTGGGTTATGAGTACACCGGACAGGATTCGCCGGGAATATGCTAGTTGGTATTATACATAGCGTCAAATAGCAGTTCCCTGGTGATGTACAGTTTAGTTCATCGACCTGAGATCGTCATTTTTCTCATGTGAGTTCCCACTGTGCTTTGATTATTACCCTACCACGGCTCAAAGGAGTCAAGAAAACAGGTTTTAGTTGGGTACGGTTCCGAGCCACATCGAGGCAGTGAGCGGATCGGCAGGGGTTTCGTCTCTCCCGGTATTAGGGGTGAGATCGCGCTGTGTCTAGGAGAGCCATTACACGAAGTCCTTAGCCAAGGAAAGTGAGATTTACTGGTAGGTATTCTAGTAGTATCTCAGGGTGTTCTGGGATACACTCCGACACGACTTGTACCGCTTTTGGGTGTTTGACATTTACCAGACCCATAGGCCCGACATGCGATACTCATAGACGAACGGACCGGACTGTGCGGATATTGTCACTGACAGGCTGAGTAGGGTGTGAGTATGAGTTCACTCATCAGCCTCCCTTTTGGTCAGTACCTAGGAGCGCGTTACGTACAGCTAGTACCACTGACATGCTAGTGGTTAAATCCACAGCCAATGTATTAACGAATCTTTAGAGTCCCCCACGGATAGTTTTCCCAAGTTTCGGGCGAAACGTTGTAGAGGCCGTATGGTATTATGGCAGGGTTCGTTCATTTATGTGCACTTATGCACAGGTCATGATCGGACGGATCATACTAGTGGGCTTTGCTTTAAGCCAGATCCTAGTATTAGATTTGTTGGATTACTTTCGTCTCATCGTATTCGCATTCAGTCGGAATGCGGATGCGGGTATGTATATACAGGTGAGGGGTATCCTTGTGATCCGTCACGAATTTACTTTATTAGATGCCATTCTCTTTTTATTGTTGTAAACATTTGTATAAATGTTTACATATGGAAATTTGAGCTCAAAGTCATGATGAGGAGCATTTGTTGTGACACATGCATAGGTGATGACTCATGGTCTCTTTATTTGTACATATGTCACATTTTGGATTGATTTAGTGTGTTGAAATGATAAGAGGAGAGATAGAGGGCAGCCATATGGCTTGGGGTTTGCTCTTGTGTTTATGATTCTAGCTCACTCTCATTATTATTCCAACACAATAACAAAATAAAGCTCTTCTTCTTCCTCTTTCTTCTTGAGCTCAATATCTCCATTAATGGCATCATCTTAATCCTCCATCCATACACTCTCATGTGTTAAGAATCAATGGGTGTTTGAGACAAAGTTATCACACACATTCTCTACATCACCTTGGACATGTCGGCTAGCAAACTTCATGTTCGAGTTGCTTCGGTTTGAAGCGGGAGCCCGTAAAATGACTTCTTGACGTGGTACCCTTCCGATGAGGAGACCGGAGATCGGAGATGTCGCGAGGAGCTAGGGATGGTGGCTAAAGACCGAAGGACACGGATCGATCGGTATAGCTTTTCTAACCATTCTCTAGTTAGCTAGTTTGTATTAATAGTTCGATCCGGGTGAAAGACTATGATAGCGCCAGTTTTGTAAAAGGTTTTTGTTCCGCGTTTCGCCTAGGATTGATGGCCGGGGCACAACCGTAGACTTACATGGTATCAGAGCTACGCCATTAACCCTTTACTAGCTTGTTCTAACTTGTTTAAAACATCGATCGAACGAAATTTCCAAAACCGCGATTCCACTTTATGCAGTTTCTGTCGAAATTTTTTTGTCGTCAAAAAATTATTTTGAGTATGTCAGAAAATCATGCAGGCATTTTAAGACTACTGTAGAAATTTGGTAAACTGATACCACAAGAACGCCGCGGAACCACGGCATAACCCATGTGTTGGCCGCGGTTCCGCCGTCGTTTTCGGGCAACAGTGTACCATTTTTCTTCTCGGTGTCTTTCATATGGAATTGTGGTTTCTGGAATATTTTTTTTGGGCCCAGATTTTGTTTAAGTGCTGGATTTGTACTTGGGGCTCACTTCGGGAAATTTTGTCAATTGAAATTTTAAATAAGTTAGTTCACAATACTTACATTACTATCTGCGACCGTGAATGTCATTCGAGTGGTAAATCTTGTCTAATTGCTATAGATCTTTTAGACGTGTTTACGAACGTGACATTCACGTTGATGTTCTGTGTTGTGCTGTGATGTTGCGAATTTGTCATGGTGGATAGCTTGGTGCAATGTTAGTACAGTTTAGTTTTATTTTTACATTTGATATCGTGGGGCGAGCGTCCGACGTGTGGACTGCTGTCACTGTCTGTTTGTATATTATTCTTTTGGGGCACGACCGGGTTGAGGTCGATGTACCCGTTGTATATATTTTTCTTTTCTGTACTAGGATTACCCCGTGAAGGAGTGCACGGATAGCTGGGTTCTAGAGGGCAACGGGCCAACATCTCATGGCTTTGAGATGGAGAGGGCTTCACTAGAATTGGCGGGCTATTCGCCGCACTCGTAGGGGGTATAGGTTGACCCAAGATGGGGTGCTTAAGTTACCGGATTCCGTGAAGTGCTGGGTAGTCCATTCACTTTGTTGAAGGGGGCTGCCTCGTTTCAGGTTTTGGTGGGTAACTTGCCGCGCCCGTAAGGGTCTAGGATTTCATTACACAGGCTATCCACCACGACTAGGGAATGTTCGGGTTTCACTTGCGGCTCAAAAGAAATCCGGGGAATCCCAGATTATCTGTATTATTTTGTAATGCTTATTACTTTTCTGTAATGTTGCATTTATCACGCCATGAGCGATTATTATATATTGATATATATACTAGTAGATGTTGTATATGTTTTACATCCGCGCTAGTCAGTCCCCGCTCTGTCGTTAGTTAAGTAACCTAACGGGTGATGACGGGACCCGGTGGCGAATGCGGATGGCATATACGTACATCATATTTTCGTTCTTTATTGGTGTGATCAATTGATGGGACTGCATTGATTCGGATAAATGCAAGCTAAATAAACATGTTTGATGTTGTTGGAACAATTTTCAAAAAGCTGTTATTGTGAGGACGTTCACTTTTGTTTTGCACAGTGGTATTCGGTATGAATATCCTGCACCTCATTCGACGAGGCAAGGGCCGAGATCCCTTTATTGAGAGTGACCCCTTGGACAGAAGTTTGCATCAGGGTAATAACTTCACTATAGTCGATTACTTTTTTGCTTTTCATCGCGGTATTCATTTGGAATATCCTGCACCTCATTCTACGGGGAAAGAGCTGAGATCCCTTCATCGGGAGTGACCTCTTTAGCAAAGGTTTTCGCCACTATATTTTTGTAAAAAGCTATCCGGTTCCTTAAACGATATCAACTTCATTACGTTAAAGGTTTTTCGCCGAAAACCATTCGTAGCCCTCCGTCATTTGAGAAAAGGTAGCACTTAGTATTCATGCTATGTATGTTGGCCTTCGTCAAGGCATAGTGTATGGTAGCTATTTGTTACTTTTCTGTTGCATAGATAGATGCGTTAGTTTGGGATAGTCGTACTACTATTGTGGCCTTTGTCAAGGGTATGTACGGGTGGGTTCAAATTAACCTGGATAATGACGGGTAGAACTTGACATGTGACTTATGATATGTTGGCCTTCGTCAAGGTCATAAGAGCATGGGGTCAAAATCATATCGGGAGGTTTTAAAGAACTGAAACTTGCTAAGCATGGCGCATACCTTCTGGAGTGTGATAACGTGAGTGGATTCCGTCACGTTATCATATGATGATAGTTGGATCCCGATTCCCACTGATGAGTTGGTTTACTCCTCGGTGATCCCGACTAATTCTTCTTTCAGGTTTGGAGGAGAATTTGAGGTTACAGTGGGAGGCATCCTGATTAGATAAAGTGATTAACCATTCTGATCTAGGTTATAGTGCACGCAGAGTGTTTCTTTTCTCTCTCTCTCTGGTAGCGACCATGGCCTGACCCTACACTATAACTCGGTAACCAAGTTAACCGAACTTTCTTAAAACACTGGCTTTTGGATTGTCTGAGTTGCATACATCATTGCCACTCCTTCTTTTACCCTTTGCATTTCTCCAGAACACCCTGTATCACTACGAACATCCACTTCCATTAGATAAATCCGTCGTATGGTTATATACGAACTCGAAGGAACTTGTTCCAGATTCGAGGATGGATTCTGGTTCTGGAGAGATTGAATTGGACTATTCAGTTGTCTTTTCCTTTTTCTTTCTCTCAGGTTATGAGGGCTCCTAGGATTAGGAGAGGGTACACCTATTGCGCTTATTGGATAGTCTTCTTCCAAACCATAGGCAGGTGCCGAAAGGTAGGGAATGAAGAAAACCAATTAGCCTAAGTGTGGTGTACAGAAGATAATAAGTAAAGACAAATAAAGGGATTAGAAAGAGGACAAAGTAAATTGCAATTGCTATCATTCACGACCAAACCACATATTTCATCGCCACTCCTACTTCACCTTGGTATTTCTCCAAAACACCCCGTATCACTACGAAGATCCACAGTTATTGGATATTCCATTGTATGGTTATATACGAACTCGAAGGAACTTGTTCCAGTTCGGGGATGGATTCTGGTTCAGGAGAAATAGGAATAAGGTTTATTCAGTTGTCTTTTATCTTCACCTTCTCTCAGGTTACGAGTACTCCTAGGATTAGGAGAGTACACCTATTATGCTTATTGGATAGTTTTCTTCCAAACCATAGGCTGGTGCCGAACGGTAGGGAAGGAAGAAAACCATTTAGCCTAAAGGGGTGTATAGAAGGTAATGAGTAAAGATGAATAAAGGGATTTGGAGAGATAGAAAAGAAATATACGGTTACAGTTGTGAATCTGGATAATGGAAGAGGCATTACTAGGAATACCAGGATACCCCATTGAAACATTTCAATGCTTCAGTTTCACTGTGTACTGTTAAAAGAAAACTGATTTCCCAATTAGCCCTTGCTCCAGGGTATGTATTTACCAGGTATGATTCTCACATCTGTATGGTTTTACAGATGATGAGTGGGAGTAAGTTATTGGGAATTAGGTGATCATTCTCATTATATCGGGATTCATTGTAATTAGTGATATTTGAGGAAATCGCCTGGGTTTTTGCCGGACGGCAAATATTTGGTTTTGAATATCCGTTGTTATGAACCAATTTCAAACTTATATATCTGTATGTTTATTTTATAAAGTGAGATATAACTTTTTGAAATTATGTCCATGACATTTACCTATATCAGTTGATGGTTAGGTAAGGAGCATTCAACAGCGGTGTAATTCTTCATAACCATAGTACAGTTTTCAACCTACGACGCACAGGGTTTGAGTTATTCAACTCAATAGACTTATACAGAGTATTGTATGTTGTCCAGTGTCCATTAGGACAAAAGGGGTTGGTACTCATACTATATTCTGTTTACTTGTGACTTCTCTAGTTTTATACAGGTGTTTCGTAGAAACACAAGGTCCAAGTTTTGAGAAGTTATAGGTATAACAGTAAAGTAGAGAACCATGTGTTGCAAGTATCAGGATTCTTCAAGGTAATCAAAGATGTAGATACTTGTGTATGGTATTCAGTTGATAGTAATGGTTTTGAGAAACTTGTTTCTCTTTCAGGTTACTCATGCATGGATGCACTCCTAAATTGAGTAATATTGATCGGCCTCTCTCCATTTAGTTGACATGCACTGGAGACAGCTGCATGATTTGAATCTGGTTCCAATTAAATCAGTGCCTCTGTTTCTATATTAGATATAGAATGGTCATATCTTAACGAAGTTAAGGTATACGGAGTTGTTCGGCTTATGCTTAAAACCAGACTCTAGATAACTCAAGGCACGTTTCTGTAATGGCTGTTTGTGGGTTCACCCGGGCTATGATGAGGGTTGACTTTCTACAATCTGGAAGATCAATAGTGATATTGTTCTTGACTCGCCACCGTTTTAATAAAATGGACTTTTTCAGAAAACAGTAGTGGGAGTATGGTAGGACTAGAAGTGATTCTAGAACCGCAAACGATTACTGAAAGTTTAATAGGACCTAAATATTCAATCAGGTTTGACATTCCATTAGCCACTCTGTAGATATGGTGGGTAACCTCAGGCGCCCGAGAGGTACTCTGGTATCCTCAAGGACGGTGACAGCGAGGTTCTTGTTTACCCAGACTTGACACTACTGTTGTTCCAGGCTGTGAGACCCGGCAGGAGGATGAGTATGGCGTCCTTCTAAACTAGCTTTAGAAGTGTACGTATATATATATTATTCTACCAGAGGATTGTCATAGTCAGTGGGAGCAGCGGAAGCATAGTGGACAAGTAGCTTATGTCTATTTATAGACTAAAGCAGATATAACGGAGATAGATCATCTATTTTTGATGTCACAGTCATAGGTTTTGACTTCATCAGAATAGGGGATGGATCTGTTAAGAAGGTAGTAGGGTGTGATGTCCTGGTATTTGGATGACATACACAGAGTAGGAAGTGATATTCCTACACTACGATCGATTGTACTTTTGTTGTCACACAGTGATTTCTCCATATAGGATTTGGATATTGTATCAGGCATTCTGGTTACTAGATCTATAGTTTTAGATCTAGATTTGGGTAGTGTCTCAATCCGGGTACTTAGACAGCATTCTAAAAGTTCTTTAGAATGGACGACTCCTGGTATGGTAGTGTACTTGCAGGTGATGGAGTCACCCTCTCTAAAGCTGTCTTACAGACTAAAAGGGAGAGAGATGTGCATGATTGGCATATCACTTGCTTAGGCAATTGAGTCAATCATGAGATGTCAAGTACCACACCAAATGTTGTTTTTGCACTACATGCAATAAGTTGAGATATTAATCCAATCCTGTAGAAACGTTCAGAAGCAATTTTAGAACATAAGTTGATGTTCTAAGGATATAATAACGTCAGCCTCCTTCAGGAGACAGTTATCATTCCAGGCTTCCATGGTGACCTGGCTGACAGAGTGACTGTCAGAGTTATAGTTTTCCCTCTGACGAGGGGAAGTAATTTGGACAAGTGGTCCAAGCGGATACTTAGGGAGGCATGGCGCAGGATACTGATTACATTCAGTTGACGATATAGTCTAAGAAGTTTTATGGATTTGGAGTTCATTTATGAACTAGGTCCCATCAGATATCCAGATATATTCTAAGACAGGTATTGCTCAATTCGGGAGATGGCCTTCTCCGCGAACTTGAGGTAAAGAGAGACATAGAAAGAAACATCAGGGCGGATCCACTCACTGAGGCTATTCCTCAAACATAATAGTTTCACAAACGGGCTTTGTGAAACTGATCAGTAGAAGAGTTGGGTGTTCGGTATCACACGGGCTGTGAGTATGCGACATCGCAATAATTAGCCTTGAGTGCAAGTGGGAGATTGTTGGATATAGTGCCCTCAAAGTCAATTATTGGATCGCAGGCACATGATTGCAATGATTGAGGGAGGACCTATGCCGGTAGGGCAGTCTTACTCAAGATGATAGTATGCTATCAGGTTTATCTTTGTCATCGTGTACGTGCTTTAGGTGATGTTACAGATCACTATTACACATTGATAGAGCCCTTAGAATTCTTTCTTGACTACCAGCAGTATGATGGCGATCATATACGTGAGAGTTGGGTAGTCTATAAGCACATCCTTAAAGTGGTCCCTAGTCGTGGGAGTTTCGAGACCGGGCATCGATATTCCATTAGTAGACTAGTGTATACAGTCGATGTTAGTTATATGTATGCCCTAGAGGCCATTACTGTACATTGGATGTATATTGTAGTGGATGCTTGGATATATATAGGGAGGACTTTCTTGCTCGACATGATAGTATGCTATCTGGTTGCTCTTTACCTTAAACGTGTACACTGATTGTCTCTCTGCTACATGTTGGTAAAGCCCTTAGGATGTGTACTTGACTACCTGGACTATGATGCGGATCATACTAGTGGGGACATGGTAGTCCATAAGTACATCTTTCAAAGTCCCTAGTCGTGGGTATAACGAGACGGGGCATCGATATACCAGAGTAGACTAGCGTATACCTTCTCGACCCATTAAGATGGGCGATGGATGATCCCATATCCATTGGTGTTTGACATCAGAGATGATATACGGGTGCTCAGTGGAGACTGGGTACACTGGACGGACTCGCCAAGAACTCCCAGTTGGTATTATAGCTTACGTCAGATGGCAGTTCTCTAGTGACACTGGCACAGAGTAGTCTGTTGACCCGCGATCGTCATAGAGTCTTGTGTGGTTCCCACTGTGCTTTGATTTCCACCTTACCACGTCCAAGAGGGCGTGCAAAACGGTGGCTTTTGGGTACAGTCCTGAATCACATGGAGGCAATGAGCGATAGGAGGGGATTCGTCTCTCCCGGTATAAGGGGGTTGATGTAGCGCTGTGTTTCGATTGGCTATAACCGGAAATCCCTGGCCAGGGTCTGCTGAGATTTACTGGTAAGTGTTATCAGTAGTTTCTCAAACTGTTATAGACCTCATATCGACACGATTTATCGAGCTACTGGGGTCTGACGTCTAACACCCCTAGGCGAGATATGCGACATATCAGACGACGAGACCGGACTGTACGGTAAGTGTTACTGGTTGGATTCACAGGAGTGTGAGCGGGATTGCTCGTCGATCTTCTGATTGCTCAATACCCGGGTGGCCGTTACGTTTAGCAGACCGCTTGCGGCTTGTGGGTGTTTGATATGATCATCACCTGCTGCCGGCGTATTGACGAGTCTTTAGAGTCCTACATAGAGGTTTCCTGGCTCAAGCGAAACGAAATAGGAGCGCATATGAGATATGTGCGGGACCGAGAATAATGCGTGTATGTGATACCGTATTTCATTCTCGTGATGAATGTATCGACAGGTTGTATGCGATATAACCTAGTTATCGAATCAAGGATTGATTCGATAAGCCGATACATTGGATATTAGTCGGTTATATGCGATATGACCGGATCGTTAAATCAAGTGTTGATTTAATGATTTGATGTATAATTATATATTTGATATATTACTTTGCATTAACTAATATTGGTTCACTTTAAATGGATTTTTTCACTTGCATTGCACAAGTTGTATATGTGATATACTTTTGTGAACTTGATTGTATCATATTTGATGATACATGTTTACTTGGGTTTGTGTAAAGATTAAACCATGGTTATATGAATGGTTAGGGTTTTCTTTTCTTATTCATTTATTTATTTATTTATTCCTTTTGGAAAATAAATGGCATAAAGAGAAAATGGTGGCTTTCTTTGTTTGCATCATGAAGATTCATGAAGCTTTGACTAAGTGACCATTTTGTCTCATGCTTAACCCTAACCACTCCATCTAACCTTAGTTAAATCTCTACACTAAACCATGGTTTGCTTATGATAAGAATTGATTTTCTTTTCTATTTCATGATTCTTATCATAATATTCTTTCTTCTTCTTCTTCTTCTTCTTCACAAGAAAGAAAAGCTTGCCTCATCAATAGCAAGTGATGGAATCAAGTGAGAAATCCAATTCTAAAGTGAACCCACTTCCTATTTCTTCATCCTCTACCTCTTGCCAAGTAGTATAGGGTGTTTCCTTCACAAGTTTCTTGACTTGGTGAAGTTGGAGCTTGATCTAGTGATGCCTCGACGTAGATCATCTTCGGCACGAAGCCGACGACCTTGCCCGCCCATTTCTCCAATGAAGCCGACGCTAGAGCCCGGGATTCCATTTGGACAGCGAAGAGACTTCATTGCGGAGCTACGGAGGTGGAGAACCGGATCTACAAAGGTTGTATTTCCGTTCCCTTAGTATAGTTGTTTACTAGTTTACGTGTTTCGCCTAAAATTCTAGCTAACGATCTAGTCTAGGGTTTCTCGGCACCGTAAAATTATAAATTGGCATGGTTGATGCCTTGTGGGACCTCATTAGTGTGCCTAGAAACCCTACAGTGGTATTAGAGCAAAGCTAGAGCCTTAGGCGATGCGTAGACGAAGTTTGAAACCCGATCGAACCCGAAACCCTAAAATTTCTTGCTCTCTAGACTTTTTCTGAAAAAGTGGTTTTTTCCAGATTAAAAATTCTTTAAAAATTCAGCAGGAAAAACTAAGAATTACGATGCAAAATTTATCGAGTGACGATGCTACAGTGTGGCGGAACCGCGGCAGAAGCTTGGCTTCTGCGGCGGTTCCGCGGCCAATAAATGTGATCACTGTTTAATTTTTGCACAGTAATTCATGTTTTCATGTGTTGAATTTTCTGGGAATTTTTAATATTTATTCAAGAGTTGAATATTCTGGGTTGTTTTGGGAATCAAAGATTCGATCGGATTATCAGACTTTGTCTATGTGGCTTTCCGGATAATTTTAGAATATGTTAAAAAGTTCGACCGGATATAAATACCCAACTTTTACCCTGCCGGAAAATTTCCAAGTGTTGGATTTTTCTGAAGTTTAACGACGTTCTAAGTAGTGCAAGTAACGCGATGGTCCCTCTAGAAGACAACAAACCTTAACTCGATTATGTGACCGTCTTGAACTGCCCTTTGAACCTTAGGGTTTGGGGCAGTACGGCGTGCCACATGTGAGGCGTTGGCTTAACCCTTCTACGGCTGGACCCTTGGTACTGAGGCACGAACTGAATGTTTTTAGACTTGTTTCATGTGTTGATCTGTTTTGGGAAAACTTGGGTGTTCGACTGTTCGATCGGAAAGTTTAACATTTTCTGTTTATCTGGAATGTGATACAACAATTGGAATTCACAAATAGTTATGAGATAACTGAATGAATGTTATAAACATAGTGGTTTAGTCTCACTTGATCGGTTGCCACGGAATTTTGATGAGATCAAAACTCCGTTGCAATCACGTAGCGTACGCGGATACTCGCCGGGTAAACTTAATAGACAGACTCACCCCATTGCCCCGACCAAGTGACTGTAGGAGAACCCCGTCGCCGAAAGCATCCGTTCGGGTGCTCGCTGGCAGCGGTGTTCCGCCTTGGTGCACTTTGTCGACGGTATCGGGGGTGCGGCCGTCTACTAAAGTTTGCGACGAGCATTCGATCAGTATGTCGGGAATCCTGTTGAATTGCCTGACTTGATATTGAAAAGTGTTTTCGATTTTGAGACTAAAATGCGGGGTTTATAATTGTTAGGCATGTGATGTCTAAGGTATTCATTTGATTAGGCATGCGATGTCTAAAGAGGTTGCGAATTCCAACTGTTGTAGTTTTACACTTTCTTTTCTGTGACCGTAAGTGTAATATGTGATATCGCCGGTTTCGTTGCTATATGTCAACGACAATTGGGATACGCATGTTTACTTACGTTGATGACATGTGATGTTATGTGTTGCTGGATATGTTATATTGGATCGTCGTGCTTGAATAGCCGGGGGTTTTTATGTGAGATGAGTGTTTTTCTTTTACATTCATGTAAAAACTTGTATGTAATATTCTTTTATTGGGGTACTTCCAGGTTGCGGAAGATGTCACCGTTTATATATTATTTTCTTTTCCGCACTAGGATAGACCCAAAGAGGGGAGCACAAGTAACCGGGTTCTGGATTCCAGTGGGAGACCAACTCGAGGAGTCGAGTCCGGGTTTCCTAACTCTAGAATTGGTAGGGTTGCTTGCCGCTCTCGTAGGGGTCTAGGGGTATGGGTTTGGCTATTCATCGCGACCGTGGAATCCGTGTTTTATACTGGCTCGTATTGAAAACACGGACGTCCTAGTATATCCAATGCTTCATATGATTCTTCTGCTGCGATATCTGTGATGTGATCATGTGATGTTCTGTGATGGATACTTTATATAGTATATATGATATATTATATAGGCGTTACTTATGTTTTACACCCGCGCTAGCCCTGCCCCGCTCTGCCGTTAGTTACCTAACCTAACGGTGCACGAGGGGACATCGAGGCGAATGCGGATGGCATAAGTGTACGTCGTATTTATCTGTGATGTTTAGGTACTTAAATGATGGGACTTCATTAATGTGATTAATGAAAGTAAAAAGAAACCTAAGATGTTGTAGAATTGAATTTCAAAAATAAAAAGGGTAGCTACAGTTCTTGCTTTGCACAGAGGTATATGTGATATATCCTGCACCTTATTCGATGAGGAAAGGACCGAGATCCCTTCACCGGGAGTGACTCCTTTAGCAATAACTGGCTGATGCTACAACTCTCGGTTTGTCTTTTGATTGCTTCAATAGTTTCTGCTTTGCACAGTGATATATATGATATATCCAGCACCTCATTCGACGAGGAAATGACCGACGATCCTTTCACCGGGAGTGACTCCTTTAGCAAAACTAGAAAAGCCTCAAAAACACTCCATTTCAAAAATTCATTCGATCCTACAACGATATCAAGTTCATTACGCAATAGGTTTTCAGAAAACCCTGTCGTAGCCCTCCGTCATTTCAGATAAGTACTAGTTAGTATTCGTGCTACGGTAGTTTGGCCTCCGTCAAGGCGTAGTGTACGGTAGCTAACTAGTGCTTATCTGCTAGCATATGATGCGATTGGATTAGGATATTCGTACGGCGTTGTTTGGCCTCCGTCAAGGGTCGTGCGTGTGGGTTTAATTCAATCAGGAAATGACGGGTTGAACTTGACTAGCGGACTATGGGTAGTTTGGCCTCCGTCAAGGTCATAGGACGCTAGGGGCAAAATTATCGGGAATTTCAAGTGTTGAAATTTGCAATGAGATTGCATACCTTCTATGAGATAGTTGGATCCCGATACCCGCTGCGAGTAATTGTTACTCCTGGGAGAGTTTTACACATTACAATTAGCCGATCAAGTAGGTGTCTAGAAAGGTGTCAACGGGGTTACGCCTCTGGGAAAACGAGGTTTACATTAATTAGGTTCGTGTGAAAGCACGGGGGACCTCCCTCAAAGTACCGACACTGGCCTGGCTGAAAGATTGGCGAACTTGTAGTGTGTAATTAATCCCGGCTAGTCTTTCCTTTTAGGGTTTGAAGGAAGATTCGATAAAAAGCAGTGGGAGCCATCCTGATTAGATAAAATAATAACCAATCTATTCTTGCAAGAGCGCACGCTGAGTGTTTTCTTCTCTCTCTATCCAGGTAGCGACCATATCACGCCTTAATCAAGATAATAATACGGATATTGACCGAACCCGCTTGTTATACTGAGCTGGGGAACGTTGGTCCCGCTCCAACTTATAATTGTTATATGACAGAGCAGGAAATTGGGGATTACCATAATTCCCGTGCCGCCTAAACGAGGAAAGTGCATGATGATGCATCATCTTCGGGTGTGTTCATTACAGAGAACTGTTTCTCAGTATCCTTTACTTCCTGGGTATGTGATACCAGATCAGGATCCCAGATATGTAATCTGTTACATAGGGCTACAGAAAGGTAGAGGACTGAGAACGGGTGATAAGTTTCATGAGGCAGAAAACGGGGCAAGAGTTGCAGCCAAGTCTGTTGGTCACTGTCACCCTGTATTACCAACATTGATTCTGAACGAATGTTATTAGATACCGAACCGGATATACAAAATCATATCAGTCTCTTTATTAGTAAAGAAATGATAAAATTTTGTATTGTTGGATAATGTTTTGAACATTTCCTATATCAAAAGTTGATCGGTTCAGGCACGTTATCTAAAAGCGTTGATGTTCTAAATCAAACTACAGTTCTTTAGTATACGGAACACACACAAGAGGAGGAGTTCAGAAATGAACGAATTCTTCTTGGGGCATTGTAGACTAGGTCATATCATTGTGACCCGACTGGCTGAAGTGACATTTAGATGCATATTTAAATTAGTTTGAATTTATATCTTGTGAAACTTTCCAGTCATGTCACAAAGATATAATGACTCCAACTCTGTTTATTGGAAACAGAGAAAGAGTTAGTGAACTCTTGGGATGATACATGTTGATGTATGTAGGTCCCCTGTCTACACATGCCAAGACTGGTTCTTTGTACTTCATTACATTCTCTGATGATCTTTCGAGATTCAGACCTATGTTCCTGTTGAAACACAAGTCCGAACCTTTTGAGATATTCACATAATATAAGTTAGAAGTAGAGAACCAATATACGGGTAAAAGTATTATGTCCTTTGATGTGATCAAGGAGGAGAATACTTGAGCACGGAATTCCTGGATTATTCTAAAGGAGAATGAGATTCTCTCTCAGCATTACTCCTCCGTATACACCATAGCACGATGGTGTATCGGGGCGGAGCAATAACACCCTATATGATAAGGTGTGCTCTATGATGAGTACTACTGAGTTACCTATTTCCTTTTGGGAGTTATGCACTTGAAAAGCTGCATACCTATTGAAAAGGGTTCGGATCAAATCAGTTGCCTACCACTTCATATGTGATATGGAAAGGGAAGAGCCCATATCTTAAGTTAGTTAAGATTTGGGGTTGTCCAGCCTATGTCTGAAAAGCAACATCCGTACAAGCTCGAGGCAAGATCTGTTATGCAGAACTTGAAATGTTCCAGCTATACAAACTGCAGCTGATGATTTGATAGAACCAAAGGATTCAATAGTAACCAACGAACCTCAGCCTCTCCGCCGATCTAGTAAGGTTCCTCACCCGCCTGAGAGATACTTCGGTTTCTCTATGACAGTGGGAGCGAGGATTGCATCATAAGATGATGACCCAACTAGTTTCGAGCTGGCCATCAGGAGTGGGACTCTGTAAGAATGGCTGGATGCTTAGCGATCTGAGATGGAATCCATATACACCAACAAAGTATGGACTTTGGTTGCTATATTTGAAGGGTTAAATCCCCATCAGGAGCAAGTATATCTTGAGAAGATTACTTGGTGTACATGGAAAAGTTGAGACTTTCAAAGCTAGACTTGGACAAGGTTTGCATCATTGACCAGGTGTGGATCATGATGAAACTTTTTCTTAGGATCTATGCTTAAGTCCATCCAGATCCTACTTGCCACGGCTACATACCATGACTACGATATCTGGTGGTTGGGTGTCATGACTGCTTTTCTAAAAGATGTTTTGGAAGAGAGCGTCTATAAGTACACAGCCAGAGGACTTCGTAGACAGTGGGAGCAGCGGAAACGTGTACAAGATGCTTTATAGGATAAAGCAGGCATCGCGGATTTGGAACATCTGTTTTGGTAGATTAGTCAAAGAAGTTGACATCATCAAAATGGTAGATGAACCTTGTATAAACAAAAAGGTAGTAGGAAGTATTGTGACGATCCTCGTAGAGTACGTGGATGACATACTCTTGATGGGGGAAGGAGTTTCCTATGCTACGCTCAGTCAATCTCCGCTTATCACAATGATTCTCCACATAAGATCAAAGTGATACCTACTAAATCCTGGGTTTTGGATCTATGAGATAGATCTAAATGGATGTTAGAGACTCACTAGTTGTAGTGAGATGGTATCAATTGATCCTGGGGAGAATCACTGGAAAGGTTCCATGGTGATAAAGACGACTGAATGTCAGTCGCAGGCATTGTCTTTACCCTCTATCGAGGGACGGTATGTTGAAAGAGTTCCAAGCTAGATACCGAGACATACTAGACGATAAAGGCGGGATCATCGTTACTTAAGATGCTACCAAAGAGGCAGTCTGGGTGTATATTGGTTCATGAGATGAACTACGTTCCAACCATTGTGAGACAATGGAGTTGTGGCTTATGCTAAGGAACGCCGGTCCCATCAGTGATCCAGACATATTCTGAGGCAGCATCACCTGATCATGGGGATGGTTGATCTCCAAGGAGATCAAGGTTAGGAGAGTAGACTCAGAGGACAACACGGCGGATCCACTCACAAAGGCCTTTTCCCAGAGAGAGACTTTTATGGGATGGTTGAGTATGAGATACTACAACCACTGCTATCAGATGGCCCTAGTGCAAGTGGGAGATTGTTAGTTATATGTATGCCCTAGAGGTCATTACTGTACATTGAATGTATATTGTAGTGGATGCTTGGACATATATAGGGAGGACTTTCTTGTTCGACATGATAGTATGCTATCTGGTTGCTCTTTACCTTAAACGTGTACACTGATTGTCTCTCTGCTACATGTTGGTAAAGCCCTTAGGATGTGTACTTGACTACCTGGACTATGATGCGGATCATACTAGTGGGGACATGGTAGTCCATAAGTACATCCTTCAAAATCCCTAGTCGTGGGTATATCAAGAGGGGGCATCGATATACCAGAGTAGACTAGCGTATACCTTCTCGACCCATTAAGATGGGCGATGGATGATCCCATATCCATTGGTGTTTGACATCAGAGATGATATACGGGTGCTCAGTGGAGACTGGGTACACTGGACGGACTCGCCGAGAACTCCCAGATGGTATTATACCTTACGTCAGATGGCAGTTCTCTAGTGACACTGGTACAGAGTAGTCTGTTGACCCGAGATCGTCATAGAGTCTTGTGTGGTTCCCACTGTGCTTTGATTTCCACCTTACCACGTCCAAGAGGGCGTGCAAAACGGTGGCTTTTGGGTACAGTCCCGAATCACATGGAGGCAATGAGCGATAGGAGGGGATTCGTCTCTCCCGGTATAAGGGGGTTGATGTTGCGCTGTGTTCGATTGGCTATAACCGGAAATCCCTGGCCAGGGTTGCTGAGATTTACTGGTAAGTGTTATCAGTAGTTTCTTGAACTGTTATAGACCTCATATCGACACGACTTATCGAGCTACTGGGGTCTGACGTTTACCAGCCCTAGGCGAGATATGCGACATATCAGACGACGAGACCAGACTGTACGGTAAGTGTTACTGGTTGGATTCACAGGAGTGTGAGCGGGCTTGCTCGTCGATTTTCTGATCGCTCAATACCCGGGTGCCGTTACGTTTAGCAGAACGCTTGCGGCTTGTGGGTGTTTGATATGATCATCACCTGCTGCCGGCGTATTGACGAGTCTTTAGAGTCCTACACAGAGGTTTCCTGGCTCAAGTGAAACGAAATAGGAGCGCATATGAGATATGTGCGGGACCGAGAATAATGCGTGTATGTGATACCGTATTTCATTCTCGCGATTAATGTATCGACAGGTTGTATGCGATATAACCTAGTTATCGAATCAAAGATTGATTCGATAAGCCGATACATTGGATATTAGTCGGTTATATGCGATATGACCGGATCGTTAAATCAAGTGTTGATTTAATGATTTGATGTATAATTATATATTTGATATATTACTTTGCATTAACTAATATTGGTTCACTTTAAATGGATTTTCTCACTTGCATTGCACAAGTTGTATATGTGATATACTTTTGTGCACTTGATTTTATCATGTTTGATGATACATGTTTACTTGGGTTTGTGTAAAGATTAAACCATGGTTATATGAATGGTTAGGGTTTTCTTTTCTTATTCATTTATTTATTTATTTATTCCTTTTAGAAAATAAATGGCATAAAGAGAAAATGGTGGCTTTCTTTGTTTGCATCATGAAGCTTCATGAAGCTTTGACTAAGTGACCATTTTGTCTCATGCTTAACCCTAACCACTCCATCTAACCTTAGTTAAATCTCTACACTAAACCATGGTTTGCTTATGATAAGAATTGATTTTCTTTTCTATTTCATGATTCTTATCATAATATTCTTTCTTCTTCTTCTTCTTCTTCTTCACAAGAAAGAAAAGCTTGCCTCATCAATGGCAAGTGATGGAATCAAGTGAGAAATCCAATTCTAAAGTGAACCCACTTCCGATTTCTTCATCCTCTACTTCTTGCCAAGTAGTATAGGGTGTTTCCTTCACAAGTTTCTTGACTTGGTGAAGTTGGAGCTTGATCTAGTGATGCCTCGACGTAGATCATCTTCGGCACGAAGCCGACGACCTTGCCCGCCCATTTATCCGATGAAGCCGACGCTAGAGCCCGGGATTCCATTTGGACAGCGAAGAGACTTCATTGCGGAGCTACAGAGGTGGAGAACTGGATCTACAAAGGTTGTATTTCCGTTCCCTTAGTATAGTTGTTTACTAGTTTTCGTGTTTCGCCTAAAATTCTAGTTAACGATCTAGTCTAGGGTTTCTCGACACCGTAAAATTATAAATTGGCATGGTTGATGCCTTGTGAGACCTCATTAGTTTGCCTAGGAACCCTACAGTCGAGAGCCCGACGAGGGGCGGTGGCCGGTTTCACAAGCCATTGGTGTCAGTTGGTTAACCGAAGATGTATACAGGTGCTCATTGGGTTATGAGTACACCGGACAGGACTCGTCGGGAACATGCTAGTTGGTATTATACCTAGCGTTAGATAGCAGTTCCCTGGTGACATATGTACAGGTTAGTTCATCGACCTGAGATCGTCATTTGTCTCGTGTGATTTCCCACCGTGCTTTGATTATTACCCTACCACGGCTCAAAGGAGTCGTGCAAACAGGTTTTAGTTGGGTACAGTCCCGAGCCACATGGAGGCAGTAAGCGGATCGACAGGGGTTTCGTCTCTCCCGGTATTGGGGGTGAGATTGCGTTGTGTCTAGGAGAGCCATTACACGAAGTCCTTGGCCAAGGAAAGTGAGATTTACTGGTAGGTATTCCAGTAGTATCTCAGGGTGTTCTGGGCTACACTCCGACATGACTTGTACCACTTTTAGGGGTCTGATGTTTACCAGCCCCTAGGCCCGACATGCGATACTCATAGACGGACGGACTGGAATGTGCGGATATTGTCACTGACAGGCTCAGTAGGGTATCAGGATGAGTTCACTCATCAGCCTCCCTTTTGGTCAATACCTGGATGCCCGTTACGTACAGCTAATACCACTGACATGCTAGTGGTTAAATCCACAGCCAGTGTATTGACGAGTCTTTAAAGTCCCCCACAGATAGTTTTCCCAAGTTTCGGGCAAAACGTTGCAGAGGACGTATGGTATTATGGCAGCGTTCGTTCATATACGTGCACTTTTGCACGGATCAAGATCGGACGGATCAAGCTAGTGGGCTTTGGTTTAAGCCGGATCCTAGTATTAGATTTGTTGGATTACTTTCGTCTCATCGCATTTGCATTCAGTCGGAATGCGGATGCAGGTATATATATACAGGTGAGGGGTATCCTTGTGATCCATCACGAGTTTACTTTCGTAGATGCCATTCTCTTTTTATTGTTGTAAACATTTGGATAAATGTTTGCATAAGGAAATTTGAGCTCAAAGTCATGATGAGGAGCATTAGTTGTGACACATGCATATGTGATGACTCATGGTCTCTTTATTTGTGCATATGTCACATTTTGGATTGATTTAGTGTGTTAAAATGATAAGTGGAGAGAGAGAAGGCAGCCATATGGCTTGGGGTTTGCTCTTGAGTTTATGATTCTAGCTCACTCTCATTATTATTCCAACACAATAACAAAAGAAAGCTCTTCTTCTTCCTTTTTCTTCTTGAGCTCACTATCTCCATTAATGGCATCATCTTAAACCTCCATGCATACACTCTCATGTGTTGAGAATCAATGGATGCTTGAGACAAAGTTATCACACACATTCTCTACATCACCTTGGACATGTCGGCTAGCAAACTTCAAGTTCGAGTTGCTTCGGTTTGAAGCGGGAGCTCGTAAAATGACTTCTTGACGTGGTGCCCTTCTGATGAGGAGACTGGAGATCGGAGATGCCGTGAGAAGCTAGGGATAGTGGCTAAAGACCGAAGGACACGGATCGATCGGTATAGCTTTTCTATCCCTTCTCCAGTTAACTAGTTTGTGTTAATGGTTCGATCCGGGTGAAAGACTACGATAGCGCCAGTTTTTTAAAAGGTTTTTGTTCCGCGTTTGGCCTAGGATTGACGGCCGGGGCGCTACCGTAGACTTACACCAAGATTAATACAAGTTTGTGATACCGTATTCTATTCTTACGATTTATTCGTATCGGTCGGTTATATGTGATATAGCCGGGTTATCGAATCAAGTATTGATTCGATAAGTTGATACAAATAATATTAGTCGGTCATATGAGATATAACCGGATTATTAAATTAAGTGTTGATTTAATGATTTAATGTATAATTATATATTTGATATATTAATTTACATTAACTAATATTAGCTCACTTAAGCATTTCTTTTCTCACTTATGCATTTAATATATATGTGATATATATTAATTGTATTTCTTTTTGTGTCATGCTTGATTCCACATGCTACATGGGTGTATGAGACTTACACCATGCTAATGATAATGTAGGATTTATTTATTTAGAGTAAATCAAATATTAGTTGGAAATTAGTCACATGGGTTAGCTTAGTGGAAGCTTGTAGAACCATTGACTTAGTCCACTAGTTTTGTCTTGCACTAGATATTTATTAACCCAACCATTACCAAAACCCATGGTTAAGTCTCTACATGAGTTATATGAGATATTTCTCACCCATGGTTGCCATTCACTCTCTCATCCATTATTTACTTCTTCTTCTTCATCAAGAGCTTAGCTCTCTAGGCTTTTGAGAGGAGAAGAAAAAGAGTGAGAAAATTAATTCTAAAGTGAGCAAAATTCCTACTTCATCATCCTCTACTAGATTAGCCATTTAGTTTAGGTTGTTATCTTCACTAATCCCCAATTAGTGAAGAGGTAGCTTGGGTTAGTGTCTCCTCGACATAGATCATTTTCGGCCTCCAAGATTTCGTGCAAGCTTGTTCCTTTCTTCTTGTGAAACCATTCTAGAGTCCGGAAGATCACTACTTGGAGCGAAGGGACTACCACACGGAGCTATTGAAGTGAAAGACCGGTCTACACTGGTTGTATTCCATATTCACTTAGATGTAAAGTAGTTTACATGTTATATTGTCTATAAGATTCTAGGGTTTTGATTGTTTAGCATGGAAAATTTTTGAAAATGGCACGGACGAAGCCTCCAGAAACCTTGCTGTCGTGCTAGGAATTCCTACAGTGGTATCAGAGCCAAGCTAGAGAATTAGACGATATTTATAGAATTACGAAACCGAAACAACTCCGAAACACTTGAAACTAAAACGTAGTTTCTGTCAAAATTTTTAAGCCGTCGATTTTTTTTAAAGCAACTGCAGAATGTTATATGAGATGTAACTGTTAGTGTATATGCCCTAGAGGCCATTACTGTATCATACTAGCTTGTATATTACTTAATGGAAGCTTGGGATATTCACAGTTGTATAGACAATCTTGCTCAAAATGGTAGTATGCTACTTGGTTTGTCTCTACTTCAATATGTGCAAGTGTTTCTTTTAGCATATCGCTTATATACATATTAGTAGAGCCGTTAGGATCTTTGCTTGATTACCAGCGTTGTGATGGCGCTCACACTCATGGGGGCTGGGTAATCCATAAGCACATCCTTATACAAGTCCCTAGTCATTGGACTATCGAGAGAGGGCATCGATACTCCGGAGTAGACTAGCGTATGCGCTTCTCATCCCAGCGGGGGAGACGGTCTGTCCCACAGCCGTCAGTACGTCGTACTTGAGATAGTATGCGGGTGCTCATTAGGTTACGAGTACACTGGACAGGACTCGTCGGGAACTGTTGGTTGGTATTATACCTATCGTCAGTTATCAGTTCCCAGGTGACATGAGTACAGCTTAGTCTGCCGACTTGACGCTGTCACTTCGCCTCGAGTGTGTTCCCACTGTACTTAGATTACTACCCTACCACGGCTCAAAGGAGTCGTGCAAACAGGTAGTAGTTGGGTGCAGTCCCGAAGCACTTGGAGGCGGTGACGGTTAGACAGGATTCGTCTCTCCCGGTATTGGGGGTTGACATCGCGCTGTGTCTAGGAGAGCCATTACACAAGTAGTCCCTGGCCAGGGTAAGCGAGATATACTGGTAGGTTTCCAGTGTTATCTCAGGGTGTTCTGGGCTACACTCCGACACGACTTGTACCGCTATTAGGGGACTGACGTTCACCGCCCCCCTAGGCCCGCCATGCGATGTATCAGACGAACAGACCGGACTGTACGGAGATTGTCACATACAGGCTCAGTAGGTGTTCGGATGGGTTTACCTCATCGGCCTTCTTATCGACATCTATCTGGGGACCGTTACGTACAGCTAGTGCCGCTTGCGGTCTGTGGTTAAACCCATTGCCAGCGTAGTGTCGAGTCTTTAGAGTCCCACACAGAGAGTTTCCCTGCATTGAGCGAAACGTGTAGAGGCCGTATGGTTTTATGGCAGGGCTTCGATCACTTACGTGCACTTGTGTGCGTATGCTGTTCGGGCAGGCAATACTAGTGGGCTTTGGTTTAAGCCAGATCCTAGTACTGCACAGATGGATTTGATTTGTCTTCTGTGCATTCGCATTCTACGGAATGCGGATGCGGGTGTGTATGCACAGTTTTGAGGAGCGATGAAGGAGGAGGTGCCCCCATTAGGGTTTTGGCAGTTGGTTCGGCCAAAACCGTAGTGTGGAGCACTCATTAGGGTTTTGACAATTCGTTTGGTCAAAACCGTTATGAGTAGGGAGACATTGTTTACTAATCCTTTTAGTGATAGATTAGTGATGGCTAATTGCATTGACCATTTGACCACTTAGATCTCTCTTGACTTTGTTGACTTGTTGACCATGTTGACCATTGACCTTCAAGAGAGATCCACACTCTTCTTTTATTTTCATTTTATTTCTTGTGTTATGATAATGGTCAATTCAATGTGCCATTAAGTCTTTCATGATAGGATTAGTAATGATGATTATTGTGTATTATTGCAACTATGGTTCATTTCATTTGGGCTTAATCTTTTCATTATTCTCTTCTCATTCTCTCTCTTGAAATGAGAAGAAAAGAAAAGCTCCATGGTTGCAAACTTTCTCCTTTTTCTTCCTCCTCTTGATCTCTTCTTTTGATCTCATGTGTTGAGAGAAAAAGAATCCACATAGACAAACACATCCATCTTTCTCTTCTACACAACCTAAGGCATTTTGATTAGCAATCTCTTTGCCCTTGTTGCCTTGGCTTGAGGCGAAGCTTAGTGTACAACTCTCGGGTGGATCGTTTTCGACTCAAGAAGGCCGCGGAGGTGTCCAAGGTCCGGATCGACGCTTGGAGCTTAGATGGACGGGTGGGACAGAGGGATGAAGACCCGAAGGACCGGTCCCGTGAGGTATATACTTTCTACAAGCATAGTAGTTAAAACCTCTTAGTGTTTACTAGTTTCTAGTTTAGCAAAGATCCGACTTTTAGTCCATGTTGCCTTGCGCCAAAATCATTGTTTTTCACCATTTCCGCCTCCCCGTAGGAACCGGGGTGAGCAACGTGGACTTACAGTGGTATCAGAGCCTAGCTAAACATAAACTAGTAAGTTAGCAAAGTGTTAAGAACATCGATCGGAAAAAAGTCGCAAAACACATCCGCAAAACCTCAACTTTCTGTCAAATTTTTTACTGTTCAAAAATTATTTTAACATAAATGAAAATTCGTCTCAGGGTTTTCTAAAACCAATGCAGAAAAACGGTCCCATGAACCGACTAAACCGCCGCGGTTCCACAGCAATTGCGTGCTATTGCCGTGGTTCCGTGGCCGATTTGACTCGGTCGTGGACCTGGTTTTTTGCAGTGTTTTAGTTTGGATGTTTTGGGATTTTTAAGACGTTTTTTCCACCCAGAATTTCCAGAAAGCAAATTGACTTTTCGGGTGGCTAAAAATCCGTATTTTGATCGATATTCCGTACTCTTTGGCTAATGGTTATTATCTGTGATGTGATATATGTATTGAACGTCCGCTAATCGCTATACATCGATTAGTGGGGGTTATACATATCTGTGATCTGTAATGTTGATGGTTTGTGTATGTGAACTCGGTGGATTGTCGCGGATGAATAGCCGGGAATGGGTGTGAGATGAGAGTTTCTTTTTCTTTCATTCATTGTAAAATATGTAAATTGATGTAATATTATTTGTTTGGCCGCACAACCGGGTCGGGGTTGTAGCCGTCATTGTATAATTTCTTTTTACTGTTTTTGCTCCTAGGATAGACCCAAGGTGGGGTGCACAAACTACCGGGTATCTCGAAGTGCCGAGTGGCCTACTCACGGTGTTGAGGGAGGTTGTTTCGCTTCGGGTACTTGGCGGGTAGTTTGCCGCACCCGTAGGGGTCTAAGGTGGGGTTTGGCTATTCATCGCGACCGTGTAATCCGTTTTTCGTTGCAGGCTCGAACGAATTGTGGATTCCTAGTATATCCAAAGTGTTCATCTGTGATCTGTAATGTCTATCATTCCTATATATTTATATATGATAACTATTTAGCCGTTGCTTATGTTTTACAGCCGCGCTAGCCCAGCCCCCGCTCTGTCGTTAGTTAAGTAACCTAACGGGTGATGACGGGGCCCCGTGGCGAATGCGAATGGCATAAGCGTACGTCATATTTTGGTTGTTTTCTGCAATGGTAGGATTAAATGATGGGACGCATTAAAAGAACTAATGCAAGAAAATAAACCAAGTAAAAGTCATTGGAACACTTTGAAAACCACTCGGTTCTTTTCAAAAACCAGCATTTTAAACGCGGAGCTTGAACCACTCCTTTTAAAAGCTATCTCGTTCCATCGATTATATCAAGTTCACTACGTTCACGGTTTCGCCAAAACCATCCATAGCCCTCCGTCATTTCGGTTAAATATTCAGTAGTATTCAAGCTATGTATTTTGACCTTCGCCAAGACATAGTGATTGGTAGCTGCTGAATATTTATCTATAGCATAGATAGATGCGTTGGTTTGGGACAGTCGTACTACTATTTTGGCCTTTGTCAAGGGTATGTACGGGTGGGTTCAAATTAACCTGGATAATGACGCGTAGAACTTGACATGTGACTTATGATATGTTGGCCTTCATCAAGGTCATAAGAGCATGGGGCAAAAATCCACATCGGGAGTTTCATAAGCACTGAAACTTGCTAGCGCTGCATACCATTTGGAGTGTGATGATTCTGGTAGGATTCCTTCGGTTTTATTACGCGATGATATTTGGATCCCGATCCTACTGTGAGTATATGCTACTCCTCGGGAAATCTCTCACTTAACGATCAATGCTATAAACCAAGTAGGTGTCTAGAAAGGTGTTAGCGGGGCTACGCCCACAGGGAAAAGAGGTTACTTAATTAAGGAACTTCGCGAAAGCGTTGGAAAACCTCCCTCGAAGTACCGACACTGTAGGGTTCCTAGGCACTCTCAAGAGGTCTCACAAGGTATCAACCATGCCAATTTCAAAAATTACGGTGCCGAGAAACTCTAAACTACGGATCGTTAACTAGAATTCTAGGCGAAAACAATAAGTAGTTAACAACTTAACTACGAGTAGACGGAAAATACAACCTTTGTAGATCCGGTCCTCCACCTCCATAGCTCCGCAATGAAGTCTCCTCGCTGTCCATATCAAAATCCGGGCTCTGGCGTCGGCTTCATCGGAGAAATGGGCGGGCAACGTCGTCGGCTTCGTGCCGAAGATGATCTACGTCGAGGCATCACAAGATCAAGCTCTCACTTCACCAAGTCATGAAACTTGTGAAGAAAACACACTCTACTACTTGGCAAGAGGTAGAGGATGAAGAAATAGGAAGTGGGTTCACTTTAGATTTGGATTTCTCACTCTTTTTCATCAATCACCATTGATGAAGCAAGCTTTTTCTTCAAGAAGAAGATGGAGAAGAAGATGATTATCTTATGATAAGTTATTCAAAAAGAATAATAAAAAGAATACTTATCATCATAATAACCATGGTCAAGTGTAGAGACTAAACTAAGGTTAAATGAAGTGGTTAGGGTTAAGCATGAGACAAAATGGTCACATAGTCAAAGCTTCATGAAGCTTCAAAGATAAAACAAAACTTGCAACCATTTCATTTCTTATCTTTTCCAAATAAATAAATAAATGAATAAAACAAAACCCTAACCATTAACATGTAACCATGGTTTGATCTTTACACAAAAACCCTAGCAAACATGTATCATCAAACATGATACAATCAAGTGCACAAAAGTATATCACATATACAATGTGCACATCCGAGTGAGAATATCCATTTAAAGTGAACCGATACTAGTTAATGCAAAGTAATATATCAAATATATAATTATACATTAAATCATTAAATCAACACTTGATTTAACGATCCGGTCATATCGCATATGACCGACTAATATCCAATGTATCGATCTATCGAATCAATCCTCGATTCGATAACTAGGTTATGTCGCATACAACCATTCGACACATTCATCGCGAGAATAGAATACGGTATCACATACTCGAATCATTCTCGGTCCCGCACATATCTTATATGCGCTCCTATTTCATTTCGCTTGAGCCAGGAAACCTCTGTGTAGGACTCTAAAGACTCGTCAATACGCCGGCAGCAGATGATGATCATATCAAACACCCACAAGCCGCAAGCGGTCTGCTAAACGTAACGGCCACCCGGGTATTAAGCGATCAGAAGATCGACGAGCAAGCCCGCTCACACTCCTGTGAATCCAACCAGTAACACTTACCGTACAGTCCGGTCTGATCGTCTGATATGTCGCATATCTCGCCTAGGGGTGGTAAACGTCAGACCCCAATAGCTCGATAAGTCGTGTCGATATGAGGTCTATAACAGTTCGAGAAACTACTGGTAACACTTACCAGTAAATCTCAGCAACCCTGGCCAGGGATTTCCGGTTATATCCAATCGAACACAGCGCAACATCAACTCCCTATACCGGGAGAGACGAATCCCCTCCTATCGCTCATTGCCTCCATGTGACTCGGGACTGTACCCAAAAACCACCGTTTTGCATGCCCTCTTGGACGTGGTAAGATGGAAATCAAAGCACAGTGGGAACCACACAAGACTCTATGACGATCTCGGGTCAACAGACTACTCTGTACCAGTGTCACCAGAGAACTGCCATCTGACGTAAGGTATAATACCATCTGGGAGTTCTCGGCGAGTCCGTCCAGTATACCCAGTCTCTACTGAGCACCCGTATATCATCTCTGATGTCAAACACCAATGGATATGGGATCATCCATCGCCCATCTGTATGGGTCGAGAAGGTATACGCTAGTCTACACTGGTATATGATGCCCCGTCTCGATACACCCACGACTAGGGACTTTGAAGGATGTACTTATGGACTACCATGTCCCCACTAGTATAATCTGCATCATAGTCCAGGTAGTCATGTACACATCCTAAGCGCTTTACCAACATGTAACAGAGAGACAATCAGTATACACGTTAAGGTAAAGATCAACCAGATAGCATACTATCATGTCGAGCAAGAAAGTCCTCCCTATATATGTCCAAGCATCCACTACAATATACATCCTATGTACAGTAATGGACTCTAGGGCATACATATAACTAACAATCTCCCACTTGCACTAGGGCCATCTGATAGCAGTGGTTGTAGTATCTCATACTCAACCATCCCAAAATAGTCTCTCTCTGGGAAAAGGCCTTTGTGAGTGGATCCGCCATGTTGTCCTCTGAGTCTACTCTCCTGACCTCGATCACCCTGGAGATCAACCATCTCCATGATCAGGTGATACTGCCTTAGAATATGTCTGGATCACTGATGGGACCGGCGTTCCTTGGCATAAGCCACAACTCCATTGTTACACAATGGGAGGAACAAAGTTCATCTCATGAACTAATATACACCCAGACTGCCTCTTTGGTAGCATCTTAAGTAGCGATGTATCCAGCCTTTATCGTCTAGTATGCCACGGTATCTAGCTTGGAACCTTTCCAACATACCGTCCCTCCACTGAGGGTAAAGACAATGCCTGTGACTGACACTCAGTCGTCTTTATTACCCTGGAACACTTCCAGTGATTCTCCCCAGGACCAATTGATACCATCTCACTACAACTAGTGAGAATCCTAACTTCCATTTAGATCTATCTCATAGATCCAAAATCCAAGATTTAGTAGGTATCATTATGATCCTATATGGAGAATCATTGTGATATGCGGAGATTGATCGAGCGTATCATAGGAAACTCCTTCCCTATCAAGAGTATGTCATCCACGTACTCTACGAGGATCATCACCATACTCCCTACTACCCTTTTGTATATACAAGGTTTATCTGCCATTTTGATGTTGTCAAACTGTTTGACCACTACATCAAAATAGATGTTCCAACTCCGCGATGCCTGCTTTATCCTATAAAGCATCTTGTCCACGTTTCCGCTGCTCCCACTGTCTACGAAGCCCTCTGGCTGTGTACTTATAGACGTTCTCTTCTAAAACATCATTTAGAAAAGCAGTCATGGCACCCAACCGCCAGATATCGTAGTCATGGTATGCAGCCGTGGCAAGTAGGATCTGGATGGATTTAAGCATAGTTACTTGAAAATGTTTCATCATTATCCACGCCTGGTCGATGACGAAAAGCTTGAACAAGTCTAGCTTTGAAAGTCTCAACTTTTCCATCTACACCAAGTAATCTTCTCAAGATATACTTGCTCCTGATGGGGATTTAACCCTTCAGATATGGCAACCAAAATCCATACTTTGTTGGTGTACATGGATTCCATCTTAGATCACTAAGCATCCAGCCATTCTTACAGAGTCCCTACTCTCGATGGCCAGCTCGAAGCTAGTTGGGTCATCATCTCATGATGCAATCCTCGCTCCCACTGTCATAGAGAAACCGAAATATCTCTCAGGTGGGTGAGGCCTACTAGATCGGCGGAGAGGCTGAGGTTCGTTGGTAACTATTGAATCCTTTGGTTCTGTCAAATCATCAGCTGCAGTTTTGTATAGCTGGAACCTTTCCAGTTGTACATAACAGACCTTGCCTCTAGCTTGTCCGGATTTTGTTTTTAGACATAGGCCGGACAACCACAAATCTTAACTAACTTAAGATATGGGCTCTTTCCTTTCCACATTACATATGAAGTGGTAGGCAACTGATTTGATCGGAACCCTATTCAATAGGTATGCAACTTCACAAGTGCATAACTCCCAAAAGGAAATAGGTAACTCAGTAGTACTCATCATAGAGCGCACCATATCAAATAGGGTGCAACTGCTCCGCCCCGATATACCATCGTGCTATGGTGTATACGGAGGAGTAATGCTGAGAGAGAATCTCATTCTCCTTTAGAATAGTCCAGAAATTCCGTACTCAAGTATTCTCCTCCTTGATTTCATCAAAGGACATAATACTTATACCCGTATTTTGGTTCTCTACTTCTAACTTATATTCTGTGAATATCTCAAAAGGTTCGGACTTGTGTTTCAACAGGAACATATGTCTGAATCTTGAGAGATCATCAAAGAATGTAACGAAGTAAAAAGAACCGGTCCTGGCATATGTAGACAGGGGACCTTACATACATCAACATGTATCATCCCAAGAGTTTACCAACTCTTTCTCTGTTTCCAATAAACAGAGCTGAGGTCATTATATCTTTGTGACATGACTGGCAAGTTTCACAAGATGTAAATTCAAAAAGATTTAAATATGCATCTATGTGTAACTTCAGCTAGTCGGGTCACATTGATATGACCAGTCTACAATGCCTCAAGAAGGATCCGTTCATTTCTGAACTCTTCCTCTTGTGTGTGTTCTGTATACAAGAAACTGTAGTTTGATTTAGAACGTCAATTCTTTTAGATAACGTGCCTGAACCGATCAACTTTTGATATAGGAAATTTTCAAAACATTATCCAACAATACAAAATTATATCCTTTCTTTACTAATAAAGAGATTGATATGATTTTGTATATCAGGTTCGGTATCTAATAACATTCGTTCAGAATCAATGTATTTGGAATACAGGGTGACAGCGACCAACAGACTTGGCTGCAACTCTTGCCCCGTTTTCTGCCTCATGAAACTTATCACCCGTTCTCAGTTCTCTACCTTTCTGTAGCCCTATGTAACAGATTACATTTCTGGGATCCTGATCTAGTATTACATACCCAGGACGTAAAGGATGCTGAGAAACAGTTCTTTGTAATGAACACACCCGAAGATGATGCATCAGCATGCACTCTCTTCGTTTGGGCGGCATAGGAATTCTGGTAATCCCCAATTTTCTGCTCTGTCTTATAACAATTATAAGTTGGAGCGGGACCAACGTTCCCCAGCTCAGTATAACAAGCGGGTTCGGTCAATAATCCGTATTATTATCTTGATTAAGGCGTGACATGGTCGCTACCAGGAAAGAGAGAGAAGAAAACACTCAGCGTGCGCTCTTTCAAGAATAGATTGGTTATTATTTTATCTAATCAGGATGGCTCCCACTGCTTTTTATCAAATCTTCCTTCAAACCCTAAAAGGAAAGACTAGCCGGGATTAATTACACACTACAAGTTCGCCAATCATTCAGCCAGTCCAGTGTCGGTACTTTGAGGGAGGTCCCCCGTGCTCTCGCACGAACCTAATTAATGTAAACCTCGTTTTCCCAGAGGCGTAACCCCGTTGACACCTTTCTAGACACCTACTTGATCGGCTAATTGTAATATGTAAAACTCTCCCAGGAGTAACTCTTACTCGCAGCGGGTATTGGGATCCAACTATCTCATAGAAGGTATGCAATCTCATTGCAAATTTCAACACTTGAAATTCCCGATAATATTTTGCCCCTAACGTGCTATGACCTTGACGAAAGCCAATAAACCATAGCCCGCTAGTCAAGTTCAACCCGTACATTTCTTGATTGAATTAAACCCACCCGCACGACCCTTGACGAAAGCCAACAAAGACGCACGACTACCCTAATCCAATCGCATCGTATGCTAGCAGATAAGCAGCATATAGCTACCGCACACTGCACCTTGACGAAAGCCAACAATTGCAGCACGAATACTATATACAACTTATCTGAAATGACGGAGGGCTACGACAGGTTTTTCTGAAAACCTATTGCGTAATGAACTTGATATCGTTGTAGAATCAAACGATTTTAAAAATGGAGTGCTTTTGAGGCTTTTCTAGTTTTGCTAGAGGAGTCACTCTCGGTAAAGGGATCGTCGGTCCTTTCCTCGTCGAATGAGATGCGGGATATATCATATATATCACTGTGCAAAGCAAAAACACTTAATAGCAATCAAAAGACAAACCGAATGTGTAGCATATGCCAGTTATTGCTAAAGGAGTCACTCCCGGTGAAGGGATCTCGGTCCTTTCCTCATCGAATAAGGTGCAGGATATATCACATATACCTCTGTGCAAAGCAAGAACTGTAGCTACCTGTTTTATTTTTGAAATTCGATTCTACAACATCTTAGGTTTCTTTTTCTTTCATTAATCACATTAATGAAGTCGCATCATTTAAGTACCTAAACATCACAGATAAATACGACGTACACTTATGCCATCCGCATTCGCCTCGATGTCCCCTCGTGCACCGTTAGGTTAGGTAACTAACGGCAGAGCAGGGCAGGGCTAGCGCGGGTGTAAAACATAAGTAACGTCTATATAATATATCATATATACTATATACTGTATCTATCACAGAACATCACATGATCACATCACAGATATCGCAGCAGAAGAATCATATAAAATATTGGATATACTAGGACGTCCGTGTTTTCAATACGAGCCAGTATAAAACACGGATTCCACGGTCGTGATGAATAGCCAAACCCACACCCCTAGACCCCTACGAGAGCGGCAAGCAACCCTACCAATTCTGGAGTTAGGAGACCAGGACTCGACTCCTCGAGTTGTCTCCCACTGGACTCCAGAACCCGGTTACTTGTGCTCCCCTCCTTGGGTCTATCCTAGTGCGGAAAAGTAAATAATATACAAAAGGTGACATCTTCCGCAACCTGGATGTGCCCCAATAAAAGAATATTACATACAAGTTTTTACATGAATGAAAATGAAAAACACTCATCTCACATAAAAAACCCCGGCTATTCAAACACGACGATCCAATATAACATATCCAGCATCACATAACATCACATGTCATCAACGTAAGTAAATATGCGCATCCCAATTGTCGTTGACATATAGCAACGAAACCGGCGATATCACATATTACACTTACGGTCACAGAAAAGAAAGTGTAAAACTACAACAGTTGGAATCCGCAACCTCCATAGACATCGCATGCCTAATCAAATGAATTCCTTAGACATCGCATGCCTAACAATTATAAACCCCGCATTTCAGTCTCTTTATCGAAAACACTTTTCAATACCAAGTCGGGCAATTCAACAAGATTCCCGACATTTTGATCGAATGCTCGTCGCAAACTTTAGTAGGCGGTCGCAGCCCCCGATGCCGTCGACGAAGTGCACCAAGGCGGAACACCGCTACCGCGAGCACCCGAACGGATGCTTTCGGCGATGGGGTTCTCCTACAGTCACTTGGTCGGGGCTATGGAGTGAGGCTGTCTATTAAGTTTAGCCGGCGAGTATCCGCGTACGCTACGTGATTGCGACGGACTTTTGATCACATCAAAATTCCGTGGCAACCGATCAAGTGAGACTAAACTGCTATGTTTATAACATTCATTCAGTTATCTCATAACTTATTGTGAATTCCAATTATTGTATCACGTTCCGGATAAACAGAAAATGTTAAACTTTCCGATTGAACATTCGAACACCCAAGTTTTCCTGAAACAGCTCAACACATGAAATAAGTCTAACAACATTCAGTTCGTGCCTCAGTACCAACGGTCCAGCCGTAGAAGGGTCAAGCCAACGCCTCACATGTGGCACGCCGTACTGCCCCAAACCCGAAGGTTCAAAGGGCAGTTCAAGACGGTCACATAATCGAGTTAAGGTTTGTTGTCTTCTAGAGGGACCATCGTGTTACTTGCACTACTTAGAACGTCGTTAAACTACGGAAAGTTCCAACACTTGGAAATTTCCCAACAGGGGAAAAATTGGGTACTTATATCCGGTCGAACTTTTTAACATATCCAAAAATTATCCGGAAAACACACTGACAAAAATTAGACAATCCGATCGATACACCGAGTCCCCAATACAACCCAGAAAATTCAACTCCAGAAAAAATATTAAAAATTCCCAGGAAAACCAGTGCTTCAAACTAAGAATTACTGTGTAAAAAGTAAAACATGATGTGATATATTGGCCGCGGAACCGCCGCACAAGCCAGCTTGTGCCGCGGTTCCGCCGCACTTTAGAGGATTCATGATCACGTGCTCCACAGTAATTCTTAAATTTCCCTGCTGATTTTTCTGCATATTTTTAATTTCGAAAAAGACCAGATTTCAGAAATTGTCCAGAGAGCATTTTAGGGTTTTGGTTTTGGTTCGATCGGACTTCTAATTCCGTCAACTCTTCGCCTAAGGCTCTAGCTAGGCTCTGATACCACTGTAAGGTTCCTAGGCACTCTCAAGAGGTCTCACAAGGCATCAACCATGCCAATTTCAAAAATTACGGTGCCGAGAAACTCTAAACTACGGATCGTTAACTAGAATTCTAGGCGAAAACAATAAGTAGTTAACAACTTAACTACGAGTAGACGGAAAATACAACCTTTGTAGATCCGGTCCTCCACCTCCATAGCTCCGCAATGAAGTCTCCTCACTGTCCATATAAAAATCCGGGCTCTGGCGTCGGCTTCATCGGAGAAATGGGCGGGCAACGTCCTGCCGAAGATGATCTACGTGGAGGCATCACAAGATCAAGCTCTCACTTCACCAAGTCATGAAACTTGTGAAGAAAACACACTCTACTACTTGGCAAGAGGTAGAGGATGAAGAAATAGGAAGTGGGTTCACTTTAGATTTGAATTTCTCACTCTTTTTCATCAATCACCATTGATGAAGCAAGCTTTTTCTTCAAGAAGAAGATGAAGAAGAAGATGATTATCTTATGATAAGTTATTCAAAAAGAATAATAAAAAGAATACTTATCATCATAATAACCATGGTCAAGTGTAGAGACTAAACTAAGGTTAAATGAAGTGGTTAGGGTTAAGCATGAGACAAAATGGTCACATAGTCAAAGCTTCATGAAGCTTCAAAGATAAAACAAAACTTGCAACCATTTCATTTTTTATCTTTTCCAAATAAATAAATAAATGAATAAAACAAAACCCTAACCATTAACATGTAACCATGGTTTGATCTTTACACAAAAACCCTAGCAAACATGTATCATCAAACATGATACAATCAAGTGCACAAAAGTATATCACATATACAATGTGCACATCCGAGTGAGAATATCCATTTAAAGTGAACCGATACTAGTTAATGCAAAGTAATATATCAAATATATAATTATACATTAAATCATTAAATCAACACTTGATTTAACGATCCGGTCATATCGCATATGACCGACTAATATCCAATGTATCGATCTATCGAATCAATCCTCGATTCGATAACTAGGTTATATCGCATACAACCATTCGACACATTCATCGCGAGAATAGAATACGGTATCACATACTCGAATCATTCTCGGTCCCGCACATATCTTATATGCGCTCCTATTTCATTTCGCTTGAGCCAGGAAACCTCTGTGTAGGACTCTAAAGACTCGTCAATACGCCGGCAGCAGATGATGATCAAATCAAACACCCACAAGCCGCAAGCGGTCTGCTAAACGTAACGGCCACCCGGGTATTAAGCGATCAGAAGATCGACGAGCAAGCTCACTTACACTCCTGTGAATCCAACCAGTAACACTTACCGTACAGTCCGGTCTGATCGTCTGATATGTCGCATATCTCGCCTAGCGGTGGTAAACGTCAGACCCCAATAGCTCGATAAGTCGTGTCGATATGAGGTCTATAACAGTTCGAGAAACTACTGGTAACACTTACCAGTAAATCTCAGCAACCCTGGCCAGAGATTTCCGGTTATAGCCAATCGAACACAGCGCAACATCAACTCCCTATACCGGGAGAGACGAATCCCCTCCTATCGCTCATTGCCTCCATGTGACTCGGGACTGTACCCAAAAACCACCGTTTTGCATGCCCTCTTAGACGTGGTAAGATGGAAATCAAAGCACAGTGGGAACCACACAAGACTCTATGACGATCTCGGGTCAACAGACTACTCTGTACCAGTGTCACCAGAGAACTGCCATCTGACGTAAGGTATAACACCATCTGGGAGTTCTCGGCGAGTCCGTCCAGTGTATCCAGTCTCTACTGAGCACCCGTACATCATCTCTGATGTCAAACACCAATGGATATGGGATCATCCATCGCCCATCTGTATGGGTCGAGAAGGTATACGCTAGTCTACACTGGTATATCGATGCTCCGTCTCGATACACCCACGACTAGGGACTTTGAAGGATGTACTTATGGACTACCATGTCCCCACTAGTATGATCTGCATCATAGTCCATGTAGTCAAGTACACATCCTAAGGGCTTTACCAACATGTAACAGAGAGACAATCAGTATACACGTTAAGGTAAAGATCAACCAGATAGCATACTATCATGTCGAGCAAGAAAGTCCTCCCTATATATGTCCAAGCATCCACTGCAATATACATCCTATGTACAGTAATGGCCTCTAAGGCATACATATAACTAACAGACACTGGCCTGGCTGAAAGGTTAAGCAAGTATTATACGGTGAGATAGATCCTGACTAGTTCTTCCTTTATGGTTTGAGGAGGGATTCGAGAGACAGTGGGAGCCATCCTGTTTAGATAAATTAAAAACCAATCTAAACTTGCAAGAGCATCATGCTAAGTGTTTTCTTCTCTCTCTCTTAATTGCAGAGACCCAGTGACCGCACCTAGGTTACATCTAGATAATAAAACGACTGAATCTGACTGTTATGACTGGCAATGGTATGTCCAGATGTCCATTGCCCATAACAAGCTGGGACACCTCTTGACTGATCCAACCCCTGCCGTCTCAGGTCCAGTTTCCCCTGTCACGGATATTGATATCCGTAGGACATCGGAAGAAGACTGTGCGAAAGCCAAGTGCCTCGTGTTAGCCTCAGTTGATGGTATGTACCAGAGGCAGCACGAGAAGATGGACTCAGCTTCTATCTTCCTCCATAACAAAGTTTTATATGGAGAGCAATCTCGTATCGCAAGATATGAGACCTCGAACGAATTGCTTCCAGCGAGGTTGGCTATCGGGTCATCTGTAGGGCGCAACGTCCTTACAGAGACCAGCTCTTTTGAGCTCTCGGACCTGAAGACCACGTTGAAGAACGGGTCAGATGCTGACTTAGTTCAACAGTCTCTACCTACTACCCTAAAGGAAACTAGGGAAGTAGAAAGAAAGGGAAGGGCAGAAGTTTCAGGAACAGATGTAGTAAAAGAGGGATGTTCCTATTGTTACGGGAATGAACATGGGCAGAAGGATTGCAGGGCTTGTAAAGCCAGTAGCCAGAATTCGAAGCATGTTGTGGCTTCTGCTTCGGGTGTGTTTATGATAGAGAACTGTATGTCATTTAACCCTACTTCCGGGTATTGGATACCGGATCAGGATCTCATATCTGTAATTCGTTACAGGCTTTGATAAACCGTAGGGTTATCAGGAAAGGTGATATGACTCTCAGGGTTGCTAACGGAATGAGCATATATGCTGAATCCGTAGGGGAATATCATCTAGGACTGACAACTGGGCAGATATTGATTCTGCGTGACTGTTTTTATGTACCAGGTGCGACTTGTAACATCATATCTGTATCCTTACTTTCTAAGGAAGGATATGATTTTACTTTTGTAAGCGATGTAGTAAACATCCACCTAAATCAAGTGCTGATTGGGTCAGGTACATTGAAATACGGTATATATGTTTTGAATCAAGCTCAGGTCTTCAGTGTCCAGAACACACTTAAAAGAAAGTCTCCGGAATTAAATCAGGCTTTCTTATGGCATTGTAGACTGGGTCACATTAATGAGACACGGTTGACAAAGTTACATAATGAAGGATACTTGGACCCGTTCGAGTACCAGTCTTATGCCACTTGTGAATCTTGTCTCATGGGAAAGATGACAAAGACTCCGTTCACTGGACACGGAGAAAGAGCGAGCGAGCTCTTGGGACTCATACACAGTGATGCGTGTGGTCCAATGTCTACACATGCGCGAAGTGGTTATTCATACTTCATTACTTTCACAGATGATTTCTCTAGGTATGGGCATGTCTTCTTGATGAAGCACAAATCCGAGGCCTTTGAGAAATTTCAGGAATACAAGAATGAAGTTAAAAAACAAACAGGCAAAAGTATCAAGACACTGAGATCTGATCGAGGCGGTGAATACTTGAGTGCCGAGTTTCTGGGCTACTTAAAAGAGAATGGAATTCTCTCTCAGCTTACTCCTCCATACACACCATAACACAATGGTGTATTGGAAAGGCGGAATCGAACCCTATTGGATATAGTTCGATCCATGATGAGTAAGGCTGAGTTGTCGCGATCCTTCTGGGGTTATGCACTAGAATCAGCTGCATATCTTTTGAACAAGGTTCCCTCCAAGACTGTGCCTACCACACCATATCAGATGTGGTGTGGGAAGAAACCCTGTCTTAAGTATCTGAAGATATGGGGATGTCCAGCTTTTGTAAAAAAGCAGCATGCGGAAAAGCTCGAGGCACGTTCAGTACTGTGTAAGTTTGTGAGATACCCAAAGAACTCCAGGGGGTATTTTTTCTATTACGCAGAGGAACAAAAGGTTTTTGTTTCTCGTCATTCCCACTTTCTAGAACATCAGTTTTTAGAAAAAGAAGCAAGTGGGAGCGTAGTAGAACTGGAAGAGATTCCAGAACCACAAGCTATTACTGAAAGCTTGGAAGATCCAGATTTTTCAAGAAAACCGGACATCCCAGCGCCACTCCGCAGGAGTAGTACGCAGTCTCATCCGCCCGAGAGATACTACGGTTTTCTCATAGACGGGGATAGAGAGGATTGCACCATGGATTATGGTGAGCCTACTAGCTTCCAGCAAGCCATTCAGAGCGGCGACTCGGTAAAATGGCTGGATGCAATGCGGGCCGAGATGGAGTCCATGTACACCAACAAAGTTTGGACTTTGGACTTTGCTCCAGAAGGGGTAAAACCCGTAGGCTGCAAATGGATCTTCAGAAAAAAGATTGGTGTAGATGGGCAGGTTGAGACCTATAAAGCTAGACTTGTTGCAAAAGGTTTTCGTCAAAGACCTGGTTTGGACTATGACGAGACCTTTTCTCCAGTGGCTATGCTGAAATCCATTCGGATCCTTCTTGCCATTGCTGCCTTCCACGATTATGAAATCTGGCAGATGGACGTAAAGACGGCTTTCCTAAATGGTAATTTGGAAGAGTGCGTCTATATGGATCAGCCGGAGGGATTCATTCAGAGTGGGAGCAGCGGTAGAGTGTGCAAGTTGCTCAAGTCCATTTATGGACTTAAGCAGGCATCGCGGAGTTGGAACATCTGCTTTGATGATACTGTCAAAGAATTCGACTTTATCAAAAACCCAGATGAACCATGCATTTACAGTAAGATTGTAGGGAGAACTGTGGTATTCCTCGTCTTGTACGTGGATGACATTCTCTTAATAGGAAATGATATTCCTATGCTACAGTCAGTCAAAGGATTCTTGTCGCAGAGATTCTCCATGAAGGACCTAGGCGATGCCAACTACATTCTGGGGATCCAGATCTATCGTGATAGATCTAAGAGGATGTTGGGACTTTCACAGTCAAGGTACATCGACACCATACTGAAAAGGTTCAGTATGGAAGGTTCCAAGCGCGGTAATCTACCGGCTTGTCACGGGATCACCCTCTCCAAAGAGATGTCTCCCAAGACTGATTTGGAAAGGGATCGCATGTCTATTATACCCTACGCTTCTGCGGTGGGCTCTATAATGTATGCGATGTTGTGTACCAGACTAGATGTAGCATACGCATTGAGCGTTGTAAGCCGGTATCAGTCGAACCCAGGGGAGAAACACTGGATAGCGGTAAAGAACATTCTCAAGTACCTGAGAAGAACTAAGGAGATGTTCTTGGTGTATGGCGGAAAAGACCTCCAGCTTGAGGCCTTTGCTGACTCCAGCTTCCAGAGTGACAAGGATGACTCCAAGTCCATGTCGGGTTATGTCTTTACCCTCAATGGAGGGGCAGTTTGCTGGAAGAGTTCCAAGCAGGAGACCGTTGCAGACTCAACTATGGAAGCGGAGTACATAGCTGCTTGCGATGCCGCAAAGGAAGCTGTCTGGATGAAGAAGTTCCTCACGGAGCTTCAGGTGGTTCCTACCATTGTTGATCTAATACCGCTGTATTGCGACAACAACGGAGCTATAGCTTTAGCAAAGGAACCTAGGTCCCATCAGAAGTCCAGGCACATTTTAAGGCGGTACCACCTGATCAAGGAGATCGTAGATCACCGGGAGATCGAGGTGAAGATAGTAAATACGGAGAACAACACTGTGGATTCACTCACGAAGGCCCTACCCCAGACTCAGTTCGAGCGGCTGATCGAGATGATAGGTCTTCGATACGCCAGTACATGGCCTTAGTGCAAGTGGGAGATTGTTAGTGTATATGCCCTAGAGGCCATTACTGTATCATACTAGCTTGTATATTACTTAATGGAAGCTTGGGATATTCACAGTTGTATAGAAAATCTTGCTAAAAATGGTAGTATGCTACTTGGTTTGTCTCTACTTCAATATGTGCATGTGTTTCTTTTAGCATATCGCTTATATACATATTAGTAGAGCCCTCAGGATCTTTGCTTGATTACCAGCGTTGTGATGGCGCTCACACTCGTGGGGGCTGGGTAATCTATAAGCACATCCTTATACTGGTCCCTAGTCGTTGGACTATCGAGACAGGGCATCGATACTCCGGAGTAGACTAGCGTATGCGCTTCTCATCCCAGCAGGGGAGACGGTCTGTCCCACAGCCGTCAGTACGTCGTACTTGAGATAGTATGCTGGTGCTCATTAGGTTACGAGTACACTGGACAAGACTCGTCGGGAACTGTTGGTTGGTATTATACCTATCGTCAGTTATCAGTTCCCAGGTGACATGAGTACAGCTTAGTCTGCCGACTTGCCGCTGTCACTTCGCCTCGAGTGTGTTCCCACTGTACTTAGATTACTACCCTACCACGGCTCAAAGGAGTCGTGCAAACAGGTAGTAGTTGGGTGCTGTCCTGAAGCACTTGGAGGTGGTGACGGTTAGACAGGATTCGTCTCTCCCGGTATTGGGGGTTGACATCGCGCTGTGTCTAGGAGAGCCATTACACAAGTAGTCCCTGGCCAGGGCAAGCGAGATATACTGGTAGGTTTCCAGTGTTATCTCAGGGTGTTCTGGGCTACACTCCGACACGACTTGTACCTCTATTAGGGGACTGACGTTCACCGCCCCCTAGGCCCGCCATGCGATGTATCAGACGAACAGACCGTACTGTACGGAGATTGTCACATACAGGCTCAGTAGGAGTTCGGATGGGTTTACCTCATCGGCCTTCTTATCGACATCTATTTGGGGACCGTTACGTACAGCTAGTGCCGCTTGCGGTCTGTGGTTAAACCCACTGCCAGCATAGTGTCGAGTCTTTAAAGTCCCACACAGAGAGTTTCCCTGCATTGATCGAAACGTGTAGAGGCCGTATGGTTTTACGGCAGGGCTTCGATCACTTACGTGCACTTGTGTGCGTATGCTGTTCGGGCAGGCAATACTAGTGGGCTTTGGTTTAAGCCAGATCCTAGTACTGCACAGATGGATTTGATTTGTCTTCTGTGCATTCGCATTCTACGGAATGCGGATGGGGGTGTGTATGCACAGTTTTGAGGAGCGATGAAGGAAGAGGTGCCCCATTAGGGTTTTGGCAGTTGGTTCGGCCAAAACCGTAGTGTGGAGCACTCATTAGGGTTTTGACAATTCGTTTGGTCAAAACCGTTATGAGTAGGGAGACATTGTTTACTAATCCTTTTAGTGATAGATTAGTGATGGCTAATTGCATTGACCATTTGACCACTTAGATCTCTCTTGACTTTGTTGACTTGTTGACCATGTTGACCGTTGACCTTCAAGAGAGATCCACACTCTTCTTTTATTTTCATTTTATTTCTTGTGTTATGATAATGGTCAATTCAATGTGCCATCAAGTCTTTCATGATAGGATTAGTAATGATGATTATTGTGTATTATTGCAACCATGGTGTAAGGTTTGCCTAGCACCCTATGAAGAGTTTTGAAGCATCACATGTATCAAAGTATGTATTTTTAAGGTGCTAAACAAACACGCAAAGGAATCGATCCTAGAAAATTAGGGTTACAAAACTTTAAGCTAATAAAAATTAGGGTTTGAAGGCTACAACCTTTGTAGCTCCCCTTTTGCTTGACTCCTTGATCTCTAGGGTGTTGGAAGAAGGTCCACTTGTAGTCCTCTTTCGTCCACGACGATCCACCCGAAGTTTCCCGTCCAAGCTCGCAACTTTGGAAAAGCAAAGAGAACACTCTAATCAAGTTGGCTAGACTTGAGTAGAATGATGTTGTGGCTAAGGATCTCACTTCAAAAACCTTTCTTTATGTGTGATTTACTCACTAGAAAAAGCTAGAGAGCAAAGGAGAAAGAGGAAGAAGATGGTGGCAATATTTTTCACAAGAGGTAATAAGATAAAGATAACCCCCTTTGAAGAAAAAGAAATATATCAATATATATTTTATTGCTTGTTACTATGAACCATGGTTAAAGTGATGGAGACATTATTTAACTTGAGTTTTAAATGATAAAGAGAAGGATAACTCAAGTTAAGAGGTAGGTAAGCATGGTTAGGTCAAAGGAAGAATGTAGAAGCTAGAATGATTATCCTTTCCTTTTCATTTTGTTTTAAAACCAAAATTAAATAATAATCCATAATTTAATCCATGGTGTGAGTCTTATATTGCCACCATTTCCATATGCTAACAACCATGATGGATGGGTGTATGTATGTATGCATGTATGCACATCCACATGTGCATGAAACTAGAATGAAAGAAAGTAACACATGCATGCATGCATATATCCATCAAACCCTAGAAAGGTTTCAAGTGAGAAAACTAATGGTTAGATGATAAATCAACACTTAATTTATCAATCCGGTCATATCTCATACGACCCCACCAAAATCAGGCCACCCGATCAATGTTCGGTATCATATACGCACATTTTAATCGGGTGCATGCGCATATCGCATACGCGCACCACAACGTTTCGCCTGGACAGGATAACTCCTTTGTGGGACTCTAAGACTCGTCAATACGCCGGTAGAGGGTGATGATCATATCAGGTACCCTCAAGCCGCAAGCGGTCAACTAAACGTAACGGCCACCCGGGTATTGATCGATCAGAAGAAAACAAGCGAACCTGCTACAACTCCCGTCGAGCCATCCGGCAACACTACCGTACAGTCCGGTCTCTTCGTCAGATATGCTGCATATCGAGCCTAGGGATGGTCACGTCGACCCTAATAACTCAATAAGTCGTGCCGGTGAATGGTCTATAACAGATCGAGAAACTACCGATAACACTTATCAGCAAATCTCAGCAGCCCTGGCCAGGGACTTACTGATATAACCAGTCGGGCACAGCACAACATCAACCCCCAATATCGGGAGAGACGAAACCCCTCCTATCGCTCATTGCCTTCATGTGTCTCGGGACTGTACCCAACGGCCACCTG
Organism: Agapanthus africanus; assembly: GCA_030015575.1. Lineage (NCBI taxonomy): Eukaryota > Viridiplantae > Streptophyta > Magnoliopsida > Asparagales > Amaryllidaceae > Agapanthus > Agapanthus africanus. Next base: position 164,511,314 of record JASDDO010000001.1, read on the forward strand.
TTTGCACGACTCAGTAGAGCCGTGGTAGGGTGGCAATCAAAGTACAGTGGGAGAGCACACAAGACTCCATGATGATCTCGGGTCTACAGACTAACCTGTACCAGTGTTACCTGAGAACTGCTATCCGACGATAGATATAATTCCATATAGGAGTTCTCGGCAAGTCCGTCCAGTGTACCCAGTCAGCACTGAGCACCCGTATATGATCTTGATGTCAAACATCGATGAATGTGGGAACATCCATCGCCCATCGCATGGGTCTAGTATCATATACGCTAGTCTACTCTGGTATATCAATGCCCCGTCTCGATATACCTACGACTAGGGACTTTCCAGGATATGCTTATAGACTACAGATGTCTCACTAGTATGATCTCCATCATAATCAGAGCAGTCAATCCAATATCCTCAGGGCTTTATCAGCATGTATGAGTGAATAATAAGCATGATCAAATCAACAAGTCAGATAAAGAAGAACCAGATAGCATACTATCATGTCGAGCAAGAATGCATACAGAATATATATACATGTACAGATACATCCACTATCACATAATGGCCTCTAGGGCATACATATATCCAACAATCTCCCACTTGCACTAAGGCCAGTTATTGGCGTATCTCATACCCAGCATCTCAAAAAGTCGCTCATGCTGCGGCTGAGGGAGGGCCTTGGTGAATGGATCCGCGGCATTATTCTTTGTGTCTACCCTCCTAATCTCGATCTCGCGGCGATCTACAATCTCCCGGATCAAATGAAAACGCCTCAGGATGTGTCTGGACCGCTGATCGGATCTGGGCTCCTTGGCTAACGCCATAGCCCCATTATTGTCACAATACAAAGGTATTGGATCAATAATGGTTGGAACTACTCCTAGCTCCAAGACGAACTTCTTCATCCAGACGGCTTCCTTGGCGGCATCATTTGCAGCAATGTACTCAGCTTCCATCGTAGAGTCTGCAACGGTATCTTGTTTGGAACTCTTCCAACTCACCGCCCCTCCATTGAGGGTAAATACAAACCCAGAGATAGATTTGCTGTCGTCCTTATCGCTCTGGAAGCTCGAATCGGTAAAGGCCTCCATTTGGAGATCTCCATTACCATACACCAAGAACAATTCTTTAGTCCTTCGCAAGTACTTAAGAATGTTCTTCACAGCTGTCCAGTGATTCTCCCCTGGGTTGGATTGATACCTGCTTACAACACTAAGTGCATAAGCTACATCTGGGCGTGTACATAACATCGCATACATTATAGATCCTACTGCCGAAGCATAGGGTATAATACTCATGCGAGCTCTCTCTTCATCGGTCTTTGGGCAAGAATCCTTGGAGAGAGTGACCCATGGCAAGCAGGTAAGGTACCCCGCTTGGAGTCTTCCATACTAAACCTTTTTAGGATGGTGTCAATGTACCTGGTTTGGGACAATCCCAATAACCTTTTGGATCTATCCCTATAGATCCTTATGCCCAGAATGTACGTGGCATCACCCAGGTCCTTCATGGAGAACCTCAGTGATAAGAAAGATTTGACCGACTGTAGCATAGGAATATCATTTCCTATCAGAAGAATGTCGTCCACGTACAATACGAGGAATGTGACAGCTCTCCCTACAGCCTTCTTATAAACACAAGGTTCATCTGGATTTTTGATGAAATCAAACTCTTTGATGACATCATCGAAACAGATGTTCCAACTCCGTGATGCCTGCTTTAACCCATATATGGATTTAAGCAATTTACATGCTTTCCCGCTGCTCCCACTGTCAATGAAGCCCTCAGGCTGATCCATATAAACGCATTCTTCTAAATTTCCATTTAGAAATGCGGTTTTAACGTCCATCTGCCAGATTTCATAGTCGTAGTGAGCAGCAATAGCAAGTAGGATCCGAATGGATTTAAGCATGGCTACGGGAGAAAAAGTCTCGTCATAGTCCAAACCTGGTCTTTGACGAAAACCCTTCGCCACAAGTCTTGCCTTATAGGTCTCCACCTGCCCATTTACACCAATCTTTCGTTTAAAGATCCATTTGCACCCTACAGGTTTTACCCCAGGGGGTACAACGTCCAAAGTCCACACTTTGTTGGCATACATAGACTCCATTTCAGATCTCATGGCATCCAGCCACTTCACAGAGTCTTTACTCGTGATAGCTTGCTGAAAACTGGTAGGATCATCATCATCCATGATGCAATCTTCTCCGTTACCATCAATGAGGAAACCGTAGTACCTCTCCGGTGGGCGAGAAGTCCTACCAGACCTACGGAGTGGCCGAGGTTCTTCAGTTTCTGCTGCAACAGCCGGTTCAACCAAATCGTCATTTGTAGTTTGTGTCTCTAGAACCTCTTCTAGATCCACCACCTTGCCATCATCTTTATCTGTGAAAAACTCTTTTTCCAAGAATGTGGCATACTGAGAAACAAACACTTTTTGTTCCTCTTTGTGGTAGAATAGATATCCATAAGAATTCTTTGGATATACCACAAAGTTACATAAGACTGACCGTGTCTTGAGTTTGTCCGGATTCTGCTTTTTAACATAGGCCGGGCAACCCCAAATCTTAATTCTCTTAAGAGATGGTCTCTTCCCATGCCATATCTCATATGGTGTGGTAGACACGGCTTTGGTTGGAACCCTGTTCAGCAGAAACGCTGCAGTCTCCAATGCATGCCCCCAAAATGAGACTGGTAACTCAGCGTCACTCATCATGGACCGGACCATATCTAATAGGGTCCTATTCCGTCGTTCTGACACACCGTTGTGTTGTGGTGTGTAAGGAGGAGTGAGCTGAGAGAGAATCCCATTCTCTTTTAGGAAGTTTGCAAATTCTGTATTGAGATACTCACCACCTCGATCTGATCGAAGCATCTTAATACTCAAGCTGGTTTGTTTTTCTACTTCTTGTTTATATTCAATGAATTTCTCGAAAGCGTCGGACTTGTGCTTTAATAAAAATACATGACCGAATCTTGAGAGTCAGTGAATGTAATGAAGTATGAAAAACCGCCTCTAGCCTGTGTAGACATTGGCCCACATACATCACTATGTATGAGGCCCAGGAGCTGAGTAGCTCTTTCTCCGTGTCCAGTAAACGGAGTTTTGGTCATTTTACCCTTGATACAAGACTGGCAAGTCGCATAGGATTTATATTCAAAGGAATTTAAATATCCATCTTTATGTAACTTGTTTAGTCTTGTTTCGTTAATATGACCAAGTCTACAGTGCCAAAGAAAAGCTTCATTTAATTCTGAAAGTTTTCTTTTATTAGTGTGTTGTATACTGAAAACTGTGTGTTGATTTAGGACATATATTCCGTTATTAAGCGTACCATACCCAACCAACATTTGATTTAGGTGAATGTTCATAACATTATTCTGCAGTACAAAATTATATCCTTCATTGTCCAACAAAGAAACAGATATTATATTACATAGCATACTTGGTACAAAATAACATGGATTCAAAATCAAAATACATCCAGATGGCAACCCCAAGTGATACTCTCCCACTGCGACTGTATGTACATTGGAACCATTTCCAACGCGGAGAGTATGGTCACCTGTCTTCAAAACCTTGCTATTTCTCAGCCCCTGCATAGAATTGCAAATGTGAGAACCTGAACCGGTATCCAATACCCAGGAAGCAGAGTTTATAGAAAAACAGTTTTCAGTCACGAACGCACCTGAAGCAGAAGCATCACCATGCTTCTTCTTGAGACTTAAGTACTCCGTGCAGTTGCGCTTCCAATGTCCTGTCTTGTGGCAGTGAAAACATTCGCCCTTCCCCGAGTCTCCAGCCTTAGACTTTCCCTTTCCCTTCACCTTTTTAACTCCGCCCTTAGGATTAGTGGGTTTCTTCTTTTTCTTTCCCTTGGCCTTGGCTTTCGGGCGAGAAGTGGAAGACTGTCCAATAGTCATAACGGGAGTTTTTGCTAACTTCATAGTGCTCTTTGCACTCCTTAACATATTAAGGAGTTCAGGGAGATCCTTCTCCATGCCATGCATGTTGAAGTTCACTATGAACTGAGCAAAGGTGGAGGGGAGGGACTGCAGAATAATATCTATATATTGTTCATTGTCCATCGTCCATCCAAGGTCCTCAAGCTCTTCTATAAGAGCTATCATCTTCAGAACATGGTCTCCTACTGGTGTGCCAGGGGCCATTCGCATCTGAAACAATTTCTTTGATGCTTCGTATCGTAATACGCGGGATTGCTCCCCATACAACTCCTTTGTATGGAGCAATATACCGTGAATGTCCATGTCCTCGTGCTGCTTTTGATGTGTGTTATCCATCGATGCAAGCGCGAGGCATGTGGCCGTGGCACAGTCAGCGTCCCATGTCTTGCGGACGTCAATGTCCCCAACTGAGGATTTTGGACCAGGGACGGCCAGGGCTGAAGCCGTGAGGACATATGATACTTTATCATAAGTCAAGGCGATTTTTAGATTCCTCAGCCAGTCTTTATAGTTGGTCCCATTCAGTTTGTTTTTATCTAGTAAAAGCTTGAGTCCAGTCATGGGTATCTGCCATTAAGAGAGAGAAAAGAATACACTCAGCGAAAAGCTCTTGCATAGATTAGATTGGTTTATTATCTTGTCTAATCGATGTTTCCCACTGCTTTTTATCGAGTTTTTCTTTCAAACTTTAAAAGGAAAAACTAGCCAGGATTAATTACAGTCTACAACTTCGCTAACCGTTCAGCTAGGCCAGTGTCGGTACTTGAGGGAGGTTCCCCGTGCTTTCGCACGGACCTAATTAGAGTAAACCTCGTTTTCCCAGAGGCGGAGCCTCGTTAACTCCTTTCTAGACACCTAATGAGTTAGCTAATTGTAAACTGCAAAACTCTCCTAGGAGCAACTATTGCCCACAGTGGGATCGGGATCCAACCATCACATGGAAGGTATGCAATCTCATTGCAAATTTCAACTATTGAAATTCCCGATGTGGTTTTTACCCCTAGCACTTATGACCTTAACTATGGTCAACAAATCATAAGTACCAGTCAAGTTCTACCCGTCATTTCTTGATCAATTAGACCCACCCATATGACCCTTAACTATGGTCAACAAAGTCGCATGAATGTCCTAATTAACCTGCATCATATGCAGTGTAGGAAGACATCACTTAGCTACCGTACACTACGCCTTAACTAAAGTCAACAAACGTAGCACGAATACTAAGTACTCTACTTCCTAAAATGACGGAGGGTTGCGAATAATTTTTAAGAAAATCTTTAACGCTTTGAACTTGATATCGTTGTAGAATCAAATGGTTTTCAAAAGGAGTGGCTTAATCTCCGCAGTTTTGAAATAAAGCTTTTTCATAAATAGCCGAGTGGTTTTCAAATCCGATTCTACAACATCTTTTAGGTTTATTTTTCTTTACATTAATCACATTAATGTAATCCCATCATTTAAGTCCTAAAGCCAATCACAGAAAAGAAACGAAAATAACACGTACGCTTATGCCATCCGCATTCGCCGCAATGTTCCGTTATGCACCGTTAGGTTACATAACTAACGGCATACCGGGACGGGACTAGCGCGGGTGTAAAACATAAGCAACGTCTACTATATATCATATATATAATATGTCATTCGTCTCAGATATCACAGAACACAGGCAGCAGAAATATAGATATAACGTGGGATATACTAGGACGTCCGTATTTAGTATTTAGCCAGAATAGAAAATACGGATTCCACAGTCGCGATGAATAGCCAAGCCCACACCCTGGACCCCTACGAGAGCGGCAAGTGACCCTGCCAATTCTGGAGTTTAGGAGACCCGGTCTCGACTCCTCGAGATGGCCTCCCACTGAACCCCAGAACCCGGTCACCTGTGCTCCCCTCCTTGGGTCCATCCTAATGCGGAAAAGTAAATAATATACAACACTGGTAACACAACCTCAACCCGGAAGTGCCCCAAATAAAAGAATATTACATTACATTTGAATTTACATGAATGAAAATATAAAAACTCCCATCTCACATAAAACCCCCCGGCTATTCAAACGCGACAATCCTGCACATCATATCTCAGCAACACATAATATCTCATATCATCAACGTAAGTAAGTATGCATACCCCAATTGTCGTTGATGTATAGCAACGAAACCGGCGATATCGTACATACTACACTTACGGTCACAGAAAAGAAAGTGTAAAACTGCAATATCTGGAATCCACATTCTCTTTAGACATCTCAAATGCAAAATATCACATATTCCGTATTTCATGTCTAGTAATATGAATTCCACACATTGCATCACATTCCGGATAAACAGACAGTATCGAAGTTTTTCGAACGAACGATCAAATACCCAGGATTCACTAAAGCCCAACACTTGAGCAGAGTTCAAACACCTGGAGTGTGACATAGTAGTAGCGGTCCAGCCGTAGAAGGGTCAAGCCAACGCCTCACATGTGGCACGCCGTACTGCCCCAAACCCTAAGGTTCAAAGGGCAGTTCAAGACGGTCACATAATCGAGTTAAGGTTTGTTGTCTTCTAGAGGGACCACCACAAAAAGACTTGCACGTATCTCCAAAGCATTTAAACCCCGTGAATAGTGAGCAAATGATATACTCGTTCAAACACTTCAATACTTTCTTATTTACCCGGAAAAGCTACGAAATGAAAATACCGATCAAAATAACACGTCCAAAACCATCTCCAGATAATACAGTACAACATTCAGATTAAACATACCTAAAACACTATACAAGCAGAAATATGAATTACAGTGAAATTCCCATGCAATAATACTACAGTACGGCCGCGGAACCGCGGCCTAAGCAAGTATTTGCCGCGGTTCAGCGGCCAAATTAACTGTTCATGTCTTCGTATTTCACCATAATTCTTATATTTCCCTGCTGTATTTTTTAAGTATTTTTAATTCTGAAAAAGGTCAGATTTTAGAATTTGTCCAGAGAGGGTCCAAGAAAATCGTATTTTTGTCCAATCGGGATTTTTACTTCGTAAAAGCGACGCCTAATGTTCTAGGTCGGCTCTGATACCAATGTAAGGTTTGCCTAGCACCCTATGAAGAGTTTTGAAGCATCACATGTGTCAAAGTATGTATTTTTAAGGTGCTAAACAAACACGCAAAGGAATCGATCCTAGAAAATTAGGGTTACAAAACTTTAAGCTAATAAAAATTAGGGTTTGAAGGCTACAACTTTTGTAGCTCCCCTTTTTCTTGACTCCTTGATCTCTAGGGTGTTGGAAGAAGGTCCACTTGTAGTCCTCTTTCGTCCACGACGATCCACCCGAAGTTTCCCGTCCAAGCTCGCAACTTTGGAAAAGCAAAGAGAACACTCTAATCAAGTTGGCTAGACTTGAGTAGAATGGTGTTGTGGCTAAGGATCTCACTTCAAAAACCTTTCTTTATGTGTGATTTACTCACTAGAAAAAGCTAGAGAGCAAAGGAGAAAGAGGAAGAAGATGGTGGCAATATTTTTCACAAGAGGTAATAAGATAAAGATAACCCCCTTTGAAGAAAAAGAAATATATCAATATATATTTTATTGCTTCTTACTATGAACCATGGTTAAAGTGATGGAGACATTATTTAACTTGAGTTTTAAATGATAAATAGAAGGATAACTCAAGTTAAGAGGTAGGTAAGCATGGTTAGGTCAAAGGAAGAATGTAGAAGCTAGAATGATTATCCTTTCCTTTTCATTTTGTTTTAAAACCAAAATTAAATAATAATCCATAATTTAATCCATAGTGTGAGTCTTATATTGCCACCATTTCCATATGCTAACAACCATGATGGATGGGTGTATGTATGTATGCATGTATGCACATCCACATGTGCATGAAACTAGAATGAAAGAAAGTAACACATGCATGCATGCATATATCCATCAAACCCTAGAAAGGTTTCAAGTGAGAAAACTAATGGTTAGATGATAAATCAACACTTAATTTATCAATCCAGTCATATCTCATACAACCCCACCAAAAGCAGGCCACCCGATCAATGTTCGGTATCATATACGCACATTTTAATCGGGTGCATGCGCATATCGCGTACGCGCACCACAACGTTTCGCCTGGACCGGGTAACTCCTTTGTGGGACTCTAAGACTCGTCAATACGCCGGCAGAGGGTGATGATCATATCAGGTACCCTCAAGCAGCAAGCGGTCAGCTAAACGTAACGGCCACCCGGGTATTGATCGATCAAAAGAAAACAAGCGAACCTGCTACAACTCCCGTCGAGCCATCCGGCAACACTACCGTACAATCCGGTCTCTTCGTCAGATATGCTGCATATCGAGCCTAGGGATGGTCACGTCGACCCTAATAAGTCAATAAGTCGTGCCGGTGAATGGTCTATAACAGATCGAGAAACTACCGATAACACTTATCAGCAAATCTCAGCAGCCCTGGCCAGGGACTTACTGATATAACCAGTCGGGCACAGCACAGCATCAACCCCCAATACCGGGAGAGACGAAACCCCTCCTATCGCTCATTGCCTTCGTGTGTCTCAGGACTGTACCCAACGGCCACCTGTTTGCACGCCTCAGTAGAGCCGTGGTAGGGTGGCAATCAAAGTACAGTAGGAGAGCACACAAGACTCCATGACGATCTCGGGTCTACAGACTAACCTGTACCAGTGTTACCTGAGAATTGCTATCCGACGATAGATATAATTCCATATAGGAGTTCTCGGCGAGTCCGTCCAGTGTACCCAGTCAGCATTGAGCACCCGTATATGATCTTGATGTCAAACATCGATGAATGTGGGAACATCCATCGCCCATCGCATGGGTCTAGTATCATATACGCTAGTCTACTCTGGTATATCAATGCCCCGTCTTAATATACCTACGACTAGGGACTTTCCAGGATATGCTTATAGACTACAGATGTCCTACTAGTATGATCTCCATCATAATCAGAGCAGTCAAGCCAATATCCTCAGGGCTTTATCAGCATGTATGAGTGAATAATAAGCATGATCAAATCAACATGTCAGATAAAGAAGAACCAGATAGCATACTATCATGTCGAGCAAGAATGCATACAGAATATATATACATGTACAGATACATCCACTATCACATAATGGCCTCTAGGGCATACATATATCCTGTAAGTGCACGGCGGCGCCCCGGACGTCAATCCGACGGCCAAATGCGGAAGCGGTGATAAACTTTAATTTTGCGAACTTTGCAAACCGGCACCACCGCGCACTAAACCCCGGATCGGGCCATTAAACTTGTCCTAGCTAACTAACAAGACGGGTTAGAGATATACCGAGTGATCCGAGTCCTCCGGTCTTCTCGTCATCGTCCCGATCTCCCGCGGAAACTCCGGTCGTCGCCTCCTTGCCGGAAGAGCACCACATCGTCTGTGTCTTTTACGGGCTCCCACCTCAATGCCGAGGCAACTCGGGCACGAAGCTGGCAAGTCGACGTGCCCAAGATGTGCTGTAGAATGTGTAGAGTCTATGTCTCATTGGGGTTTTAGTTGCCATGGATGATGAAGGAGGAGGTTAGGAAAATTGGTGCTTTCAATTTTCTAGCAAGAGGAATATGAGAACAAGAATGATGCCACCACAACCAAAATGAAAACCCTCTCATATTTTTCTCCCTCTCTCCAAAAATGTGGCCGGCCTCTTCTCATTGGAAATGATGGTGGAGACAAAGTATATTACAAGAGGGAGGTGAGTGTAGGAGATAGAAATGGTGACCATAAACAAAACATCATCATCACAAACTTACATCCAAACCATATCCTTTCAAATCTCATTTAATGCACCATCATGGATGAAAGATGCTAAACATATCATAATGAAAACATTTGCACGAAACCCCCTCCACAAATGTTATTTGCACAATTGCAAATAACCCCCTCCATCGGAAAAGTCCGGCCGGGAAAGAACAAAGGAAAACCGGCCGGAACGGAATGCTAACAGGCAACTCCAGAAAACTGGTCCCGTAATAAATTACAGGAAAATCCCGATACTGTGAATACACACCCGCATCTGTATTCCGACCGGATACAAATGCAATGAGACAAAATCTACACTGTACTAAACTAGGATCCGGCTTAAACCAAAGCCGGCTAGTAATATCCGTTCGATCCTGATCCGTGCAATACCGCACGTATCCGATCGATCCTTGCCATATATCTATACGGCCTCTAGTACTAACCGTCCGATCCTGATCCGTGCAATACCGCACGTATCTGATCGGACCCTGCCATATCTCCATACGGCCTCTACAGCGTTTCGCCCGAAAGCTTGAGTAACTGAAAGTGTGGTGGACTCTAAAGACTCGTCAATACTATGGCTGTGGATTTAACCACTAGCACGTCAGAGGTATAAGCCAATACATAACGGGCCACCAGCCATTGACCAAAAGGGACGTCGATGAGCGAACTCATCCTGACACCCTACTGAGCCTATCAGTGACAATATCCGTACAGTCCGGTCCGTTCGTCTACGAGCATCGCATGGCGGGCCTAGGGGGTTGGTAAAAGTCAGACCCCCAAAAGCGGTACAAGTCGTGTCGGAGTGTAGCCCAGAACACCCTGAGATACTACTGGAATACCTACCAGTAAATCTCCTGCCTTGGCCAAGGACTTCGTGTAATGGCTCTCCTAGACACAGCGCGACCTCACCCCCAATACCGGGAGAGACGAACCCCCGAAGATCCGCTCACTGCCTCCATGTGGCTCGGGACTGTACCCAACTAAAACCTGTTTGCACGACTCCTTTGAGCCGTGGTAGGGTAGTAATCAAAGCACAGTGGGAACTCACACGAGACAAATGACGATCCCCAGGTCGATGAACTAACCTGTACACATGTCACCAGGGAACTGCTATCTGACGTCAGGTATAAGACCAACTAGCATGTTCCCGGCGAGTCCTGTCCGGTGTACTCATAACCCAATGAGCACCTGTATACATCTTAGGTGAACCAACTGACACCAGTGGCTTGTGAGACCGGCTACCGCCCCTCGTCGGGGTCTCGACTGTATACACTAGTCTACTCTGGAGAATCGATGCTCTGTCTCGAAACTCCCACGACTAGGGACCTTTTAAGGATATGCTTTTAGACCCCAGCTCTCACGTATATGATCGCCCTCATACTGCTGGTCGTCAAGCAAGAATCCTAGGGGCTCTATCAACGTGCAATAGTGACCTGTCAGGTCACCTGAAGCAGTACACGATGATAAAGGTAAACCAGATAGCATACTATCATCTCGAGTAAGACTGTCGTACCGGGATAGGTCCTCCCTCAATCATTGCAATCACGTGCCTGTGATCCAATAATTGACTCTGAGGGCACTATCTCCAACAATCTCCCACTTGCACTCAAGGCTAATTATTGCGATGTCGTATACTCACAGCCCGTGTGATACCGAACACCCAACTCCTCTACTAGTCAGTCTCACAAAGCTCGTTTGCGAAACTATTGCGTTCGAGGAATAGCCTTAGTGAATGGATCCGCTGTGAAGTTTCTTTCTATGTCTCTCTATATCTCAAGTTCGCAGAGAAAACCATCTCCCGAAATGAGCAATACCTGTCTTAGAGTATGTCTGGATATCTAATGGGACCTAGCTCATAAATGAACTCCAAATCCAAACTTCTTAGACTGTATCGATAACTGAACTTAATCAGTACCCAGCGCCATGCCTCCCTCAGTATTGCCTTGGACCACCTGTCCAAAAAACTGCCCCTCGTCAGAAGGAGAAAATATAACTCTGACAGCCACTCTGCCATCTATGTCACCTTGGAAGCCTGGAGTGACAACCGTCTCCTAAAACAGGCTGTCGTTATTACATCCCTAGAACATCAACTTATGTTCTAAAACTGCTTCCGACTGTTTCTCCAGGATTGGATTAATATCAGCTTATTGCAGCTACTGCAAGAACAACATCTGGTGTGGTACTTGACATCTCATGATTGACTCAATTGCCTAAGCAAGTGATCTGTCAATCATGCGTATCCCTCTCCCCTTTAGTCTGTAAGACACCTTTAGAGAGGGTGACTCCATTACCTGCAGGTGTACTACCGTGCCAGGAGTCGTCCATTCTAAATACTCATAGAATGCTGTCAAGGTACCCAGATTAGGAAACCACCCAAATCTAGATCTAAAACCATAGATCTAATAACCAGAATGTCTGATATAATATCCAAGTCCTGTGTAGAGAAACCACTGTGTGACAACCAAAGTATAACCGATCATATTATAGGAGTTTCATTTCCTACTCTGTGTATGTCATCCAAAACCAGGACATCACACCCTACTACCTTCTTAACAGATCCATCCCCTATTCTGATGACGTCAAACCTATGACTGTTACATCAGAAACAGATGATCTATCTCCGCTATATCTGGTTTAGTCTATAAATAGACATAAGCCAGATGTCCACCAATGCTTCCGCTGCTCCCACTGACTACGACAACCCTCTGGCAGAGTCATATAGACGTGCACTTCTAAAGCTAGTTTAGAACGACGCTATACTCATCCTCCTGTCGGGTCTCGCAGCCTGGAACAACAACAATGGCAAGTGTGGGTAAACAAGAACTTCCCTGTCACCGTCCTTGAGGCTACCGGAGTACCTCTCGGGTGCCTGAAGTTACCCACCTTATCTGCGGAGTGGCCAATGGAATGTCAAACCAGATTGAATCTTTAGGTTCCTTATCAAATCTTCAGTAATCGTTTGCGGTTCTGGAATCACTTCCAGTTCTACCATACTCCCACTACTGTTTTTGAAAAAATCCATTTTTATTAAAACTGTGGCGAGTCAAGAACAATATCACTATTGATCTTTCTTATGGTAGAAAGTCAACCCTCGTCATAGCCTGGGTTAACCCACAAACAGCCATTACAGAAACGTGCCTTGAGTTATCCTGAGTCTGGTTTTAATCATAAGCCGGACAACTCCCCGTACCTTAAAAATGTTAAGATATGAACTGTACTATATCCAATATAGAACCAGAGGCACTGATTTAATTGAACCAGATTCAAATCATGCAGCTATCTCCAGTGCATGTCAACTAAATGGAAGGAGGCCGATCAGCGTTACTCAACTCAGGAACGCTTCCAATTATGAGTAACCTGAAAAAGAAGCAATTTCTCTTTATCATTACTATCAACTGAATACCATACACAAGTATCTATATCTTCGATCACTTTGAAGAATCCCGATACTTGCTACACCTGGTTCTCTACTCTATTCAAATACCTATAACTCCTCAAAACTCAGACCCTGTGTTTCTACGAAACACATGTCTAAGAACTAGAGAAGTTAAAAGTAAACAGAATATAGTATGAGGACCAACCCCTCTGTCCTAATGGACACTGGACAACATACAATACTCTGTATAAGTCCGCTGAGTCTAACAACTCTTTCACTGTGTGTCGTAGGTTGAAAACTGTACTTATGGTTAAGAAGAATTACACCGCTGTTTAATGCTCCTTACCTAACCATCCACTGATATAGGTAAATGTCATCGACATAATATCAAAAGGTATATCTCACTCTATGAAAATAGATGTACAGATATATCAATTTGAAATTGGTGCACAACAGCGGATATTCAAAACCAAATATTTGCCGACCGGCAAACAGCCCAGGTGATCTCCTCAAATATCACCGATTACAATGAATCCCGATATAATGAGGATGATCACCCTATTCCCAATAACTTACTCCCACTCATCATCTGTAAAACCATACAGATGTGAGAATCAAAACTGGTAAATACATACCCTGGAGTAAGTATCTAATCGGGAAATCAGTTTTCTTTTAACAGTACACAGTTGAACTGAAACATTGAAATGTTTCGATGGGGTATCATGGTATTCCTAGTAATGCCTCTACCATTATCCAGATTCACAACTATAACCGTATAATTCTTTGCCACCTCTCCAAATCCCTTTATATGTCTTTAGTCATTACCTTCTGCACACCCCTTTAGGCCAATTGGTTTTCTTCCTTCCCTACCGTTCGGCACCAGCCTATGGTTTGGAAGAAGACTATCCAATAAGCATAATGGGTGTACTGTCCTTACCCTAGGAGCACTCGCAATGCGAGAGAAGGTGAAGATAAAAGACAACCGAATAAACCTTATTCCTATTTCTCCTGGACCAGAATCCATCCCCGAACTGGAACAAGTTCCTTTCGAGTTCGTATATAACCATACGATGGATTATCCAATAAACTGTGGATCTTCGTAGTGATACGGAGTGTCCTGGAGAAATACAAAGGTGATCTAGGATTGGCGAAGAAATACTTGGTTTGGTCGTGAATATCAGTCGTAATTTACTTTGCCCTCTTACTAATCCCTTGCTTTGTCTTAATCTTAATACCTTCTGCACACCGTTTAGGCTAATTGGTTTTCTTCATTCCCTACCGGTCAGCACCAGCCTAAGGTTTGGAAGAAGACTATCCAATTTGCATAATAGGTGTACTATCTCCTAAACCAAGGAGTACTCACAACTTGAGAGAAGGTAAAAGGAAAAAGACAACTGAATAATCCTATCCGTTTTCTCCAGAACCAGAAACCATCCTCGAATTCCTTCGAGTTCGTATCTAACCATACGATGGTTTTGTCCAATGGAAGTGGACGTTCGTAGTAATACGGGGTGTCCTGGAGAAAAGGGTAAAAGTAGGAGTGGCAATGAGGTCTGCAACTCTGACAATCCAAAAGCCAGTGTTAAGAAGGTTCGGTCAACTTGGTCACTGAGTCATAGTCTTAGGGTCGGGTCAATGGTCGCTGCCAAAGAGAGAGAGAAAAGAAACACTCAGCGTGCACTCTAACCTAGATCAGAATGGTTATCACTTTATCTAATCTGGAAACCTCCCACTGTACCTCAAATTCTCTTCCAAACCTAAAAGAAGATTTAATCGGGGATACCCTAGGAGTAAACTAACTCATCAGTGGGAATCGGGATCCAACTCTCATCGCATGATAAAGTGACGGAATCCGCTCACGTTATCACACTCCAGAAGGTATGCGCATATCTGGCAAGTTTCAGTTCTTTTGAAACTCCCGATGTGATTTTTACCCCATACTCTTATGACCTTGGCGTGAGGTCAAAATATCATAAGTCACATGTCAAGTTCTACCCATCATTGTCCAGGTTAATTTGAACCCACCCGTACATACCCTTGACGTAGGCCAAAATAGTAGTACGACTGTCCCAAAACAACGCATCTATCTATGCAACAGATAAATACCCGGCAGCTACCAAACGCTATGCCTTGGCGTGAGGTCAAAATACATAGCTTGAATACTACCGAATATTTAACTGAAATGATGGAGGGCTATGAATGGTTTCTGGCGAAAACCTTTAACGTAATGAACTTGATATCGTTGAAGGAACAGATAGCTTTTTAGAAAATATAGTGACGAAAACCTTTACTAAAGAGGTCACTCCCGGTGAAGGGATCTCGGCTCTTTCCCCGTAGAATGGGGTGCAGGATATTCCAAATGAACACCACGATGCAAAGCAAAAGTAATCGGCTATAGTGAAGTCATTGCCCTGACGCAAACTTTTGTCCAAGGGGTCACTCCCGGTGAAGGGATCTCGGCCCTTGCCTCGTCGACTGAGGAGCAGGATATTCTCAATGAATACCACGATGCAAAACAAAAGTGAACGTCCTTGCAATAACAGCTTTTTGAAAAGTGTTCCAACAACATCAGAATAGGTTTGTTTTAACTTGCATTGATCCGAATCAACGCAGTCCCATCAATTGATCACACCACAAAGAACGAAAATATACTGACGTACGTATATGCCATCCGCATTCGCCACTGGGTCTCGTCATCACCCGTTAGGTTAGCTAACTAACGGCAGAGCGGGGACTGGACTAGCGCGGATGAAAAACATATACAACATCTACTAATATATATACCAATATATTATATTTCGCTCAAGGCGTGAATAAAATGCAACATCACAGAAATGTACAGCATCACAGAACAATACAGATATCTGGGATCCCCGGGTTTCACAGAGCCACTACTGAAACCCGACGTTCCCCTGGTCGTGTGGATAGCCTGTGCAATGAAATCCTAGACCCCTACGGGCGCGGCAAGTTACCTGCCAAAACCTGAAGCGAGGCAGCCCCCTTCAGCACCGTGAATGGACCACCTAGCACTTCACGGAATCCGGCAACTTGGGCACCCCTCCTGGGTCAACCTGTACCCCCTACGAGTGCGGCGAATAGCCCGCCAATCCTAGAGTGAAGCCCCCTCCGTCTCAATGCCATGAGATGCGGGCTTGTTGCCCTCCAGAACCCGGCTGTCCGTGCACCCCTCCGCGGGGTAATCCTAGTACAGAAAGTAAAATATACATACAACGGGTACATCGACCGCAACCTGGTCGTGCCCCAAAAGAATAATACAAACAGGCAGTGACGGCAGTCCACATGTCGGACGCTCGCCCCGCAATATCAAATGTACATAATACAACAACACTGCACTAGCATTGCATCCAGGCTATCCCCACGACCGATCCGCAACAACACAGCAAAACACAGAACATCAACGTGAAAGTCACGTTCGCAAATCCGTCTAACCGGGCTATAGCAGTTAGACCGGATTTACCGATCGAGTGACATTCACGGTCGCAGATATAATGTAAATACTGTGAAATAATGTGTTTAAAATATCCAATCGATCAAAAATTAACAAGTGGGCCCCCAAGCAATACTGTAGCACTCACAGAAATTCTGGGCCCAATTTTAATATTCCAAAACCCTATTTTTAGCCCACAAGCCCACTGGAAAAAATTGATGCAGTGACGACACCAATGTGCGGCGGAACCGCGGCCCAAGGGGGGTTTGGCCGCGGTTCCGCGCTTCATTGGTCGACTCACTGTGTCGAAATTTTCCAGTATTCTTAGAACTCCCTGCACATCATTCTGAAACAACCTGAAAAATTTTTAGAGCCAGAAAAAATTCGACAGAAAACTGATGTGAGGAAAATGTGGTTTTTTGGAATTTTGGTCGATCGGAAATGCAAACACATCAAACAAAGCTAGACGAAGTTAATGGCGAGGCTCTGATACCACTGTAAGTGCACGGCGGCACCTCGGACGTCAATCCGACGGCCAAATGCGGAAGCGGTGATAAACTTTAATTTTGCGAACTTTGCAAACCGGCACCACCACGCACTAAACCCCGGATCGGGCCATTAAACTTGTCCTAGCTAACTAACAAGACGGGTTAGAGATATACCGAGTGATCCGAGTCCTCCGGTCTTCTCGTCATCGTCCCGATCTCCCGCGGAAACTCCGGTCGTCGCCTCCTTGCCGGAAGGGCACCACATCGTCTGTGTCTTTTACGGGCTCCCACCTCAATGCCGAGGCAACTCGGGCACGAAGCTGGCAAGTCGACGTGCCCAAGATGTGCTGTAGAATGTGTAGAGTCTATGTCTCATTGTGGTTTTAGTTGCCATGGAGGATGAAGGAGGAGGTTAGGAAAATTGGTGCTTTCAATTTTCTAGCAAGAGGAATATGAGAACAAGAATGATGCCACCACAACCAAAATGAAAACCCTCTCATATTTTTCTCCCTCTCTCCAAAAATGTGGCCGGCCTCTTCTCATTGGAAATGATGGTGGAGACAAAGTATATTACAAGAGGGAGGTGAGTGTAGGAGATAGAAATGGTGACCATAAACAAAACATCATCATCACAAACTTACATCCAAACCATATCCTTTCAAATCTCATTTAATGCACCATCATGGATGAAAGATGCTAAACATATCATAATGAAAACATTTGCAAGAAACCCCCTCCACAAATGTTATTTGCACAATTGCAAATAACCCCCTCCATCGGAAAAGTCCGGCCGGGAAAGAACAAAGGAAAACCGGCCGGAACGGAATGCAAACAGGCAACTCCAGAAAACTGGTCCCGTAATAAATTACAGGAAAATCCCGATACTGTGAATACACACCCGCATCTGTATTCCGACCGGATACAAATGCAATGAGACAAAATCTACACTGTACTAAACTAGGATCCGGCTTAAACCAAAGCCGGCTAGTAATATCCGTTCGATCCTGATCCGTGCAATACCGCACGTATCCGATCGAACCTTGCCATATATCTATACGGCCTCTAGTACTAACCGTCCGATCCTGATCCGTGCAATACCGCACGTATCTGATCGGACCCTGCCATATCTCCATACGGCCTCTACAGCGTTTCGCCCGAAAGCTTGAGTAACTGAAAGTGTGGTGGACTCTAAAGACTCGTCAATACTATGGCTGTGGATTTAA
Source organism: Agapanthus africanus (assembly GCA_030015575.1). Taxonomy (NCBI): domain Eukaryota; kingdom Viridiplantae; phylum Streptophyta; class Magnoliopsida; order Asparagales; family Amaryllidaceae; genus Agapanthus; species Agapanthus africanus. The sequence continues at coordinate 164,529,586 of JASDDO010000001.1, forward strand.
CCACTAGCACGTCAGAGGTATAAGCCAATACGTAACGGGCCACCAGCTATTGACCAAAAGGGACGTCGATGAGCGAACTCATCCTGACACCCTACTGAGCCTGTCAGTGACAATATCCGTACAGTCCGGTCCGTTCGTCTACGAGCATCGCATGGCGGGCCTAGGGGGTTGGTAAAAGTCAGACCCCCAAAAGCGGTACAAGTCGTGTCGGAGTGTAGCCCAGAACACCCTGAGATACTACTGGAATACCTACCAATAAATCTCCTGCCTTGGCCAAGGACTTCGTGTAATGGCTCTCCTAGACACAGCGCGACCTCACCCCCAATACCGGGAGAGACGAACCCCCGAAGATCCGCTCACTGCCTCCATGTGGCTCGGGACTGTACCCAACTAAAACCTGTTTGCACGACTCCTTTGAGCCGTGGTAGGGTAGTAATCAAAGCACAGTGGGAACTCACACGAGACAAATGACGATCCCCAGGTCGATGAACTAACCTGTACACATGTCACCAGGGAACTGCTATCTGACGTCAGGTATAAGACCAACTAGCATGTTCCCGGCGAGTCCTGTCCGGTGTACTCATAACCCAATGAGCACCTGTATACATCTTAGGTGAACCAACTGACACCAGTGGCTTGTGAGACCGGCCACCGCCCCTCGTCGGGGTCTCGACTGAATACACTAGTCTACTCTGGAGAATCGATGCTCTGTCTCGAAACTCCCACGACTAGGGACCTTTTAAGGATATGCTTGTAGACCCCAGCTCTCACGTATATGATCGCCCTCATACTGCTGGTCGTCAAGCAAGAATCCTAGGGGCTCTATCAACGTGCAATAGTGACCTGTCAGGTCACCTGAAGCAGTACACGATGATAAAGGTAAACCAGATAGCATACTATCATCTCGTGTAAGACTGTCGTACCGGGATAGGTCCTCCCTCAATCATTGCAATCACGTGCCTGTGATCCAATAATTGACTCTGAGGGCACTATCTCCAACATATCCAACACATGGTTCATTTCATTTGGGCTTAATCTTTTCATTATTCTCTTCTCATTCTCTCTCTTGAAATGAGAAGAAAAGAAAAGCTCCATGGTTGCAAACATTCTCCTTCTTCTTCCTCCTCTTGATCTCTTCTTTTGATCTCATGTGTTGAGAGAAAAAGAATCCACATAGACAAACACATCCATCTTTCTCTTCTACACAACCTAAGGCATTTTGATTAGCAATCTCTTTGCCCTAGTTGCCTTGGCTTGAGGCGAAGCTTAGTGTACAACTCTCGGGTGGATCGTCTTCGACTCAAGAAGGCCGCGGAGGTGTCCAAGGTCCGGATCGACGCTTGGAGCTTAAATGGACGGGTGGGACAGAGGGATGAAGACCCGAAGGACCGGTTCCGTGAGGTATACTTTCTACAAGCATAGTAGTTAAAACCTCTTAGTGTTTACTAGTTTCTAGTTTAGCAAAGATCCGACTTTTAGTCCATGTTGCCTTGCGCCAAAATCATTGTTTTTCGCCGTTTCCGCCTCCCCGTAAGAACCGGGATGAGCAACGTGGACTTACAGTAACATGAACACTGCACAAATAAGAACCCATTCCACCGGTTTTCACCCGGCGAGATGCCCCTAAAATCCGAGTTGGCCGGCCCCTTGATGACTTCTGGGCTTTGTATTTGTTTAGTGTTCTGGTCTCTGAGTTTTGGTGTTTCAGGTGTTGCATGTGTTTACTGAAATTACATGAGATGTTAACTTTCTGTAAAGGTAATTCGGAGTGTTTCGTAGTCGTAATTCTAACATTATTTCGGGTTATTTAGACGGCGTTAAAAATTTCAAACGGATATCAAATACCCACTTTAACCATCGCTGAAAATTTTCCAAGAGTTGAATTTTTCCAAGTAAAAGAACATTCAAAAATCATGCAATTAATGCGATGGATCCTCTAGAAGAACGAAACCCAAACTCGATTCTATGACCGTAAGAACCGCCGCCAAACCCTAGGGTTTGCGGTAGTTCCGCGGCACCATAGGTGAGGCAAGGGTTGGCCCTTCTACGGTTGGTCCATAGGTACCGTGGCATGTTTTGAGTATTTTTAAACTGTGCTCAAGTGTTGAGCTCTTTGGGAAATTTTGGGTGTTTGTTGATTCGATCAGAATATTTGACATCGTCTAGCTATTTATGGAATGTGATACAATATTTGGAATTCATATTGTTAGGCATGAAATCCGAAGTATGTGATATTTCGGGTTTATGATGACTAAGGTGATTGTGGATTCCAAATATTGTAGTTTGACATTTTCTTTTCTGCGACCGTAAGTGTAATATGTGGTGTATCGCCGGTTTCATTGCTATATGTCAACGGCAATTGGGATACGCATATTTGCTTACGTTGATGACATGTGATGTTATGTGTTGCTGTGATATGTTATATTGGATCGTTGTGTTTTGAATAGTCGGGGGCTTTATGTGAGATGAGAGTTTTTCATTTTCATTCATGTAAAAGCTTGTATGTAATATTCTTTTATTAGGGCACTTCTGGGTTGAGGATGATGCCACCATCGATGTATATTATTTACTTTTCCGCATGAGGATAGACCCAAGGAGGGGAGCACAAGTAACCAGGTTCTAGAGTCCGGTGGGAGACCATCTCGGAGAGTCGAGTCCGGGTCTCCTAACTCTAGAATTGGTAGGGTTGCTTGCCGCTCTCGTAGGGGTCTAGGGATATGGGTTTGGCTATTCATCGCTGTAGGGTGTTTTTCGTCACCCCATTGAGATGGGAATACGCGCGCACTTGTCAGGCGTACTACAGATTCCTCCTGCCTAGAGTAGACCGGGATTTATTGATTGTGGGGATCCGAATCTCCGGCGGTCGCGGACTAAGCTGCCGTTAATTACCCCTCGTCTTTGGAGCGAGGGAACCTCCAATTGACGGGTTAAACTGGTCATGCAAACTCAATGTGCAGTGTACGTGTGTTTTGTTTTGGAGGGGGCTTGGATATATCGGGAGCCACGCAGAGTTTTTACGGGGGTCCCGCTACCCGAATAGCGGGCTGGGGGTCAAGGGGGCTAGCAGCCCCCTTGCGGGGTGCGAGGCAGCGCCCCGGCCTAAATTTTTTTTGAGGGGGACAGTGTTGTGGACTGTGTGTGTATCTGTACATATATATACATGTATCCATACATAAAAAAAGGAAAAAGCTCCCAATGGACGCGTGGGGTCAGCGTCTTGAGCGCTGTGCGCTTAGGTGCTGTGCGCTTAGGCGCTAGCGCGCCACGTGTCAGCATGTGGGCGCTTTGCGCCTGAGCACTGGGCGCTCGAGCGCAAGCGCACCACGTGGGCGCTTTGCGCTTGAGCGCAAGGCGCTCAAGCACATGCGCGCCATGTGTCGGCACATGGGCGCTTTGCGCTTGAGCGCGGACGCAGGGCGCTTGAGCGAAGGCGCGCCACGTGTCGGCACGTGGGCGCTTTGTTCTTGAGCGCAGGGCGCTGGAGCGCAAGCGCGCCACGTGTCGGCACGTGGGAGCTTTGCGCTTGGCGCTTGAGCGCTTAGGCGCCGGCGAGAAAAAGAGGCTTTTAGCCCAAGAAATTCTCGAAAGAGAAATTAGGGTGGAGTGAAAACTCCTAAGCTGTTTTGAAGCTGATGAAGGGCTTCTCCCTTTGAGCCCTAGTTCTTCCCTAAAGTAGGGTTTCTGGAGATGGGTCTCCTTCTTCCTCCTCTGTTGGCAGGATCTTGAAGATCAAGAGATGTGAGATGTTAAAAATCTCTTCTTTTTGAGATCTAATGGATGATCTGAGTTCCCCTTTATGGGTTTTGTGTGAAAAACTATTTAGTTTTATAAAATGAAGAGTAAAACTCTTGATTTAATTCAAAAGAAAGAAGAAGCTTTTAGAACCTTGAGGAAGGAGAGAGATCTCAGATATAAAAATTTTTTGGAGAGAGAAAAAGTTGTTGAGATATTTCATTATCTTTGCCTTTATAGGCTATACACTTTACACATAGCCCCTTGGGCTTCACAAAATGGCATTTTGCTTATCTCATGGCTCATGTGTCATTTCTTTTTGCACATAAGCCACGGGCTTTACAAAAATTTGGCTTTATGCCCATTTTTCTTACATTCATTCGTGAAATAAGATAAAAGAAATACAATAAAATTATTTATTACAAAATTTTTATCTTGGCATGGGGGGAGGCCGACCGCTTCATGTTCGGACTCGACCCGGGCATGGGCCCGCTTGATATGGGCTTGGGCCCACCTGGCTTGTGATTGACTTTGATTTTGACTTAGTCAACCAGGGTGTAAATTTTTACCCCAACAAATTGCCCCCCCATCAATGAATGCACACCACGCATGTGGGTCGTGTGCATTGAATTGATGGATCTTCTTTCACGTGGAGGCGACTTGATTTGGTTCCCGCTTTTGGGAAGCTGGCACTGCCCTTTTTACGACATGGACGGTCGGTTCTGCCCTTTTGGCGACTTGGACGGTCGGTTCTCCCCTTTTAGCGACTTGGACGGTCGGTGCTGCCCTTTTAGCGACGTTGACGGTCGGTTTTGCCCTTTTTGCGACTTAGACGGTCGATCCTGCCCTTTTAGCGACGTGGACGGTCGATTCTTCCCTTTTTGCGACTTGGACGGTCGATTCAGCCCTTTTAGCGACGTGGACGGTCGATTCTGCCCTTTTTGCGACTTGGACGGTCGATGCTGCCCTTTTAGCGACTTGGACGGTCTGTTCTGCCCTTTTTGCGACTTGCACGGTCGGTGCTGCCCTTTTAGCGACGTGGACGGTCGGTTCTGCCCTTTTTGCGACTTGGACGGTCGATGTTGCCCTTTTAGCGACGTGGACGGTCGGTTCTGCCCTTTTTGGGACTTGGACGGTCGGTGCTGCCCTTTTAGCGACGTGGACGGTCGGTTCTGCCCTTTTTGCGACTTGGACGGTCGATGCTGCTCTTTTAGTGACGTGGATGGTCGGTTCTGCCCTTTTTGCGACTTGGATGGTCGGTGCTGCCCTTTTAGCGACGTGGACGGTCGATTCTGGATTTGACTTGCTCCGCTTCTTGCGGTGTCAGGGATGAAGTGGACTTGTTTCCGAGGTGGAATTTGATTCTGCCAGGGAGGTCATTGGTTGTTTTGCTGATTTGATGTGATTTGGATTGACATCAGCACCGCTACACTGGAATATGGTACCAGGAGCGAATCATCATTTGTCTTTGAGAGGATTTAGGAATTGGTTTTTTTTGTTTGGCATCTGCATTGCTGCACTGGAATAATGCCAGGAGCAACTCATCATTTGCCCCGAGAGGATTTGGGAATTGATGGCTTAGGAGGCAGGTTTAGATCCCTATCACCTAAGGCTTTTCAATTTTATGGGCCGTAAGGGTCCCATAAAAGCATTTTCTCCCTACGAGTCGAAAGGATCTCGTAGGTGTATTTTCTCCTTAGGAGTCGTAGGGACTCCTAAGTGTGTTGCTCCTTTGTGAGTAGTAAGAATCTCACGTGGGAATTTTCTCCTCTCAAAGTCGAGAGGACTTTGAGAGAGCATTTCATCTCCTTTTCACGAGTTTGCGCCCTTTCGGGTTTTCACAAACTCGCCGGCAGTCCTGCTGTTTTTACTCACGGAGCCCTTTTCGGGTTCTCATCCGTGCCTGTTTGCTTTTGGACATACCGTTTTTTTTGGAGAGCTGGTGGGACTTTAAAAGTAGTCGCACCGGCAGGACTTGGGAGAGATTGGGATTGTTTTACGCCCAAGGATTGTATACGGATTTGCAGGATGTATGATCCAGACCGTAGGGCCGGAAAAATTTCGAGATTTTGTTGGCGTCTGCATCGCTGCACTGGGATATGGTACCAGGAGCGACTCATCATTCGCCATTGGGGTATGGGGGTTAGAATTTGGTTGGCGTCTATATCGCTGCATTGAAATATGGTACCAGGAGCGACTCATCATTCGCCATTGGGATTTGAGTTTGGAATTTGGTTGGCGTCTGCATCGCTGCACTGGAATATGGTACCAGGAGCGACTCAACATTCGCCATTGGGATTTGAGTTTGGAATTTGGTGTCTGCATCGCTGCACTGAAATATGGTACCAGGAGTGACTCATCATTCGCCATTTGGGGACTTGGAATTTGGATCTTGTTTGGCATCAGCATTGCTGCACTGGAATAATGCCAGGTGCAACTCATCATTTGCCCCGGGAGGACTTGGGATTTGGTTTTTTTTTTTGGGTCGGCATCAGCACCGCTAACACTGAAACGAAACGCCAAGAGCGACCCATCATTTGTCGTTGCCTGTTGGGGAACGATGGATTAGGAGACAGGTTTGGGTCCCTGTCGCCAAAGGCTTTTCAATTTTATGAGCCGTAAGGGTCTCATAAAAGCATTTTCTCCTTACGAGTCGAGAGGTTCTCGCAGGTGTATTTTCTCCTTAGGAATCGTGAGGATTCCTAAGTGTGTTGCTCCTTTGTGAGTCGTTAGGATCTCAAGCAGGGATTTTCTCCTCACAAGGTCGAGAGGACTTTCCGAGTGTATTTCATCTCTTTTCACGAGTTTGCGCCCTTTCGGGTTTTCACAAACTCGCCGGTAGTCCTGCTGTTTTTACTCACGGAGCCCTTTCGGGTTTTCATCCGTGCCCGTTTTGCTTGTGGACGTACCTTTTTTCTCATTTTTCTTCTTCTTCTTTTTTTTGCCGCTGGTGAGACTTTAAAAGTAGTATCACCGGCAGGATTTGAGAGAGATGGGGGCCATTTACGCCCGTGGATTATGTACGGTTTTGCAGGATGTATGATCCAGACCGTAGGGCGAGTGTGCTCAATTCGCCTACGACTTGGAGCCTTCACACATAGTATTTCTTGAGATATCGGCCATTGATGGGTGGCAGGCCTTTCTCCCTCGGCACTTATTAGTTGGTAGGATCCCCCGTCGAACACTTTCTCGATGACGTATGGTCCTTCCCAGTTTCGCTCGAATTTTCCCTTGGCATGGCGATTGGGGATGATCGGTCTTTTGAGGACCAACACCAATTCGCCTTTCTTGAAACCGCGGAGATGGGTTATCTTGTCATAAGCCCGTGACATTTGGGATCGGTATGGCTCCAGATTTTGCTGCACCGCGAGCCTCTTTTCTTCGAGGGCGTCGAGCTCTTCAAGCCGAAGGAGCACGTTTTCCTCCTCCGTCAACTCGTGCTGAACGACCATTCTTAAGCTTGGAACTTCAACTTCGAAGGGGAGGACCTCCTTGTAGGGTTCCTAGGCACACTAATGAGGTCTCACAAGTGATCAAACATGGGTAATCCAAAAATTTCCATGTGCCTACAAACCCTAATACGGATCGTTAACTAGAAAACAAGGCGATGCAAGCAAGTAAACGAGTTTATAGCTAAAGGGAAGAGGCTACAACCTTTGTAGATCCGGTCCTCCACCTCTTAGGCTCCGTGATGAGGTCCCTCCACTGTCCAAATCAAATCCATGACTCTAGCATCGGTTTCATCGGAGAAATGGGCGGGCTAGGTCGTCGACTACGATGCCGAAGATGATCTACGTCGAGGCATCACAAGATCAAGCTCCCACTTCACCAAGTCATAAAACTTGTGAAGAAAACACCCTATACTACTTGGCAAGAGGTAGAGGATGAAGAAATAGGAGGTGGGTTCACTTTAGAATTGGATTTCTCACTCATTTTCACAAGTTGCCATTGATGGAGCAAGCTTTCTTCATGTTTGAAGAAGAAGAAGATGATGAAAAGAATATGATAAGTTATTATAAAATAGAAAATAAAAACAATACTTATCATATGGCAACCATGATTAGGTGTAGAGAATAGACCATGGTTAGTTGGAAGGGTTAGGGTTAAGCATGAAGACAAAATGGTCACTTGGTCAAAGCTTCAAGAAGCTTCAATAACAAACAAAGAAAGCCACCATTTTCTCTTTAATCTTTTGCCAAAATAAATAAATAAATAAATAGATAAGAAAAAGAAAACCCTAACAATCACATAACCATGGTTTAATCTAAACATACACACTAACATTCATGTATCATCAAACATGATACAATCTTGTGCACAAAAGTATATCACATATACAACTTGTGTACATCAAGTGAGAAAATCCAATTTAAGTGAACCAATACTAGTTAATGCAAAGTAATATATCAAATATATAATTATGCATTAAATCATTAAATCAATACTTGATTTAACGATCCGGTCATATCTCATATAACCGACTAGTATCCAATGTATCGGTTTATCGAATCAACGATTCGATAACTAGGTTATATCGCATACAACCATTCGATACATTCATCGCGAGAATAGAATACGGTATCACATACAAGCATTATTCTCGGTCCCGCACATATCTCATATGCGCTCCTATTTCGTTTCGCTTGAGCCAGGAAACCTCTGTGTAGGATTCTAAAGACTCGTCAATACGCCGGCAGCAGATGATGATCATATCAAACACCCACAAGCCGCAAGCGGTCTGCTAAACGTAACGGCCACCCGGGTATTGAGCGATCAGAAGATCGACGAGCAAGCCCGCTCACACTCCTGTGAATCCAACCAGTAACACTTACCGTACAGTCCGGTCTGTTCGTCTGATATGTCGCATATCTCACCTAGGGGTGGTGAACGTCAGACCCCAATAGCTTGACAAGTCATGCTGACATGAGGTCCATAACAATCGTGAAACTACTGATAACTCTTACCAGTATATCACTGCAACCCTGGCCAGGGATTTCCTGTTATGTCCAGTCGAGCATAGCGCAACATCAACCCCCAATACCGGGAGAGACGAATCCCCTCCTATCGCTCATTGCCTCCATATGAATCGGGACTGTACCCAAAAACCACCAGTTTGCACGATTCAGTAGAGCCGTGGTAGGGTGGAAATCAAAGCACAGTGGGAGACAAACAAGACTCTATGACGATCTCGGGTCAACAGACTAAGCTGCACCAGTGTCACCAGAGAACTGCCATCTGACGTAAGGTATAATACCATCTGGGAGTTCTCGGCGAGTCCGTTCAGTGTACCCAGTCTCCACTGAGCACCCGCATACCATCTCCGATGTCAAACACCAATGGACATGGGATCATCCATCGCCCATCACATAGGTCGAGAAGATATACGCTAGTCTACTCTGGAATATCGATGCCCCGTCTCGATATTCCCACGACTAGGAACATTGAAGGATGTACTCATTGACTACACAGGCCCCACTAGTATGATCTGCATCATAGTCCTGGAAGTCGAGTACACATCCTAAGTGCTTTATCAACATGTAATCAGAGAGACAGAAAATATACATGTTAAGATAAAGAGCAACCAGATAGCATACTATCATGTCGAGCAAGAAAGTCCTACCTATATATGTCCCAGCATCCACTGCAATATACATCCAATGTACAGTAATGGCCTCTAGGACATACATATAACTAACAATCTCCCACTTGCACTAGGGCCATCTGTAGCAGTGGTTACAGTATCACATACTCAACCATCCCGAAAAAGTCTCTCTTTGGGAAAAGGCCTTCGTGAGTGGATCCGCCGTGTTGTCCTCTGAGTCTACTCTCCTAAACTCGATCAACCTGGAGATCAACTATCTCCATGATCTGGTGATGCCGCCTCAGAATATGTTTGGGTCACTGATGGGATCGGGGTTCCTGGGCCAAAGCCATACTTCCATTGTCATACAATGGTAGGAACTAAGTTCATCTTATGAACCAATATATACCCAAACAACCTCTTTGGTAGTATCTATAATAGCGATGTTACCAGCCTTTATCGTCTAGTTTGCCACGGTATCTAGCATGGAATTCTTCCAACATACCGTCCTTTTACCGAGGGTAAAGACAATGCCTGTGACTGACATTCAGTCGTCTTTATCACCCTGGAACTTTTCCAGTGATTCTCCCCAGGATCAACTGATACTATCTCACTATAGTTAGTGAGAATCCTAACATCCATTCAGATCTATCTCATAGCTCCAAATCTCAGGATTTAGGAGGTATCACTTTGATCCTATATGGATAATCTATGTGATAAGAGGAGATCGACCGATCGTAGCATAGGAAATTCCTTTCTTATCAAGAGTATGTCATCCATGTACTCTACGAGGATCATTATCATACTCCATACTACCCTTTTGTACATACAAGGTTCATCTACCATTTTGATGAAGTCAAACTCTTTGACTACCACATCAAAACAGATGTTCCAACTCCGTGATGCCTACTTTATCCTGTAAAGCAACTTGCACGCGTTTTCGCTGCTCCCACTGTCTACGAAGCCTTCTGATTGTGTACTTACAGACTTTCTCTTCTAAATCATTATTTAGAAAAGTAGTCATGGTACCCAACCACCAGATATCGTAGTCATGGTATGTAGCAATGGCAAGTAGGATCTGGATGGACTTAAGCATAGTCCCTAGAAAAGGTTTCATCATTATCCACACCTGGTTGATAACTAAAACCTTTAACAAGTCTAGCTTTGAAAGTCTTAACTTTTCCATCTACACCGAGTAATCTTCTCAAGATATACTTGCTTCTAATGGGGATTTAACCCTTCAGATATAGATGCTAAAGTCCATACTTTGCTGGTGTACATGGATTCCATCTCAGATCGCTAAGCATCCAGCCATTCTTACAGAGTCCCTACTCTTGATGGCCTGCTCGAAACTAGTTGGGTCATCATCTCATGATGCATTCCTCGCTCCTACTGTCATCGAGAAACCGAGGTATCTCTCAGGCAGGTGAGGAATCCTACCAGATCGGCGGAGAGGCTGAGGTTCGTCGGGGACTATAGAATCCTTTGGTTCTGTCAAATCATCAACTGCAGTATTGTATAGCTGGAACCTTTCCAGTTCTACAGAACTGACCTTGCCTCGATCTTGTCCGGATTTGCTTTAGACATAGGTCGGACAATCCCAAATCTTAACTTACTTAAGAGATAGGCTCTTCCCATACCATATCTCATATGGAGTGGTAGGCACTGATTTGATTCGAACCCTATTCAATAGGTATGCAACTTCATAAGTGCATAACTCCTTAAAAGGAAATAGGTAACTCAGTAATACTCATCATAGAGCACACTATATCCAATATTGTGTGATTGCTCCGCCCCGATACACCATTGTGTTGTGGTGTATTCAGAGGAGTAATACTCAGAGAGAATCTCATTTTACTTTAGAATAGTCCAAGGATTCCATGCACAAGTATTCTCCTCCCTGATCTTATCATAGGACATAATACTTATACCCGTATTTTGGTTCTCTACTTCTCGCTTATATTCTGTGAATATCTCAAAAGGTTCAGACTCATGTTTCAACAGGAACATATGACTGAATCTTGAGAGATCATCAGAGAACGTAATGAAGTATAAAGAACCAGTCCTGGCATGTGTAGACAGGAGACCTTACATACATTATCATGTATCAGTCCCAAGAGTCCATTAACTCTTTCTCTGTTTCCAATAAACAGAGCTATGGTCATCTAATCTTTGTGACATGACTGGCAGGTTTCACAAGATGTAAATTCAAACTGATTTAAATATGCATCTAAAATGTAACTTCAGCCAGTCGGGCCGCATTGATGTGACCTAGTCTACAATGCCTCAAGAAGGATCCGTTCATTTCTGAACTCCTCTTCTTGTGTGTGTTCTGTATACTAGGAACTGTAGTTTGATTTAGAACGTCAATGCTTTTAGATAACGTGCCTGAACCGATCAACTTTTGATACAGTAAATGTTCAAAACATTATCCATCAATACAAAATTATATCATTTCTTTAATAAATAAAGTGATTGATATGATTTTGTATATCAGGTTCGGTATCTAATAGCATTTGTTCAGAATCAATGTATTGGTAATACAGGGTGACAGTGACCAACAGACTTGGCTGCAACACTTGCCCCGGTTTCTGTCTCATGAAACTTATCACCCGTTCTCAGTTTTCTACCTTTTTGTAGCCCTATGTAACAGATTACATATCTGGGATCCTGATCTGGTATCAGATACCCAGGGTCTAGAGGATACTGAGAAATAGTTCTTTGTAATGAACACACCCGAAGGAGATGCATCTCATGCACTTTCTTCGTTTGGGCGGCATGGGAATTCTGGTATTCCCCTATTTCCTACTCTGTCTTATAATAATTATAAGTTGGAGCGGGACCAACGTTCCCCAGCTCAGTATAACAAGCGGGTTCGGTCAATACATCCATATTATTATCTTGATTAAGGCGTGATATGGTCGCTACCAGGAGAGAGAGAGAAGAAAACACTCAGCGTGCGCTCTTGCAAGATCAGATTGGTTATTATTTTATCTAACCAGGATGGCTCTCACTGTTTTTATCAAATCTTCCTTCAAACCTTAAAAGGAAAGACTAGCCGGGATTAATTACACTTTACAAGTTCGCCAATCTTTCAGCCAGGCCAGTGTCGGTACTTTGAGGGAGGTTCCCCGTGCTTTCGCACGGACCTAATTACAGTAAACCTCGTTTTCCCAGAGGCGTAACCCCGTTGACACCTTTCTAGACACCTACTTGATCGGCTAATTGCAAAGTGCAAAACTCTCCCAGGAGTAACAATTACTCGCAGTGGGTATCGGGATCCAACTATCATATAGAAGGTATGCAATCTCATTGCAAATTTCAACACTTGAAACTCCCGATAAAGGTTTTTACCCCTAGCACTTATGACCTTAACTATGGTCAACAAATCATAAGCACTAGTCAAGTTCTACCCGTCATTTCGTGATTAATTAGACCCACCCACATGACCCTTAACTAAGGTCAACAAAGTCACGCGACTGTCCTAACTAATCGCATCATATGCGGTGTAGGAAGACATCACTTAGCTACCGTACACTGTGCCTTAACTAAGGTCAACAAACACAGCACAAATACTAAGTACTCTACTTCCTAAAATGACGGAGGGTTGCGAATGATTTTTATGAAAACCTTTAACGCTTTGAACTTGATCTCGTTGCGGAACCAAATGGTTTTTAAATGGAATGTTTTTGAAGTTTTTCTAGTTTTGCTAAAAGGGTTACTCCCGGTGAAGGGATCGTCGGCCCTTTCCTCGTCGAATGAGGTGCGGGATACATCATATATATCACTGTGCAAAGCAGAAACTATAAAAGCGATCAAAAGACAGACCGAGTGTGTAGCATCTGCCAGTTATTGCTAAAGGAGTCACTCCCGGTGAAGGGATCTCGGTCCTTTCCTCATCGAATAAGGTGCAGGATGTTCTACAATGAACACCGCGATGCAAATCAAGAACTGTAGCTACCTGTTTTATTTTGAAATTCGATTCCACAACATCAATTAGGTTTATTTTCTTTCATTAATCTCATTAATGATTATCCCATCATTTAAGTCCACCTAAACATCACAGATAAATATAACGTACGCTTATGCCATCCGCATTCGCCTCGATGTCCCGTCTGCACCGTTAGGTTAGGTAACTAACGCCAGAACGAGGCAGGGCTAGCGCGGGTGTAAAACATAAGCAACGTCTATATAATATATCATATATACTATATATAATATCTATCTGAACAAATCACATGATCACATCACAGATAACGCAGCAGAAAATATCATATGAAATATTGGATATACTAGGACGTCCGTGTTTTCAATACGAGCCAGTATAAAACACGGATTCCACGGTCGTGATGAATAGCCAATCCCACACCCCTAGACCCCTACGAGAGCGGCAAGCAACCCTACCAATTCTAGGGTTAGGAGACCCGGACTCGACTCCTCGAGTTGGTCTCCCACTGAAACCCAGAACCCGGTTACTTGTACTCCCCTCCTTGGGTCTATCCTAATGCGGAAAAGTAAATAATATACAAATGGTGACAACATCCGCAACCTGGAAGTGCCCCAATAAAAGAATATTACATACAAGTTTTTACATGAATGAAAATGGAAAAACACTCATCTCACATAAAAAAAAACCGGCTATTCGAACACGACGATCCAATATAACATATCCAGCAACACATAATATCACATGTCATCAACGTAAGTAAATATGCGCATACCAATTGTCGTTGACATATAGCAACGAAACCGGCGATATCACACATTACACTTACGGTCACAGAAAAGAAAGTGTAAAACTACAACAGTTGGATTCCGCAACCTCTAATCAAATGAATTCCTTAGACATCACATGCCTAACAATTATAAACCCCGCATTTTAGTCTCATTATCGAAAACACTTTTCAATATCAAGTCGGGAAATTCAACAAGATTCCCGATATCCTGATCGAATGCTCGTCGCAAACTTTAGTAGGCGACCGCAACCCCCGACGCCGTTGACGAAGTGCACCAAGGCGGAACACCGCTGCCGCGAGCACCCGAACGGATGCTTTCAGCGACGGGGTTCTCCTACAGTCACTTGGTCGGGGCTATGGGGTGGGGCTGTCTATTAAGTTTACCCGGCGAGTATCCGCGTACGCTACGTGATTGCGACGGACTTTTGATCACATCAAAATTCCGTGGCAACCGATCAAGTGAGACTAACGTGCTTGATTTATAACATTCATTCAGTTATCTCATAACTACTTGTGAATTCCAATTATTGTATCATATTCCAGATAAATAGAAAATGTTAAACTTTCCGATCGAACATTCAAACACCCAAGTTTTCCGAAACAGATCAACACATGAAATAAGTTTAAAAACATTCACTTCGTGCCTCAGTACCAACGGTCCAGCCGTAGAAGGGTCAAGCCAACGCCTCACATGTGGCACGCCGTACTGCCCCAAACCCTAAGGTTCAAAGGGCAGTTCAAGACGGTCACATAATCGAGTTAAGGTTTGTTGTCTTCTAGAGGGACCATCGCTTTACTTGCACTACTTAGAACGTCTTTAAACCATGAAAAAATCCAACACTTGGAAATTTCCCGGCAGGGGAAAAAGTGGGTATTTATATCCGGTCGAACTTTTTAACAGTTTCTAAAATATCCGGAAAAACATAAACGAAGTTAAATTATCCGATCAAATTAACGAATCCCCAATAAAACCCTAGAAAACTCAACACTTGAGTGGAATTAAAAAATTCACATAAAAAATTGCCAAGAAAGGACCTAAGAATAAATATATGAAATTTTAGGGACTAAGTCCAAATTTGGGCCGCGGAAGCGCCGCCAAACCCCTGGTTTGGCCGCGGTTCCGCGGTCGAATTATGGAATTAGGGGCCCAAACTTCACAGTAATCCTTAGTTTTTCCTGCTTATTTTTCTGCATATTTTTAATTCACAAAATTCAACAGTTTTGAAAAATGTACAGAGAGGCGTTTTGTAATTAGGGTTTCGGTTCGATCGGACTTCTAACTCCGTCTACGCATCGCCTAAGGCTCTAGCTAGGCTCTGATACCATGTAGGGTTCCTAGGCACACTAATGAGGTCTCACAAGTGATCAAACATGGGTAATCCAAAAATTTCCATGTGCCTACAAACCCTAATACGGATCGTTAACGAGAAAACAAGGCGATGCAAGCAAGTAAACGAGTTTATAGCTAAAGGGAAGAGGCTACAACCTTTGTAGATCCGGTCCTCCACCTCCTAGGCTCCGTGATGAGGTCCCTCCGCTGTCCAAATCAAATCCATGACTCTAGCATCGGTTTCATCGGAGAAATGGGCGGGCAAGGTCGTCGACTACGATGCCGAAGATGATCTACGTCGAGGCATCACAAGATCAAGCTCCCACTTCACCAGGTCATGAAACTTGTGAAGAAAACACCCTATACTACTTGGCAAGAGGTAGAGGATGAAGAAATAGGAGGTGGGTTCACTTTAGAATTGGATTTCTCACTCATTTTCACAAGTTGCCATTGATGGAGCAAGCTTTCTTCATGTTTGAAGAAGAAGAAGATGATGAAAAGAATATGATAAGTTATTATAAAATATAAAATAAAAACAATACTTATCATATGGCAACCATGATTAGGTGTAGAGAATAGACCATGGTTAGTTGGAAGGGTTAGGGTTAAGCATGAAGACAAAATGGTTACTTGGTCAAAGCTTCAAGAAGCTTCAATAACAAACAAAGAAAGCCACCATTTTCTCTTTAATCTTTTGCCAAAATAAATAAATAAATAAATAGATAAGAAAAAGAAAACCCTAACAATCACATAACCATGGTTTAATCTAAACATATACACTAACATTCATGTATCATCAAACATGATACAATCTTGTGCACAAAAGTATATCACATATACAACTTGTGTACATCAAGTGAGAAAATCCAATTTAAGTGAACCAATACTAGTTAATGCAAAGTAATATATCAAATATATAATTATGCATTAAATCTTTAAATCAATACTTGATTTAACAATCCGGTCATATCTCATATAACCGACTAGTATCCAATGTATCGGCTTATCGAATCAACGATTCGATAACTAGGTTATATCGCATACAACCATTCGATACATTCATCGCGAGAATAGAATACGGTATCACATACAAGCATTATTCTCGGTCCCGCACATATCTCATATGCGCTCCTATTTCGTTTCGCTTGAGCCAGGAAACCTCTATGTAGGACTCTAAAGACTCGTCAATACGCCGGCAGCAGATGATGATCATATCAAACACCCACAAGCCGCAAGCGGTCTGCTAAACGTAACGGCCACCCGGGTATTGAGCGATCAGAAGATCGACGAGCAAGCCCGCTCACACTCCTGTGAATCCAACCAGTAACACTTACCGTACAGTCCGGTCTGTTCGTCTGATATGTCGCATATCTCACCTAGGGGTGGTGAACGTCAGACCCCAATAGCTTGACAAGTCATGCTGACATGAGGTCCATAACAATCGTGAAACTACTGATAACTCTTACCAGTATATCACTGCAACCCTGGCCAGGGATTTCCTGTTATGTCCAGTCGAGCATAGCGCAACATCAACCCCCAATACCGGGAGAGACGAATCCCCTCCTATCGCTCATTGCCTTCATGTGATTCGGGACTGTACCCAAAAACCACCTGTTTGCACGATTCAGTAGAGCCATGGTAGGGTGGAAATCAAAGCACAGTGGGAGACACACAAGACTCTATGATGATCTCGGGTCAACAGACTAAGCTGCACCAGTGTCACCAGAGAACTGCAATCTGACGTGAGGTATAATACCATCTGGGAGTTCTCGGCGAGTCCGTTCAGTGTACCCAGTCTCCACTGAGCACCCGCATACCATCTCCGATGTCAAACACCAATGGACATGGGATCATCCATCGCCCATCACATGGGTCGAGAAGATATACGCTAGTCTACTCTGGAATATCGATGCCCCGATATTCCTACGACTAGGAACATTGAAGGATGTACTCATTGACTACACAGGCCCCACTAGTATAATCTGCATCATAGTCCTGGAAGTCGAGTACACATCCTAAGTGCTTTATCAACATGTAATCAGAGAGACAGAAAATATACATGTTAAGATAAAGAGCAACCAGATAGCATACTATCATGTCGAGCAAGAAAGTCCTACCTATATATGTCCCAGCATCCACTGCAATATACATCCAATGTACAGTAATGGCCTCTAGGGCATACATATAACTAACACTCCTCCACTCTGAAGAGCAATGAGTATGGAGTGGACTGAGTTTGAGTACGGTGCGTGGTACGATATGTACACAACGCCTCGTGAAGTTTGAGATTCCAGTCTCTCTTGTTGGCTGAAGCATTTTTCTTCAGGAGCTTGCATAGAGTCTTATTGAAGGCTTCGGCCAGCCCATTGGCTCTTGGATTATAGATGGAGAAATATCTCCAGTCTATCTTGTGTTGAGTAGCGAATCTTGAGACTTTGAAGCTCTTGAAAGAAGGCCCGTTGTCAGAAATGATTCTTCTTGGTGTACCGAAGCGGTATAGAATATTATGCTGGAAGAATGTCAGAATATCTCCTGTCTTGACCTCTTTTAGCGGGACAGGTTCAGCCCATCTGGAGAAGTAGTCTGTTGCGGCCAGTATGAACCGGTGGCCTCTAGATGACGGAGGGTCAATTGGGCCAACTATGTCGGTTCCCCAGACTTCGAAGGGCCAAAACGCCACCGTAGGATGCAATGGATTGGGATGCTTGTGAATAAAATCACCGTGAATTTGGCAGATATAACATTTCCTTGCATGCTCTCCGCAATCCCGTATCATGGTGGGCCAGTAATATCCAAGCCGTTTAATTTGCAGTCGCATCTTGGGGCCAGATTGGTGAGCACCGCAAACGCCTGAGTGAACTTCTTTCATGACATTTTGGGCTTCTGCCGATGACAGGCACCTGAGCTAGAGTTGGTCATATGACCTGCGGTATAGCGTGTCATTTACAAACACGTATCGGAGAGCTCTCTTCTTCAGCTGAACCCTCGCAGACCTTCCTTCGAGCAGCTTGTCGTATCGGAAGTACTCTATGAAGGGTTCTCTCCAATCGGGCTCGTCTTGAATGATCGAAGCTTCTTCGGCGGGACTGCTCTTCTGTTCCGCGCTTTCCTCTTCTCGTAGAGAGACAGGGGGTAGAATTCGCCGGCTCCTGACCGTGATCAGAATTTCGCCCATGTCAGGATCAACCCGCTCCTTGGCTAAGTGAGCGAGTACGTCAGCCTTTCCATTCAACGCTCTAGGGACTCTTATTAGTTCAATGTGAGTGAACCGTTTCATGAGCTCCACGACCCGACTTCTGTACCGAGCTAACTCGGGTTTGTATATCTTATAGTCGCCGCTTACTTGGTTGACGACAAGCTGGGAGTCACCGTATACCCGTAGCCGAAGGATTTCCATTTCTATGGCGAGCTCCAAGCCAGCTATCAGAGATTCATACTCGGCCTCATTGTTTGTGCGAGGCTCGGTGAGAGCAAAAGAACGCCGTAGGGTTCCTATTGATGGCGTGATGACTACCAATCCTATCCCTGCTTTTATCTCCGGGACGCTTGATTTACTGGAAGTCCTTATCGATGAGGCCCCATCAAAGTAGAGCTCCCAACATAGATCGTCATTCTCGAGGTGCAGCACTTGTTTGTCGGGTAACTCGCAATTGAGTGGCGATCCTTCTGGTATGGGATGAGCAGCGAGAAAGTCTGCAAGAGCTTGCCCTTTTACTGCTTTCTGAGGAGTATAAACTATGTCAAACTCAAGTAGCATAACAGCCCATCTTTCCATTCTGCCGGCTAGGCTCGCTCTGGTCATCAAGTGTTTGAGCGGGTCGACCTTGGAGATCAGCATAACCCGATGAGCGAGCAGATAGTGCCTCAGCTTCTTCACAGCAAATATCAGAGCCAGGCATTGCTTTTCGATTGGGGAATAGTTGTGTTCCGCCCCGACTAGAGTTCGACTGAGGTAGTAGAGGGCATTTTCTTTTCCCTCCTCGTTATTCTGGGCAAGGAGCGCACCGAGTGACTCATCCAGCGCGGCAGTGTAGAGAATCAGCGGTTTATTTGGAATGGGAGCGGCCAGCATTGGAGGGTGCAACAAGTATTGTTTGATGCTTTCGAACGCTGCTTGACATTCGGCATCCCAGATAA
The DNA here is from genome assembly GCA_030015575.1 of Agapanthus africanus. Classification (NCBI taxonomy): domain Eukaryota; kingdom Viridiplantae; phylum Streptophyta; class Magnoliopsida; order Asparagales; family Amaryllidaceae; genus Agapanthus; species Agapanthus africanus. The sequence continues at coordinate 164,549,102 of JASDDO010000001.1, forward strand.
AAGGAGCACCTTTCTTCATGAGCTTTGAGAAGGGCCTACACCTTCTCGATAAATTTGAGATAAACCTCCGTATATAAGCAAGCTTGCCTTGAAAAGATCTTAGCTGCGTCAGACTCATCGGAGGGGCATCTCCATGATGGCCTTTATCTTTGATGGGTCAACTTCAATCCCTCGATGTCGGAATATGAAGTCCAGGAATTTTCCCGATGACACGCCAAAAGCACACTTCAGAGGATTCATTTTCAGGTCATACTCTCCCAGCCTAGTGAGAACGGTCCTAAGATGTTGGACGTGATTGGCCTTGGCTCTAGTCTTGACGACCAGATCATCAACATAGCATTGGATGACTTTATGGATTAGGTCATCAAAGATATTGGTCATTTCCCTTTAATATGTAGCACCTGCATTCTTCAGTCCGAACGACATTACCTTGTAGCGATATATTCCGATCGGGGTTCAAAATGCTGTGTGTTTCTCATCCTCAGGCGACTTCTTGATCTGATTATATCCAGACGAGCCATCTATAAAGGTGAACAATGTAAGTCCACGTTGCCCACCCCGGTGCTCGCGGGGAGGCGGAAAACGGAATAAAAATGGGATTTTTACTACTCTAGGCAACATGGACTAGACAAAGGAGGATCTTTGCTAAACAAAATCTAGCTAAAGCTAACTAGAAAGTAGCTACAACGAAGAATGGTTATACCTAGGGCTTTATGTCCTTCTCTCCTTGCTCCTTGGAGTGAAAGAAAGAGATCGCCTTGTCGCCTTCTCGAGTCGAAGAAGGATCCACCCGAAAGCCTCAACCTTTGGCTTCAACTTCAAGCTAGAAGTAACTAGGGTGCTAGAAGTGCTAATCCTAGAATCCTAGATGAGAGTAGAGATTACTATGGAGTGGTTTTTCTCAAGCCCAAGTGTTTCTCAACACATGAGAGGGGAGAGCTTGAGGAAGAGGAAGAGCAAGAGAGAGAAAGTATATGATAGAATGAGAGAAATATGAAGCATTCTCACATATATGTGTGAATTATTGTGAATTGATAATTAGTAAGATAATTTTCATGGCTTAATCAAGACATATCATTTCATTTTTAATGCAAATTGCAAGGATCAAAGAGCATCTTCCAAATGAAATGATGATGGTCAAAGTGTCAACCTAGGTCAACAAGTCAAGAATGTCAAATGGGCAACAACCATAACCATGCACAATTATATTAAACTAATATCAATTAACCATAATACACACATAAGCATTAGGGTTAATAAAATGACAATGGTCATTAACCCTAATCAAAGTCCTCTCCCTCTGTCTCAAGCAACTGTGCATACGCACCCGTATTCGTGATCCGAGAAACACGAATACAAAGAGATAAAACCAATCCCAAATCATATACTAGGATCTGGCTTAAACCAAAGCCCGCTAGTATAAGCTGTCCGGACAGCAAACGTGCACAAGTGCGCGGATGTGAACGAACCCTGTCGCAAAACCATGCGACCTCTACTCATTTTTCCTAAAGGCGAATAGCTCTCTATGTAGGACTCTAAAGACTCGACACTATGCTGGCAGTGGGTTTAACCACAGATCGCAAGCGGCACTAGCTGTACGTAACGGTCCCAGGTAGATGCCGATAAGAAGACTGACGAGGTAACCCCATCCGAACTCCTACTGAGCCTGTATGTGACAGTCTCCGTACAGTCCGGTCTGTTCGTCTGATACATCGCATGGCGGACCTAGGGGGCGGTGAACGTCAGTCCCCTAGTAGCGGTACAAGTCGTGTCGGAGTGTAGCCCAGAACACCCTGAGATAACACTGGAAACCTACCAGTATATCTCGCTTGCCCTGGCCAGGGACTACTTGTGTAATGGCTCTCCTTGACACAGCGAGATGTCAACCCCCAATACCGGGTGAGACAAATCCTGTCTAACCATCACTGCCTCCAAGTGCTTCAGGACTGCACCCAAAAACTACCTGTTTGCACGACTCCTTTGAGCCGTGGTAGGGTAGTAATCAAAGTGCAGTGGGAACACACTCGAGGCGAAGTGACAGTGTCAAGTCAGCGGACTAAGCTATACTCATGTCACCTAGGAACTGATAACTGATGATAGGTATAATACCAACCAACAGTTCCCGACGAGTCCTGTCCAGTGTACTCGTAACCTAACGAGCACCCGCATACTATCTCAAGTACGACGTACTGACGGCTGTGGGACAGACCGTCTCCCACGCTGAGATGAGAAGCGCATACGCTAGTCTACTCCGGAGTATCGATGCCCTGTCTCGATAGTCCAATGACCAGGGACCTGTATAAGGATGTGCTTATGGATCACCCAGCCCCCACGAGTGTGAGCGCCATCACAACGCTGGTAATCAAGCAAAGATCCTAAGGTCTCTACTAATATGTATATAAGCGATATGCTAAAAGAAACACATGCACATATTGAAGTAGAGACAAACCAAGTAGCATACTACCATTTCGAGCAAGATTGTATATACAACTGTGAATATCCCAAGCTTCCATCAAGTAATATACAAACTAGTATGATACAGTAATGGCCTCTAGGGCATATACACTAACAATCTCCCACTTGCACTAAGGCCATATACTGGCGTATCGAAGACCTATCATCTCGATCAGCCGCTCGAACTGAGTCTGGGGAAAGGCCTTGGTGAATGGATCTGCAGTGTTATCTTCTGAAGCAACCCTCCGAACCTCGATCTCCTGGTGATCCACGATCTCCCTGATCAGGTGATACCGCCTCAAGATGTATCTGGATTTCTGATGGGACCTGGGTTCCTTCGCTAAAGCTATAGCCCCATTGTTGTCGCAATACAGAGGTATTGGATCAACAATGGACGGAACCACCTGAAGTTCTTTCAAGAACTTCCTCATCTAGACAGCTTCTTTTGCGGCATCAGATGCAGCGATGTATTCCGCTTCCATAGTCGAGTCAGCAACGGTTTCCTGTTTGGAGCTCTTCTAACACACCGCCCTTTCATTGAGGGTAAAGACAAAACCCGACATGGACTTGGAATCATCCTTGTCACTCTGGAAGCTGGAGTCAGCAAAGGCCTCAATCTGGAGGTCTTTTCCGCCATACACCAAGAACATCTCCTTAGTCCTTCTCAGGTACTTGAGAATGTTCTTTACTGCTATCCAATGTTTCTCCCCAGGGTTTGACTGATACCTGCTTACCACGCTCAGTGCATAAGCCACATCTGGTCTGGTACACAATATCGCATACATTATAGAGCCTACCACAGAAGCATAGGGTATAATTGACATGCGATCCCTCTCCAAATCAGTCTTGGGAGATATCTCTTTGGAGAGGGTGATCCCGTGACAAGCCGGTAGATTACCGCGCTTGGAATCTTCCATACTGAATCTCTTCAGTATGGTGTCGATGTACCTGGACTGTGAAAGTCCTAATATCCTCTTGGATCTGTCACGGTAGATCCGGATACCCAGAATGTATGAGGCATCACCCAGGTCTTTCATGGAGAACCTGTGTGACAAGAACCCCTTGACAGATTGTAGCATAGGAATGTCATTTTCTATTAAGAGAATGTCATCCACGTATAAAACGAGGAATACTACAGTTCTCGCTACAAATCTACAATAGATGCATGGTTCATCTGGATTTTTGATAAAGCCAAATTCCTTGACCGTCTCATCAAAACAGATGTTCCAACTCCGCGATGCCTGCTTTAGTCCATAAATGGACTTAAGCAACTTGCACACCTTTCCACTGCTCCCACTCTGAATGAAACCCTCTGGCTGGTCCATATAGTCACACTCCTCTAAATGTCCATTTAGAAAAGCGGTCTTTACGTCCATCTGCCAAATCTCATAATCGTGGAAGGCAGCAATGGCAAGAAGGATCCGAATGGATTTTAACATAGCTACTGGAGAAAAGGTTTCGTCATAGTCCAAACCAGGCCGCTGACGAAAACCCTTTGCAACCAGTCTAGCTTTATAGGTCTCAACCTGTCCATCTACACCAATCTTCCTTTTGAAGATCCACTTGCATCCTACGGGTTTTACCCCATCTGGAGCAATGTCCAACGTCCATACTTTGTTGGTGTACATGGACTCCATTTCGGCCCGCATTGCATCCATCCATTTTACCGAGTCGACGCTCTGAATGGCTTGCTGGAAGCTAGTAGGCTCATCACAATCTATGATGCAATCCTCTCTATCCCCGTCAATGAGAAAACCGTAGTATCTCTCGGGCGGATGAGACTGCCTACTACTCCTGTGGAGTGGCGTGGGAATGTCCTGATCTTTTGAACCCTCTGGTTCTACTAAGCTTTCAGTAATAGCTCGTGGTTCTGGAATTTCTTCCAGTTCTACTACGCTCCCACTTATTTCTTTTTCTATGAACTGGTGTTCTAGAAAGTGGGCATGGCGAGAAACAAAAACCTTTTGTTCCTCTTCGCAATAGAAGAAATATCCCTTGGAGTTCTTTGGATATCCCACAAACTTGCACTGTACTGAGCGTACCTCGAGCTTGTCCGCATGCTGCTTTTTTACAAAAGCTGGACATCCCCATGTCTTAATGTGATTAAGATAGGGTCTCTTCCCACACCACATCTGATATGGTGTAGTAGGCACAGTCTTAGTTGGAACTCGGTTCAAAAGGTATGCAGCTGATTCTAGCGCATATCCCCATAACGATTGAGGCAACTCAGCGTTACTCATCATGGACCGTACCATATGCAATAGGGTTTGGTTCCGTCTCTCTGATACACCGTTATGTTGCGGAGTGTATGGAGGAGTAAGCTGAGAGAGAATTCCATTCTCTTTTTAGTAACCCAGGAACTCGGCACTCAAGTATTCACCACCTCGATCAGATCTCAGTGCCTTGATACTTTTGCCTGTTTGTTTTTCTACTTCATTCTTATATTCCTGGAATTTTTCAAAAGCCTCGGATTTATGTTTCATTAAGAAAACATAACCGTACCTTGAAAAGTCATCCGTAAAAGTAATGAAGTAAGAATAACCGCTTCATGCATGTGTAGACATTGGACAGCACACGTCGCTGTGTACGAGTCCCAAGAGCTCGCTCGCTCTTACTCCGTGTCCAGTGAACGGAGTCTTTGTCATCTTTCCTTTGAGACAAGATTGACAAGTTGCATACGATTGATATTCGAACGGATCCAAATATCCTTCTGTATGTAACTTAGTCAACCTTCTCTCATTGATGTGACCCAGTCTACAATGCCATAAGAAAGTTTTATTGATTTCTGGAGACTTTCTTTTGTGTGTATTCTGGACATTGAAAATCTGTGGTTGGTTTAATACGTATATACCGTTGTTCAATGTACCTGACCCAATCAAAACTTGATTAAGGTGAATGTTCACTACATTACTTACAAATGCAAATTTATAACCTTCTTTAGATAATAAAGATACAGAAATGATATTACAGGTTGCATTTGGTACATAATAACAACTACGCAAAACCAAAAAGTGTCCATCCGACAATCCCAAGTGATAGTCCCCCACGGCCTCAGCATCTATGCTAGCACCGTTTGCAACTCTGAGGATCATGTCACCTGCCTTGAAAACTCTACGCTTTCTCAACGCCTGCAAAGAATTACAGATATGAGATCCTGATCTGGTATCCAATACCCAGGATGTAGAGTTTATTGATAGACAGTTTTCAATAACATACACACCTGAAGCCGAAGCCGCAACTCGCTTCAGATCCTGGGTTCTGGCCTTCCAAGCCTTGCAATCTTGTTTCCAGTGACCACTTTTGTGACAGTAGAAGCATTTTTCCTTCCCCACCATCTTTCCTGCTACCTTTGTTGCCTTTCCTTTTCCCTTCGTATCCACTTTACTGACACCGCCTCTTGGTTTGGCGGGGGCTTTCTTCTTCTTACCCTTGGATTTCTCCCTGGATCTAGAAGAGGAAGATCCTCCTACAAACAAAGTGGATATCTCCCTACCTTTCTGTAGGGTGCCCTCAGCACTCCTCAACATGTTCAGAAGTTCGGAAAGTTCAACCTCCTTTCCTTGCATGTTGAAGTTAAGGATAAACTGGGCGTAAGTGGAAGGAAGGGACTGGAGAATCAAATCAGTGTAGAGTTCATTCTCCAACATGGTCCCAAGGTCCGTGAGCTCCTCTATGTAGCCAATCATCTTAAGCACGTGTTCCGCTACCGATGATCCGACGGCCAATCTTGCCGAAAATAGCTTCTTCGACACTTCTTATCTTGCGATACGAGACTGCTCTCCATACAGTTCTTTTGTATGGAGAAATATGGACTCTCGGTCCATATTCTCGTGCCTCCTCTGATGTTCGTTGTCCATCGAGGCAAGTACGAGGCATTTGGCCTTCGCGCAATCTATCTCCCATGTCTTACGGATTTCTTTATCCGCGACGCTGGAGGTGGGACCTGGGACAGGGGGAGCTTTAGTGGTAAGGACATACCCTAACTTATCGTAAGTGATTGTCATCTTGACATTCCTGAGCCAATCTTTGTAGTCTGGCCCTGTTAGTATGTTTTTATCTAGTAATAACTTAAGTCCTGTCATGTTGAATGGTCGCTGCAATTAGGAGAGAGAAAAGAAACACTTTAGCATGATGCTCTTGCAAGTTTAGAGTGGTTTTTAGTTTGTCTAAACTGGATGGCTCCCACTGTCTCTCGAATCCCTTCTCAAACCGTAAAGAAAAGATTAGTCGGGATCAATCTCACCGTACAATACTTGCTTAACCGTTCAGCCAGGCCAGTGTCGGTACTTCGAAGGAGGTTTTCCAACGCTTTCGTGAAGTTCCTTAATTAAGTAACCTCTTTTCCTTGTGGGCGTAGCCCCGCTAACACCTTTCTAGACACCTACTAGGTTTATAGCATTGATCGTTAAGTGAGAGTTTTCCCGAGGAGTAGCATATACTCACAGTAGGATCGGGATCCAAATATCATCGCGTGATAAAACCGAAGGAATCCTACCAGAATCATCACACTCCAAATGGTATGCAGCGCTAGCAAGTTTCAGTACTTATGAAACTCCCGATGTGGAATTTTGCCCCATGCTCTTATGACCTTGACTTTGGCCAAAATATCATAAGTCACATGTCAAGTTCTACCCGTCATTCTCCTGGTTAATTTGGACCTACCCGTACCTACCCTTGACTTTGGCAAAAATGGCAGCACAACTGTCCCAAACCAACGCATCTATCTATGCTGCACATGAATACCCAATAGCTACCAATCACTATGCTTTGACTTTGGCCAAAATACATAGCTTGAATACTTTTTGACCATTCATGTGGAATGACGGAGGGCTACGAATGGTTTTGGCGAAACCGTGAACGTAGTGAACTTGATATAATCGATGGAACGAGATAGCTTTTAAAAGGAGTGGTTCAAGCTCCGCGTTTAAAAGTTTAGTTTTGAAAAGAACCGAGTGGTTTTCAAAGTGTTCCAATCGACTTTTACTTGGTTTATTTTCTTGCATTAGTTCTTTTAATGCATCCCATCATTTAAGCCTACCATTGCAGAAAACAACCAAAATATGACGTACGCTTATGCCATTCGCATTCGCCACGGGGCCCCGTCATCACCCGTTAGGTTACTTAACTAACGACAGAGCGGGGGCTGGGCTAGCGCGGCTGGAAAACATAAGCAACACCTAAATAGTTATAGTATATAGATATATAGCAAAGATAGACATTACAGATCACAGATAGTTATAACCCCCACTAATCGACTTATAGCGATTAGCAGACGTTCAATACATATAAACATCACAGATATAACCGATTAGTCAAAGTATAGTGAAGTTCGATCAAAAATACGGATTTATAGGCCCCCAAATACAAATTTCTTTTCTGGAAAATCTGGGCTGAAATAAACCATCTTAAAAATCCCAAAACCACAACCTAAAAACACTGCACCAAACTCGGTCATGAACCGTGTCAAAACGGCGGCGGTTCCGCGGCAAAAGTATACCCATTGCCGCGGAACCGCGACACTTTGAAGAGATCACTCGACCGTTTTTGGTGGGTTTCTTCACAAAACCCTGAGATGATTTTTGGAGTATGACTTTTTATTTTTAGAGCAGAAAAAAATTTAACAGAAACTTGGGGTTTTGCATGTCGTAGTTTTGCGATTTTTCCGATTGAACTTCCATATACTTTTACTACCTAGCTAGTTTATGTTTAGGTAGTCTCTGATACCACTGTAAGTCCACGTTGCCCACCCCGGTGCTTGGGGGGAGGCGGAAAACGGAATAAAAATCGGATTTTTACTACTCTAGGCAACATGGACTAGACAAAGGAGGATCTTTGCTAAACAAAAACTAGCTAAAGCTAAATAGAAAGTAGCTATAAGGAAGAATGGTTATACCTAGGGCTTTATGTCCTTCTCTCCTTGCTCCTTGGAGTGTAAGAAAGAGATCACCTTGTCGCCTTCTAGAGTCGAAGAAGGATCCACCCGAAAGTCTCAACCTTTGGCGTCAACTTCAAGCTAGAAGTAACTAGGGTGCTAGAAGTGCTAATCCTAGAATCCTAGATGAGAGTAGAGATTACTATGGAGTGGTTTTTCTCAAGCCCAAGTGTTTCTCAACACATGAGAGGGGAGAGCTTGAGGAAGAGGAAGAGCAAGAGAGAGAAAGTATATGATAGAATGAGAGAAATATGAAGCATTCTCACATATATGTGTGAATTATTGAGAATTGATAATTAGTGAGATAATTGTCATGGCTTAATCAAGACATGACCATTATCATTTCATTTTTAATGCAAATTGCAAGGATCAAAGAGTATCTTCCAAATGAAATGATGATGGTCAAAGTGTCAACCTAGGTCAACAAGTCAAGAATGTCAAACGGTCAACAACCATAACCATGCACAATTATATTAAACTAATATCAATTAACCATAATACACACATAAGCATTAGGGTTAATAAAATGACAATGGTCATTAACCCTAATCAAAATCCTCTCCTTCTGTCTCAAGCAACTGTGCATACGCACCCGTATTCGTGATCCGAGGAACACGAATACAAAGAGATAAAACCAATCCCAAATCATATACTAGGATCTGGCTTAAACCAAAGCCCGCTAGTATAAGCTGTCCGGACAGCAAACGTGCACAAGTGCGCGGATGTGAACGAACCCTGTCGCAAAACCATGCGACCTCTACTCATTTTGCCTAAAGGCGAATAGCTCTCTGTGTGGGACTTTAAAGACTCGACACTACGCTGGAAGTAGGTTTAACCACAGACCGCAAGCGGCACTAGTTGTACGTAACGGTCCCCTGGTAGATGCCGATAAGAAGACTGACGAGGTAACCCCATCTGAACTCCTACTGAGCCTGTATGTGACAGTCTCCGTACAGTCCGGTCTGTTCGTCTGATACATCGCATAGCGGGCCTAGGGGGGCGGTGAACGTCAGTTCCCAAATAGCGGTACATGTCGTGTCGGAGTGTAGCCCAGAACACCCTGAGATAACACTGGAAACCTACCAGTATATCTCGCTTGCCCTGGCCAGGGACTACTTGTGTAATGGCTCTCCTGGACACAGCGCGATGTCCACCCCCAATACCAGGAGAGACGAATCCTGTCTAACCGTCACTGCCTCCAAGTGCTTCGGGACTGCACCCAAAAACTACCTGTTTGCACGACTCCTTTGAGCCGTGGTAGGGTAGTAATCAAAGTGCAGTGGGAACACACTCGAGGCGAAGTGACAGTGTCAAGTCAGCGGACTAAGCTGTACTCATGTCACCTGGGAACTGATAACTGACGATAGGTATAATACCAACCAACAGTTCCCGACGAATCCTGTCCAGTGTACTCGTAACCTAACGAGCACCCGCATACTATCTTAAGTACGACGTACTGACGGCTGTGGGACAGACCGTCTCCCATGCTGGGATGAGAAGCGCATATGCTAGTCTACTCCGGAGTATCGATGCCCTGTCTCGATAGTCCAACGACCAGGGACCTATATAAGGATGTGCTTATGGATCACCCAGCCCCCACGAGTGTGAGCGCCATCACAACGCTGGTAATCAAGCAAAGATCCTAAGGGCTCTACCAATATGTATATAAGTGATATGCTAAAAGAAACACATGCACATATTGAAGTAGAGACAAACCAAGTAGCATACTACCATTTCGAGCAAGATTGTATATATAACTGTGAATATCCCAAGCTTCCATCAATTAATATACAAACTAGTATGATACAGTAATGGCCTCTAGGGCATATACACTAACAAACAACTCGTAATTTGAGGTTTCATCGACCATCATTTCCATGACCGGTAGCGGAAAGTCGTCTTTAGGACATGCCTTGTTGAGGTCGCTGAAATCGACACAAACTCGGATCTGCCCATTTTTCTTCTTCACTGGGACTATGCATGCGATCCAGTCTGCATATTTCTCTCCCCTGATGAAGCCGGCATCGATGAGCTTCTTGGTTTCCTCGATGACCTTTTCTTCCAGTTCCCTTCTCATTCGTCGAGGAGCTTGTTTGACTGGCTTAGCATCAGGAGATATAGCCAGCTTATGCACGGCCACTTCAGGGGAAAGGCTAGGCATTACTTTGTATGTCCACGCGAAGCAGTCGACGAACTCATGCAGCAGGGCAATTATCTGCTCTTTCATTTCCTCCGACAAGAGTGAGCTGATGTAGGTTGGCCTTGGATCATCGGGCATTCCTAAGTCAATCTCGGATAGCTCGTCAAAGGTTGCTTGTCCGCCATCTTCGAGCTCTTGAGGAGCTTCTTCTGGCTCGGTTAGCTCGTCTTCATCATTTGACTCTTCGCTGGCTTCCCCAATATGGGTCATATAGCATGCCTTAGAATCAGGCTGGATGAAACTTATGCCCCGCCTATCTGGAATTCGACAATCGATGAGTGCTCGGACCTGAGGTGGATGCCATAGCCCTTCGTAAAACTTTGCTTCGGATTCCGTTTGATATAACCGGCATCCGCACTTTTTAAAGTATTCCCGCATCTCGGGCGCATAGTATCTGTGATTGAGGACGGCTCTTATGCCTCTCTCATATGGAAGGCACGCGACAGACAAATCGTCCGGGTGCACAACGGGGTTTGACCCATAAAACAGAATGCCTTTCTGCCCACTTTTCCTTCCGGGGACGTCGAAAGTTTTCAGCTGGTCCACAGTGGAAACTGACAACGTATCGAGCTTTTTGCACATCTGCTCCGGTACCCTTTTGACGGCTAGGGACCCGTCTGCAATTTCGAAGGTCTCTCGTAGTTTCGCTTGTTGCATGGGGGTCCAATCTGCACCGCTGTTGCACGGCAGGTCCTCTTCCTCCGACTCTTCAGTGTCGCTGCCAAGATGAGGGCAGACTTTGCCGCTAAATGGGGCTTCAGTAACAGATTCGTCCGTATCGCTACCGAAATGAGGGTGGGTTTTACGGAAGGACGGACTTCCAGCATCGGACTCATCAGTGTCGCTACCAAAATGCGGGCGCGCTTGGGCGTTTTTGCTTTTGAAAGTGACAGCCGACTCAGATTTGCTTTTGAGTCTTGGGGCCGCTCTGTCCTCAGTCAGTTGTGGCTTAGCATTTTTGTGGTTCATAAAGTACCGAGAATCTTCATATCGGACTTCATGCACACCGAACGGCTAGATGTCTCCGTCAATGCGTCTTTCTTCGCCATTCTTAGTATACTTCATGCATTGATGGAGAGTTGATGGGACGATGCCGTAATCGTGGAGCCACGGCCGTCCTAAGAGAATCTTATAAGACGTGTCGGCGTCGATCACGTATATCTTAGCTTCAGTTTGCAGATCCCCGAATTTGATTGGCAAAGCTATAGACCCCAGAACTTGCTGGCAGTTTTGATTGAAGCCTTGAATGACAATCCTTTCCCTTGATAGGTGTCGGACGTCCATTGACAAACTCTTCAGTGTTCGCAAGTTCATGATGTTCACTGAGGACCCCGGATCAATAAATATGTGATTAATCCGATCCCCGTCGCTTTTCCCGATCACGTAAAGCGGCCGATTATGCTCAGTCGTTCCCAGTAGCAAGTCTTCATCCTTAAACGTGACTGCGGTGGCTTGCAAAGTGTACTGAGCTTCTTTCATATTAATTTCCTCAAAGCGAGCCTGATACCGCTCAGGGTTTTGTAGAGCATGAATGAGAACATCTCTAAGCTCTTGAGATAGAACCAAGGTATCATAGATGCTAAGGAGAGACGGAAGCTTTCGGAGGTGAGCCAAAACGTTATAGTCTACTGGGGAAGGACTTGAATCTTCATGAGCAAGTTCTCTGCCATCTTCTTCATTAGCGACTTGTTTTTCCTTCCCTTTTGGGGCGTTGCCCTGATTTGGCGGTAGAGCCCTGCCGCTTCTGAGCTGGATTTGATTGGCCTTTGTGGCAAGCTCCTCGTCCTCTTCGGGAAAACAGAGCTCCCCCTCCGAGTAGCTGCCCAGATGGATGGCGTAGCAGGTCACTATAGGGATCTCTTCATTGGAGTCTTCTTCTAACTCCTCCAGAATTTCAGCCGCTCGTACAGGGAGGAACTCCTTCAATTGAATCAGAGTTCTTTCCTTCTGTTCATATTCTTCGAGGGAATCGATATATTTTTGAATGGTCGATCTCCCTGCAGACTCCTTTTCGCGCCGAGCTGCACTTTTCATCTTCTTGAGCTTCTTGGATTTTGAGCCTGATGGAGCCGCATAGGCAGCTGGACTGGTAGGCTTCTTCTGCCCTTCCCATTCCGTCTTGGGCTCTTTCCGAAGTAGCTTTATCATCTTCTTCGTCTTATTAGATATGTGCGTACTCTACGGAGGCCGTGATGAGTCCGTTTCATTTCTCAGGGCAGCGGGTTCGGCTGTCTGCTCCTAGAAGGCTTCAACTTCTGTCTGTATAAAGTTGGTGGTTGCAACTTGATTGTTCACCAACACACTTTTGGATAGCTCGATTTCTCCGGCATTGTACTGCTTCTCGACCCAGTCCTTGAAGATATAGCAATCCTCGATCGCATGGATCACTACTTGGTGGTACGGGCAATATAGGGGATTGTCGGTCATTTTTGCTTCTTGGGGTCTTTTTGACTCCGGCAATTGTAGGCCGTTGTTCAAGGCATCTTTAAATATCTTGCGGACCTTGTCCCTTCTGAAAGAGTAAACCTTGTTCTTTTTCTTCTCTAGGGAAGGCCCATCTCCTCCCAACAATGGCTTTCGAGACCGATTGGTTTTAGATTCGCCCGCCCTTCGCTTTTCTTCATTGTCGGATGCATTGAAGACATTGGTACTGCTGGAACTCCCGCTTCTACGGTTGTCGTCCCGCTTGCTTTTCCAAGTTTTGTCTCTCTGAGAGTCCGGCGGGGACTCTTGCTTCGAGCGTTCCAACATTTAGACTTTCTTGGTTAGCTCCTGAAATGTCTTGAGGCCCGCTGTACACAAGAATGGGACTATCCAATTGCTGAGGTTCCTAATGAGAAGGCTGACGGACTGGTCCTGCTCCAGCGGCGGTTCGCACTTGACTGTGAGATTACTCCATCGAGCGATAAAGTCGGTGTTGCTTTCATTCTTCCCCGGCCTGGTCCTCACAAGGTCGGCAACGGAGATTTTATCACTGACGCTCATGAACCTTTGCCGAAACAGAGACTCCATTTGGGCAAAGGTAATGACGGAACCGTTTGGTATACTCGCGTACCAGTCGAAGGCGACACCGGTCAGGCTGTTGACAAACTGACGAAGAAGGAGCACGTCATTGCCCCCTGTATTTCCTCACGATGCTTTGAAGTGGGCGACGTGCTGATTTGCATTCCCCGTTCCGTCAAATCTTCCAAACTTAGGAATGACGTAGCCGCTCGGGAACTCGATCAGATCATACTGTGCGGGATATGGCCGCCCACTACTGCCAATTTCTTTCTGCGCTTCAGCTTCAGCCACCAATGTTTTAACTTTGCTGGTGACCAAATCCATTATCCGATCTTGTGTTAGCGGGATAGTGCTATCTGGGGCCAAGGCGTCCCCAGAAGCGGAATGTGGCCGGCTTTCATGCGGCTCGACCAGTCTTGGACCCAAAGGAACAGGCATTGGCTGCTTCGGATTGTCATCACCCGGCTGATGAGTAGCGACTTGTGCTTGATTGGGAGGCGCTCGAGCAATTTGAGCCATAAGCTGCATCACAACGCTCGTTAGGTCGTCAATTTTCGAATAGAGCTTGGCCATCTATTTATTTTTGCTCCTGAGCTGTTTTCGAAGCTCTTGAAGCAGCTCTTGCTCCGCAGTCCTGGGGCGGAAAGTCGGCTCTTCCTCGCTGTCCGAGCTTGACTCTGCAGGGACCGAGGGGTCTTTCTTCCTATCATCCTCATCGAGAGGGTTTTCTTCATCCAGCGGAGGTGGCTGTTCTTAGGCAGCGGCAACCACATTCAAGCCAGATTGGGCTTGGGATGTAGTGGCCCCATCGTTGCTTTTGCTGCGAAGGTTGTCGCTGGGGCGCTCGCCCGCCATGTAGACCGTATGGATAATATATTCGGCTGTCTTTTTATCATCGGCGGCTGATTTCACAGATCGCTGTCTTGACCCCCTTGTTTCGGTAACAGGCAGTCGATTGAAGGCGGCTGGCCTAACCGGGTTCTTGAATGGTGTTGGCGCTTCTTTTCTGGGTTTGCCCCGCTGCTTTCGTGCGGTATAGAGTGCCTAATAGACTCTTTAAGAGATAGTGTCATACTTTATCTGTTAGGGCTGGTACATGTCTCTTTGTAGCGACGTTCGAACCGCTGTTTTCTTAATTCTGGCGGTCATGGCATTTTTTTGAACCCACCTCAGAGGTTCGAAGGAATTTCTGATTTTTACGGCCGACTCAGCCGTCGTCACAGAGTAACCCTGCTCTTGGAACTTCATAAGATTCCACTTGGCCGAAGCCCTGGCCCTCTTGTTTGCTCGATACCTGAGCCGCTTCTGCCTTAACTTTTTTGTTCTAAGTACCTGGCAGATTTCGGCTCTTTGGGAAGACGCCGTAGACCGGGCGATGGAGGATTTTGGAGATACACTAGATTGTGCATTTGTTGGAGTCATCACCTGAGCTCGTCCGCAACATTTGATGTTGCCCCTTGTACCGGAGTTCTTGCCCCCTGCTGGAGCACCAGACACCGTCTTAAGTTTCGGTTGTGGTGCCTTGGCGATCACGACATTCGGCCTCTTTCTCTTTGAGACCGGCTTAGCCACCTGTTTCGCCGGGATTTCTGCCAGATGAGCGCTTCCGGCAGGGTAGATGATGACGGAGCCAAGCTGGCGGGACAGTTCCTCCCACTGTCGACTGAGGCTTGCAGGGAGAACCATACGGGCATTGACCTTAACCACGTACGGGATCGGGGTCACGTTGGAAGCTGAATTCGTCTTGGGAGACATTGTCGTCGAAAGTTGATTGCTGCACAGAGAAAAAAAAACATCATTTCAGTATAGATAATCGATATGTATATTGATTGATTTCGCATGAACGTTTAATCCGAAATATGGAAGGAGAGAAAGGTCCCACCGGGCGTGCCAGAATCTGTATGGTGTTTTTCGTCACCCTAATGAGATGGGAATACGCGCGCAATTGTCAGGCGTACTACAGATTCCCCCTGCCTAGGGTAGGCCGGGGTTTATTGATTGTGGGGATCCGAATCTCCAGCAGCTGCGGACTAAGCCGCCGTTAATTACCCCTCGCTTTTGGAGCGAGGGAACCTCTGATTGACGGGTTAAACTGGTCATGCGAACTCAATGTGCAGTGTACGTGTGTTTTGTTTTGGAGGGGGCTTAGATACATCGGGAGCCACGCAGAGTTTTTACGGGGGTCCCGCTACCCGGATAGCGGGCTGGGGGTCAAGGAGGCAAGCAGCCCCCTTGTGGGGTGCGGGGCAGCGCCCCAGCCCAAAATTTTTTTGAGGGGGACAGTGTTGTGGAGTGTGTGTGTATCTGTACATATATATACATGTATACATACATAAAAAAGGAAAAAAAGCGCCTAAAGGACGCGTGGGGTCAGCGCCTTGAGCGCTGTGCGCTTAGGTGCTGTGTGCTTAGGCGCTAGCGCGTCACGTGTCGGCATGTGGGCGCTCGAGCGCAAGCGCGCCACGTGTCGGCACGTGGGCGCTTTGCGCTTGAACGCTGGACGCCACGTGTCGGCACGTGGGCGCTTTGCGCTTGAGCGCAGGCGCAACACGTGTCGGCACGTGGGCGCTTTGTGCTTAAGCGTTGGGCGCTTGAGCGCTAAGCGCTCGAGTACTAGCGCGCCACGTGTCGGCACGTGGGCGCTTGGCACTTGAGCGCTGGGCGTTTGAGCGCTTGGGCGCCGGTGAGAAAAAGCGGCTTTGAGCCCCAGAAATTCTCGAAAGAGAAATTATGGTGGAGTGAAAACTCCTAAGCTGTTTTGAAGCTGATGAAGGGCTTCTCCCTTTGAGCCCTAGTTCTTCCCCAAAATGGGGTTTCTGGAGATGGGTCTCTTTCTTCCTCCTTTGTTGGCAAGATCTTGAAGATCAAGAGATGTGAGATGTTAAAAATCTCTTATTTTTGTGATCTAATGGAAGATTTGAGTTTCCCTTTATAGGTTTTGTGGTAAAAAACTATTTAGTTTTATAAAATGAAGAGTAAAACTCTTGATTTAATTCAAAAGAAAGAAGAAGGTTTTAGATTCTTGAAGAAGAAGAGAGATCTCAGATCTAAAAATTTTTTGGAGAGAAAAAAAGTTGTTGAGATATTTCATTATATTTGCCTTTATAGGCTATACACTTTACACATAGCCCCTTGGGCTTCACAAAATGGCATTTTGCCTATCCCATGGCTCATGTTCCATTTTTTTTTTCACATAAGCCATGGGCTTTACAAAAATTTGGCTTTATGCCCATTTTCTTACATTCATTCGTAAAATAAAATAAAAGAAATACAATAAAATTATTTATTACAAAATTTTTATCTTGGCATGGAGGGGAGGCCGGCCGCTTCATGTTCGGACTCGACCCGGGCATGGGCCCGCTTGATCTGGGCTTGGGCCCACCTGGCTTGTGGTTGACTTTGATTTTGACTTGGTCAACCGGGGTGTAAATTTTTACCCCAACAATTAGGCTTCTTTCCTTTTAATTAATCTCATTAATGAATTCCCATCATTTATGCTTCCTAAGCATCACAAAAGAAACGAAAGTACAACATAAGCTTGTGCCATCCGCATTCTCCATAGTGTCCCGTTATACACCGTTAGGTTACTTAACTAACGGCATAGCGGGGCGGGACTAGCGCGGGTGCAAAACATAAGCAATGTTTATCATATATCATTTATATAATAACAACATTCGTCTCATCATATAAAGTGATCACATCACATAATATCAGCAGCAGAAGTCCACATATGAAATATTGGATATACTAGGAATTCCGTGTTTTAAATTAAGCCAGTAAAAACACGGATTCCACGGTCGTGATGAATAGCCAAACCTACATCCCTAGACCCCTATGAGAGCGGCAAGTGACCCTACCAATTCTAGAGTTAGGGACCCAGTCTCGACTCCTTGAGATGGTCTCCCACTGGACTCTAGAACCCGGTTACTTGTGTTCCCCGCCTTGGGTCTATCCTAATGCGGAAAAGTAAATAATATACATCAATGGTGACATCATCCTCAACCCGGAAGTGCCCCAATAAGAGAATATTACATACAAGTTTTTACATGAATGAAAATGAAAAACTCTCATCTCACGCAAAAAAAAACCCGGCTATTCAAACACGATGATCCAATATAATATATCCCAGCAACACATAACATCACATGTCATCAACGTAAGTAAATATGCGTATCCCAATTGCCGTTGACATATGCAACGAAACCGGCGATACACTACATATTACACTTACAGTCGCAGAAAAGAAAGTGAAAACTACAACAATTGGAATCTGCAACCACCTTAGACATCATAAACCCGAAATATCACATACTTCGGATTTCATGCCTAACCATATGAATTCCTTAGACATCATAAACCCGGAATATCTCATATTCCGAATTTCATGCCTAACATTATAAACCCTGCATTTTAGTCTCGATATTGGAAACACTTTTCAATAACAAGTCGGGCAATTCAACTAGATTCTCGACAAGTTGATCGAATGCTCGTCGGAAACTTTAGTAGACGGCCGCACCCCTGATGCCGTCGACGAGGTGCACTTGGGCGAAACACCGCGACCGCGAGCACCCGGTGGGATGCTTTTGGCAACGGGGTTCTCCTAAAGTCACTTGGTCGGGGCTTTGGGGCGTGGCTATCTAGTAATGTTACCCGGCGAGTATCCGCGTACACTACGTGATTGCGACAGAGTTTTGATCCATATCAAAACCCTGTGGCAACCGATCAAATGAGACTAAATTCCTAGGTTTATAAAATTCAAACTAGTTTTCACAAAACTAATTATTGTGGATTCAAAATATTGTATCACATTCATAAAAGCTAGGCGATGTTAAACTTTTCGATCGATCGATCAACCACCCAAAATTCTTAAAGGACTCAACACTTGAGTTAGATTCAAAAATTCCCAGACAGTGCCACAAGCACATACGGACCAGCACAAGAGAGCACGTCCCAAGCCTCACTAACGGCGCTGCGGAACCATCGCCAAAAGCACCTTTTGGCCGCGGTTCCATGGTCTTTAGGTCGAGTTAGGGATTCGTTTTTCTTGGGGTCCACACAATACCCTGCACAATTTTCTGAATATTTTTAAACCCAAAAATTCCAACTTTTGAAAAATTTCCAAAGAGCAATCTTGAGGTGCTGTTTGATGTTAGTTCGAACTTTTTAACGTCTTCTAAGCTACCCGAAACAATGTTAAAATTACGAATACGAAACACTCCGAATTGCCTTTACAGAAAGATAACATCACATGCAATCTTAGTAAAAACAAACAATACCTAAAACACCAAATCCCAGAGCTTGGAACACTAAACAAAAACGAAGCCCAAACATGATAAGAAAACCAGCCAGGCCGTTATATAAAGCTTTTCGCCGGGTCAAATCCGGCGTATTAGGATCATTTTTCTCTGGTGTTCATGTTACATCTCATGTAACATTCTGAACTTGTTTAAAAAAATTTTAGAGGCTCTGAAAAATTCGACAGAAACTAGGGTTTTGTTTTGACTGTTTCGGAGTTTTTTCAGTTTCGTAATTCTACTAACATCGTCTAATTCTCTAGCTTGGCTCTGATACCACTGCTGGGTTCCTTAGCATCCTCACTAAGTTTTCTAATGCATCAAGCATGAAATTTTAAAAATTCTAAGGTGCTAAAGAACCCTAGCCAAGGATCTAACTAGAGGGTTGGAAGTAAGCAAGCATGTAATCAAACATTACACTAAGTGAATGAGGAATACAATCTTTGTAGACCGGCCCTTCACTTCTAAAGATCCGTGTGGAGGTCCCTTCACTCCAAGTAGTGATCTGCCGGACTCTAGTAAGGGTTCACAAGGCGAAAGGAACAAGCTTGCTTGAAGTCTTCGAGGCCGAAGATGATCTACGTCGAGGAATTTCCAACTCAAGCTACCTCTTCACTAATTGGGAATTAGCGAAGCAAACAACCTAAACTAAATGGCTAATCTAGTATAGGTTGATGAAGTAGGATTTTTCTCACTTTAGAATTATTTTTCTCACTAATTTTCTTCACCTCAAGAAAAGCTGGAAAGCTCAAAGGAGATGAGGAAGAAGATGAAAGAAATCATAGAATGACAACCATGGGTGAGAAATATCTCATATAACTCATGTAGAGACTTGACCATGGCTTTAGATAATGGTTAGGTTAATAAATATCTAAGGTAAGACAAAATTAGTGGACTAAGTCAATGGTTCTACAAGCTTCATTAACCATGACAATTTTCCACTTAATTTTGATTTACCCTTAATAATTAAAACCTCATATTATCTCAAGTATAGTGTGAGTCTCATACACCAATGAATAATGTATCATCAAACATGACATAAAAAAAACACAATTAATATATATCACATATATATTAAATGCAAATGTGAGAAAAAGAAATGCTTAAGTGAGTTAATATTAGTTAATGTACATTAATATATCAAATATATAATGATACATTAAATTATTAAATCGATACTTGATTTAATAATACGGCTATATCACATATAACCGACTAATATCATTTGTATCAACTTATCGAATCAACACTTGATTCGATAACCCGACTATATCATATATAACCGACCGATATCACATATCATGAGAATAGAATATGGTATCACATACGCGTATTAATCTCGGTCCTGCACATATCACATACGTGCTCCTACTTCATTTCGCCTGAGCCAGGAAACCTCTGTGTAGGACTCTAAAGACTCGTCAATACGCCGGAAGTAGGTGATGATCATATCAGTCACCCACAAGCTGTCGACGGTACTAGCTAGACGTAACGGCTACCCGGGTATTGAGCGATCAGAAGATCAACAAACAAGCCCGCTCATACTCCTGTGAATCCAATAAGTAACACTACCACACAGTCCGGTCTCTTCGTCTGATATGTGGCATATCCAGCTTGGGGGTGGTAAACGTCATATCCCAATAGCTTGATAAGTCATGCCGATGTGAGGCCCATAACGGTTCGAGAAACTTCTGATAACACATACCGGTAAACCTCAGCAACCCTGGCCAGGGATTTCCTGTTATGGCCAATCGAGCACAGCGCAACATCAACCCCCAATACTGGGTGAGACGAAATTGTTAGTGTTATATGCCCTAGAAGCCATATGTCACGACCCGAAATTTAGTTTGTAACCGGCACTTAAATCACGCAACGTCTAAAGGCGTAACGTAACTTAAGTAAGCCAAAGCCCAGAAATCTAAACCTTTTTAAAGAAAATAAAAAAAGGTGAAGTTTTGAAATAAATGTATGATGAAATCAAACGTTTTCTTAAATGCATAGATAATGGAACATGAAAACGCAAGTGGATTATACTAGTTGAAAAACATGTTTTCTCTTTTAAAAATTTGGGCAGCACCTCCTTTGTATATTTTGATCCAAAACCACATATACAAGATAATATAAAAGCCATCCACAAGCGGGAGCTAGCTCTTCACCAATCGGCGGAATCACAAACACGCAAGTCAGAAATATAAGTATACGACGCCCAACGGCGAAAATCAACACAAATGATAAAGAATAAAGCAAGACATCAACCCACCAAGCGAACATATAACCCATCGCTCTAAGTATCGCAACCAAAAGTCTTTCAAGGTCTTACTAATTATACAAATACTGGTTTCTGATTGATGGAGTTGACTAGATACAACAGGAATAACAAATACAAGAGTGGCACGATCTAATATGCCCCACCTACTAAAGCAAATCACCCGAAAGCAAGTTGTGTGCCAGCGATACCGCTACTGATCCATGCGATCAACCTGCAAGAACTGTGGTACAACGTGGGTGAGTTGCCAACTCGTGAGTAGAAAACATCAGCAGGTAGAAATCGAAATAAACAATGATTTCCTAGCTCAACTATATCATAAAGGTAATACTATGATATCTAGGGTGACCATAATGCAGATATGTCAACAATCGAGTAAATGCAATGACATAAAGAAATAAGCATCTGACATCAAATGCCAACGAGCATGTGGATATCATCCATGTGTCCATCAATGACACAAACCATATCATGAAAACGTATGACTGTATGTATGAGGATATCAACCACGCGTGTTTATCAACGACACATCAAAATCATCGAACCTAAGAGCCCAACACCGACACTCGAAACAACATGAAAACCCGTGTCCAGTATTGACACGTAAATCCTCATACCTCAGGCACCGCATCCTAAGATCGGCCCTCATATCTATCTCATCTAAGGTGCCGCATCCTCTGATCGGCCCTCATATCCATCTCACGACTCCGGCCGGCATCCTCTAGACAACCACCGGGTCCAACCAATCACCAGTAGGTAGTACTCCCTCTGCCAGGCTCATCGTCTACACCATGAAAATCATTTCTTGCCCCGGGGTACCATACCGGGTCCACCATGTACCCGCAGACGGTGCCCACCGCTCCTCGAATCTGGTTTCACATACCAATCTCAGAACTGAGAAAACACATGGTAGACATCCCGAAATATCATATCAAGAGAAACCAGGTTTTTAAAACAATACATAATTTCCTTTGAAATATAACCAAGGTTCTCAAATCCGGAATCTCATAAAAATAGCATCTCAATGCGTATAATCATAAAACATGATGTATGCAAACATAGAACAGAAATGTGGGCATATCCGTATATCATGCAACATAGAATAATGATGTGAGCATATCATTATATCATGCAAACGAGTCATGTGATACTACTAAACAATTAAGAGTAATAGCATGATGTAGCAATTCTATCGTGTAAGTGACGTAGCAATTATCGATGATGAAAGTGTGTGAGCCGGCAATCTGTGTAAGTGTAACATACGCATCATCGATAATTGTGTAAGAGTACTGGCACAGGTATATGTAATGCAATGTGAACATCATGAACGTAGCATAAGGTACATCATATGCAAAATGCTATAAGGTACACGTATCTATAACATAACCGAGCCGGTGAATCTATCAATCGGCATCCAGCCTCACAACATCACGTATGGTATAATACATCGTACGGCATCCTCTAGTCAAGGGTATGGATCAATCATTAGATAAAACTCATCACGTACGGTAATTCATCGTACGGCGGCATTAAACAATTAGGGATTCTATCAATCTATATGACAATGAGGGTACGGACCTAACGTCTCGTACGGCAAATCACTCATTATTCACATCATTATATATATATATATATATATATATATATATATATACACACCTAACTCTCAGCTCACATCTGTATCAATCTCATATCATGAGACCGACAAAGGTATCAATTATCTCATATCGACTTACATCCGTATAACGACATATCAAACTAAGTCATCATATCTCATCGTATACTAGTTTCATCACATCGATATCTCACATCAAGTCATCTTATAAATCTCATGTCGTATTTATCGACCACATAACATGCCGCTATAAATCTCATATCGCTCTTATCCACTCGTATCATCTTATCTCATCATATTGATACCTCAATTCTCATCATCGCGTATTAATCATATCATCTCCTACTAATTCTTTAACCATATCCATAGGTTTCTAACATGCTTTCTCTAACCATATTCTATATATCAGTTTTCCATTTATAATTTGCAGGGGTGCTATACGCCATCCACCCGACTTCCTCTGTAGATATAAATCTACTCACCTGCGGAACTCCTTGTTCAGCCGTAGTCGATGTGCTTCGTCGCTTCGGAATCTACGCGAAGGTACCTACAATCAATACGCAATCGCAATGCTTATCAAAATCAATTCCGAAATCCAATACGGCACTCGAATTGCCTATAGGTTAGAACCTATAGCCTACGCATGCAAAAACAACCAAACAACCCTTGTCGTTGACGTAAAAACATCCAACGACCAAATACAATATCAAATCCAAAAATCAAGAATTCCAATATCGGAAAACATAGCCAAAACCAACCCAATATGCTCCCAGATTTTAGCTCAGCTTAATTGGGACTAAACAAGCAAGTACAGGGGATAGGTTATAAGGTAATCAAGCTACAGACAAAAACTCAACTCCAGACACCTACAAAAATCCGGCGACATTGCCTCCAGATCCGATCTCGCTGGCCTAGTTAGGGTAGAATGGGCTTGTATTTTGGTGGTGGTCTTCTGGTCGTGTATCTAGGTCACTGGACTTGCTAGATTTTCTTTAAACTGCCCCAAATAGCTCCAGATACCCTGTAGGCTACAAAAAATCACAAAACCGACACAGGGAAATTTCTAAGTTCGTATTTAGGTTTTATTATCTGTTCTTGGCCATGAAATCAACACTAAGGTCTTGTAAACAGCCACTTAACATCACAAGTCCACACAATCACCCAAACCCTCTCTTGGAATTTCCAAACATCACTAAACCAACTAATACAAACTCTAAACTAGTATAGGGTAAACTAAACACAATAACTTAACTAAAGTCTAGAATTATACCTCATTTAGAAACTCAAGAATTTTCTTGAGTTGCTCAAAGTCTTCAAAATCCAACTTTGAAAGGTCCAATGGGTTTGTAAAGTGGTTGTTCATCTTTTTAGTGAAGGAAGTATAGGGTTTTGGTGAAGGAATTGAGATGATACTTGATGGTAGAGGAGGTGGAGGAAGCATGAGGAAGATAAAGGAAAATTATGGGGTGAGGAAATGAAGCAGCCCTTTCTCTCTCTCTCTTATTCTCACCCTCTCATAACCCATGCCTCACTCTCTCTCTCTCATCACATGCCATTGACTTTTCTTTTCTATTTCCTTCTCTCTTTTTCTTTTAAAAACAAATATCAACAAATACAAATGAAACAATATGCAACAAAAATGCAACATGTCATGGTACACTAACCATGGAAAAATATAGAAACACGGATTTGGCAGTAGTGCACTAGTCAATTTTTATTTAAACTGCATATAATTAATTATAAAAATGCCAAATCCAATAAATATATTTTTAAATGAATAAATTATTTTAATCCCCAATTATTTCACAAATATTGGTATATATTTATACCATTTTACAGAAACCCCAAATTCGTAAATCGAATGGTTTTCGCGAAATATATTATTTTAATATTAAATTCCAAAAATAATATTGTATATTCCTGAAATGTTACAATCTTCCCCCCTTAAATAAATTCGGTCTCCGAATTTAAATTTAAATCCCCAAATACTAAAACATTTCAATAATCAGCTCAAATCACGGAAGATACAGAAATACCACAGCGCATCGTGTGCGCCTGAAAACGAGTATGAAACTCAAAATCGAACTACGTCAAGCGTCACGCAAATCATCGGATTTGCACACAAATCATCGGAGTTACAATGGAGATACAGATATCAAAATCCACTACTGAAATCCAATATGCACTAGTCAAATACTATAATACGGGTATAGTACGCATCCTTGGAAAAATCTCCTAAAACTGAATAAAACACATGCAAAATCTTTTCTGAATCGCCGTGTGATGCGTAACTCACGGCACAAGTGACATACGCTCATTTGTAAAGTAATAAATATACATTCATATATGTTTTGCTCAAATATACGTTCCGCCGTTTGAAATATCCCAAAAGGTTTTTCTTTGTAAAAGTTCATGTTGCTCGCGGACACGTAGGAAATAGCGAGACTATAGATCCCTTTTAAAAACCTCTTGTTAAACTTTTAATGCATGCAAAGTACTCAGGTACTGTCCTCAGATCAGTCCTGTTCGACTACTGCATAATATAGTGCCTATCATGAAAACAAGGTGCTCAAGAGCAAAATCAGCCTTAAAAGGCGTATCCAATAATCACGTGCGTCTGGTGCGCATGGAAATCAAAGACAAATACAAGTGCTACGAATGTGCACAAAAGCAAAACTAAGTGCAACGGGTGTGCACGAAAACATCTGTCCAGTGCAACGGATGTGCACGACCACAATATCAAGTGCATCTATAGTGCATGAAAATCTCAATCCAGTGCAACTAATATGCACGAATGAAAATCCCAATCAAGTGCATCCGGTGTGCATAAAATCACATCTCATATCATGCGCCCAACATGCGCGAGAATCTAAATCAAGTGCATCCGTCATGCACGAATGAAATCTAAATCAAGTGCATCCCACATGCACGAACAAAATCTAAATCAAGTGCATCCGCCATGCGCAAAATCTAATACTAAGCGCCTAATATGCGGAAAAATCCAACCCAAGCGCGTCAGGTCCGTAAAAATGCCCAGTGCAGTAAAGCGCATGAAAACGAACGTCAAGTGCAAACACGCACAAAAATATAAATCTGCTGAAACAAATGCTCAAAGACATGCATCGGGTGCATCCAATGTATGGGGTGTAGATCTAGTGCAACCAATGTACATAATACAAATCCGGTGCATCCAATGCACAAAATACAAATCTAGTGCAACAACTGCACAAAATACAAATCGGGTGCAAAAATTGCACGGAAACTGATCAATAACTCAAATACGTATAAAAATAACACCGAGTGTACCAAGATGTATAAAATCATAAACGTGTGCAACTGCGTGCACAAAACACGTATCAATGCACTGCAAGCATATGTGAGCTATACCGAGTGCAAAAATCAAATCGAGTGCGTACTACATGCACGAAATCAAATCAGCCCTATGAAATCCACGAAATCATAAACACGTGCAGCCAAGGCACAAAACCGATATCAAGAGCAATAACTATGCATAAAATGTAAATACCCAGTAAGTGCAGCCATGGTGCACGAAAACAATATCATGAAACTCAATCATCAAAACTCAAATCCAAGCGATATAAGCGTGATACTCGGATCACAAATGCAAATCGCAATAAATGACATTGAGGTACACCTCCTACAATGTCGAAAAAGCCGGTTCGCCCAAAACTGGCAGAGCAAGAACATCCGCTTGCCTCCTGCTCACGGTCCGGCGTCCTTTGTCTCTGGGTCCTCATTTCTCTGTGGATTACCAATCTCACAATCCATCGGCTCGTCGGCCCAGTCAGGTGTACTAACGGAAACGATTCCGCTCTGGCACTCCTCTGGTCATGTCTCGGCCAATTAGCATGACCACTCGTAAAGTAGCACGTCACTAGCGTCGGCCTCTGGCCCTCTGAATACACGTGACACAATTGATCCTCGGTGAAGGGTCCCGGCAGCGCCCCGGCCTTCGAAACGCGGCCAAAATGCGGAACAAAAATTTATTAAACCGGCGCTACCGTTACCTAATTTCCGGATCGACCTTAAACCCTATACTAGCGAGCTAACTAAGAGTTAGGAATGTTATACCGAGATGATCCAAGTCCTTCGGTCTTCATTCCAAGCTCGTAGCGATCCTTTGATGATGTTTGGTTGCCGGTCTTCTTCCATCTCCGATGATCCACCCGAGGGAAAGGGCGCAAGCTCCAACCTCGACAAACGAGGTAACTAACCCTCCAAAGTCGCTAGCTATAGAGAGTGGGGGTGTATGAAAATGTCACTATCATTTTCTTTCTATTCTTGTGCTCAATGGAGCAACCATAGAAGAAGAATGAGGTGATGAAGTCTTGGCATGATGAACTATGAAAATGGCTATCTCTTTTTTGTGAATGAGAGTGGGAGTGTGTAGGAAACAAATGAAATCAATCACCCACTAAAAGTGGCCGCCCCCTCTCTCCTCCACAAAAAAATGAAATCTTTTCCAAAGTCCAATTACAATAAACAAATGCCAACCATACTCAAAACCCATGCTTTGACCATGCCATGTCATTGTTCATGCCACCTCACACCCTCCACCTCATTATAAAATAAATGAATTTTCTAAAAAGGAAAATCAATAATGAGGTGGCAAAACTTTTAGAAGCTATTCCGTATAAAATACGGAATACTTCCCGGTACATGTATCGAAATACATATACGCGTATTAGTACCAAAATACGAATAGCCAAGAGAGAAAACGAATAGTGAACATTAATACTAGAATACATATATATAAATACATATGTAAATTATTAAATCAAAAACCTGATTTAATAATCTGGCTTAATCATAAGCCGCTAGTATTACCAACCGTCCGATTAAAATCTGCGCAGCAAGTGCACACATTTAATCGGACACCCATATGTACCAACATACGACATGTACACCATATTGCCTGAACCGTGAAAACCCTCTGTGTGGGACTCTAAAGACTCGTTAATACGCTGGCAGTGGGTTTAACCAGAAGCATGTCAGCGGCACTAGCTGTACGTAACGGCTACCCAGGTATTGAGCGAAAGGGAGGCCGTTGAGCAAACTCATCCTGAACCCCTACTGAGCCTGTCAGTGACAATATCCGTACAGTCCGGTCTGTTCGTCTAAGAGTATCGCATATCGTGTCTAGGGGTGGATAAAGTCAGACCCATAACAATGCGATATTTAGTGTCGGTATGAAACCCATCACCACCTGAGAAACTATCGATCCTGGATCGATAATTCTCGTCCACCGTGGCCACGGATTTAAAGTGATGGTCATCCGTACACAACGCGACATCAACCGCCAATACCGAGAGAGACGAATCCCCGACGATCTGATCACTGCCTCCATGTGGCTCGGGACTGTACCCAACTAAAACCTGTTTGCACGACTCCTTTGAGCCATGGTAGGGTAGTAATCAAAGCACAGAGGGAACTCACACGAGACAAATGACGATCCCAGGTCGACAGACTAACCTGTTGTTAGTGTATATGCCCTAGAGGCCATTACTGTATCATACTAACTTGCATATTACTTAATGGAAGCTTGGGATATTCACAGTTGTATAGACAATCATGCTCAAAATGGTAGTATGCTACTTGGTTTGTTTCTACTTAAATATGTGCATGTGTTTCTTTTAGCATATCGCTTATACATATTAGTAGAGCTCTTAGGATCTTTGCTTGATTACTAGTGTTGTGATGGCAGTCATACTTGTGGGGGCTGGGTAATCTATAAGCACATCCTTATACAGGTCCCTAGTCGTAGGACTATCGAGACAGGGCATCGATACTCCGGAGTAGACTAGCGTATGCGCTTCTCATCCCAGCAGGGGAGATGGTCTGTCCCACAGCCATCAGTACGTCGTACTGGAGATAGTATGCGAGTGCTCGTTAGGTTACGAGTACACTGGACATGACTCGTCGGGAACTGTTGGTTGGTATTACACCTATCGTCAGTTATCAATTCCAAGGTGACATGAGTACAGCTTAGTCCGCTGACTTGACACTGTCACTTCGCCTCGAGTGTGTTCCCACTGTACTTTGATTACTACCCTACCACGGCTCAAAGGAGTCGTGCAAATAGGTAGAAGTTGGGTGCAGTCCCGAAGCACTTGGAGGCAGTGACGGTTAGACAGGATTCGTCTCTCTCGGTATTGGGGGTTGATATTGCGCTGTGTCTAGGAGAGCCATTACACAAGTAGTCCCTGGCCAGGGAAAGCGAGATATACTGGTAGGTTTCCAGTGTTATCTCAGGGTGTTCTGGGCTACACTCCGACACGACTTGTACCGCTATTAGGGGACTGACGTTTACCACCCTCTAGGCCCGCCATGCGATGTTCTTAGACGAACGGACCGGACTGTACGGAGAATGTCACATACAGGCTCAGTAGGAGTTCAGATGGGTTTACCTCATCGGCCTTCTTATCGACATCTACCTGGGGACCGTTACGTACAGCTAGTGCCGCTTGCGGTCTATGGTTAAACCCACTGCCAGCGTAGTGTCGAGTCTTTAGAGTCCCACATAGAGAGTTTCCCTGCACTGAGCGAAACGTGTAGAGGCCGTATGGTTTTACGGCAGGGCTACGATCACTTACGTGCACTTGTGTGCGTATGCTGTTCGGGCAGGCAATAGTAGTGGGCTTTGGTTTAAGCCAGATTCTAGTATTGCACGGATGGATTTTTTTGTCTTCTGTGCATTCGCATTCTACGGAATGCGGATGCGGGTGTGTATGCACAGTTTTGAGGAGCGAAGAAGGAGGAGGTGCCTCATTAGGGTTTTGACAGTTGATTCGGTCAAAACCATTTTGAGGCGGACTCATTAGGGTTTTGGCAGTTGGTTCGGTCAAAACCATTATGAGCCGGGGACATTATTTACTAATCCTTTTATTGATAATTATGTTATTGCTAATTGTTTTGACCATTTGACCACACTTGACTTTGTTGACCATTTGACCAAAGTTGACTTTGACCGTCATGAGAGGTCTAGAGTTTTCTTTGGATTTCTTTTTCTTTCTGGATTATGAAAATGGTCAAGTCATTAGTAGCCATCAACTTTATCATGAAAGGATTGGTAATGATGGTGTTTATGCATTATTGAACCATGGTGCCCTTTTTCTTTAGTTGATAATTTCATTTCTTTTTTCTCACTCTCTCTCTTGTGAGAAGAAAAGAAAAAGAGCTCCATGGTTGCTAGTTCTCCTTCATATTCCTCCTCATGAAAAAAATCCTTTGATCTCATGTGTTCAGAGAAAAAGGATCCAAATAGACAAACACTTCCATCTACCTCTTCTACATAACCTAGGACATCAAGACTAGCGATCTGGTTGCCCTAGTTGCCTCGGCTCGAGGTGGAGCTCGGTGTACAACTCTTGGGTGGATCTTCTTCGACTCAAAGAGGCCGCGGAGGTAACCAAGATCCGAATCAATCCTCGGAGCTTGGATGGACGAGCGGGACAGCGGAATGAAGACCCGAAGGACTGGTATCGTGAGGTATAATTTCTATGGCATAGTAGATAGCACCTCTAGTAGTTTGCTAGTTTGTAGTTTAGCAAAGATCCGTGTTTTAGTCCATATTGCCTTTGCGCCAAAAATTGTTTTTCGCCGTTTCCGCCTCCCCGTAAGAACCGGGGTGAGCAACGTGGACTTACAGTGGTATCAGAGCCTAGCTAAACATAAACTAGCAAGTTAGCAAAGTATTTAGAATATCGATCGGAAAAAAATCACAAAACACGTTCGGGAAAAATCAACTTTCTGTCGATTTTTTATACTGCTCAAAAAACTATTTGACATACATGAAAAATCGGCTCAGGGTTTTCTAATGACACACACCAAAAACGATCCACTGAACCGGTCAAAGCGCCGCAGTTCCGCGGCAAGAACATGCTTCTTGCCGCGGATCCGCGGCCGAGTTGACTGGGCCGTGGACCGAGTTTGGTGCAGCGTACTTAGTTGGAGGTTTTAGGATTTTTAATATAGTTTGTTTCTATCCAGATTTTCCAGAGAACAAATTGATTTTTGGGGTGGTTACAAATCCGCATTTTGATCGATATTCCGTAGACTTTGGCTAATGGATATTATCTGTGATGTGATATATGTATTGAACGTCTACTAATCGCTATACGTCGATTAGTGGGGGTTATACATATCTGTGATCTGTAATGTTGATGGTTTGTGTATATGAACTCGTTGGATTGTCGCGGATGAATAGCCGGGTAGATGTGAGATGAGAGTTTTTTTTTCTTTCATTCATGTAAAATTTGTAAATTGATGTAATATTATTTGTTTGACCGCACATCCGGGATGAGGTTGTAGCCGCCATTGTATAATTTCTTTTTACTATTTTTTGCTCCTAGGATAGACCCAAGGTGGGGTGCACAAACTACCGGGTATCTCGAAGTGCCGAGTGGCCTACTCACGTTGTTGAGGGAGGTTGCTTCACTTCGGGTACTTGGCGGGTAGTTTGCCACACCCGTAGGGGTCTAGGGTGGGGTTTGGCTATTCATCGCGACCGTGTAATCCGTCTTTCGTTGCAGGCTCGAACGTAACGCGGATTCCTAATATATCCAAAGTGTTCATCTGTGATCTGGAATGGCTATCATTGCATCTGACGAATGTGTATATATCTATATATGATATCTATTTAGGCGTTGCTTATGTTTTGCATCCGCGCTAGTCCAGCCCCCACTCTGTCGTTAGTTAAGTAACCTAACGGGTGATGACGGGACCCCGTGGCGAATGCGGATGGCATAAGCGTACGTCATATTTTCGTTGTTTTCTGCAATGGTAGGATTAAATGATGGGACGCATTAAAATTAATGCAAGAAAATAAACCAAGTAAAAGTCGTTGGAACAATTTCAAAACCACTCGGTTTCTTTTCAAAAACAACTTTTAAACGCGGAGCTTAAACCACTCCTTTTAAAAGCTATCAAGGTTCCTTCGATTATATCAAGTTCACTACGTTCACGGTTTCGCCAAAACCATTCGTAGCCCTCCGTCGTTTCGTATGAATGTTCAATAGTATTCAAGCTATGTTTGTTGACCTTCGTCAAGGCATAGTGATTGGTAGCTGTTGGGTGTTCATATGTAGCATAGATAGATGCGTTGGTTTGGGACGGTCGTATTACCTTGTTGACCTTCGTCAAGTGTTAGTTATATGTATGCCCTAGAGGCCATTACTATACATAGGATGTATATTGTAGTGGATGCTTGGACATATATAGGGAGGACTTTCTTGCTCGACATGATAGTATGTTATCTGGTTGCTCTTTACCTTAACGTGTATACTGATTGTCTCTCTGTTACATGTTGGTAAAACCCTTAGGATAAGTACTTGACTACCTGGACTATGATGCGGATCATACTAGTGGGGACATGGTAGTCTATAAGTACATCCTTTAAGGTCCCTAGTCGTGGGTGTATCGAGACGGGGCATCGATATACCAGAGTAGACTAGCGTATACCTTCTCGACCCATGCAGATGGGTGATGGATGATCCCATATCGATTGGTGTTTGACATCAGAGATGATATACGGGTGCTCAGTGGAGACTGAGTACACTGGACGGACTCGCCGAGAACTCCTAGATGGTATTATACCTTACGTCAGATGGCAGTTCTCTGGTGACACTGGTACAGAGTAGTCTGTTGACCCGAGATCGTTGATCAGTCGAAAATATTGCATCTTTTAACCGGCAATTTCCCTATCTTTTGCACTCATTTAGAAGTGTTCGGTATTCATATTTCACATATTAGCAAATCAGTCGTTAAATATCAGATTGCATGTGTTAGACTCTAAAACCGGCACTTTAAGGGAAATTGACCGCATTTCATGGCATCGCATCATCTCTGTATTTGCGCAACACTTGTCTCGAGATTTTTGCAGGAAATTGCTGGAGCAAAGTCAAAAGAAGCTGATAAAAAATACACCAACTCCATGTTTTCAGATCTGGTAGCAATATAAAGGGAAAAATACAATTCAACATATCAAATAAAGGCCCATAACTCATGCCCAACAAGCACCAGAAGAACCAAGCCCTGAAGCCTCTAAAGAGCCGCGGAACCGCGGCGGGAGCGCGCTTGCGCCGCGGAACCGCGGCGCTTTTGCCACATCATCGCTCAATTTTCAGTGCAAAACTCCTATCTCAAGGCCTACACCTCATTTTGACACGTCAAATTCCAGAATTCTCCAGAGTCTTCTGCCAGATCAGCAAAGATCATTAAGCAAAGCTAATCCTAATTAAGCTCCTAACTAACCTCTTCTAGAAGCTCCCTCCTAACTAAACACATCTAGAAGCTTCTCCTCAACAAACTTTTGGAGGGAAATTCAAATTTCATCTAACAAACTTTTGGAGGGAAATTCAAATTCTAATCCTAGATCTAGGGTTAAGGAAGTCTATAAATAGGATCCTAGATCTAAGGGTTGAGGTTAATCTTGAATATTCCAATCTTTACCTCTTTCTTCATCTTCTTCCACAAGTCTAGTGACAAGGCTTGTGCGAAACCCTAACCCTAATTACACTCCAAATTCAAGATCTTGAGTACCAAATCAAGCGAGAAGCCTTCAACCTTTTAGGAGCCGAGCCGATCTTCAATCGGGCAAGTGATCCAAGCCGATCCGCGACTCAAGGAG
Source organism: Agapanthus africanus (assembly GCA_030015575.1). NCBI lineage: Eukaryota > Viridiplantae > Streptophyta > Magnoliopsida > Asparagales > Amaryllidaceae > Agapanthus > Agapanthus africanus. Next base: position 164,582,514 of record JASDDO010000001.1, read on the forward strand.
ACGAGCGAAGCCAAATCGACGATCGAGTTCTTCCTCTTGTAGTTCTTGAGCGAATGTAATGAAATTGTTGATATAAATAAAAGGTGAAATTCTTTAATCTTGCTTTCTTTTAAATTCTTGCATCATGATTCGATCTCAATTTATGATTGTAGTTCTTGTTGTGATGTTTGAGTAAAACTCCGCTCGTTAAGGAGTCGAGACGATCAATAGAATGATGATGTAACAAATCTTTAAACGATTCTTGAGTCCTACAAGTTTTGTAAACCCTAGCAAGTTCACGAATCGATGACCTAGTTTCGTAGCGATGCTTTCTTGATTGTGATCGCTCGAAATTAGGGATCTACGATCGTTTCTTGAATTTACTAGAGGCTAGAATATGAATGATATCGACGAAAGAACAAGGGATAAGATGAAACCCTAGTTTCATAAGAAATCCCTAATTCTCGATCGATCATCATCGATCTAGTATCAATTCATCGAAGGATAAGAATACGTAATTGTAAGATTGCATCACATCTATAGATTCGATCGATTCCTACGAGCCTCATTTCGATTCTTGATATTTGGTTTGGAAAAATCATCAAACTATCAATTCTTGATTCTATCTTTTTCTTGTTATTAGATCTATATTTTCTAATTCTTGAACTTCAAATATAAAATCATGAATTGTTTGTTTTCTTTTCATTAAAGTTTCAATTCATTTAATTCAAAGCACGAACGATTACACTGTCCCTGTGGATGATCCGCACTCACTTACAATCTACATCCGACACCGTAGTTGATTGCGGTCAAATAATTTTTGGTTGTGATTTCTTTACAATTTTCCAACATACACAATCCGAAATCGTTTCAATCAAATGGCGCCGTTGCCGGGGATAGTGCGCTAATTGTTCGTATTTTGAAATTTGAGTTGAAAAATTTATTCCATTAAAATTTTTTTAGATCTAAATTCATGCAAACACTAATACGAGTTGTTGTGATTTCTTGCGAGGAAATCTGGAATCATTGGAGCTGTGTAAAAATTTTTCTGAAAATTCCAGGGAGCTCAGGAGACAATTAGGAACAGTACCAAAAATTTTAGTGCAGTGATCACCTCAAGGGACCGCGATTCCACGGCATTAGCGCTCATTTGCGGCGGTTCCGCCGCGTGCTGACGTCATCCCTGCACCAAAATTTCTCAGGTATCTTCTAACTTTCTTATCTTCTCCCTCATCTGCTCCAATTAACAATTTCCTGCAGATTTCTATGCAAATAATCGCAGCGCCGCAAAAGCAAAATAAAAATTTGTGCGTGTTTTGATTTTTGTGGTTGTTTGCATAATTAATACGGAAATTAAGGGGCACGGCCAAATCCAGATTAGGTGGGGAGTTCATTACCCTTCCTAAGCCCCGAAAATCACAAACTTGCATCCGCATTGACCCACATTAATTAAAAGAAATCTAGAGATGACTCTAAGGACCGTCGCGCTCAATTAGGACAAAAGAAGGCCGTGGGTAATTCATTTCTTATCCGCGTTTTCTTGTGGTGTCTAAGGCGAGTGTGTCTAAGGCTAGTGGTTTTTAATTAGGCCCACTACTTACGTAGTGGAGTACCTTCCCACTTACCTGGCACTTATCCGGCCACAGGGGGACAAAGAGGCAGTGGAGGATTTATCCTGCGACTTGTCTTTTGGCAGTTAGGAGCGGTCTAGAGCCGGACCTAGGTGACCACTAGATTCTAGGGTTTTTGTGTGTTGCATTTGTTGTGTCGCATCATTTTTTTTGAAAAATCCGTCCATTTTCAAAGCAAACACCGCATTCATTCTCTCCCCTAATTATAAATTCACGCTGCCACTTGTACTAACCCTTTTTAGTATAAGATAGGCTGGACAACGGGATTCTAGTGCCTGTTTAGTCCGCGTCCCCTGATCGACCCAAAAGTCGGTATTTCTACACTTACCTTTTCTTTACCCACCACCACACCCACATCGATGGATCCACCTCCATCGAACTTCTTTACCACTACCCTGCCGCCGTCCGTTGGTGCGCAGAATCCACCTCGCATCTCTCTCCAAGAGAGGTGCTATCCTACACGAGGTCCACTTTCCACCTGTCTTTCCATTCCACCAGCCAACGGGGAAAATTTTCAAATAAAACCCCAATACATCAACCTTCTACCAAAATTTCACGGTCTCGAGTCTGAAGACGCATACGTGTTTATCACGAAATTTGAAAATGTATGCGCAATGATGGGTACTTCACAGCTTTCTGTGGATGCTTTCCGTCTACGTCTTCTCCCATTTACCTTGTGCGATTTAGCCGAGAAGTGTCTATATAACACTACCGCATATTCCATTTCAAATTGGGACGAATTCGTCAAAGCATTCCTTAAGAAATTCTACCCACACCAAAAGACAGCTCGAGTCCGTAGCGAAATCTATCAATTCACCTAGCTTCCGAATGAAACATTTTCAAAATGTCTTGAACGCTTCAAGGATTTGTTAGTCCAATGTCCACATCACGGCATCCCGAGATGGGAATTGTGCCGAATCATTTATGAGGGCATTACTCCTTACACAAGACAGACCCTTGAATCCATCTGTCAAGGCAACTTCATGACCAAAGATGATGGGGAAGCCTGGAAATTCCTTGAAGATTTCGCTGAAAAATCTTTACAGTGGGAGGGTGTGAGTCAATCATCTAGGGACGGCAATGATATTTCCATAGGAGTTAGAGCTGACATTGTAGCTATACACAAAAAACTCGAGACTATAGAAAATAAATTTTTAGCAGCCACCCTAAATCAAATATCACTCTCCAAAACTGTATGTGGCTGCTGTTCTGATCCGTCTCACTTGACGGAAGAATGTCCGTTTCAAGGTCATGAGCATACCAATGCCGCATTTCAAAGACCTAGAAATGATCCATTTTCTTCCACATATGATCAGGGTTGGAGGAATCACCCTAATTTTGCTTGGAACCAATCACAATCTCAAAACACGGTTCCAACCCAACACAATTTCCAAAGGGTCCCTCCACCACAACAGCAGCCACCACTTCAATTGAGTCAGCACCCCTTTCAATCACAAAACTTCCAAAATCCGGCCAACACTTTTGCACCATCTAGTCCTTTGCAATTGACCGGTACAGATAATACCTCTGCACTAGCACAAACCTTTGATACTTTCATGAAACAATCCATCCAAGGGACGGCAAGTTTGCAATCTTCCGTCGAGAATGTGATAAAGATCATTGTCTCTCAAAATGAGAATATCAAATCGATGGAAGAACAAATTGCACAACTAAAAGCCGAAATGCGTGCAAGAGAGAAAGGGAAACTTCCAGCTCAACCTTTACCCAATCCTGGCTATTCACATCATGTGGATGCAATCACGTTGAGATCTGGAAGAGTGCTTGACAATCACCTTGGGTAAGAGTTTGATGATACCGATAAATCAATCAATAAAACCCCGGCTGAGACCTTTCCTTACACACACACTTCTAATTCTGACCCCAGTTCTTCTACCCCACCACCTTTCTGCGAGCCTATTCTTCGTTTCCCAAAAGGCTCGACACCTCAGCCCATCTCTTCTAGTTCTCCACAGACGATCCCCACTCCTCTTTTGGGATCATGTCTACCCCCACTTCCTTCTCCTATGATGGACCCAGCGCTTATTGCTAAAGCACCTTACCCGAACCGGTTAAGGGCTAACACACCGAGTCCACATATGGAGAAGATCATGGATATTTTTAAGCAAGTTAACATCAACATCCCTCTCTTAGATGCCATCCAACAAGTTCCGTCCTATGCGAAAACTCTTAAGAACTTGTGCACTAGGAAGAGGAAGACTCAAGTGCCCAAGAAGATTTTCATGGCAAAGACTGTAGACACGGCTTTCCCCCAGCAATTACCGAGGAAACGTAAGGATCCTGGATATCCTACTATTTCCATTTCTATCGGGGAAAAACACATCAACCGTGCTCTACTACACCTTGGCGCTAGTGTTAACTTGCTTCCTTACTCAGTCTATGAGCAGTTAGGGATCGGAGAGTTGAAGCCAACCCATTGCACTCTCCAGATGGCTGACCGATCAATCACTAAACCTAGGGGTGAACTGGAGGATGTGTTAATAAAAATCGGAGAATTTATATTCCCGGTAGATTTTATTGTAATTGATACACAGCCTATAGCGAACCCATGGAATCAAATTCCGGTGATTTTAGGTCGCCCCTTTTTGGCCACTTCCAATGCAATAATCAACTGTCGTAATGGTTGTATGACCCTATCCTTCGGGAATAGGTCAATAGAGCTGAACATTTACAAGTTGGGAAGTGTACCTTCCGAACCTACTGCTCAGGTCTGTTCTGTCGACTTAATGGATGTCGACAGCAGCGAATTTGATGATCCTTCTGATACCGATCTTGACTCTTTTCATATGTTGTTGTTTGACCCAACTATGTATCATACACATACGGACTCTTCCACCGAGATGTCCGGGTCAACAACTAACACCGTTTATGAAATGTTTTTGGAGTCTGAAGATCACCCCGCATTTTGTAATGACATTATTCTTCGGGGTATAGATGAAACTTTTGAGGAAATCTTTGCTGATGAACTCGCATTTTTGAATAACACGGGTGTTGAGATGAATCAGGTTCCAATCATTGAAATTGAACCTCCACCCCTTCTTCTGACTTGTAAGAAGAATGCGAGTAATCCATCACACTCACTGCACCGTCTCTCCAAAATGAGACGCACACACATTCTTTTCCACCCCTTTCCCTTTTCACACTTCTTCTTCCACCAACCCGAGCATTGCATTGATAAAATTTTTGAATGGTTGGTGTTGACATTCGGTCTTTGCAAAGCTTGGCATCGACCACTGATTTTTGACCCCCTCATGTGATTTTCAAAGCATAACATTGCATAACTCAAGTTTGGGGGGGGACAATTTTTCGGGCTGCTGAAAAGAAAATTTTTTACAAAATTTTGAGCCAAAAATAAGTTTGGGGGATGTTCTTCACTTAAATATTTTGCCCCCACTAATAAATTCCTCCCAAGCTTACAGGTTTTTCGAGATTTAGCAGATGGCAACAGTGAGGACACTGTTAAAAACAAGTTTGGTGGAGATTTGTGCTTATTTCTGCATCATTTGCATATCATTTGCATAAGCACAAAACATTTTTTAAAACCGATAAAAATTTAAAATTTTTCAAAACTATAAAAACATTTTTTTGTACATAAATAAGATAATAAAAGATTAGATAGTGAAAAATTATATCCATGAGATTAGAAAAATTTAAGAAAACTAAGAAAATTAGAAGTTTTCTTATACGAACTAGTAATAAGTAGTTATGAGCCGTTGTCCCAAGGGTTAGTAAGATGAAGGACGTCACTAATCTGAGGATAAAAATAAGTCTGAAAAATAGTTTCTATTCTGGAAGCCAAACATTTTGAACGTTGATACCCTGCTATTCGCACTTACACACGTCTTAAAGCCTGGGATAGTAGAGGATACCTTGAAATGCTCTTGTTTTAAAGCCGATGTATGAAGGAAATAAAAGAAAAAGTGAATAAAAAATATATATATATATATAAAATGGTGAGAAAAATGAACACTGGTTTTGTTATCACCGAGGGCAATAAAAAAATGTATAGCGAGGGTGCTTCTTCACCTAGTGCCCTAAGGCCAACTGGTCTGGGAGGCACTGCTATGCCTAAGGTGGTGCAAGACGAGGAAAATACACCAAGTAAGCAAGCACATGAGTAATCGGTCGGTTAGTACCTCAGGAAGTATTAACGGTCGCATGAAAGTGTGTGAGCAAATTCATTTAAATATTCATTAATCAAAAAGTACTGAAGCTGATGGGCAAGAGTATGATAGCTTGAATTGAATTCTCCGGGTGTAGGGATGTCTTTACACACACGCAGGGTTTTATGATCGATGTTTGGAAGAAAGATAGGAATGAAGAATAAGACGATGTTTTATTGAGGGAGGACGTGATTTCTGACATCTTTTCATGACCATTAAGACAGGGCTCATGACAACCGAAAAGCTAGCTTAGTTGGAAACCCTAATTTTCAAGGCTTTTCTTTTACAATTCTTTTCTTTAAATGTAATATTCATGATCTTTCTTTTATTATTGGATTTTGTGGGTGCAATTCGCTAAAAACCCTCAGGAGACAACACTCCGCCTACTAGGGACACCTAGAGGTTTAAAGGCTTGTTGCACGTGCTCAGTGCAATCGTGTTGCCTACGAAAGTGTGCTAGTTAGTTTTTCTCTTTCTTTTTTTTCTCCCACACTTTTTAATAAAAAGTTCGCTCGAGACGATCGAAAATAAGTTTGGGGGAATTTGATCAGTCGAAAATATTGCATCTTTTAACCGGCAATTTCCCTATCTTTTGCACTCATTTAGAAGTGTTCGGTATTCATATTTCACATATTAGAAAATCAGTCGTTAAATATCAGATTGCATGTGTTAGACTCTAAAACCGGCACTTTAAGGGAAATTGACCGCATTTCATGGCATCGCATCATCTCTGTATTTGTGCAACACTTGTCTCGAGATTTTTGCAGGAAATTGCAGGAGCAAAGTCAAAAGAAGCTGATAAAAAATACACCAACTCCATGTTTTCAGATCTGGTAGCAATATAGAGAGAAAAATACAATTCAACATATCAAATAAAGGCCCACAACTCATGCCCAACAAGCACCAGAAGAACCAAGCCCTGAAGCCTCTAAAGAGCCGCGGAACCGCGGCGGCAGCGCGCTTGCGCCGCGGAACCGCGGCGGGAGCGCGCTTGCGCCGCGGAACCGCGGCGCTTTTGCCACATCATCTCTCAATTTTCAGTGCAAAACTCCTATCTCAAGGCCTACACCTCATTTTGACACGTCAAATTCCAGAATTCTCCAGAGTCTTCTGCCAGATCAGCAAAGATCATTAAGCAAAGCTAATCCTAATTAAGCTCCTAACTAACCTCTTCTAGAAGCTCCCTCCTAACTAATCACATCTAGAAGCTTCTCATCAATAAACTTTTGGAGGGAAATTCAAATTTCATCTAACAAACTTTTGGAGGGAAATTCAAATTCTAATCCTAGATCTAGGGTTAAGGAAGTCTATAAATCGGATCCTAGGTCTAAGGGTTGAGGTTAATCTTGAATATTCCAATCTTTAGCGCTTTCTTCATCTTCTTCCACAAGTCTAGTGACAAGGCTTGTGCGAAACCCTAACCTTAATTCCACTCCAAATTCAAGATCTTGAGTACCAAATCAAGCGAGAAGCCTTCAACCTTTTAGGAGCCGAGCCGATCTTCAATCGGGTAAGTGATCCAAGCCGATCCGCGACTCAAAGAGACGAGAGAAGCCAAATCGACGATCGAGTTCTTTCTCTTGTAGTTCTTGAGCGAATGTAATGAAATTGTTGATATAAATAAAAGGTGAAATTCTTTAATCTTGCTTTCTTTTAAATTCTTGCATCATGATTCGATCTCAATTTATGATTGTAGTTCTTGTTGTGATGTTTGACTAAAACTCAGCTCGTTAAGGAGTCGAGACGATCAATAGAATGATGATGTAACAAATCTTTAAACGATTCTTGAGTCCTACGAGTTTTGTAAACCCTAGCAAGTTCAAGAATCGATGACCTAGTTTCGTAGCGATGCTTTCTTGATTATGATCGCTCGAAATTAGGGATCTACGACCGTTTCTTGAATTTACTAGAGGCTAGAATGTGAATGATATCAATGAAAGAACAAGGGATAAGATGAAACCCTAGTTTCATAAGAAATCCCTAATTCTCGATCGATCATCATCGATCTAGTATCAATTCATCGAAGGATAAGAATACATAATTGTAAGATTGCATCACATCTATAGATTCGATCGATTCCTATGAGCCTCATTTCGATTCTTGATATTTGGTTTGGAAAAATCATCAAACTATCAATTCTTGATTCTATTTTTTTCTTGTTATTAGATCTATATTTTCTAATTCTTGAACTTCAAATATAAAATCATGAATTGTTTGTTTTCTTTTCATTAAAGTTTCAATTCATCTAATTCAAAGCACGAACGATTACACTGTCCCTGTGGATGATCCGCACTCACTTACAATCTACATCCGACACCGTAGTTGATTGCGGTCAAATAATTTTTGGTTGTGATTTCTTTACAATTTTCTAACATACACAATCCGAAATCGTTTCAATCAATCGTCATAGAGTCTTGTGTGGTTCCCAGCGTGCTTTGATTTCCACCTTACCCTGTCCAAGAGGGCATGCAAAATGGTGGTTTTTGGGTACAGTCCCGAATCACATGGAGGCAATGAGCGATAGGAGGGGATTCGTCTCTCCCGGTATAGGGAGTTGATGTTGCGCTGTGTTCGATTGGCTATAACCTAAAATCCCTGGCCAGGGTTGCTGAGATTTACTGGTAAGTGTTACCAGTAGTTTCTCGAACTTTTATAGACCTCATATCGACACGACTTATTGAGCAATTGGGGTCTGACGTTTACCACCCCTAGGCGAGATATGCGACATATCAGACGACGAGACCGGACTGTACAGTAAGTGTTACTGATTGGATTCACAGGAGTATGAGCGGGCTTGCTCGTCGATCTTCTGATCGCTCAATACCCGGGTGGCCGTTACGTTTAGCAGACCGCTTGCGGCTTGTGGGTGTTTGATATGATCATAATCTGCTGCCGGCGTATTGACGAGTCTTTAGAGTCCTACACAGAGGTTTCCTGGCTCAAGCGAAACGAAATAGGAGCGCTTATGAGATATGTGCGGGACCGAGAATAATGCGTGTATGTGATACCGTATTCTATTCTCGCGATGAATGTATCGAATGGTTGTATGTGATATAACCTAGTTATCGAATCAAGGATTGATTCGATAAGCCGATACATTAGATATTCGTCGGTTATATGCGATATGACCGGATCGTTAAATCAAGTGTTGATTTAATGATTTAATGTATAATTATATATTTGATCTATTATTTTGCATTAACTAGTATTGGTTCACTTAAGATGGATTTTCTCACTTGATGTACACAAGTTGTATATGTGATATGCTTTTGTGCACTTGTTTGTATCATGTTTGATGATTCATGCAAACTTGGGTTTGTGTAAAGAATTAAACCATGGTTATGTTAATGGTTAGGGTTTTGATTTACTTACTTATTCATTTATTTATTTATTAATTAATTCATTTTGGGTAAAAATGAAATGGTGGCTTAGTTTGTTTTGTTGTTGAAGCTTCATGAAGCTTTGACTAAGTGACCATTTTGTCTTCATGTCCTAACCCTAACCATTCAACTAAACCCTAGTTAATTCTCTACACTAAACTATGGTTGAGATTATGATAAGTATCATTTTTGTTTTCTATTTGAAAATAGTACTCATCATATTCTTTCTTCTTCTTCTTCTTCAACAAAGAAGAAACCTTGCCTCCATCAATGGCAACATGAGAAAAAGAGTGAGAAATCCAATTCTAAAGTGAATCCACTTCCTATTTCTTCATCCTCTACCACTTGCCAAGTAGTATAGGGTGTTTTCTTCACAAGTTTCATGACTTGGTGAAGTTGGAGCTTGATCTTGTGTTGCCTCGACGTAGATCATCTTCGACATCGAAGTCGACGACCTAGCCCGTCCATTTCTCTGATGAAGCCGACGCTAGAGCCCGGGATACGATGATCGCAGCGAGGGGACTTCATCACGGAGCTATAGAGGTGGAGGACCAGATCTACAAAGTTTGTATTTTCTTTTACTCTTAGTTAAGTTGTTAACTAGTTATCGTTTTCGCCTAAAATCTAGTTAACGATCCGTATTAGGGTTTCTCGGCACTTGTAAAATTTGAAATTGGCATGGTTGACGCCTTATGAGACCTCATTAGTGTGCCTAGGAATCCTACAGTGGTATCGGAGCCTAGCTAGAGCATTAGGCGATGCGTTAACGAAGTTAAAACCCCGATCGAACTCAAATACGACAAAATACACCCCTCTCTGGTCATTTTTTAAAATCTGGGTTTTTCCAGAATTAAAAATACCTGAAAAATTCAGCAGGGAAAGATAAGAATTCTGGTGAAAAACGAACCACCAATTCCTTCATATGGCCACGGAACCGCGGCGTTGACCCACCATTAGCGGCGGTTCCGCGGCAATCTAAGCGTATTAGGGGCAGTTCTTTGCACAGTAATTCCTTTATCTGTGTTTACTATTTTATGGGTATTTTTAATCTGACATAAGTGTTGTGCATTCTGGGGTTTGTTTTGTAATCGTTGGTTCGATCGGGAATTTTAAATTCGTTATTGTTTTTCCGGGTAAATTTTAGAACATGTTAAAAAGTTTGATCGGATAGAAATACCTACTTTTTCCCCTGCCGGGAAATTTCCAAGTGTTGGATTTTTCCGTGGTTTAAAGACGTTCTAAGTAGTGCAAGTAACGCGATGGACCCTCTAGAAGACAACAAACCTTAACTCGATTATGTGACCGTCTTGAACTGCCTTTTGAACCTTAGGGTTTGGGGCAGTACGGCGTGCCACATGTGAGGCGTTGGCTTGACCCTTCTACGGCTGGACCGTTGTTACTGAGGCATGAACTGGATGTTTTTAAACCTATTTCATGTGTTGAGCTGTTTCGGGAAAACTTGGGTGTTTGATTGTTCGATCGAAAAGTTTAACATTTTCTATTTACCCGGAATGTGATACAATATTTGGAATCCACAAGTAGTTATGTGATAACTGATATGAATGTTATAAATATAGCACTTTAGTCTCACTTGATCGGTTGCCATGGAATTTTGATGCGATCAAAAGTCCGTCGCAATCACGTAGCGTACGCGGATACTCGCCGGATAAACTTAATAGACAGCTACACCCCTTAGCCCCGACCAAGTGACTGTAGGAGAACCCCGTCGCCGAAAGCATCCGTTCGGGTGCTCACGGTAGCGGTATTCCGCCTTGGTGCACTTCATCGACGGTATCGAGGGTGTGGCCGTCTACTAAAGTTTGCGACGAGTATTCGATCAGGATGTCGGGAATCTTGTTGAATTACCCGACTTGATATTGAAAAGTGTTTTCGATAATGAGACTGAAATGCGGGGTTTATAATTGTTAGGCATGCGATGTCTAAGGAATTCATTTGATTAGGCACGCAATGTCTATGCAGGTTGCGGATTCCAACTGTTGTAGTTTTACACTTTCTTTTCTGTGACCGTAAGTGTAATATGTGATATCGCCGGTTTCGTTGCTATATATCAACGACAATTGGGATACGCATGTTTACTTACGTTGATGACATGTGATGTTATGTGTTGCTGGATATGTTATATTGGATTGTCGTGTTTGAATAGCCGGGGGGGTTTTATGTGAGATGAGTGTTTTTCATTTTCATTCATGTAAAAAACTTGTATGTAATATTCTTTTATTGGGGCACTTCCAGGTTGCGGAAGATGTCACCTTTTGTATATTATTTACTTTTCCGCACTAGGATAGACCCAAGGAGGAGGGCACAAGTAACCGGGTTCTAGGGTCCAGTGGGAGACCAACTCGAGGAGTCGAGTCCGGGTCTCCTAACCCTAGAATTGGTAGGGTTGCTTTCCGCTCTCGTAGGGGTCTAAGGTGTAGGATTGGCTATTCATCACGACCGTAGAATCCGTGTTTTATACTGGCTCGTATTGAAAACACGGACGTCCTAGTATATCCAATATTTCATATGTTTCTTCTGCTGCGATATCTGTGATGTGATCATGTGATGTTCTGTGTTAGTTACTGTATATAGTATATATGATATATTATATAGGCGTTACTTATGTTTTACACTCGCGCTAGCCCTGCCCCGCTCTGTCGTTAGTTACCTAACCTAACGGTGCACGAGGGGACATCGAGGCGAATGCGGATGGCATAAGTGTACGTCGTATTTATCTGTGATGTTTAGGTACTTAAATGATGGGACTTCATTAATATGATTAATGAAAGAAAAGAAACCTAAAATGTTGTGGAATCAAATTTTCAAAAACAGGTAGCTACAGTTCTTGCTTTGCATCGCGGTGTTCCTTGTAGAACATCCTGCACCTTCTTCGATAGGGAAAGGACCGAGATCCCTTCACCGGGAGTGACTCCTTTAGCAATAACTGGCAGATGCTGCAACCCTCGGTTTGTCTTTTGATTGCTTCTATAGTTTCTGCTTTGCACAGTGATATATATGATATATCCCGCACCTCATCCGACGAGGAAAGGACCGACGATCCCTTCACCGGGAGTGACTACTTTAGCAAAACTAGAAAAGCCTAAAAAACACTCCATTTCAAAATTCATTCGATCCTACAACGATATCAAGTTCATTACGCAATAGGTTTTCAGAAAAACCTGTCGTAGCCCTCCGTCATTTCAGATAAGTACTAGTTAGTATTCGTGCTGCGGTAGTTTGGCATTCGTCAAGGCGTAGTGTACGGTAGCTAACTAGTATTTATCTGCTTATGCATATGATGCAGATTGGATTAGGGTATTCGTACGACGTTGTTTGGCATTCGTCAAGGGTCGTGTGGGTGGGTTTAATTCAATCAAGAAATGTACGGGTTGAACTTGACTAGTGGACTATGGGTTGTTTGGCATTCGTCAAGGTCATAGAACACTAGGGGAAAAATATTATCGGGAATTTCAAGTGTTGAAATTTGCAATGAGATTGCATACCTTCTATGAGATAGTTGGATCCCGATACCCACTGCGAGTAAGAGTTACCCCTGGGAGAGTTTTACACATTACAATTAGCCGATCAAGTAGGTGTCTAGAAAGGTGTCAACGGGGTTACGCCTCTGGGAAGACGAGGTTTACATTAATTAGGTCGTGCGAAAGCACGGGGGACCTCCCTCAAAGTACCGACACTGGCCTGGCTAAAAGATTGGCGAACTTGTAGCGTGTAATTAATCCCGGCTAGTCTTTCCTTTTAGGGTTTGAAAGAAGATTTGATAAAAACAGTGGGAGCCATCCTGATTAGATAAAATAATAACCAATCTGATCTTGCAAGAGCATACGCAGAGTGTTTTCTTCTCTCTCTCTCCTGGTAGCGACCATGTCACGCCTTAATCAAGATAATAATACGGATGAATTGACCGAACCCGCTTGTTATACTGAGCTGGGGAACGTTGGTCCCGCTCCAACTTATAATTGTTATAAGATAGAGCAGGAAATTGGGGAATACCAGATTTCCCATGCCGCCCAAACGAAGAAAGTGCATGTTGATGTATCTCCTTCGGTTGTGTTCATTACAAAGAACTGTTTCTCTGTATCCTCTACGTCCTGGGTATTTAATACCGGATCAGGATCCCAGATATGTAATCAGTTACATAGGGCTACAGAAAGGTAGAGAACTGAGAACGGGTGATAAGTTTCATGAGACAGAAAATGGGGTAAGTGTTGCAGCCAAGTCTATTGGTCACTGTCACCCTGTATTACCAATACATTGATTCTGAACGAATGTTATTAGATACCGAACCTGATATACAAAATCATATCAGTCTCTTTATTAGTAAAGAAACGATAAAATTTTGTATTGTTCGATAATATTTTGAACATTTCCTATATCAAAAGTTGATCGGATCAGACACGTTATCTAAAAGCATTGATGTTCTAAATCAAACTACAGTTCTTAGTATACAAAACATACACAAAAAGAAGAGTTCAGAACTGAACGAATCCTTCTTGAGGTATTGTAGACTAGGTCATATCAATACGACCAGACTAGCTGAAGTTACATAAAGATGCATATTTAAATCCTGTTTGAATTTACACCTTGTGAAACTTGCCAGTCATGTTACAGAGATAAGATGACCATAGCTCTGTTTATTGGAAACAGAGAAAGAGTTAGTAAACTCTTGGGACTGATACATGATGATGTATGTAAGGTCCTCTGTCTACATATGCCAGGACCGGTTCTTTATACTTCATTACATTCTCTGATAATCTCTTAAGATTCAGACATATGTTCCTGTTGAGACACAAGTCCGAACCTTTTGAGATATTCACAGAATATAAGTTAGAAGTAGAGAACCAATACGGGTATAAGTATTATGTCCTTTGATGTGATCAAGGAGGAGAATACTTGTGCATAGAATTCCTGAACTATTCTAAAGGAGAATGAGATTCTCTCTCAGCATTACTCCTCCGTATACACCATAGCACGATGGTATATCGGGGCGGAGCAATCACACCCTATATGATAAGGTGTGCTCTATGATGAGTACTACTGAGTTACCTATTTCCTTATGGGAGTTATGCACTTGAGAAGCTGCATACCTATTGAAAAGGGTTCAAATCAAATCACTTGCATAGCACTTCATATGTGATATGGAAAGGGAAGAGCCCGTATCTTAAGTTAGTTAAGATTTGGGGTTGTCCAGCCTATGTCTGAAAAGCAAAATCCGGACAAGCTCGAGGCAAGGTCTGTAATGTAGAACTGGAAAGGTTCCAGCTATACAAACTACAGCAGATGATTTGATAAAACTAAAGGATTCAATAGTTACCAACGAACCTCATCCTCTCCGCCGATCTAGTAGGGTTTTCTCACCCACCTGAGAGATACTTCTGTTTCTCTATGACAGTGGGAGCGAGGATTGCATCATGAGATGATGACCCAACTAGTTTCGAGCTGGCCATCACGAGTGGGACTCTGTAAGAATAGCTGGATGCTTAGCGATCTGAGATGGAATCCTTATGCACCAACAAAGTATGGACTTTGGTTGCTATATCTGAAGGGTTAAATCCCCATCAGGAGCAAGTATATCTTGAGAAGATTACTTGGTGTAGATGGAAAGGTTGAGACTTTCAAAGCTAGACTTGTTAAAGGTTTTCGTCATCGACCAGGCGTGGCTAATGATGAAACCTTTTCCAGTGGCTATACTTAAGTCCATCCGGATCCTACTTGCCACGACTACATACCATGACTACGATATCTGGCAGTTGGGTGTCATGAATGCTTTTCTAAAATGATGTTTTAGAAGAGGGCGTCTATAAGTACACATCCAGAGGGCTTCGTAAACAGTGGGAGCAGCGGAAACGTGTACAAGATGCTTTATGTGATAAAGCAGGCATCGCGGAGTTGGAACGTCTGTTTTGATGTGTTAGTCAAAGAGTTTGACATCATCAAAATGGTAGATGAACCTTGTATAAACAAAAGGGTAGTAGGGAGTATGGTGAAGATCCTCGTAGAGTACGTGGATGACATACTCTTGATAAGAAAGGAGTTTCCTATGCTACGCTCGATCAATCTCCGCTTATCACAATGATTCTCCATATAGGATCAAAGTGATACCTCCTAAATCCTGGATTTTGGATCTATGAGATAGATCTAATTGGATGTTAGGAGACTCACTAGTTGTAGTGAGATGGTATCAGTTGATCCTGGGAAGAATCACTGGAAAGGTTCCAGGGTGATAAGGACGACTGAATGTCAGTCACAGGCATTGTCTTTACCCTCAGTAAAGGGACGGTATGTTGGAAGAGTTCCAAACTAGATACCGTGGCATACTAGAAGATTAAAGGCAAGATACATCGCTACTTAAGATGCTACCAAAGAGGCAGTCTGGGTGTATATTGGTTCATGAGATGAACTTAGTTCCTCCCATTGTGTGACAATGGAGTTGTGGCTTATGCCAAGGAACGTCCGTCCCATCAGTGATCCAGACATATTCTAAGGCAGTATCACCTGATCATGGAGATGGTTGATCTCCAGGGTGATCGAGATTAGGAGAGTAGACTCAGAGGACAACACGGCGGATCCACTCACAAAGGCCTTTTCCCAGAGAGAGAGTTTTATGGGATGGTTGAGTATGAGATACTACAACCACTGCTATCAGATGGCCCTTGTGCAAGTGGGAGATTGTTAGTTATATGTATGCCCTAGAGGCCATTACTATACATAAGATGTATATTGTAGTGGATGCTTGGACATATATAGGGAGGACTTTCTTGCTCGACATGATAGTATGCTATCTGGTTGCTCTTTACCTTAACGTGTACACTGATTGTCTCTCTGTTACATGTTGGTAAAGCCCTTAGGATGAGTACTTGACTACCTGGACTATGATGCGGATCATACTAGTGGGGACATGGTAGTCCATAAGTACCTCCTTCAAGGTCCCTAGTCGTGGGTGTATCGAGACGGGGCATCGATATACCAGAGTAGACTAGCGTATAACTTCTCGACCCATACAGATGGGCGATGGATGATCCCATATCCATTGGTGTTTGACATCAGAGATGATATACGGTGTGCTCAGTGGAGACTGGGTACACTGGACGGACTCGCCGAGAACTCCCAGATGGTATTATACTTTACATCAGATGGCAGTTCTCTGGTGACACTGGAATAGAGTAGTCTGTTGACCCGAGATCGTCATAGAGTCTTGTGTGGTTCCCACTGTGCTTTGATTTCCACCTTACCACGTCCAAGAGGGCATGCAAAACGGTGGTTTTTGGGTACAGTCCCGAATCACATGGAGGCAATGAGCGATAGGAGGGGATTCGTCTCTCCCGGTATAGGGAGTTGATGTTGCGCTGTGTTCGATTAGCTATAACCAGAAATCCCTGGCCAGGGTTGCTGAGATTTACTGGTAAGTGTTACCAGTAGTTTCTCGAACTGTTATAGACCTCAAATCGACACGACTTATCGAGCTATTGGGGTCTGACGTTTACCACCCCTAGGCGAGATATGCGACATATCAGACGACGAGACCGGACTGTACTGTAAGAATTACTGGTTGGATTCACAGGAGTATGAGCGGGCTTGCTCGTCGATCTTCTGATCGCTCAATACCCGTGTGGCCGTTACGTTTAGCAGACCGCTTGCGGCTTGTGGGTGTTTGATATGATCATCATCTGCAGCCGGCGTATTGACGAGTCTTTAGAGTCCTACACAGAGGTTTCCTGGCTCAAGCGAAACGAAATAGGAGCGCATATGAGATATGTGCGCGACCGAGAATAATGCGTGTATGTGATACCGTATTCTATTCTCGCGATGAATGTATCGAATGGTTGTATGTGATATAACCTAGTTATC
Source organism: Agapanthus africanus (assembly GCA_030015575.1). Lineage (NCBI taxonomy): Eukaryota > Viridiplantae > Streptophyta > Magnoliopsida > Asparagales > Amaryllidaceae > Agapanthus > Agapanthus africanus. Next base: position 164,599,551 of record JASDDO010000001.1, read on the forward strand.
AAATCAAGGATTGATTCGATAAGCCGATACATTAGATATTAGTCGGTTATATGCGATATGACCGGATCGTTAAATCAAGTGTTGATTTAATGATTTAATGTATAATTATATATTTGATATATTACTTTGCATTAATTAGTATTGGTTCACTTAAGATGGATTTTCTCACTTGATGTACACAAGTTGTATATGTGATATACTTTTGTGCACTTGTTTGTATCATGTTTGATGATACATGCAAATTTGGGTTTGTGTAAAGAATTAAACCATGGTTATATTAATGGTTAGGGTTTTGATATACTTACTTATTCATTTATTTATTTATTCATTAATTCATTTTGGGCAAAAATGAAATGGTGGGTTAGTTTGCTTTGTTGTTGAAGCTTCATGAAGCTTTGACTAAGTGACCATTTTGTCTTCATGTCCTAATCCTAACCATTCAACTAAACCCTAGTTAATTCTCTACACTAAACCATGGTTGAGATTATGATAAGTATCATTTTTGTTTTCTATTTTAAAATAATACTCATCATATTCTTTCTTCTTCTTCTTCTTCTTCAACAAAGAAGAAACCTTGCCTCCATCAATGGCAACATGAGAAAAAGAGTGAGAAATCCAATTCTAAAGTGAACCCACTTCCTATTTCTTCATCCTCTACCACTTGCCAAGTAGTATAAGGTGTTTTCTTCACAAGTTTCATGACTTGGTGAAGTTGGAGCTTGATCTTGTGTTGCCTCGACGTAGATCATCTTCGGCATCGAAGTCGACGACCTAGCCCGCCTATTTCTCCGATGAAGCCGACGCTAGAGCCCGGGATCCGATGATCGCAGTGAGGGGACTTCATCACGGAGCTATGGAGGTGGAGGACCGGATCTACAAAGGTTGTATTTTCCGTTTACTCTTAGTTAAGTTGTTAACTAGTTATCGTTTTCGCCTAAAATCTAGTTAACGATCCGTATTAGGGTTTCTCGGCACTTGTAAAATTTGAAATTGGCATGGTTGATGCCTTGTGAGATCTCATTAGTGTGCCTAGGAACCCTACATCAAGGGTATATACGGGTGGGTTCAAATTAACCTGGACAATGACGGGTAGAACTTGACATGTGACTTATGATTTGTTGACCTTCGTCAAGGTCATAAGAGCATGGGGAAAAAATCCATATCGGGAGTTTCTAAAGAAACTGAAATTTGCTAGTGCTGCATACCATTTGGAGTGTGATGATTCTGGTATGATTCCTTCAGTTTTGTCACGCGGTGATATTTGGATCCCGATCCTACTATGAGTATATGCTACTCCTCGGGAACTTTCTCACTTAACGATCAATGCTATAAACCAAGTAGGTGTCTAGAAAGGTGTTAGCGGGGCTACGCCCACAAGGAAAAGAGGTTACTTAATTAAGGAACTTCGCGAAAGCGTTGGAAAACCTCTCTCGAAGTACCGACACTGGCCTGACTGAACGGTAAAGCAAGTATTGTACGGTGAGATTGATCCTGACTAATTCTTCCTTTATGGTTTGAAGAGGGATTCGAGAGACAGTGGGAGCCATCCTGTTTAGATAAATTAAAAACCAATCTAAACTTGCAAGAGCATCATGCTAAGTGTTTTCTTCTCTCTCTCTTAATTGCAGCGACCCAGTGACCAGACATAGGTTACATCTAGATAATAAAATGACTGAATCTGACTGTTATGACTGGCAAAGGTCTGTCTAGATGTCTATTGCCCATGACAAGCTGGGACACCTCTTGACTGATCCATCCCGTGCTGTCTCAGGTCCAGTTTCCCCTGTCACGGATATTCATATCCGCGAGACATCGGAAAAGAACTGTGCGAAAGCCAAGTGCCTCGTGTTAGCCTCAGTTGATGGTGCATACCAGAGGCAGCACGAGAAGATGGACTTAGCTTCTATCTTCCTCTATAACAAAGATTTATATGGAGAGCAATCTCGTATCGCAAGATATGAGACCTCGAACGAATTGCTTCCAGCGAGGTTGGCTATCAGGTCATCTGTAGGGGGCAACGTCCTTACAGAGACCAGCTATTTTCAGCTCACGGACCTGAAGACCACGTTGAAGAACGGGTCAGATGCTGACTTGATTCTACAATCTCCACCTTCTACCCTGAAAGAAACAAGGGAAGTAGAAAGAAAGGAAATGGCAGAAGTTTCGGGACTGGATGTAGTAAAAGAGGGACGTTCCTATTGTTACAGGAATGAACATTGGCAGAAGGATTGCAGGGCTAGCATAGCCAGTAGCCAGAATTCGAAGCATGTTGTGGCTTCGGTTTCGGGTGTGTTTGTAATAGAGAACTGTATGTCAGTTAACCCTACTTCCTGGGTATTGGATACTGGATCAGAATCTCATATCTGTAATTCGTTACAGGCTCTGAGAAATCATAGGGTTATCAGGATAGGTGATATGACTCTCAGGGTTGCTAACAGAATGAGCATGTATGCTGAATCCGTAGGGGAGTATCATCTTGGACTGACAACTGGGCAGATATTGATTCTGCGTAACTGTTTTTATGTACCAGGTGCGACTTGTAATATCATATCTGTATCCTTACTTTCTAAGGAAGGATTTGATTTTACTTTTGTAAGCGATGTGGTGCACATCCACCTAAGTCAATTTCTGATTGGGTCAGGTACATTAGAAAACGGAATATACGTATTAAATCAAGCCCAGATTTTCAGTGTCCAGAACACACTTAAAAGAAAGTCTCCGGTAACAAATCAGGCTTTCTTATGGCATTGTAGACTGGGTCACATTAATGAGACACGGTTAACAAAGTTACATAAAGAGGGATACTTGAATCCGTTCGAGTATCAGTCTTATGCCACTTGTGAATCTTGTCTCATGGGAAAGATGACAAAGACTCCGTTCACTGGACATGAAGAAAGAGCAAGAGAGCTCTTGGGACTCATACACAGTGATGTGTGTGGTCCAATGTCTACACATGCGCGAAGTGGTTATTCATACTTCATTACTTTCACAGATGATTTCTCTAGGTATGGACATGTCTTCTTGATGTAGCATAAATCCGAGGCCTTTGAGAAATTTCGGGAATACAAGAATGAAGTTGAAAAACAAACAGGCAAAAGTATCAAGACACTGAGATCTGATCGAGATGGTGAATACTTGAGTGCCGAGTTTCTGGGCTACTTAAAAGAGAATGGAATTCTCTCTCAGCTTACTCCTCCATACACACCACAACACAACGGTGTATCGGAAAGGCGAAATCGAACCCTATTGGATATGGTTCGTTCCATGATGAGTAAGGCTGAGTTACCGCAATCCTTCTGGAGTTATGCACTAGAAACAGCTGCATATCTTTTGAACCAAGTTCCTACTAAGTCAGTGCCTACCACACCATATCAGATGTGGAGTGGGAAGAAACCCTGTCTTAAACACTTTAAGACATGGGGGTGTCCAGCTTTTGTTAAAAAGCAGCATGCGGACAAGCTCGAGGCACGTTTAGTACAGTGTAAGTTTGTGGGATATCCAAAGAACTCCAAGGGGTATCTTTTCTATTAGGCAGAGGAACTAAAGGTTTTTGTTTCTCGTCATGCCCACTTCTTGGAAACTGAATTTTTGGAAAATCAGATAAGTGGGAGCGCAATAGAACTGGAAGAAATTCCAGAACCACAAGCTATTACTGAAACCTTAGTGGAACCAGAAGGTTTAGGAGAACCGGACATCCCAGTGCCACTCTGCAGGAGTAGTAGGCAGTCGCATCCGCCCGAGAGATACTACGGTTTTCTCATAGACGGGGATAGAGTGGATTGCACTATTGATTATGGTGAGCCTCCTAGCTTCTAGCAAGCCATTCAGAGCGGTGACTCGGTAAAATGGCTGGATGCAATGCGGACCGAGATGGAGTCCATGTACACCAACAAAGTTTGGACTTTGGACTTTACTCCAGAAGGGGTAAAACCCGTAGGCTGCAAATGGATCCTCAGAAAGAAGATTGGTGTAGATGGGCAGGTTGAAACCTATAAAGCTAGACTTGTAGCAAAGGGTTTTCGTCAACGACCTGGTTTGGACTATGACGAGACCTTTTCTCCAGTGGCTATGCTCAAATCCATTCGGATCCTTCTTGCCATTGCTGCCTTCCACGATTATGAGATCTGGCAGATGGATGTAAAGAAGGCTTTCCTAAATGGAAATTTGGAAGAATGCGTCTATATGGATCAGCCGGAGGGATTCAATCAGAGTGGGAGCAGCGGTAAGGTGTGCAAGTTGCTCAAGTCCATCTATGGACTGAAGCAGGGATCGCGGAGTTGGAACATCTGCTTTGATAATACTGTCAAGGAATTCGACTTTATCAAAAACCCAGATGAACCATGCATTTACAGTAAGATTATAGGGAGAACTGTGGTATTCCTCGTCTAGTACGTGGATGACATTCTCCTAATAGGAAATGATATTCCTATGCTACAGTCAGTCAAAGGATTCTTGTCACAGAGGTTCTCCATGAAGGACCTGGGCGATGCCAACTACATTCTGGGGATCCAGATCTATCGTGATAGATCTAAGAGGATATTGGGACTTTCACTGTCCAGGTACATAGACACCATACTGAAACGATTCAGTATGGAAGATTCCAAGCGCGGTAATCTACCGGCTTGTCACGGAATCACCCTCACCAAAGAGATGTCTCCCAAGACTGATTTGGAAAGGGCTCGCATGTCATCTATACCCTACGCATCTGCGGTGGGCTCTATAATGTATGCGATGTTATGTACCAGATCAGATGTAGCATACAAATTGAGCGTTGTAAGCCGGTATCAGTTGGACCCAGGGAAGAAACACTGGATAGCAGTAAAGAACATTCTCAAGTACCTGAGAAGGACTAATAGATGTTCTTGGTATATGGCGGAAAAGACCTCCAGATCGAGGCCTTTGTTGACTCCAGCTTCCAGAGTGACAAGGATGACTCCAAGTCCATGTCGGGTTATGTCTTTACCCTCAATGGAGGGGCGGTTTGCTGGAAGAGTTCCAAGCAGGAAACCGTTGCTGACTCAACAATGGAAGCGGAGTACATAGCTGCTTGCGATGCCGCAAAGGAAGCTGTCTAGATGAAGAAGTTTCTCACGGAGCTTCAGGTGGTTCCTACCATTGTTGATCCAATACCGCTGTATTGCGACAACAACGGAGCTATAGCTTTAGCGAAGGAACCCAGGTCCCATCAGAAGTCCAGGCACATTTTGAGGCGGTACCACCTGATTAGGGAGATCGTTGATCGCCGGGAGATCGAGGTGAAGAGAGTAAATTCGGAGAATAACACTGCAGATCCACTCACGAAGGCCCTACCCCAAACTCAGTTCGAGCGGCTGATCGAGATGATAAGTCTTCGATACGCCAGTACATGGCCTTAGTGCAAGTGGGAGATTGTTAGTGTATATGCCCTAGAGGCCATTACTGTATCATACTAGCTTGTATATTACTTAATGGATGCTTGGGATATTCACAGTTGTATTGACAATCTTGCTCAAAATGGTAGTATACTACTTGGTTTGTTTCTACTTAAATATGTGCATGTGTTTCTTTTAGCATATCGCTTATACATATTAGTAGAGCCCTTAGGATCTTTGCTTGATTACCAGCGTTGTGATGGCAGTCATACTTGTGGGGGCTGGGTAATCTATAAGCACATCCTTATACAGGTCCCTAGTCGTAGGACTATCGAGACAGGGCATCGTTACTCCGGATTAGACTAGCGTATGCGCTTCTCATCCCAGCAGGGGAGATGGTCTGTCCCACAGCCATCAGTACGTCGTATTGGAGATAGTATGCGGGTGCTCGTTAAGTTACGAGTACACTGGACAGGACTCGTCGGGAACTGTTGGTTGGTATTATACTTATCGTCAGTTATCAATTCCCAGGTGACATGAGTACAGCTTAGTCCGCTGATTTGACACTGTCACTTCGACTCGAGTGTGTTCCCACTGTACTTTGATTACTACCCTACCACGGCTCAAAGGAGTCGTGCAAACAGGTAGTAGTTGGGTGCAGTCCCGAAGCACTTGGAGGCAGTGACGGTTAGACAGGATTCGTCTCTCCCGGTATTGGGGGTTGATATCGCGTTGTGTCTAGGAGAGCCATTACACAAGTAGTCCCTGGCCAGGGCAAGCGAGATATACTGGTAGGTTTCCAGTGTTATCACAGGGTGTTCTGGGCTACACTCCGACACGACTTGTACCGCTATTAGGGGACTGACGTTTACCACCCCCCTAGGCCCGCCATGCGATGTTCTTTGACGAACGGACCGGACTGTATGGAGATTGTCACATACAGACTCAGTAGGAGTTCGGATGGGTTTACCTCATCGGCCTTCTTATCGACATCTACCTGGGGACCGTTACGTACAGCTAGTACCGCTTGCGGTCTGTGGTTAAACCCACTTCCAGCGTAGTGTCGAGTCTTTAGAGTCCCACATAGAGAGTTTCCCTGCACTGAACGAAACGTGTAGAGGCTGTAAGGTTTTACGGCAGGGCTACGATCACTTACGTGCACTTGTGTGCGTATGCTGTTCGGGCAGGCAATACTAGTGGGCTTTGGTTTAAGCCGGATTCTAGTATTGCACGGATGGATTTGTTTTGTCATCTGTGCATTCGCATTCTGCGGAATGCGGATGCAGGTGTGTATGCACAGTTTTGAGGAGCGAAGAAGGAGGAGGTGCCTCATTATGGTTTTGACAGTTGATTCGGTCAAAACCATTTTGAGGCGGACTCATTAGGGTTTTGGCAGTTGGTTCGGTCAAAACCATTATGAGCCGGGGATATTATTTACTAATCCTTTTATTGATAATTATGTTATGGTTAATTGCTTTGACCATTTGACCACACCTTACTTTGTTGACCGTTTGACCAAAGTTGACTTTGACCTTCATGAGAGGTCTAGAGTTTTCTTTGGATTTCTTTTTCTTTTTGGATTATGAAAATGGTCAAGTCATTAGTAGCCATCAACTTTATCATGAAAGGATTGGTAATGATGGTGTTTATGCATTATTGAACCATTGTGCCCTTTTTCTTTAGTTGATAATTTCATTTCTTTTTTCTCACTCTCTCTCTCTTGTGAGAAGAAAAGAAAAGGAGCTCCATGGTTGCTAGTTCTCCTTCATCTTCCTCCTCTTGAAAAAATCCTTTGATCTCATGTGTTGAGAGAAAAAGGATCCAAATAGACAAACACTTCCATCTACCTCTTCTACATAACCTAGGACATCAAGACTAGCGATCTTGTTGCCCTAGTTGCCTCGACTCGAGGTGGAGCTCGATGTACAACTCTCGGGTGGATCGTCTTCGACTCAAGGAGGCCGCGGAGGTGACCAAGATCCGAATCGATCCTCGGAGCTTGGATGGACGAGCGGGACAGCGGAATGAAGACCCGAAGGACCGGTATCGTGAGGTATAATTTCTATGGCATACTAGATAGCACCTCTAGTAGTTTGCTAGTTTGTAGTTTAGCAAAGATCCGTGTTTTAGTCCATGTTTCCTTTGCGCCAAAAATTTTTTTTCGCCGTTTCCGCCTCCCCGTAAGAACCGGGGTGAGCAACGTAGACTTACACCTGTACACATGTCACCTGGGAACTGCTATCTGATAATAGGTATAATACCAACTAGCAGGTTCCCGGCGAGTCCGTCCAGTGTACTCATAACCCAATGAGCACCTGTATACTATCTTAGGTGAACAAACTAACACCAATGGCTTGTGAGACCTGGCCACCGCCCTTTGTCGGAGTCTCGATCAGTATACACTAGTCTACACTGGAGTATCGATGCCCGGTCTCGATACTCCTACGACTAGGGACATTTAAGGATGTGCTTATAGACCCCCAGCTCCCACGTATGTGATCGCCATCACAATGCTGGCAGTCAAGCAAGAATCCTAAGGGCTCTATCAACACGATGATAAAGACAAACCAGATAGCATACTATCATCTTGAGTAAGATTGTTTTATTGGTATAGGTCCTCACTCAATCATCATAATCACAAGTCCGCGACAATGATAATTGCCTTGAGGGCACTATAGCCAACAATCTCCCACTTGCACTTAAGGCCAATTATTGCGATGTCGCATACTCACAGCCCGTGTGATACCGAACACCCAACTTCTCTACTAATCAGTTTCGCAAAGCCCGTTTGCGAAAATGATTGCGTTCGAGAAATATCCTCAGTGAGTGGATCCGCTCCAATGTTTCTTTCTATATCTCTCTATATCTCAACTTCGCGGAGAAAACTATCTCCCGAAATGAGCAATACTTGTCTTAGAATTTGTCTGGATATCTGATGGGACCCATTTCACAAATGAACTCCAAATACAGCAAACTACTTAGACTATATCGTCCACTGAATTTAATCAGTATCCTACGCCATACCTTTCCTCAGTATTCGCTTGGACCACCCGTCCAACATACTTTCTCTCAAAAGAGGGAAAACTATAACTCTGACAGTCACTCTGTCATCCAGGTCACCTTGGGAGCCTGAAATGATAACTGTCTCCCGAAGGAGGCTGCCGTAATCATTTCCCAAGAACATTCACTTTTGTTCAATAACTGCTTCCCAATGTTTCTCCAGGATTGGATTAATATATCTGCTTATTGCATTTAGTGCAAAAACAATATCTGGTGTGGTACTTGACATTTCATGATTAACTCAATTGCCTAAGCAAGTGATATGCTAATCATGCAGGTCCCTTTCCCCTTTAGTCTGTAAGACACCTTTAGAGAGGTTGACTCCATCACCTGCAGGTACACCACCATGCCAGGAGTCGTCCATTTAATGTCAAAGTACCCAGATTAGGATACTTCCCAAATCTAGATCTAAAACCATAGATCTAGTAACAAGAAAATCTGATATTATATCCATATCCTGTGTGGAGAAACAACTTTGTGACAACCATAATACAACCGATCGTAGTATAGGAATGTCCCTTCCAATCAAGTGCATGTCATCCCAATACCTGGACATCACTTTCTACTACCTTCTTACCAGACCCATCTCTTATTCTGAGGAAGTCAAAGCCTATGACTGTTACATCAAAATTAGATGATCTATTTCCGCTATACCTGCTTTAGTCTATGAATAGACATAAGCTACTTGCCCACTATGCTTCCCCTGCTCCCACTGACTACAACAACCCTCCGGCAGAGTCATATACACGTACATTTCCAAAACTAGTTTAGAATGACGCTATACTCATCCTCATACCGGGTCTTGTAGTCTAGAACAGCAGCAATGGCAAGTCTGGGTAAACAAGAACCTCCCTGTCACCGTCTCAGAGAAGACCGAAGTACCTCTCGGGTGCCTGAGATTACCCACCAAAATCTGCGGAGTGGCTAATGGAACGTCGAAAACAATTGAATCCTTAAGTTCTATTAAATCTTCAGTAATCGTTTGTGGTTCTGGAATCACTTCCAGTTCTACCATACTCCCACTACTATTTTTTGAAAAATCCATTTTACTAAAAATGTGGCAAGTTAAAAACTATATAAATATTGATCTTCCTGATGGTAGAAAGTTAACCCTCGTCAAAGCCCGGGATAACCCACAAACAGCCATTACTGAAACGTGCCTTGAGTTTATCCGGATTCTGGTTTTAAGCATCAGCCGGACAACTCCCTATACCTTAACATCGTCAAGATATAAATTGATTCTATATATAGATGATATAGAAACAAAAGCACTAATTTAATTGGAACCAGATTCAAAATCATACAGCTGTCTCCAGTGCATATCAACCAAATGGAAAAAGGACAATCAGCATTACTCATCTAGGAGTGCATCCATCTATGAGTAACATGAAAGAGAAGCAAGTTCTCAAAACCATTACTATTAACTGAATACCAAACACAAGTATCTACATCTTCGACTTCATCGAAGAACCCTGATACTTCCAACAAATGGTTCTCTACTTCATTCTTACACCTATAACTTTTCAATATTTGGACTTTGCATTTCAACGAAATACTTGTCCAGAACTAGAGAAGTTACAAGTAAATAGAATATAGTACGAGTACCAACCCCATTGTCCTAACAGACACTGGAAAACATACAATACTTTGTATAAGTCCCCTGAGTCTAATAACTCAAACTCTGTGCGTCGTAGGTTGAAAAACTGTATTTTGGTTAAGAAGAATTACACCGCTGTTGAATGCACCTTACCTAATCACCAACTGATATAGGTAAATGTCACAGACATAATTTCAAAAAGTTATATCTCACTTTATAAAATAAATGTACAGATATATCAGTTTAAAATTGGTGCATAACAACGGATATTCAAAACCAAATATTTGCCATCCGGCAAAATCCAGATGATTTCCTCAAATATCATCAATTACAATGAATTTCGATATAATAAGGATCTAATCACCCAATTCCCAATATCTTACTCCCACTCACCATCCGTAATAATATGCAGATGTGAGAAACTGATTTGGTAAATACATACCCTAGAGTTAGATTCCAATTAGGAAAACAGTTTTCAATTAACATTACACAGTGAAACTGAAACATGAAAATGTTTCAAAAGGGTTAACTGGTATTCCTAGTAACGCCTCTTCCATTATCCTGAATCATGACAGTAACCATATACTTACCGGCCCTCACTACAATCCCTTTATTATGTCTTTACTTATTACCTTCTGTACACCTCCTTTATGCTAATTGGTTTTCTTCATTCCCTACCCTTCGGCACCAGCCTAAGGTTTGGAAGAAGACTATCCAATAAGCATAATTGGTGTACTCTCCTAATCCTAGGAGCCCTCGCAATCTGAGAGAAGGTAAAGAGAAAAGACATCTGAATAATCCTATTCTTTTTCTCCTGAACCAGAATCCATCCTCAAAAAAATCCTTCAAGTTCGTATGTAACTATACGATGGATTTATCCAATGGAAGTGGATATCCGTAGTGACACAGAGTGTTCTAAAGAAATGCAAAGTGGATGTAGGAGTGGCAGGGGTATACCCGGTCTTTGTCATGAAAGATGGTGATCGCAATTTCCTTTGCCGTTATTCTAATCCCTTTATATGTCTTTACTTATTACCTTCTGTACACCACAGTTAAGCTTGTTGGTTTTCTTTCTTCCTTACCATTTGGCACCTGCCTCTGGTTTGGAGGAAGACTATCCAATAAGCTCAATAGGTGTACCCTCTCCTAATCCTATGAGCCCTCACAACCTGAGAGAAGGTAAAGAGAAAAGACAATCGAATAATCCTATTCAATCTCTCCAGAACCAGAACCCATCCTCGAAAAAGTTCCTTCGAGTTCGTATATAACCATAATTTGGATTTATCCAATGGAAGTGGATGTTTGTAATAATACGGGGTGTTCTGGAGAAATGCAAAAGGTGATATAGAAATGGCAATGATGTATGTGACACCGTGACATTCCAAAAGCCAAAGAGTTTTAAGAAAGTTCGGTCAATTTGGTTTCATGAGGTTTAGTCAAAAGTCGGGTCATAGTCACAGCCAAAGAGAGAGAGAGAAGAAACACTCAGCGTGCACTCTAATCTAGATCAGAATGGTTAATCAATTTATCTAATCTGGATGGCTCCCACTGTTTCCTCGAATCCTCCTCCAAACCTAAAAGGAGAATTAGTCGGAATCACCCGAGGAGTAATCCTACTCATCAGTGGGAATCGGGATCCAACTATCATCGCATGATAACTTGATGGAAGCCACTCAAGTCACCACACTCCAGAAGGTATGCGCAAGCCTGGCAAGTTTCCTGTATGTTTGAAACTCCCGATATGATTTTTACCCCTAGGACCCAAGTGACCTTGACAATGCCAACATATCAAAGAGTCCTAATCAAGTTCAACCCATCATTATCTTGATTGCGTTAAACCCACCCGTACGAGTCCTTGACAATGCCAACATAACCGTACGACTGTCCTAACCAATCCACATATCCATGCGACAGAAAAGCATTACAGAGCTACCGAACACTACGCCTCGGCAATGCACGACATACGTAGTACGAATACTAAGCAATACTGATCTGAAATGACGGAGGGCTACGGCTAGTTTTTGGCGAAAAACCTTTAACGTAATGAACTTGATATCGTTGAAGGAATCCAAGTGGTTTAATAAATATATAGTGGCGAAAACTTTTGCTAAAGAGGTCACTCCCGGTGAAGAGATCTCGGCTCTTTCCCCGTCGAATGGTGTGCAGGATATTCCAAACTGAACACCACGATGCAAAGCAAAAATAATCGACTATAGTAAAATTATTACGTTGACACAAACTTTTACCCAAGGGGTCACTCCCGATGAAGGGATCTCGGCCCTTGCTTCATCGAATGAGGTGCAGGATATTCCAAACTGAATACCACGGTGCAAAGCAAAAGAGAACGTCTGTAATGTCAGTTTTTAAAAACTTGGTTCCAACAACATCATATATTGGTTTGTTTTATCCTTGCATTGATAAGAATCTATGCAGTCCCATCAATTAATCATACCAGAAAAGAACGAAAATAAAATGTATGTATATGCCATCCGCATTCGCCACTGGGTCCCATCATCACCCGTTAGGTTACTTAACTAACGACAGAGCGGGGACTGGACAAGCGTGGGTGCAAAACATATACAACATCTACTAGTATATATAAATATATATATACATAAAATTCGTCCCAGGCATGATATAAAGCAACATCACAGAAACATCACAGAAGCAATACAGAATGGTGGATAATCTGGAGCCCCGGGTTTCACTTGAGCTGCAAGTGAGACTCGACGTTCCCTGTCGTGTGGATAGCATGTACAATGAAACCTAGACCCCTACGAGCGCGGAAAGTTACCCACCAAAATCAAAAGTGAGGCAGCCCCTTTCAGCAACGTGAATGGACCACCCAGCACTTCACGGAATCCGGTAACTTGAGCACCCCTCTTGGGTCACCTATACCCCCTACGAGTGCGACGAATATCCCGCCATTGTAGAGCAAGGTCCCTTCTGTCCCAACGCCGTGAGATGCGGACCAGTTTCCCTCTAGAACCCGGCTATTCGTTCACCCCACCGCGGGGTAATTCTAGTACAGAAAAGAAAATAATATACAAGGGTGACATCGACCTCAGTCCGGCCGTGCCCCAAAAGAATAATATACAAACGGGCAGTGACGGCAGTCCACATGTCGGACGCTCGCCCCGTAATATCAAATATACAAATGAAATAAACTGTACTAACATTGCACCATAGCTATGCACCACGACGATCCAACCAACATCACAGCACAACACAGAACATCAATATGAATGTCACGTTCGCAAACCCGTCTAAAAGACATATAGCAATTAGACGGGTTTACCGATCAAATGACATTCACGGTCGCAGATTATAATGTATGTACTGATAAAGGCACACTTAAATTATCTATCGACAAAGTTCCAAATTGGCCCCAATAGCAAAACAACACTTCACTGAAACCTGGGCCAAAACAGAATATCACAAAAATCACAATTTCACATCAGGAGGCTACAGTAAAAAATTGGAAGCCCGTCGCCAGTAAATGGCCGCGGATCCGCCGCCAATTGGGGGTTAGTGCGGCGGTTCCGCGGCGCTTTGGTGGCTTCAGGAGCCTAAATTTTTCCAGTATCCTTAGAATTGCCTGCACGGATTTTTAAGATGCCTCAAATAATTTTTGACCACTTTTGAAAATCGACAGAAACATGAAAAATGAAATCGTGATTTCTGTAAAATCTATCGATCGATCTTTTAAGAACGTCTAAACAAGCTAGTAAGGGGTTTAAAGGGTGGCTCTGATACCATGAAGGGTCCCGGCAGCGCCCCGGCCTTCGAAACGCGGCCAAAATACGGAACAAAAATTTATTAAACCGGCACTACCGTTACCCGATTTCCGAATCGACCTTAAACCCTATACTAGCGAGCTAACTAAGAGTTAGGAAGGTTATACCAAGATGATCCAAGTCCTTCGGTCTTCATTCCAAGCTCCTAGCGATCCTTTGATGATGTTTTGTTGCCGGTCTTCTTCCATCTCCGATGATCCACCTAAGAGAAACGGCGCAAGCTCCAACCTCGACAAACGAGGTAACCGACGCTCCAAAGTCGCTAGCTATGGAGAGTGGGGGTATATGAAAATGTCACTACCATTTTCTCTCTATTCTTGTGCTCAATGGAGCAACCATAGAAGAAGAATGAGGTGATGAAGTCTTGGCATGATGAACTATGAAAATGGCTAACTCTTTTTTGTGAATGAGAGTGAGAGTGTGTAGGAAACAAATGAAATCAATCACCTAATAAAAGTGGCCCCCCCTCTCTCCTCCACAAAAAAATGAAATCTTTTCCAAAGTCCAATTACAATAAACAAATGCCAACCATACTCAAAACCCATGCTTTGACCATGCCATGTCATTGTTCATGCCACCTCACACCCTCCACCTCATTATAAAACAAATGAATTTCCTAAAAAGGAAAATCAATAATGAGGTGGCAAAACTTCTAGAAGCTATTCCGTATAAAATACGGAATACTTCCCGGTACATGTATCGAAATACATATACGCGTATTCGTACCAAAATACGAATAGCCAAGAGAGAAAACGAATAGTGAACAATAATACTAGAATACATATATATAAATACATATGTAAATTATTAAATCAAAAACCTGATTTAATAATCTGGCTTAATCCTAAGCCGCTAGTATTACCAACCGTCCGATTAAAGTCTGCGCAGCAAGTGCACATATTTAATCGGACACCCGTATGTACCAACATACGACATGTACACCATATTGCCTGAACCGTGAAAACCCTCTGTGTGGGACTCTAAAGACTCGTCAATACGCTGGCAGTGGGTTTAACCACAAGCACGTCAGCGGCACTAGCTGTACACAACGGCTGCCCAGGTATTGAGCGAAAGGGAGGCCGTACACAACGCGATATTTAGTGTCGGTATGAAACCCTACTGAGCCTGTCAGTGACAATATCCGTACAGTCCGGTCTATTCGTCTAAGAGTATCGCATATCGTGTCTACGGGGGTGGATAAAGTCAGACCCCCAACAACGTGATATTTAGTGTCGGTATGAAACCCATCACCACCTGAGAAACTATCGATCCTGGATCGATAATTCTTGTCCACCGTGGCCACAGATTTATAGTTTTGGTCATCCGTACACAACGCGACATCAACCCCCAATACCGAAAGAGACGAATCCCCGACGATCTGATCACTGCCTCCATGTGGCTCGGGAATGTACCCAACTAAAACCTGTTTGCACGACTCCTTTGAGCCGTGGTAGGGTAGTAATCAAAGCACAGTGGGAACTCACACGAGACAAATGGCGATCTCAGGTCAACAGACTAACCTGTACACATGTCACCTGGGAACTGCTATCTGACAATAGGTATAATACCAACTAGCAGGTTCCCGGCGAGTCCGTCCAGTGTACGCATAACCAAATAAGCACCTGTATACTATCTTAGGTGAACAAACCAACACCAATGGCTTGTGAGACCTGGCCACCGCCCCTCGTCAGGGTCTCGATCAGTATACACTAGTCTACACTGGAGTATCGATGCCCGGTCTCGATACTCCTATGACTAGGGACATTTAGGGATGTGCTTATAGACCCCCAGCTCCCACGTATGTGATCGCCATCACAATGCTGGCAGTCAAGCAAGAATCCTAAGGGCTCTATCAATATGATGATAAAGACAAACCAGATAGCATACTATCATCTTGAGTAAGACTGTTTTATCGGTATAGGTCCTCACTCAATCATCATAATCACAAGTCCACGACTATGATAATTGCCTTGAGGGCACTATAGTCAACACTCGGTGCAAATCTTATCGCAGCAGTGTCCTAGAAGGAATCTGCTTAAGGTCTCTTCCAATCTCACCTATGCCGAACTGTATGGAGGCTGGTATACTTACATAATCTTTTCTCGTCTTCTGGACATCTGCGTTCTAAGCACAGCATTTCCTCGGTAACTGGCTGTATCCCAACGCCTCTGTATACATATCAGATCTCTAATCTCAACGGGGAGTAACAGCAGCTCGTTAACATCTCGCACGAAGCTCTTGTTCCACTCGTCTTTATTATCGTCCACTTCGACGTCACGTCATACTATCTGCGTACTGCAATTGTTCTCGACTACAGTCAATCCGGAGTCTCTCACACGGACTAAAAATTACGAACTCGGTATCTTCATCACCCTGTAGAAGATATCTAGCCGAACACGTCCTCGGGAACTCGTCCCAACAATCGGAGGAATATACTTTATTCATCCGTTCTCGATCAACTCACACGCATCTGGGTGAGGTCCTCTATCCGAAACTGGTCAACTTACCGATCTCCTATCGAATCATCCAACGATCAACGTTATCTCTAGATCGATCTACTCTAGATCTGAATAAGATTCTCCACACTGGAAATCTTCAACTCAACTAAGCCTGCATCGGCGCATCAAATTAGACGAATCATCTCAGTCGCTCAATTCAACTCAAGATAGACTAGCTATCTTCTATCGTATCTCTGCCTGAAAGTTCCAGCGATCTCAGCTCATAAGCTCTGGAGGTGACATCCAATCAATCTCAGCAACAGCTGGGTCATCTGTCTGCAGGGTAGACAACATCACGATCTCGGAGGTAGGATGTACATCAATAGTCCTCTCACAACAGGAAGCCTCTAACAATGGCCCGATCATCCGGTGCAAAACCGAACACTCGCCTCAAACGAGAGTTCACAACACAAACACTAAATCGAGACGTTCCCATGTCACCAGAAAACATGATGGTCAGTCCTCGTCCAAGACGAGCTCGTCCTGACCACATCACTAGCAGCAGCTCAATCTTTGCACAAACCATGGTGACAAGAATCTCAAGCATGTATCGATGAAAATAGATCAAAGGGATGGAAAGAATCAACAGATCCAGAATAGATACATGATCATATGGAGGAACGGAATCAATGAGAGTATGATCATGGAAACGAATAGAATCAAGGATCTCCAATGGATATATGATCAAGGGAACGAAGAGAATCACAAGTCTTAAGATATGTACATCCTAAGGTCACTTAAGCGGAGTATCGTATCGTAAGTATGCCGCGGAACATACATGGTACGTCACTCTACTTGAGTTACCTACTCCATCAATCAGGGTCAATCTATGTAATGAAAGTTCGGGTCTAATACCCCCTGATCAAGTTTAAGTTCCATAAGGTCAAACCTAGGTTCCGAAATAGATTGCGCCCCAGACTCCACATAGTCAAACCTAGACTCGAACTAAGGTTAAACCTAACGCTCGGATACCAACTTTGTCATGACCCAAAATTTAGTTCGTGACCGACACTTAAATCACGCAACGTCTAAAGGCGTAACGTAACTTAAGTAAGTCGAAGCCCAGAAATCTAAACCTTTTTAAAGAAAATAAAAGAGGTAAAGTTTTGAAATAAAGGTATGATGAAATCAAACGTTTTCTTAAATGCATAGATAATGGAACATGAAAATGCAAGTGGATTATACTAGTTGAAAAATATGTTTCGTCTTTTAAAAATTTGGGCAGCACCTCCTTTGTATATTTTGATCTAAAACCACATATACAAGATAATATAAAATGCATCTCCAAGCGGGAGCTAGCTCTTCGCCAATCGACGGAATCACAACCACGCAAGTCAGAAATATAAGTATACGACGCCCAACGGTGAAGATCAACACAAAGGATAAAGAATAAAGCAAGACATCAACCCACCAAGCGAATATATAACCCATCGCTCTAAGTATCGCAACCACAAGTCTTTCTAAGTCTTACTAATTATACAAATACTAGTTTCTGATTCATGGAGTTGACTAGATACAACAGGAATAGCAAATGCAAGAGTGGCACGATCCAATATGTCCCACCTACCAAAGCAAATCACCTGAAAGCAAGCTGTATACCAGCGATACCGCTACTGATCCATGTGGTCAACCTGCAAGAACTGTGGCACGACGGGGGTGAGTTGCCAACTCGTGAGTAGAAAACATCAACAGGTAGAAATCAAAATAAATAACGATTTCCTAGGTCAACTATATCATAAAGGTAATATTACGATATCTAGGGTGACCATAATGCAAATATGTCAACAATCGAGTCAATGCAATGACATAAAGAAATAAGCGTCTGACATTAAATGCCAACGTGCATGTGGATATCATCCACGTGTCCATCAATGACACAAACCATATCATGAAAACGTATGACTGTATGTATGAGGATATCAACCACGTGTGTCTATCAATGACACATTAAAATCATGGAATCGGAGTGCCCAACACCGACACTCGAAACATCATGAAAACCCGTGTCCAGCATCGACACATAAATCCTTATACCTCAGGCGCCACATCCTCAGATCGGCCCTCATATCTATCTCATCTAAGGCATTGCATCCTCTGATCGGCCCTCATATCTATCTCACGACTCCGGCCGGCATCCTTCGGACAACCGCCGTATCCAACCAATCACCGGTAGGTAGTACTCCCTCTGCCAGGCTCATCGTCCACACCACGAAAATCATTTCTTTCCCCGGGATACCATACTGGGTCCACCATGTTCCCGCAGACGGTGCCTACCGCTCCTCGAATCGGGTTTCACATACCAATCTCAGAACCGAGAAAACATATGGTGGACGTCCCAAAATATCATATCAAGAGAAACCGGTTTTTTAAAACAATAAATATTTTCCTTTGAAATATAACCACGGTTCTCAAATCCGGAATCTCATGAAAACAGCATCTCAATGCGTATAATCATAAAGCATGATGTATGCAAACATAGAACAGAAATGTGGGCATATCCGTATATCATGCAACATAGAATAGTGATGTGAGCATATCAGTATATCATGTAAACGAGTCATGTGATACTACAAAATAATTAAGAGTAATAGCATGATGTAGCAATTCTACTGTGTAAGTGACATAGCAATTATCGATGATGAAAGTGTGTGAGCCGGCAATCTGTGTAAGTATAACATACGCATCATCGATAATTGTGTAGGTGTACTGGCATAGGTATACGTAATGCAATGAGAACATCATGAACATAGCATAAGGTACATCGTATGCAAAATGCTATAAGGTATACGTATCTATAACATAACCGAGTCGGTGAATCTATCAATCGGCATCCAGCCTCACAACATCACGTACGGTATAATACATCGTACGACATCCTCTAGTCAAGGGTATGGATCAATCATCAGATAAAACTCATCACGTACGGTAATTCATCGTACGGCGGCATCAAACAATTAGGGATTCTATTAACCTATATGACAATGAGGGTACGAACCTAACGTCTCGTACGGCATATCACTCTTTATTCACATCATTATATATATATATACCTATCTCTCATCCCACATCCGTATCAATCTTATATCATGGGACCGACAAAGGTATCAATTATCTCATATCAATTCGCATCCGTATAACGACATATCAAACCAAGTCATCATATCTCATCGTATACTCTTTTCATCACATCAATATCTCACATCAAGTCGTCTTATAAATCTCATGTCGTATTTATCGACCTCACAACATGCCACTATAAATCTCATATCGCTCGTATCCACTCGTATCATTTTATCTCATCATATTGATACCTCAATTCTCATCATCGCTTATTAATCATATCATTTCCTACTAATTCTTTAACCATATCCATAAGTTTCTAATATGGTTTCTCTTACCATATTCTATATATCGGTTTTCCATTTATAATTTGCGGGGGTGCTATACGCCATCCACCCGACTTCCCTCGTAGATATAAATCTACTCACATGCGGAACTCCTTGTTCAGCCGTAGTCGATGTGCTTCGTCGCCTCAGAATCCACGTGAAGGTACCTTCAATCAATACACAATCGCAATGCTTATCAAAATCAATTCCGAAATCCGATACGGCACACGAATTTCCTATAGGTTAGAACCTATAGCCTATGCATGCAAAAACAACCAAACAACCCTCGTCATTGACGTAAAAACATCCAACAACCAAATACAATATCAAATCCCAAAATCAAGAATTCTAATATCGGAAAACATAGCCAAAACCAACCCAATATGCTCCCAGATTTTAGCTCAGGTTAATTGGGACTAAACAAGCAAATACAGGGGATAGGTTATAGGGTAATCAAGCTACAGACAAAAACTCAACTCCAGACACCAACAGAAATCCGGAGACATTGCCTCCAGATCCGATCTCGCCGGCCTAGTTAGGGTAGAATGGGCTCGTATTTTGGTGGTGGTCTTCTGGTCGTGTATCTAGATCACTGGACTTGCTAGATTTTATTTAAACTACCCTAGATAGTTCCAGATACCCTGTAGGCTACAAAACATCATAAAACCGATACGGGGAAATTTCTAAGTTCGTATTTGGGTTCTATTCTCTGTTCTTGGCCATGAAATCAACACTAAGGTCTTATAAACAGTCACTAAACATCACAAGTCCACACAATCACCCAAACCCTCTCTTGAAATTTCCAAACATCACTAAACCAACTAATACAAACTCTAAACTACTATGGGGTAAACTAAACACAATAACTTAACTAAAGTCTAGAATTATATCTCATTTGGCAACTCAAGAATTTTCTTGAGTTTCTCAAAGTCTTCAAAATCCAACTTTGAAAGGTCCAATGGGTTTGTAGAGAGCTTGTGCATCTTTTTAATGAAGGAAGTATAGGGTTTTGGTGAAGGAATTGAGATGATACTTGAGGGTGGAGGAGGTGGAGGAAGATGAAGGAAAATAATGGGGTGAGGAAATGAGGCAGCCCCCCCTCTCTCTCATTCTCACCCTCTCACAACCCATGCCTCACTCTCTCTCTCTCTCAACTCATGCCATTGACTTTTCTTTTCTATTTCCTTTTCTCTTTTTCTTTTAAAGTCAAATATCAACAAATACAAATGAAACAATATGCAACAAAAATGCAACATGTCATGGTGCACTAACCATGGAAAAATGTAGAAAAACGGATTTGGCTTAATCGCGATTAGTAGTGCACCTGTCAATTTTTATTTAAACTGCATATAATTAATTATAAAAATACCAACTCCAATAAATATATTTTTAAATGAATAAATCATTTTAATCTCCAATTATTTCACAAATATTGGTATATATTTATACCATTTTACGGAAACCCCAAATTCGCAAATCGAATAGTTTTCGTGAAATATATTATTTTAATATTAAATTCCAAAAATAATATTTTATATTCCTGAAATATTACACCATTATTGTATAGTACTAGTTTGTATATTACATTTTGGAAGCTTGAGATATATACACGGATTTATAACAGTCTTGCTCAATATAGTAGTTTGCTACTTGGTTTGTATCTATCTTAATATGTGTATATGTTTCTTTTAACGTATCTCTAATACATATTGATAGAGCCCTTAAGATCTATGCTTGACTACCAGCATTGTGATGACAGTCACACTACTGGGGGCTGGGTAGTCTACAAGCACATCCTTATACAGGTCCCTAGTCATAGGATTGTCGAAACAGAGCATCGATACTCCAGAGTAGATTAGTGTATACACTTCTCATCCCAGCGGGGGAGATGGTCTGTCCCACAGCTATCAGTATGTCGTACTGGAGATAGTATGCAGGTGCTCATTGGGTTATGAGTTACACTGGATGGACTCGTGGGGTACTGCTGGTTGGTACTATACCTATCACCAGGTAGCAGTTCCCAGATGACATGAGTACAGCTTAGTCCGTTTACTTGACACTGCTATTTCGCCTCAAGTGTGTTCCCACTATTCTTAGATTGCTACCCTACCACGGCACTATTGAGTCGTGCAAATAGGTAGTAGTTGGGTGTAGTCCCAAAGCACTTGGAGGCAGTGGCGGTTAGATAGGATTCGTCTCTCCCGGTATTGGGGGTTAATATCGCGCTGTGTTCGGAAAGCCATTACACAAAGTCCCTGGCCAGGGCAAGCGAGATTTACTGGTAGGTACTCCAGTAGTTTCTCAGGGTGTTTTGGGCTGTACTCCGACACGACTTTTTACTCTATTAGGGGTCTGACATTTACCGCCCCCTTGGCCCGATATGCGATAATCTTAGACCAGCAGACCGGACTGTACGGAGATTGCCACAGACAGGCTCAGTAGGAGTTTGGAAGAGTTTGCTCGTCGGCCTTCTTATCGACAGATACCTGGATAGCTGTTACGTGTAGCTAGTACTGCTGACATGCTTGTAGTTAAACCCACTACCAGCGTACTGTCGAGTCTTTAGAGTCCCACACAGAGGGTTTCCCAGCTTCGGGCGAAACGATGTAGAGGTCGTATGGTTTTACGACAGGGTTCGATCACATACGTGTACTTGTGCGCGTGTGATGTTCGAGCGGACAATACTAGTGGGCTTTGGTTTAATCTGGATCCTAGTATTCGATTGTTGGATTAGTTTCGTCTCTTTGTATTCATGTTTCTCGGAACACAGATGCGAGTATGTATATATGGATGAGAGGGATATAGAAGGAGACGCCTCATTAGGGTTATGACCATTGAGTTAATTAAAACCATTATGAGGTGAAGGAAAGTATTTGTTTTATTTCTGCAAATGATAATTGTGGCATGAATATTTGTTTTTGACTACTTGACTTGGTTTGACCACTTGACTTGGATTGACCATTTGACTTTAGATATTTTTGTGAGATATTTTGTGATCTAGATATTTTTGATGCCATGCTTGTGGTCATGTCAAGTTAGCCATCTCATTTTCAATTATCATTATCAAAAATCATTTCTCTTTCCTCAAGTTCACTCTCTCTTTCTTCTTCTCAAAATCCTAGTGTCTCGTGTGTTGAGAATCAAGGGTTAGTAAGACTTAGCTACCCAAAATCATACTCTACTCATTCTAGGCTACTTAATTTAGCACACTGATTTTTTTCTATTTTGCGTACTGATTTAGAGAGGTTTTGTCGATCAAAAATATTTACCGCAATCAAGAACGGCGTCGCATGAAGCTAGCCGGTGAATACGGGTCGGTCCACAGGGATGTGTAAATCTCCTTTAAGTTCTTACGAGTTAATTCCAAATGGTGTTTGGATTTATAATTAAACCTAAAAATTGAAGTTGTATGAGACTAGGATTAGAAACTTGCTAGGATTAGGTCTAAGGAAAATTTGGTAAACAAAGATCTACATCTCTTTCCATTGCTATTAATTAAAGATATCATATTAGTGTTATGGTAAATCTTAACAAAGGGGATTAGGATGATTGGGAAGATTGATTCTTCCTCTAGATCCTTGTCCTTCCTTTCTTAATCTTTACCCTAACCTCTATGGAAAACCTTAAAATCCGGGCCTTTAGACTACGGAATTCACCGTTACCTCGAGGGTAAAAGTGCCGTAGGGAGCGGAATAAAAAGGTATGCATGGAGTTCTAATGTTCATAAAAGTTTAGCAAAGAAAAGAGATGAGAGATCTTCGTCTCTCAAATCCTTCCCTATTCCTAACCCTAACAAGCGAGGAAACTACTCGCTCATTGAGGGGATGAAAGAAGACAAGAGTTTATTCAAGAGAGAAAACATCATTGCAAATTATTAAAAGCTAAAATAAATTAAACTAAGGCGAGAAAAATAAATTACCTAGGGCAGATATAAAAGACTAGAACTACTGCAAGGAAAATTACCTACTTACTTTTGATGCGCTCTAACTTCAAGAAAACAGAATTTTATTCATGAGAAGAGGCATAAGAAAATACAAGGTCTTGGGTTCTATTTATAGGACATAGAAACCCTAGGTTTACAATTTGCACCGCATGTCTAAAATTACAAATATACCCCCAGAAAATCTTTCCATAGCCGCCACTAAAATTTGGTAAAATTTTATTCGCGCACGGGCTTCTAACGGCCGCGGATCCGCGGCATGGGCGCGCTTGGGCCGCGGATCCGCGGCCCATTGATGAGTTCATGTGCTTGTTTTTTCTGGGCTTCTTTAGGTTACTCTGGGCTTCTTTATTCTTTATTCCTTTTATCAGTTGGGCTTCTGTATTAATTCCAGAATTTCAGTGAACACTTTGCAATGGATCTTTTAACCGCTTCCTTTGCAAATTTGGATCTTTTGTTGCCTTGTTGATGGAGAACCGTTCTTCTGCTGGGTTTTACTAAGATCCTCCTAATTGTTGGTCAAAAGTCCTTCTTTTGTGTCGTCTTTTGTCTTTTTCACTGTTTTCGCTCCAAGAACCTGTAACCTGTAACATGTAGCAGACATGGGTCAAAAGCACCTGTTTTCATTGTAAAATGCATAAGAATGGGGAATACAAAATGCAATATTATGTTATGAACAAATACCCCCAAACTTATCTTTTGCTCGCCCTCGAGAAAACTTATTATTTAAAAATCTAACCTAGCCGCACTTTCGCAGGGAAACGCGATTGCACTGAGCTCGTGCAACAAGCCGTTAAACCTCTAGGTGTCCCTAGTAGGAGGAGTGTTGTCTCCTGAGGGTTTTCAGCGGATACTATCCACAAAATCCTATCAATTTGGTTTTTCGACTTTTGTTTTCTAATTAGGTTTTCTAACAAGGAATTCTATTATCGTCAACCCGCAAATTATCCACCCATATTCTTCACACTTTCTCATTATTTAACTTAAGATTATATATGTTCTATAGAATTACCTAGCTTTCGGCATTTCTTAAGTTTTCCTTCTAGGGTTCCATCTCTACTTAGGAATTTCTATCAACTCTATTAAAGATACAAGTTTTATTCTTCACTCCTTTCTCTCATCTAAACTCTAATCACATATCCCCACGTGTGTGTAAATATCACCCCTACACTTGGAAATTCAAATCAAGCAATCGTACTCTCGTCTATTGTCAAAAGCACTTATTAATTGGTGATCTTTCGCTTTCACATCCTTCATGCGACTGTTAATACTTCTTGAGGTACCAACAACCGATTACAAGATGCGTTAGCACTTTAAAGCGTACTTCCTAGCTTTGCAATACCCAAGGCTTTTAGCAGTGACTCCCAAACCAGTTGGTCTAAGGCACTAGGTGATGAAGCACCCTCGCTAAATATTTTTCTATTTTTACAGCCTTAAGTAATCACAAAAACCAGTGTCCATTTTTTTCTTTATTCACTTTTTTTTTTGTGCTAAGGACTTTAGACAAGAGTATTTCAAGGTCTCTTCTACTAATCCAAGTTTCAAGGTGCGTGTTTGTGCGTTTTGTAGGGTATATGTTTTCAGAATCTAGACTTAAGCTAGGAACTATTTTTCAAACTTATTCTCTAATAAAAGTTTTAATACTTTTCCTTCGTTTCGACTTAGCCCAAGAACTGAACCCAAAATTTGCCTATTTCTAAATAATCTACAAAGACAAATACTTTCTACCGTTAAACTTTAAGAAAGGTTATTTTTAGGGTTTTTAATTTGCTAAGTTTAAGATTCAGTTTTTCCTAGCCAGTTAACCTATTTATCAAACTCAAGTCAATTAACCAGAATTGAATACATTAATTTTTATAATTTTTGAATTTTTTCAATTTTTATGGGTTTTTCTGTTTTCTAATTTTTTTTTATTTTTCAAATTTTCAAATTTTTATGATTTTTTATATAAAGATGCAATGCAGAAATATACATATGAATGCAAAAGGAAAAACTTACCGAACATACCGCCAAACTTACAATGGACAGTGTCCTCACTGTCATGCTGCACCAAGTGGGTTGATAATATCGGCGAGTTCCTGCTTATTATTATATTTACATGTTATATACACACCCCCAAACTTATTTGAAATAATGTTTTGGAAGAAAAGAAATCTGGGGGTGAAAGTGGAGGAATATTACTCAGTGTAGATCGGCTCCTGCAAGAACAGGAGCTCCTCCGAAGGGTCCGCTGTGAGGAACGGTTTCAAACGATGCCCATTTACTTTGAAAAGCGTACCGTCCTCCGAGTTTTCCAGATCAACCGCACCGTGCGGATAAACGGTGCGGACTACAAAAGGTCCCCTCCACCTAGAACGGAGCTTGCCGGGATGAAAATGTAACCGAGTATCATATAATAAAACCTGTTGACCTGGTTTAAATGTCTTGCGCAAAAGGTTTTTATCATGAAATACCTTAACTCGGTTTTTAGCAATCACGGCATTATCATATGCCTCATCCCGCAGCTCTTCTAGTTCATTTAACTGCAGCTTTCGGTTGCTGCCCGCATCTCCTAAGGATAGATTCAGCTCTTTAATGGCCCAAAATGCCTTATGCTCAATTTCTACTGGAAGGTGGCAAGCCTTCCCGTAAACAAGCCGGTATGGAGACATGCCAAGATCGGTCTTGTATGCAGTACGGAAAGCCCATAGTGCGTCGATCAATTTTAGTGACCAATCTTTACGGTTTTTAGAAACCGTCTTCTCCAAGATTTGCTTAATTTGTCGATTCGAGACCTCGGCTTGCCCACATGTTTGGGGATGGTATGGCGTTGACAGCTTATGGGTGATAGAGTATTTGCGCATTAAGGACTCAAAAGTCCTATTACAAAAGTGAGAACCATTATCACTAATTATCGCGCGAGGGTGCCTAAATCGAGAAAAGATGTGATCTTTAAGAAATCGAACGACAACCTTGTTATCATTCGTTCGACTAGGCATCACCTCGACCCATTTTGAAACATAGTCAACAGCCAAAAGAATATACACATTTCCAAAAGAGTTGGGAAATGGTCCCATGAAGTCTATACCCCAAACATCAAAAATGTCTACAACCAAAATAGGTTGGAGCGGCATTTCGTTTCTCCGCGATATCCGGCCCAAGTGTTGGCACCGGGAGCAAGTTTTGCAGTATTCGAAAGCATCTTTGAAGAGTCGTGGCCAATAGAAACCACACTGCAAAACTTTCTCGGCTGTCTTCTTTGGGCCAAAGTGCCCGCCACATGCTTGATCGTGGCAAAAAGACAGCACACTCTTGACCTCATTTTCTGGCACACACCGACGAATGATTTGGTCGGGACAATATTTAAAAATATAAGGTTCATCCCAGTAAAAATGCTTTACTTGGGACAAAAATCGAAGTTTATCTTGTTTCGACCAATCTTTAGGTATCAAGCCGGTGGCTAAATAGTTTACCATATCGGCGAACCATGGTTCGCAAGAAACAGTCAAGAGTTGCTCATCGGGGAAAGCATCAGTGATAGGCAGTTCAAGTGTAGGCGACGAAGGAAGTCGTGAAAGGTGATCGGCCACTACGTTTTCACATCCCTTTTTGTCCCGTATGATAAGGTCAAATTCTTGTAGCAAGAGGATCCAACGTATGAGCCTAGACTTAGCATCCTTCTTCGCAAAAAGGTGGCGAAGAGCTGAGTGATCCGTGTACACTATAACTGGAGAGCCGAT
The DNA here is from genome assembly GCA_030015575.1 of Agapanthus africanus. Lineage (NCBI taxonomy): Eukaryota > Viridiplantae > Streptophyta > Magnoliopsida > Asparagales > Amaryllidaceae > Agapanthus > Agapanthus africanus. The sequence goes on from JASDDO010000001.1 coordinate 164,626,899, forward strand.
TAAATAAGGCCGAAATTTCTCAAGTGCAAACACAACCGCTAAAAACTCTTTTTCTGTTGTTGTGTAGTTTAATTGGGCCTCATTTAATGTTCGGCTAGCGTAGTAAATTACATGCGGCATCTTGTTAATGTGCTGTCCAAGAACAGCACCAATAGCAAAATCTGATGCGTCGCACATAATTTCGAAGGGATGCGTCCAGTCTGGAGATGAAAGGATGGGCGCAGAAATGAGTGAGTGTTTCAAAGACTCGAACGCTTTCATGCAAGTTGAGTCGAAAACAAAAGTAGTGTCCTTGGCCAACAAGAGAGTCAAGGGTCTAGCAATCTTGCTAAAGTCCTTGATGAACCGTCTATAGAAACCGGCATGGCCAAGGAAAGCTCGGATATCTTTGACGCATTTAGGAGGAGGAAGATTAGAAATGACTTCAATTTTAGCTCTATCAACCTCTATGCCGTTTTGCGAGATGACATGTCCTAAGACAATGCCTTCTCGTACCATAAAGTGGCATTTCTCCCAATTCAAAGTCAGGTTCTTTTCCCTACAGCGGGTGAGAACTGCGTCAAGATGTCGTAAACACTCATCGAAGGAGTCACCAAAAATGGAGAAATCATCCATAAAGATTTCCAAAAACTTCTCCACCATGTCCGAAAAGATCCCCATCATACACCGCTGAAATGTAGCGGGTGCATTGCATGACCCAAAGGGCATGCGACGATAAGCAAAAGTGCCAAAGGGACAAGTAAATGTAGTCTTGTCTTGATCCTCTTTGGCTATGGGGACTTGATTATAACCGGAATAGCCATCTAAAAAGCAGTAGAATTCGTGCCCCGCCAATCGTTCTAGCATTTGGTCAATGAATGGTAAAGGAAAGTGGTCCTTCCTTGTCACGGCATTGAGTTTCCGGTAGTCGATGCAAACTCGCCACCCAGTTTGGGTGCAAGTGGGAATTAACTCATTTGCCTCATTGGTGATGACCGTGATGCCCGATTTCTTTGGCACGACATGAATGGGGCTAACCCATTGGCTATCCGAGATAGGGTAAATGATACCGCTATCAAGAAACTTAACAATCTCCTTCTTGACCGCCTCTTTCATGATGGGGTTGAGGCGTCTTTGTGGATCCCGTGCCGGCTTGGCATCATCCATCAAATGTATATGATGTTCGACTATGAGGGGACTAATCCCCTTGATGTCCGCCATAGACCAGCCGAAAGCTTGCCGATTATTGTATAAGACCGTTAAAAGAGCCTTCTCTTGCTCAAGAGCTAGAGAGGCCGAGATGATAACGGGTAAGGTCTCATTTTCACCTAGATAAGCATATATTAGGTGCGACGGCAAAAGCTGTAGTTCGAGTTTTGGTGGTGAAACAATAGATGGTAACAATGGAGTAACTGTTTCAAACTCGAAGGATTCCATCAAAGGTTCAAATTGAGTGTACGCTACCGAGTCGGATGGTTCAACTAACTCATCCGAAAAAGCAAAAGACTCAAACTCGGGTGGAGAGTCTTCAAGATCATCAACAAAGGTGAAACACTCATAAGCTTTGTCCGACGTGAAAGCTGTGTCGGATTCTAGGAGGAACGCACTAGTGGCGTCAATATTACTGTGATCAAACATGAAATTCTCGAACTCACAGTCCTCCTCCGCGATCTCATCGATCGAGCACACATCAAGTACGCTAGAATTAGGCTCGCAAGGCTGACTTCCTAACTTGAAAATGTTAAGTTCAACTGTCATCTTGCCAAAGGATAGATTCATTGAACCATTACGACAGTTGATTACCGCGTTAGAAGTCGCGAGGAATGGTCGACCAAGTATCACCGGAATTTGATTACGGGGGTTAGCGACAGGCTGTGTATCCATAACAATAAAGTCCACGGGGAAAATGAAAACCCCTACTCTAATTAACACATCCTCCAATTCTCCCCTAGGATGGGTGATTGATCGGTCGGCCATTTGAAGAGTACAATGAGTAGGCTTAAGCTCTCCAACGCCTAATTGTTCGTACACCGAATAGGGTAGCAAATTGACACTAGCACCAAGATCTAATAGTGCTCTATTGATGGTCTTGTTCCCAATTGTGATCGAAATAGTAGGACAACCGGGGTCCTTGTGCTTTGGGGGTAAAGAATTGACAAGAGCATCACTAACAGCACTAGTCACGAAAACTTTCTTTGGTACTTGTGACTTCCTCTTTTTGGTGCATAAGTCCTTTAAGATTTTTGCATATGAAGGAACTTGTTGGATTGCATCCAAAAGAGGGATATTTATGCTAACCTGCTTGAACAACTCTACAATCTTCTCCATCTGTGGAGTTGGTTTATTGGATCTCAACCGATTTGGAAAAGGAACATTTTGAAAAGTTGTTGAGTCCAAGTTTTGCGGATCAGATTGTTGAGTTGGAACGGAGCCCCGTATCGATGTGTTCGTGTTGTGAGAAGAGGGTCCGTTCGAGCTAGAAGAAGTAGAGCCATGTGAAGGATGGAGAATAGGCTCTAACGAAGAAGAAGAGGAAGATGAAGAACCACCGGCAGAGGTGTCATGGTGAATACCCACATTGTTTTGCAGCACTCTTCCGGATCTCAACGTAGTCACAGCATTCACGTTATGATTCTGCTGTTCATGTGCAACATGTGCGTGACCGGGATTTGGGAGTGGTTGAGACGGAAGCTTTCCTTTCTCTCGCTCTTTCAATGCTGCGTTGAGTTGTGCAATTTGTGCCTCAATAGCTTTGATGCTTTGATCGTGTGAGGCACTGTTTTGCACCAAAGACTGAACAGAAGTCTCTATCCTAGCTGTGGACTGTGCAGATTGCTTTAGGAATGCTTCTAGACTTCTTTCGAGCGAGCTAACAGCATTTTGAGGGGGAACAAAATTGTTGGGCACAAAATTGTTCATCTGATTAGGGTAAGGTTGCTGTTGGAGAGGCTGCTGAAATTGAGTTTGTGGAGGTGCTTGTTGTTGTGGAGGAGGAGCCCTTTGAAAATTGTTGTTTCCTTGGGATTGTTGATTGTGGTTCCAAGCGAAATAAGGGTGGCTCTTCCAACCCGGATTGTATGTCGAAGAGTATGGATCATTTCTTTGTCGTTGCTGAAAGGCAGCATTGACTTGATCTTGTCCTTGAGTAGAAGCAGTGTAAGGACACTCTTCGGTGAGATGTGATGGATCCGAACAACAAGCACAAACAGTTCGTGAGGGCACAACAGGGGCAGGAGAAGGTGCTGAGATTTTGGTCTCAAGCGCTTCTAGCTTTTTCGTAAGAGCGGCCATCTCGGCCTTCATAGCAATTGACATCTCTACTTGATGTATGCCTGCCCTAGGTTGACCAATAGAAGAAGATGATGTGGTCTTGGTGCTCTCCCATTGAATTGTTTGCTCACTAAGATCCTCAAGAAACTGCCACGCTTCCTCACTAGATTTGGACAGAAAGTGACCTTGACTAATGGTTTCTAGCAACTGCTTCGTTGCCGGGTTCAATCCCTCGTATAGTGTTTGGCAAAGTTGCCATCTTTCGATCCCATGGTGAGGGCATTGAACGAGTAGGTCTTTGAATCTTTCAAAATATTTCCAAAATGGTTCGGCAGGAAGCTGTGAAAATTGTATAATCTCATTACGGATTTTAGTAGTTTTGTGATGAGGATAGAACTTTTTAAGAAAAGCTTTCACAAACTCGTCCCAATTTCTAATTGAGTGTGATGCGGTGATGTATAGCCACTTCTCGGCTAGGTCACATAAGGTGAAAGGAATGACCCTTAGCCTTATAGCGTCATCAATTAATTGGGTAGTTTTCATCATGGCGCAAACGTTTTGGAATTTGTTGATAAAGATATATGCATCTTCGGATTCCAAACCATGAAACTTAGGCAGCATGTTGATGAAGTGGGGTTTGATCTCAAAATTGTCCCCATTAGCCGGTGGGAGGGAAAGACAAGTAGGAAGGGCGGTGCGGACGGGGTAGAAAAGATCCTGGAGCGCGACTCGTGCGGGCGCTTCGACAGGCGGAAGATTCGGGTTATTCGCACCTAACGGAGGTGGAATCCTTCCCGTCGGTAAGGTATTGTTAGGATCGTATCCCGACATACCTTCGGAAGAATGTGATGGTGAAAGTGAAGAAGTGGACAAGATTTCGACTTCGGAGTCGAAAGGTTCGTCGGTCGGTACCAACGAAACACGGACTAATCGGGCGCTAGGGTCCCTAGTCCAACCGGACATACACTAAAAGGGTTAGTGTAGTCGAAAGATGAAAGATAGAATGTGAAGGTAAGAAAACGTCAATGAGAAGAAGTGGTGTAAGTGAGTGCAAAGATTCTTTAGCGACAAGTTGCAAGTTTTGAAAAGATTTTCCTTTTTTTTTTAAGTGAGCTTTGTGCAAAAAGATTTTTTTCGAAAAGAGACTAGTGACACAAATGCAATTAACCACACATGCACAATCAGGCCTAAGTCTAGGGTCACCTAGGTCAGCTAGACAGCTCCTAACTGTTCCAAAGGGCTAGAGATAGGACCTCAAACCGCCTCTTCACGGACAAGTACGGCCAGGTAAGTGGGAAGGAACCACCACTACAGTGGGCCTAATTAAAAACCACTTGCCTAGACACCGCAATGTCGGTTAGGATAAACGGCCGATGCCTATACTAGTCCTCTGTCCTATTGAGCTCGAGGTCCTTAGGGCTAAGTCTAATATTTTTTAAATTAAAAGTGGTCAATGCAAATGCTTTAAGTGATTTCTGGGGTCCTGGGAAGGGTGATGAAATCCCCACCCAATCTGAATTGGTCAATAGCCCCTTAAAGTCAGATTAAAGTATGCAAAGCAGTAAATCACTTGCAATCAATTTGCTTTTTAGCGCGGCGCAAAGAATCCTGCAGAAAATCAATTATTGGAAGGGGGAAGAAGATTTTTAGCGCAAAGAATCCTGCAGAAGATTTGGCAAAAGATATATGGAGATTTGCAGAGGAGGGAAAGAGGAAGCAAACCAAGCAAAAATTGCGCAGAGAACCCTCCAGACGGCGGCGGAAGCGCGGCGCGAGGTTGGGTTATGCGGCGGAAGCGCGGCGGATTGGGGGCTTCAGGTCTCTGGATTTCTTCAGCTGCTCTGTACTTCCAATCTCCTCCTGTTCTGATGTATCTTTTTCTGTTTCCCTTTCTGTGTTGTTTCAGATCCGTCAAACCTGCAAAGATTCACAAAGAGAACCCTTCAAACAATAAAAGATGATATTTTTTTTTTTTCAGATTTTTATGAATTTTTAGATTTTTATGATTTTTTAGATTTTATATTAACCCGAAATTACAAAAAGAAAATTTTACGCCATCCCCGGCAACGGCGCCATTTTATTTAGAGAGGTTTTGTCGATCAAAAATATTTACCGCAATCAAGAACGGCGTCGCATGAAGCTAGCCGGTGAATACGGGTCGGTCCACAGGGATGTGTAAATCTCCTTTAAGTTCTTACGAGTTAATTCCAAATGGTGTTTGGATTTATAATTAAACCTAAAAATTGAAGTTGTATGAGACTAGGATTAGAAACTTGCTAGGATTAGGTCTAGGGAAAATTTGGTAAACAAAGATCTACATCTCTTTCCATTGCTATTAATTAAAGATATCATATTAGTGTTATGGTAAATCTTAACAAAGGGGATTTGGATGATTGGGAAGATTGATTCTTCCTCTAGATCCTTGTCCTTCCTTTCTTAATCTTTACCCTAACCTCCATGGAAAACCTTAAAATCCGGGCCTTTCGACTACGGAATTCACCGTTACCTCGAGGGTAAAAGTGCCATAGGGAGCGGAATAAAAAGGTATGCATGGAGTTCTAATGTTCATAAAAGTTTAGCAACGATAAGAGATGAGAGATCTTCGTCTCTCAAATCCTTCCCTATTCCTAACCCTAACAAGCGAGGAAACTACTCGCTCATTGAGGGGATGAAAGAAGACAAGAGTTTATTCAAGAGAGAAAACATCATTGCAAATTATTAAAAGCTTAAATAAATTAAACTAAGGCGAGAAAAATAAATTACCTAGGGCAGATATAAAAAACTAGAACTACTGCAAGGAAAATTACCTACTTACTTTTGATGCGCTCTAACTTCAAGAAAACAGAATTTTATTCATGAGAAGAGGCATAAGAAAATACAAGGTCTTGGGTTCTATTTATAGGACATAGAAACCCTAGGTTTACAATTTGCACCGCATGTCTAAAATTACAAATATACCCCAGAAAATCTTTCCATAGCCGCCACTAAAATTTGGTAAAATTTTATTCGCGCACGGGCTTCTAACGGCCGCGGATCCGCGGCATGGGCGCGCTTGGGCCGCGGATCCGCGGCCCATTGATGAGTTCATGTGCTTGTTTTTTCTGGGCTTCTTTAGGTTACTCTGGGCTTCTTTATTCTTTATTCCTTTTATCAGTTGGGCTTCTGTATTAATTCCAGAATTTCAGTGAACACTTTGCAATGGATCTTTTAACCGCTTCCTTTGCAAATTTGGATCTTTTGTTGCCTTGTTGATGGTGAACCGTTCTTCTGCTGGGTTTTACTAAGATCCTCCTAATTGTTGGTCAAAAGTCCTTCTTTTGTGTCGTCTTTTGTCTTTTTCACTGTTTTCGCTCCAAGAACCTGTAACCTGTAACATGTAGCAGACATGGGTCAAAAGCACCTGTTTTCATTGTAAAATGCATAAGAATGGGGAATACAAAATGCAATATTATGTTATGAACACGTACGTGCATTTTATAAAAATTAAAAATATACCGCAATCAAGACGGTCTCGCTTGGTAGCTAGCCGGTTGAGTACGGGTCGGTCCATAGGAAAATGGTGTTCTCTCTTTAAGTTCTAACAAGTTAAGTCCTATTTTTGGTAGGTTTTGATTTAAAAATCTAAGATTGAAATTAATTTGATTTAAAGTCTTGCTAGGGTTAGGATTAGGTTAGTTTGGAAAAAGAATTCTACTCACTGCTTTCTTTGCCCTAGTTAAGAACATAGGTGTTAGGGTAATAGTCAACAAAGGGGATTAGCACGACTAGAAAGAAACGTAGTTTCTTTCTTTTGGTCCTTGTCCGTCCTTTCTTGGCTCTTAGCCCTAACCTCTATGTAAATCAACCACAACCGGTCTAACTAGGGAATCACCGCTATCTCGTAGGATAGGGTGCCATAGTGAGCGGTGTGGTTAATTTAAATAGAGTCCTAATTAATTAATTTATACGAGCAATGAAGGGAATGAGAGAGATTTCCATCTCTCAAGCCTTCCCTATCCTAACCCTAACAAGTGAGGAATTGCTCACTCATTAGGAAAGTTACGATGAAATTCATTTTTATAATTTTTTCTTTTTAATAAACTAATTAACTTGCAGATAAATATAGACAGATAAAAAATTACAGAAAAATAAATTTCAATTAAGAAGAATGCAAGATAAAATGAAAAACACTTACTTTTATTGATGACCTCTTCAACGATTACAAGGAAAGAAAATTTTAATCTAGAAAAATAAAAGAGGCATCCTCCAAAAAGGCACACCAAAAAGAGGCACACTAAGCCTTGAGCTCTCCTATTTATAGATAGGAAAAACCCTAGGTTTACATTCTGATCCATACATGAAATTACAAAACAACCCCAAAAACCGAGTCAAAGCACCGACACCCCACCGACACGTGCAGAGCACGGCCGCGGAACCACGGCAGAATAGCCTGTTTGGCCGCGGATCCGCGGCCATTTGATGGGCTCATGGGCCCACTTCTTTAGGGTTTCTTTAAGTTGCTTTTATCTTCTATTTTCTTCACTTGGTATCTCAGACTCTCTTCAATTCTCTTCCAGATATTCAACAGTGGACTTTTTCCTTGAGCTCCGCGTTTGAAGTCTTGGATCTTGTGCTGCCCTTGTACTTTGCGCATTGAAATGCTCAATGATTTTCCATTTGTTCCTTGAACTGGTAGGCGGCATTATACGGATAGTGTGCGGAAATCCGTATTTCTCTGTTTGTTGGTTGTAGTCCCACATTTGTAGCGACTTTTCATGAATTTCACTGTAAAGAGCTGAGAACCTGTAACCTGCAACTATTTAGCAGATATGGATCAAAAGTACCTACTTACATGCAATGTGACTAAGAATTGGCGATATAAAAATGCAAAAATCTGATATGAACAAATACCCCCAAACTTATTTTTTGCTCGTCCCGAGCAAAGCCAATTTTATTCTCGAAAAATCCTAACCTCACTTTCGCAGGGAACCGCGATTGCTCTGAGCTCGTGCAACAAGTCGTTAAACCTCTAGGTGTCCCTAGTAGGAGGAGTGTTGTCTCCTGAGGGTTTTCAGCGGATAATGCCCACAAAATCCGATCAATTTGGCATGTTGACTTTCATTCTTCAATTTAGTATTCTAGTAAGAAATTCTATTATCTTCAACTTAGAAATCATCAACCCGTATTTTTCACACTCACTTATCATTTAACTTAAGATCGTATATGTTCTGCAAATTTATTAAGCTTTCAGCATCTTTTGAATTTTCCTTCTAAGGTTTTATCTCAACTTAGGAATTTTTATCTTCTCTGCTGAAGGTATAAGCCCTATCTTTCATTCCTATCTCTCATCCAAACCCCAATCATATACCCCTACGTGTGTGTAATTTTTACCCCTACACTTGGAAATTCAATTCAAGCTATCATACTCTTGTCCATGTCTAAAGTACTTTTAGTTGGTGAATTTTAGATGAAATTGCTCACACATTCTTCAAGCGACCGTTAATACTTCTTGAGGTACTAGACGACCGATTACAAAATGTGCTTGCGCATTTAGGAGTAATTCCTCGTCTTGTAATACCTAAGGCTTAGCAGTGACTCCCAAACCAGTTGGTCTAAGGCACTAAGTGATAAAGCACCCTTACTATATTTTTTTTATTTATGCAGTCTTAAGTAATTACAAAACCAGTGTTCATTTTTTTTCTTTATTCACACTTGTACTTTTATTTTATTTTCCTTCATACTAAGAATTTTAGACAAGAGCATTTCAAGGTATCCTCTACTATCCTAAGTTTCAAGGTGCGTGTTTGTGCTAGTTGTAGGGTATATATTTTCAAAATTTAGACTTAAGGTTCAGAATTATTTTTCAGACTTATACTTCAAATAGAGCTTTCAATACTCTTTCTTTATTTTGACTTAGCCCAAGAACTGAACTCAAAATTTGTCTATTTCTAAATAAACTACAAGGGAGTATATGTTCTACAGTTAAACTTTAAGAAAGGTTATTTTTAGGGTTTTTAATTTACTAAGTTTAGGATCTAGTTTTTCCTAACTAGTCAACCGTCATGTTGAACTTAAGTCAAATATGGCCAAAATTGAACTTTTCAATTTTTATAATTTTAAAACTTTTCAATTTTTATGGGTTGTAAAATAAGTATGCAAATGCAAAAATATACGCATGAATACGAAGGAAGAAAGCTTACCTAGCACACCCCAAACTTAAACTTGACAGTGCCCTCACTGTCAGGCTACACCAAGATGGTCAAAATTGTCGGCACTCCCCTGTTTTTTTTATTAACTGAAAAAGAAAACAAAATATATATACACAAAAAGGTCCCCCCCAACTTAAGTGAAATAATTTTTCCACTATTTAAGCGTTAAAGTTCAGAGTTAGGGAGGAGAAAACACAGTATCAAGCTATACAAGGCCTTACACAGGCAAAAAGTTAGCACCAACCATTCAAAAATTTTATCGTTATAAAGCAGCGGTTGGTGAAAGAACATGTTGTATAGAGTCAGGAAGAAATGGGGTAAAGATAAGTGGTGTAATGGAAAATATTTACGTCTCGATTTGTAGAGACGAAACAATAATGGTGAACGAAAACGAGAATGTGGATGATTAGGAATGGGAAGAATGGTCACATTCTCGTATGGGACAAGAAGAAATGGTGGTGGTTCGACTTCTTCAGGTGGAGGTTGATTAATCAAAAAATCCGTGTCGTTTAGGAATGCGAGTTCGTCGGCGAAAATATCTTCGAAACTTTCATCGATGGTCCGATTGAACGTTTCAATGTCAATAAGTGTCGCGCCAGAATTCAACACACTTGATTTTTCAAAAATTACGGAGGTAAGAGACTCGTAAGGCTCATCTACCTTATTCTCAAAAGAGTCTAAATCAAGTTGTTTTAATAGAATTATCGAACTCAAAATATCGGAATGTGATTCATTAACACTCGCTATCATTAAAGGAAGATTAGAAGAAGAACCAGAGAAAAAGGGAGAAAGAAGTTGAATACAAACTTGAAGGTGGAGATGGAGTGTATAAATTAGCGCAATTCCTAATTACTGATGTGTAAAAAACGATTGAGCTAATCTATCAACCCATTGAGAAATGTGTTAGTGTATATGCCCTAGAGGCCATTACTGTATCATACTAGCTTGTATATTACTTAATGGAAGCTTGGGATATTCACAATTGTATAGACAATCTTGCTCAAAATGGTAGTATGCTACTTGGTTTGTCTCTACTTCAATATGTGCATGTGTATCTTTTAGCATATCGCTTATATACATATTAGTGGAGCCCTTAGGATCTTTGCATGATTACCAGCGTTGTGATGGTAGTCACACTTGTGGGGGCTGGGTAATCTATAAGCACATCCTTATACAGTTCCCTAGTCGTAGGACTATCGAGACAGGGCATCGATACTCCGGAGTAGACTAGCGTATGCGCTTCTCATCCCAGCAGGGGAGGTGGCCTGTCCCACAGCCATCAGTACGTCGTACTGGAGATAGTATGTGGGAGCTCGTTGGGTTACGAGTACACTGGACAGGACTCGTCGGGAACTGATGGTTGGTATTATACCTATCGTCAGTTATCAGTTCCCAGGTGACATGAGTACAGCTTAGTCCGCTGACTTGACACTGTCACTTCGCCTCGAGTGTGTTCCCACTGTACTTAGATTACTACCCTACCACGGCTCAAAGGAGTCGTGCAAACAGGTAGTAGTTGGGAGCAGTCCCGAAGCACTTGGAGGCAGTGACGGTTAGACAGGATTCTTCTCTCCCGGTATTGGGGGTTGACATCGCGCTGTGTCTAGGAGAGCCATTACACGAGTAGTCCCTGGCCAGGGCAAGCGAGATATACTGGTAGGTTTCCGGTGTTATCTCAGGGTGTTCTGGGCTTCACTCCGACACGACTTGTACCGCTATTAGGGGACTGACGTTTACCGTCCCCCTAGGCCCGCCATGCGATGTATCAGACGAACAGACCGGACTGTACGGAGATCGTCACATACAGGCTCAGTAGGAGTTTGGATGGGTTTACCTCATCGGCCTTCTTATCGACATCTACCTGGGGACCGTTACGTACAGCTAGTGCCGCTTGCGTTCTGTGGTTAAACCCACTGCCAGCGTAGTGTCGAGTCTTTAGAGTCCCACACAGAGTGTTTCCCTGCACTGAGCGAAACGTGTAGTGGCCGTATGGTTTTACGGCAGGGCTGCAATCACTTACGTGCACTTGTGTGCGTATGCTGTTCGGGCAGGCAATACTAGTGGGCTTTGGTTTAAGCCAGATCCTAGTATTGCACAGATGGATTTGTTTTGTCTTCTGTGCATTTGCATTCTACGGAATGCGGATGCAGGTGTGTATGCACAGTTCTGAGGAGAGCAGAAGGAGGAGGTGCCTCATTAGGGTTTTGGCAGTTGGTTCGGCCAAAACCGTTATGTGGCAGGCTCATTAGGGTTATGACAGTTGATTCGGTCAAAACCATTTTGAGGCGGACTCATTAGGGTTTTGGCAATTCGTTTGGTCAAAACCATTATGAGCCACGGACATTATTTACTAATCCTTTTGAGTGATAATTATATGATGGCTAATTGCTTTGACCTTTTGACACCTTGACCATTCTTGACTTAGTTGACCCGTTGACCAAAGTTGACCATTGACCTTTATGAGAGGTCTACACTCTTCTTTGGTTTTCTTTTTCTTTTTCTTTTTGGTTTATGAAAATGGTCAATTCAATTAGTAGCCATCAACTTTGTCATGAAAGGATGGGTAATGATGATAGTTTTGCATTGTTGCAACCATGGTTCATATCTTTAGCTCATAATTCATTTCTCATTCTCTCTCTTGCTCTTGCTCATGAGAAGAAAAGAAATGCTCCATGGTTGCTAGCTCCCCTTTCTTCCTCCTCTTGATTTCTTCTTTTGATCTCATGTGTTGAGAGAAAAATATCCCACAAAGACAAACACTTCCATATATCTCTACTACACAACCTAGGGCATCTAGACTAGCGATCTCATTGCCCTAGTTGCCTCGGCTCGAGGTGGAGCTCGGTGTAAACTCTCGGGTGGATCGTCTTCGACTCAAGAAGGCCGCGGAGGTGACCAAGATCCGGATCGTTCCTTGGAGCTTGGATGGACGAGCGGGACAGCGGAATGAAGACCCGAAGGACCGGTTTCGTGAGGTATAATTTCTACGGCATAGTAGTTAACACCTCTAGTAGTTTGCTAGTTTCTAGTTTAGCAAAGATCCGGCTTTTAGTCCATGTTTCCTTTGCGCTAAATAATTATTTTTCGCCGTTTCCGCCTCCTCGTAAGAACCGGGGTGAGCAACGTGGACTTACAGTGGTATCAGAGCCTACCTAAACATAAACTAGCAAGTTAGCAAAGTGTTAAGAATTTCGATCGGAAAAAATCCCAAAACACGTTCGGAAAAGTCCTACTTTCTGTCGATTTTTTATACTGTTCAAAAAATTATTTGACATACATGAAAAATCGGCTCAGGGTTTTGTTAGAACACCCAGCAAAATTGAGGCGCTGACTCGGCCAACTCACCGCGGAACCGCGGCCAAACCATGTGTTTGGCCGCGGATCCGCGACCGAGTTGACTCGGCCGCGACTCCGTTTTGCTGCAGTGTTCTTTTTTTCTTGTTTTGGGATTTTTAGTACATGTTGTTTCCACCCAGATTTTCCAGAGAACAAATTGACTTTTTGGGGTGGTTACAAATCCGTATTTTTATCTATATTCCGTAGACTTTGGCTAATGAATATTTTCTGTGATGTGATATATGTATTGAACGTCCGCTATTCGCTATACGTCGATTAGTGGGGGTTATACATATCTGTGATCTGTAATGTTGATGGTTTGTGGATATGAACTCGGTGGATTGTCGCGGATGAATAGCCGAGGTGGATGCGAGATCAGAGTTTCTTTTTCTTTCATTCATTGTAAAATTTGTAAATTGATGTAATATTATTTGTTTGGCCGCACAACCGGGGTGAGGTTGCAGCCGTCATTATATAATTTCTTTTTACTGTTTTTGCTCCTAGGATAGACCCAAGGAGGGGTGCACAAACTACCGGGTATCTCGAAGTGCCGAGTGGCCTACTCACGGGTTGAGGGAGGTTGCTTCGCTTCGGGTACTTGGCGGGTAGTTTGCCGCACCCGTAGGGGTCTAGGGTGGGGTTTGGCTATTCATCGCGACCGTGTAATCCGCTTTTCGTTGCAGGCTCGAACAAATTGCGGATTCCTAGTATATCCAAAGTGTTCATCTGTGATCTAGATTGGCTATCATTGCTATATATCTATATATGATATTTATTTAGGTGTTACTTATGTTTTGCATCCGCGCTAGTCCAGCCCCCGCTCTGTCGTTAGTTAAGTAACCTAACGGGTGATGACGGGACCCCGTGGCGAATGCGGATGGCATAAGCGTACGCCATATTTTGGTTGTTTTCTGCAATGGTAGGATTAAATGATGTGACGCATTAAAAATTAATGCAAGAAAAAAAACCAAGTAAAAGTCGTTGGAATACTTTCAAAACCATTCGGTTCTTTTCAAAAACCAGCTTTTTAAATGCGGAGCTTGAACCACTCCTTTTAAAAGCTATCTCGTTCCATCGATTATATCAAGTTCACCACGTTCACGGTTTCGCCAAAACTATTAGTAGCCCTCCGTCATTTCAGTTAAATATTCAGTAGTATTCAAGCTATGTATTTTGACCTTCGCCAAGGCATAGTGATTGGTAGCTGCTGAATATTTATCTGTAGCATAGATAGATGCGTTGGTTTAGGACAGTCGTACTACTATTTTGGCCTTCGTCAAGGGTATGTACGGGTGAGTTCAAATTAACCTGGACAATGACGGGTAGAACTTGACATGTGACTTATGATATGTTGGCTTTCGTCAAGGTCATAAGAGCATGGGGCAAAAATCCACATCGGGAGTTTTAAAAGAACTGAAACTTGCTAGCGCTGCATACCATTTGGAGTGTGATGATTCTGGTAGGATTTCTTCAGTTTTGTCACGCGATGATATTTGGATCTCGATCCTACTGTGAGTATATGCTACTCCTCGGGAAATTTCTCACTTAACGATCAATGCTATAAACCTAGTAGGTGTCTAGAAAGGTGTTAGCGGGGCTACGCCCCAGGGAAAAGAGGTTACTTAATTAAGGAACTTCGCGAAAGCGTTGGAAAACCTCCCTCAAAGTACCGACACTGGCCTGGCTGAACGGTTAAGCAAGTATTGTACGGTGAGATTGATCCTGACTAATTCTTCCTTTATGGTTTGAGGAGGGATTCGAGAGACAGTGGGAGCCATCCTGTTTAGATAAATTAAAAACCAATCTAAAGTTGCAAGAGCATCATGCCGAGTGTTTTCTTCTCTCTCTCTTAATTGCAGCGACCCAGTGACCGCACCTAGGTTACATCTAGATAATAAATTGACTGAATCTGACTGTTATGACTGGGAAAGGTCTGTCCAGATGTCCATTGCCCATGACAAACTGGGACACCTCTTAACTAATCCAACCCCTGCCGTCTCAGGTCCAGTTTCCCCTGTCATGGATATTCATATCCGTAGGACATCGGAAAAGAAATATGCGAATGCCAAGTGCCTCGTGTTAGCCTCAGTTGATGGTGCATACCAGAGGCAGCACGAGAAAATGGACTTAGTTTCTATCTTCCTCTATAACAAAGATTTATATGGAGAGCAATCTCGTATCGCAAGATATGAGACCTCGAACGAATTGCTTCAAGCGAGGTTGGCTATCGGGTCATCTGTAGGGGGCAACGTTCTTACAGAGACCAGCTATTTTCAGCTCATGGACCTGAAGGGCACGTTGAAGAACGGGTCAGATACTGACTTGAATCTGCAGTTTCCACCTTCTACCCTGAAGGAAACCAGGGAAGTAGAAGGAAAGGGAAGGGCAGAAGTTTTGGGGCTGGATGTAGCAAAAGAAGGACGTTCCTATTGTTACGGGAATGAACATTGGCAGAAGGATTGCAGGGCTTGTATAGCTGATTGATTCGAAAGAGTGTTTTTGTAGTTAACCGCAATCAATAACGGTGTCGTACGTAGCTAGATCGAGATGAGTACGGGTCGTCCTCTGGGAAACGTGGAACCTTTTACTTTTACTTTAGATGTGTTGAGAAAGAGAGGAGGAATAAAGAATTTTATAGAATGGTTTCTAGATCTACGTTAAACAAGAATGTAAAATATAGATCTAGATTATTTTAAAGATGTAGTAAATATAATAAGAGGTCTTGTAGGGTTCGTTAGGATTTAGTAGTCATGGACGATTAATTAAAAGTTACCCTTTTTATCCTTTAATAGATTTAAAACTAGAACGACGGTGATGCGTGTAAATTAGGGTTTCTGGAGGGAAAAGGAATCCCACTCTTAACCCCTATCTCGACACGGAACTCCGTTCATATCTAGCCTTTACCAGAACAATCATTAATCTAATCTCTAATCGCGGTCGGAACTAGCAAAGAATTGCTAGCGTGCCCGATTAGGATGTTAATGATTCTTTTGATAAAGTTCCTAAACTTTATAGGACTTAAAAAGGGTTTAGTTATTTTCATCATCCATTAGCCTACCCTAATCCTACGAACCCTAACAAGCGGAGAATTACTCGCGCATGTTGGGAGAAGAAGATGTAAAGACAGAGAGGGAAAACATAATGTACAATGCAAAAGAATTAAATAAAATAACTACCTTTATTAATCAACTTGAACAATCTACACTTTATTTCTTAGAAAATGATTACAAAAACTTGGTTTGCTTCTCGAACTCTTCCGAAGGAGGTAGATGAACAGTTGATGATCAGCCTGGATGCGTGAGCCGTCTTGGACTTCGTGATCTCTTCGGCTTGATAGCTTTTCCAAGAGGCTCTCGGTGCCCTTTTATAGTGCAAAGCCAGAATCTTCTTGTTGAAAACTTGGTAAAATATATCTTTGATTCACCCCACAAAATCTTGTCTTCCGACTCCTTAAGATTGCGGCGGATCCGCGGCCCAAGGGGGGGTTTGGCCGCGGATCCGCGCTCAATGGTGAGGATCTCTTCATCAAAATTCTTGGGCTTGCTTCTTGTGACATGTGGCAATCTTAGGCACCTTTAGAATTCAGAAATCTTCTCTCGGTTGCTTCCAGACTTGGTCTCCAAGTTTTGCTTCTTAATTTTGCAAGTTTTCTTCAACAAATTGATTTGTTTGATAAATTCTGCATAACAACTTGGAAAATTCTGCACAATAATCTCAAATAATATTTAGTAGGCTTATTTCTACTAGGATTTGGTCAATAGATTTATTTGCATACATTTTCCTACCAAATGCAAATTAAAATATATTAACACATGGAAAATGGTGTTTTAACACATAAACCCTCATATGTATAATATATTATATTATAGTCCTTTTTTAATATGAAAATGGTAGGAAAAATGTAATACAAATGCGCAGTTTTATCAACTGAACAAATACCCCCAAACTTATCTTTGATCGTCCCGAGCAAACTAGTTTATTAAGAGGAGAAAAAGAAAGGGGAAAACTAAGCACACTTTCGTAGGCAGACACGATTGCACTGAGCACGTGCAACAAGCCGTTAAACTTCTAGGTGTCCCTAGTAGGAGGAGTGTTGTCTCCTGAGGGTTTTCAGCGGATTACACCCACAAAATCCAATAACAAAAGAGAGATGGTGAAATTTACATATAAAGATAAGAACCATAAAAGAAAGGCCTTGAAAAGAAGAGTTTCCAACTATACTAGCTTTTCAGTTGTCATGAGCCCTATCTTAATAGTCATGAAAAAATGTTAGAAATCACATCATCCCTCAATAAAACATCGTCTTTATTCTTTATTCCTACCTTTCATCCAAACATTGATCATATAACCCCACGTGTGTGAAATGGACATCCCTACACTCGGAGAATTCAATTCAAGCTATCATACTCTTGTCCATCTACCTTAGTACTTTTTTATTTTGATGAATATTAAGATTTGCTCACACATTTTCATGCGACCGTTAATACTTCTTGAGGTACTAACAGACCGATTACTCGTGTGCTTGCTGATTCGGTGATAATATTTCCCTCGTCTTGCACCACCTAAGGCTTAGCAGTGACTCCCAGACCAGTTGGCCTTAGGGCACTAGGTGAAGAGGCACCCTCGCTATATTTTTTTTATTGCTGCCTTGGCGATAACAAAACCAGTGTTCATTTTTCTTTTCACCATTTTTTTTTCATTTTTTTTCATATCCTTCATACTTTGGCTTTTAGACAAGAGCATTTCAAGGTATCCTCTACTATCCCGAGTTTCAAAACGTGTGTAAGTGTATATAGTAGGGTATCAACATTCAAATGTTGGGCTTCCAGAATAGAAACTATTTTTCAGACTTATTTTTATCCTCAGATTAGTGACTTCCTTCCTCTTACTAACCCTTGGGACAATAGCTCATAACTACTTATTACTAGTTCGTTTAAGAAAACTTCTAATTTTCTTGGTTTTCTTAAATTATTCCTATCTTTTGGATGTAATGTTTCACTTTCTATTCTTTTGTTATAAAAAAATTTTAATGCCCGGTGTCAAAGATAATTCAGTGAATACAAACCCCCCCCCAAACCTGTTTTCAGTAGTGTCCTCACTGATGTAGCCTTTTGAGAACATGGACCTGTATACTAAGGGAGAGATACAAGGGGTAAAATAATAGTTAAATGAAAGATTCCCCCAAACTTATTCTTTGACACGCACAGATATTCAATCAAATCCATTTTTTACTCACCTCCATTCTTAAAATGAGAAAATGTTACAAAAACATGGAGGTGAGGCGGAGGAAATTTAGTTTTGATAAAGCGGCTCCTGTAAAAACAGGAGCTCCTCCATGGGGTCAGCAGAAAAATACGGTTTTAATCTATGCCCATTTACTTTAAAAATTGAACCGTTTTTCAAATTTTCGAGCTCAACTGCCCCGTGCGGGTGTACATACCGCACCACAAAAGGTCCTTTCCAACGACATTTAAGCTTACCCGGATGAAAATGGAGACGGGAATCATAAAGAAGGACTTGTTGCCCCGATGTGAAGGTTTTTCTAAAAAGATTTTTATCGTGGAACACTTTAGTCCTATTCTTTACTATCACCGTATTATCGTAAGCTTCATCGCGGAGTTCGCTTAGCTCATTCAATTGCAGCTTCCGATAGCTGCCTGCATGCTCAAGATCAAAATTAAGCTCTTTAATAGCCCACATTGCCTTATGTTCAATCTCGACAAGGAGGTGGCATGCCTTCCCAAACACAAGGCGGTATGGAGACATACCAAGATCGGTCTTATAAGCGGTGCGGAATGCCCAAAGAGCATCCGTCAATTTGGTTGACCAATCCTTACAGTTTTTCGAAACCGTCTTCTCCAATATCTGTTTGATCTGCCTATTTGAGATCTCAGCCTGCCCGCTCGTTTGGGGATGATAGGGCGTAGAAAGCTTGTGAGTGATTGAATATTTCCGCATCAAGGCCTCGAAAGACCTATTGTAGAAATGTGTCCCGTTGTCGCTAATTATAGCGCGAAGGTGTCCGAATCGCGAAAAGATATTTTCTTTAAGAAACTTAATGACAATTTTTTTGTCATTAGTGCGACACGGTATAGCTTCCACCCACTTCGAGACATAATCAACCGCTAACAAGATATATAGATTCCCAAAGGAGTTGGGAAAAGGCCCATAAAATCAATACCCCAAACATCAAATATTTCCACAACCAATATAGGTTGGAGCGGCATCTCATTCCTTCGTGAAATCCGACCCAAATGCTGACATCGCGGACAAGTTTTGCAATGTTCAAATGCATCTTTAAATAATGTTGGCCAATAAAAGCCACATTGCAAAACTTTCTCCGCCATTTTTCGAGGTCCAAAATGACCGCCGCAGGCCTGATCATGACAAAATGATAACACGCTCTTGGATTCATCGTTAGGAACACACCTGCGAATGATTTGATCGGAATAATACTTGAATAGATATGGTTCATCCCAGTAAAAATATTTTACTTGGGATAAAAATCGAAGTTTGTCTTGTTTCGACCAATCGCTAGGTATAAGTCCCATCGCAAGATAGTTCACGATATCCACGAACCAAGGTTCGTAGGATACATTCAAGAGCTGTTCGTCGGGAAATGAGTCATTTATCGGCACGGTCACAGTTGGCGAATAAGTGATGCGTAAAAGATGGTCGGCTACAACGTTTTCACATCCACTCTTGTCTTTGATGACAAGATCAAATTCTTGTAACAATAGGATCCAACGTATTAGCCTGGCCTTCGCATCCTTCTTCGATAAAAGATGTCGTAGGGCGGAGTGATCTGTGTAAACCACAATAGGCGAGCCAATCAAGTAGGGCCTGAATTTCTCTAATGCAAATACAACTGCCAAGAGTTCTTTCTCGGTAGTTGTGTAATTTATTTGTCCATCATTCAAGGTCCTACTTGCATAGTAAATTACATGTGGCATCTTATCAATGTGATGTCCTAAGACCACACCAATAGCAAAATCTGATGCATCACACATAAGCTCGAACGGGTGGTTCCAATCCGGAGATGATAAAACCGGGGCTGTAGTGAGTGATTCTTTAAGCGATTCAAAAGCAGCCTCACAATCCGAATCGAAGTGAAAAGTAGTGTCCTTGGCCAATAGAAGGGTTAAGGGTCTAGCAATTTTGCTAAAGTCCTTAATAAATCTCCTATAAAATCCTGCATGACCAAGGAAGGATCGTATATCTTTGACGCAATTGGGACGAGTGAGGTTTTGAATGACATCTATTTTAGCTCTGTCAACCTCAATGCCTTTATATGAAATTATATGTCCAAGTACAATACCTTCTTGGACCATAAAATGGCATTTTTCCCAATTCAAAATCAAGTCTTATCCTTACAGCGGGTAAGAACAGCGTCAAGATTACGAAGGCAATCCTCAAAGGGGTCCCTAAAAATGGAGAAATCGTCCATAAAAATTTCTAGAAAATTTTACACCATATCTGAAAATATCCCCATCATGTACCGCTGAAATGTAGCGGGAGCGTTGCATAACCCAAAGGGCATGCGTCTATAAGCAAAAGTTCCGAAAGGACAAGTAAAAGTGGTTTTATTTTGATCCTTTTCGGCGATGGGGACCTGGTTGTAACCAGAGTATCCGTCCAAGAAACAGTAGTATTCGTGTCCCGCTAATCGTTCTAACATCTGGTCAATGAAAGGTAGAGGGAAGTGATCTTTTCTCGTCGCGGCATTGAGTTTCCTGTAATCGATACATACGCGCCACCCAGTTTGGGTGCGTGTTTGGATTAACTCATTAGCCTCATTAGTGATGACCGTGATGCCAGACTTTTTAGGGACCACATGAATTGGACTTACCCATTGGCTATCAGATATGGGGTAAATTATTCCACTATCAAGGCACTTGACGATTTCTTTCTTTACCGCCTCCTTCATAACGGGATTTAACCGTCTTTGTGGGTCTCGGGTTGGTTTGGCTTCATCCATCAGATGTATGTAATGTTCAACAATTAAGGGACTAATCCCTTTGATGTCAGCCATTGTCCAACCAAATGCTTCACGATTTGATCTCAACACTGCCAAAAGTGCATTCTCTTGCTCTAAGGCTAGAGAAGCGGAAATAATTACAGGCAAAGTCTCATTCTCTCCTAAATATGCATATTTAAGATGAGAAGGTAGCGGTTTGAGATCAAGAATTGGCGGAGAGACAATAGAAGGTGGGGTAAGCGAATGATATTCGGACTCCCGAAGAGGTTAAAAACTTGCATAAGATATTGACTCGGAAAGTGCTGCTGACTTTTGCAACGAGTCAACGGGTTCAATCTCAAGGTCGGACTCATTGAACATATCCTCACTGTAAAGTGGTGCAAGATCAAACGATGTCTCATTAATGTTGTCGAGAACATCAAAGCAAAGCTCCTCATCCATGCAGCTTTCGGAAGCTATCTCGTGGATGGAACAAATATCCAGCAAATGAGCAGAAGGTTCTGATGGCTGACTTCCTAGCTTGTAAATATTAAGCTCAATTGTCATTTTCCCGAAGAATAAGTTCATAGAACCGTTACGACAATTAATTACAGCATTAGAAGTTGCTAGGAAGGGTCGACCAAGTATCACCGGGATTTGATTGCGTGGGTTTGCCACAGGTTGTGTATCTAAAACAATAAAGTCCACGGGAAATATGAATTTGCCGACTTTAATTAACACATCCTCTAGTTCGCCCCTAGGTTTGGTGATAGATCGGTCTGCCATTTGGAGAGTACAATGAGCGGGTTTTAACTCTCCAATTCCTAACTGCTCGTATACTGAATAAGGAAGCAAGTTGACGCTAGCGCCTAGATCGAGTAAAGCACGATTTATATTTTTACCCCCAATAGAAATAGAGATTGTAGGACAGCCGGGGTCCTTACGTTTCTTTGGTATTTGTTGGGTAAAAGCTGTGCTAACATTACTCATCATGAAAACCTTTTTAGGCACTTGAGTTTTTCTCTTCCTAGTGCACAAGTCTTTAAGGATTCTTGCATAAGATGGGACTTGTTGAATAACATCTAGGAGAGGAATATTCACACTAACTTGCTTAAACATTTCCACAATCTTCTCCATTTGCGGGTTAGGTCTGTTGGCCCTTAATCTGTTTGGAAATGGAGCTCGATCAATAAGTTTTGGGTCCAACGTTTGTCGAGAAGACTGTGGGGACGGACTCGATCCCAAAATTGGAGTGGGAATCGATTTAGATAGATTTGGCGAAATGGGCGAAGGGTTCAAGCCTTGGGGAAAACGTAAAATAGGCTCGAATGAAGGTGGAAGACTAGATGAATTAGGGGAAGAAGAAGAAGAAGCTGGGGTATCAAATGTGTCACTATCATCAAATTGCTCACCCACTCGGTTGTTCAGCACTCTCTCCGATCTCAACGTAGTAATGGCATTCACATTATGACTTTGTGAATGTCCAGGATTCGGTAGGGGTTGAGATGGGAGTTTCCCTTTCTCTCTCGCACTCATTGCGGCGTTTAACTGTGCGATTTGGTTTTCTATTGATTTGATACTCTCACCATCGGAGGAGGAGTTTTTCGTTAGGGTATCAATAGAAGACCTCATCTCAGCCGAAATTTGCATGGATTGTTTCATGAACATATCCAAAGTTTGTGCAAGTGAGTTGTCAGTACCGGCTACTTGTGGTGTAGAAATGTTGGCCAGATTTTGAAAATTCTGTGACTGAAAGGGGGGCTGATTCTGTGGTTGTGGTTGCTGTGGAGAAGGTCTTTGATAATTGCTTTGTTAGTTTTGGTTCCAAGCAAAGTTAGGATGATTCCTCCATCCTTGATTGTATGTGGAAGAATAAGGGTCGTTTCTAGGTCGCTGCTGAAAAGCAGCATTAGCTTGAAACGATGCATTCATAGGACATTCTTCCGTTAAGTGTGAAGGATCCGAACAGCAACCACAGACGGTCTTAGGAAGCGTGACCTGATTTAGGGAGAATGATGAGAACTTGTTTTCAATAGCGTCGAGTTTCTTCTGTATCGCTGCCATTTCGGCCTTTACTGCGATAGAAATATCGAGCTGGTGAATACCTCCCTTAGTTGAAGGTGGTCTTACACTTTCCCACTGCAACGTGTGTTCAGCAAGGTCTTCCATATATTTCCAAGCTTCACCGTCATCTTTAGACATGAAATTGCATTGACACATTGTTTCAAGCATCTGCTTTGTCGTTGGATTAATGCCCTCATATATAATCCGACATAAATCCCATCTTTGTATTCCGTGATGGGGGCATTGGACAAGCAGATCCTTGAAACGTTCAAAGCACTTCCAAAATGGTTCATTGGGAAGCTGGGTGAATTGGTTGATCTCGCTCCTAATATGTGCAGTCTTATGGTTTGGGTAAAACTTCTTAAGAAATGCTATGACAAATTCATCCCAATTAGTGATAGAGTGTGCGACAGTATTGTAAAGCCATTTTTCTGCCAAGTCGCACAGTGTGAATGGGAGAAGACGTAAGCGCATAGCATCTAAATTCAATTGTGAAGTACCCATCATTGCGCATACGTTTTCGAATTTGGTGATGAAAACATACGCGTCTTCCGACTCAAGCCCGTGAAATTTAGGCAGCAGGTTGATATAGTGGGGTTTAATTTCGAAATTATCCCCATTAGGTGGTGGAAGAGATAGACAAGTAGGAAGGGGACCACGAATAGGGTAGCATCTCTCTTGGAGAGAAATGCGCGGTGGATTCTGCTCACCTGCGGGTGGTGGCAGCGTGGTGTTATAATTAGATGGAGTGCCGTCCATCACGGTCGATGTGGTGTGTGGTAGGGGAAAAGAAGATGAAGAAGTACCGACTTCGGCGTCGATAGCAGGAACGCGGACAAGACGGGCACTAGGATCCCGTGTCCAGCCGAGCATGCACTAAGCGGGTTTAGTGCAAGTGGCAGCGTGTGTGTGGTTTTAAAATTGGTTTGTTTTTGAAAAAGTGGGACTCAAGACAAATCACCCTAAGATGCACAAGCAACACTAGAACTAAGGTCACCTAGGTCCAGTCTCTAGACCGCTCCTAGACTTCCAAAGGACAAGCCGCAGGATAAATCCTCTACCGCCTCCGTTCTACCCTTGTAGCCAGGTGAGTGCCAGGTAAGTGGGAAGGAACTACGTCGTGGGCCTAATTAAAAACCACTAGCCTTTGACACACTTGACTAGGCACTACAAAAGTAATGCGGATAAACGATAGATTACCCACGACCTTCCTCTGTCCTTATTGAGCGCGACAGTCCTTAGAGTCTGGTCTAGATATTTTTTAAATTAATGAAGGGTTGATCTATATGCTCGGTTTGTGATTTGTGGGGCTTAGGAAGGGTGATGAAATCCCCACCTAATCTTGATTTGGTCTTTGCCCCTTAAAGTCCGTATTAAATATGCAAAACAAAACCAATCACAAAACTTTTGCAAAAAGATTTTTGAGCGGCGCAATTTTGCAAAGAATCCTGCAGAAAATAGATTTTATTGGATTTGAGGGGAGAGAGAAGGAGTTGAGAAAAATACCAGAGAAGATTGAAGCCCTAATTCCTCTAACCTGCCGCGATTCCGCCGCAGATAGGGTGCTTTTGCCGCGGTTCCGCCGCATGGCAGAGGGATCACTTGATGAAATTTTTTTGTATAGCCTTCTGTGCTCCTCTGGATCTCTAAAAATGTCTCTGTTCCCTGTTCTCCTTAATTCTGTGACTCCATATCTCCTTGCAAAAATTCACGCATGAATCGTTAAATATGCAATTTGCAGTTTTGTGTTAATAATGATATGACTCATCTAAGAATCCAACACAAATAGTAAAAATAAAAAATTACGCACGTATCCCCGGCAACGGCGCCATTCGAAAGAGTGTTTTTGTAGTTAACCGCAATCAATAACGGTGTCGCACGTAGCTAGACCGAGATGAGTATGGGTCGTCCTCTGGGAAACGTGGAACCTTTTACTTTTACTTTAAATGTGTTGAGAAAGAGAGGAGGAATAAAGAATTTTATAGAATGGTTTCTAGATCTACGTTAAACAAGAATGTAAAATATAGATCTAGATTATTTTAAAGATGTAGTAAATATAATAAGAAGGTTTGTAGGGTTCGTTGGGATTTAGTAGTCATTGACAATTAATTAAAAGTTACCCTTTTATCCTTTAATAGATTTAAAACTAGAACGACGGTGATGCGTGTAGATTAGGATTTCTGGAGGGAAAAGGAATACCACTCTTAACTCCTATCTCGACACGGAACTCCGTTCATATCTAGCCTTTACCAAAACAATCATTAATCTAATCTCTAATCGCGGTCGGAACTAGCAAAGAATTGATAGCGTGCCCGATTAGGATGTTAATGATTCTTTTGATAAAGTTCCTAAACTTTATAGGACTTAAAAGGGGTTTAGTTATTTTCATCATCCATTAGCCTACCCTAATCCTACGAACCCTAACAAGCGGAGAATTACTCGCGCATGTTGGGAGAAGAAGATGAGAAGACAGAGAGGGAAAACAAAATGTAAAATGCAAAAGAATTAAATAAAACAACTACCTTTATTAATCAACTTGAACAATCTACACTTTATTCCTTAGAAAATGATTACAAAAACTTGGTTTGCTTCTCGAACTCTTCCGAAGGAGGTAGATGAACAGTTGATGATCAGCCTGGATGCGTGAGCCGTCTTGGACTTCGTGATCTCTTCGGCTTGATAGCTTTTCCAAGAGGCTCTCGGTGCCCTTTTATAGTGCAAAGCCAGAATCTTCTTGTTGAAAACATGGTAAAATATAGCTTTGATTCACCCCACAAAATCTTGTCTTCCAACTCCTTAAGATTGCGGCGGATCCGTGGCCCAAGGAGGGGTTTGGCCGCGGATCCGCGCTCAATGGTGAGGATCTCTTCATCAAAATTCTTGGGCATGCTTCTTGTGACATGTGGCAATTTTAGGCACCTTTAAAATTCAGAAATCTTCTATCGGTTGCTTCCAGACTTGGTCTCCAAGTTTTGCTTCTTAATTTAGCAAGTTTTCTTCAACAAATTGATTTGTTTGATAAATTCTGCATAACAACTTGGAAAATTCTGCACAATAATCTCAAATAATATTTAGTAGGCTTATTTCTACTAGGATTTGGTCAATAGATTTATTTGCATACATTTTCCTACCAAATGCTAATTAAAATATATTAACACATGGAAAATGGTGTTTTAACACATAAACCCTCATATGTATAATATATTATATTAAAGTCCTTTTTTAATATGAAAATGGTAGGAAAAATGTAATACAAATGCGCAGTTTTATCAACTGAACAATAGCCAGTAGCCAGAATTCGAAGCATGTTATGGCTTCGGCTTCGGGTGTGTTTGTAATAGAGAACTGTATGTCAGTTAACCCTACTTCCTGGGTATTGGATACCGGATCAGGATCTCATATCTGTAATTCTTTACAAACTCTGAGAAACCGTAGGGTTATCAAGAAAGGTGGTATGACTCTCAGGGTTGCTAACGGAATGAGCATGCATGCTGAATCCATAGGGGAATATCATCTTGGACTGACAACTGGGCAGATATTGATCCTGCGTGACTGTTTTTATGTACCAGGTATGACTTGTAATATCATATCTGTATCCTTACTTTCTAAGTAAGGATATGATTTTACTTTTGTAAGCGATGTAGTAAACATCCACCTAAATCAAGTTCTGATTGGGTCGGGTACATTGAAAAACGGTATATACGTACTGAATCAAGTTCAGGTTTTCAGTGTCCAGAACACACCTAAAAGAAAGTCTCCGGAATTAAATCAGGCTTTCTTATGGTATTGTAGACTGGGTCACATTAACGAGACACGGTTGACTAAGTTACATAAAGAAGGATACTTGGATCCGTTCGAGTACCAGTCTTATGCCACTTGTGAATCTTGTTTCATGGGAAAGATGACAAAGACTCCGTTCACTGGACACGGAGAAAGAGCAAGCGAGCTCTTGGGACTCATACACAGTGATGTGTGTGGTCCAATGTCTACACATGCGCGAAGTGGTTATTCATACTTCATTACTTTCACAGATGATTTCTCTAGGTACGGACATGTCTTCTTGATGAAGCATAAATCCGAGGCCTTTGAGAAATTTCGGGAATACAAGAATGAAGTTGAAAAACAAACAGGCAAAAGTATCAAGACACTGAGATCTGATCGAGGTGGTGAATACTTGAGTGCCGAGTTTCTGGCCTTCTTAAAAGATAATGGAATTCTCTCTCAGCTTACTCCTCCATACACACCACAACACAACGGTGTATCGGAAAGGCGGAATCGAACCCTATTGGATATGGTTCGTTCCATGATGAGTAAGGCTGAGTTACCGCGGTCCTTCTGGGGTTATGCACTAGAATCAGCTGCATATCTTTTGAACAAGGTTCCCTCCAAGACTGTGCCTACCACACCATATCAGATATGGTGTGGGAAGAAACCCCAACTTCAATATTTGAAGATATGGGGATGTCCAGCTTTTGTAAAAAAGCAGTATGTGGACAAGCTCGAGGCATGCTCAGTACTGTGTAAGTTTGTAGGATACCCAAAGAACTCCAGGGGGTATTTTTTCTATTACGCAGAGGAACAAAAGGTTTTTGTTTCTCGTCATGCCCACTTTCTGGAACATCAGTTTTTAGAAAAGGAAACAAGTGGGAGCGTAGTAGAACTGGAAGAAATTCCAAAACCACAAGCTATTACTGAAAGCTTGGAAGAACCAGAAGGTTCGAAAGAACAAGACATTCCAGCGCCACTCCGCAGGAGTAGTAGGCAGTCTCATCCGTCCGAGAGATACTACGGTTTTCTCATAGACGGGGGTAAAGAGGATTGCGCCATGGATTATAGTGAGCCTACTAGCTTCCAGCAAGCCATTTAGAACGGTGACTCGGTAAAATGGCTGGATGCAATGTGGACCGAGATGGAGTCCATGTACACCAACAAAGTTTGGATTTTGGACTTTACTCAAGAAGGGGTAAAACCCGTAGGATGCAAATGGATCTTCAGAAAGAAGATTGGTGTAGATGGTCAGGTTGAAACCTATAAAGCTAGACTTGTTGCAAAGGATTTTCGTCAAAGACCTGGTTTGGACTATGACGAGACCTTTTCTCCAGTGGCTATGCTGAAATCCATTCGGATCTTTCTTGCCATTGCTGCTTTCCATGATTATGAAATCTGGCAGATGGACGTAAAGACGGCTTTCCTAAATGGAAATTTAGAAGAGTGCGTCTATATGGATCAGCCGGAGGGATTCATTCAGAGTGGGAGCAGCGGTAAAGTGTGCATGTTGCTCAAGTCCATCTATGGACTAAAGCAGGCATCGCGGAGTTGGAACATCTGCTTCGATGATACTGTCAAGGAATTCGACTTTATCAAAAACCCAGATGAACCATGCATTTACAGTAAGATTGTAGGGAGAACTGAGGTATTCCTCGTCTTGTACGTGGATGACATTCTCCTAATAGGAAATGATATTCCTATGCTACAGTCAGTCAAAGGATTCTTGTCGCAGAGATTCTCCATGAAGGACCTGGGCGATGCCAACTACATTCTGGAGATCCAGATCTATCGTGATAGATCTAAGAGGATGTTGGGACTTTCACAGTCCAGGTACATCGACACCATACTGAAAAGATTCAGTATGGAAGATTCCAAGCGTGGTAATTTACCGGCTTGTCACGGAATCACCCTCTCCAAAGAGATGTCTCCCAAGACTGATTTGGAAAGGGATCGCATGTCTATTATACCCTACGCTTCTGCGGTAGGCTCCATAATGTATGCGATGTTATGTACCAGACCAGATGTAGCATACGGATTGAGCGTTGTAAGCCGGTATCAGTCGGACCCAGGGGAGAAACACTGGATAGCGGTAAAGAACATTCTTAAGTACCTGAGAAGGACTAAGGAGATGTTCTTGGTGTATGGCGGAAAAGACCTCCAGATCGAGGCCTTTGCTGACTCCAGCTTCCAGAGTGACAAGGATGACTCCAAGTCCATGTCGGGTTTTGTCTTTACCCTCAATGGAAGGGCGGTTTGCTGGAAGAGTTCCAAGCAGGAGACCGTTGCTGACTCAACTATGGAAGCGGAGTACATAGCTGCTTGTGATGCAGCAAAGGAAGCTGTCTGGATGAAGAAGTTCCTCACGGAGCTTCAGGTGGTTCCTACCATTGTTGATCCAATACCGCTGTATTGCGACAACAACGGAGCTATAGCTTTAGCGAAGGAACCCAGGTCCCATCAGAAGTCTAGGCACATTTTGAGGCGGTACCACCTGATCAGGGAGATCGTAGATCGCCGGGAGATCGAGGTGAAGAGAGTAAATTCGGAGGATAACACTGCAGATCCACTCACGAAGGCCCTACCCCAGACTCAGTTCGAGCGGCTGATCGAGATGATAGGTCTTCGATACGCCAGTACATGGCCTTAGTGCAAGTGGGAGATTGTTAGTGTATATTCCCTAGAGGCCATTACAGTATCATACTAGCTTGTATATTACTTAATGGAAGCTTAGGATATTCACAGTTGTATAGACAATCTTGCTCAAAATGGTAGTATGCTACTTGGTTTGTCTCTATATCAATATGTGCATGTGTTTCTTTTAGTATATCGCTTATATACATATTAGTGGAGCCCTTAGGATCTTTGCCTGATTACCAGCGTTGTGATGGCAGTCACACTTGTGGGGGCTGGGTAATCTATAAGCACATCCTTATACAGGTCCCTAGTCGTAGGACTATCGAGACAAGGCATCGATACTCCGGAGTAGACTAGCGTATGCGCTTCTCATCCCAGCAGGGGAGGTGGTTTGTCCTACAGCCATCAGTACGTCGTACTGGAGATAGTATGCGGGTGCTCGTTGGGTTACGAGTACACTGGATAGGACTCGTCGGGAACTGTTGGTTGGTATTATACCTATCGTCAGTTATCAGTTCCCAGGTGACATGAGTACAGCTTAGTCCGCTGACTTGACACTGTCACTTCGCCTCGAGTGTGTTCCCACTGTACTTAGATTACTATCCTACCACGGCTCAAAGGAGTCGTGCAAATAGGTAGTAGTTGGGTGCAGTCCCGAAGCACTTGGAGGCAGTGACGGTTAGACAGGATTCGTCTCTCCCGGTATTGGGGGTTGACATCGCACTGTGTCTAGGAGAGCCATTACACGAGTAGTCCCTGGCCAGGGCAAGCGAGATATACTGGTAGGTTTCCAGTGTTATCTCAGGGTGTTCTGGGCTTCACTCCGACATGACTTGTTGCGCTATTAGGGGACTGACGTTTACCGCCCTCCTAGGCCCGCCATGCGATGTATCAGACGAACAGACCGGACTGTACGGAGATTGTCACATACAGGCTCAGTAGGAGTTCGGATGGGTTTACCTCATCGGCCTTCTTATCGACATCTACCTGGGGACTGTTACGTACAGCTAATGCCGCTTGCGGTCTGTGGTTAAACCCACTGCCAGTATAGTGTCGAGTCTTTAGAGTCCCACACAGAGTGTTTCCCTGCACTGAGCGAAACGTGTAGAGGCCGTATGGTTTTACGGCAGGGGCTGCGATCACTTACGTGCACTTGTGTGCGTATGCTGTTCGGGTAGGCAATACTAGTGGGCTTTGGTTTAACCCGGATCTTAGTATTGCACAGATGGATTTGTTTTGTCTTCTGTGCATTCACATTCTACGGAATGCGGATGCAGGTGTGTATGCACAGTTTTAAGGAGAGCAGAAGGAGGAGGTGCCTCATTAGGGTTTTGGCAGTTGGTTCGGCCAAAACCGTTATGTGGCAGGCTCATTAGGGTTTTGACAGTTGATTCGGTCAAAACCATTTTGAGGCGGACTCATTAGGGTTTTGGAAATTCGTTAGGTCAAAACCATTATGAGCCACGAACATTATTTTCTAATCCCTTTGAGTGATAATTATATGATGGCTAATTGCTTTGACCTTTTGACCACCTTGACCATTCTTGACATAGTTGACCCGTTGACCAAAGTTGACCATTGACCTTCATGAGAGGTCTACACTCTTCTTTGGTTTTCTTTTTCTTTTTCTTTTTGGTTTATGAAAATGGTCAATTCAATTAGTAGCCATCAACTTTATCATGAAAGGATGGGTAATGATGATAGTTTTGCATTATTGCAACCATGGTTCATTTATTTAGCTCATAATTCATTTCTCATTCTCTTTCTTGCTCTTGCTCATGAGAAGAAAAGAAATGCTCCATGGTTGCTAGCTCCCCTTTCTTCCTCCTCTTGATTTCTTCTTTTGATCTCATGTGTTGAGAGAAAAAGATCCCACAAAGACAAACACTTTCATATATCTCTACTACACAACCTAGGGCATCTAGACTAGCGATCTCATTGCCCTAGTTGCCTCGGCTCGTGGTGGAGCTCGATGTACAACTCTCGGGTGGATCGTCTTCGACTCAAGAAGGCCGCGGAGGTGACCAAGATCCGGATCGTTCCTTGGAGCTTGGATGGACGAGCGGGACAGCGGAATGAAGACCCGAAGGATCGGTTTCGTGAGGTATAATTTCTACGGCGTAGTAGTTAACACCTCTAGTAGTTTGCTAGTTTCTAGTTTAGCAAAGATCCGGCTTTTAGTCCATGTTGCCTTTGAGCTAAATAATTGTTTTTCGCCGTTTCCGCCTCCCCGTAAGAACCGGGGTGAGCAACGTGGACTTACAAAATGAGGTCAAATCCATCAAGATTCGTGAGAAAATATGGGTACGTCGAACTTGGTAAACCAGACATTGAAAATGAAAGCATAACGGTTTCTTGCAAGGTCGGACCGAGGATGGAGGGAAGTGATTGAGGAAGGTTATCGGTTAAAGGTTCATGAGGGTGTGCGCAGTCAATGAAAGGGATAGAATGAATTAGGAAATCCGACTCCTCAGGTAAAACTGCTTCATCCTCAATAATTTCTCAATACTCTCCTCAAAATTTTACTTATTCATGCAATTCTCATAAAAATCAAGACGCATATGAAGTTCGGGAGAAACATTTAATGACTCGGGATGATGAATTGGAGAGAGAAACTCATCCAAATCTGTGGTTTCATCATCCAAAATATTCCCAGCGTCGATATCCTCAATCAAGTGAAAATCAATTTTCATAGACACCTCATCAAAAGCATGGATATTAATCAATTCAGGTTCTAGAGTGGAGGTGTAGAGGTCAAAAGAATTGGTGATGGTTTCACTCGAAAGGGACCCTTCACAATCAGGTAAATCAAACACTACACAGTCGCACAACTCATTACTCATTCTATCTTCAATTAATGAATCACGTGGGACACTCGATAGACATTCAAAACCGGAGTTGTGGGATTCAATTGGGGATGGGTAGGTTTGATTTGGAAGGGTGTACAACTGTTAGCATGACGCTACCATAAAGTCTTCCAATGACTGTTCCAGACTAGACCTGGGTTGTGACGGGGTTTCAATAAAAGATTCAAAGTTGTTTGGATACGTAAAACTCCCAAATGGCTGTGTAGCAGCAATGTCTAGGGAAGGTGCAAAAGTTGGGCAGGAATGGTAGGAATTGAATGGTTGGACAGGAGTAAGATCAATATTTGGATAAGAAGCTGAATAGAATTGTTGATCCAAAGAATTCGCAGTGGTGTAAGGAATGAAAGATCGGTTAAGAGATTGTTCAATATGTTCAGCAATAGACATGGGTTTGGGAGTTACAACAGGACTCGAAAAGGAGTATCAACGTAAGAAGGTAGTGAAGGTTGAAATGGTTGATATAATATGGATTGCGGAGTCCAACTGGTTGTCCTAGACGCGTTTATTCGATCTTTCAAAGAAATTTTGGGCATGGAAGGGTCGTTCGAAATTCGACCAAAACAAGAAGCGTAGGAAGTAATATCTGGTTGAGGGTACCAAAGTTCGGTAATAGTTTTGCGATGTGGGGTACCCATGATATGATGAGAGAAAGGAGAAGAAAAAGAATATGATTTTTATTTTATTTTATTTTATTTTTATTTTTATTTTTTTGTTTTTAAAAAAAAATTGTTTGTTTTTAGAGTTTTGAAATTTTTAAAAGTGTTTTTTTTTAAAAAGAGTTTTTGCAAAATTTGTACGGAACTACGGCACAATTTCAAACAACCACAGTTTAAACATGCACAATCAAACCTAGAGCTAGGGTCTCCTAAGTCAACTAGACTGCTCCTAACTGTTCCAAAGCGACAAGTTGTGAGATATCTCTCAAATCGCCTCTTCACCGCCAATTATGGCCAGGTAAGCACAAATGAAGAAAGGAGTGATCCGCTCATAAATCACCGTGAGACGGGACTTTTAAAGTTACCTTTCTCACTTGTCTAGCCTAGGCACCACAAAATCAGGTTTAGATAAACGACTGAATGCCCACAACCTTCCTTTGTCCTAATGAGCGCGACAGTTCTTAATTGGCTGAGTCTAGATATTTTTTAATTAGCTCAAGGGTGATGCATATGCTTTTAGTGATTTTTAGGGTCTTAAGAAGGGTAATGAAATCCCCACCCAATCTTGATTAGTGTTATAGCACCTTAAAAGTCTGTATTAACTATGCAAAGCAGTTAACACACCAAAAATCTAAAACACTTGCAAATTTTTTTTTATTTGGCAGCGCAAAGAATCCTGCATAAAAATGATTTATTGGAGAGGAAGAAAGATTTTGCGCAAAGAACCCTGCAGGAAAAATTTTCAGTGGAGATCAGGGTAGGAGAGGGGACAAAAAATACTTACAGAAAATTTTGGGGTGCTGACGTCAGCAATTGACCGCGGAACCGCGGTCAAACTACTTCTTATGGCGCGTTTCCGCGGCAGTTTGGTTAGTTTGGATTTCCAATATTTTCTTGTTTGCTGTTATGGTTCTCCTCTGTCTGTTCAGATCCTCTGTTTCTTGATTTGTTCACTAGGGTTGCTCCAGATCTGAATCAGTGTTTGCTCCAAGCCTGCACACTTGCACAAAAACCTTTCAAAAATAACAAGATGATTTTTTTTTTCATTTTTGGTTTTTAAAGTTTTTTTCAATTTTTATAATTTTTAAATTTATTATTATTATTATTAACCCGAAATTACACAAAGAAAGAGACTATCGTCTCCCCGGCAACGGCGCCATTTGATTGTTTGCGATTTTGCGTACATGCGTTTTATAAAAATTAAAAATATACCGCAATCAAGATGGTGTCGCTTGGTAGCTAGCCGGTTGAGTACGGGTCAGTCCACAGGGAAATGGTGTTCTCTCTTTAAGTTCTAACGAGTTAAGTCCTATTTTTGGTAGGTTTTGATTTAAAAATGTAAGATTGAAATTAATTTAATTTAAAGTCTTGCTAGGATTAGGATTAGGTTGGTTTGGAAAAGGAATTCTACTCACTGCTTTCTTTGCCCTAGTTAAGAACATAGGTGTTAGGGTAATGGTCAACAAAGGGGATTAGCACGACTAGGAAGAAACGTAGTTTCTTTCTTTTGGTCCTTGTCCGTCCTTTCTTGGCTCTTAGCCCTAACCTCTATGTAAATCAACCTCAACCGGTCTAACTAGGGAATCACCGCTATCTCGTAAGATAGGGTGCCATAGTGAGCGGTGTGTGGTTAATTTAAATAGAGTCCTAATTAATTAATTTATACGAGCAATGAAAGGAATGAGAGAGATTTCCAACTCTCAAGCCTTCCCTATCCTAACCCTAACAAGTGAGGAATTACTCACTCATTAGGAAAGTTACGATGAAATTCATTTTTATAATTTTTTCTTTTTAATAAACTAATTAACTTGCAGATAAATAAAGACAGATAAAAAATTGCAGAAAAAAAAATTTCAATTAAGAAGAATGCAAGATAAAATGAAAAACACT
This sequence comes from Agapanthus africanus, assembly GCA_030015575.1. Classification (NCBI taxonomy): domain Eukaryota; kingdom Viridiplantae; phylum Streptophyta; class Magnoliopsida; order Asparagales; family Amaryllidaceae; genus Agapanthus; species Agapanthus africanus. The sequence goes on from JASDDO010000001.1 coordinate 164,661,508, forward strand.
TACTTTTATTGATGACCTCTTCAACGATTACAAGGAAAGAAAATTTGAATCTAGAAAAATAAAAAGAGGCACACCAAAAAGAGGCACACTAAGAAAGGCCTTGAGCTCTCCTATTTATAGATAGGAAAAACCCTTAGGTTTACATTCTGATCCATACATGAAATTACAAAACAACCCTAAAAACTGAGGCAAAGCACCGACACCCCACCGACACGTGCAGAGTACGGCCACAGAACCGCGGCAGAATAGCCTGTTTGGCCGCGGATCCGCGGCCATTTGGTGGGCTCATGGACCCACTTCTTTAGAGTTTCTTCAAGTTGCTTTTATCTTCTGTTTTCTTCACTTGGTCTCTCAGAATCTCTTCAATTCACTTCCAGATATTTAACAGTGGACTTTTGCTTTGAGCTCCGCGTTTGTAGTCTTGGATCTTGTGCTGCCCTTGTGCTTTGCGCATTGAAATGCTCAATGTTTTTCCATTTGTTCCTTGAACTGGTAGGCGGAATTATACGGATAGTATGCGGAAACACGTATTTCTCTGTTTGTTGGTCGTAGTCCCACATTTGTAGCGACTTTTCATGAATTTCACTGTAAAGAGGTGAGAACCTGTAACCTGCAATTATTTAGCAGACATAGATCAAAAGTACCTACTTACATGCAATGTGACTAAGAATGGGCGATATAAAAATGCAAAAATCTGATATGAACACACACCAAGTGACCTAGTTGCCTCAACTTGGAGGTTAAGCTCAAGATTGCAACTCTCGAGTGGATCTTCTTCGACTTCGACAAGCCGATGAGAAGGTGCTATCCATTTCCACTTCAAGGAGCTCGCGAGGTGAAGGAGGACAGCGAGAAGACAAGAAGGACATGGTACTATCAGGTATAATATTCATCCGAGTAGTTAAACCTCATATAGTTTGCTAGCTAGGGTTTTATGTTCGATCTTTGCTTAAAGTCGGTGTTGCGAAGCCCGTAAAAATCATTTTTTTTCTAATTCTGCCTCCCCGCGAACACGTGGCGTGTGCAACATTGACTAACAGTGGTATCAGAGCCTCTCATAAACCCTAGATAGCTTGTAACGATGTTACAATTCCGCCGTTTTTGTCGCGGAAAAATTGTCTACAAAAACAGTTTTCAAAAGTGAAGTTTTGAATTGTTTGCACACCCCGCGGGCTCACGGTTTGAACCGAGAAGTCGCGGGGTGAAGCGTGCACACCCCGGGGACACCTCGGGGGGCCAACGGCCGAGACCCCCCCAAGCCCACCACTTGGTGGCCTTGGGGGTTGGTGACCCGAGAGCACCAAGAATTGGTGCTCTCGGGTCTGCCTCCCTTTGGGGGTTACCTTGTTGTGGCCCCTGTTAGTGTATATGCCCTAGGGGCCATTATTGTATCATACTAGATTGTATATTACTTAATGGAAGCTTGGGATATTCACAGTTATATATACAGTCTTGCTAAAAATGGTAGTATGCTACTTGGTTTGTGTCTACTTTAATATGTGCATATGTTTCTTGTAACGTATCACTTATACATATTAGTAGAGCACATAGGATCTTTGCTTGATTACCAGCGTCATGATGGCAGTCACACTACTGGGGGCTGGGTAGTCTGTAAGCAACATCCTATACAGGTCTTTGGTCGTTGGATTATCGAGATAGGGCATTGATATTCCGGAGTAGACTAAGTGTGTACGCTTCTCATCCCAGTTGGGGAGATGGACTATCCCACAGCCATCAGTACGTCGTACTGGAGATAGTATGCAGGTGCTCGTTAGGTTACGGGTACACCGGACAGGACTCGCAGGGGAACTGAATGGTTGGTATTATACCCGTCGTCAGTTAACAGTTCCCAGATGACATGAGTACAGCATAGTCCGCAGACTTGACACTGCTACTTCGCCTCGAATGTGTCCAACTGTTATTAGATTGCTACCCTACAACGGCTCAAAGGAGTCATGCAAACAGGTAGCAGTTGGGTGCAGTCCCGAGCACTTGGAGGCAGTAGTGGTTTGATAGGATTCGTCTCTCCCGGTATTGGGAGATGATATCGCGCTGTGTCAGAGAGCCATTACGCAAAGTTCCTGGCCAGGGCAAGCGAGATATACTGGTAGGTTCCAGTAGCTTCTCAGGGTGTAATGGGCTTCGCTCCGACACAACTTATACAGCTATTAGGGGACTGATGTTTGCCGCCCCTAGGCTTGATATGCGATAGTCTTAGACGAACAGACCGGACTGTACGGAGATTGTCACATCAGGCTCAGTGGGAGTTCGGATGAGTTTCTTCATCGGCCTTCTTATCGACATCTACCTGGGGACCGTTATGTACAGCTAGTGCCGCTTGCGGTCTGTGGTTAAACCTACTGCCAGCGTAGTGTCGAGTCTTTAGAGTCCCACACAGAGAGTTTCCCTGCTCAAGGCGAAACGATATAGAGGTCGTATGGTTTTACGACAAGGGTTCGGACGCATACGTGTGTTTACACACATGCGACTTTTCAGACAGTTTTTACTAGCCGGCTTTGGTTTAAGCCAGATTCTAGTATCAGGTTATTAGATTTATACAGTCTAAAGTTTTTCCGTGTTTTCACGGATTGGAGAGGCGTTCTCGTAATTTTTCGGGAAGCTTCTAGAAGTATGGTGACTTGGGGGGGTAAGGTGGCATTGCATTAAATGAGATTAGTGACTCATTTGTGTGATTCATCCATGTCATTAATGCATCATAAATGCTTAATGACTCAAGAAGATGAATCACTCATAGATATTTATGAAGCATGGTTGTTAATTCTATTATTTCATTTTTGATAAATAAATAATGCTTCAGATATATTATGATACATCATTATCTCATTTCATTATCATCTTCACCTTCTCTCTCCTCAAGCTCACTCTCTCTTCAAACCCTAACCCTAACCTCTCATGTGTTGAGATCAAGGGTTAGCTAGACTAATACATCCATAATCTCACTCTATATCCCCTAGGTAGCTTAGATTAGCACTTTAAGCAACCTAGTTATCTCAAGTTAGAGATAAAGCTTGGCGTAGGAGCTCTCGGGTGGATCATCTTTGATTCGAGGAGGCCGTTGAGGTGCCGATGTTCCAAGGAGCCTACGAGGAGTGGAGGACCGCAATGAAGACCCGAAGGACAAGTAACGTGAGGTATAACTTCTTATCCGAGTAGTTAAACCTCTAGCATATAGTTAGTAATGGTTTAGATAACGATTCATGCGCTCAAGTCCGTGTTACGAAGCTTTGATAATCGTTTTTCATATATTCCGCCTCCCCGCAAGTTCGTGGGGTGCGTGACATGGACTTACAGCCACCAAGTGTGGGTATCCCCCCCCTGAGGCCCTCCATTCGACAATAATTCATGTGTCTGCGCCTCCGCGAAGATTCGGGCGGGTTTCCAGTTCGTTTCGACTCCCGGATTGGCTCAAAACTATCGGTTTTGGAACTTTAGCTCATTGGATTTTCAAGTCTTGGAAATTGTTTAAGTTTTCTAATTGCGCGCGGAATTCTAATGTCATAGTTACTTTTCGAGCTTTGTGATGTATATATGTGTTTGGAAACGTCGACTAATTGCTATACGTCGATTAGTCGGGGTTGCACATATCTGTGATGTTGTTGTGATGGTTTGTGTATATTGTTAGTTGTATGTATGCCCTAGAGGCCAGTATTGTACAGATGATGTATATTATATTGGATGCTTGGACATATATAAAGAAGACTTTCTTGCTCGATATGATAGTATGCTATCTGGTTGCTTTTTACCTTAACATGTATACTTGTCTCTTTATACTGTCTTATAGTTACATGTTGGTAAATCCCTTAGGATGTGTACTTGACTACCTGGACTATGATGCAGATCATGGTAGTGGGGGCATGGTAGTCCATAAGTACATCCTTCAAGGTCCCTAGTTGTGGGTATATCGAGACGGGGCATCGATATACCACAGTAGACTAGCGTATACGCTTTTCGACCCATGAGATGGGCAATGGATGATCCCATTGTTGGAGATAGTGCCCTCAGAGTCAATTATTAGGTCACAGGTACGTGATTGTAATGATTGAGGGAGGACCTATCCCGGTAGGACAGTCTTACTCGAGATGATAGTATGCTATCTGGTTTACCTTTATCATCGTGTACTGTTTTAAGTGACATGACACGTCGCTATTACACGTTGATAGAGCCCCTAGGATTCTTGCTTGACCACCAGCAGTATGAGGGCGATCATATAAGTGGGAGCTGGGGGTCTACAAGCATATCCTTAAAAGGTCCCTAGTCGTAGGAGTTTCGAGACCGGGCATCGATACTCCATTAGTAGACTAGTGTATACAGTCGAGACCCCGACGAGGGGCGGTGGCCGGTCTCACAAGCCACTGGTGTCAGTTGGATCACCTAAGATGTATACAGGTGCTCATTGGGTTATGAGTACACCGGACAGGACTCGCCGGGAACATGCTAGTTGGTCATATACCAGACGTCAGATGGCAGTTCCCTGGTGACATGTGTGCAGGTTAGTTCATCGACCTGGGGATCGTCATTTGTCTCGTGTGAGTTCCCACTGTACTTTGATTACTACCCTACCACGGCTCAAAGGAGTCGTGCAAACAGGTTTTAGTTGGGTACAGTCCCGAGCCACATGGAGGCAGTGAGCGTATCTTCAGGGGTTCGTCTCTCCCGGTATTGGGGGTGAGGTCGTGCTGTGTCTAGGAGAGCCATTACACAAAGTCCTTGGCCAAGGCAAGGAGATTTACTGGTAGGTATTCCAGTAGTATCTCAGGGTGTTCTGGGCTACACTCCGACACGACTTGTACCGCTTTTGGGGGTCTGACTTTTACCAACCCCCTAGGCCCGCCATGCGATACTCATAGACGAACGGACCGGACTGCACGGATATTGTCACTGACAGGCTCAGTTGGGTGTCGGGGTGAGCTTCCTCATCGACGTCCCATTTGGTCAGTACCTGGTAGCCCGTCACGTATTGGCTTATACCTCTGACGTGCTAGTGGTTAAATCCACAACCAAGGTGTTGACGAGTCTTTAGAGTCCCCCACATTCAGTTACTCAGCTTTCGGGCGAAAGGTTGTAGAGGCCGTATGGAGATATGGCAAGGTCCGATCAGATACGTGCGGTATTGCACGGATCAGGATCGGACAGTTTGTACTATAGGCCGTATGGTTATATGGCAGGGTTCGATCAGATACGTGCGGTATTGCACGGATCAGGATTGAACAGATATTACTAGCCGGTTTTGGTATAAGCCGGATTCTAGTATAGTACAGTGGAGATTTTGTCTCATTGCATTTGTATTTCGGTCGAAATACAGATGCGGGTGTGTATGCACAGTATCGGGGTTTTCCTGTAATTTATTACGGGACCAGTTTTCTGGAGTTGCCAGTTTGCTTTCCGTTTCGGCCAATTTCCATTGTTCCGTTCATTGGCCGAAGATTGGTGGAGGAGGGCTTATTTGCATTGTTGCAAATAGGCATTTGTGGAGGGGGTCTTTGCATCTTTGTTTTATCATGATAGCCTCTCATTGACCTTGACTTCTAGCTTCATGATTGCTTGACTTTTAGTGATCATCATGGTTGTTGATGATGAGTTTGGTGATGATGGTTGGATGAGTGTTGGTTTTGCTTGTGATCATTTCTTGATATCATGAGCTTTTCTCTCTCCCTTGCATTATGGTGGTGATTTTTTTTGGTGGGGCAATTTTTTTGGTTCTCTTCATTCTCCAAAAAAAATCACACAAGAACCCTCTCCAAAAGTTCCTCTCTTTTCCTCCACAAAATGGCACAACTCCATAACCCCAAATGAGACTTCTTCTACTACACATTCTACAACGAACCTTGGGCACGTCGAGTAGCCGGCTTCGTGCCCGAGTTGCCTCGGCATTGAGGTGGGAGCCCGTAAACGAAGAAGGCGATGTGGTGCACTTCCGGCGACGAGGAGGAGACGGGACTTTTCCGCAGGAGATCGGGACCATGACGAGAAGACCGGAGGACTTGGATCGTCGGTATATCTCTATTCCCTTTCTTGTAGATAGCTTAGACTAGTTAATGGTTCGATCCGGAGTTTAGTGCGCGGTGGTGCCGGTTTGCAAAGTCCGCAAAATTTTAGTTATTCACCGCTTCCGCATTCCGGCGTCGGATTGACGGCCGGGGCGCCGCCGTGCACTTACACCCATATCCATTGGTGTTTGACATCAGAGATGGTATACGGGTGCTCAGTGGAGACTGGGTACACTGGACGGACTTGCCGAGAACACCCAGATGGTATTATACCTTACGTCAGATGGCAGTTCTCTGGTGACACTTGTGCAGGTTAGTCTGTAGACCCGAGATCGTCATAGAGTCTTGTGTGATTCCCACTGTGCTTTGATTTTCCACCTTACCACGTCCATGAGGGCATGCAAAACGGTGGTTTTTAGGTACAGTCCCGAGTCACATGGAGGCAATGAGCGATAGGAGGGATTTCGTCTCTCCCGGTATTGGGGGTTGATGTTGCGCTGTGCTCGATTGGCCGTAACAGGGAAGTCCCTGGCCAGGGCTGATTAGAGATTTACTGGTAAGTGTTACCAGTAGTTTCTCGACCCATTATGAGCCTCACATCGGCATGATTTATCGGTTATTGGGGTCTGACGTTTACCACCCCTAGACTTGATATGCGATATATCAGACGAGGAGGCCGGACTGTACGGGAAGTGTTACCGGCAGGCTTTTTACAGGAGTTGGAGCGGGCTTGCTTGCTAATCTTCTGATCACTCAATACCCAGATAGCCGTTACGTCCAGCTAGTACCGCTGACGGCTTGTGGGTGCTTGATGTGATCATCACCGACTGCCGGCGTATTGACGAGTCTTTAGAGTCCTACATAGAGGTTTTTCTGGCTCAGGCAAAACGAAATAGGAGCACGTATGTGATATGTGCGGGACCGAGAATAATGCGTGTATGTGATACCGTATTTTATTCTCGCAACTTTTTGTATCGGTCGGTTATATATGATATGACCGGGTTATCGAATCAAGTGTTGATTCGATAAGTCGATACGATGAATGTTAGTCGGTTATATGAGATATGACTGGATTATTAAGTCAAGTGTTGATTTAATAATTAAGTGTATAATTGTATATTAGATATACTAGTTTACATTTACTAACACATGTTCACTTAGGGTTTTTTCTCACATGTACACATTTTTACTATATATGATATATATGAAAATGTGTTGTATTTTTGTATCATGGTTGATGATACACTATACATGGGTGTATGAGACTTACACTATGCTAATTTTTAGTTAGGGTTTTTAATATCTAAAGTAATTATAAAATCAAGTGGAGGATTAGAAAATGCATGAAGCTTGTGGAAGATTGTGGATGCATTGACTAATTCAACTAGGTTTTGTTTTTACTATGGATATTTCTTAACCCAACCATAAAGATTAGCCTAGGGTTAAGTCTCTACAAGGGTTAGTATATGATACTCACTCACCATGGTTAGACTTCTCACTTGATCATTATCCTTTCCTCTTTCTTTTGTTCATCTTCTTCATTGAATAAAAGAGAAAGCAAACTAGGGTTTTGAAAAGAGAGCAAAAGATTATGAGATATAAAATTCTAAAGAGAACCCGCTTCCTATTTCTCCATCCTCTACTAGATTAGCACTTTAGTATAGGGTGTTTGCTTCACTGATTCTCAAGTTAGTGAAGTAGAAGCTTGAGTCAGAATTCCCTCGACGTAGATCATCTTCGGCCTCGGAGACTTCAAGCCTGGTCGCACCTTACGCCTCGTGAAGCCATGCAAGGGTCCGGGAGAACCACGATCGCAGCGAAGGGACTTCATCAAGGAGCTAAAGAAGTGGAGAAACGATCTACAAAGGTTGTATTTCGTATCCCTTTAGAGTAAAGTTGTTTACTTGCTTATTGTTTCGCCTAAACTCTAGTATACGATCTTGCTTAGCGTTATTCGGCATATAAAATTTTAATTTTGGCATGGTCGATGCCTTGTAGAGCCTTGTTAGTGTGCCTAGTAACCCTACAGTGGTATCAAAGCCTAGCTAGAGTATTAGGCGATGTGTTAACGAAGTTAAAACTCTGAACAAACCCGAATACGTCGATTTAAACCCCTCTCTGGACAATTTTTAAAATCTGGGATTTTTCTGAATTAAAAATACCTGAAAAATTCAGTAGGGAAATATAAGAATTGTGGTTAAAAACGACAGCCTATTCCGTACATTCCACCGCGGAACAGCGGCAATGCCCTGCTTGGGCCGCGGTTCCGCGGCCGTACAGAGGAGATAAGCCATCATTTTTACACTGTAATTTCTATTTCTATAATTTATTTTTTCTGGGTATTTTTAAAACTTACTCAAGTGTTGAGTATTTTGGGGTTTATTTTGTAATCATCGATTCGATCGGGAATTTTAAATTCGTTATTCTGTTATTCCGGATAATTTAGAAAGTATTAAAATGTTCGAACGGATATCCTTAACTCAATTTTTCCCGGCACGAAAAAGTTTCAAGTGTTGAATTTTTACCGAGTTTGAATCTTTCGGAAAAACGTGCATGTGATGTGATGGACCCTCTAGAAGACAACAAAGCTTAACTCGATTATGTGACCGTCTTGAACTGCCCTTTGAACCTTAGGGTTTGGGGCAGTACGGCGTGCCACATGTGAGGCGTTGGCTTGACCCTTCTACGGCTGGACCGTTGCTACTGTGACGTATTCTGGAATTTTTGAACTCCGCTCAAGTGTTGAGCTATTTTGAAAATCTTGGGTGTTTGATGATCTGTTCGGAAAGTTTAATACAGTCTATTTATCTGGAATGTGATACAATATGTGGAATTCATACCGTTACGCATGAAATGCGAAATATGTGATATTTTGGATTTACGATGTCTAAAAAGATTATGGATTCCAAATGTTGTAATTTTACACTTTCTTTTCTACAACCGTAAGTATAATATGTGATATCGCCGGTTTCGTTGCTATATGTCAACGACAATTGGGATGCGCATATTTACTTACGTTGATGACATGTGATGTTCTGTGTTGCTGGATATGTTATATTGGATCGTCGCGTTCTTAATAGCCGGGGGGTTTTATGTGAGATGAGAGTTTTTATTTTCATTCATGTAAATTAAATGTATGTAATATTCTTTTATTGGGGCACTTCCAGGTCAAGGTTGATGTCACCATTTGTATATTATTTACTTTTCCGCACTAGGATAGACCCAAGGAGGGGAGCACAAGTAACCGGGTTCTAAGGTCCAGTAGGAGACCAACTCGAGGAGTCGAGTCCGGGTCTCCTAACCCTAGAATTGGAAGGGTTGCTTGCCGCTCTCGTAGGGGTCTAGGGGTGTGGGTTTGGCTATTCATCGCAACCGTGGAATCCGTGTTTTATAGAAACTCAAAATAAAACACGGACGTCCTAGTATATCCAATGTTTCATATATTTCTTCTGCTGCGATATCTGTGATGCGATCATTTGATGTTCTGTGATAAATATTGTATATAGTATATATGATATAATATATAGACGTTACTTATGTTTTACACCCGCGCTAGCCCTGCCCTACTCTGCCGTTAGTTACCTAACCTAACGGTGCACGAGGGGACATCGAGGCGAATGCGGATGGCATAAGTGTACGTCGTATTTATCTGTGATGTTTAGGTGATTTAAATGATGGGACTTCATTAATGTGATTAATGAAAGAAAAGAAACCTAAAAGATGTTGTAGAATCAATTTTTTCAAAAAGGGTAGCTACAGTTTTGCTTTGCATAGAGGTATATATGATATATCCTGCACCTTATTCGATGGGGAAAGAGCCGAGATCCCTTCACCAGGAGTGATCTCTTTAGCAAAACTGGCAGATGCTACAACATTCGGTTTGACTTTTGAATGCTTTTGGAGTTTTGCTTTGCATAGTGATGTATATGATATATCCTGCACCTTATTCCATAAGGAAAGAGCCGAGATCCCTTCACCGGGAGTGACCTCTTTAGCAAAACTAATAAAAGCCTCAAAATCAATCCATTTCAAAATTCACATGATTCTACGACGATATCAAGTTCATTACGCAATAGGTTTTCAGAAAAACCTTTCGTAGCCCTCCGTCATTTCAGATAAGTCCTGCTTAGTATTCGTGCTGCGTTTGTTGACCTTGTCAAGGCGTAGTGTGCGGTAGCTGACCAGTATTTATCTATTTATGCATGTGATGCAGATTGTTTTAGGGTAGTCGTACGGCCTTGTTGACCTTGTCAAGGGTCGTGCGGGTGGGTTTAATTCAATCAAGAAATGACGGGTTGAACTTGACTTACGGTCTATGGTTTGTTGACCTTGTCAAGGTCATAGATCGTTTGGGGCAAAATATTATCGGGAATTTCAAGTGTTGAAATTTGCAATGAGATTGCATACCTTCTATGAGATAGTTGGATCCCGATACCCACTGCGAGTAATTGTTACTCCTAGGAGATTTTACACAGGACAATTAGCCAATCAAGTAGGTGTCTAGAAAGGTGTCAACGGGGTTACGCCTCTGGGAAAATGAGGTTTACTTTAATTAGGTCCGTGCGAAAGCACGGGCAACCTCCCTCAAAGTACCAACACTGGCCTGGCTGAAAGATTGGCGAAATTGTAGGGTGTAATTAAACCCGGCTAGTCTTTCCTTTTAGGGTTTGAAGGAAGATTTGATAAAACCAGTGGGAGCCATCCTGATTAAATAAAATAATAACCAATCTGATCTTGCAAGAGCATACGCTAAAGTGTTTTCTTCTCTCTCTCTCCAGGTAGCGACCATATCATGCCTTAATAAAGATAATAATATGGATGTATTGACCGAACCCGCATGTTATACTGTGCTGGGGAACGTTGGTCCCGTTCTTTCTTATAAGAGTTATAGGACTTAACAGGATATAGGGGAATACCAGGATTCTCATGCCACCCGAATGAAGAAAGTACATGTTGATGCATTTTCTTCGGGTGTGTTCGTTATAGAGAACTGTTTCTCCATTTCCTCTACGTCCTGGGTATTAGATACCGGGTCAGGATCCCATATATGTAATCAGTTACATGGGCTTAGGAAAGGTAGAGAACTTGGAGAAGGTGATAAAGACATAAGGGTTGGAAATGGTGCAATTGTTGCAGCTAAAACTGTCGGGGAATATCACCTTGTATTGCCAACTGGTAATACATTGATTTTGAACGAATGCTATTTCATGCCGAACCTGATATGCAACATTATATCGGTTTCTTTGTTGAGTAAAGAGGGATATAATTTTGTATTACAGGATAATGTTATGAACATTTTTCTTAACCAAAAGTTGGTTGGATCAGGCACGTTGTGCAATGGCATTTATGTTCTAAATCAATCAACGGTTCTGAGTATAACAAATGCACACAAGATGAAGAGTTCAGAATTGAACAAATCCTTCTTGTGGTATTGTAGACTGGATCACATCAATGCGACACGACTAGCTAAGTTGCATAAAGATGGATATTTGAATCCGTTTGAATTTTCATCTTATGACACTTGCCAGTCATGTCTCAAAGGTAAGATGACCAAAACTCCGTTTACGGGATACGGAGAGAGAGTTACGGAACTCTTGGGACTAGTACATAGTGATGTATGCGGCCCCATGTCTACACATGCCAGGAATGGTTCTGCGTACTTCATTATATTCACTGACGATCTCTCTAGATTCAGATATGTGTTCCTGATGAAACACAAATCAGAAGCTTTTGAGAAATTTAGAGAATATAAACAAGAAGTCGAGAACCAAACCGGGAAAAGTATTAAAATCCTACGATCTGATCGAGGAGGTGAATACTTGAGCAATGAATTCCTGGACTTCCTAAAAGAGAATGGGATTATCTCTCAGCTGACTCTCCATATACACCACAGCACAACGGTGTATCGGAACAGAGGAACCGCACCCTATTAGATATGGTGCGCTCTATGATGAGCACAGCTGAGTTACCTATTTCCTTCTGGGGGTATGCACTGGAGACAGCAGCATACCTATTGAATTAAGTTCCATCTAAATCTGTACCTACCACACCATATGAGATATGGAGTGCGAAGAGACCATATCTTAAACGAGTTAAGATATGGGGTTGTCCGGCCTATGTCAAAAGACAAAATCCGGACAAACTCGAGGCACGGTCAGTTCTTTGCAAGTTTGTGGGATATCCAAAGAATTCATATGGATATTTTTTCTACCATAGTGAGGAACAAAAGGTGTTTATTGCTCAACATGCCACCTTTTTAGAAAAGGAATTTCTTGTAAAAGAAATTAGTGGCAAAGTGGTAGAGCTGGAAGAGGTTCCAGATACACAAACTGTAACTGAAGATTTAGTGGAACCAGAGGATTCGGTAGTTCCCAACGAACCTCAGCCTCTCCGCCGATCTAGTAGGGTTCCTCACCCACCTGAGAGATACTACGGTTTTCTCGTAGATGGTGGGAGCGAGGATTGCATCATGGTTGATGATGACCCAACTAGTTTCGAGCAGACCATCATGAGTGGGGACTCAGTGAAATAGCTGGATGCAATGCGGTCTGAGATGGAATCCATGTACACCAACAAAGTATGGACTTTGGAAGATGCTCCTGAAGGGGTAAAGCCCATTGGAAGCAAGTGGATCTTCAAGAAAAAACTTGGTGTAGATGGGAAAGTGGAGACTTTCAAAGCTAGACTTGTTGCAAAGGGTTTTCGTCAAAGACCAGGTGTGGACTATGAAGAAACCTTTTCTCCAGTGGCTATGGTTAAATCCATCCGGATCATGCTTGCCATCGCTGCATATCATGACTATGAAATCTGGCAAATGGATGTTAAGTCCGCCTTTCTAAACGGTGATTTAGAAGAGTGCGTGTACATGACTCAGCTGGAGGGCTTCGTAGATAGTGGGAGCAGCGGGAAGGTGTGCAAGCTGCTTAAATCCATTTATGGATTAAAGCAAGCATCGCGAAGTTGGAACATCTGCTTTGACGTCGTTATCAAAGAGTTTGATTTCGTCAAAAACGTAGATGAACCTTGTATCTACAAGAAGATGGCAGAGAGTAAGGTTGTCTTCCTCGTATTGTACGTGGACGACATACTCTTGATAGGGAATGACATTCCTATGCTGCAATCGGTGAAGCTCTTCTTATCACAAAGATTCTCAATGAAAGATCTTGGTGATGCCTCCTGCATATTGGGAATTAGGATCTATAGAGATAGATCTAAAAGGATATTGGGATTGTCCCAATCCAAGTACATTGATACCATACTAAAGAGGTTTAGTATGGAAGAGTCCAAACGTGGGTTTTTACCCATAATCTCAGGGCTCACTCTCTCTAAAGAGATGTCTCCCAAGACTGATTTGGAGAGAGATCGCATGCAAGGGATACCCTATGCTTCGGCGGTAGGCTCTATCATGTACGCGATGCTATGTACCAGACCCGATGTAGCATACTCACTAAGTGTAGTGAGTAGGTATCAAGCTGATCCTGGAGAGAGTCACTGGACAGCTGTGAAGAGCATTCTCAAGTACTTGTGAAGGACTAAAGAGATGCTCTTGGTGTATGGTAATGGAGAACTCCAAGTGGAGTCCTTTACCGATTCGAGCTTCCAGAGTGATAAGGACGACTCTAAGTTACAGTCGGGATTTATCTTTACCCTTTACGGATGGGCGGTTAACTGGAAGAGTTCCAAGCAGGAAACCGTGGCAGACTCGACGATGGAGGCTGAATACATCGCTGCCAACGATGCTGCCAAAGAGGCTATCTGGATCAAGAAGTTCATTACTGAACTTGGAGTGGTTCCATCCATTGAGCATCCAATACCTTTGTATTGCGATAACAATGGAGCGGTGGCTTTGGCTAAGGAACCCAGGTCCCATCAGCGATCCAGACATATTCTGAGGCGGTATCACCTGATCCGGGAGATACTTGATCGCCGGGAGATCAAGGTTAGGAGGGTTGACACGAAGAACAACACAGCGGATCCACTCACGAAGGCCATTCCCCAGATACAGTTTGAGAGACTCTTCGGGATGCTCGGTATGCGATACTACAGCAGCTGGCCCTAGTGCAAGTGGGAGATTGTTAGTTGTATGTATGCCCTAGAGGCCAGTATTGTACAGATGATGTATATTATATTGGATGCTTGGACATATATAGAGAGGAATTTCTTGCTCGATATGATAGTATGCTATCTGGTTGCTTTTTATCTTAACATGTATACTTGTCTCTTTATACTGTCTTATAGTTACATGTTGGTAAAGCCCTTAGGATGTGTACTTGACTACCTGGAATATGATGCAGATCATACTAGTGGGGACATGGTAGTCCATAAGTACATCCTTCAAGGTCCCTAGTCGTGGGTGTATCGAGACGGGGCATCGATATACCAGAGTAGACTAGCGTATACGCTTCTCGACCCATGAGATGGGCGATGGATGATCCCATATCCATTGGTGTTTGACATCAGAGATGGTATACGGGTGGTCAGTGGAGACTGGGTACACTGGACGGACTCGCCAAGAACTTCCTGATGGTATTATACCTTACGTCAGATGGCAGTTCTCTGGTGACACTTATGCAGGTTAGTCTGTAGACCCGAGATCGTCATAGAGTCTTGTGTGATTCCTACTGTGCTTTGATTTCCACCTTACCACGTCCATGAGGGCGTGCAAAACGGTGGTTTTTGGGTACAGTCCCGAGTCACATGGAGGCAATGAGCGATAGGAGGGGTTTCGTCTCTCCCGGTATTGGGGGTTGATGTTGCGCTGTGCTCGATTGGCCGTAACAGGGAAGTCCCTGGCCAGGGCTGATTAGAGATTTACTGGTAAGTGTTACCAGTAGTTTCTCGACCCATTATGAGCCTCACATCGGCACGACTTATCGGTTATTGGGGTCTGACGTTTACCACCCCTAGACTTGATATGCGACATATCAGACGAGGAGACCGGACTGTATGGGAAGTGTTACCGGCAGGCTTTTTACAAGAGTTGGAGCGGGCTTGCTTGCTGATCTTCTGATCGCTCAATACCCGGGTAGCCGTTACGTCCATCTAGTACCGCTGACGGCTTGTGGGTGCTTGATTTGATCATCACCTACTGCCGGCGTATTGACGAGTCTTTAGGGTCCTACATAGAGGTTTTTCTGGCTCAGGGAAAACGAAATAGGAGCACGTATGTGATATGTGCGGGACGTAGAATAATGCATGTATGTGATACCGTATTTTATTCTCGCGACTTTTTGTATCGGTTGGTTATATATGATATGACCGGGTTATCGAATCAAGTGTTGATTCGATAAGTCGATACGATGAATGTTAGTCGGTTATATGAGATATGACCGGATTATTAAGTCAAGTGTTGATTTAATAATTAAGTGTATAATTGTATATTAGATATACTAGTTTACATTTACTAACACATGTTCACTTAGGGTTTTTTCTCACATGTACACATTTTTACTATATATGATATATATGAAAATGTGTTGTATTTTTGTATCATGGTTGATGATACACTATACATGGGTGTATGAGACTTACACTATGCTAATTTTTATTTAGGGTTTTTGTTCAGACCATAATATTGCATTTTACAGTCCCCATTCTTATTCGTTTTATAAATAAACAGGTGCTTTTGACGCATGTCTGCTGCATATTACAGGATACAGGCTCTTGGAACGAAGACAGTGAAAGAGACAGAAGAAAACACAAAAAAGGGACTTTTGACCAACAAGTAGACGGATCCTAGTCAAGCCTAGACTAATAACAATTCACATAGGTACAAGGCAACGCAAGGTCCAAACATGTCAGAGTGAAACGGTTAAAAGACCAATACAAATTTTCACCGAAGATCTGGGGAAGAATAAGAAGCCAAATAGAGAAAAATAGTGAAGAATAAAGAAACCCAAATACTCAGTTTGCTGCTCAGGAAGTTTGGTGAGATGATCTCACCAAAGGGCCATGGAACCGCGGCCCAAGCCCACTAATGCCGTGGTTCCGCGGCCATTTAAAGCCCGTGTCGGCGTAAACTTTGGGTGTCGGTAAGTCGGTGTGAGAGTTGGGATTTTTCGTGGGCATATCTGTAATTGCACATGTGCGAATCCCGTAACCCTAAATTTCCCTGTTTACTTATAAATTGTAATCATAAAAATTATAAAAGCTATGCCTCTTTTCATTTCACAAATTCAGATCTGTTCTGCATTATTGTTTGGAGGGAGCCATCAATAAAAATTAGTAAGTTAATTTTATTTCTTCGCT
Source organism: Agapanthus africanus (assembly GCA_030015575.1). NCBI lineage: Eukaryota > Viridiplantae > Streptophyta > Magnoliopsida > Asparagales > Amaryllidaceae > Agapanthus > Agapanthus africanus. Next base: position 164,677,764 of record JASDDO010000001.1, read on the forward strand.
TTAATTCTTTTTTAATTTAGAATGTCTTTTAATCCCCTAATGAGCGAGTAATCTCCTCGCTTATTAGGGTTAGCCTTAGGGAAAGGTTTGAGAGATGAGATCTCTCACCCCTTTCATGCCATTCACACCTAAGAATTAGAACTCCATGCATGCACGCACACACCGCTCCCTACGGCACCTTATCCCTCGAGGTGATGGTGACACCGTAGTATAAAGGACCGGTTGCGCGTGTTTTCCATGGAGGTTAGGGTAAGGATCGATAAAGGAAGGACAAGAATCTAGAGAAAGAAATATCTTCCCAAAAGATTCTAATCCACTTTATTGATAATTACCATAACATCTAATAGATCTAAAATAAGGCATTGAAAGCGGTGAGGAAACCTTTAATCTCCCAACTTCCCCTAAGCCTAACCCTAGCAAGACTTTAATTTAGATTAATTTAGTTTATTGATAGATCTAGTTTTTTTTAGATTTAATAAATCAATCCAAACAACATTTGGAATCAACTCGTAAAAACACATTAAGAAAATTACACATCTCTGTGGATCGACCCGTATTCATCGGCTAGCTGCAAAGCGACGCCGTTTCTGATTACGGTTGACATATATTTTTTGGACTAATCAAATGGCGCCGTTGCCGGGGATGGCGTAAAATTTCTTTTGTGTGATTTCGGGTTGATATAAATTTTAAAAATTATAAAAATCTGAAAATAGAAAAAAATAAAAAAAAATTATCAACTTTTATCTGTTTGAAGGGTTTTGTCGTTTGAATCTTGCAGGAACAGCGAAGAATCACGGATCTGGAAATTTACAGAGAGGAAAACAGAAAGTTGTACATCAGAACAGAGGAGGATTGGGACAAAGGAGGAGTACATTTTTTTCCAGAGACTGATCACCCCAGAAGACTGCGCATCCGCGGCAAAAGTGTCCCCCAGACCGCGGAACCGCGGTGATCCTACTACGTCAGCGCACCAAATTTTCTGGGTTAGTTCCTCCTTCTCCATTCTGCAACCTCCATATATCTGTCTGTAAAAACTTTCTGCAGGAATTCTTTGCGCTAAAAATCTTCTCTCCCCTTCTAAATAACAGATTTTCTGCAGGTTTCTTTGCGCCAGGCTAAAAAAAATTGATTGCAAGTGAATTTACAGTTTTGCATAATTTAATCGGACTTTAAGGGGCTAATTGACCAAACTCAGATTAGGTGGGGATTTCATCACCCTTCCCAGGACCCCAGAAAACACTTTAAGCATTTGCATTGACCACAATTAATTAAAAAATACTAGACTCAGCCCTAAGGACATCGAGCTCAATAGGAAAAGGATTAGTATAGGCATCGACCGTTTATCCTAACAGACTTTGCGGTGTCTAGGCATGTGTCAAGGCTAGTGGTTATTAATTAGGCCCACTACTGTGGTTCCTTCCCACTAACCTGGCACTTACCTGGCCACAATTGTCGGTGAAGAGACAGTTTGAGGTCCTATTTCTAACCCTAGTTAGGAGCTGTCTAGCAGACCTAGATGACCCTAGACCTAGGCCTGATTGTGCATGTGTGGTTTATACATTTGTGTCACAAGTCCTTTTCAAAACTCTCTTTGCAAGCATTGTCACATAAATAAAAAGAAAAAAAAAGAAAAATCTTTTCAAAACTTACAACTTGTCGCTAAAAGAAATCTTGCACCTCGTTTTCCACCACTTCTTCTCATTGACGTTATCTACCTCCACATTCTGTTTTTTTCTTTTTTTTTCTGACTACACTACCCCTTTTAGTGTATGTCACTTTGGACTAGGGATACTAACGCCCGATTAGTCCGTGTTTCGTTGGTACCCGACCGACGAACCTTTCGACACCGAAGTCGAAATTCCGTCCATTTCCTTACCTCCGCCTTCAAATTCTTCTTCGAAGGTATGTCGGGACACAATCCCAACAATACCTTACCGACGGGAATGATTCCACCTCCGTTTGGTGCGAATAGCCCGAATCTTCCGCCTGTTGTAGTGCCCCAATGAATCGCGCTCCAGGATCTCTTTTACCCCGTCCGCACTTCTCTACCTACCTGTCTTTCACCCCCACCGGCAAATGGGGACAATTTGAAATAAAACCACAGTTCATCAATATGCTGCCAAAATTTCATGGTTTGGAAATCTGAAGATGCATATATCTTTATCAATAAATTCCAAAATGTGTGCGCTATGATGAAAACGACCAATTAAGTGATGACGTTATAAGGCTAAGGGTCATTCCTTTTACCTTATGTGACCTAGCCGAGAAGTGGCTATACAGCACCGCATCACATTCCATTAGAAATTGGGACGAGTTTGTGAAAGCTTTTCTTAAAAAGTTCTATCCTCACACAAAACTGCTAGAATCCGTAATAAGATTATACAATTTTCACAGCTTCCTTCCGAACCATTTTGGAAGTGCTTCGAGAGATTTATAGACCTACTTGTTCAATGCCCTCATCATGGGATCGAAAGTTGGCAACTTGCCAAACATTATACGAGGGATTGAACTCGGCAACGAAGCAGTTGCTAGAAACCATATGTCAAGGTCATTTCTCTCCAAGTCTAGCGAAGAAGCGTGGCAATTTCTTGAGGATCTTAGTGAACAAACAATTCAGTGGGAGAGCATAAAGACCACCTCATCTTCTTCTATTGGTCAATCTAGGGCAGGCATACATCAAGTAGATATGTCGATTGCTATGAAGGCCGAGATGGCCGCACTTATGAAAAAGCTAGAAGCCACTGAGACCAAAATCTCATCGTCTTCTCCTGCCCCTGTTATGCCTCCACGAACTGTTTGTGCTTGTTGTGCGGATCCATCGCATCTAACTGAAGAGTGTCCCTTATAATGCATCTACTCAAGGACAGGATCAAGTCAATGCTGCATTTCAGCAACGACAAAGAAAACGATCCGTACACTTCGACATACAATCCGGGGTGGAGGAGTCACTCTAATTTCGCTTGGAACCAAAATCAACAATTCCAGGAAATAACAATTTTCAAAGACCTCCTCCTCCTCCACAACAACAACAAGCACCTTCACAAACTCAAAACCAGCAACCTTTCCAACAAAACCTTATACAAATCAAACGAATAATTTGGTTCAACCAAATGATGATAAGGTTATCTCGCTAGAAAAAAGTCTAGATGCATTTCTCAAGCAATCTACAGAATCCACAGCAAGATTTGAAAATTATGTTCAGTCTTTGATGCATAACAATGCTTCACACGATCAAAGTATCAAATCTATTCACAAATTGCACAATTAACTGCTGCGATTGAGCGAGAGAGAAATAGGAAAGCTTCCATCTCAACCATTGCCAAATCCCGGTCACAGACAAAACGCATATCACAATCACAATGTAAATGCGGTGACACGTTGAGATCCGAAAGAGTGTTGCAGAATAATGTGGGTACTAGTGATGACATCCCCCGCCGGTGGTTTTTTTTCTTCTTCTTCTCCATCGTCACCTTCTCCTTCTTCTCCTCCTCCTTTTTCACCCTCATCTCCTCTGCTAGAGCTATTCCTCCATTCTTCAAAAGGATCTTCTTCTTCTAATTCGAACGGACTTACACTGGGATCCGTTCCTACTCCACATTCTACTCCACAGACATTTGACTCAACGAATTTTCTAAATGCTCCATTTCCAAACAGGTGAGTCCCAATAAACCAACTGCACAAGTGGAGAAGATTGTGGAGTTATTTAAGCAGGTTAGCATAAATATACCTCTCTTGGATGCCATCCAACAAGTCCCTTCATACGCGAAAATCTTAAAGGGCTTATGTACCTCGAAGAGAAAGTCATCTAAAGTACCCAAGAAAGTGCTAGTGGTTAGTGCAGTGAGCAATGCTATAACCACCCTCAACCCTTACCCCAAAAACGAAAAGACCCCGGCTGTCCTACGATTTCAATCACAATTGGGGATAAGAAAATTAATCGAGCACTTTTAGATCTTGGGTCTAGTGTTAACCCTGCTTCCCTACTCCGTGTACAAACAATTAGGGGTTGGAGAGTTGAAACCACTCGTTGTACTCTCCAAATGGCTGATCGATCAATCACCCATCCAAGGGGTGAGCTAGAGGATGTGTTGATCAAAGTTGGGGAGTTCATATTCCCCGTTGATTTTATTGTTATGGATACACAACCTGTTGCTAACTCACGGAACCAAATTCCGGTGATTCTCGGTCGACCATTTTTGGCCACTTCCAATGCCGTAATAAACTGTCGCAATGGCTCCATGACTCTATCCTTCGGAAGACGTCTAGTGAGTTCAATATTTATAAGTTAGGAAGTCTGCCCCCGTGCCTAAAACTAGTACACGAGGAAGTTTGCTCTGTTCACGAAATCACGCAGGAGGACTGCGAGCTTGAAAGATTCTTGTTTGATGAAAACAATTTTGACGCCACTAGTGCGTCCCTCCTTGAGCCTACCACCGTTGACACAAACCGATGTGGATTATGAATGTTTCACTTTTTCGGATGATGGACGACTCACAGCCGAATATGAGTCTTTTGAATTTTGGATGAGTTAGTTGAACCATCCGAATCGGTTGTTTGCAGTGATTTCAAACCTGTGTTGGAGTCCTTTGAGTTCGAGGTAGATTCCGCAATGATTCTTTCGCCTCCGAAACTCGAACTCACACCCTTGCCGTCTTACCTTAAATATTCTTACATATGTGAGAATGAGACCTTTCCCATTATCATATCGGCCTCTCTAGCCCTCGAGCAAGAGAACGCCCTTTTAATGGTCTTACAAGATAGGCAGCAAGCTTTCGGCTGGACTATGGCTGACATTGAGGAGATTAGTTCTCTCATAATTGAATATCATATGCATATGATGGATGATGCCAAGTCAATAAAGGATCCACAGAAATATCTTGGGGATATTGTAGTTAGTCAACCTCCTCCTTCAGAAGTTGAACCACCCCCAGTTCTTTTAATAAGCTACGAGAATACCAATATTCCACTGATTGCTGATCATTCACATTCTCGTTTTGATTCATCACCACCTCCTGTATATTCACCTCCACACCTTCCATACCACCACTTCCATCTTCCCCAATTCTTTTTGGATCGCTACAACTTATTCTTCTACCAACCGATACTCTTTACTGATAAATTTTTCAACTGGTTGGTGTTGACGTTTGGTTTATGCAAAGTTTGGCAGTAATGTCTAACATTGTTTAAATGAAGTTTGGGAGGCCTTTCTGTATATATTTTTGTTTTCCTTAACAATAAAAAAATTATAAATAAATAAACAGGGAAGTGCTGGTATTTTGACCCTCTTGGTTTAGCATGACAGTGAGGACACTGTCAAGTTCAAGTTTGGGGGTATGCTCGGTATGTCTTCTTCCTTCGCATTCATTTGTACATATTTTTGCATTTGCATACTTATTTGAAAACCCATAAAAATTGAAAAAATTTCAAAAATTATAAAAATAATTGTATTCAATTTTGGCTAATTGACTTGAGTTTGAAAAATAGGTTAACTGGCTAGGAACAACTAGATCTTAGACTTAGTGAATTAAAAACCCTAAAAATAACATTCCTTAAAGTTTAACGGTAGAAAGTATATGCCTTGTAGTTTATTTAGAAATAGGCAAATTTTGGGTTCACTTCTTAGGCTAAGTTGAAACAAGGGAAGAGTATTGATGTTCTTATTAGAGTATAAGTTTGAAAAATAGTTCCTAACTTAAGTCTAGATTCTGAAAATGTATACCCTACAATTTGCACAATCACACACCTTGAAACTTGGAATAGTAGAAGAGACCTTGAAATGCTCTTGTCTAAAGTTCTTAGTACAATAAAAAATAAAAATAAAAATATACAAGTGTGAATAAAGAATAAAAAAATGGACAATGGTTTTTGTGATTACTTAAGGCTGCAAAAATAGAAAAAATATTTAGCGAGGGTGCTTCATCACCTAGTGCTTTAGACCAACTGGTTTGGGAGTCACTGCTAAAGCCTTGGGTGTTGCAAAACTAGGAAGTACGTTTTAAAGTGCTAACGCATCTTGTAATCGGTTGTTGGTACCTCAAGAAGTATTAACGGTCACATGAAGGATGTGTAAGCAAATTTCATTTAAAAATTCACTAATTAATAAGTGCTTTGGACAATGGACGAGAGTACGATTGCTTGATTTGAATTTCTAAGTGTAGGGGTGATCTATACACACACGTGGGGATATGTGATTAGAGTTTAGATAAGAGAAAGGAATGAAAGATAGAACTTGTATCTTTAATAGGCTTGATAGAAATTCCTAAGTGGAGATGAAACCCTAAAAGGAAGACTTAAGAGATGCCGAAAGCTAAGTAGGTTTACATAACATATATAATCTTAAGTTAAATAATGAGGAAGTGTGAAGAATGTGGGTGGATAATTTGCGAGACAAAAGATAATAGAATTCCTTGTTAGAAAACATAATTGGAGAACAAGAGTCGAAAGGCCGAGTTGATAGGATTTTGTGGGTGTAATCCGCTGAAAACCCTCAGGAGACAACACTCCTCCTACTAGGGACACCTAGAGGTTTAACGGCTTGTTGCACGTGCTCAGTGCAATCGCGTTTCCCTGCGAAAGTGCGGTTAGGATTTTAGTGAAAAAAAATAAGTTTGCTCGAGGACGAGCAAAAGATAAGTTTGAGGGTATTTGTTCAGACCATAATATTGCATTTTACAGTCCCCGTTCTTATTCATTTTATAAATAAACATGTGCTTTTGACGCATAACTGCCGCATATTACAGGATACAGGCTCTTGGAACGAAGACAGTGAAAGAGACAAAAGAAGACACAAAAAAGGGACTTTTGACCAACAAGTAGACGGATCCTAGTCAAGCCTAGACTAATAACAGTTCACATTGGTACAAGGCAACGCAAGGTCCAAACATGTCAGAGTGAAACGGTTAAAAGACCAATACAAATTTTCACCGAAGATCTGGGGAAGAATAAGAAGCCAAACAGAGAAAAATAGTGAAGAATAAAGAAGCCCAAATACCCAGTATGCAGCTCAGGAAGAAGGGCCGCGGAACCGCGGCCCAAGCCCACTAATGCCGCGGTTCCGCGGCCATTTAAAGCCCGTGTCGGCGCAAACTTTGGGTGTCGGTGCGTCGGTGCGAGAGTTGGGATTTTTCGTGGGCATATCTGTAATTGCACATGTGCGAATCCCGTAACCCTAAATTTCCCTGTTTACTTATAAATTGTAATCATAAAAATTGTAAAAGCTATGCCTCTTTTCATTTCACAAATTCAGATCTGTTCTGCATTATTGTTTGGAGAGAGCCATCAATAAAAATTAGTAAGTTAATTTTATTTCTTCGCTTTAATTCTTTTTTAATTTAGAATGTCTTTTAATCCCCTAATGAGCGAGTAATCTCCTCGCTTGTTAGGGTTAGCCTTAGGGAAAGGTTTGAGAGATGAGATCTCTCACCCCTTTCATGCCATTCACACCTAAGAATTAGAACTCCATGCATGCACGCACACACCGCTCCCTACGGCACCTTATCCCTCGAGGTGATGGTGACACCGTAGTATAAAGGACCGGTTGCGCGTGTTTTCCATGGAGGTTAGGGTAAGGATCGATAAAGGAAGGACAAGAATCTAGAGGAAGAAACATCTTCCCAAAAGATTCTAATCCACTTTATTGATAATTACCATAACATCTAATAAATCTAAAATAAGGCATTGAAAGCGGTGAGGAAACCTTTAATCTCCCAACTTCCCCTAAGCCTAACCCCAGCAAGACTTTAATTTAGATTAATTTAGTTTATTGAGAGATCTAGTTTTTTTAGATTTAATAAATCAATCCAAACAACATTTGGAATCAACTCGTAAAAACACATTAAGAAAATTACACATCTCTGTGGATCGACCCGTATTCACCGGCTAGCTACAAAGCGACGCCGTTTCTGATTACGGTTAACATATATTTTTTGGACTAATCAGTTTTTAATATCTAAAGTAATTATAAAATCAAGTGGAGGATTAGAAAATGCATGAAGCTTGTGGAAGCTTGTGGATGCATTGACTAATTCAACTTGGTTTTGTTTTTACTATGGATATTTCTTAACCCAACCATAAAGATTAGCCTAGGGTTAAGTCTCTACAAGGGTTAGTATATGATACTCACTCACCATGGTTAGACTTCTCACTTGATCATTATCCTTTTCTCTTTCTTTTGTTCATCTTCTTTATTGAACAAAAGAGAAAGCAAACTAGGGTTTTGAAAAGAGAGCAAAAGATTGTGAGATATAAAATTCTAAAGAGAACCCACTTTCTATTTCTCCATCCTCTACTAGATTAGCACTTTAGTATAGGGTGTTTGCTTCACTAATTCTCAAGTTAGTGAAGTAGAAGCTTGAGTCGCAATTCCCTCGACGTAGATCATCTTCGGCCTCGGAGACTTCAAGCAAGGTCGCACCTTACGCCTCGTGAAACCATGCAAGGGTCCGAGAAAACCACGATCGCAGCGAAGGGACTTCATCAAGGAGCTAAAGAAGTGGAGGAACGATCTACAAAGGTTGTATTTCGTATCCCTTTAAAGTAAAGTTGTTTACTTGCTTATTGTTTCGCCTAAACTCTAGTATACGATCTTGCTTAGCGTTATTCGGCACATAAAATTTTAATTTTGGCATGGTCGATGCCTTGTAGAGCCTTATTAGCGTGCCTAGTAACCTTACATATATGAACTTGTTGGATCGTCATGGATGAATAGCCGGGGATGTGAGATGAGAGTTTTTATTCTTTCATTCGATGTAAATTTGTAAAGTGATGTAATATTATTTTTGCGGGGCACATCCGGGTTGAGGTTGTAGCCACCGTTGTATTATTTTTATTACTGTTTTTTCTCCTAGGATAGACCCAAGGTGGGGTGCACAAACTACCGGGTACTTTGAAGTGCTGAGTGGCCTACTCACTTTGTTGAGGGAGGTTGCTTCACTTCGGGTATTAGGCGGGTGGTTTTCCGCACCCGTAAGGGTCTAGGGTGGGATTTTGGGTATTCATCACGACCGTGGAATCCGTTTTTCGTTATAGGCTCAAACGAAACGCGGAATTCTTAGTATATCCAATGTGTTCATCTGTGATCTGGAATGCCTATCATTGCGTCCGACGAATGAATATTATTATATATCTATTATATAATAGACGTTGCTTATGTTTTGCATCCGCGCTAGTCTAGCCCCCGCTCTGTCGTTAGTTAAGTAACCTAACGGGTGATGACGGACCCCATGTGGAATGCGGATGGCATAAGCATACATTGTATTTTCGTTGTTTTCTACAATGGTAGGTTAATTGATGGGACTGCATTACATTAATGCAAAGCAAACAAACCAAAGTTGAATCATTAGAAGAATTTTAAAACCACTCGGTTTTTTCAAAACGGCAAAACATTTAAAATGCGGAGCTTAAACTACTCCTTTTAAAAGCTATCAGGTTCCTTTGATTATATCAAGTTCACTACGTTCACGGTTTCGCCAAAACCATTCGTAGCCCTTCGTCATTTCAGTTGGATATTCAGTGGTATTCAAGCTATTTATTGTGACCTTCGCCAAGGCATAGTGATTGGTAGCTGCTGAATATTCATCTGTAGCATAGATAGATGTGTTGGTTTGGGACATTCGTACTGTTATTTTGTCCTTCGTCAAGGGTATGTACGGGTGGGTTCAAATTAACCTGGACAATGACGGGTAGAACTTGACATGTGAGTTATGATATGTTGTCCTTCGTCAAGGTCATAAGAGCATGGGGCAAAAATCCACATCGGGAGTTTCTAAAGAAACTGAAACTTGCTAGTGTTGCATACCATTTGGAGTGTGATAATTTTGGTAGGATTCCTTCGACTTTATCACACGATGATATTTGGATCCCGATACTACTGTGGGTATGCTACTCCTCGGGAGATTTTTTCACTTAACGATCAATGCTATAAACCATGTAGGTGTCTAGAATGGTGTTAGCGGGGCTACGCCCCTAAGGAAAAGAGGTTATTTAATTAAGGAACTTCACGAAAGCGTCGTAAAACTTCCCTCGAAGTACCGACACTGGCCTGGCTGAACGGTTAAGCAAGTATTGTACGGTGAGATTAATCCTGACTAATTCTTCTTTTATAGTTTGAGGAAGGATTCGAGAAACAGTGGGAGCCATCCTATTTAGATAAACTAAAAACCAGTCTAAATTTGCAAGAGCATCATGCTAAAGTGTTTCTTCTCTCTCTCCTAATTGTAGTGACCAAACATGACGGGTCTTAAGTTACTATTAGATAAAAATATATTGACAGGTCCAAACTATAAAGATTGGTTCAGGAATGTCAAGATGGAAATCACTTATGACAAATTGGGCTATGTTTTTACTACTAAAGCCCCCGCCGTCCCATGTCCAGATTCCAACGTCGTGGATAGGGAAATCCGTAAGACCTGGGAAATTGATTGAGCGAAAGCCAAGTGCCTCATGCTGGCCTCCATAGACAATGAACACCAGAGGCGATATGAGAATATGGATCTTGAATTCATATTCCTCCATACCAAGGGATTATATGGAGTGCAATCTCGTATCGCAAGATACGAGACCTCGAAGAAGCTTTTTCAGGCGAGGTTGGCTGTCGGGTCATCTGTAGGGGAACACGTCCTTAAGATGATCGGATACATTGAGGAGCTCACGGACCTTAGGACCACGTTAGAGAACGAGCTGTATACAGACTTGATTCTCCAGTCCCTTCGTTCCACCTACGCCCAGTTTATCTTGAATTTTAATATTCAAGGTAAAGAAGTTGAACTTTCGGAACTCCTCAACATGTTGAGGAGTGCTGAGGGCACCCTAAATAAATCCAGGGAAACACCCGCTCTGCTTGTTGGTGGAGCTTCCTCTTCTAGATCCAAGGCGAAATCCAAAGGAAAGAAGAAGAAGGCCCCCACCAAGCCGAGAGGCGGTGTTAGTAAGGTGGAAGCAAAGGGCAAGGAAAAAGTGGTGGGGCCGACATTAGGAAAGGAAGAATGCTTCTACTGTCATAAAAAGGGCCATTGGAAGAAAGATTGCAGGGCTTGGAAGGCCAAAAACCAGGACCCGAAGCAAGATGTGGCTTCGGCTTCAGGTGTGTTTGTAATTGAAAACTGTCTGTCAATCAACTCTACTTCCTGGTTATTGGATACCGGATCAGGATCTCATATCTGTAATTCTTTGAAGGTACTGAGAAGCCGTAGAGTTCTGAAGACCGGTGATATGACCCTCAGGGTTAGTAACGGAGCGAGCGTGGATGCTGTGTCCGTAGGGGAATATCACCTAGGATTGACGAGTGAACATATTTTGGTTTTGCGCAACTGTGTTTGTGTACCTAGTTTGACTTGTAATATCGTATATGTATCTTTGTTATCTAAAGAAGGTTATGATTTTACATTTGTAAGCGATGTAGTAAACATCCACCTTAATCATGGTCTGATTGGGTCAGGTACTCTAAACAACGGTATATACGTATTAAACCAACTACAAATTTTCAATATCCAGAACACACATAAAAAAAAGACTCCAGAATTAAATCAAGCTTTCTTATAGCATTGTAGACTGGGTCACATCAATGAGACAAGGTTAACCAAGATACATAAAGAAGGATATTTGGATCCGTTCGAATATCAATCTTATGCAACTTGTCAATTGTTCATCACTAAAAACTGCATTTTAATACCGCTCATTCATTATCTATTTTGTTATATATCGGTACTTTTAACAGTGTCTGCTCAGTAATTACAGAATACAGGTATCCATGACAAAATACTGGAAATACACTCAAAATCATGGATATAACGTTTGTGAGACAACACTGCAACCGGAACAGGAAACCAACCGATATTCAAAGAGTTTTTGCAAATAAACAAGTGTACACACATTTTGGTCCAACACATAGCAAGTATGCACTAGCTCTTTGATGGGATGGACCTAGAGAGGGGGCTGCCCATGGCACACACAAATGATGGCTTGTGCAATTGGGGGGACAAGAGTGATAAATGCTAAAAGGTGTGATGTGATATAAAGCATATAGTTTCCCTCCAAATCCCTGAGTACAACCCAGGCCTCTATAGAGAAATCAAGCAGCACCAGAGTGATATTGGAGAGCACACAAGACCACACAACCAACACGAGCCCACTTGCTCGGTTTTGGGCCAGCCACACCCTTGAAAAGTCAGAGCTCGCCAGCCCCCCTTGACCCAATGAGCCCTATTTTTCTACTGTCGATCCCTTGCAGTCACATCAACTTATTTTTATTGCTTGTTTATTCTTCTTTTGTGCCTATAAAAGCAGACCAGTGAGCAAGGGAGAGGGGGTCTTACATTGTCTCATTCTTTACACTGAAGCCTCTTTTATTTTCTTTTTGTTCTTGTATATAACTAGTCCCCCTTGAGTTCTTGCAAGTTTAAGTTTAGTCTATTGAACCCATGGTTTGTAATGTGTTCTTGGGTTCTTAGTATTCCTTCTCTTTTACTTAATTGCTTTGCTTTCTTGCAATTTTATTTCCATGACATTTACTTACTTGCTCTTTAATTACCTTGTCTTTTACTTACTTACTTGTTGTCTTCTCTTTTCTTTGTTCTTTTCTTTTGCTCTTTTTATATTGTTGTGATAGGTTATGAATGTTTGTGTTGTTAGGAAAAAGATTGGTTTTGTAAGTTATGGTTTCGTTTCTCATTTCCTTTGCCCGTATTTTCCAATTGAACTCCGCCCAAACCTTACGCAAGCGCTCCGTTAGGCACCCTACCCTACCAAGGTATGGTGATTCCAAACCGCAACCGATTGCATTCGGTTTGGCCGGAGGCGAAAACAAGCGACAAGAACGGACGGACAAGGGTCAATAAGCCGGATTTCACTAATACCGTGCTTAAGCACCCTAATCCACGTTGTTGCCGATTGATCTAGCTTCAATGGTTAAGTTCGGCACATAGGACTGAATACGGATTTCCTTAACTTACACTAACCTATCTAATCCTAACAACTTCTTCTTTGCATATATACACATAGGTTAGAATCGAACATTTCTGCCACGCACATTAACTCGTGAAAACAAGGACTTAAAACGCTCCGTCTCCCTGCGGATGACCCGTACTCATCGTGGCTAGCTGCAATGCGATACCGTCCTGATTGTAGTTAAACTTTAGAACTTAAAACTTGACACGCCAAAAGTGTGCAATCATCAATCATGTCTCAAAGGAAAGATGAAAAACACCTCATTCACTGGATACGGAGTAAGAGCGAGTGAGCTCTTGGGACTCATACACAGTGACGTGTGTGGTCCAATGTCTACACATGCAAGAAGTGGTTATTCCTATTTCATTACTTTTACGGATGATTTCTCTAGGTATGGACATATCTTCTTGATGAAACATAAATCCGAGGCCTTTGAGAAATTCCGAGAATATAAGAATGAAATGGAAAAACAAACCGGCAAAAATATATAGACACTAAGATCTGATCGAGGTGGTGAATACTTGAGTGCCGAGTTCCTGGATTACCTAAAAGAGAATGGAATTCTCTCTCAGCTTACTCTTTCATACACACCACAATAAAACGGTGTATCAGAGAGACGGAACTGAACCTTATTGGATATGGTACGTTCAATGATGAGTAACGCTGAGTTACCGCGATCATTCTTGGGCTATGCACTAGAATCAGCTGCATATCTTTTGAACAAGGTTCCTACCAAGACTGTGCCTACCACACCATATCAGATGTGGAGTGGAAAGAAACCCTATCTTCAGTATCTGAAGATATGGGGATGTCCAGCTTTTTTCAAAAAGCAGCATGCGGACAAACTCGAGGCACGTTCAGTACTATGTAAGTTTGTGGGATACCCAAAGAACTCCAGGGGGTATCTTTTCTATTACGCAGAGGAACAAAAGGTTTTTGTTTCTCGTCTTGCCCACTTTTTGGAACATCAATTTTTAGAAAAAGAAACTAGTGGGAGAGCAATAGAACTCGAAGAAATTCCAGAACCACAAACTATTACTGAAAACTTGGTAGAACCGGAAGTTTCAAAAGAACGGGATATTCCCGCACCACTCCGCAGGAGTAGTAGGCTGTCTCATCCGCCCGAGAGTTATTACGGTTTCCTCGTAGATGGGGATAGAGAGGATTGCATCATTGATAATGATGAGCCAACTAACTTCCAGCAAGCCATTCAGAGAACAGACTATGTAAAATGGCTGGATGCAATGCGGACCGAGATGGAGTCCATGTACACCAACAAAGTATGGACTTTGGACATTGCTCCAGAAGGGGTAAAACCCGTAGGCTGCAAATGGATCTTCAGAAAGAAGATTGGTGTAGATGGACAGGTTGAAACCTATAAGGCTAGACTTGTTGCAAAAGTATTTCGTCAAAGACCTGGTTTGGACTATGCTGAAACCTTTTCTCCAGTGGCTATGCTCAAATCCATTCGGATCCTTCTTTCCATTGTTGCCTTCCATGATTATGAGATTTGGCAGATGGACGTAAAAACCGCTTTTCTAAATGGACATTTGGAAGAGTGCGTCTATATGGACCAGCCAGAAGGTTTCATTCAGAGTAGGAGCAATGGGAAAGTGTGCAAGTTGCTTAAGTCCATTTATGGACTAAAGCAGGCATCACGGAGTTCGAACATCTGTTTTGATGAGACAGTCAAAGAATTTGACTTTATCAAAAATCCAGATGAGCCGTGCATTTATAGTAAGATTGTAGGAAGAACTGTAGTATTCCTCGTCTTGTACGTGGATGACATTCTCTTGATAGAAAATGACATTCCTATGGTACAATCTGTCAAAGGATTCTTGTCACACAAGTTCTCCATGAAAGACATGGGTGATGCCTCTTATATTCTAAGGATCCAGATCTATCGTGATAGATCTAAGAGAATTTTGGGATATTCACAGTCCAGGTACATCGACACCATACTCAAGAGATTCAGTATGGAAGATTCAAAGCGCGGTAATTTACCGGCTTGTCACGGAATCACCCTTTCTAAAGAGATGTCTCCCAAGACTGATTTGGAAAGGGATCGCATGTCTATTATACCCTACGCTTCTGCGGTAAGCTCTATAATGTATGCGATATTGTGTACCGGACCAAATGTTACTTACGCACTGAGTGTGGTAAGCCGATATCAGTCAAACCGTGGGGAGAAGCACTGGATAGCAGTAAAGAACATTCTCAAGTACCTGAGAAGGACTAAGGAGATGTTCTTGGTATATGGCAGAAAAGACCTCCAGATCGAGGCCTTTGCTGACTCCAGCTTCCAGAGAGACAAGGATGACTCCAAGTCCATGTCGAGTTATGTCTTTACCCTCAATGGAGGGGCGTTCTGTTGGAAGAGTTCCACACAAGACACCATTGCTGACTCGACGATGGAAGCGGAGTATATCGCAACTTTTGCTGCCGCAAAAGAAGCAGTCTGGATGAGGAAGTTCTTAACAGAACTTCAAGTGGTTCCGTCCATTGTTGATCTAATACCTCTGTATTGTGACAACAATGGGGCTATAGCTTTAGCAAAGGAACCTAAGCCCCATCAGAAGTCCAGACACATCTTGAGGCGGTATCACCTGATCAGGGAGATCATGGATCGCTGGGAGATTGAGGTGATGAGAGTTGCTACGGAGGACAACACTGCAGATCCATTCACAAAGGCCATCTCTCAGGCGCAGTTCGAGAGGCTATTCGATATGACAGGTCTGCGATATGCCAACATATGGCCTTAGTGCAAGTGGAAGATTGTTAGTGTTATATGCCCTAGAGACCATTATTGTATAGTACTAGTTTTTATATTACATTTTGGAAACTCGAGATATATACACGGATTTATAACAGTCTTGCTCCATATAGTAGTATGCTACTTGGTTTATATTTATCTTAATATGTGTATATGTTTCTTTTAACGTATCGCTAATACATATTGATAGAGCCCTTAGGATCTGTGCTTGACTACCAGCGTTGTGATGGCAGTCACGCTAGTGGGGGCTGGGTAGTCTACAAGCACATCCTTATATAGGTCCCTAGTCGTAGGATTATCGAGACAAGACATCGATACTCCAGAGTAGACTAGTGTATACGCTTCTCATCCCAGCGGGGGAGATGGTCTGTCCCACAGCCATCAGTACGTCGTACTGGAGATAGTATGCAGGTGCTCATTGGGTTATGAGTTACACTGGACGGACTCGTGGGGTACTGTTGGTTGGTACTATACCTATCGTCAGGTATCAGTTCCCAGGTGACATGAGTACAGCTTAGTCCATTGACTTAACACTGCTACTTCGCCTCAAGTGTGTTCCCACTGTTCTTAGATTGCTACCATACCACAACTCTATTAAGTCGTGCAAAAAGGTAGTACTTAGGTGCAGTCCCGAAGCACTTGGAGGCAGTAGCGGTTAGATAGGATTCGTCTCTCCCGGTATTGGGGGTTGATATCGTGCTGTGTTCGGAAAGCCATTACAAAAAGTCCCTGGCCAGGGCAAGCGAGATTTTCTGGTAGGTACTTAATTAATCATCTTCGTGTGTGTTTAGAAATGTTTCACAACCAAAGAAATTTATACCGCAATCAATTGACAGTGTCTATTGTAGTTTCGTCAATGAGAACAGATCGTCCACTGAGAAAGTGTGATTTGTTCGAAATCGTTTTAGATGAGTCGAAATGAAAAGATAAAAGAAATTGCATGAAAATTGATTCAAGATTTGTGAGTTTTCATTTCATGAAACATAAAGAAAATAAAGATCTAGAATCAAGAATCAAGAAATATCTCAATCAATTTAGTTATCAAGATTTGTAAAGTAGCTTGTAGGAATCGATCCAATTGATAGTGATGATGAATACTAATGGTTACTAATTCTTATCTATTGAAGATTTGTTGCTAGATCGATGAAGATCAATGAGTTTTAGGATTGTATTGAAGAAACTAGGGTTTCTCCATCATCATCCCTTGTCCTTTCATTGATTATCATTCAAATTCTAGCCTCTAGCAAATTAAATCACCGATCGTTGATCTCTAATTTGGAGCGAAAAAATTCAAGTGATCTCGCTCAAATTAGGTTTTCGATGATTCAATCTCCTAAAGTTTACAAAACTTATTAGACTTAAGAATTGTTCAAGAATTTCATCATCATCATCTACCTATTCTCTCGATTCCGCTACAAGCCGAGTTTTCACTCAAACATCATGAAAAAGAAAAGAATCAAGAATCTATAACTCTTCATAATGCAAGAATGTAAAGAAAAGCAAGATTTAGAATTTTCGCCTTTAATTAATCAACGCTTAGGTACAATTCACTCAAAGATTACAAGATTTGAGGAAGAACTAAATCGTCGAAACTAGCTTCTCTTCGGTCTTCTTGAGTCATGGATCGTCTGGATCTCTTGCTCGGATGAAGATCGGCGTTGCTTCAAAGGCTCATTGAAGGCTTGCTTGAATCGGTACTCGATGAATCTTGATTTGGCTTTGGAATTGGGTTTAGGCTAGGGTTTTGATGTTGCAAGTTGTGTCACTCAACTTGTGGAAATTTAGTGTATAATGATCAACAACCTTTGTAATGAAGCCCTAGGTCCCTTTTTATAGTTTTCCTTTTAGCTTTCCCTAGAAGCTAGGTCTAGCTTCCCTTGGAAGCTTGGTTGTTGTGAGGCTTGTATAGGAAGCTAGGTAGAAGTTTCTAGATTAAGGTAGCTAGCTAGCTTGCATGAGAAGCCTTTCTGTTGGGGGAACTTTTGGAGATTTGAAGCGTCTTGAAGAAGTTTGGCCATAAAAAGAAGAGCCCTGCAATAAGTTTTCACCGCCGACGAGTCAACTCGGCCGCGGATCCGCGGCGGATCGGCCTGACTCGGCCGCGGATCCGCGGCCATTTTGTGGAGTTGCTGCATGGAAATTTCTGTATTGTTTCATGTTGGCTTTATGGTTGTTTCCTGATGTCTGGAATCTTATAATTCTTTCTAGTTTACTGCCAGATCTCAAGTTTTGGACTTGATGTGTTTTATCAGCACTTTTTTGATTCCGGCTCTTTAACCTGGAGAATTTCCTGCACACAATCTCGAGACAAGTGTTGATACACAAAAGATCATGCGTGTAGTAATAAACACACAATTTCCCTCATAATACTGGTTATAATGTATAACACATGTTATTTGATATTTTGTAGACGAATTGTTATTGTGTGCTATATTTATACCAAACACCTTTAGATGACTACAAAGAGTATGGAAATTGATGTGTTTAGAATGCAATATTTTCGACTGATCAGTACTCCAGTAGTTTTTCAGGGTGTTTTAGGCTGTACTCTGACACGACTTATTTCTCTATTAGGGGTCTGACATTTATGGGATACCAAAGATGCAGTCTGGATATACATAGGTTCATGAGATAAACTTTGTTCCTGCCATTGAGTGACAATGGAGTTGTGGCTTAAGCCTAGGAACCCCCGTCACATCAGAGATCCAGACATATTCTTAGGCAGTATCCCCTGGTCATGGAGATGGTTGATCTCTAGGGAGATCGAGGGTAGTAGAGTAGACACATAGGACAACAGCGCGGATCCACTCACAAAGGCCTATTTCCCAGTAGAGACTTTTATGGGATGGTTGAGTATGAGATACTTCAACCACAGCTGATTGTTGGGTATGAGATACCACAACAGATGGCCCTAGTGCAAGTAGGAGATTGTTAGTGATATGTATACCTTAGAGGACATTACTGTACATACGATGTATATTGTAGTGGATGATTGGACATATATATGGAGGACTTTCTTGCTCGACATGATAGTATGCTATCTGGTTGCTCTTTATCTTAACATGTACTCTGATAGTCTCTGTGTTACATGTTGATAAATCCCTTAGGATGAGTACTTGACTACCAGGACTATGATGTAGATCATACTAGTGGGGACAGTGTAGTCGTTAAGTACATCCTTCAAATGTTCCTAGTCGTAGGTGTATCGAGACAGGGCATCGATATACCAGAGTAGACTAGCGTATGCTTCTCGACCCATGTAGATGGGCGATGAATGTTCCATATCCATTGGTGTTTGACATCAGAGATAGTATACGGGTGCTCAGTAGAGACTGGGTATACTGAACGGACTCGCCGAGAACTCCCAAATAGTATTATACCTCACGTTAGATGGCAGTTCTCTGGTGACACTGGTACAAGTTAGTCTGTAGACCCGAGATCGTCATAGAGTCTTGTGTGATTCACACTGTGCTTTGATTTCCATCATACCACGTCCAAGAGGGCGTGCAAAACGGTGGCTTTTGGGTACAGTCCCGAATCACATGGAGACAATGAGGGATAGGAGGTATTTCGTCTCTCCCGGTATAGGGAGTTGATGTTGCGCAGTGTTCGATTGGCTATAAGTGGAAATCCCTGGCCAGGGTTGCTGAGATTTACTGGTAAGTGTTATCAGTAGTTTCTCGAACTGTTATGGACCTCATATCGACACGACTTATCAAACTACTGGGGTCTGACATTTACCACCCCTAAGCGAGATATGCGACATATCAGACGAAGAGACCGGACTGTACGGGAGTGTTACTGATTGGATTCGCAGGAGAATGTACAGGCTTGCTTGTTGATCTTCTGATCGCTCAATACCTGAGTAGCTGTTACATTTAGCTGACCACTTGCAGCTTGTGGGTGTTTGATATGATCATCACCTACTGCCGGCGTATTGACGATTCTTTAGAGTCCTACACAGAGGTTTCCTGGCTCAGGCAAAACGGAGTAGGAGCACATATGTGATATGTGCGGGACCGAGAATGATACGATATGAGATACCGTATTCTATGCTCGAGATATGAGATATCGGCCGAGTATATGTGATATAGTCGGGTCATCGGATCATCTGTTGATTCGATGAAATGGTACATGTTATATTAGTCGGTTATATGTGTTATAGCCGGGTTATCAGATCAAGTGTTGATTCGATAATTTAATGTATATTATATATGAGATATATTACATTGCATTAACTAATATAAGCTCGCTTTATTGAATCATTTTCTCACGGGATAATGCATTGATATATATATATGCGATATATGTTAATTGTATTATTTTCTTTTGTTACAAAATATATTATATATGTGATATATAATATTGTAGCATGTTAGGGTTACAAATACAACATGTTTTGTAGAGTTTAAACATGGTTAGGGTTTGGATTAGGGTTAAGGTTGGATGAAGCTTCCATGAAGCTTTATAAAGTTTTGACTTTGACCTTTGATATTTTGTGTTGATATTTATTAACCCCACCCAAACCTTAGCCTCTAGCTAATTCTCTACAAGGGTTAAGGCCTCATTCTTAACCCATGGTTGATTTGTAACCACAACATAATAATTCATTATTCATCACAAAATGTTTTAACACTCTTCTTCTTCTTCTTCTTCTTTTGATGAAAAGCTTCACTAGCTTTTCATTTGTGATGAATAAGTGTAAGAATATGAAAACAAAAGAGAGCAAAATTCCTAGTTCATCATCCTCATCTATTCTAGCCACTTAGATTACGGTGTTTGCTTTGCTAATACTTGATTAGTGAAGCAAGAGCTTGGGTTTGAGATTCTTCAAGGTAGATCATCTTGGATGAGTGAAGTCTTCAAGCAAGGTGCATCATTCTCTTCATAGAGCCTCTCGAGAGTCGGAGTTCATGATGATCGCAGCGAAGGGACCTCAACACGGAGCTTATGAAGCGAAGGAACGTACTACAAAGGTTGTAATCCCTATCTCTTTACTTCTTTGTATATGATACAAGCTTGTTACCCTAGAAATTCTAGCATGATTCATGGTTTGCTTGCTTTGGACCTCTCTAAAATTTTAAAGTGGCATGTGTGATGCTACCAAACCCTAGACTAGGTCCAAGGGAAGCCCGATAGTGGTATCAGAGCCAAACTAGAATTCTAGATACGGTGTTATAACAATTACGAAAACGAAAATCACTTCAAAATACGGTATTAGGAAACCCCATTTTTGCTCTCTGGAAATTTTTCAAAATGTCCTTTAAAAATTTTTCAAACGACTGCAGAATGGTCTCTGGAGCAAAATAGGAACATAGGTGAAATACGGGAGTAGGATACCAGTTTTGAACCGGCCACAGGAGGTATATTTCCGGCCAGGCCGGCCCCACCACCTCTTCTGGCTCCCGTATTGCTCCTGTGCTCATTTGACTTCATTTTGGGTTTCTTAGTATTGTTTATTTAACTCAATTTTCATGTGATGATCTGTTAGACCTGGGGCTAATTCATAGTGCTTCGTAGTCGTATAATTTAACACTGTATTGGTAACCTTGACTATTTTTAGCAGTTCGATCGAACATCGCACACCACATTTTGTACCCCGCTGAAATTTCCAAGTGTTGTAATTTTTCGAAGTTGATTGTACTCATAAAATCGTGCAAGTACCCTTATAGACCCCCTAGAAGACATAATAACCTTAACTCGATTCT
Source organism: Agapanthus africanus (assembly GCA_030015575.1). NCBI lineage: Eukaryota > Viridiplantae > Streptophyta > Magnoliopsida > Asparagales > Amaryllidaceae > Agapanthus > Agapanthus africanus. The sequence goes on from JASDDO010000001.1 coordinate 164,699,187, forward strand.
GTTCCCACGGAACCGCGTTCGAACCTTCGGGTTTGCCGTAGTTCCGTGGTGTCATAGGTGAGGCGTTGGTTAACTCCTTCTACAGCTGGACCATAGACACTGTGGCACGGTTTTTGAGTGATTTGACTTTGCTCAAGTGTTGAGCTCACGGGGGTAATATGTGAGTGTATGTTGATTCGATCGAAACGTTAAATATCGTCATGATATTATGGAATGCGATACAAAATTTGGAATCCACAAGTAGTTATGAGATAACTAATTTGAATATTATAAATCTAGCAGTTTAGTCTCATTTGATCGGTTGCCACGGGATTTTGATGCGATTAAAAGTCCGTCGCAATCACGTAGTGTACGCGGATACTCGCCGGGTAAACTTAATAGATAGCCACGCCCCATAGCCCCGACCAAGTGACAGTAGGAGAACCCCGTCGCCTAAAGCATCCGTTCGGGTGCTCGTGGCAGCGATGTTCCGCCTTAGTGCACTTTGTCGACGGCACCGGGGGTGCGGCCGTCTACTAAAGTTTCCGACGAGCATTCGATCAGGATGTCGGAAATCTTGATGAATTTCCCGACTAGATGTTGAAAAGTGTTTTCAAGATTAAGACTAAAATGCGGGGTTTATAATTGTTAGGCATGCGATGTCTAAGAAATTCATTTAGTTAGGCATGAAATCCAAAGTATGAGATACGTTGGGTTTATGATGTCTAAGTTGGTTGCAGATTCCAACTGTTGTAGTTTTTCACTTTCTTTTCTGCGACCGTAAGTGTAATATGTGGTGTGTCGCCGATTTCATTGCTGTACATCAACGAAAATTGGGATACGCATATTTACTTACGTTGATGATATGAGATATTATGTGATGCTGTGATATGTTATATGTAAGTCGATGTAGTACACCCCAGTACTTGTGGGGAGGCGGAAATTTCAAAAACGATCTTGTTTAGTGAACGAACATCGACTAACCGCTTAAATCGAAGCTAAACTATAAATAACCGTACACAAAGAGTATCTTATCAATTGTGTTTAGGGATTATACCTTATGAAACCGGCCCTTCGTCATTGTGTCCTCCTTTGTTCTCCTCGACCTTCTCTAGGTAGTAGACGATCCACCCGAGAGCAAAACACCAAGCTACACCTCTAACTTGAGGTAACTAATCTACTTTGATTGCTAATCAAAGAAGAAAGGATGATATAGAGTGAAGGTAATGGATGTTTAAGTCTAACTAATCCTTTGATCTCAACACATGAGGATTAAGGATTAGGGTTTGAAGATGAGAGCTTGAGGAGAGAGAAGATAATAATGATAATGAGATGAGATTGTGAGTGTATCATAATATATTATGAAGCATTCTTATTTTAGAATAATGAATAATAGAAATGAATAAGCATGCTTCATAAATGCAAAGTGGTGATTCATTAAGCATGTGTCATTATCATTTATGGTGCAATAATGATAATGATGAATCACCCTCATGACTCACAATCTTATCCAAAGTAACCTCCTTAGTCACATCTTCTAGAAGCTTCTCGCATAATTACGAGAACGCCCCTCCGATCCGCAAAAATACGGAAAAACTTTAGACTGTAAAAATCCAATAACCGGATACCAGTAACTGGCTTAAACCAAAGCCGACTGGTAAAAACTGTCCGAAAGTCGTACGTGCGTAAACGCACGTATGCGTCCGAACCCTTTGTCGCAAAACCATGCAACCTCTATATCGTTTCGCCTGGAGTAGGAAACTCTCTGTGTGGGACTCTAGAGACTCGACTACTACGCTGGCAGTGGGTTTAACCACAGACCGCAAGCGGCACTAGCTGTACGTAACGGTCCCCAGGTAGTTGTCGATAAGAAGGCCGATGAGGAAACCCATCCGAACTCCTACTGAGTCTGATGTGACAATCTCCATACAGTCCGGTCCGTTCGTCCAAGACTATCGCATATCGGGCCTAAGGGGCGGCAAGCGTCAGTCCCCTAATAGCGGTATAAGTCGTGTCGGAGTGAAGCCCATTACACCCTGAGAAACTACTGGAACCTACCAGCAAATCTCGCTTGCCCTGGCCAGGGACTTTGCGTAATGGCTCTCTGACACAGCACGATATCTACTCCCAATACCGGGAGGGACGAATCCTGTCTAACCGCCACTGCCTCCAAGAGCTCGGGACTGCACCCAACTGCTGCCTGTTTGCATGACTCCTTTGAGCCGTGGTAGGGTAGCAATCTAAGAACAGTGGGACACACTCGAGGCAAAGTAGCAGTGTCAAGTCTGCGGACTATGCTGTACTCATGTCACCTGGGAACTGCTCACTGACGACTGGTATCAAACCAACCAACAGTTCCCTGTGAGTCCTGTCCGGTGTACCCGTAACCTAACGAGCACCTGCATACTATCTCCAGTACGACGTACTGACGGCTGTGGGACAGACCATCTCCCCAACTGGGATGAGAAGCGTACACACTAGTCTACTCCGGATATCGATGCTCTGTCTCGATAATCCAACGACCAGGGACCTGAATAAGGATGTGCTTGTAGACTACCCAGCCCCCACTAGTGTGACTGCCATCACAACGCTGGTAGACAAGCAAGATCCTAAGAGCTCTATCAATACGTACACTCGCATATTAAGATAGAAAAACCAAGTAGCATACTACCATGTTTAGCAAGACTGTTATATACATGTGAATATCCCAAGCTTCCATTAAGTAATATACAAACTAGTATGATACAGTAATGGCCTTCTAGGGCATAAACACTAACAATCTCCCACTTGCACTAGGGCCATGTACTGGCATATCGTAGACCAATGATCTCGAGTAGCCTCTCGAACTGAATCTGAGGAAGGGCCTTCGTGAATGGATCAGCAATGTTCTCTTCAGAAGCAACTCTCCGAACCTCGATCTCCTGACGATCAATGATCTCCCTGATTAGGTGATACCGCCTCAAGATGTGTCTGGACTTCTGATGGGACCTTGGTTCCTTCGCTAAAGCTATAGCTCCGTTGTTGTCGCAATACAAAGGTATTGGATCAACTATGGTAGGAACAACCTGAAGTTCTGTTAGGAACTTCTTCATCCAGACTGCTTCTTTTGCGGCATCGCAAGCAGCTATATACTCCGCTTCCATCGTCGAGTCAGCAACGGTGTCCTGCTTGGAGCTCTTCCAGCACACCGCCCCTCCATTGAGGGTAAAGACATAACCCGACATGGACTTGGAATCGTCCTTATCACTCTGGAAGCCGGAATCAGCAAAGGCCTCCAACCTGAGGTCTTTTCCGCCGTAAACCAAGAACATCTCCTTAGTCCTCCTCAGGTACTTGAGAATGTTCTTTACTGCTATCCAATGTTTCTCCCCTGGGTCTGACTGATACCGGCTTACCACGCTCAGTGCGTAAGCAACATCTGGTCTGGTACACAACATCGCATACATTATAGAGCCTACCGCAGAAGCGTAGGGTATAATAGACATGCGTTCCCTTTCCAAATCAGTCTTGGGAGACATCTCTTTGGAGAGGGTGATTCCGTGACAAGCCGGTAGATTACCGCGCTTAGAATCTTCCATACTGAATCTTTTCAGTACAGTGTCGATATACCTGGACTGCGAAAGTCCCAGCATCCTCTTGGATCTATCACGATAGATCCGGATCCCCAGAATGTACGAGGCATCACCCAGGTCTTTCATGGAGAACCTGTGTGACAAGAATCCTTTGACAGATTGTAGCATAGGAATGTCATTTCCTATCAATAGAATGTCATCCACGTACAAGACGAGGAATACGACACTTCTGGCCACAACTTTACTATATATGCACGGTTCATCTGGATTTTTGATAAAGTCATACTCTTTGACTGTCTCATCAAAACAGATGTTCCAACTCCGCGATGCCTGCTTTAGTCCATAAATAGACTTAAGCAGCTTGCATACTTTCCCGCTGCTCCCACTCTGATTGAAACCCTCTGGCTGATCCATATAGACGCTCTCTTCTAAATTTCCATTCAGAAAAGCCGTCTTTACGTCCATCTGCCAGATTTCATAATCATGGAAGGCAGCAATAGCAAGAAGGACCCGAATGGATTTGAGCATAGCCACTGGAGAAAAGGTTTCGTCATAGTCCAAACCAGGTCTTTGACGAAAACCCTTTGCAACAAGTCTAGCCTTATAGGTTTCCACCTGTCCATCTACACCAATCTTTTTCTTGAAGATCCATTTGCATCCTATGGGTTTTACCCCATCTGGAGCAAAGTCCAAAGTCCATACTTTGTTGGTGTACATGGACTCCATTTCGGTCCGCATTGCATCTAGCCATTTTACCGAGTCGCCGCTCTGGATGGCCTGCCGGAAGTCAGTAGGTTCATCATCATCTATGATGCAATCCTCTCTATCCCCATCTATGAGAAAACCGTAGTATCTCTCAGGCGGATGAGACGGCCTACTACTCCTGCAGAGGGGTGCGGGAATGTTCTGTTCTTCTTGAACCTCTGGTTCTACCAAACTTTCAGTAACAGCTTGTGGTTCTGGAATTTCTTCCAGTTCTACTTCGCTCCCACTCTTCTGATTTTCTAAAAATTCAGTTTCTAAGAAGTGGGCATGACGAGAAACAAAAACCTTTTGTTCCTCTGCGTAATAGAAATAATATCCCTTGGAGTTCTTTGGATATCCCACAAGCTTACACAGTACTGAGCGTGCCTCGAGCTTGTCCACATGCTGCTTTTTTACAAAAGCTGGACACCCCCATGTTCTAAAATGTTTTAGACAGGGTTTCTTCCCACTCCACATCTGATATGGTGTGGTAGGCACAGTCTTGGTTGGAACCTGGTTCAAAAGATATGCCGCTGATTCTAGCGCATAACCCCAGAAAGATCGCGGTAACTCAGTATTACTCATCATGGATCGTACCATATCCAATAGGGTTCGATTCCGTCTCTCCGATACACCGTTATGCTGTGGAGTGTATGGAGGAGTAAGCTGAGAGAGAATTCCTTTCTCTTTTAGGTAACCTAGGAACTCGGCACTTAAGTATTCTCCACCTCGATCAGATCTTAGTGTCTTAATACTTTTGCCTGTTTGGTTTTCCGCTTCACTCTTATATTCCTTGAATTTCTCAAAGGCCTCGGATTTATGCTTCATTAAGAAAACATGTCCATACCTAGAGAAATCATCTGTAAAAGTAATGAAGTAGGAAAAACCACCTCTTGCATGTGTAGACATTGGACCGCATACATCACTGTGTATGAGTCCTAAGAGCTCGCTCGCTCTTACTCCTTGTCCAGTAAATGGAGTCTTTGTCATCTTTCCTTTGAGACAAGATTGACAAGTGTCATAAGATTGATATTCGAACGTGTCCAAATATCCTTCTCTATGCAACTTAGTCAACCTTCTCTCATTGATGTGACCCAGTCTACAATGCCATAAGAAAGCTTTATTTAAATCTGGAGACTTTCTTTTTAGTGTGTTCTGGACATTGAAAATTTGGAGTTGGTTTAACACATATATGCCGTTATTTAGAGTACCGGACCCAATCAAACCATGATTAAGGTGGATGTTAACAACATCTCTTACAAACGTGAAATCATAACCTTTATTTGATAACAAGGAAACTGATATGATATTACACGTTAAGCTTGGTACAAAATAACAGTTATGTAAAACCAAAATATGTCCACTCGTCAATCCTAGGTGATAATCCCCAACGGACGCAGCTCCCACGCTAGCTCCGTTAGCAACCCTGAGGATCATATCACCTTCCTTCAGCACTCTACGGTTTCTCAGTGCCTGCAATGAATTGCAAATATGAGATCCTGATCCGGTATCCAATACCCAGGAAGTAGAGTTGATCGACAGACAATTCTCAATTACAAACACACCTGAAGTCGAAGCCACAGCTTGCTTCGGTTCCTGGTTCTTGGCGTTCCATGCCTTGCAATCCTTCTTCCAGTGCCCTTTCCTGTGACAATGGAAGCATTCATCCTGGCCCACTACCGGTGCTGCAAGCTTTTTCTTTCCCTTCTTTCCCACCTTACTAACACCTCCTCTAGGTTTGGGTGCGGCCTTCTTCTTCCTTCCTTTGGCCCTAGCCTTGGACCCGGAAGAAGATGCACCGCCAACAAACATAGCGGGTGTTTCCCTTGCCTTCTGCAAGGTGCCCTCTGCACTCCTTAACATGTTCAGGAGTTCCGCAAGTTCAACTTCTTTTCCTTGAAGATTGAAGTTGAGGATAAACTGGGCGTAGGTGGGAGGAAGGGACTGGAGAATAAGGTCTGTATACAGCTCATTATCCAAAGTCGTCCCAAGGTCTGCGAGCTCTTCAATATAGCCGATCATCTGTAGGACATGTTCACCTACCGATGACCCGACAGCCAACCTCGCTCGAAACAATTTCTTAGAGGTCTCGTATCTTGCTATACGAGATTGCTCTCCATAAAGTTCCTTTGTATGGAGAAATATGCCATCTAAGGACATATCCTCGTGCCTCCTCTGATGTTCATTGTTCATAGAGGCAAGCACGATGCACTTGGCTCTCGTGCAATCTAAATCCCAGGTTTTGCGGATTTCCTTATCCGCATTGCTGGATTTGGGACCAGGGACAGCAGGTGCCGTAGCGGTGAGGACGTACCCCAGTTTGTCATAGGTCAAAGCCATTTTAACATTCCGCAGCCAATCTTTATAGTTTGGCCCCGTCAGTATATTCTTTTCTAAAAGTAACTTAAGTCCAGTCATTTTCAGGGTCGCTGCAATTAGGAGAGAGAGAAGAAAACACTTTAGCATGATGCTCTTGCAAGTTTAGAGTGGTTTTTAGTTTATCTAAACTGGATGGCTCCCACTGTTTCTCGAATCCTTCCTCAAACCATAAAAGAAGAATTAGCCAGGACTATTCTCACCGTACAATACTTGCTTAACCGTTCAGCCAGGCCAGTGTCGATACTTCGAGGGAGGTTTTCCAACGCTTTCGCGAAGTTCCTTAATTAAATAACCTCTTTTCTCTGGGGGCGTAACCCCGCTGACACCTTTCTGGACACCTACTAGGTTTATAGCATTGATCGTTAAGTGACGAATATCCTGATAAGTAGCATATACTCACAGTAGGATCGGGATCCAAATATCATCGTATGATAATGTTGAAGGAATCCTACCAACATTCATCAAACTCCAAATGGTATGCATCTCTTTGCAAATTTCAGTTTCTTTAGAAATTCCCGATATAAATTTTTGCCCCATGTTCTTATGATCTTGACTAAGGGCCAACAAATCATAAGTCACATGTCAAGTTCTGCCCATCATTATCTTGTTGATTTGAACCCATCCGTATATACTCTTGACTAAGGGCCAACAAAGTAATACGACTGTCCCAAACCAACTCATCTATCTATGCAACAAATGAATACCCCAGCAGCTACCAATCACTATGTCTTGACTAAGGGCCAAACAAACATAGCTTGAATACTACTGACCATTCATAAGAAATGACGGAGGGCTACGACTGGTTTTGGCGAAACCGTGAACGTAGTGAACTTGATATAACCGAAGGAACCTGATAGCTTTTAAAAGGAGTGGTTAAATCTCCGCATTTAAAAATATCTGTTTTAAAAATAACCGAGTGGTTTCTTTTAAATTGTTCCAACGATTTAAACTTGGTTTATTTTCTTTGCATTATAGATAATGCGTCCCATCATTAACCTATCATTGCAGAAAACAACGAAAATACAACGTCCTCTTATGCCATCCGCATTCGCCACTGGGTCCCGTCATCACCCGTTAGGTTACTTAACTAACGACAGAGCGGGGGCTGGGCTAGCGCGGGTGTAAAACATAAGTGACGTCTAAATAGCTATCATAAATATAGATATTTTACATTCGTCTGACGCAATGATATTCATTCCAGAACACAGATAAACAATATTGGATTTGCAAGCAATCTGTATTTCTTTTGAGCCTGCAAGAAAAGACAGATTACACAGTTGTGATGAATAGCCGATACCCCACCCTCGACCCCTACGGGTACGGCAAACTACCCGCCCGGCAGTTTGTGTACCCCACCTTGGGTCAGTCCTAGGAGCAAAAACAGTAAAATGAAATAATACAACGGTGGCTACAACCGCAACCTGGAAGTGCCCCGCAAAAATAATATTACAACAAATTACATTTTCAACAAATGAATTAAACAATAACCCATTGCAAACCCCGGCTATACACCACAACAGTCCAATACAGTTTATATGCACAAACAGATATAACCATTACAGAAATGTGCAACCCCCTGCCAACCGACATACTAGCAGTTAGGGGAGGTTTACGAACACATTTATCAATCACAGATATAATCCAACATGCAAATACTGTACAATTTCGATCGATTAAACATCATTAATATTGCTCTAAAAACTGCTCTGTTAAACTGAAACCTGAGCAAGTATTAAATATTCCAGAAAACCCCAAAATTCACAGAGAAGCAACAGAAGAAAACTGGGTTCCTGACTCGCCAACTCGGCGGCGGAAGCGCGGCGACTCAGTAGGCTGAGGCCGCGGTTCCGCGGCGAGTTAGGCGATTCAGGCGACTGTTTTTCTTGGGTGTTCTACTGTGGTCTTTTCTAGCTTTCTGCACTCACCTGAAAAATTTTTGGACATCATTTTAAATTCGACAGAAACTGAATTTTTCGGGACTTTCCAGTTTCGTTTTTTCCGTTCGAAAATCGTACAAATTTGCAATTAAGTTATTTATTGTTTAGCGAGGCTCTGATACCACTGTAAGTCGATGTAGTACACCCCAGTACTTGTGGGGAGGCGGAAATTTCAAAAACGATCTTGTTTAGTGAACGAACATCGACTAACCGCTTAAATCGAAGCTAAACTATAAATAACCGTACACAAAGAGTTTCTTATCAATTGTGTTTAGGGATTATACCTTATGAAACCGGTCCTTCGTCTTTGTGTCCTCCTTTGTTCTCCTCGACCTTCTCTAGGTAGTAGACGATCCACCCGAGAGCAAAACACCAAGCTACACCTCTAACTTGAGGTAACTAATCTACTTTGATTGCTAATCAAAGAAGAAAGGATGATATAGAGTGAAGGTAATGGATGTTTAAGTCTAACTAATCCTTTGATCTCAACACATGAGGATTAAGGATTAGGGTTTGAAGATGAGAGCTTGAGGAGAGAGAAGATGATAATGATAATGAGATGAGATTGTGAGTGTATCATAATATATTATGAAGCATTCTTATTTTAGAATAATGAATAATAGAAATGAATAAGCATGCTTCATAAATGCAAAGTGGTGATTCATTAAGCATGTGTCATTATCATTTATGGTGCAATAATGATAATGATGAATCACCCTCATGACTCACAATCTTATCCAAAGTAACCTCCTTAGTCACATCTTCTAGAAGCTTCTCGCATAATTACGAGAACGCCCCTCCGATCCGCAAAAATACGGAAAAACTTTAGACTGTAAAAATCCAATAACCGGATACCAGTAACTGGCTTAAACCAAAGCCGACTGGTAAAAACTGTCCGAAAGTCGTACGTGCGTAAACGCACGTATGCGTCCGAACCCTTTGTCGCAAAACCATGCAACCTCTATATCGTTTCGCCTGGAGTAGGAAACTCTCTGTGTGGGACTCTAGAGACTCGACTACTACGCTGGCAGTGGGTTTAACCACAGACCGCAAGCGGCACTAGCTGTACGTAACGGTCCCCAGGTAGTTGTCGATAAGAAGGCCGATGAGGAAACCCATCCGAACTCCTACTGAGTCTGATGTGACAATCTCCATACAGTCCGGTCCGTTCGTCCAAGACTATCGCATATCGGGCCTAGGGGGCGGCAAGCGTCAGTCCCCTAATAGCGGTATAAGTCGTGTCGGAGTGAAGCCCATTACACCCTGAGAAACTACTGGAACCTACCAGCAAATCTCGCTTGCCCTGGCCAGGGACTTTGCGTAATGGCTCTCTGACACCGCACGATATCTACTCCCAATACCGGGAGGGACGAATCCTGTCTAACCGCCACTGCCTCCAAGTGCTCGGGACTGCACCCAACTGCTGCCTGTTTGCACGACTCCTTTGAGCCGTGGTAGGGTAGCAATCTAAGAACAGTGGGACACACTCGAGGCGAAGTAGCAGTGTCAAGTCTGCGGACTATGCTGTACTCATGTCACCTGGGAACTGCTCACTGACGACTGGTATCAAACCAACCAACAGTTCCCTGTGAGTCCTGTCCGGTGTACCCGTAACCTAACGAGCACCTGCATACTATCTCCAGTACGACGTACTGACGGCTGTGGGACAGACCATCTCCCCAACTGGGATGAGAAGCGTACACACTAGTCTACTCCGAATATCGATGCTCTGTCTCGATAATCCAACGACCAGGGACCTGAATAAGGATGTGCTTGTAGACTACCCAGCCCCCACTAGTGTGACTGCCATCACAACGCTGGTAGACAAGTAAGATCCTAAGAGCTCTATCAATACGTACACTCACATATTAAGATAGAAAAACCAAGTAGCATACTACCATGTTTAGCAAGACTGTTATATACATGTGAATATCCCAAGCTTCCATTAAGTAATATACAAACTAGTATGATACAGTAATGGCCTTCTAGGGCATAAACACTAACATTATATTGGATCGTCGTGTTTTGAATAGCCGGGGGTTTTATGTGAGATGAGAGTTATTCATTTTCATTCATGTAAAATTCATTGTATGTAATATTCTTGTATTGGGATACTTCCGGGCTGAGGATGATGTCATCATTGTATATTATTTACTTTTCCGTATTAGGATAGACCCAAGGCGGGGAGCATAAGTAACCGGGTTCTAGGGTCCAGTGGGAGACTATCTTGAGGAGTCGAGACTGGGTCTCCTAACTCTAGAATTGGTAGGGTTGCTTGCTGCTCTCGTAAGGGTCTAGGGTTGTGGGATTGGTTATTCATCGCGATCGTGGAATCCGTGTTTTATACAGGCTCGTATTAAAACACGGACCTCCTAGTATATCCAATATTTCATATATGTTCATCTGCTGCAATGTTCTGTGATGAGATCATATTACTGCCCGAGACGAATGTTTATATTATACATATGAGATATATATTATATACTGTTGATTTCGTTTCATATCTGATGCTTGTGAAGCATAATAAAATGAGACTTCATTAATGAGATTAATGAAACTAAAAGAATCCTAAAGATGTTGTAGAAACTTGTCTAAAAAACAGGTAGCTCTAGTTCTTGCTTTGTATAGCGGTGTTCCTTGTAGAACATCCAGCACCTTATTCGATAAGGAAAGAGCCGAGATCCCTTCACCGGGAGTGACCTCTTTAGCGAAACTAGCAGATGCTACAAACTCGGTTTGTCTTTTGATTACTTCTATAGTTTTTGGAGTGCATAGTGGTATTTTTGAAATATCCTGCACCTTATTCGATAAGGAAAGAGCCGTGATCCCTTCACCGGGAGTGACCTCTTTAGCAAAACTAGTAAAGGCCTAAAAAACATTCCATTTAAAATCACTCGATTCTACAACGATATCAAGTTCATTACACAAAGGATTTTTCCTAAAAACCTGTAGTAGCCCTCCGTCATTTTAGATAAGTACTAGTTAGTATTCGTACTACATTTGTTGCCTATGTTAAGGCGTAGTGTGCGGTAGATGATTAGTGCTTATCTGTGTAAGCATATGATGCGATTGGATTAGGGTAGTTGTGCGGCTTTGTTGACTATGTTAAGGGTCATGCGGGTGGGTTTAATTCAATCGGGAAATGACGGATTGAACTTGACTAGCACTTATGATTTGTTAACTATGTTAAGGTCATATAGCTGCTAGGGGTAAAATATTATTGGGAATTTCAAGTGTTGAAATTTGCAATGAGATTGCATACCTCCTATGAGATAGTTGGATCCCGATACCCACTGCGAGTAAGAGTTACTCCTGGGAGAGTTTTACACATAACAATTAGCCGATCAAGTAGGTGTCTAGAAATGTGTCAACGGGGTTACGCCCTTGGGAAAACGAGGTTTATTTTAATTAGGTCCGTACGAAAGCACGGGGAACCTCCCTCAAAGTACCGGCACTGGCCTGGTTGAAAGATTGGCGAACTTGTAGGGTGCAATTAATCCCGGCTAGTCTTTCCTTTTAGGGTTTGAAGGAAGATTTGACTAAAACGGTGGGAGACATCCTGATTAGATATATTAATAACCAATCTAATCTTGCAAGAGCATACGCTGAGTGTTTTCTTCTCTCTCTCTCCAGGTAGCGACCATGTCATGCCTTAATCAAGATAATACGAATGTATTGACTGAACCCGCTTGCTATACAGCGCTAGGGAACATTGGTCCCGCTCCAACTTATAATTGTTATAAGACCGAGCAGGAAATAGGGGATTAACAGAATTCCCATGCCGCCCAAACGAAGAAAGTACATGTTGATGCATCTTCTTCAGGTGTGTTCATTATAAAGAACTATTTCTCAGTATCCTTTACGTCCTGGGTATGAGATACCGGATCAGGATCCCACATATGTAATATGTTACGTGGGCTACAGATAGGTAGAGAACTAAGAACGGGTGATAAGTTTCGAGAGTTGGAAATAGTGCAAGTGTTGCAGCCAAGTATGTTGGCAGTTATCACCCTGTATTACCAAATACATTGATTCTGAACGAATGTTATTAGATACCGAACCTGATATACAACTTCATATCAGTCTCTTTATTTAGTAAAGAAGGATATAATTTTGTATTAATGGATAATGTTTTGAACATTTCCTATATCAAGAGTTGATCGGTTCAGGCACGTTATCTAAAAGCATAAACGTTCTAAATCAAACTACAGTTCTTAACGTACAGAATACACACAAGGGGAAGAGTTCAGAAATGAACGAATCTTTCTTGAGGCATTGTAGACTAGGTCATATCAATGCGACCCGACTAGCTAAGTTACATAGAGATGCATATTTAAATCTGTTTAAATTTACATCTTGTGAAACCTGCCAGTCATGTCACAACGATAAAATGACCATAACTCCGTTTATTGGAAACAGAGAAAGAGTTAGTGAACTCTTGGGATTGATACATGATAATGTATGTAAGGTCCCCTGTCTACACATGCCAGGACTTGTTCTTTGTACTTCATTACATTCACTGATTATCTCTCAAGATTCGGACATATGTTCCTGTTGAAACACAAGTTTGAAGCTTTTGAGAAATTCAATGAATATAAGTTAGAAGTAGAGAACCAAAACAGGTATAAGTATTATGTCCTTTGATGAGATCAGGGAAGAGAATACTTGAGCATGGAATTCCTGGACTATTCTAAAGGAGAATGAGATTCTCTCTCAGAATTACTCCTCCGTAAACATCACAGCACGTCGGTGTATCGGGGCAGGGCAAACGCACCCTATGAGATATGGTGTGCTCTATGATGAGTATTACTGAGTTGCCTATTTTCTTTTGGGGGGTTATGCACTTGTGAAGCTGCATACCTATTGAATAGGGTTCAAATCAAATCAGGTGCCTACCACTCCATATGTGATATGGTATAGGAAGAGCCCATCTCTTAAGGATGTTAAGATTTGGGGTTGTCCGGCCTATGCCAAAAGCAAAATCCGGACAAACTCGAGGCAAGGTCAATTCTGTGGAAGTTTGTTGGATATCCCAAGCATACGCAAGGGAATATCTTCTAACGAACCGAGGAACAAAAGGTGTTTTGTTTCTCAGCATGCCACCTTTGAGAAAGGGAATATCTTGTGAAGAAATTAGTGGTCATGAGGTAGAACTGGAAGGAGTTCCAGCTATACAAACTGCAGCTGATGATTTGGTAAACCCGAAGGATTCAATAGTTTCCAACGAACCTCAGTCTCTCCGCCGATCTGGTAGGATTCCTCATCCACTTGAGAGATACTTCGGTTTCTCTATGACAGTAGGAGGGAGGATTGCATCATGAGATGATAACCCAACTAGTTTCGAGCAGGCCATCATGAGTGGGGACTCTGTGAGTATGGTTGGATGCTAAGCGATCTGAGATGGAATCCATATACACCAACAAAGTATGGACTTTGGTTGCTTTATCTGAAGGGTTAAATCCCCATCAGGAGCAAGTATATCTTGAGAAGATTACTAAGTGTACATGAAAAAGTTGAGACTTTCAAAGCTATGCTTAAGTCCATCCAGATCCTACTTGCCACTGCTACATACCATGACTATGAAATCTAGTGGTTGGGTGTCATGACTGTTGTTCTAAATGTTGATTTAGAAGAAAGCGTCTATAAGTACACAGCCAGAGGGCTTCGTAGACAGTGGGAGCAGCGGAAACATGTGCAAGTTGCTTTATGAGATAAAGCAGGCATCGTAGAGTTGGAACGTCTGTTTTGATGTGGTAGTCAAAGAGTTTGACTTCATCAAAATGGTAGATGAACCTAGTATATACAAAAAGGTAGTAGGGAGTATGGTGGTGATCCTCGTATTGTACGTGGATCACATACTCTTGATAGGGAAGGAGTTTCCTATGCTACGCTCGGTCAATCTCCTCTTATTGTTAGTTGTATGTATGCCCTAGAGGCCAGTATTGTACAGATGATGTATATTATATTGGATGCTTGGACATATATAGAGATGACTTTCTTGCTCGATATGATAGTATGCTATCTGGTTACTCTTTATCTTAACATGTACACTTGTCTCTTTAAACTGTCTTATAGTTACATGTTGGTAAAGCCCTTAGGATGTGTACTTGACTACCTGGACTGTGATGCAGATCATACTAGTGGGGACATGATAGTCCATAGGTACATCCTTCAAGGTCCCTAGTCGTGGGTGTATCGAGACGGGGCATCGATATACCAGTGTAGACTAGCGTATACGGTTCTTGACCCATGAGATGGGCGATGGATGATCCCATATCCATTGGTGTTTGACATCAGAGATGGTATACGGGTGCTCAGTGGAGACTGGGTACACTGGACGGACTCGCCGAGAACTCCCAGATGGTATTATACCTCACGTCAGATGGCAGTTCTCAGGTGACACTTGTACAGGTTAGTCTGTAGACCCGAGATCGTCATAGAGTCTTGTGTGATTCCCACTGTGCTTTGATCTCCACCTTACCACGTCCATGAGGGCATGCAAAACGGTGGTCTTGGGTACGATCCCGAGTCACATGGAGGCAATGAGCGATAGGAGGGGTTTCGTCTCTCCCGGTATTGGGGGTTGATGTTGCGCTGTGCTCGATTGGCCGTAACAGGGAAGTCCCTGGCCAGGGCTGATCAGAGATTTGCTGGTAAGTGTTACCAGTAGTTTCTCGACCCGTTATGAGCCTCACATCGGCACGACTTATCGGTTATTGGGGTCTGACGTTTACCACCCCTAGACTTGATATGCGACATATCAGACGAACAGACCGGACTGTACGGTAAGTGTTACTGGTTGGATTCACAGGAGTGTGAGCGGGCTAGCTCGTCGATCTTCTGATCGCTCAATACCCGGATGGCCGTTACGTTTAGCAGACCGCTTGCGGCTTGTGGGTGCTTGATATGATCATCATCTGCTACCGGCGTATTGACGAGTCTTTAGAGTCCTACACGGAGGTTTCCTGGCTCAAGCGAAACGAAATAGGAGCGCATATGAGATATGTGCAGGACCGAGAATAATGCGTGTATGTGATACCGTATTCCATTCTCGCGATGAATATATCGATTGGTTATATTCGATATAACCTAGTTATCGAATCAATGATTCGATAAATCGATACATTGTATACTAGTCGGTTATGTGCGACATGACCGGATCATTGAATCAAGTGTTGATTTAATGATTTAATGTATAATTATATATTTGATATATTTTTGCATTAACTAGTATTGGTTCACTTTAAATGGATTTTCTCACTTGATGTGCAAGTTGTATATGTGATATACTTTTGTGCACATCTTTGTATCATGTTTGATGATGCTTTCTCATTTGGTTAAGTGTAAAGAATTAAACCTAGGTTAAGAAAGTGATTAGGGTTTTAATTATCCATTCTTTTATTTATTGATTTTGGAAAAAGAATGGGATAAGAATACAAAATGGTTGCTTTCATTCTTGAACCTTTGTGAAGCTTCATGAAGCTTTGACCAAAGTGACCAATTTGTCTTCATGCTTAACCCTAACCACTCTTCTAACCTTGGTCAATTCTCTACACCTAACCATGGTTACTATTATGATAAGTATTCATTTCTTTTTCATTTTTGAAGGACTTATCATAATTTTTCCTTCTTCTTGATCTTCTTCTTCAAGAAAGAAAGCTTGATGCCATCAATGGCAACTTGAGTTCTAAAGTGAGAAATCCATTTCTAAAGTGAACCCACCTCCTATTTTTTCACCCTCTACCTCTTGCCAAGTTGTTTTGGGTGTTTTCTTCATAAGTTTCACAAATTTGTGAAGTCGGAGCTTGAACTTGTGATGCCTCGATGTAGATCATCTTCGGCACGAAGCCGACGACCTAGTCCGCCCATTTCTCCGATCAAGCCGACGACTGAGTCCGGGATTCGAGATGGACAGCGAGAGGACGCCTACGTGGAGCCAAGGAAGTGGATATCCGGATCTACAAAGGTTGTAGCTTCTTATCTTTAGTTAAGTTGTTAACTAGATTCGTATATCGCCTAAACTTCTAGTCAACGATCCGTATTAGGGTTTCTCGGCACCCGTAAAATTTGAAATTGGCATGGTTGATGCCTTGTGAGACTTCATTAGCGTGCCTAGGAACCCTACAGTGGTATCAGAGCCTAGCTAGAGCCTTAGGCGATACTTAGACGATGTTTGAAACCCGATCGAACCCGAAACCCTAACTTTTTCATGCTCTCTGGACTTTTTCTAAAATCTGGGAGATTTTTCCATATTAAAAATGCTTAAAAAATTCAGCAGGGAATTATAAGAATTACGGTGCAAAATTTAACATATGAACAGTATAGAGTGCGGCGGAACCGCGGCATAAGCATGACTTATGCGGCGGTTCCGCGGCCTGATGGCGACGTCAGCCCTCCTCGTTTGCACAGTAACTCCTATTTAATTATGCTGAGTTTTCTGGGAATTTTTAAATTGACTCAAGAGTTGAGTATTCTGGGGTTGCATTGGGAATCGTAGATTCTATTGGATTGTTAAACTTCGTCTATGTGCTTTTCCGGATAACTTTAGAATATGTTAAAAAGTTCGACCGGATATAAATACTCAACTTTTCCCCTGCCGAAAAAAAAATTTCCAAGTGTTGGATTTTTCTATGGTTTAAGGACGTTCTGAGTAGTGCAAGTAACGCGATGGTCCCTCTAGAAGACAACAAACCTTAACTCGATTATGTGACCGTCTTGAAATGCCCTTTGAACCTTCGGGTTTGGGGCAGTACGGCGTGCCACATGTGAGGCGTTGGCTTGACCCTTCTACGGCTGAACCGTTGGTACTGAGGCATGAAGTGAACGTCTTTGAACTAATTTCATGTGTTGAACGGTTTCGGGAAAACTTGGGTGTTCGAATGTTCGATCGGAAAGTTTAATATATTCTATTTATCCGAAATGGGATACAATAATTGGAATTCACAAACAGTTATGAGATAACTGAATGAATATTATAAATCTAGCGGTTTAGTTTCATTTGATATATTGAAAAGAGTTTTCGAGAATGAGACTAAAATGCGGGGTTTATAACTGTTAGGCATGTGATGTCTAAGTATTTCATTTGATTAGGCATGTGATGTCTAAAGAGATTGCGGATTCCAACTGTTGTAGTTTTGCACTTTCTTTTCTGTGACCGTAAGTGTAATATGTGATATCGCCGGTTTCGTTGCTATATGTCAACGACAATTGGGATGCGCATATTTACTTACGTGGATGACATGTGATGTTATGTGTTGCTGGATATGTTATATTGGATCGTCGTGTTTGAATAGCCGGGGGTTTTTATGTGAGATGAGTGTTTTTCATTTTCATTCATGTAATATTCTTTTATTGGGGCACTTCCAGGTTGCGGAAGATGTCACCCTTTGTATATTATTTACTTTTCCGCATTAGGATAGACCCAAGGAGGGAAGCACAAGTAACCGGGTTCTAGGGTCCAGTGGGAGACCAACTCGAGGAGTCGAGTCCGGATCTCCTAACCCTAGAATTGGCAGGGTTGCTTGCCGCTCTCGTAGGGGTCTAGGGATGTGGGATTGGCTATTCATCACGACCGTGGAATCCGTGTTTTATACTGGCTCGTATTGAAAACACGGACGTCCTATTATATCCAATATTTCATATGATATTTTCTGCTGCGATATCTGTGATGTGATCATGTGATGTTCTGTGATAGATACTGTATATAGTATATATGATATATTGTATAGACGTTACTTATGTTTTGCACCCGCACTAGCCCTGCCCTGCTCTGTCGTTAGTTACCTAACCTAACGGTGCACGAGGGGACATCGAGGCGAATGCGGATGGCATAAGTGTACGTCGTATTTATCTGTGATTTTAGGTGACTTAAATGATGGGACTTCATTAATGTGATTAATGAAATAAAAGAAACCAAATGATGTTGTAGAATCAAATTTTAAAATAAAACAGGTAGCTACAGTTCTTGCTTTGCATAGCGGTATATATGATATACCCTGCACCTTATTCGATGAGGAAAGGACCGAGATCCCTTCACCGGGAGTGACTCCTTTAGCAATGTTGGAGATAGTGCCCTCAGAGTCAATTATTAGGTCACAGGTACGTGATTGTAATGATTGAGGGAGGACCTATCCCGGTAGGACAGTCTTACTCGAGATGATAGTATGCTATCTGGTTTACCTTTATCATCGTGTACTGTTTTAAGTGACCTGACACGTCGCTATTACACGTTGATAGAGCCCCTAGGATTCATGCTTGACCACCAGCAGTATGAGGGCGATCATATAAGTGGGAGCTGGGGGTCTATAAGCATATCCTTAAAAGGTCCCTAGTCGTGGGAGTTTCGAGACCGGGCATCGATACTCCATTAGTAGACTAGTGTATACAGTCGAGACCCCGACGAGGGGCGGTGGCCGGTCTCACAAGCCACTGGTGTCAGTTGGATCACCTAAGATGTATACAGGTGCTCATTGGGTTATGAGTACACCGGACAGGACTCGCCGGGAACATGCTAGTTGGTCATATACCAGACGTCAGATGGCAGTTCCCTGGTGACATGTGTGCAGGTTAGTTCATCGACCTGGGGATCGTCATTTGTCTCGTGTGAGTTCCCACTGTACTTTGATTACTACCCTACCACGGCTCAAAGGAATCGTGCAAACAGGTTTTAGTTGGGTACAGTCCCGAGCCACATGGAGGCAGTGAGCGTATCTTCAGGGGTTCGTCTCTCCCGGTATTGGGGGTGAGGTCGTGCTGTGTCTAGGAGAGCCATTACACAAAGTCCTTGGCCAAGGCAAGGAGATTTACTGGTAGGTATTCCAGTAGTATCTCAGGGTGTTCTGGGCTACACTCCGACACGACTTGTACCGCTTTTGGGGGTCTGACTTTTACCAACCCCCTAGGCCCGCCATGCGATACTCATAGACGAACGGACCGGACTGCACGGATATTGTCACTGACAGGCTCAGTAGGGTTGTCAGGCTGAGTTCACTCACAGACATCCCTTTTTGGTCAATACCTGGTAGCCCGTTATGTATTGGCTTATACCTCTAACGTGCTAGTGGTTAAATCCACAACCAAGGTGTTGATGAGTCTTTAGAGTCCCCCACATTCTGTTACTCAGCTTTCGGGCGAAAGGTTGTAGAGGCCGTATGGAGATATGGCAGGGTCCGATCAGATACGTGCGGTATTGCACGGATCAGGATCGGACAGTCTGTACTATAGGCCGTATGGTTATATGGCAGGGTTCGATCAGATACGTGCGGTATTGCACGGATCAGGATCGAACAGATAATGCTAGCCGGCTTTGGTATAAGCCGGATCCTAGTATAGTACAGTGTAGATTTTGTCTCATTGCATTTGTATTTCGGTCGAAATACAAATGCGGGTGTGTATGCACAGTATCGGGGTTTTCCTGTAATTTATTACGGGACCAGTTTTCTGGAGTTGCCAGTTTGCTTTCCGTTTCGGCCAATTTCCTTTGTTCCGTTCATTGGCCGAAGATTGGTGGAGGAGGGTTTATTTGCATTGTTGCAAATAGGCATTTGTGGAGGGGGTCTTTGCATATTATCATGTCATGATACTTGTCCCATCATTTGACTTCATATCTTCTTGATGGCTTGACTTTTAGTAACCATCATGGTTGTTGATTACTTGTTTTGGAGAGTGGGTTATGGTTGTGATCATTGGATTCTTTCATCATCTCTTTTCATCATTGCTTCCACCCACTCCCTTGACCTTACTCTTTCTCTCTCCAATCACACATGGTGGGGGGGGAGGGCCGGCCATTCCTAAGATAAGGAATGGGATTCATTTCCTTTAGAGGGTGGAAAAATGTTACTCTTATTTTTGATGTATGCTACATTTTTCCTTCACCTCTCTCCAAAAAAAAGTTCACTTCATTTCCTCCACCACAAAGGCATCTCCATGAACCCCAAATGAGACTTCTTCTACTACACATTCTACAGCGAATCTTGGGCACGTCGAGTAGCTGGCTTCGTGCCCGAGTTGCCTCGGCATTGAGGTGGGAGCCCGTAAACAAAGTAGGCGATGTGGTGCACTTCCGGCGACGAGGAGGAGACGGGGCTTTTCCGCAGGAGATCGGGATCATGACGAGAAGACCGGAGGACTTGGATCGTCGGTATATCTCTATTCCCTTTCTTGTAGATAGCTAGGACTAGTTAGTGGTTCGATCCGGATGTTTAGTGCGCGGGGGTGCCGGTTTGCTAAGTCCGCAAAATTAAAGTTTATCACCGCTTCCGCATTCCGGCGTCGGATTGACGGCCGGGGCGCCGCCGTGCACTTACAGTGGTATCAGAGCCTCGCCATTAACTTAGTCTAGCTTTGTGTAATGTGTTTTTCAGTTCCGATCGATCGAAATGTCCAAAAACCCGTATTTGCCCACGTCAGTTTTCTGTTGAAATTTTTTGGTCCCCAAAAATTTTTTAGGTTGTAAAGTATTGATGTACTGGAAAATCTAAGAGCTCTGTAAAAATTCGACGAAGTAACTCCACAGTGGGAGCGCGGAACCGCCGCGAAAACCCCCTTCCCGCCGCCCTTCCACCGCACACTGTGGTGATCACTTCACCAAATTTTTACAGAGGCCTTCTGGGCTTAAAATATGGGTTTTGGAATATTAAAATTGGGCCCAGGTTTTCTGTGAGTGCTACAGTTTTGATTGGGGGCCCACTTGTTAATTTTTGGTCAATCGGAAAATTTTAAACACATTTTTCACAGTATTTACATTATATCTGCGACCGTGAATGTCACTCGATCGGTAAATCCTGTCTAACTGCTATAGCCCGGTTAGACGGATTTGCGAACGTGACTTTCACGTTGATGTTCTATGTATTTGCTGTGTTGTTGCGGATCGGTCGTAGGGATAGCCTGGATGCAATGCTAGTACAGTTGTGGTGGTATTATGTACATTTGATTTTGCGGGGCGAGCGTCCGACATGTGGACTGCCGTCACTGCCTGTTTGTATTATTATTTTGGGGCACGACCTGGTTGCGGTCGATGTACCCGTTGTATGTATATTTTACTTTCTGTACTAGGATTGCCCCGCGGAGGGGTGCACGGATAGCCGGGTTCTGGAGGGCAACAAGCCCGCATCTCATGGCATTGAGACGGAGGGGGCTTCACTCTAGGATTGGCGGGCTATTCGCCGCACTCGTAGGGGGTACAGGTTGACCCAGGAGGGGTGCCCAAGTTACCGGATTCCGTGAAGTGCTGGGTGGTCCATTCACGGCGCTGAAGGGGGCTGCCTCGCTTCAGGTTTTGGCGGGTGACTTGCCGCGCCCGTAGGGGTCTAGGATTTCATTGCACAGGCTATCCACACGACCAGGGGAACGTCGGGTTTCAGCAGTGGCTCTGTGAAACCCGGGGATCCCAGATATCTGTATTGTTTCTGTGATGCTGTTCATTCTCTGTGATGTTGCATTTTATTCACGCCTTGAGCGAATATAATATATTGGTATATATATTAGTAGATGTTGTATATGTTTTGCATCCGCGCTAGTCCAGTCCCCGCTCTGTCGTTAGTTAGCTAATCTAACGGGTAATGACGGGACCCAGTGGCGAATGCGGATGGCATATACGTACATCAGTATATTTTCGTTCTTTTTGGTGTGATCAATTGATGGGACTGCATTGATTCGGATCAATGCAAGTTTAAAAACAAACCTAATCTGATGTTGTTGGAACACTTTTCAAAAAGCTGTTATTGCAAGGACGTTCACTTTTGTTTTGCATCGCGGTATTCATTTAGAATATCCTGCTCCTCAGTCGACGAGGCAAGGGCCGAGATCCCTTCACCGGGAGTGACCCCTTGGACAGAAGTTTGCGTCAGGGCATTGACTTCACTATAGCCGATTACTTTTGCTTTGCACCGTGGTATTCAGTTGGAATATCCTGCACCCCATTCTACGGGGAAAGAGCCGAGATCCCTTCACCGGGAGTGACCTCTTTAGCAACGGTTTTCGTCACTATATTTTTAAAAAAAGCTATCCGTTCCTTCAACGATATCAAGTTCATTACGTTAAAGGTTTTCGCCAGAAACCATTCGTAGCCCTCCGTCGTTTCATATGGATAGTCAATAGTATTCAAGCTGTGTTTGTTGGCCAAAGTCAAGGCACAGTGTTTGGTAGCTGTTGGTTATTCATATGCAGCATAGATAGATGCGTTGGTTTGGAACAGTCGTACTGCCTTGTTGGCCAAAGTCAAGGGTATGTACGGGTGGATTCAAAACAACCTGGAGAATGACGGGTAGAACTTGACATGTGACTTATGATTTGTTGGCCAAAGTCATGGTCATAAGAGCATGGGGCAGAAATCATATCGGGAGTTTCAAAAGAACTGAAACTTGCCAGATATGCGCATACCTTCTAGAGTGTGATACCGTGAGCGGATTCCGTCACGTTGTCATGCGATGATAGTTGGATCCCGATTCCCACTGATGAGTTAGTTTACTCCTCGGGTAACCCCGACTAATTCTTCTTTCAGGTTTGGAGGAGAATTTGAGGTACAGTGGGAGGTTTCCAGATTAGATAAATTGGTGACCATTCTGATCTAGGTTAGAGTGCACGCTGAGTGTTTTCTTTTCTCTCTCTCTTTGGCAGCGACCATTGACCCGACCCTAAGACTTTGACTCAGTGACCAAGTTGACCGAACCTTCTTAAACACCGGCTTTTGGATTGTCAGAGTTGCAAACCTCATTGCCACTCCTACTTTTACCCTTTTCTCCAGGACACCCCGTATTACTACGAACGTCCACTTCCATTGGACAAAACCATCGTATGGTTAGATACGAACTCGAAAGAATTTATTCGAGGATGGTTTCCGGTTCTGGAGAAAACGGATGGGATTATTCAGTTGTCTTTTCCTTTTACCCTCTCTCAGGTTACGAGTACTCCTTGGTTTAGGGGTAGTACACCTATTACGCAAATTGGATTGTCTTCTTCCAAACCTTAGGCTGGTGCCG
This sequence comes from Agapanthus africanus, assembly GCA_030015575.1. NCBI lineage: Eukaryota > Viridiplantae > Streptophyta > Magnoliopsida > Asparagales > Amaryllidaceae > Agapanthus > Agapanthus africanus. Next base: position 164,722,776 of record JASDDO010000001.1, read on the forward strand.
ACCGGTAGGGAATGAAGAAAACCAATTAGCCTAACGATGGTGTGCAGAAGGTATTAAGTTAAGACAAAGCAAGGGATTAGTAAGAGGGCAAAGTAAATTGCAACAGATATTCACGACCAAACCAAATATTTCGTTACCACTCCCACATCACCTTTGTATTTCTCCAGGACACTCCGTATCACTACGAAGATCCACAGTTTATTTGGATACTCCATCGTATGGTTATATACGAACTCGAATGGAACTTGTTCCAGTTCGGGGATGGATTCTGGTTCAGGAGAAATAGGAATAAGGTTTATTCGGTTGTCTTTTATCTTCACCCTCTCTCATTGCGAGTGTTCCTAGGATTGGGACAGTACACCCATTATGCTTATTGGATAGTCTTCTTCCAAACCATAGGCTGGTGCCGAACGGTAGGGAAGGAAGAAAACCATTTGGCCTAAAGGGGTGTGCAGAAGGTAAAGACTAAAGACATATGAAGGGATTTGGAGAGGTGGCAAAGGATTATACGGTTACAGTCGTGAATCTGGAAGAGGCATTACTAGGAATACCGGGATACCCCATCGAAACATTTCAATGTTTCAGTCTCACTGTGTACTGTTAAAGGAAAACTGATTTCCCAATTAGATACTTACTCCAGGGTATGTATTTACCAGGTACGATTCTCACATCTGTATGGTTTTACAGATGATGAGTGGGGGTAAGTTATTGGGAATTGGGTGATTATCCTCATTATATCGGGATTCGTTGTAATCAGTGATATTTGAGGAAATCACCTGGGCTGTTTGCCGGTCGGCAAATATTTGGTTTTGAATATCCGCTGTTATGCACCAATTTCAAATTGATATATCTGTACGTCTATTTTCATAGAGTGAGATATACCTTTCTGAAATTATGTCTACGACATTTACCTATATCAGTGGATGGTTAGGTAAGGAGCATTAAACAGCGGTGTAATTCTTCTTGACCATAAGTACAGTTTTCAACCTACGACACACAGTGAATGAGTTATCAGACTAAAGGGACTTATACAAAGGATTGTATGTTGTCCGGGGTCCATCAGGACAGAGGGGTTGGTCCTCGTACTATATTCGGTTTACTTATGACTTCTCTAGTTTTTAGACAGGTGTTTCGCGGAAACACAGGGTCCAAATTTTGAGAAGTTATAGGTATTTGAATAGAGTAGAGAACCAGGTATAGCAAGTATCGGGATTCTTCAAAGAGATCGAAGATGTAGATACTTGTGTATGGTATTCAGTTGATAGTAATGATAAAGAGATCTTGCTTCTCTTTTAGGTTACTCATAATTGGAAGCATTCCTAAGTTGAGTAACGCTGATCGACCTTCTTCCATTTAGTTGACATGCGCTGGGGACAGCTGCATGATTTGAATCTGGTTCAATTAAATCAGTGCCTCTGTTTCTATACTGGATATAGAACAGTTCATATCTTAACGATGTTAAGGTACGGGGAGTTGTCCGGTTTATGATTAAAACCAGACACTGGACAACTCAAGGCACGTTTCTGTAATGGCTGTTTGTGGGTTGACCCAGGCTATGACAAGGGTTGACTTTCTACCATCTAGATGAACAATAGCGATATTGTTCTAGACTCGCCACAGTTTTATTAAAAATGGATTTTTTCAGAAAACAGTAGTGGGAGTATGGTAGAACTGGAAGTGATTCCAGAACCACAAACGATTACTGAAGATTTGATAAGGAACCTAAAGATTCAATCTGGATTGACATTCCATTGGCCACTCCGCAGATAAGGTGGGTAACTTCAGGCACCCGAGAGGCACTACGGTAGCCTCAAGGACGGTGACAGGGAAGTTCTTGTTTACCCACAATTGCCATTGCTGTTGTTCCAGGTTACGAGACCCGGCGGGAGGATGAGTATAGCGTCGTTTTAAACCAGTTTTAGAAGTGTACGTCTATATGACTCTGCCAGAGGGTTGTCGTAGTCAGTGGGAGCAGCGGAAGCATTGGTGGACAGGTAGCTTATGTCTATTTATAGACTAGAGCAGATGTAGCGGAGATAGATCATCTGTTTCTGACGTGACAGTCATGGGTTTGACTTCATCAGAATAGGGGATGGATCTGTTGAGAAGGTAGTAGGGTGTGATATCCTGGTATTTGGATGATATACACAGAGTAGGAAAAGAAACTCCTACACTACGATCGGTTATACTTTGGTCGTCACACAGTTGTTTCTCCACAAAGGAAATGGATTTTATATCAGACATACTGGTTACTAGATCTATGGTTTTAGATCTAGATTTGGGTGGTTTCCCAATCAGGGTACTTGACAGCATTCTAAGAGTATTTAGGATGGGCAACTCCTGGCACGGTAGTGTACCTGCAGGTAATGGAGTCACCCTCTCCAAAGGTGTCTTACAGACTAAAGGGGAGAGGGACGGGCATGATTGACAGATCACTTGCTCAGGCAATTGAGTCAATCGTGAGATGTCGAGTACCACACCAGACATTGTTCTTGCACTAGATGCAATAAGTTGACATTAATCCAATCCTGGAGAAACAGTCGGAAGCAGTTTTAGAACATAAGTGGATGTTCTAGGGATATGATAACGACAGCCTCATTCGGGAAACAGTTATCATTCCAGGCTTCCAAGGTGACATGGACGACAAGGAGGTTGTCAGAGTTATAGTTTTCCTTCTGATGAGGGGCAGTATTTTGGACAGGTGGTCCAAGGCAATACTGAGGGAGGCATGGCGCGCAGGATACTGATTAAGTTCAGTTGACGATACAGTCTAAGAAGTTTGGATTTGGAGTTCATTTATGAGCTAGGTCCCATCAGACATCCAGACATATTCTGAGACAGGTATTGCTCTTTTCGGGAGATGGCTTTCTCCGCGAACTTGAGATATAGAGAGACATAGAAAGAAACAACTAAGCGGATCCACTCACTGAGGCTATTCCTCGAACGCAATAGTTCCGCAAACGAGCTTTGTGAGACTGACTAGTAGAGGAGTTGGATGTTCGGTATCACACGGGCTGTGAGTATGCGACATCGCAATAATTAGCCTTGAGTGCAAGTGGGAGATTGTTGGAGATAGTGCCCTCAGAGTCAATTATTAGGTCACAGGTACGTGATTGTAATGATTGAGGGAGGACCTATCCCGGTAGGACAGTCTTACTCGAGATGATAGTATGCTATCTGGTTTACCTTTATCATCGTGTACTGTTTTAAGTGACCTGACACGTCGCTATTACACGTTGATAGAGCCCCTAGGATTCATGCTTGACCACCAGCAGTATGAGGGCGATCATATAAGTGGGAGCTGGGGGTCTATAAGCATATCCTTAAAAGGTCCCTAGTCGTGGGAGTTTCGAGACCGGGCATCGATACTCCATTAGTAGACTAGTGTATACAGTCGAGACCCCGACGAGGGGCGGTGGCCGGTCTCACAAGCCACTGGTGTCAGTTGGATCACCTAAGATGTATACAGGTGCTCATTGGGTTATGAGTACATCGGACAGGACTCGCCGGGAACATGCTAGTTGGTCATATACCAGACGTCAGATGGCAGTTCCCTGGTGACATGTGTGCAGGTTAGTTCATCGACCTGGGGATCGTCATTTGTCTCGTGTGAGTTCCCACTGTACTTTGATTACTACCCTACCACGGCTCAAAGGAATCGTGCAAACAGGTTTTAGTTGGGTACAGTCCCGAGCCACATGGAGGCAGTTAGCGTATCTTCAGGGGTTCGTCTCTCCCGGTATTGGGGGTGAGGTCGTGCTGTGTCTAGGAGAGCCATTACACAAAGTCCTTGGCCAAGGCAAGGAGATTTACTGGTAGGTATTCCAGTAGTATCTCAGGGTGTTCTGGGCTACACTCCGACACGACTTGTACCGCTTTTGGGGGTCTGACTTTTACCAACCCCCTAGGCCCGCCATGCGATACTCATAGACGAACGGACCGGACTGCACGGATATTGTCACTGACAGGCTCAGTAGGGTTGTCAGGCTGAGTTCACTCACAGACATCCCTTTTTGGTCAATACCTGGTAGCCCGTTATGTATTGGCTTATACCTCTAACGTGCTAGTGGTTAAATCCACAACCAAGGTGTTGATGAGTCTTTAGAGTCCCCCACATTCTGTTACTCAGCTTTCGGGCGAAAGGTTGTAGAGGCCGTATGGAGATATGGCAGGGTCCGATCAGATACGTGCGGTATTGCACGGATCAGGATCGGACAGTCTGTACTATAGGCCGTATGGTTATATGGCAGGGTTCGATCAGATACGTGCGGTATTGCACGGATCAGGATCGAACAGATAATGCTAGCCGGCTTTGGTATAAGCCGGATCCTAGTATAGTACAGTGTAGATTTTGTCTCATTGCATTTGTATTTCGGTCGAAATACAAATGCGGGTGTGTATGCACAGTATCGGGGTTTTCCTGTAATTTATTACGGGACCAGTTTTCTGGAGTTGCCAGTTTGCTTTCCGTTTCGGCCAATTTCCTTTGTTCCGTTCATTGGCCGAAGATTGGTGGAGGAGGGTTTATTTGCATTGTTGCAAATAGGCATTTGTGGAGGGGGTCTTTGCATATTATCATGTCATGATACTTGTCCCATCATTTGACTTCATATCTTCTTGATGGCTTGACTTTTAGTAACCATCATGGTTGTTGATTACTTGTTTTGGAGAGTGGGTTATGGTTGTGATCATTGGATTCTTTCATCATCTCTTTTCATCATTGCTTCCACCCACTCCCTTGACCTTACTCTTTCTCTCTCCAATCACACATGGTGGGGGGGGGGCCGGCCATTCCTAAGATAAGGAATGGGATTCATTTCCTTTAGAGGGTGGAAAAATGTTACTCTTATTTTTGATGTATGCTACATTTTTCCTTCACCTCTCTCCAAAAAAAAGTTCACTTCATTTCCTCCACCACAAAGGCATCTCCATGAACCCCAAATGAGACTTCTTCTACTACACATTCTACAGCGAATCTTGGGCACGTCGAGTAGCCGGCTTCGTGCCCGAGTTGCCTCGGCATTGAGGTGGGAGCCCGTAAACAAAGTAGGCGATGTGGTGCACTTCCGGCGACGAGGAGGAGACGGGGCTTTTCCGCAGGAGATCGGGATCATGACGAGAAGACCGGAGGACTTGGATCGTCGGTATATCTCTATTCCCTTTCTTGTAGATAGCTAGGACTAGTTAGTGGTTCGATCCGGATGTTTAGTGCGCGGGGGTGCCGGTTTGCTAAGTCCGCAAAATTAAAGTTTATCACCGCTTCCGCATTCCGGCGTCGGATTGACGGCCGGGGCGCCGCCGTGCACTTACAAGCAATAACTGGCAGATGCTACATACTCGGTCTGCTTTTGATTGCTTCTATAGTTTCTGCTTTGCACAGTGATATATATGATATATCCCGCACCTCATTCGACGAGGAAAGGGCCGACGATCCCTTCACCGGGAGTGACCCCTTTAGCAAAACTAGAAAAGCCTCAAAATCACTCCATTTCAAAAACTTCATTTGATTCTACAACGATATCAAGTTCATTATGCTCATGGTTTTTTCTGAAAGAACCCGCGTAGCCCTCCGTCATTTCAGATAGATATTATTTAGTATTCGTGCTATGTTTGTTGACTTAGTCAAGGCATAGTGTATGGTAGCTAAATTATGTTTATCTGTAACAACATGAGATGTGATTGGATTAGAGCATTCGCACGGCCTTGTTGACTCAGTCAAGGGTCGTACGGGTGGGTTTGATTCAATCGGGAAATGTACGGGTTGAACTTGACTTGCGATTTATGGTTTGTTGACTTAGTCAAGGTCATAGATCGCTAGGGGCAAAAGTATTATCGGGAATTTCAAGTGTTGAAATTTGCAATGAGATTACATACCTTCTATGAGATAGTTAGATCCCGATACCCACTGCGAGTAAGAGTTACTCCTGGGAGAGTTTTGCACACTACAATTAGCCGATCAAGTAGGTGTCTAGAAAGGTGTCAACGGGGTTACGCCTCTGGGAAAACGAGGTTTACTTTAATTAGGTCCGTGCGAAAGCACGGGGAACCTCCCTCAAAGTACCGACACTGGCCTGGCTGAAAGATCGACGAAGTTGTAGGGTGTAATTAATCCCGGCTAGTCTTTCCTTTTAGGGTTTGAAGGAAGATTTGATAAAAACCAGTGGGAGCCATCCTGATTAGATAAGATAATAACCAATCTGATCTTGCACGAGCATACGCTAAAGTGTTTTCTTCTCTCTCTCTCCAGGTAGCGACCATTTCATGCCTTAATCAAGATAATAATATGGATGTATTGACCGAACCCGCATGTTATACTGTGCAGGGGAACGTTGGAACCGTTCTATCTTATAAATGTTATAAGACCGAACAGGAAACAGGAGAATATCTAGATTCTCACGCCGCCCAAACGGAGAACGTGCATGATGATGCACCTTCTTCGGGTGTGTTTGTTATTGAGAACTGTTTCTCAGTTCACCCTACGTCCTGGGTATTAGATACCGGATCAGGATCCCATATATGTAAGCAGTTACATGGGCTACGGAAAGGTAGAGAACTGGGAAAAGGTGATCATTCCGTTCAAGTAGGGAATGGGGCAAATCTTGCAGCCATAGCAGTTGGCATATATCACCTGGTATTACCAAATGGTGATACACTAGTCCTGAATGAGTGCTATTATATACCGAACATGATGTGCAACATTATATCAGTTTCTTTATTAAGTAAAGAAGGTTATAATTTGTAGTAAAGGATAATGTTATGAACATATTCCTAGATCAAAAGTTGATTGCATCAGGCTCGCTACATAATGGCATATTCATTCTCAATCAAAATACAGTCTTTAATATACAAAATACACACAAGTGGAAAAGCTCAAAAATGAACGAATCCTTCTTGTGGCACTGTAGACTTGGCCATATCAATGAGATACGACTAGCTAAGTTGCATAAGAATGGATATTTGAATTCATTCGAATTATCATCTTATGACACTTGCCATTCATGTCTCAAAGGAAAAATGACCAAAACTCCGTTTACGGGACACGGGGAAAGAGTTACTGAACTCTTGGGACTGGTGCATAGTGATGTATGCGGTCCTATGTCTACACACGCCAGAAATGGTTCTTCCTACTTCATTACATTCACTGACGATCTCTCTAGATACGGGCATGTGTTCCTGTTGAAACACAAGTCTGAAGCTTTTGAGAAATTCAAAGAATATAAGCACGAGGTAGAGAACCAAACGGGCAAAAGTATTAAGATTCTTCGATCTGATCGAGGAGGTGAATACTTAAGCAGTGAATTCCTGGATTATCAAAAGAAAATGGGATTCTCTCTCAGCTTACTCCTCCTTATACACCACAGCACAACGGTGTATCAGAACGAAGGAATCGCACCCTATTAGATATGGTGCGCTCAATGATGAGCAATGCTGAGTTACCTATTTCCTTTTGGGGGTATGCGCTTGAGACAGCCATATACCTATTGAATCTGGTTCCGTCTAAATCTGTACCTACCACACCATATGAGATATGGAGTGGGAAGAGACCATATTTTAAACGAAATAAGATATGGGGTTGTCCGGCCTATGTCAAAAAGCAAAATCCGGACAAACTCGAGGCACGATCAGTCCTTTGCAAGTTTATGGGATATCCTAAGAATTCTCAAGGATATTTTTTCTACCAAGCTGAGGAACAAAGAGTGTTTCTTGCTCAACATGCCACCTTTTTGGAAAGGGAATTTCTTGCAAAAGAAATTAATGGCAAAGAGGTAGAGCTGGAAGAGGTTCCAGCACCACAAACTGCAACTAATGATTTAGTAGAACCAGAGGATTCAGTGGTGCCCGACGTACCCCAGCCTCTCCACCGATCTAGTAGGGTTTCTCGTCCACTTGAGAGATACTATGGTTTTCTCATTGATGGTGGCAGTGAGGATTGCATCATGGAGGATGATGACCCAACTAGCTTCGAGCAGGCCATCACGAGTGGGGACTCAGTGAAATGGCTGGATGCTATGCGGTCCGAGATGGAATCCATGTACACCAACAAAGTATGGACTTTGGAAGTTGCTCCTGAAGGGGTAAAACCCATTAGGAGCAAGTGGATCTTCAAGAAAAAACTTGGTGTAGATGGGAAAGTGGAGACTTTCAAAGCTAGACTTGTAGCAAAGGGTTTTCGTCAAAGACCAGGTGTGGACTATGACGAAACCTTTTCTCCAGTGGCTATGCTTAAATCCATCCGAATCATGCTTGCCATCGCTGCATATCATGACTACGAAATCTGGCAAATGGATGTTAAGACCGCCTTTCTAAATGGTGATTTAGAAGAGTGCGTGTACATGACTCAGCCAGAGGGCTTCGTAGACAGTGGGAGCAGCGGGAAGGTGTGCAAGCTGCTTAAATCTATTTATGGATTAAAACAAGCATCACGGAGTTGGAACATCTGCTTTGACGTCGTTATCAAAGAGTTTGATTTCGTCAAAAACCCAGATGAACCTTGTATTTACAAGAAGGTGGCAGAGAGTAAGGTTGTCTTCCTCGTATTGTACGTGGACGACATACTCTTGATAGGAAATGATATTCCTATGCTGCAATCGGTCAAGCTCTTCTTATCACAAAGATTCTCAATGAAAGATCTTGGTGATGCCTCCTGCATATTGGGAATTAGGATCTATAGAGATAGATCCAAAAGGATATTAGGATTGTCCCAATCCAGGTACATTGACACCATACTAAAGAGGTTTAGTATGGAAGAATCCAAGCGTGGGAACTTGCCCACGATCTCTGGAGTCACTCTCTCCAAAGAGATGTCTCCCAAGACTGATTTGGAGAGAGCTCGCATGCAAGGGATACCCTATGCTTCAGCTGTAGGCTCTATCATGTATGCGATGCTATGTACCAGACCCGATGTTGCATACTCACTAAGTATAGTGAGCAGGTATCAAGCTGATCCTGGAGAGAGTCACTGGACAGCTGTGAAGAGCATTCTCAAGTACTTACGAAGGACTAAAGAGATGCTCTTAGTGTATGGTAACGGAGAACTCCAAGTGGAGTCCTTTACCGATTCGAGCTTCCAGAGTGATAAGGACGACTCTAAGTCGCAGTCGGGATTTGTCTTTACCCTTTACGGAGGGGCGGTTAGCTGGAAGAGTTCCAAGCAGGAAACCGTGGCAGACTCGACGATGGAGGCTGAATACATCGCTGCCAACGATGCTGCTAAAGAGGCTGTCTGGATCAAGAAGTTCATTACTGAACTTGGAGTGGTTCCATCCATTGAGCATCCAATACCTTTGTATTGCGATAACAATGGAGCAGTGGCTTTGGCCAAGGAACCTTGGTCCCATCAGCGATCCAGGCATATTCTGAAGCGGTATCACCTGATCCGGGAGATAGTTGATCGCCGGGAGATCGAGGTCAGGAGGGTTGACACGAAGAACAACACGGCGGATCCACTCACGAAGGCCATTCCCCAGATACAGTTTGAGAGACTCTTCGGGATGCTCGGTATGCGATACTACAGCAGCTGGCCCTAGTGCAAGTGGGAGATTGTTAGTTGTATGTATGCCCTAGAGGCCAGTATTGTACAGATGATGTATATTATATTGGATGCTTGGACATATATAGAGATGACTTTCTTACTCGATATGATAGTATGCTATCTGGTTACTCTTTATCTTAACATATACACCTGTCTCTTTAAACAGTCTTATAGTTACATGTTGGTAAAGCCCTTAGGATGTGTACTTGACTACCTGGACTGTGATGCAGATCATACCAGTGGGGACATGGTAGTCCATAGGTACATCCTTCAAGGTCCCTAGTCGTGGGTGTATCGAGACGGGGCATCGATATACCAGTGTAGACTAGCATATACGCTTCTCGACCCATGAGATGGGCGATGGATGATCCCATATCCATTGGTGTTTGACATCAGAGATGGTATACGGGTGCTCAGTGGAGACTGGGTACACTGGACGGACTCGCCGAGAACTCCCAGATGGTATTATACCTCACGTCAGATGGCAGTTCTCAGGTGACACTTGTACAGGTGAGTCTGTAGACCCAAGATCGTCATAGAGTCTTGTGTGATTCCCACTGTGCTTTGATCTCCACCTTACCACGTCCATGAGGGCATGCAAAACGGTAGTCTTTGGGTGCGGTCCCGAGTCACATGGAGGCAATGAGCGATAGGAGGGGTTTCGTCTCTCCCGGTATTGGGGGTTGATGTTGCGCTGTGCTCAATTGGCCGTAACAGGGAAGTCCCTGGCCAGGGCTGATCAGAGATTTGCTGGTAAGTGTTACCAGTAGTTTCTCGACCCGTTATGAGCCTCACATCGGCACGACTTATCGGTTATTGGGGTCTGACGTTTACCACCCCTAGACTTGATATGCGACATATCAGACGAACAGACCGGACTGTACGGTAAGTGTTACTGGTTGGATTCACAGGAGTGTGAGCGGGCTAGCTAGTCGATCTTCTGATCGCTCAATACCCGGAGGGCCGTTACGTTTAGAAGACCGCTTGCGGCTTGTGGGTGCTTGATATGATCATCATCTGCTACCGGCGTATTGACGAGTCTTTAGAGTCCTACACAGAGGTTTCCTGGCTCAAGTGAAACGAAATAGGAGCGCATATGAGATATGTGCAGGACCGAGAATAATGCGTGTATGTGATACCGTATTCCATTCTCGCGATGAATATATCGATTGGTTATATTCGATATAACCTAGTTATCGAATCAATGATTCGATAAATCGATACATTGTATACTAGTCGGTTATGTGCGACATGACCGGATCATTGAATCAAGTGTTGATTTAATGATTTAATGTATAATTATATATTTGATATATTTTTGCATTAACTAGTATTGGTTCACTTTAAATGGATTTTCTCACTTGATGTGCAAGTTGTATATGTGATATACTTTTGTGCACATCTTGGTATCATGTTTGATGATGCTTGCTCATTTGGTTAAGTGTAAAGAATTAAACCTAGGTTAAGAAAGTGATTAGGGTTTTAATTATCCATTCTTTTATTTATTGATTTTGGAAAAAGAATGGGATAAGAATACAAAATGGTTGCTTTCATTCTTGAACCTTTGTGAAGCTTCATGAAGCTTTGACCAAAGTGACCAATTTGTCTTCATGCTTAACCCTAACCACTCTTCTAACCTTGGTCAATTCTCTACACCTAACCATCGTTCCTATTATGATAAGTATTCATTTCTTTTTCATTTTTGAAGGACTTATCATAATTTTTCCTTCTTCTTGATCTTCTTCTTCAAGAAAGAAAGCTTGATGCCATCAATGGCAACTTGAGTTCTAAAGTGAGAAATCCAATTCTAAAGTGAACCCACCTCCTATTTCTTCACCCTCTACCTCTTGCCAAGTTGTTTTGGGTGTTTTCTTCACAAGTTTCACAAATTTGTGAAGTCGGAGCTTGAACTTGTGATGCCTCGACGTAGATCATCTTCGGCACGAAGCCGACGACCTAGTCCGCCCATTTCTCCGATCAAGCCGACGACTGAGTCTGGGATTCGAGATGGACAGCGAGAGGACGCCTATGTGGAGCCAAGGAAGTGGATATCCGGATCTACAAAGGTTGTAGCTTCTTATCTTTAGTTAAGTTGTTAACTAGATTCGTATATCGCCTAAACTTCTAGTCAACGATCCGTATTAGGGTTTCTCGGCACCCGTAAAATTTGAAATTGGCATGGTTGATGCCTTGTAAGACTTCATTAGCGTGCCTAGGAACCCTACACTTATCACATGGATTCTCCATATAAGGATCAAGGTGATACCTCCTAAATCCTGGGTTTTTGATCTATGAGATAGATCTAATTAGATGTTAGGATTCTCACTAGTTGTAGAGAGATGGTATCAATCGATCCTGGGGAGAATCACTGGATAGCTTCCAGGGTGGTAAGGTCGGCTGAATGTCAGTCACAGGCATTCTCTTTACCCTCAGTGGAGGGACGGTATGATGGAAGAGTTCCAAGCTAGATACCGTGACATACTAGATGATTAAAGGTAATATACATCGTTACCAAGGATGCTACCAAAGAGGCAGTCTGGATATATATAGGTTCATGAGATGAACTTCGTTCCTGCCATTGTGTGACAATGGAGTTGTGGCTTAAGCCTAGGAACCCCCATCCCATCAGAGATCCAGACATATTCTTAGGCAGTATCCCCTCATCATGGAAATGGTTGGTCTCTAGGAAGATCGAGGTTAGGAGAGTAGACACATAGGACAACAGCACGGATCCACTCACAAAGGCCTATTTCCCAGTAGAGACTTTTATGGGATGGTTAAGTATGAGATACTTCAACCACAGCTGATTGTTGGGTATGAGATACCACAACAGATGGCCCTAGTGCAAGTGGAAGATTGTTGGTGATATGTATGCCCTAGAGACCATTACTGTACATACGATGTATATTGTAGTTGATGCTTGGACATATATATGGAGGAATTTCTTGCACGACATGATAGTATGCTATCTGGTTGCTCTTTGTCTTAACATGTACTCTGATAGTCTCTATGTTACATGTTGATAAATCCCTTAGGATGAGTACTTGACTACCAGGACTATGATGTAGATCATACTAGTGGGGACATCGTAGTCGCTACGTACATCCTTCAAATGTTCCTAGTCGTAGGTGTATCGAGACTAGGCATCGATATACCAGAGTAGACTAGCGTATGATTCTCGACCCATGTAGATGGGCGATAGATGATCCCATATCCATTGGTGTTTGACATCAGAGATAGTATACGGGTGCTCAGTGGAGACTGGGTACACTGAACGGACTCACCGAGAACTCCCAGATGGTATTATACCTCACGTCAGATGGCAGTTCTCTGGTGACACTGGTACAAGTTAGTCTGTAGACCCGAGATCGTCATAGAGTCTTGTGTGATTCACACTGTTCTTTGATTTCCATCAGACCACGTCTAAGAGGGCGTACAAAATGGTGGCTTTTAGGTACAGTCCCGAATCACATAGAGGCAATGAGCGATAGGAAGGGTTTCGTCTCTCCCGGTATAGGGAGTTGATGTTGCGCAGTGTTCGATTGGCTATAACTGGAAATCCCTGGCCAGGGTTGCTGAGATTTACCGGTAAGTGTTATCAGTAGTTTCTCGAACTGTTATGTACCTCATATGGAGACGACTTATCAAGCTACTGGGGTCTGACGTTTACCACCCCTAGGCGAGATATGCGACATATCAGATGAAGAGACCGGACTGTACGGGAGTGTTACTGATTGGATTCGCAGGAGAATGTACAGGCTTGCTTCTTGATCTTCTGATCGCTCAATACCTAGGTAGCTGTTACGTTTAGCTGACCGCTTGCAGCTTGTGGGTGTTTGATATGATCATCACCTACTGCCGGCGTATTGACGATTCTTTAGAGTCCTACACAGAGGTTTCCTGGCTCAGGCAAAACGGAGTAGGAGCACATATGTGATATGTGCGGGACCGAGAATGATACGTTATGAGATACCGTATTCTATTCTCACGATATGAGATATCGGCCGAGTATATGTGATATAGTCAGGTCATCGGATCAAGTGTTGATTCGATGAAATGGTACATGTTATATTAGTCGGTTATATGTATTATAGCCGGGTTATAGGATCACGTGTTGATTCGATAATTGAATGTATATTATATATGAGATATATTACATTGCATTAACTAATATAAGCTCGCTTTATTGATTCATTTTCTCACGGGATAATACATTGATATATATGCGATATATGTTAATTGTATTATTTTCTTTTGTTACAAAATATATTATATATGTGATATATAATATTTTAGCAAGTTAGGGTTACAAATACAATATGTTTTGTAGAGTTTAAACATGGTTAGGGTTTGGATTAGGGTTAAGGTTGGATGAAGCTTCCATGAAGCTTCATGAAGTTTTGACTTTGACCTTTGATATTTTGTGTTGATATTTATTAACCCAACCCAAACCTTAGCCTCTAGTTAATTCTCTATAAGGGTTAAGCCCTCATTCTTAACCCATGGTTGATTTGTAACCACAACACAATAATTCATTATTCATCACAAAAGGTTTTAGCACTCTTCTTCTTCTTCTTCTTTTGAAGAAAAGCTTCACTAGCTTTTCATTTGTGATGAATAAGTGTAAGAATATGAAAATAAAAGAGAGCAAAATTCCTAGTTCATCATCCTCATCTATTCTAGCCACTTAGATTAGGGTGTTTGCTTTGCTAATACTTGATTAGTGAAGCAAGAGCTTGGTTTTGAGATTCTTTAAGGTAGATCATCTTGGATGAGTGAAGTCTTCAAGCAAGGTGCATCATTCTCTTCATGGTGCCTCTCGAGAGTCGGAGTTCATGATGATCGCAGCGAAGGGACCTCAACACGGAGCTTATGAAGCGAAGGAACGGACTACAAAGGTTGTAATCCCTATCTCTTTACTTCTTTGTATGTGATACAAACTTGTTACCCAAGAAATTCTAACATGATTCATAGTTTGCTTGCTATGCACCTCTCTAAAATTTTAAAGTGGCATGTATGATGCTACCAAACCCTAGACTAGGTGCAAGGGAAGCCCAACACGTAAGTAGTGGGCCTAATTAAGTAACCACTTGCCTTAGACACACTTTCCTTAAACTCCACAAAAGAAACGCGGATAAGCAATAGATTACCCACGACCTCCTTCTGTCCTAATTGAGCGCGACGGTCCTTAGAGTCCTGTCTAGATATTTCTTAGTTAATGAGGGTGATGCGGATGCAAGTTTGTGATTTTTGGGGATTAGAAAGGGTATTGGAATCCCTACCTAATCTTGATTTGGTCTTTACCCCTTAATTTCCGTTTTAAAATATACAAACAACCAATATTCAAAATGCGCAACAAATTTTTCTTTTAGCGGCTCTGCGAATTTTGCAAAGAATCCTGCAGAAAATGGTTATTGGACAGAGCAGGGAGGAGATAAGAAAGATGGAGATATACCTGGAAAAAATCGAACTCTGAATTGACTAAACAACCGCGGTTCTGCCGCACTATGGTGCAATGTAACGCGGTTCCGCGGTCATTTTGAATGATCGTTGAACCCAAATTTCTACAGATGCTCCTTTTAGTTCTTTGGCCTTCTTGAAGGCACCAGAATATTTTTCCTCTTGCTCCACTGATTCCATATTTCCATGCAGAATTCACAACTTATCGTTAAGCACTTGATGCGATTTCGATTTAAAACTTCTGATGGAATAATAAAATTTTTCAACTCAAATTGCAAAAACGAAAAAATTAGCATGTAATCCCCGGCAACGGCGTCATTTGATTGATCATCTTCGTGTGTGTTTAGAAATGTTTCACAACCAAAGAAATTTATACCGCAATCAATTGACGTTGTCTATTGTAGTTTCGTCAATGAGAACGGATCTTCCACTGAGAAAGTGTGATTTGTTCGAAATCATTTTAGATGAGTCGAAATGAAAAGATAAAAGAAATTGCACGAAAATTGATTCAAGATTTGTGAGTTTTCATTTCAAGAAACATAAAGAAAATAAAGATCTAGAATCAAGAATCAAGAAATGTCCCAATCAATTTAGTTATCAAGATTTGTAAAGTAGCTTGTAGGAATCGGTCCAATTGATAGTGATGATGAATACTAATGATTACTAATTCTTATCTATTGAAGATTTGTTGCTAGATCGATGACGATCAATGAGTGTTAGTTATATGTATGCCCTAGAGGCCATTGCTTTACATAGGATGTATATTGTAGTAGATGATTGGACATATATAGGGAGGACTTTCTTGCTCGACATGATAGTATGCTATCTGGTTGCTCTTTACTTTAACGTGTACACTGATTGTCTCGCTGTTACATGTTGGTAAAGCCCTTAGGATGTGTACTTGACTACCTGGACTATGATGCGGTTCATACTAGTAGGGACATGGTAGTCCATAAGTACATCCTTCAAGGTCCCTAGTCGTGGGTGTATCAAGACGGGGCATCGATATATGAGAGTAGACTAGCGTATACCTTCTCGACCCATACAGATGGGCGATGGATGATCCCATATCCATTGGTGTTTGACATCAGAGATGATTTACGGGTGCTCAGTGGAGACCCGGGTACACTGGACGCACTCGCCGAGAACTCCCAGATGGTATTATACCTCACGTCAGATGGCAGTTCTCTGGTGACACTGGTACAGAGTAGTCTGTTGACCCGAGATCGTCATAGAGTCTTGTGTGATTCCCACTGTGCTATGATTTCCACCTTACCACGTCCAAGAGGGCGTGCCAGACGGTGGTTTTTGGGTACAGTCCCGAATCACATGGAGGCAATGAGCGATAGGAGGGGATTCGTCTCTCCCGGTATAGGGAGTTGATATTGCGCTGTGTTCGATTGGCTATAACTGAAAATCCCTGGCCAGGTGATTGACACGAAAGAGTGTATGTTTGTAGTTAACCGCAATCAATAATGGTGCCGCGTGTAGCTAGACAGAATGAGTACGGGTCGTCCTCTGGGAAACGTTGAATCTTTTACTCTTACTTTAGATGTGTTGAAAAAGAGAGGAGGAAGAAAGAATTTGTTGAATGGTTTCTAGATCCACGTTAAGCAAGAATGCAAAAATATAGATCTAGATTATTTTAAGGATGTAGTTAATATAATAAGGGGGCTTGTAGGGTTCGTTAGGATTTAGTAGTTATGGACGATTAATTAAAAATTACCATTTTTATCCTTTAATAGATTTAAAACTAGAACGACGGTGATGCGTGTAGATTAGGGTTTCTGGAGGGAAAAGGAATCCCACTCTTAACCCTTATCCCTTCACGGAACTCCGTTCATATCTAGCATTTACCAAAACAATCATTAATCTAATCTCTACTCGCGGTCGGAACTAACAAAGAATTGTTAGCGCACCCGATTAAGATGTTAATGATTCTTTTGATAAAGTTCATAAACTTTATAAGACTTAAAAAGGGTTTAGGGATGTTCATCATTCATTACCCTACACTAATCCTACGAACCCTAACAAGCGAAGAATTACTCGCGCATGTTGGGAGAAAAAGAGATGGAAAGAAATTGCATAATTAAACTACTAAGAAATAGAATAAGAAAAAGAAAGCTACCTTTATTAATCAACAATATTCATTACACTTTGATTCCTTAGAAAATGATTACAAAGACTAGTTTGCTTCTCGATCTCTTCCAAGGAGGTAGACGAACAGTTGAAGATCAGTCTGGATGCGTGAGCCGTCTTGGACTTCGTGATCGCGTCGACTTGATAAATTTTCCAAGAGGCTCTCGGTCCCTTTTTATAGTGCCAAATCCAGAACCCAAGCTTCTAAATTAGGAAGTAAGCAGCATAGATTCAGCCCCAAAATTTGCAAACCCTAACTCCTCTATACTGCCGCGGATCAGCGGCCCAAGGGGGGTTTTGCGGCGGAATCACGGCCATTAGATCTCATCCCTCCATCAAAATTTAGGTGCTCTGTCTTTGTGACATGTGGACTTCTCTGGAACCTTTGTATCTTTGAAATCTTCTCGTGATTGCTGCCAGACTTGGTCTCCAAGTTTTGCTTCTTAATTAGGCAAGTCTTCTTCAACAACTTGATTTCCTTGATTCTAGTCTTGAAAGATTCTGCACAACTTGGAAAAATTCTGCACAACAACTCAAATAATATTTAGTAGACTTTATTCTACTAGGATTTGGGCAATGACATTATTTGCATACATTTTCCTACCAAATACTAATTATAATATATCAACACATGGAAAATAGTATTTTTACACATAAACCCTCATATGTATGATATATTATAATAAAGTCCTTTTTTAATATGAAAATGGTAGGAAAAATGTAATAACAAATGTGCAGTTTTATCAACTGAACAAATACCCCCAAACTTATCTTTGATCGTCCCGAGCAAACTAGTTTATTCAAGAGAAGGAGAAAAAAGAAAGGAGAAAACTAAGCACATTTTGGTAGGCAAACACGATTGCACTGAGCACGTGCAACAAGCCGTTAAAACTCTAGGTGTCCCTAGTAGGAGGAGTGTTGTCTCCTGAGGGTTTTCAGCGGATTACACCCTCAAAATCCAATAACAAAAGAGAGATGGTGAAATTTACATATAAAGATAGGAACCATAAAAGAAATACTTTGAAAATTTAGAGTTTCCAACTACACTAGCTTTTCAGCTGTCATGAGCCCTATCTTTATAGTCATGAAAAGATGTTAGAAATCACATTATCTCTCAATAAAACATCGTCTTTATTCTTCATTTCTACCTTTCGTCCAAACATTGATCATATAACCCTACGTGTGTGTAATAAACATCCCTACACCCGAAGAATTCAATTCAAGCTATCATACTCTTGTCCATCTGCCTCAGTACTTTTTAATTTGATGAATATTAGGATTTACTCACACATTTTCATGCGACCGTTAATACTTCTTGAGGTACTAACCAACCAATTACTCTTGTGCTTGCTGATTAGGTGATAATATTTTCCTCGTCTTGCACCACCTAAGGCTTAGCAGTGACTCCCAGACCAGTTGGCCTTAGGGCACTAGGTGAAGAGGCACCATCGCTATATTTTTTTATTACTGCCTTGGCGATACAAAACCAGTGTTCATTTTTTTCTTTCACCATTTTTATATTTTCTTCATTTTTTATTTTTTCATTTCCTTCATACTTTGGCTTTTAGACAAGAGCATTTCAAGGTATTCTCTACTATCCCGATTTTCAAGACATGTGTAAGTCATATAGTAGGGTATCAACATTCAAATATTTGGCTTCCAGAATAGAAACTATTTTTCAGACTTATTTTTATCCTCAGATTAGTGACTTCCTTCATCTTACTGACCCTTGGGACAACAGCTCATAACTACTTATTACTAGTTCGTTTAAGAAAACTTCTAATTTTCTTGGTTTTCTTAAACTATTCCTATCTTTTGGATGTAATTTTTCACTTTCTACTCTTTTGTTATCAAATTTTTTTTTGTGCTTATATATAGTATAATGCAAAGTATCGCGTAAATAAGCACAAACCTCCCCCAAACCTGTTTTCAACAGTGTCCTCGCTGTTGCTATCTGCTGGATCACAAAATCCTGTAAGCTTGGGGGGACATTATTAATGGGGGCAAGAATATATAAAAGTGAAAATCCTCCCCCAAACTTATTTTAGGCTCATAATTTATAAAAATCATTTTCTTTCAAGAGCCAAAATATACCACCCCCCCAAACTCTAGTTAAACAATTTTAATCTTTTAAAATCACACGAGGGGGTCAAGGTTATTGGTCAATGCCAAGCATTGCAAAGACCGAAGGTCAACACCAACCATTCAAAAATTTTATCGATGAAGCACCAAGGTTGGTGGAAGAACATGTCACCTTTCGACGTGAAGAAGTGGGGAGGTGATAAGAGGTGTGATGGAAAAGGATTGCGTCTCAATTTGGAGAGACGACACAGTGATAGTGATGATGGATTACTCGCATTATCATGATTGCCTAAAAGAAGGGGTGGAGGTCCAATTTTTTCATCTTGGAGTTGATTCATCTCAACACCCGTGTCTTGTAAAAATGCGAGTTCATCAGCGAAAATTTCCTCAAAGCTTTCATCGATACCCCGAAAAATAATGTCATCAGAAAAAATGGGGTGATCGTCAGACTCTATAAAAAGTTCCTTATCAGCGTTAGATGTTGACCCGGACAACTCGGTGGAAGAGTCTGTGTCAAGCAACAACATATGAAAAGAGTCAGAATTATGAGGTTGATCATATTCGCTGCTGTCGACATCCATTAATTCGACAGAACACACATGAGCATAGGGTTCAGAGGGTTCACTTCCCAACTTGTAAATGTTAAGCTCAATTGACTTCTTTCCAAAGGATAGGGTCATAGAGCCATTTCTACAATTGATTACTGCGTTGGAAGTGGCCAAAAAGGGCCGACCGAGTATCACCGGGATTTGATTGTGTAGGTTCGCCACAGGTTGTGTATCTATAACGATAAAATCCACAGGGAATATGAATTTCCCGACTTTGATTAACACATCCGCAAGCTCACCCCTAGGTTGGGTGATAGATAGATCGGCCATCTGAAGAGTGCAATGCGCAGGTTTTAACTCTCCGATCCCTAATTGCTCATAAACAGAATACGGAAGCAAGTTAACACTAGCACCTAGATCGAGTAGAGCACGATTGATATTTTTACCCCCAATAGAAATAGAAATTGTAGGACTTCCGGGGTCCTTTCGTTTCTTGGGTAGTTGTTGCGTAAAAGCAGTGCTCACATTACTCGCAAGGAAAACTTTTTTAGGTACTTGAACTTTTCTCTTCCTAGTGCACAAGTCCTTTAGGATTTTCGCATATGACGGAACTTCTTGAATAGCATGTAGGAGAGGAATGTTTATGTTAACTTGCTTAAAAATTTCCACAATCTTCTCCATTTGTGGACTTGGTCTGTTGCCTCTTAACCTGTTTGGATAAGGTGCTTTATCAATAAGGGTTTGGTCCAACATTGGAGAGGATTATGGGGACGGATTCGATCCCAAAACTGGAGTGGGAATCGACTTAGATAGATTTGACGAAATGGGTGAAGGGTTCGAGCCTTGGGGAAAACGGAGAATAGGCTCGGGTGAAGGTGGGAGACTAGACGAATTAGGGGAAGAAGAAGAAGAAGCTGGGGTATCAAATGTGTCACTAACATCAAATTGCTCACCCAATCGGTTATTCATCACTCTCCCCAATCTCAACGTAGTAACGGCATTCACATTATGATTTTGTGAATGGCCAGGATTCGGTAGGGGTTGAGATGGGAGTTTCCCTTTCTCTCTCGCACTCATTGCGGCGTTTAACTGTGCGATTTGGTTTTCTAATGATTTAATACTCTCACCATGGGAGGCGGAGTTTTTCGTTATGGTATCAATAGAAGACCTCATCTCAGCCGAAATTTGCATGGATTGTTTCATGAACATATCCAAAGTTTATGCAAGTGAGTTGTCAGTACCGGCCACTTGTGGTGTAGAAATGTTGGCCGGATTTTGGAAATTCTGTGACTGAAAGGGGGGCTGATTCTGTGGTTGTGGTTGCTGTGGAGGAGGTCTTTGATAATTGCTTTGTTGGTTTTGGTTCCAAGCAAAGTTAGGATGATTCCTCCATCCTTGATTGTACGTGGAAGAATAAGGGTCGTTTCTAGGTCGCTGCTGAAAAGCAGTATTAGCTTGAAACGAAGCATTCATAGGACATTCTTCCGTTAAGTGTGAAGGATCCGAACAGCAACCACAGACGGTCTTAGGAAGCGTGACCTGATTTAGGGAGAATGATGAGAACTTGTTCTCAATAGCGTCGAGTTTCTTCTGCATCGCTGCCATTTCGTCTTTTACTGCGATAGAAACATCGAGCTGGTGAATACCTCCTTTAGTTGAAGGTGGTCTTACGCTTTCCCACTGCAACGTGTGTTCAGCGAGGTCTTCCAGATATTTCCAAGCTTCACCGTCATCTTTAGACATGAAATTGCATTGACACATTGTTTCAAGCATCTGCTTTGTCACTGGATTAATGCCCTCATATATAATCCGACATAAATCCCATCTTTGTATTCCGTGATGGGGGCATTGGACAAGCAGATTTTTGAAACGTTCAAAGCACTTCCAAAATGGTTCATTGGGAAGCTGGGTGAACTGGTTGATCTCGCTCCTAATATGGGCAGTCTTATGGTTTGGGTAAAACTTCTTAAGAAATGCTATGAAAAATTCATCCCAATTAGTGATAGAGTGTGCGGAAGTATTATAAAGCCATTTTTCTGCCAAGTCGCATAGTGTGAATGGGAGAAGACGTAAGCGCATAGCATCTAAAGTCAATTGTGAAGTACCCATCATTGCGCATACGTTTTCGAATTTGGTAATGAAAACATACGCGTCTTCCGACTCAAGCCCATGAAATTTGGGCAGCAGATTGATGTAGTGGGGTTTAATTTCGAAATTATCCTCTTTAGGTGGTGGAAGAGATAGACAAGTAGGAAGGGGACCACGGATAGGATAGCATCTCTCATGGAGAGAGATGCGCGGTGGATTCTGCGCACCTACGGGCGGTGGCAGCGTAGTGTTATATTCTGATAGAGTGCCGTCCATCTCGGTTGTGTGTGGTGGGGGAAAAGAAGATGAAGAAGTACCGACTTCGTTGTCGATAGCAGGAACGCGGACAAGACGGGCACTAGGATCCCGTGTCCAGCCGAGCATGCACTAAGCGGGTTTAGTGCAAGTGGCAGCGTGTGTATGATTTAAAATTGGTTTGTTTTGAAAAAGTGGCACTCAAGACAAATCACCCTAAGATGCACAAGCAACCCTAGAACTAAGGTCACCTAGGTCCAGTCTCTAGACCGCTCCTAGACTTCCAAAGGACAAGCCGCAGAATCAATCCTCTACCGCCTCCGTACTACCCTTGTAGCCAGGTAAGTGCCAGGTAAGTGGGAAGGAACCACAGTAGTGGGCCTAATTAAAAACCACTAGCCTTTGTCACACTTGCCTAGACACTACAAAAGTAATGCGGATAAACGATAGATTACCCACGACCTTCCTCTGTCCTTATTGAGCGCGACAGTCCTTAGAGTCTGGTCTAGATATTTTTTAAATTAATGAAGGGTTGATGCAGATGCTCGGTTTGTGATTTGTGGGGCTTAGGAAGGGTGATGAAATCCCCACCTAATCTTGATTTGGTCTTTGCCCCTTAAAAATCCGTATTAAATATGCAAAACAAAACCAATCACAAAACTTTTGCAAAAGATTTTTGAGCGGCGCGATTTTGCAAAGAATCCTGCAGAAAATAGATTTTATTGGATTTGAGGGAAGAGAGAAGGAATTAAGAAAGATACCAGAGAGTTTTATAGCCCTAACCCTTCTATCCTGCCGCGATTCCGCCGCAAAAAGCCCCTTTGAGCCGCGGTTCCGCTGCGTTGTGGAGAGATCAGTTGATAAAAAATTTTCTGTGGCCTCCTTTGCTCCTCTGGATCTCTAAAAATGTCTCTGTTTCCTATTTTCCTTAATTCTGTGACTCCAGATCTCCTTGCAAAATTCACACACAAATCGTTAAATATGCAATTTGCAGTTTTGTGTTAATATTGATATAAATCGTCTAAGAATTCAATACAAATGGTAAGAATAAAAAATTACGCACGTATCCCCGGCAACGACGCCATTTGATTGACACGAAAGAGTGTATGTTTGTAGTTAACCGCAATCAATAACGGTGTCGCGTGTAGCTAGACCGAGATGAGTACGGGTCGTCCTCTGGGAAACGTTGAATCTTTTACTCTTACTTTAGATGTGTTGAAAAAGAGAGGAGGAAGAAAGAATTTGTTGAATGGTTTCTAGATCCACGTTAAGCAAGAATGCAAAAATATAGATTTAGATTATTTTAAGGATGTAGTTAATATAATAAGGGGGCTTGTAGGGTTCGTTAGGATTTAGTAGTTATGGACGATTAATTAAAAATTACCATTTTTATCCTTTAATAGATTTAAAACTAGAACGACGGTGATGCGTGTAGATTAGGGTTTCTGGAGGGAAAAGGAATCCCACTCTTAACCCTTATCCCGACACGGAACTCCGTTCATATCTAGCCTTTACCAAAACAATCATTAATCTAATCTCTAATCGCGGTCGGAACTAACAAAGAATTGTTAGCGCGCCCGATTAGGATGTTAATGATTCTTTTGATAAAGTTCATAAACTTTATAGGACTTAAAAAGGGTTTAGGGATGTTCATCATCCATTACCCTACCATAATCCTACAAAGCCTAACAAGCGGAGAATTACTCGCGCATGTTGGGAGAAAAAGAGATGGAAAGAAATTGCATAATTGAACTACTAAGAAATAGAATAAGAAAAAGAAAGCTACCTTTATTAATCAACAATATTCATTACACTTTGATTCCTTAGAAAATGATTACAAAGACTAGTTTTCTTCTCGATCTCTTCCAAGGAGGTAGATGAACAGTTGATGATCAGTCTGGATGTGTGAGCCATCTTGGACTTCGTGATCGCGTCGACTTGATAAATTTTCCAAGAGGCTCTCGGTCCCTTTTTATAGTGCCAAATCCAGAACCCAAGCTTCTAAATTAGGAAGTAAGAAGCATAGATTCAGCCCCAAAATTTGCAAACCCTAACTCCTTTATATTGTCGCGGATCCGCGGCCCAAGGGGGGTTTTGCGGCGGAATCGCGGCCATTAGATTTCATCCCTCCTTCAAAATTTAGGTGCTCTGTCTTTGTGACATGTGGACTTCTCTGGAACCTTTGTATCTTTGAAATCTTCTCGTGATTGCTGCCAGACTTGGTCTCCAAGTTTTGCTTCTTAATTAGGCAAGTCTTCTTCAACAACTTGATTTTCTTGATTCTAGTCTTGAAAGATTCTGCACAACTTGGAAAAATTCTGCACAACAACTCAAATAATATTTAGTAGAGTTTGTTCTACTAGGATTTGGTCAATGAAATTATTTGCATACATTTTCCTACCAAATTCTAATTATAATATATCAACACATGGAAAATAGTATTTTTACACATAAACCCTCATATGTATGATATATTATAATAAATTCCTTTTTTAATATGAAAATGGTAGGAAAAATGTAATAACAAATGTGCAATTTTATCAACTAAACACCAGGGTTGCTGAGATTTACTGGTAAGTGTTACCAGTAGTTTCTTGAACTGTTATAGACCTCATATCGACACGACTTATCGAGCTACTGGGGTCTGACGTTTACCACCCCCAGGCGAGATATGCGACATATCAGACGACGAGACCGGACTGTACGGTAAGTGTTACTGGTCGGATTCACAGGAGTGTGAGCGGGCTTGCTCGTTGATCTTCTGATCGCTCAATACCCGGGTGGCCGTTACGTTTAGCAGACCGCTTGCGGCTTGTGGATGTTTGATATGATCATCACCTGTTGCCGGCGTATTGACGAGTCTTTAAAGTCCTACACAGAGGTTTTCTGGCTCAAGCGAAACGAAATAGGAGCGCATATGAGATATGTGCGGGACCGAGAATAATACCAGTATGTGATACTGTATTCGATTCTCGCGATTTATGACATTGATCGGTTATATGCGATATAGCCGGGTTATTGGATCAAGTGTTGATTCGATAAGTTATTACTAATGATATTAGTCGGTTATATGCAGTATGACCGGATCATTAAATCAAGTGTTGATTTGATGATTTAATGTATAATTATATATTTGATATATTACTTTACATTAACTAGTATTGGTTCACTTAAGATTATTTTCTCACTTGAATGTGCACATTGTATATATGATATATGTTTGTGCACTAGTTTGTATCATGTTTGATGATACATGCAAACTTGGGTGTGTATGATTAAACCATGATTAGGTTAATGGTTAAGGTTTGATTTACTTATTTATTTATTCTTTTTCATTTATTTTTTGGGCAAGAAATAAAATGGTGGATTCTTTTGTTTTTACTTGAAGCTTCATGAAGCTTTGAAAAGCTTTGACCATTTTGTTTCTTTCCTTAACCCTAACCATTTACTTAAACCCTAGTTTATTCTCTACACTTGTTAACTCACCCATGGTTGCTAAATGATAAGTATCGCTTGGATTTTCTTTTTGAAACAATTGATTTTCTTTTCTTTCTGAAACAATTGATTTTCTTTTCTTTCTTCTTCTTCTTCTTGATGAAGAAAGAAAACCTTTGCTTGAAAATTTCCAAGTGATGATTCCAAGTGAGAAATCCAAATCCAAAGTGAACCCACTTCCTATTTCTTCATCCTCTACCACTTGCCATGTAGTAGAGTGTGTTATCTTCATAAGTTTCATAACCTAGTGAAGGTGGAGCTTGAGTTTGAGTCGCCTCGACGTAGATCATCTTCGGCATCGAAGTCAACGACCTAGCCCATCCATTTCTCCGATGAAACCGACGCTAGAGTCCAGGATCCCGATGATCGCAGTGGAGGGACGTCATCTCGGAGCTAAAGAAGCGGTGGACCAGATCTACAAAGGTTGAATTTCCATTCACTTAGCAATAAAGTTGTTTACTTGCTTGCTTTTCGCCTTTACTTCTAGTTAACGATCTAGCATTAGGGTTTCTTGGCATATAATTTTTGAATTTGGCATGGTTGATGCCTTGTGGAACCACTTGAGTGTGCCTAGGAACCCTACAATGAGGTTTAGGGATCTATTGAAGAAACTAGGGTTTCTCCATCATCATCCCTTGTCCTTTCATTGATTATCATTCAAATTCTACCCTCTAGCAAATTAAATCACCGATCGTTGATCTCTAATTTGGAGCGAAAACATTCAAGTGATCTCGCTCATATTAGGTTTTCGATTCAATTTCCTAAAGTTTACAAAACTCATAAGACTTAAGAATTGATCAAGAATTTCATCATCATCATCTACCTATTCTTTCGATTCCGCTACAAGCGGAGTTTTCACTCAAACATCTTGAAAAAGAAAAGAATCAAGAATCTATAACTCTTCATAATGAAAGAATGTAAAGAAAAGCAAGATTTAGAATTTTCACCTTTAATTAATCAACGCTTAGGTACAATTCACTCAAAGATTACAAGATTTGAGGAAGAACTAAATCGTCGAAACTAGCTTCGCTTCGGTCTTCTTGATTCGTGGATCGTCGTGGATCACTTGCTCGGATAAAGATCGGCGTTGCTTCAAAGGCTCATTGAAGGCTTGCTTGAATTGGTACTCGATGAATCTTGATTTGGCTTTGGAATTAGGTTTAGGCTAGGGTTTTGATGTTCCAAGTTGTGTCACTCAACTTGTGGAAATTTGGTGTATAATGATCAACAACCTTTGTAATGAAGCCCTAGGTCCTTTTTTATAGCTTTCCCTTTAGCTTCCCCTAGAAGCTAGGTCTATCTTCCTTTGGAACCTTGGTTGTTGTGAGGCTTGTATAAGAAGCTAGGTAGAAGTTTCTAGATTAAGGTAGTTAGCTAGCTTGCATGAGAAGCCTTTCTGTTGGGGGAAACTTTTGGAGATTTGAAGCGTCTTGAAGAAGTTTGGCCGTTAAAAGAAGAGCCCCGCAACAAGTTTTCACCGACGACGAGTCAACTCGGCCGCGGATCCGCGGCCGTTTTGTGGAGTTGCTGCATGGAAATTTCCGTATTGTTTCATGTTAGCTTTATAGTTGTTTCCTGATGTCTGGAATCTTATAATTCTTTCTAGTTTACTGCCAGATCTCAAGTCTTAGACTTGATGCGTTTTATCAGCACTTTTGTGACAATTTCCCTCATAATGCTGGTTATAATGTATAACACATGTTATTTGATATTTTGCAGACGAATTGCTAATGTGTGCTATATTTATACCAAACACCTTTAGATGACTACAAAGAGTAAGGAAATTGATGTGTTTAGGATGCAATATTTTCGACTGATCAGTACTCCAGTAGTTTTTCTGGGTGTTTTAGGCTGTACTCCGACACGACTTATTTCTCTATTAGGGGTCTGACATTTACCGCCCCTAGGCCGGATATGCGATAATCTTAGACGAACAGACCAGACTGTACGGAGATTGCCACAGACAGGCTCAGTAGGAGTTTGGATGAGTTTGCTCGTCGGCCTTCTTATCGACAGATACCTGGATAGCCGTTACGTGCAGCTAGTACCGCTGACGTGCTTGTGGTTAAACCCACTGCCGGCGTACCGTTGAGTCATTAGAGTCCCACACAGAGGGTTTTCCAGCTTCGGGCGAAACGAAGTAGAGGTCGTATGGTTTTACGACAGGGTTCGATCACATACGTGTACTTGTGCGCGTGTGATGTTCGAGCGGACGATACTAGTGGGATTTGGTTTAATCCGGATCCTAGTATTCGATTGTTGGATTAGTTTCGTCTCTTTGTATTCGTGTTTCTCGGAACACAGATGCGGTTATGTATATATGGATGAGAGGGATATAGAAGGAGACGTCTCATTAGGGTTTTGACCATTGACTTGATTAAAACCATTATGAGATGGAGGAAAGTATTTGTTATATTTTTGCAAATGATAATTGTGCCATGGTTACTTGTTTTTGACTACTTGACTTGGTTTGATCACTTGACTTGGGTTCACCACTTGACTTGGTTTGACTTTTTGACATTAGATATTTTTGTGAGATATTTTGTAACCTAGATATTTTTTATGCCATGCTTGTGGTCATGTCAAGTTAGCCATCTCATTTTCAATTATCATTATCAAAAACCATTTCTATTTCCTTAAGTTCACTCTCTCCTTCTTCCTCTCAAAACCCTAGTGTCTCATGTGTTGAGAATCAAGGGTTAGTGATGTTGGATATATGTATGCCCTAAAGGCCATTATATGATAGTGGATGTATTTGTACATGTATATATATATATTCAGTATACATTCTTGCTCGACATGATAGTATGCTATCTGGTTCTTCTTTATCTGACATGTTGATTTGATCATGCTTTTATTCATTCATACATGCTGATAAAGCCCTGAGGATATCGGCTTGACTACTCTGATTATGATGGAGATCATATTAGTGGGACATCTGTAGTCTATAAGCATATCCTAGAAAGTCCCTAGTCGTAAGTATATCGAGACAGGGCATTGATAAACCAGAGTAGACTAGCGTATATGATACTAGACCCATACGATGGGCGATGAATGTTCCCACATTCATCGATGTTTGACATCAAGATCATATACGGGTGCTCAGTAGTGACTGGGTACACTGGACGGACTCACCGAGAACTCCTATATGGAATTATATCTATCGTCGGATAGCAGTTCTCAGGTGACACTGGTACAGGTTAGTCTGTAGACCCGAGATCGTCATAGAGTCTTGTGTGTTCTCCCACTGTACTTTGATTGCCACCCTACCACGGCTCTACTGAGTCGTGCAAACAGGTGGCCGTTGGGTACAGTCCCGAGACACACGAAGGCGATGAGCGATAGGAGGGGTTTCGTCTGTCCCGGTATTGGGAGTTGATGCTGTGCTGTGCCCGACTGGTTATATCAGTAAGTCCCTGGCCAGGGCTGCTGAGATTTGCTGATAAGTGTTATCAGTAGTTTCTCGATCTGTTATAGACCATTCACCGGCACGACTTATTGAGTTATTAGGGTCGACGTGACCATCCCTAGGCTCGATATGCAGCATATCTGACGAAGAGACCGGACTGTACGGTAGTGTTGCCGGTTGGCTCGACGGGAGTTGTAGCAGGTTCGCTTGTTTTCTTCTGATCGCTCAATACCCGGGTGGCCGTTACGTTTAGCTGACCGCTTGCGGCTTGGGGGTGCTTGATATGATCATCACCCACTGCCGGCGTATTGACGAGTCTCAGAGTCCCACAAAGGAGTTACCTAGTCCAGGCGAAACGTTGTGGTGCGCGTATGCGATATGCGCATGGACCCGATTAAAATGCATGTATAGGATACCGAACATTGATCGGGCGGCTTGCTTTTGGTGGGGTCATATGTGATATGGCCGGATTGATAAATCAAGTGTTGATTTATCATTTAACCATTAGTTTTCTCACTTAAAACATTTTCTTGTATATGATGGATGTATGCATGCAAGTATGTTTTCCTATCTTTCTTTTAGTTTCATGCATATATGGATGTGCATACATACATACATACATACACCATCTATCATGGTTGATTACACATAGAAAATGGTGGCAATATAAAACTCACACCATGGTTAAATGAATGGATTATTATTTGATTTATGTTTAAAACAAAATAGAAAAGGAAAGGATAATTCTTGCTTAGCTTCTACACTCTTCTTTAAACCTAACCATGCTCACCTACTTCTAACCATGAGTTATCCTTCTCTTTGTGTTTTAAACTCAAGTTAAATAATGTCTCCATCATCTAACCATGGTTTGAGATGAGGATTAGAAAGTATATATACATATGTTTTCTTTTAACTTGAGATGGTTATCATTTTTACTCTTGTTAAAAGAAAGGCACCATCTTCCTCCTCCTTCTTCCTTTGCTCTCTAGTTTCTTCTAGTGAGTTAAACACACATAAAGAAAGGTTTTTGAAGTGAGAATCATAACCACAACATCATTCTACACAAGTTTAGCCAACTTGTTTAGACTGTTCTCTTCATTTCTCATCTTGAAAAGTGAAGTTGCAAGCTTGGACTAGGAACTTCGGTTGGATCGTCGTGGACGCGAGAAGATTTCAAGAGGACCTTCATCCAACACCCAAGAGGCCAAAGAGTCTAGCGAAGGGAGCTACAAAGGTTATACTCTCGAAACCCTAGCCTTTGTCGCTTGTAAAATCATAAACCCTAATTTTCTAGGATCGATCCCTTTGTATGCTTGCTTAGGACCATAAAAATTTAAACTTTGTGACTTGTGATGCTTCCAAACTCTACATAGGGTGCTAGGCAAACCTAACATTGGTATCAGAGCCGACCTAGAAGATTAGGCGACACTTTCACGAAGTAAAAATCACGATCAGATCAAAATACGACTTTTCGATGCCTTCTCTGGACAATTTTTTAAATCTGACATTTTTCAGAATTAAAAATACTTAAAAAATAGAACAGGGAAATATATGAAATACTGTGAAAAACGAACCAATGATCCATACAAATGGCCGCAGAACCGCGGCAATTACTTGCTTAGGCCGCGATTCCGCGGCCGTACAGAGAGTTCATTTCTTCATTTTTCCACAGTAATTCATAATACTGCTTGTACAGTGTTTTAGGTATGTTTAATCTGAATTTATTACTGTAAATTCTGGAGATGGTTTTGGACTCGTCGATTCGATCAGAATTTTCATTTCGTTGCTTTTCCGGGTAAATTAGAAAGTATTGAAGTGTTTGAACGAGTATCATTTGCTCATTATTCACGGGGTTTAAATACTTTGGAGATATGTGCAAGTCTTTTTGTGGTGGACCCTCTAGAAGACAACAAACCTTAACTCGATTATGTGACCGTCTTGAACTGCCCTTTGAACCTTAGGGTTTGGGGCAGTACGGCGTGCCACATGTAAGGCGTTGGCTTGACCCTTCTACGGCTGGACCGCTACTACTGTGTCACACTCTGGATTTTTGAACCCTGCTCAAGTGTTGAGCTTTAGTGAACCTTGGGTACTTGATCGTTCGTTCGAAAACTTTAATACTGTCTGTTTATCTGGATTGTCATACAATATATGGAATTCATATAGTTTAGGCATGAAATACGAAGTATGTGATATTTCGCATTTATGATGTCTAAAGAGAATGTGGATTCCAAATATTGTAGTTTTACACTTTCTTTTCTGTGACCGTAAGTGTAGTATGTTCGATATCACCGGTTTCGTTGCTATACATCAACGACAATCGGGGTACGCATACTTACTTACGTTGATGATATGAGATATTATGTGTTGCTGAGATATGATATGCAGGATTGTCGCGATTGAATAGCCAGGGGGTTTTATGTGAGATGAGAGTTTTATATTTTCATTCATGTAAATTCAAATGTAATGTAATATTCTTTTATTTGGGGCACTTCCGGGTTGAGGTTGTGTCACCAGTGTTGTATATTATTTACTTTTCCGCATTAGGATGGACCCAAGGAGGGGAGCACAGGTGACCGGGTTCTGGGGTTCAGTTGGAGGCCATCTCGAGGAGTCGAGACCGGGTCTCCTAAACTCCAGAATTGGTAGGGTCGCTTGCCGCTCTCGAAGGGGTCCAGGGTGTGGGCTTGGCTATTCATCGCGACTGTGGAATCCGTATTTTCTATTCTGGCTAAATACTAAATACGGACGTCCTAGTATATCCCACATTATATCTATGTTTCTGCTGCCTGTGTTCTGTGATATCTGAGACGAATGACATATTATATATATGATATATAGTAGATGTTGCTTATGTTTTACACCCGCACTAGTCCCGTCCCGGTATGCCGTTAGTTAAGTAACCTAACGGTGCATAACGAAACATTGCGGCGAATGCGGATGGCATAAGCGTACGTGTTATTTTCGTTTCTTTTCTGTGATTAGCTTAAGGACTTAAATGATGGGATTACATTAATAAGATTAATGTAAAGAAAATAAACCTAAAAAGATGTTGTAGAATCGGATTTAATAACCACTCGGCTATTTATGAAAAAGCTACATTTCAAAACTGCGGAGCTTAAGCCACTCATTTTGAAAACCATTTTGATTCTATGACGATATCAAGTTCAAAGCGTTAAAGATTTTCTTAAAAATCATCCACAACCCTCCGTCATTTTAGGAAGTAGAGTACTTAGTATTCGTGCTACGTTTGTTGAGTTTAGTTAAGGCATAGTGTACGGTAGCTAAGTGATGTCTTCCTACATTGCATATGATGCAGATTAATTAGGACATTCATACGACTTTGTTGACCATAGTTAAGGGTCATATGGGTGGGTCTAATTGATCAAGAAATGACGGATAGAACTTGACTGGTACTTATGATTTGTTGACCATAGTTAAGGTCATAAGTACTAGGGGTAAAAATCATATCGGGAATTTCAAGTGTTGAGATTTGCAATGAGATTGCATACCTTCCATATGATGGTTGGATCCCGATCCCACTGTAGGCAATAGTTGCTCCTAAGAGAGTTACAATTTATAATTAGCTAACTCATTAGGTGTCTAAAAAGGTGTTAACGGGGCTCCGCCTATGGGAAAACGAGGTTTACTTTAATTAGGTCCGTGCGAAAGCACGGGGAACCTCCCTCAAGTACCGACACTGGCCTGGCTGAACGGTTAGCGAAGTTGTAGACTGTAATTAATCCTGACTAGTTTTCTTTTTAAGGTTTGAAAGAAAAACTTGATTAAAGCAGTGGGAGACATCGATTAGACAAGATAATAACCAATCTGATCTATGCAAGAGCTTTCGCTGAGTGTATTCTTTTCTCTCTCTTAATGACAGATACCAATGACTGGACTCAAGCTTCTACTAGATAAAAACAAACTGAATGGGACCAATTATAAAGACTGGCTGAGGAATCTGAAAATAGCCTTGACTTATGATAAAGTATCATATGTCCTCACGGCTTCAGCTCCGCCCATCCCAGGTCCAAAATCCTCAGTTGCGGACAAAGAAGTCCGCAAGACATGGGACGCTGATTGTGCCATGGCCAAATGCCTCGCGCTTGCATCGATGGACAATACACATCAAAAGCAGCACGAGAATATGGACATTCAAACCATATTGCTCCATACAAAGGAGTTGTATGGAGAGCAATCACGCGTATTGTGATACGAAGCATCAAAGAAATTGTTTCAGATGCGAATGGCCCCCGGCACACCAGTAGGAGACCATGTTCTGAAGATGATAGCTCTTATAGAAGAGCTTGAGGACCTTGGGTGGACTATGGACAATGAACAATATATAGATATTATTCTGCAGTCCCTCCCCTCCACCTTTGCTCAATTCATAGTTAACTTCAACATGCATGGCATGGAGAAGGAGCTACCTGAACTCCTTAATATGTTAAGGAGTGCAGAGAGCACTATGAAGTCAGCAAAAACTCCCGTTATGACTGTTGGACAGTCTTCCTCTTCTCGCCCGAAAGCTAAGGCCAAGGGAAAGAAAAAGAAGAAGCCCACCAATCCTAAGGGTGGAGTTAAGAAGGTGAAGGGAAAGGAAAAGTCCAAAGCTGGAGACTCGGGGAAAGGCGAATGTTTTCATTGCCACAAGACAGGACATTGGAAGCGCAACTGCACGGAGTACTTAAGTCTCAAGAAGAAGTATGGTGATGCTTCTACTTCAGGTGCGTTTGTAACAGAAAACTATTTTTCAATAAACTCTGCTTCCTGGGTATTGGATACCGGTTCAGGTTCTCACATTTGCAATTCTATGCAGGGGCTGAGAAATAGCAAAGTTTTGAAGACAGGTGACCATACTCTCCGCGTTGGAAATGGTTCCAATTTACATACAGTTGCAGTGGGAGAGTATCACTTGGGTTTGCCATCTGGATGTATTTTGGTTTTGAATCCATGTTATTTTGTACCAAGTATACCTTGTAATATAATATCTGTTTCTTTGTTAGACAATGAAGGATATAATTTTGTATTGCAGAACAATGTTATGAACATTCACCTGAATCAAATGTTGGTTGGGTATGGTACGCTTAATAACGAAATATATGTCCTAAATCAACACACAGTTTTCAGTATACAACACACTAATAAAAGAAAACTTTCAGAATTAAATGAAGCTTTTCTTTGGCACTGTAGACTTGGTCATATTAACGAAACAAGACTAAACAAGTTACACAAAGATAGATATTTAAACTCCTTTGAATATAAATCTTATGCGACTTGCCAGTCTTGTATCAAGGGTAAAATGACCAAAACTCCGTTTACCGGACACGGAGAAAGAGCTACTGAGCTCCTAGGCCTCATACATAGTGATGTATGCGGGCCAATGTCTACACAGGCTAGAGGCGGTTTTTCATACTTCATTACATTCACTGATGATTTCTCAAGATTCGGTCATGTATTTTTATTAAAGCACAAGTCCGAAGCTTTCGAGAAATTCATTGAATATAAACAAGAAGTAGAAAAACAAACCGGCTTGAGTATAAAGATGCTTCGATCAGATCGAGGTGGTGAGTATCTCAGTACAGAATTTGCAAACTTCCTAAAAGAGAATGGGATTCTCTCCCAGCTCACTCCTCCTTATACACCACAGCACAACGGTGTGTCTGAACGACGGAATAGGACCCTATTAGATATGGTCCGATCCATGATGAGTGATACTGAGTTACCCGTCTCATTTTGGGGGCATGCATTGGAGACTGCAGCGTTTCTACTGAACAGGGTTCCAACCAAAGCCGTGTCTACCACGCCATATGAGATATGGCATGGGAAGAGACCATCTCTTAAGAGAATTAAGATTTGGGGTTGCCCGGCCTATGTTAAAAAGCAGAATCCGGACAAACTCGAGACACGGTCAGTCATGTGTAATTTTGTGGGGTATCCAAAGAATTCTTATGGATATCTATTCTACCACAAAGAGGAACAAAAGGTGTTTGTTTCTCAGTATGCCACATTCTTGGAAAAAGAGTTTTTCACAGATAAAGATGATGGCAAAGTGGTGGATTTAGAAGAGGTTCTAGAGACACAGACTACAAATGACGATTTGGTTGAACCGGCTGTTGCAATAGAAGCTGAAGAACCTCAGCCACTCCGAAGGTCTGGTAGGACTTCTCGCCCACCGGAGAGGTACTACGGTTTCCTCATTGATGGTGACGGAGAAGACTGCATTATAGATGATGATGATCCTACCAGTTTTCAGCAAGCTATCACGAGTGGTGACTCTGTGAAGTGGCTGGATGCCATGAGATCCGAAATGGAGTCTATGTACACCAACAAAGTATGGACTTTGGACATTGTACCCCCTGGGGTAAAACCTGTGGGATGCAAATGGATCTTTAAAAGAAAGATTGGTGTAGATGGGCAGGTAGAGACCTATAAGGCAAGACTTGTGGCGAAGGGTTTTCGTCAAAGACCAGGTTTGGACTATGATGAAACTTTTTCGCCCGTAGCCATGCTTAAATCCATTCGGATCCTACTTGCTATTGCTGCTCACTACGACTATGAAATCTGGCAGATGGACGTTAAAACAGCATTTCTAAATGGAGATTTAGAAGAATGCGTTTATATGGATCAGCCAGAGGGCTTCATTGACAGTGGGAGCAGCGGAAAAGCATGTAGATTGCTTAAATCCATATATGGGTTAAAACAGGCATCTCGGAGTTGGAACATCTGTTTCGATGATGTTATCAAAGAGTTTGATTTCATCAAAAATCCAGATGAACCTTGTGTTTATAAGAAGGCTGTAGGAAGAACTGTCATATTCCTCGTATTGTACGTGGATGACATTCTTCTGATAGGAAATGATATTCCTATGCTACAGTCGGTCAAATCTTTCTTATCACTAAGGTTCTCCATGAAGGACCTGGGTGATGCCACATACATCCTGGGCATAAGGATCTATAGGGATAGATCCAAAAAGTTATTGGGATTGTCCCAAACCAGGTACATCAACACCATCCTAAAAAGGTTTAGTATGGAAGACTCCAAGCGGGGTGCCTTACCCGCTTGCCATGGGGTCACTCTCTCCAAGGATTCTTGTCCAAAGACCGATGAAGAGAGAGCTCGCATGAGCGTTATACCCTATGCTTCGGCAGTAGGATCTATAATGTATGCGATGTTATGTAAACGCCCAGATGTAGCTTATGCACTTAGTGTTGTAAGCAGGTATCAATCCAACCCAGGGGAGAACCACTGGACAGCTGTAAAGAACATTCTTAAGTACTTGCGAAGGACTAAAGAATTGTTCTTGGTGTATGGTAATGCAGATCTCCAAATGGAGGCCTTTACTGATTTGAGCCTCCAGAGCGATAAGGACGACAGCAAATCTATCTCTGGGTTGTTATTTATCCTCAACGGAGGGGCGGTAAGTTGGAAGAGTTCCAAACAGGATACCGTTGCAGACTCTACGATGGAAGCTGAGTACATTGCTGCGAATGATGCCGCCAAGGAAGCCGTCTGGATGAAGAAGTTCGTCTCGGAGCTAGG
The DNA here is from genome assembly GCA_030015575.1 of Agapanthus africanus. NCBI lineage: Eukaryota > Viridiplantae > Streptophyta > Magnoliopsida > Asparagales > Amaryllidaceae > Agapanthus > Agapanthus africanus. The sequence continues at coordinate 164,759,326 of JASDDO010000001.1, forward strand.
AGTAGTTCCAACCATTATTGATCCAATACCTTTGTATTGTGATAATAATGGGGCTATGGCGTTAGCCAAGGAGCCCAGATCCCATCAGCGGTCCAAACACATCCTGAGGCGTTTTCATTTGATCCGGGAGATTGTAGATCGCCGCGAGATCGAGATTAGGAGAGTAGACACAAAGAATAACGCCGCGGATCCATTCACCAAGGCCCTTCCTCAGCCGCAGCATGAGCGACTTTTTGAGATGTTGGGTATGAGATACGCCAATAACTGGCCTTAGTGCAAGTGGGAGATTGTTGGATATATGTATGCCCTAGAGGCCATTATATGATAGTGGATGTATTTGTACATGTATATATATATATATATTCAGTATACATTCTTACTCGACATGATAGTATGCTATCTGGTTCTTCTTTATCTGACATGTTGATTTGATCATGCTTTTATTCATTCATACATGCTGATAAAGCCCTGAGGATATCGGCTTGACTACTCTGATTATGATGGAGATCATACTAGTGGGACATCTGTAGTCTATAAGCATATACTGGAAAGTCCCTAGTCGTAGGTATATCGAGACAGGGCATTGATATACCAGAGTAGACTAGCGTATATGATACTAGACCCATACGATGGGCGATGAATGTTCCCACATTCATCGATGTTTGGCATCAAGATCATATACGGGTGCTCAGTGGTGACTAGGTACACTGGACGGACTCACCGAGAACTCCTATATGGAATTATATCTATCGTCGGATAGCAGTTCTCAGGTGACACTGGTACAGGTTAGTCTGTAGACCCGAGATCGTCATAGAGTCTTGTGTGTTCTCCCACTGTATTTTGATTGCCACCCTACCACGGCTCTACTGAGTCGTGCAAACAGGTGGCCGTTGGGTACAGTCCCGAGACACACGAAGGCGATGAGCGATAGGAGGGGTTTCGTCTCTCCCGGTATTGGGAGTTGATGCCGTGCTGTGCCCGACTGGTTATATCAGTAAGTCCCTGGCCAGGGCTGCTGAGATTTGCTGATAAGTGTTATCAGTAGTTTCTCGATCTGTTATAGACCATTCACCGACATGACTTATTGAGTTATTGGGGTCGACGTGACCATCCCTAGGCTTGAGTTATTGGGGTCGTCAGATAAGTGTTATCAGTAGTTTCTCGATCTGTTATAGACCATTCACCGGCATTAATCTCGGTCCCGCACATATCACAGATGTAATGCTACTCTGTTTCGCATGAACTAGGAAACCTATGTGTAGGACTCTAAAGACTCATCAATACGCTTGCAGTAGGTGATGATCATATCAAACACCCACAAGATGCAAGCGGTCTGCTGCATATCTGACGAAGAGACCGGACTGTACGGTAGTGTTGCCGGTTGGCTCGACGGGAGTTGTAGCAGGTTCGCTTGTTTTCTTCTGATCGCTCAATACCCGGGTGGCCGTTACGTTTAGCTGACCGCTTGCGGCTTGGGGTGCTTGATATGATCATCACCCACTACCGGCGTATTGACGAGTCTAAGAGTCCCACAAAGGAGTTACCTAGTCCAGGCGAAACCTTGTGGTGCGCGTATGCGATATGCGCATGGACCCGATTAAAATGCGCGTATAGGATACCGAACATTGATCGGGCGGCTTGCTTTTGGTGGGGTCATATGTGATATGGCCGGATTGATAAATCAAGTGTTGATTTATCATTTAACCATTAGTTTTCTCACTTAAAACCTTTTCTTTTATATGATGGATGTATGCATGCATGTATGTTTTTCTATCTTTCTTTTAGTTTCATGCACATATGAATGTGCATACATACATACATACATACACCATCTATCATGGTTGATTACACATGGAAAATGGTGGCAATATAAGACTCATACCATGGTTAAATGAATGGATTATTATTTGATTTATATTTAAAACAAAATAGAAAAGGAAAGGATAATTCTTGCTTAGCTTCTACACTCTTCTTTAAACCTAACCATGCTCACCTACTTCTAACCATGAGTTATCCTTCTCTTTGTGTTTTAAACTCAAGTTAAATAATGTCTCCATCATCTAACCATGGTTTGAGATGAGGATTAGAAAATATATATACATATGTTTTCTTTTTACTTGAGATGGTTATCATTTTTACTCTTGTTAAAAGAAAGCCACCATCTTCCTCCTCCTTCTTCCTTTGCTCTCTAGTTTCTTCTAGTGAGTTAAACACACATAAATAAAGGTTTTTGAAGTGAGAATCATAACCACAACATCATTCTACACAAGTTTAGCCAACTTGTTTAGAGTGTTCTCTTCATTTCTCATCTTGAAAAGTGAAGTTGCAAGCTTGGACTAGGAACTTCGGGTGGATCGTCGTGGACGCGAGAAGACTTCAAGAGGACCTTCATCCAACACCCAAGAGGCCAAAGAGTCTAGCGAAGGGAGCTACAAAGGTTGTACTCTCGAAACCCTAGCCTTTGTCGCTTGTAAAATCATAAACCCTAATTTTCTAAGATCAATCCCTTTGTATGCTTGCTTAGCACCATAAAAATTTAAACTTTGTGACATGTGATGCTTCCAAACTCTACATAGGGTGCTAGGCAAACCTAACAAGTGATACTACCTAAAATCACACTCTACTCATTCTAGGCTACTTAGTTTGGCACACCAAGTGACCTGGTTGCCTCAACTTGGAGGTTAAGCTCAAGGTTAGAACTCTCGGGTGGATCTTCTTCGACTTCGAGAAGCCGACGAGGAGGTGCTATCCATTTCCACTCCAAGGAGCTCGCGAGGTGAAGGAGGACAGTGAGAAGACAAGAAGGACACGATACTATGAGGTATAACATTTATCCGAGTAGTTAAACCTCATATAGTTTGTTAGCTAGGGTTTTATGTTCGATCCTTGCTTAAAGTCGAAGTTTGCGAAGCCCGTAAAAATCAATTTTTGCTAATTCTGCCTCCCCGCGAACACGTGGGGTGCGCAACATCAACTAACAGAAATCCTCTCCTATCGCTCATTGCATCCGTGTGACTCGGGACTGTACCCAAAAACCACCGTTTTGCACGTTCTCTTGAACGTGGTAAGGTGGAAATCAAAGCACAGTCGGAATCACACATGACTCTATGAAGATCTCGGGTCTACAGACTAACCTGTACCAGTGTAACCAGAGAAATGCTATCTGACGTGAGGTATAATACTAACTAAGAGTTCTCGGTGAGTCATGTTCAGTGTACCCAGTCTCCACTGAGCACCCGTATACAATTTTGATGCCAAACACCAATGGATGTGGGATCATCCATCGCCCATCATATGGGTCAAGAAACATATACGCTAGTCTACTCTAGAATATCGATGCCCCGTCTCAATACTCACACGACTAAGAACTATTGAAGGATGTACTTACAGACTACCCTGGCCCCACTAGTATGATCTGCATCATAATCCTGGTAGTCAAGTACACATCCTAAGGGCTTTATCAACATGTAACAAAGAGACAATAAGTGTACATGTTAAGATAAAGAGTAACCAGATAGCATACTATCATGTCGAGCAAGAAAGTCCTCCCTATATATGTCCAAGCATCCACTATAATATATATCATATGTACAATAATGGCCTCTAGGGCATACATACAACTAACAGTTGCACACCTCGCAGGCTCACGGTTTGAACCGAGAAGCCGCGGGGTGAAGCATGGACACCCCGGGGATATCCCGGGGGGGACCAAAGTCCAGGCCCACTCCCAAGACCACCAAAAGGCGGCCTTGGGGGGTGGTGACCCGAGAGCACCCCAATAAGGTGCTCTAGGGTCTGCCTGCCCTTGGGGGCCACCTCGTGGTGGCCCTCGGGGGTGGGTACCCTCCCGAGACCCCCAGATTGATAGTTAATTTTAGCTCCATCACCTCCATGAAGATTCAGACAGGTTTCGAGTTCGTTTCGACTCCCGGATTGGCTTAAAACGATTTTTTGGAGATTTTAGTGGACAGTTTTTCAAGTCTTGAAAAATTAGTTTCATTCGCTATTTGTGCACGGAATTCTAACGTCGTGGTTTTATATACTTTCTTTATTTATGTGCATATGTGTTCATAAACATCTTCTAATCGTTATACGTCGATTAGAAAGGGTTGCACATATTTTGTGATGTTCGGATGCGAATGGTTTCATGGACCGTCGTGTGAATGGCCCGGTGTGAATCTGGATGTGAGATGTGAGTGGATTCTTTGTAATTCATGTATATTCTTTTATTCTGGAACATCTGGGTTGAGGATGTAGTCACTGGCTGTATATTATTTTTCAATTCTGCATCTAGGTTTGACTCACGGAGGAGTGCATAAGCTACTGGGTTCTAGGATTCAGTGGTTGGCCATCTCGAGGAGTCGTGACCTGGGTCACCAAATTTTAGGATTGGTGGCTATCTTTCCGCACTCTTAGGGGTCTAGGATGATTCACACTCGGCTACTCACACGACCGTGGAGGACTGTGTTTTATAAGTGGCTCATTAAAATGCATATGTTCCTAGTTGATCCATTTTTCCATTCTCTATGATGCTTATATCTGCCTGTGTTGCTTATCATGCCTATGATGGATATATATATATATATATATAATGGATATATATATATATATGTATAAATAAATGTTGTATAGGTTTTGCATCCGCGCTAGTCCTGCCCCCGCTCTGCCATTAGTTAAGTAACCTAACGGTGCATGACGGGCCCTGTGGTGAATGCGGGTGGCATATACGTACATTCTATTTTCGTTCTTTTTGTGGTGTGATAAGGTTAATAAATGGGACCACATTAATCTCACATAGTGCAAAGTAATAAACCTAATAACTGACGTCGTTGGAACAATTGCAAAACCACTCGGGCAAGGGGACGCGACTGGGCCCGCTACATATTTACTCAGAAGTAAACATGCTAAGCATATCTAAGAAATAGAAAATAAAATGTACATAAGAGACATGAATGTAAATGAACATCAACTTTTATTTATTAAACATTTCTTTACAATACAAATGGAAATATAAATACAAGTCTGGATGCAATGCCTAAACAATGGCATGAATTGAATGAAAAGTAAGTACAAGTAAAGTCAATGCTCAGGGTCTTCTGTGAACTGCTCCAAGTGCTCCTGGCTGGTCTCGAACTCCTCAGAGTCGGGTCCTCCTAACAACATTCCAAAGAAGAAGAGAAATAAGAATGTCGTCAGCGAACAATCGCTCGGTAAGTCCCAAAGAAAGAAGGAGAGAATAGACAGAGAATAGAATAGGTGAAGTATATATGTTATATTTTTTATACTAAAGTAGCTGTTGTAGCTTGGTACAGAATATGCCAGTGTATACGAGAGGAGTCCAACTTACACCGTGGACTTTGGTAACCCGTAGTACAAGGCTCCGTCGATAATACCACGGAACAACGACATGGATGTAATTACGTCTTTTAGTGACCACCTCGTGCCACCTTTAACATGTTCCGTACCAGTTTACCCCTTTATAAACCCCGTAATGTTTATTGTATTGTATTGTCTTGTAGTAAATAGAAGACTTTCCAAAACCATGATATCAGTAAACGGAGTGGATATAAATGGATAGTCATGTAATCAGAGTATATCCATGGTTCGTATCAGTCAAGTTCATGTTAATATAGATTGTATTATGGCATTTATGGATTCATGTTGTATTGAAGTTATACTTGAATCAAATTCAAGATAGATTATAATCAAATTTGACCATGACTTGAACCGAGTCAGACTTTTAAACAGAATTGAAGTCCTGATTGTTTTGGTATTATCGGTAACTGTTGCACATGGACGACAGGATTTGTGTCTTTTTCCAAGAAAATTACCGTGTTGATAACACCGTTATTAAATTATCTACCTTAGATAGGCAAAAACCCATATTCTCCGGCTCCCCAAGGCTCAAGAGAACTGATCCCGCTTAAACATATGTTTATTAGGATCCTTATTGTAATTTAATATAACTTGAGGGGGTTTTATGTAAAAATAGTTTTGATATATATTTTCAAAATACACCTTAAGTATTTAATTATCGTCTTTAGGGTTTTCATAGATGTATATTTTATAAAAATGAAATTTTCTAGTGAGTAGAACCTAGATTTCATTGTATGTGGTATTTTAATGTAAACTTGGAATGGTATTGAATTGTAAAGGTAGTTTCAAGAACTTGCGATTCTTTTGCTTTAGAAAACATGGAATATTCATATATTATATTTAAAATAGATATTTTGATAATAGTTATATATATATGTCACGACCCGAAAGTACGGAACGTGACCGGCACTTAGATTACGAAACGTCTAGAGGCGCAACGTAACCTAAGTAAGCCGAAGCCCAGAAATCTAAACCATGAAAAAGAAGAAGAAGCAGTAAAAGAAAACATGAAGGAACAAGTTTCTACTAACTTTCTCAAAAATTTCGGCAGAGTCTCCTCTATAAAAACTGGCCCCCAAACGGGTACAACAAGTATAATATACATAAACAATAAAAAGCATCCCCAACGAGAGCTAGCTCAACGCCAACAGGCGGAAACAACTACAATAAGCACAATAATATACAACGCCAAAGGGCAAGGCTCAAAACTCAAAGAAAACAAAACCACCATATCAGAATAATACATGCGCGACTCTAAAGTCGAAATAAAAAAAATACTGGTCCAATAAACTTATCAAGTAATACAAGTATGGTTGATGGAGCTTACTAGATACAAATGAAAGAATAAAAATACAATGGTGGTTCAGATACAAGTGAACCAACCTACCGTGCAAATCACCCTGAATGAAATGATGTGCCAGCAACTGCCAGGGAAACCTGTACATCGAACCTGTAATAAAATTTGGCACAACGGGGGTGAGTTGCCAACTCGTGAGTAAAAGATATCTACGAAAAGAAATCGAATGCACGACGCTATCCTAGGTCATAATAATACACTACTATATCCCAATCATCTAGTAATAGCAGGGTAATACTACGTGTAAGTGCAGATACTCCGTGCTCGGGTCAATGCCTCATATAATACTATGTCATATGAAATGAAATGCATGCACCATGAATGTAAAGTAATAAATCCTGAAATCCAGATATATCTGTATAAGAAATCTTTAGCTGTTATCATAGTAAAATGTGTATAAGAATCTGAAATCTCAACAATGAAATCCATGGAAATCCGTGTCAAGCATCGACACAACACATGTAATCTCAAGTCTCAATATCTCGGGCTCCGTCAGTCCGGATCGGCCCTTATCATCAAATCTCACGACAACGGTCGGTATCCTCCGGATATCCGCCGCGCCAGACATCACCGGTAGGTAGCCTTCCTCTGCCAGGCTCATCGTCTATAACTCGATCTTCTTGCCCCAGGGTACCATACCGGGCCCACCATATACCCGAGACAGTTCATCCACTCCTCGAATCGGGTCTCGAAATCCATCAGAAAACATGAAATCTCATGGTGGATGACACATACATCACGAGAAAACCGCATCTTATGTTTTAAAAAGAGAGGAGGAGAGAAAGAGAAGTTTTTATATATTCTTGCGGTTTTCCCCAAAAATCCAGAAATCTCATAGAAACCCAAATCTCAAAATCATGAGTACGTATATGATAAGTGTCGGCATATGCCCATAATATTGCATGATAACATGAAAATATGAATGCTTGAATGTCTAAGTAATAAATATCATGTCTATACTAACATCAGAGAGTAATCACAATATTATATCGGTCAAGTTATTAACTGATTCTATCAATAAAAGATAATATAATCTAAAGTGTACGTGACATAGCAATTACCGATGATGATGTGTGTGAGCTGGCAAATAAGTGTGCGTGGAATATGCGCATCATCGGTAATGGTGCTGGTGTCCTAACAGGTAAAGTTTATACAGATTATAGCAGCATATGTAAGAACATGCATCATTATGATTGCAGTGTGAAAGTAAAGACGGATGTGTGTTATCCACTCATTTGATATACCATTACCACTACCACTATATGACTCGAACCTAACCTAGTGACCATCTAACCTCCTAAGGAACAAAACCTAAGAAACTGGTCAATAAGAAACAAGAGTCTACATAAGGTCTGAATCAATATCTCGAATAGTCGGCGATCCGGCCTCAATAGCGTCACGTACGTAGTACGGCTTCGAATCAAGAGTGCGGATCAATCATCATATTTATGCCTCGTACGGTAAAATCCATCGTACGGCATCCCAATATCGGGGTACGGGTCAAGTATCTCCTAGGCGTCTCATCATTAGTATAATGTCATCACCAACACATCTCATGATCAAGGTGCTAAACTGTAATCGCCTACATCAATCATATATCATTGCCCTCATAATATGCATCATTAGTTTATCCTCAGAAACATCATGTCATATGTATCATATTGTGATTAAGTCATACTGATATCATATCGTCATCAAGTCACACCTATATGATATCAACATCAGGTCACACCTATATGATATCGATATCAGGTCACACCTATATGATGTCGTGATCAAGTCATACGTATCCCATATCGTGATCAGTCATAAGCTACAGTCCAGGTACTATTTTAGAGTCCCATGTATCTCAATATCATCACCACCCATTATAATTTATGTATCCATGTTCGTTATCTCATTCTCTAATGATCCGCTAACACTTTAATACGACTATATAGTCAAGAATCACAGCATCAAGCCCAGTTATACTGTTTCATCACACCTCAGATATCATATCACATCAATGAATCCCATATACGTGTTGTATATATATATATAACTATACCTAGTCCTATATATACATACACATATCCGTATACACCATGTCGAGTTTCAGTGTGTGTGTGTGTGTGTCTCTACCTGAAACCTATGAACCTCTTCCAAGGTATTCATCCTCTGGTATGGTTTTCCTAAATCAGTCTAGTTCAGCCTAGGGTCATTACTAGGGTCCTACTCATTAAGAATCTAGGGTCACATCTGGTTTCCTAATGACAATAAGTACTATTCCAATTCTACGTTGCGGGGGTGCTAAACGCCATCCACCCGACTTCCCCCCGTAGATATGCATCTACTCACCTGGTCCATGTCTGCCGAAGACGGTGTCACCATCCTCCTCTTCATCGCCCGCAGTCCACGTGAGGGGTACCTCCAAAATAAGAAATCCAAACAAGAAAATGAGCCTCCAAAATTCATGCTTTCCATCTCCAAATTCCATATAAAAATGAGTAAGAAATAAAGGGTATGAAATAAATAGGATTTTGTGGATTTTTAATTGAATTTTTGATGGATTTTTGATGAATTTTGAACAAAAAATGAAGTGGAAATGGGGGGGCTGCCATAGGGAGGAGGCCGGCCATGTGAGGGTGAGGGAGAGGAGAGTGAGAAAAGTTGAGAAAACTGTAGAAACTTCACCCCAAAATATCACCTCTTTATGTCTTTTCATGAATTTCTTTATTTTCTTTTATTTCTTTACTATAGCAACTCAAGAAAACTCTAGAAAAATGGAAAAATTTGCAAATAAATTTTGCATGATACACACTAAATTCTAATATGCCATGGTTCATTTTTACAAATTAAAATCATTCAAATTTGTAATTTACACTAATTTAGTGTAAAAATAAAGCTTATGTTAATATTTAAAATAATTAATTTAGGAAAAATATTTAATTAAACTAAAAATTTATAAGTGGCTAAATAAACACCATTTACTAGTAATTACATAATTAAAATAGGTATTTTTGAAATTATAATGAAAAACAATCACGGTTTGGTTTTACGAAAAATACATTTTGCTTTACCGAAAATCATAAAATTCACTTAAACAATTTTATTCATTTAATTATTTATTTAATTATTTTTAAAACGTTACAATCTTCCCCCTTTAAGAAGTTTGGTCCCCGAATTTAAATTAAAACTCCCCCTCCAAATACTAAAACATTTAGCAAAACTCTCAAATCGTCGGGGCTCCGAAATCATCAATACATAACTAAAATCAACTCCGTCAAGCATAACGCAATCATCGGAGTTATGGCGAGAATAAAATATCAAAACCCAATATGAAAACCATTATAATATACATCAATCTATAACTTATATATAGTGCGCATCATCGTAAAACCGTCCAAATATCTGGATAAGGAAATATGCAAACACCCCTTTTTGAAAATCGCCGTGTGATGCACGTGTCACGGCATAAGTAGCGGACGTTTATTTAAAAAAATAACTATATATGTATATATCTTTTATTTAACATACACGTCCTGCCTGATTACTAAATCAAATAATAATGATTATGAAAACATACTGCTCAAACTGAAATCAATCCCAATCACATCAATAAAATATCATGTGCGTCCGGTGCGCACTGAAATCGAAACCAAATACAAATACCACGAATACACACAATAACAAAACTAAGTGCAACAGGTGTGCACCAAAAACATCTGTCAAGTGCAACGGGTGTGCACGACTCAATATCAGGTGCATCTAATCTGCACAAAACCCCGATTTAGTGCATCTGGTGTGCACAAAATCGCATTAAGTGTGCCAAGTGTGCACAAGAATCTCAATCAAGTGCACATGGTGCACGAAAACATACATCGAATATCAAAATCGAAATCACAGTACAAAAATGCATGAAAACTAGGTCGAAACATATGTCAAAATCATGTGTAACCCCTATGCACGAAATCAAATCAACATCACAAAAGGTATTAAAACCAAATCAAGTGCACTGGGTATGTACTAAACAACATCAATACAACTGATACATGAAACACAAATAGAATATAATGAAGGTACACATAAGAAATACCAATCGTAGAACAAAATCCTCAAAATACCAAAATCCAATAACAGAAATATGAAATTCAAATCACCAAATCACAATCGTAAACACTATCGTCAATGTGCGCCTCTTTCCTCTGATGTCTGCTGCTTCAAACTTTTCTCTTCATAAGTGTGCTGACTGCGCTACCAACGGCAATACTCATATCTAGAGTCTCCCACGTAGTCGATCCCTTCACCTGATATCCGGACTACATTAAACTTTTCGATCGATCCATCAAAATCCCATAATTCCCCGAGAGCTCAACACTCAAGTACAGTTTAAAAATATCCGGTACATACCCCAGTATCGATGGTCCAGCCGTAGAAGGGCAAACCCAAGCCTCACTAATGACACCGCGGAACTGCCGTAAACCCTAAGGTTCAAGGGCATTCTCGTGGTCATTATGTCGAGTTAGGGTTTCATTCTTCTAGAGGGTCCATCGAAATACCTGCATGTTCTTCCGAATACTTTAAACTTGGGAAAATGGTTTTCTGATAATCGTTCGAACCCTTTAACTTCATCCGGACGGCATGTGAATACCCTTCGTCCGCACGCTAAGCAATGCTTCAATCCTCAAGAATAACCAATACTCTAATGGTTATCGCATTCGAGCCGCAGCTCCCTCTGCCAGTGTGCCCGTGGTAACAGAAACCACCCTCCAACATTGACGAAGATAGATCAAAAGAACGAATGGAATACGGTGCAAACAATTGTACATCCTAAGGCTCCTTAAGCACAGTAGTGTATCGTAAGTATGCCGCGGACCATACCCACGGTACGTTACTCTACCTAAATCGCCTAATCCATCAACCAAGGGTCACCTAGACTTATACAAGGTTAAACCTAGCGCTCTGATACCAACTTTGTCACGACCCGAAAGTATGGAACGTGACCGGTACTTAGATTACGAAACGTCTAGAGGCGCAACGTAACCTAAGTAAGCCGAAGCCCAGAAATCTAAACCATGAAAAAGAAGAAGAAGCAGTAAAAGAAAACATGAAGGAACAAGTTTAAAACATCTGCAAATTTTCTCAAAACTTTCGGCAGAGTCTCCTCTATAAAAACTGGCCCCCAAACGGGTACAACAAGTATAATATACATAAACAATAAAAAGCATCCCCAACGGGAGCTAGCTCAACGCCAACAGGCGGAAACAACTACAATAAGCACAATAATATACAACGCCAAAGGGCGAGGCTCAAAACTCAAAGAAAACAAAACCACCATATCAGAATAATACATGCGCGACTCTAAAGTCGAAATAAAAAAAATACTGGTCCAATAAACTTATCAAGTAATACAAGTATGGTTGATGGAGCTTACTAGATACAAATGAAAGAATAAAAATACAATGGTGGTTCAGATACAAGTGAACCAACCTACCGTGCAAATCACCCTGAATGAAATGATGTGCCAGCAACTGCCAGGGAAACCTGTACATCGAACCTGTAATAAAATTTGGCACAACGGGGGTGAGTTGCCAACTCGTGAGTAGAAGACATCTACGAAAAAAAATCGAATGCACGACGCTATCCTAGGTCATAATAATACACTACTATATCCCAATCATCTAGTAATAGCAGGGTAATACTACGTGTAAGTGCAGATACTCCGTGCTCGGGTCAGTGCCTCATATAATACTATGTCATATGAAATGAAATGCATGCACCATGAATGTAAAGTAACAAATCCTGAAATCCAGATATATCTGTATAAGAAATCTTTAGCTGTTATCATAGTAAAATGTGTATAAGAATCTGAAATCTCAACAATGAAATCCATGGAAATCCGTGTCAAGCATCGACACAACACATGTAATCTCAAGTCTCAATATCTCGGGCTCCGTCAGTCCGGATCGGCCCATATCATCAAATCTCACGACAACGGTCGGTATCCTCCGGATATCCGCCGCGCCAGACATCACCGGTAGGTAGCCATCCCCTGCCAGGCTCATCGTCTACAACTCGATCTTCTTGCCCCGGGGTACCATACCGGGCCCACCATGTATCCGAGACGGTTCATCCACTCCTCGAATCGGGTCTCGAAATCCATCATAAAACATGAAATCTCATGGTGGACGACACATACATCACGAGAAAACCGCATCTTATGTTTTAAAAAGAGAGGAGGAGAGAAAGAGAAGTTTTTATATATTCTTGCGGTTTTCCCCAAAAATCCAGAAATCTCATAGAAACCCAAATCTCAAAATCATGAGTACGTATATGATAAGTGTCGGCATATGCCCATAATATTGCATGATAACATGAAAATATGAATGCATGAATGTCTAAGTAATAAATATCATGTCTATACTAACATCAGAGAGTAATCACAATATTATATCGGTCAAGTTGTTAACTGATTCTATCAATAAAAGATAATATAATCTAAAGTGTACGTGAAATAGCAATTACCGATGATGATGTGTGTGAGCTGGCAAATAAGTGTGCGTGGAATATGCGCATCATCGGTAATGGTGCTGGTGTCCTAACAGGTAAAGTTTATACTGATTATAGCAGCATATGTAAGAACATGCATCATTATGATTCCAGTGTGAAAGTAAAGACGGATGTGTGTTATCCACTCATTTGATATACCATTACCACTACCACTATATGACTCGAACCTAACCTAGTGACCATCTAACCTCCTAAGGAACAAAACCTAAGAAACTGGTCAATAAGAAACAAGAGTCTACCTAAGGTCTGAATCAATATCTCGAATAGTCGGCGATCCGGCCTCAATAGCGTCACGTACGTAGTACGGCTTCCTCGAATCAAGAGTGCGGATCAATCATCATATTTATGCCTCGTACGGTAAAATCCATCGTACGGCATCCCAATATCGGGGTACGGGTCAAGTATCTCCTAGGTGTCTCATCATTCGTATAATGTCATCACCAACATATCTCATGATCAAGGTGCTAAACTGTAATCGCCTACATCAATCATATATCATTGCCCTCATAATATGCATCATTAGTTTATCCTCAGAAACATCATGTCATATGTATCATATTGTGATTAAGTCATACTGATATCATATCGTCATCAAGTCACACCTATATGATATCAACATCAGGTCACACCTATATGATATCGACATCAGGTCACACCTATATGATGTCGTGATCAAGTCATACGTATCCCATATCGTGATCAGTCACAAGCAACAGTCCAGGTACTATTTTAGAGTCTCATGTATCTCAATATCATCACCACCCATTATAATTTATGTGTCCATGTTCGTTATCTCATTCTCTAATGATCCGCTAACACTTTAATACGACTATATAGTCAAGAATCACAGCATCAAGCCCAGTTATACTGTTTCATCACACCTCAGATATCATATCACATCAATGAATCCCATATACGTGTTGTATATATATATATATATATATATATATAACTATACCTAGTCCTATATATACATACACATATCCGTATACACCATGTCGAGTTTCAGTGTGTGTGTGTGTGTGTGTGTCTCTACCTGAAACCTATAAACCTCTTCCAAGGTATTCATCCTCTGGTATGGTTTTCCTAAATCAGTCTAGTCCAGCCTAGGGTCATTACTAGGGTCCTACTCATTAAGAATCTAGGGTCACATCTGGTTTCCTAATGACAATAAGTACTATTCCTATTCTACGTTGCGGGGGTGCTAAACGCCATCCACCCGACTTCCCCCCGTAGATATGCATCTACTCACCTGGTCCATGTCTGCCGAAGACGGTGTCGCCATCCTCCTCTTCATCGCCCGCAGTCCACGTGAGGGGTACCTCCAAAATATGAAATCCAAACAAGAAAATGAGCCTCCAAAATGCATGCTTTCCATCTCCAAATTCCATATAAAAATGAGCAAGGAATAAAGGGTATGAAATAAATAGGATTTTGTGGATTTTTAATTGAATTTTTGATGGATTTTTGATGAATTTTGAACAAAAAATGAAGTGGAAACGGGGGGGGGGCTGCCATGGGGAGGAGGCCGGCCATGTGAGGGTGAGGGAGAGGAGAGTGAGAAAAGTTGAGAAAAGTGTAGAAACTTCACCCCAAAATATCACCTCTTTATGTCTTTTCATGAATTTCTTTATTTTCTTTTATTTCTTTACTATAGCAACTCAAGAAAACTCTAGAAAAATGGAAAAATTTTCAAATAAATTTTGCATGATACACACTAAATTCTAATATGCCATGGTTCATTTTTACAAATTAAAACCATTCAAATTTGTAATTTACACTAATTTAGTGTAAAAATAAAGCTTATGTTAATATTTAAAATAATTAATTTAGGAAAAATATTTAATTAAACTAAAAATTTATAAGTGGCTAAATAAACACCATTTATTAGTAATTACATAATTAAAATAGGTATTTTTGAAATTATAATGAAAAACAATCACGGTTTGGTTTTACGAAAAATACATTTTGCTTTACCGAAAATCATAAAATTCACTTAAACAATTTTATTCATTTAATTATTTATTTAATTATTTTTAAAACGTTACAATTTATTTAATAAAAATAAAGTTTATGTCGCGACCCAAAGGTACGGAACGTGATTGGCACTTAAAGTATGAAACGTCTCAAGGCGTACGTAATCTAAGTAAGTCAAAGCCCAGAAAACTAAACCATTTAAAGAAAAAGAGTGGATGAAAACTTATTTTAAAGAAAGTGATTTTAACAAATAAGTGCCATTAAATATTTAAAAGCAACATCAGATTTTCCCGAAAATTTCGGCAGAGTCTCCTTTGTAAATACTGGCCCCCAAATGGGTACAACACATGAAAATACATATAAATGATGAAATAAGGCATCTCCAAGTGGGAGCTAGCTCTTCGCCCATGGAGGAATCACAACCACATGTAATATGTATATCAAAAGTGCACAATAAGCATCTGAAAACAATGAAATAAGAAAATACCACGTCGGCTCAAGTGAGCATCGACACCAAACACCACAATACAAGTCTCACTGTCTAGTTCAATATACAATGGTAGATGGAGTATACTAGATACAAATAATATACATGATGGGATAAAATATCCTCGCTACCCACCTACAAGCAATGCCGCAAGTCCAAGCAAAAGGAACAAAATGAGGAAGTGCGCTCGCCGCTACTGTGCTGACGGGTCGGACCTGCAAGATACTGTGGCACAACGAGGGTGAGTTGCCAACTCGTGAGTAGTAAGTAACATCATACAGATAATCGCAGGTATGCATGAACAACGATAATCTATAACATGCAATCTGATGGCATAAGTATGGCAGTATAGATATGCAACAATCATGGTCAAGTTACATCATCAGGGTACTACAACTACATGAACAATGCATATCCAATAACTATTGAGTATGGGATAAAACATATCATCATCAATGAATCATCATCATGGAAAATCCGGTGTCCATCAACGACACTCCAAATCCCAATACCTCAGGCGTTGTCACTCTGATCGGCCCTCATATCTGTAAATCTCATGGAACCTCAGAGCCCAACATCGACACTCGAAACATCATGAAAACCCGTATCCTTCAACGACACGTAAATACTCATCTCTCATGCGCCGCATACCCAGATCGGCCCTCAAAATATCTCATATCATAACTCCCAAACGGTATTCTCCGGATATCCGTCGGTTTCTATACTATCACCGGTAGGTAGTGCTCCCTCTGCTAGGCTCATTGTCTACACCACAAAAATCATTTCTTGCCCTGGGATACCATACTGTGTCCACCATATACCCGCAGACGGTGCCTACCGCTCCTCGAATTGGGTTTCTAACACAAGTCTCAGAACCGAGAAAACTCATGGTGGACGCACCGAAATATCATAACAAGAGAAACCAGATTTTCAAAATAATGCATACTTTCTCGAAATATCCCCACGGTTCTCAAATCCATAAATCACATGAAATCCGTATCTCAATACATAAATCCATGAAACATGATGTATGCAACATAGAACAGTAATATGCACATATCAAGGGAAAACCGCTCTTTTAAATGAATCCAGTTTTTAAATATATTATGCGGTTCCTAATTTCTCCAACGTCAATGGAACATCATATAAAAGTGTATAAGTAGCTATAGCAAGGTATGTGTATATACATGTAAGTATGTATGCATGATGCATTTCATATGCGCAATAGAACAAGAATCAACGTCTCAATGTCAATAACAATACAATACCGCATATGTGTATAGCTTGTGCGTGTCATGGCAATTACCAACGATGTGTGTATAGCATGCAATTTACTGCTCGTGCAACCTGAACCGTCAGTAATGGTGTAGTGTCCAATAGGTACTAAGTCAAGGCACAATAGGTAATGGTATGCAATGATGCTCATGCACAATCAACTCATATACATATAACATGCGACTATAATATCATATCTAGCCCAAACGCTTAACATCATACGGGCGATTCCCCATAGATATTAAATCTACTCACCGGGACGCCTCGGCTAATCTGATCTGATTTCGTCTCTGCCATTTCCGCGCCACATCCGACGCCTCTGCACCCGATCCTAGAAACGTACACAAGGAAATAAGAGACTAGATATATAAATAGTCGCGGACACAAATAATACAAGTCAACAACGTGCACTAATTAAACGCGCACGCACTTGGTGCACAAAACGCGCTCGCGACAACGCAACAAACCACAACTAGGGTCGCTATACGTGGCAACTACCAAACCAAAAACCCGATCGCACTAATCACGCATTCACAGCACACTAAAAATTATAAGAAATAGATTGTAACTCATCAAAAGCTCAAATTTAATCAAATTGATTTATTCCGAAAACCTAGTAAGCTTCTTTTAACCAAATTAGTTCAAATATAAATGTTTTAACAAATCTAGTGGCCACAATATTTATTTAATAACTTAATTAAGCCACACAAACCCTAACTAGATTTTAATTCCACCTAATTACTCACTAATAAAAAAACTTAGTTTGCAAAATATATAATTAAGACAATTTAAAAATAACAATTAACAGCTTAACAACAAGAATAGATTTTTCATGGCTTAAAATGTTAAACTACTCATTATTACCATAATCAATTAATAAAAACCCTAACTTGAATTCAACCCTTCTCTTGAATTTCCAAACTTGCAATAAAAACCATAATTAAACACCTAATAAGCTAGATTAAAGAAATAAACCAACAATTAAACAATAGGGTTAGGATTTATACCTCACAAATCTTGAGATCAAACATGCAAACTTAGCCTCCCAAAAACCATTTTGCTCCAAGATCCATGCTAGATTAGGCTAAGGAATAATGGGTTAATGGTTAAATGAAGGATTTGTGAGACTTTGTTTTGATTTTGGATGGATTTTTGATGAGTTTTGATGTGGAAAAAGAGATGGGAGATGGGGGTTGCTGCTGTTGGGGAGCTCGGCTAGCAAGGGGATGGAAAAGAGAGAGTGGGGTGAGGGAAATGTCAACTCAACAAAAAGCCTATACCTCAAAGTTAAACACCATACCTCTTTTCTTTATTGTTTTCTTTTTTCTTTGTTTTCTTTTCTTAATTGGAGTGGGAATTTAGGGAGTGGGGGCAGCCCATGGTCGGCCAGAAAAAGAGAGGGGAGAGAGAGAGTGTGGGGTGTGAGTGTATGTGAGGAAACATCCCCAATTATTACACCCATTAACTCATATCTTAATTATCTTATTTCTAATTACCCTATTTTATTTTCCAATTTATTTTATCCTAGAATTCTCTTGACAATTCCATTTCATTTCAAAAGCAACATGTTACATTTTGGTTTAATGTGTCATGATGCACAAAACTTGTATTAACACATTCTAATTTGTAAAAATCACTAATTAAATGTATAAGTGAAGGCTTAAAATAATATTTAAAAATAATTAATTAAGGAAAATATTTAGGTAAACTAACAATTTATAAGTGACCAATTAAATATCAAATACTAGCAATTTCATAGCTAGAATAGGTATATATAAGTCTATGTTGAAAAATAATTATATCTTGGTTTTTACGAAAAACACCAGTTATTTTACCGATTATCGGAAATTTCACCTAAACGATTTTTCAGAACGTTACAATCTTCCCCCTTAAAGAAATCCGGTCCCCAAATTTAAATTTTAACTACGCGTACCCTCGAAGAGATGGAAATATTTCTTCCACATCTCTCCCACGTGACCTTTTCGCCAATCGGGCCACGCCAAGAACCCTTTACGGACGGTATGACCTCGAACCTCAGTTTCTTCACCTGCCGATCTAGAATGACTATCGA
The DNA here is from genome assembly GCA_030015575.1 of Agapanthus africanus. Lineage (NCBI taxonomy): Eukaryota > Viridiplantae > Streptophyta > Magnoliopsida > Asparagales > Amaryllidaceae > Agapanthus > Agapanthus africanus. The sequence goes on from JASDDO010000001.1 coordinate 164,778,418, forward strand.
CTGCTTGGTGAAAGAAAGATCGTGCTCCAGCCTGATGCTGTATCACGCAAGAGGGGTCATGAAGGTACTTGTGGAGTATCAATACATGAAATACGGGGTAAATATTTAGAAAACTGGGTGGAAGAGCCAAACGATAAGCAAATGCGCCGACACGCTCGAGAATTTCAAAGAACCCACATATCTGGAACTAAGCCTTCCTTTTCTTTACGAATCTCGACACGCCTTTCATCGGAGAAACCTTCAAGAAAACATGATCTACAACGACGAACTCAAGTCTGCGCCAACGTCGGTCTGCATAAGATTTCTCCCTAAACTGGGCCGCTCTCATCCTATACCAAATCATCTGAATCTTTTCGGTCATCTCCTGCATAATCTGTGGCTCCAAAATACTGCTCTCACTGAGTTCTGTCCAACAAACTGGTGATTGACACTTCCTCCTGTAGGGTTCCTAGGCACACCCATGAGGTTCCATAAGGCATCAACCATGCCAAATTCAAAAATTTTATGTGCCTAACAACGCTATGTAAGATCGTTAACTAGAGATTAGGCGAAAAAGATGCAAGTAAACAACTTTACTCTAAAGTGAAAGGGACTACAACCTTTGTAGATCCGGTCCTCCACTTCCATAGCTCCGTGATGACGTCCCTCCGCTGCGATCATCGGGATCCCGGACTCTAGCGATGGTTTCGTCGGAGAAATGATCGGGCTAGGTCGTTGACTTCGATACCGAAGATGATCTACGTCGAGGCGACTCAAGATCAAGCTCCATCTTCACTTGGTCATGAACCTTGTGAAGAAAACACCCTATACAACATGGCAAGTGGTAGAGGATGAAGAAATAGGAAGTGGGTTCACTTTGGATTTGAATTTCTCACTTGATTTCAACACTTGAAATTTTCTAACAAAGGTTTTCTTTCTTCATGAAGAAGAAGAAGAAGAAAGCAAAAGAATGAATAATAAATAATGGAAATAAAAATCAAGTGAAGTCTATCATTTAGCAACCATGGGTGAGTTAATTTGTGTAGAGAATAAACTAGGGTTTAGGTTGATGGTTAGGTTAAGGCATAAAAGAAAATGGTTTGATTTTCAAAGATGCTTAAAAGAAACTTCATGAAGCTTCAAGCAAGAAAACAAATAAAGCCACCATTTTGGTTTTTGCCAAATTAAATAAATAAATAAATAAAACCTTAACCACTAACCTAAACTAAGGTTTAAAGCATACACACCCAAGTTTGCATGTATCATCAAACATGATACAAACTAGTGCACAAACATATATCATATATACAATGTGCACAATCAAGTGAGAAAATCAATCTTAAGTGAACAAATACTAGTTAATGTAAAGTAATATATCAAACATATAATTATACATTAAATCATTAAATCAACACTTGATTTAATGATCCGGTCACACTGCATATAACCGACTAATATCAAGTGTATTAATGTATCGAATCAACACTTGATTCGGTAACCCGGCTATATCTCATATAACCGTCTAATGATACAGATCGCGAGAATAGAATTCAGTATCAAATACTGGTATTATTCTCGGTCCCGCACATATCTCATATGCGCTCCTATTTCGTTTCGCTTGAGCCAGGAAACCTCTGTGTAGGACTCTAAAGACTCGTCAATACGCCGGCAGTAGGTGATGATCATATCAAACACCCACAAGCCGCAAGCGGTCTGCTAAACGTAACTTCCACCCGGGTATTGAGGGATCAGAAGATCAACGAGCAAGCCCGCTCACACTCCTGTGAATCCAACCAGTAACACTTACCGTACAGTCCGGTCTCGTTGTCTGATATGTCGCATATCTCGCCTAGGGGTGGTAAACGTCAGACCCCAGTAGCTCGATAAGTCGTGTCGATATGTGGTCTATAACAGTTCGAGATACTACTGATAACACTTACCAGTAAATCTAATAAACCCTGGCCAGGGATTTGCGGTTATAGCCAATCGAACACAGCGCAACATCAACTCCCTATACCGGGAGAGACGAATCCCCTCCTATCACTCATTGCCTCCATGTGAATCGGGACTGTACCCAAAAACCACCGTTTTGCACGCCCTCTTGGACGTGGTAAGGTGGAAATCAAAGCAAAGTGGGAATCATACAAGACTCTATGACGATCTCGGGTCTACAGACTAACCTGTACCAGTGTCACCAGAGAACTGCCATCTGACGTAAGGTATAATACCATCTGGGAAATCTCGGCGAGTCCGTACAGTGTACCCAGTCTCCACTGAGCACCCGTATATCATCTCTGATGTCAAACATCAATGGATATGGGATCATCCCTCGCCCATCTGTATGGGTCGAGAAGGTATACGCTAGTCTACTCTGGTATATCGATGCCCCGTCTCGATACACCCACGACTAGGGTCCTTGAAGGATGTACTTATGGACTACCATGTCCCCACTAGTATTATCCGCATCATAGTCCAGGTAGTCAAGTACGCATCCTAAAGGCTTTACCAACATGTAACAGAGAGACAATCAGTATACACGTTAAGTTAAAGAGCAACCAGATAGCATACTATCATGTCGAGCGAGAAAGTCCTTCCTATATATGTCCAAGTATCCACTACAATATACATCCTATGTATAGTAATGGCCTCTAAGGCATACATATAACTAACAATCTTCCACTTGCACTAGGGCCATCTGATAGCAGTGGTTATAGTATATCATACTCAACCATCCCATAAAAGTCTCTCTCTGGGAAAAGGCCTTTGTGAATGGATCCGCCGTGTTGTCCTCTGAGTCTGCTCTCCTAACCTCGATCCCCTGGAGATCAACCATCTCCACGATCAGGTGACACTGCCTTAGAATATGTCTGGATCACTGATGGGACGGGCGTTCCTTGGCATAAGCCACAACTCCATTGTCTCACAATGGTTGGAACGAAGTTCACCTCATGAACTAATATACACCCAGACTTCCTCTTTGGTAGCATCTTTGGTAGCGATGTATCCAGCCTTTATCGTCTAGTATGCCACAGTATATAGCTTGGAACTCTTCCAGCATACCGTCCCTTTACTGAGGGTAAAGACAATGCCTGTGACTGACTTTCAGTCGTCCTTATCACCATGGAACCTTTCCAGTGATTCTCCCCTAGATCGATTGATACCATCTCACTACAACTAGTGATTATCCTAACATCCATTTAAATCTATCTCATAGATCCAAAATCCAGGATTCAGGAGGTATCGCTTTGATCCTATATGGAGAATCTTTGTGATAAGCGGAGATTAACCGAGCGTAGCATAGGAAACACCTTCCCTATCAAGAGTATGTCATCCACGTACTCTACGAGGATCACTACCATACTCCCTACTACCTTTTTGTTTATACAAGGTTCATCTACCATTTTGATGATGTCAAACTCTTTGACTATCACATCAAAACAGACTTTCCAACTCCGTGATGCCTGCTTTATCCTATAAAGCAACTTGTACACGTTTCCGCTGCTCCCACTGTCTACGAAGCCTTCTGGCTGTGTACTTATGGACGCTCTCTTCTAAAACATCATTTTAGAAAAGCAGTCATGACACCCAACCACCAGATATCGTAGTCATGGTATGTAGCCGTGGCAAGTAGGATCTGGATGGTTTTAAGCATAGGCCCCAGAAAAGGTTTCATCATTAGCCACAACTGGTCTATGATGCAAACCTTTAACAAGTCTAGCTTTGAAAGTCTCAACTTTTCCAAGTACACTAAGTAATCTTCTTAAGATATACTTGCTCCTGATGGGGATTTAACCCTTCAGATAAAGCAACCAAAGTCCATACTTTGTTGGTGTATAAGGATTCAATCTCAGATCGCTAAGCATCCAGCCATTCTTACAGAGTCTTACTCTTGATGGCCAGCTTGAAACTAGTTGGGTCATCATCTCATGATGCAATCCTCTCTCCCACTGTCATAGAGAAACCGAAGTATCTCTCAGGTGGGTGAGGAACCCTACTAGATCGGCGGAGAGGCCGAGGTTCGTTGGAATCTACTGAATCCTTTAGTTCTACCAAATCATCTGCTGTAGTTTGTATAGCTGGAAGTCTTTCCAGTTCTACCTCATGACCACTAATTTCTTCTCAAGAAATTCCCTTTCATAAAGGTGGTATGTTGAGAAACAAAACATTTTTGTTCCTCGGTTTGGTAGAAAATATTCCCTTGCATATACTTGGGATATCCTACAAACTTCCACAGACCTGACTTTGCCTCGAGCTTGTCCGGATTTTGCTTTTAGACATAGGCCGGACAACCCCAAATCTTAACCAACTTAAGATATGGGCTCCTCTCTTTCCATATCACATATTAAGTGGTAGGTAACTGATTTGATTTGAACTCTATTCAATAGGTATGCAGCTTCTCTAGTGCATAACTCCCATAAGGAAATAAGAAACTCAGTAGTACTCATCATAGAGCACACCATATCACATAGGGTGCTATTGCTCCATCCCGATATACCATCGTGCTATGGTGTATACGGAGGAGTAATGCTGAGAGAGAATCTCATTCTCCTTTAGAATAGTCTAGGATTTCCGTGCTCAAGTATTCTCCTCCCTGATCACATCAAAGGACATAATACTTATACCTGTATTTTGGTTCTCTACTTCTAACTTATATTCTGTGAATATCTCAAAAGGTTCGGACTTGTGTTTCAACAGGAACATATGTCTGAATCTTGAGAGATCATCAGAGAATGTAATGAAGTACAAAGAACCGGTCTTGGCATGTGTAGACAGGGGACCTTTCATACATCAGCATGTATCAATCCCAAGAGTTCACTAACTCTTACTTTGTTTCCAATAAACAGAGCTAAGGTCATCTTATCTTTGTGACATGACCGGCAAGTTTCACAAGATATAAATTTAAACTAGTTTAAGTATGCATCTATATGTAACTTCAGCTAGTCGGGTCGCATTGATATGACCTAGTCTACAATACCTCAAGAAGGATTCATTCATTTCTGAACTCTTCCTCTTGTGTGTGTTCTGTATACTAAAAACTGTAGTTTGATTTAGAACGTCAATGCTTTTAGATAACGTGCCTGAACCGATCAACTTTTGATATAGGAAATGTTAAAAACATTATCCAACAATACAAAATTATATCCTTTCTTTACTGATAAAGAGACTGATATGATTTTGTATATCAGGTTCGGTATCTAATAGCATTTGTTCAGAATCAATGTATTTGTAATACAGGGTGACAGTGACCAATAGACTTGGCTGCAACACTTGCACCGTTTTCTGTCTCATGAAACTTATCACCCATTTTCAGTTCTCTACCTATCTGTAGCCCATGTAACAGATTACATATGCGGGATCCTGATCCGGTATCACATACCCAGGACGTAAAGGATACTGAGAAACAGTTCTCTGTAATGAACACACCCGAAGATGATGCATCAGCATGCACTTTCTTCGTTTGGGCGGCACGGGAAATCTGGTATTCCCCAATTTCCTGCTCTGTCTTATAACAGTTATAAGTTGGAGCGGGACCAACGTTCCCCAGCTCAGTATAACAAGCGGGTTCGGTCAATACATCCGTATTATTATCTTGATTAAGGCGTGATATGGTCACTACCTGGAGAGAGAGAGAAGAAAACACTCTACGTGCGCTCTTGCAAGAATAGATTGGTTATTATTTTTATCTAATCAGGATGGCTCCTACTGTTTTTATCAAATCTTCCTTCAAACCATAAAAGGAAAGACTAGCCGGGATTAATTACACGCTATAAGTTCGCCAATCTTTCAGCCAGGCCAGTGTCGGTACTTTGAGGGAGGTCCCCCGTGCTTTCGCACGAACCTAATTAATGTAAACCTCATTTTCCCAGAGGCGTAACCTCGTTGACACCTTTTTAGACACCTACTTGATTGGCTAATTGTAATGTGTAAAACTCTCCCAGGAGTAACAATTACTCGCAGCGGGTATCGGGACCCAACTATCTCATAGAAGGTATGCAATCTCATTGCAAATTTCAACACTTGAAATTCCCGATAATATTTTGCCCCTAGCGTCCTATGACCTTGACGGAGGCCAAACTACCCATAGTCCGCTAGTCAAGTTCAACCCGTCATTTCCTGATTGAATTAAACCCACCCGCATGACCCTTGACGGAGGACAAACAACGCCGTTCGAATACCCTAATCCAATCGCATCGTATGCTAGCAGATAAGCACTAGTTAGCTACCGTACACTACGCCTTGACGGAGGCCAAACTACCGCAGCACGAATACTAACTAGTACTTATCTGAAATGACGGAGGGCTAGGACAGGTTTTTCTGAAAACCTATTTCGTAATGAACTTGATATCGTTGTAGAATCAAATGATTTTAAAATGGAGTGTTTTTGAGGCTTTTCTAGTTTTGCTAAAGGGGTCACTCCCGGTGAAGGGATCATCGGCCCTTTACTCGTCGAATGAGTTGCGGGATATATCATATATATCACTGTGCAAAGCAGAAACTATAGAAGCTATCAAAAGACAAACCGAGTATGTAGCATCTGCCAATTATTGCTAAAGGGGTCACTCCCGGTGAAGGGATCTCGGCCCTTTCCTCATCGAATAAGGTGCAGGATGTTCTACAAGGAACACCGCGATGCAAAGCAAGAACTGTAGCTACCTGTTTTTGAAAATTTGATTCCACAACATCTTTAGGTTTCTTTTCTTTCATTAATCACATTAATGAAGTCCCATCATTTAAGTACCTAAACATCACAGATAAATACGACGTATACTTATGCCATCCGCATTCGCCTCGATGTCCCCTCGTGCACCGTTAGGTTAGGTAACTAACGGCAGAGCGGGGCTGGGCTAGCGCGGGTGTAAAACATAAGTAACGTCTATATAATATATCATATATACTATATACAGTATCTATCACAGAACATCAAATGATCACATCACAGATATCGCAGCAGAATAAACATATGAAACATTGGATATACTAGGACGTCCGTGTTTTATTTTGAGCCTCTATAAAACACGGATTCCACGGTCGCGATGAATAGCCAAACCCTCACCCCTAGACCCCTACGAGAGCGGCAAGCAATCCTTCCAATTCTAGGGTTAGGAGACCCGGACTCGACTACTCGAGTTGGTCTCCCACTGGACCCTAGAACCCGGTTACTTGTGCTCCCCTCCTTGGGTCTATCCTAGTGCGGAAAAGTAAATAATATACATCAACGGTGACATCTTCCGCAACCTGGAAGTGCCCCAATAAAAGAATATTACATACAAGTTTTTACATGAATAAAAATGAAAAACACTCATCTCACATAAAAAATCCCCGGCTATTCAAAACGCGACAATCCAATATAACATATCCAGCAACACATAACATCACATGTCATCAACGTAAGTAAATATGCGCATCCCAATTGTCGTTGACATATAGCAACGAAACCGGCGATATCACATATTACACTTACGGTCGCAGAAAAGAAAGTGTAAAACTACAACAGTTGGAATCCGCAAACTCTTTAGACATCGCATGCCTAATCAAATGAATTCCTTAGACATCACATGCCTAACAATTATAAACTCCGCATTTTAGTCTCTTTATCGAAAACTCTTTTCAATATCAAGTCGGGCAATTCAACAAGATTCCCGATATTCAGAACGAATGCTCGTCACAAACTTTAGTAGACGGCCGCACCCCCGATACCGTCGACGAAGTGCACTAAGGCGGAACACCGCTGCCGCGAGCACCCAAACGGATGCTTTCGGCGACGGGGTTCTCCTACAGTCACTTGGTCGGGGCTATGGGGCGTGGCTATCTATTAAGTTTACCGGCGAGTATCCGTGTACGCTACACGATTGCGACGGACTTTTGATCACATCAAAATCCCGTGGCAACCGATCAAATGAGACTAAATTGCTATATTTATAACATTCATTCAGTTATCTCATAACAACTTATGAATTCCAAATATTGTATCACATTCCGGATAAATAGAAAATGTTAAACTTTCCGATCGAACAATCAAACTCCCAAGTTTTCCCGAAACAGCTCAACACATGAAATAAGTTTAAAAACATTCACTTCATGCCACAGTACCAACAGTCCAGCCGTAGAAGGGTCAAGCCAACGCCTCACATGTGGCATGCCGTACTGCCCCAAACCCTAAGGTTCAAAGGGCAGTTCAAGACGGTCACATAATCGAGTTAAGGTTTGTTGTCTTCTAGAGGGACCATCGCGTTACTTGCACTACTTAGAACGTTCTTAAACTACGGAAAAATCCAACATTTGGAAATTTACCAGCAGGGGGAAAATTGGGTATTTATATCCGGTCGAACTTTTTAACATATTCTAAATTATCCGGAAAGACACATAGACAAAATTAGACAATCCGATCGAATCTACGAACTCCCAATACAACCCAGAAAACTCAACTCTTGAGTGCAAATTAAAAATTCCCAGAAAACACAGGAATCAAATTAGGACATTACTGTGCAAACTGCGAAGAATAAAGTGATGGTACGGCCGCGGAACCGACGCACGAGCCATGCTCGTGCCGCGGTTCCGCGGCGCTTTAAACGACTTGGACTCACGTGTTGCGCAGTAACTTCTAAAAATCCCTGCTGAATTTTTTGGCTATTTTTAATCTGGAAAAATCCATAATTACAGAAAATGTACAGAGAGGGGTTGCGATTAGGGTTTCGGGGTTCGATCGGGTTTCTAACATCGTCTACACTTCGCTTAAAGCTCTAGCTAGGCTCTGATACCACTGTAGGGTTCCTAGGCACACCCATGAGGTTCCACAAGTCATCAACCATGCCAAATTCAAAAATTTTATGTGCCTAACAACGCTATGTAAGATCGTTAACTAGAGATTAGGCGAAAAAGATGCAAGTAAACAACTTTACTCTAAAGTGAAAGGGACTACAACCTTTGTAGATCCGGTCCTCCACTTCCATAGCTCCGTGATGACGTCCCTCCGCTGCGATCATCGGGATCCCAGACTCTAGCAATGATTTCGTCGGAGAAATGACCGGGCTAGGTCGTTGACTTCGATGCCGAAGATGATCTACGTCGAGGCGAATCAAGCTTAAGCTCCATCTTCACTTGGTCATGAACCTTGTGAAGAAAACACCCTATACAACTTGGAAAGTGGTAAAGGATGAAAAAATAGGAAGTGGGTTCACTTTGGATTTGAATTTCTCACTTGATTTCAACACTTGAAATTTTCTAGCAAAGGTTTTCTTTCTTCATGAAGAAGAAAGAAAAAGAATGAATAATGAATAACGGAAATAAAAATCAAGTGAAGTCTATCATTTAGCAACCATGGGTGAGTTAACTTGTGTAGAGAATAAACTAGGTTTTAGGTTGATGGTTAGGTTAAGGCAAACAAAATGGTTTGATTTTTCAAAGATGCTTAAAAGAAACTTCATGAAGCTTCAAGCAAGAAAACAAATAAAGCCACCATTTTGGTTTTTGCCAAATTAAATAAATAAATAAATAAATAAAACCTTAACCACTAACCTAAACTAAGGTTTAAAGCATACACACCCAAGTTTGCATGTATCATCAAACATGATACAAACTAGTGCACAAACATATATCATATATACAATGTGCACAATCAAGTGAGAAAATCAATCTTAAGTGAACAAATACTAGTTAATGTAAAGTAATATATCAAATATATAATTATACATTAAATCATTAAATCAACACTTGATTTAATGATCCGGTCACACTGCATACAACCGACTAATATCAAGTGTATCAATGTATCGAATCAACACTTGATTCGGTAACCCGGCTATATCTCATATAACCGTCCAATGATACAGATCGCGAGAATAGAATTCAGTATCACATACTGGTATTATTCTCGGTCCTGCAGATATCTCATATGCGCTCCTATTTCGTTTCGCTTGAGCCAGGAAACCTCTGTGTAGGACTCTAAAGACTCGTCAATACGCCGGCAGTAAGTGATGATCATATCAAACACCCACAAGCCGCAAGCGGTCTTCTAAACGTAACAGCCACCCGGGTATTGAGCGATCAGAAGATCAACAAGCAAGCCCGCTCACACTCCTGTGAATCCAACCAGTAACACTTACCGTACAGTCCGGTCTCGTTGTCTGATATGTCGTATATCTCGCCTAGGGGTGGTAAACGTCAGACCCCAGTAGCTCGATAAGTCGTGTCGATATGTGGTCTATAACAGTTCGAGATACTACTGATAACACTTACCAGTAAATCTCAGCAACCCTGGCCAGGGATTTCCGGTTATAGCCAATCGAACACAGCGCAACATCAACTCCCTATACCGGGAGAGACGAATCCCCTCCTATCGCTCATTGCCTCCATGTGAATCGGGACTGTACCCAAAAACCACCGTTTTGCACACCCTCTTGGACGTGGTAAGGTGGAAATCAAAGCACAGTGGGAATCACACAAGACTCTATGACGATCTCGGGTCTACAGACTAACCTGTACCAGTGTCACCAGAGAACTGCCATCTGACGTAAGGTATAATACCATCTGGGAGTTCTCGGCGAGTCCGTCCAGTATACCCAGTCTCCACTGAGCACCCGTATATCATCTCTAATGTCAAACACCAATGGATATGGGATCATCCATCGCCCATCTGTATGGGTCGAGAAGGTATACGCTAGTCTACTCTGGTATATCGATGCCCCGTCTCGATACACCCATGACTAGGGACCTTGAAGGATCTACTTATGGACTATCATGTCCCCACTAGTATGATCTGCATCATAGTCCAGGTAGTCAAGTACGCATCCGAAGGGCTTTACCAATATGTAACAGAGAGACAATCTGTGTATACGTTAAGGTAAAGAGCAACCAGATATCATACTATCATGTCGAGCGAGAAAGTCCTCCCTATATATGTCTAAGTATCCACTACAATACACATCCTATGTATAGTAATGGCCTCTAAGGCATACATATAACTAACACCTCCTATATAATATCTTGAAGGGTGCCATCTGAATCGTCTCCTGGAAGCTGTTATTATAAGGAAAAACTCTATCAAGGGCAAGTGGCGATCCCGACTGCCACGTAATCTAGAACGCAAGCTCGGAGCATGTCCTTAAGAATCTGAATGGTCCCCTCTGATTGACTATCGGTCTACGAGTAGAAAGCTGTACTGAAACTCAATCGGGTGTCCAAAGTGTCTTAATGTTTCTACAGTAGTCGACTGGTGAACTGGGTGCCTCTGTCGCACGCAATACAAGTCGGAACTCCATGTAGTCACACAAACTCATCAACATATATCTGAGCATACTGAACAAATCCGAAAATGCTCTTGACTGGCAGAAAATGAGCTGCTTCCGTCAATCGGTCTATGATCACTCAAATAGAGCCATACTCTCGACTGGTCCTAGGTAGACCCACAATACAATTCATAGAAATTTGTTCCTATTTCCACTCCAGAATGGGTAAAGGTTGCAATTCTCCAGCTGGCCTCTGATGCTCGGCCTTGACTTGCTGACAAGTCAGCATCCCGAAACAAAATATGTGACATCTCTCTTCATCCCTTAATACTAGTAGACTTCTCTCAAATCATGATACATCTTGGTGGAACCCGGATGAACACTATATATTGACTGATGTGCCTCATCTAAGATCTCGCGACTCAATCCCTCGGAATCTTGCATACATAGTCGAGTCCTAAATCATAGTACTCCCTGATCATAAATCACGAATTCTGAATCTCTGCCCTATCGAACCTGCTCCATGATCTCTGGCAAACGAACGTCATCGGACTATGCCTCACGGATATGATCAAATAACTGTGGATGTGCACGAACATGGACAAGTTGTCCCTCGGTTGACGTAAACTCGAACTGTACTCGGCTGTCACAAAGAATCTGCTAATCTGCCGTCGACTGTCTCTGAACTGTGCTCAACAAGAAAAGCTACCTCCGGGCCTCCGACTCAAGTATCTGCCACAACATTCGCCTTGCCCGGATGATAAAGAATCATCGCAGTCACAGTCTTTCACTAGCTCCATCCATCTGTGCTGTCTCAAATTCAGATCTCGCTGTTGAAAAAAATGTACTTTAAACTCTTGTGGTCCGTGAATATCTGGCACAACTCGCCGTACAAGTAGTGTATCCAAATCTTAAGTGTAAAAACCACCGCAGCCATTTCTAAGTCATGCGTGTAATAGTTCTGTTCGTGCTTCTTCAACTGCCGAGAAACATCGCACTAACCAACAAAACCGCCTGATCCTAAAGGCAAAAGATAATACTGGCGCCGTAATCAAATGAGTCTTCAACTGCTGAAAGCTCTGCTCGCATACCTTAGCCTAACGAAAAGAAACGCCCTTCCGGGTCACCCGGTCAACGTTGCAGCTATATAAGAAAATCCTATACGAAAAATCAATAGTATCTGTCCAAACCCAAAATGCTGCGAACCTCCTTCACTGATACAGGTCTGGGCCAGTTGATTGATGATGTTTTAGAGTTGTGTGTAGTAGTTAACCGCAATCAATAATGGTGTCGTGTGTAGCTAGACCGAGATGAGTACGGGTCGTCCTCAGGGAAACGTGGAATCTTTTAGTTTTACTTTAGGCGTGTTGATTAGGAAAGAAGGAAGAATAATGAATAGTGAAGAATGGTTGTAGATTCTAGATCCACGTCAAACACGGATGCAGGATATAGATTTAGATTAACTACGGATGTAGGTTTTATAGTAGAAGGGGGATTGTAGGGTTCATTAAGATTTAGTAGTCATGGATGATTAATTAAAGATTACTCTTTTTATCCTTTAATAGATTTAAAACTAGATCGACAGTGATGCATGTAGATTAGGGTTTCTGGAGGGAATAGGGTTCCCACTCTTAACCCCTATCTTGACATGGATCTCCGTTCATGTCTAGCCTTTACCAAAACAATTGTTAATCTAATCTCTAATCGTGGCCGTGACCATCAATGAATTAATAGCACGCCCGATTAGGATGTTAACTATTCTTTTGATAAAGTTTATAAACTTTATAGGATTTTAAAAGAGTTTAAAGATCTTCATCATCCATTAATCTACCCTAATCCTATGAACCCTAACAAGGGGAGAATTACTCGCGCATGTTGGGAAAAGAAAAGATAGAAATCATGAAGAAAATAAAATGCAATAAAATAAAACTAGCTTTATTAATCAACAAAATCAAGTACACTTTGTTTCCTTAGAAAATAATTACAAAACCCTAGTTTGCTTCTCCATACTTCTCCAAAATTTGTTTGATTTGCCTATTTGAGATCTCAGCTTGCCCGCTTTTTGGGGGATGATAGAGCGTAGAAAGTTTGTTGTTGATAACATATTTTCGCATCAAAGCCTCAAAAGGCCGATTACAGAAATGAGTCCCGTTGTCGCTAATTATAGCGCGTGGGTGTCCGAATCGCGAAAAGATATTTTCTTTAAGGAACTTAATGACAACTTTGTTGTCATTAGTGAGACACGGTATTGCCTCCACCCATTTTGAGACGTAATCAACCGCTAACAAGATATATAAATTCCCAAAAGCGTTGAGAAAAGGGCCCATAAAATCTATACCCCAAATATCGAATATTTCCATAACCAAGATAGGTTGGAACGACATCTCATTTCTTCGTGAAATCCGACCCAAGTGCTGACACCGCGGGAAAGTTTTGCAATGATCATAAGCATCTTTATATAGTGTTGGCCAATAAAAGCCACATTGCAAAACTTTTTCCGCCGTTTTTCGAGGTCCAAAGTGACCGCCACATGCCTGATCATGACAAAATGATAACACACTCTTGAATTCATCGTTAAGGACACAACTGCGAATGATTTGATCAGAACAATACTTAAACAAATAAGGTTCATCCCGGTAAAAGTATTTTACTTAGGATAGAAATCGAAGTTTGTCTTGTTTCTACCAATTGCTAGGAATAAGTCCCGTCGCTAGATAATTCACAATATCCACGAACCAAGGTTCGTAGGATACGGTCAAGAGCTGTTCATCAGGAAATGAGTCATTTATCGGCACGGTCAACGTTGGTGAAGAAGAGATGCGTGAAAGATGGTCAGCTACTACGTTTTCACATCCACTCTTGTCTCGGATGACAAGATCAAATTCTTGTAGCAACAGGATCCAACGTATTAGCCTAGCCTTAGCATCCTTCTTCGATAAAAGGTGTCGTAGGTCGGAATGATCAGTGTAAACCACAATTGGCGAGCCAATCAAGTAGGGCCTGAATTTTTCTAATGCAAATACAAATGCCAAAAATTCTTTTTCGGTAGTTGTGTAATTAATTTGTGCATCGTTCAAGGTCCTACTTTCATAGTAAATTACATGTGGCATCTTATCAATGTGTTGTCCTAAGACCGCATCAATAGCAAAATCTGATGCATCACACATAAGCTCGAACGGGTGGTTCCAATCCGGAGATGATAAAACGGGGGATGTCATGAGAGTTCTTTTAAGCAACTCAAAAGCAACCTCACAATCCGAAGAAGTGAAATGTTATGTCCTTGGCCAAGAGAAGAGTTAAGGGTCTAGCAATTTTGCTAAAGTCCTTAATGAATCTCCTATAAAATCCTGCATGACCAAGGAAGGATCGTATATCTTTGACGCATTTGGGACGAGGGAGGTTATGGATGACATCTATTTTAGCTCTGTCAACCTCAATGCCTTTTCGTGAAATTATATGTCCAAGGACAATACCTTCTTGGACCATAAAATGGCATTTTTCCCAATTCAAAGTTAAGTTCTTATCCTTACAGCGGGTAAGAACCGCGTCAAGATGACGAAGACAGTCCTCAAAGGAGTCTCCAAATATGGAGAAATCGTCCAAAAATATTTCCAGAAAATTCTCAACCATGACTAAGAATATCCCCATCATACACCGCTGAAATGTAGCGGGAGCATTGCATAACCCAAAGGGCATGTGTCTATAAGCAAAAGTGCCGAATGGACAAGTAAATGTGGTTTTATCATGATCCTTTTCGGCGATGGGGACTTGGTTATAGCCAGAGTATCCATCCATGAAACAATAGTATTCATGTCCAACTAATCATTCTAACATCTGGTCAATGAAAGGTAGAGGGAAGTGATCTTTTCTCGTTGCGGCATTGAGTTTCCTATAATCAATACATACGCGCCACCCAGTTTGGGTGCGTGTTTGGATCAACTCATTAGCCTCATTAGTTAGGACAGTGATGACAGACTTTTTAGGGACCACGTGAATAGGACTTACCCATTGGTTATCAGATATCGGGTAAATTATCCCACTATCAAGACACTAGACGATTTCTTTCTTTACTGCCTCCTTCATAATGGGATTTAACCGTATTTGTGGGTCTCGAGTTGGCATGGCTTCATCCATCAGATGTATATAATGTTCAACAATTAAGGGACTAATCCCTTTGATGTCAGCCATTGTCCAACCAAATGCTTGCCGATTTGATCTCAACATCGCCAAAAGTGTGTTGTCTTGCTCTAAAACTAGAGAAGCGGATATGATCATGGGTAAAGACCCATTCTCACCTCAATATGCATATTTAAAATGAGAAGGTAGCGGTTTGAGATCTAGTATTGGCGGAGAGACAATAGAAGGTGGGGTAAGGGAATGATGCTCGGACTCCCTAAGGGTTTCATAACTTGCTTAGGATATTGACTCGGAAAGTGCTACTGACTTTTACGACGAGTCAATGGATTCAAACTCAGAGATGGACTCATCGAAGATATCCTCACTATAAGAATTTTCCAAATCAAACAATGTTGCACTGGTGTTGTCGAGATCATCATAGCAAAGTGCTTCCGCTTCGCAACTGTCGGAAGTTATCTCGTTGATGGAACAGACATCAAGTAAATGAAAAGAAGGTTCAGATGGTTGACTTCCTAGCTTGTAAATATTAAACTCAATTGTCATCTTCCCGAAGGATAAGTTCATAGAACCGTTACGATAATTAATTACAGCGTTAGAAGTTGCTAGGAAAGGTCGACCGAGTATCACCGGGATTTGGTTGCATGGGTTAGCCACAGGTTGTGTATCTAAAACAATAAAGTCTACAAGGAATATGAATCCCCCGACTTTAATTAACACATCCTCTAGTTCACCCCTAGGTTTGGTGATTGATCGGTCTGCCATCTGGAGAGTACAATGGGCGGGTTTCAACTCTCCAATCCCTAACTGCTCATATACGGAATATGGAAGCAAGTTAACGCTAGCGCCAAGGTCGAGTAAAGCAAGATTAATATTTTTATCCCCAATAGAAATAGAGATGGTAGGACAGCCAGGGTCCTTACGTTTCTTTGGCATTTGCTGGGTAAAATCTGTGTTAACATTACTCGTCATGAAAACTTTTTTCGGCACTTGAGTTTTTCTCTTCCTAGTGCACAAGTCTTTAAGAATTCTTGCATAAGATGGGACTTGTTGAATAGCATCTAGGAGAGGAATATTGACGTTAACTTGCTTAAACATTTCCACAATCTTCTCCATTTGTGGGTTAGGTTTGTTGGCCCTTAATCTGTTTAGAAATGGAGCTTTATCAATAAGGGTTGGGTCCAACATTGGAGAATATTGTGGGGATGGAATGGATCCCAAAATTGGAGTGGGGATTGCTTTAGATAGATTCGAGGAAGTGGGCTGAGGGTTCCAGCCTTGTGGGAAGCATAGAATAGGCTCGGAAGTAGGTGGGAGACTAGACGAATTAGGGGAAGAAGTAGAATCCGGGGTATCATTGGTATTACTAACGTCATCAACTTGTTCACCCACTCGGTTATCCAGCACTCTTCCCGATCTCAACATAGTAACGGCATTCACATTATAACTTTGTGAGTGGCCAGGATTCGGTAGGGGTTGAGATGGGAGTTTCCCTTTTTTTCTCGACTCATCGCAGCATTCAACTGTGCAATTTGGGATTCTATTGATTTAATACTCTCACCATTAGAGGCGGAGTCTTTCTTTATGGAAGCAATAGAAGACCTCATATCAGCCGACATTTGGATCGAACGTTTCATAAACAAATCCAAAGTTTGTGCGAGTGAAGAGGAGTTATCGGTACCAGTCATTTGGAAAGAATTATTGGCCGGGTTTTGAACAGGTTACGATTGAAAGGGGTGTTGACTCTGTGGTGGTGGTTGCTGTTGTTGTGGAGGATGTCTTTGATAATTGCCTTGGAACTGGTTGTGATTTTGATTTTGGTTTTGGTTCCAAGCAAAGTTAGGATGGTTCCTTCATCCCTGATTGTACGTCGAAGAATAAGGATCCTTTCTAGGTCGCTGCTGAAAAGCGGCATTAGTTTTCTCATGACCTTGAAATAGTGCATTCATAGGACATTCTTCCGTCAAGTGTGATGGATCGGAATAGCAACCACACACAGTCTTGGGAAGCGTTACCTGATTTAGGGAGACTGATGAGAATTTGTTCTCAATTGCATCGAGTTTCTTTTGTATCGCTGCCATTTCGGCTTTTACTATGATGGAAACATCGAGCTGATGAATACCTCCCCTAGATGAAGGTGGTCTAACGCTTTCCCACCGCAAAGTGTTTTCAGCGAGATCTTCCAGATATTTCCAGGCTTCACCATCGTCTTTGGACATGAAATTGCATTGACACATTATTTCAAGCATCTGCTTCGTCGCTGGATTAATGCCCTCATATATAATTCGGCACAAATCCCATCTATGTATTCCATAATGAGGACATTGGACAAGCAGATCCTTGAAACGTTCAAAGCACTTCCAAAATGGTTCATTGGGAAGCTGGGTAAGCTGGTTGATTTTTGCTCCTAACACGAGCGGTCTTATGATTTGGGTAAAATTTCTTAAGGAATGCTATCACGAATTCATCCCAATTGGTAATAGAGTGTGCGGCAGTATTATAAAGCCATTTTTCTGCCAAGTCGCACAAAGTGAATGGGAGAAGACGCAAGCGCATAGCATCCACGGACAGTTGTGAAGTACCCATCATTGCGCATACATTTTCGAATTTAGTGATAAAAACGTACGCGTCTTCAGACTCGAGCCTGTGAAATTTTGGCAACAGGTTGATGTAGTGGGGTTTAATTTCAAAATTATCCCCGTTAGATGGTGGAATAGATAAACAGGTAGGAAGGGGACCACGTATAGGATAGCGTCTTTCTTGGATAGAGATGCGCGGTGGCAGGGTGGTGTTATAATCTGATGGAGTACCGTCCATCTCTGTCGATGTGGTGGGTGGTGGGGAAAAAGAAAATGAAGAAGTACCGACTTCGGAGTCGATAGCAGGAACGCGGACAAGACGGGCACTAGAATCCCGTGTCCAGCCGAGCATGCACTAAGCGGGTTTAGCGCAAGTGGCAGCGTGTGTGTGATTTAAAATTGGTTTGTTTTGAAAAAGTGGGACTTAAGACAAATCACACAAAAATGCACAAACAACCTTAGAACTAAGGTTACCTATGTCAAGTCTCCAGATCGCTCCTAGACTTCCAAAGGAAAAGCCGCAGGATCAATCCTCTATCACCTCTTTACTACCCTTGCGGCCAGGTAAGTGCCAGGTAAGTGGGAGGTATCCGCTATATGAATCACCGAAAATAGCGGACCTAATTAAATAACCACTTGCCTTAGACACACTTGCCCAAGCACCACAAAAGTAATGCGGATAAGCGATAGATTACCCAAGACCTTCTTCTGTCCTTATTACGCGTGACAGTCCTTAGAGTCTTGTCTAGATATTTTTTAAATTAATGTAGGGTTGATGCGGATGCTCATTTTGTGATTTGTAGGGATTAGGAAGGGCGATAAAATCCCCACCTAATCTGAATTGTGGTCTTGCCTATCAAAATTCATATTAAAATATGAATAAATAAACCAAGTACAAAACTTTGCAAAAAGATTTTTGAGCGGCGATATTTTGCAAAGAATCCTGCAGAAAAGATATTTTATTGGATTTCAGAGGAGATAGAAAGAGTTGAGAAATTTACCAGCGAAGTTTGGAACCCTAATCCCTCAAATCCGCCGTGCTTCCGCCGCGAATGTGCCCTTTTGTCACGGTTCCGCCGCGAAGTGGAGGGATCTCGTGATGAGTTTTTCTATGTGGCCTCCTATGCTCCTCTGGATCTTGATGAATGTCTCTGGCTCTCTATTTCCTCCAGTCTGTGATTCCAGATTCCCTTGCAAAATTCACACAATAATCGTTAAATATACAATTTGCAGTTTTGTTTTATTTATGATATAGATCGAATAACAATTCAACACGAATAGTAGGAAAAATAAATTACGCACGTATCCCCGGCAACGGCGCCATTTGATTGGATGATAGTATAATAGTGAGTATTCCCGCCTGTCACCCGGGTGACCCGGGTTCGATCCCCAGCAACGGCGCCATTTGATTGATGATGTTTTAGAGTTGTGTGTAGTAGTTAACCGCAATCAATAACGGTGTCGCGTATAGCTAGACCGAGATGAGTACGGGTCGTCCTCAGGGAAACGAGGAATCTTTTAGTCTTACTTTAGGCGTGTTGATTAGGAAATAAGGAAGAATAATGAATAGTGAAGAATGGTTGTAGATTCTAGATCCACGTCAAATACGGATGCAGGATATAGATCTAGATTAACTACAGATGTAGGTTTTATAGTAGAAGGGGGCTTATAGGGTTCATTAAGATTTAGTAGCCATGGATAATTAATTAAAGATTACTCTTTTTATCCTTTAATAGATTTAAAACTAGATCGACAGTGATGCATGTAGATTAGGGTTTCTGGAAGGAATAGGGTTCCCACTTTTAACCCCTATCTTGACATGGATCTCCGTTCATGTCTAGCCTTTATCAAAACAATTGTTAATCTAATCTCTAATCGTGGTCATGACCATTAATGAATTGATAGCGCGCCCGATTACGATGTTAACTATTCTTTTGATAAAGTTTATAAACTTTATAGGATTTAAAAAAGAGTTTAAGGATCTTCATCATCCATTAATCTACTCTAATCCTATGAACCCTAACAAGCGGAGAATTACTCGCGCATGTTGGGAAAAGAAAAGATAGAAATCATGAAGAAAATAAAATGCAATAAAATAAAACTACCTTTATTAATCAACAAAATCAAGTACACTTTGTTTCCTTAGAAAATGATTACAAAACCCTAATTTGTTTCTCGATCTCTTCTAAGGAGGTAGATGAATTATTGATGATCAACCAGGATTCTTGAGCCGTCGTGGATTTCGTGATCGCGTCGGTTTGATAAATTTTCCAAGAGGCTCTCGGTCCTTATTTATAGTCACAGAGCCAGAACCATAGTTTCCTAATATGGTAACTAGTTGTTAGGATCCCAACCAAAAAAATCCAGAACCCTAACTCTTCATATGTGCGGCGGAACCGTGGCCAATAGGTGGGTTTAGCCACGGATCCGCCGCCTTCTGGTGGGATCATGGGCTCTAATTTCTGTGGCTTCATATCTGTAACACTTGGTGATCTTTTAAGTATATAGACTTTGAAAATCTTCTCTACGTTTCTGCCAGAATTGGTTTCTTCAATTTACTTGAATATCTTCGGCAGATTTAATGTCGCCAACTTGGATTTCCTTGAAACTTCGGTCATGATATAATTCCTGCACAATTATCCCAATAAATGATATTAGTAGAATTTATTTTTATTGATATATTATCTTAACCATTTTTCATGATATTTTTGTTTTAAGATAATTGGTTAAAGATATTTAATAAGGTAAGCATATTTAAATAGACCAAATATTACATGAATATTATATGCTTACATTTCCCTTCATAATGTTAATTATAATATATAAACACATGAAAATAGTATTTTACTGATAAACCCTTATATGTGTCATATTTATAATAATCAACTTTTATTATATATAAATAGTAAGGAAAATGTCATATCAAAAGTGCAGTTTTATCAACTGAACACCAGTGCTGAACGGCCTCGATCTTTTTCGGTTCCATACTTACTATCTTTCATAACTACGTGACCCAAGAAGTCAACATCATGAAACTAGAAAACTCACTTGGATAATTTAGCGAATAGCTGGCGCTCCCTTAAAATCTGCAACGAAATCCTCAATTACTGCCCGGGCCCCGCTCGGCTCCAAAAGTGTACAAAAGTCATCAACGAACACGATAGTATCTAATCAATAAACGGCCTGAATATGCGATTCATCAAGTCCATAAAAGCTGCCGGAGCATTGGTGAGCTCGAACGACATCACCAAGACTCATAACGCTCGTATCGTGTGTGAAAAGCGGTCTTCGGAATATCATCCTCTCGAACCCGCAACTAATGGTCACCTGATCGCAAATCATTCTCCGAGAAAAGTCCCGCACCCTGGAGCTAATCAAATAAATCGTCGTTACAAGTTAAGGGATATCTGTTCCGCACAGTAACCCAATTCAACTGACAAAAATCGATGCACAAACACAACTGTCGTCTTTCTTCTTGACGAACAGAACTGGAGCACCCCAAAGTGAAGCACTCGGACGAACAAGACCCTTATTCAACAAATCTTGCAACTGATCCTTCAGTTTTTTAAGCTCCGCTGGATCCATCCGATATTGCGGTATAGAAAAGGCTCCGTGCCGGAAATCACGTCATAGCAGAACTCAATATCGCGCTCTGGCGACAAACTAAGCAACTCGTCAGGAATACATCTGGAAACTCTCTTCCAATCGGGACCTGGTCCAACGGGACCTCTGCGGCTCTAACATCACAAACATACGCTAAGAATTCTTGACATCCTTTTCTCAAAAGCTGACTAGCGCGACAAGAAGAAATCAAACTGGGAAAGGCGACGCTACGGTCTCCCCAAAAACAAACAAGAACCGGCTTACCCGGAAAACTAAATCTGACTGCCTTCTCACTGCAGTCCACGGACGCATAACACGTGGCTAATCAATCCATGCTTAGAATAACGTCAAGGTCTAACATATCTGTAACGTTTTAGAAATCGTTTTGCGAATTTTCCCGTTTTAGGGCAAAATTTGTCGGTTTTTCCCGTTTTAACCCGATTTCGATCAAACGACCGTATAAGCTTACCGACACCTAGTTTGGCTAAAATAAAGCTTGTGCGCGAACTTTGGGAGTATTTGGGAGGTTTTGGTTCAGATAGATTTTTTTCCAAATAAAATATTATTTTAAGCGGTATTTTTGTGCACGTAATTCGGGAAAAATTTTCTTTTGTGAATAAATTAATTTTGTCACTAGAATTATTTTAGAAGGTTCTTTTTAAATATCTAGATTTTTTTTGGTGACTAAGGGTTTCTTTTTAAAAAGAAAAGAAAAGGGTGTAAAGGTGGCATTTTTCATTTAATGTTGCATTTATTACTTAAGACTAGAATTTTCTTCATTTTAATTACACAAAACCCCCCTCTCACCTCCTTGGCCGAGCCTCATCCCCCCATTTCTGTCCTCAAAATTTCCAAGCTCATTTCTCACTCTTTTTCAATCAAAAACACAAAAAGAATTCCAAAAATAAATCCAAAAATTCCAATATAAAAATTAAACCATTCTTCCTTCACTAAACCTTCATAGATCTTCAACAAAACTTGGTTTTTGATGCTAAGATGTGGGATTAAGTTTCATTTTGTGTTCTTGGGGAAGTATAATTCTTATCTTAATCCTTACATATTTGCTTTAATCTTAATCTAGCTAATTTAGTTAACTATTTATGTGTTTAGTTTAGCTTTTAAATCTTGATTAATTCATTTATAATTGTTTTAAGAAATTCATGTTAGGGTTAAAGTTTATTTAGGTGATTAGTGTTCTTTTAAAGTGTTAATTTGTGTTTTGGAAAAGATTAACCTAGTAGAAAATGTTAATTTTTGCTAATGAGCATTTTGTTTAAATTATGCAATTAGCTTACTAGGTTTTTGCTAAAACATAATTAGCGAGTGTTAAAAATATAGGAATGGTTTTTATAGCATAGTTAAGCTATTTTAAGGTATTTGTAACCGCTAGA
This sequence comes from Agapanthus africanus, assembly GCA_030015575.1. NCBI lineage: Eukaryota > Viridiplantae > Streptophyta > Magnoliopsida > Asparagales > Amaryllidaceae > Agapanthus > Agapanthus africanus. The sequence continues at coordinate 164,801,329 of JASDDO010000001.1, forward strand.
TATGCGTTAGCTTGAATCTAGTGCGAAATATTGCGATAGATTGCTTACTAGATTTCGGGGTTTTTCCGACGTGGGTTCGATTGGTCGTTGCGAGGTTATATCTATTGTATTCCTCATAATTATTTGTGTTGTGTTGCGTGATCGGGACGATCGGGGTCTAGATTTGGTGTTTCGTAGTTTAGCGACCCCAATTAGGGTTTTTGGCCGATGTCGTGCGCGATAGATGCGCTAAGCGCGCAGTGTAATTTTCCGGGCGTTTTCATCGCGTTTCATTGTCTTTTCGTCATTATAGGATATTTAGCTTATGTGTTGTATTTATGAAATTTTAGGTTCGCAAGCAGGGACTTCATGTTGCACGAGCACTAAATTGTATGCTACACCCACACCGTCTGTAATTGCCATGACACGCACAAACACCTACATATGTGATATGGTAGTGGATAGGAATGATTGGAGTAGTAACTCTTATTCTATTATGCATATGAAATACTGTGGACACATACATACGTGATATTGCACTGGGCAGGAATAGTTGAGATAGTGACCCTTATTCCACTTCACGTATATCTTACTATAGCTACTTATACATCATGCATTCATATTGACATGTACACCCACATACTTGATTACATATAGATACTTAAACCTTGCTACACTTACATGTACACCTCATATGATACTGCATTTGTTTTCGAAGGAATTGGGAACCGCATGATGCGTTTTAAAGCTAGATTCAATTTAAAGAGAGGTTTTCCCTTTATATGCTCATATTGATGTTTTATATTGCATATATCAGTTTTATATGGATTTTACGCATTGAGATATGGATTTCATATGATTTATGGATTTGAGAACCGTGGGGGTATTTTCAAGAAACTAGGTATTAATTGAAAACCCGCTTTCTCTTGATATGATATTTGATGCGTCCACCATGAGATTTCTCGGTTCTGAGATTTGTGATATATACCCGATGCGAGGAGTGAGTGGGCCGTATGCGGGTACATGGTGGGGCCCGGTACGGTTCCCCTCGGCAAGATGTTCGTGGTACAGACGATGAGCTTGGAAGGTGGGCAAGTACCTACCGGTGATTGTTTTTGGACTCGGCGGTTATCGTGGGGATACCGACCGGAGTGATATACGACATATCGTCAGGGCCAGTCGTGGTGACAGCACCTGAGTTATGAGGATTTACGTGTCGATGCTAGACACGGGTTTCATGATGTTTCGAGTGTCGGTGTTAGACACTCAGGTTTCCATGATTTTTACGTATAGTCGGTAGACATACGGGGTTGATATCCTCATATATATATACTTATAGGTACATGTTTTCATGATGTTTCGGGTGTCGATGATAGACACTCAGGTTCCATAAGACTTACAGGATGTGAGTGCCGATCTGAGGATGCGGTGCCTGAGGATTTGGGATTTGATGTTTCAGTGAGGGACACTGGTGTTTTTTTTTGTTCCATGCTGATGATATTGCATGAGATTTTATATTATATCATCCCACACTCAGGATTATGTTGATATGTATTGCTTCATGTAGTTGTAGTACCCTGATGATGTACCCGTACATGATTGTTGCATATTCACTTATCATACTTATGCTATCGGATTACATCTGATAGATAGATCGCTGTTCGTGCATACTTGCGATTACTGTATGATGTTATTTACTATTCACGAGTTGGCAACTCACCCCCGTTGTGCCACAGTGTTTTGCAGGACTTACCCTCTGAGTAGTTGCGGCAGGGCGTCTTATCATCTCTACTATTGCGGATACCGCTACGGTTGGCTGTGAGGCATTGCTTTAGGTGGGTTGCGGTTATCTGTTTGTACATTGTATATCTTTTGTTGGATCTAGTATTCTCCATCTACCACTATGTTGTATATGACTTAGAGACGACTTGTGAGGATTCGGTGTTTTTTTTCTGTGGTGACTTTGGGTGTCGTGCTCGTGGGAGCCGGTTTTGTTGAAAAGTTTTACTTCTTTATGCAGTTTTCTTTTATATTTCTTCGCTTCGGCGTCGTATATATGTTGTGGTGGTTGTCTCCGTCGTTGGGCGTGATTTGCTCCCATTTGGGATGCTTTTATTATTATCTATGTTGTACCCGTTTTCGGGGTTAGTTTTTACAAAGGAGGTGCTGCCGAAATTTTTAAGAACGAAAACTAAACTTAAAGATTTTTACTTGAAAATTTCTGAATGTTTAAAACTATGTTTTCTCCGTTGATCCAGTTTTGGGTGGTTTAGATTTCTGGGTTTCGGCATACTTGAGTTGCGTACGCTTGTAGACGTTACGTAGTTTAAGTGCCGGTTACGGGCCAAATTTTGGGTCGTGGCAATATCTAGAAGCATCAAATTGACAGAAGAATCCCTATCTCCGATGCGAACAAAACGAACACGAACGAAAAACATTTCGAGCGACAAAAGACTCGCCTACTGGAATAATAACCACCAATGGAAGATCAAACAAGGACGACTCTCGGTCCAAACTCGGCACAAAGCGCGTAGATACAAGTTCAAACAACAAAAGAAATATGCACATCGAAAGAAAACACCGAAAAAAATAACTGTCACAATAGCGTCTACCTAACCGCCTCTAAGCTGGCATACCGATACAAATCTGCTTCGATCTAAAAACAACCGAAATCATATAAATGCGCTCCTCTTGTTAGTTATATGTATGCCCTAGAGGCCATTACTGTACATACGTTGTATATTGTAGTGCATGCTTGGACATATGTAGGAAGGACTTTCTTGCTCGACATGATAGTATGCTATGTGGTTACTCTTTATCTTGGCATGTACTCTGATTGTCTCTATGTTACATGTTGATAAAGTCCTTAGGATGAGTACTTGACTACCGGGACTATGATGCAGATCATACTAGTGAGGGCAGTGTAGTCGCTAAGTACATCCTTCAAATGTTCCTAGTCGTGGGAGTACCGAGACAGGGCATCGATACTCCAAAGTAGACTAGTGTATGCGCATCTTGACCCATATGATGGGCAATGGATGATCACATATCCGTTGGTGTTTGACATCAGAGAAGGTATACGGGTGCTCAGTGGAGACTGGGTATACTGGACGGACTCGCCGAGAACTCCCAGATGGTATTATACCTCACGTCAGATGGCAGTTCTCTGGTGACACTGGTACAGGTTAGTCTGTAGACCCGAGATCGTCATAGAGTCTTGTGTGATTCCTGCAGTGCTTTGATTTCCATCATACCACGTCCAAGAAGGCGTGCAAAAAGGTGGCTTTTGGGTACAGTCCTGAATCACATAGAGGCAATGAGCGATAGGAGGGGTTTCGTCTCTCCCGGTATAGGGAGTTGATGTTGCGCTGTGTTCGATTGGCTATAATTGGAAATCCCTGGCCAGGGTTGCTGAGATTTACTGGTAAGTATTGTCAGTAGTTTCTCGAACTGTTATGGACCTCATATCGACACGACTTATCAAGCTACTGGAGTCTGACGTTTACCACCCCTAGGCGAGATATGCGACATATCAAGAGAAGAGACCGAACTGTATGGGAGTGTTACTGGTTGGATTCACGGGAGAATGTACAGGCTTGCTTGTTGATCTTCTGATTGCTTAATACCTGGGTGGCTGTTACGTTTAGCTGACCGCTTGCAGCTTATGGGTGTTTGATATAATCATCACCTACTGCCGGCGTATTGACGATTCTTTAGAGTCCTACACAGAGGTTTCCTGGGTCAGGCAAAAAGGAGTAGGAGCACATAAGTGATATGTGCGGGACCGAGAACAATACGTGTATGTGATGCCGTATTAGATTCTCACGATATGAGATATCGGCCCGGGTATATGTGATATAGCCGGGTCATCGGATCAAGTGTTGATTAGATGAACTGATACGGATTATATTAGTTGGTTATTTGTGAAATAGCCGGATTATCGGATCAAGTGTTGATTCAATAATTTAATTTATAATTATATATTTGATATATTAAATTACATTAACTAATATAAGCTCACTTAAAGATTCTTTTTCTCACTCGGGTAATACATTGATATATATGTGATATATGTTAATTGTATTATTTTATTTTGTTGCAGAATATATTATATATGTGATATATAATATTGTAACAAGTTAAGCTTACAAATGCAACATGTTTTGTGGATTTTAAACATGGTTAGGGTTTGGATTAGGGTTAAGCTTTCTTGAAGCTTCTAGAAGCTTTGTTTTTGTTTTTAAGCAAAGATATTTTGTGAAGATATTTTGTTGATATTTCTTAACCAAACCCAAACCCTTTACTATGGTAAAATCTCTACAAGGGTTAAGTCATTATTCTTAACCCATGGTTGCATTTCTAACCTCACACTTGATTTCATTATTCATCACAAATGAAATTGTTCTTCTTCTTGCTCTTGAAAAAGCTGTCTAGCTTTTTGCAATGTGATGATTTTGAGTGAGATAAAGAAAACAAATAAGAGCTAAATTCCTACGTCATCATCCTCATCTATTCTTGCCACTTAGATTAGGGTGTTTGTTTTGCTAATACTTGATTAGCAAAGCAAGAACTTGGGTTTGAGTTTCTTCAAGGTAGATTATCTTTGTTATTGAAGATCGGAAGCAAGATTGCATCTTTCTCTTCATGGAGCCTCTCTAGAGTCCGGGTACTCGATGATCGCAGCTAAGTGACCTCAACACGGAGCTTTAGAAGTGAAGGAACGGGCTACAACGGTTGTAATCCCTAACTCTTAAAAGTAAAGTTGTTTACTTGCTCTTTGTTTCGCCTAATCTCTAGTCTAAGATCTTGGTTAGGGTTGTTCGGCACATGAAAATTTTGATTTTGGCATGTTTGATGCCTTGTAGAACCTTCTTCTAGTGTCTAGTAACCCTACAGTGGTATCAGACCCAAGCTAAAGCTTTAGGCGAAGTCTAAACGAAGTTTAAAGTCCGATCGAACCCCGAAACCCCATTTTACACCCCTCTATGGAAATTTTTTAAAATGTTGATCTTTTCTGTATTAAAAATACTCAGAAAATTAAGCAGAGAATTCTAAGAATTACTGTGAAGTACGGAGCACTAATTCCCTCATTGGACCGCGGAACCGCGGCCAAACCATGCGTTTGGCGGCGGTTCCGCGGCCAACTTCAAAAGTTGTGTGCTACCACTTCTGGGGTTTATTCTTGGTTAATTTTGCATGCTTCTAGGAATTTTCAATTATACTCAAGTGTTGAGTTTCTGGAGATCTTTTGTATTCGTTGATTCGATCGGAAAGTTTAACTTTGTATAACGTTTTCCGGGTAATTTAGAACGTGTTAAAAAGTTCGAACGGATATCAATAACTCACTTTTTCCCCTGCCAGAAAATTTCCAAGTGTTGGATTTTTCCTTAGTTAAAGAACGTTCAAAGTCGTGCAAGTAACGCGGTGGACCCTCTAGAAGAACACAAACCTTAACTCGATTATGTGACCGTCTGAACCGCCTCTAAACCTTAGGGTTTGGGGCAATACGGCGTTGCTACATGTGAGGCGTTGGTTTGACCCTTCTACGGTTGGACCATTGGTGCTGTGGCATGTGATGGATATTTTTTGAACTCTGCTCAAGTGTTGAGCTATTTGGGAAATCTTGGGTGTTTGTTTATTCGATCAGAAAGTTTAATATTGTCTATTTATCTTGAATGTGATACAATATTTGGAATCCAAAAGTAGTTATGAGATAACTAATTTGAATGTTATAAATCTAGCAGTTTAGTCTCATTTGATCGGTTGCCATGGGATTTTGATGTGATCAAAAGTCCGTCGCAATCACGTAGCGTACGCGGATACTCGCCGGGTAAACTTAATAGATAGCCACGCCCCATGGCCCCGACCAAGTGACTGTAGGAGAACCCCGTCTCCAAAAGCATCCGTTCGGGTGCTCACGGCAGCGGTGTTCCGCCTTAGTGCACTTCGTCGACGGCATCGGGGGTGCGGCCGTCTACTAAAGTTTGCGATGAGCATTCGATCAGGATGTCGAGAATCTTGTTGAATTGCCCGACTTGATATTGAAAAGAGTTTTCGATATTGAGACTAAAGTGCGGGGTTTATAATTTTTAGGCATGCGATGTCTAAGGAATTCATTTGGTTAGGCATGCGATGTCTAAGGAGGTTGCGGATTCCAACTGTTGTAGTTTTACACTTTCTTTTCTGTGACCGTAAGCGTAGTATGTGGTGTATCGCCGGCTTCGTTGCTATACATCAACGACAATCGGGATACGCATACTTGCTTACGTTGATGACATGTGATGTTATGTGTTGCTGTGATATGTTATATTGGATCGTCGTGTTTTGAATAGCCGGGGGTTTTATGTGAGATGGGAGTTTTTCTTTTTCATTCATATAAAATTCAATTGTATGTAATATTCTTTTATTGGGGCACTTTCAGGTTGAGGATGATGTCACCATTGTATATTATTTACTTTTCCGCATTAGGATAGACCCAAGGCCGGGAGCACAAGTAACCGGGTTCTAGGGTCCAGTGGAAGACCATCTCGAGGAGTCGAGACTGGGTCTCCTAACTCTAGAATTGGCGGTGTTGCTTGCCGCTCTCGTAGGGGTCTAGGATTGTGGGTTTGGCTATTCATCACGACCGTGGAATCCGTGTTTTATACAGACTCGTATTAAAACATGGACCTCCTAGTATATCCAATATTTCATATGTTATCTTCTGCTGCAATGTTCTGTGATGAGATCATATTACTACCTGAGACGAATGTTTATATTATATATATGAGATATATGTTATATTGCTGATTTCGTTTCAAATGTGATGCTTGTGAAGCATAATAAAATGGGACTTCATTAATGAGATTAATGAAATAAAAGAAACCTAAAGATGTTGTAGAAACTTGTTTAAAAACTGGTAGCTCTAGTTCATGCTTTGCATAGTGGTATTCCTTGTAGAATATCCAGCACCTTATTCGATAAGGAAAGAGCCGAGATCCCTTCATCGGGAGTGACCTCTTTAGCGAAACTAGCAGATGCTACAAACTCGGTTTGTCTTTTGATTGTTTTTATAGTTTTTTCTTTGCATAGTGATATTTGTGAAATATCCTGCACCTTATTCGACGAGGAAAGAGCCGAGATCTCTTCACCGGGAGTGACCTCTTTAGCAAAACTAGAAAAGACCTCAAAAACATTCCATTTAAAATAACTCAATTCTACAATGATATCAAGTTCATTATGCAAAGGGTTTTTCTTAAAAACCTATCGTAGCCCTCCGTCATTTCAGATAAGTACTACTTAGTATTCGTGTTGCGGTAGTTTGGCCTCCGTCAAGGCGTAGTGTACGGTAGCTAACTAGTGCTTATCTGCTAGCATACGATGCGATTGGATTAGGGTATTCGTACGGCGTAGTTTGGCCTCCGTCAAGGGTCGTGCGGGTGGGTCTAATTCAATCAGGAAATGATGGGTTGAACTTGACTAGCGGACTATGGGTAGTTTGGCCTCCGTCAATGTCTTAGGACGCTAGGGGTAAAATATTATTGGGAATTTCAAGTGTTGAAATTTGCAATGAGATTGGATACCTTCTATGAGATAGTTGGATCCCGATACCTGCTGCGAGTAAGAGTTACTCCTGGGAGAGTTTTTCACATTACAATTAGCCGATCAAGTAGGTGTCTAGAAAGGTGTCAACGGGGTTATGCCTCTGGGAAAACGAGGTTTATTTTAATTAGGTCCATGCGAAAGCACGGGGAACCTCCCTCAAAGTACCGGCACTAGCCTAGCTGAAAGATTGGCAAACTCGTAGCGTGTAATTAATCCCGGCTAGTCTTTCCTTTTAGGGTTTGAAGGAAGATTTGACTAAAACAGTAGGAGACATCCTGATTAAATATATTAATAACCAATCTAATCTTGCAAGAGCATACGCTAAGTGTTTTCTTCTCTCTCTCTCTCTATCTCTCCTGGTTGCGACTATGTCACGCCTTAATCAAGATAATAATACGGATGTATTGACCGAACCCGCTTGTTATACTGCGCTAGGGAACGTTGGTCCCGCTCCAACTTATAAATGTTATAAGACCGAGCAGGAAATAGGGGATTACCAGAATTCCCGTGCCGCCCAAACGAAGAAAGTGCATGCCGATGCATCATCTTCGGGTATGTTCATTACCGAGAACTGTTTCTCAGTATCCTTTACTCATGAGTATGAGATACCGGATCAGGATCCCGCAAATGTAATTTGTTACATGGGCTACAGATAGGTAGAGAACTGAGAACGGGTGATAAGTTTCAAGAGTTGGAAATGATGCAAGTGTTGCAGCCAAGTCTGTTGGCAGTTATCACCCTGTATTACTAGAATGCATTGATTCTGAACGAATATTATTAGATACCGAACCTGATATACAAAATCAAATCAGTCTCTTTATTAGTAAAGAAGGATATAATTTTGTATTGTTGGATAATGTTTTGAACATTTCCTATATCAAGAGTTGATCGGTTCAGGCACGTTATCTAAAAGCATAGACGTTCTAAATCAAACCACAGTTCTTAACGTCCAGAACACATACAAGAGGAAGAGTTCATAAATGAACGAATCCTTCTTGAAGCATTGTAGACTAGGTCATATCAATGCGACCCAACTAGCTGAAGTTACATAAAGATGCATATTTAAATTAGTTTGGATTTACATCTTGTAAAACTTGCCAGTCATGTCACAAAGATAAGATGACCACAGCTCCGTTTATTAGAAACAGAGAAAGAGTTGGTGAACTCTTGGGATTGATACATGCTGATGTATGAAGGTCCCCTGTCTACACATGCCAAGACCGGTTCTTTGTACTTCATTACATTTACTGATTATCTCTCAAGATCCGGACATATGTTCCTGTTGAAACACAAGTATGGAACTTTTGAGAAATTCAATGAATATAAGTTAGAAGTAGAGAACCAAAAATGAGTATAAGTATTATGTCCTTTGATGAGATCAAGGAGGAGAATACTTCAGCACGGAATTCCTGGACTATTCTAAAGGAGAATGAGATTCTCTCTCAGCATTACTCCTCCGAATACACCACAGCACGTCGGTGTATCGGGGCGGAGCAATTACACCCTATGTGATATGGTGTGCTCTATGATGAGTACCACTGAGTAGCCTATTTTCTTTTAGGGTTAGGCACTTAAGAAGTTGCATACCTATTGAATAGGGTTCCAATCAAATCAGATGCCTGCCACTCCATATGTGATATGGTATGGGAAGAGCTCATCTCTTAAAGATGTTAAGATTTGGGGTTGTCCGGACTATATTTAAAAGCAAAATACGGACAAGCTCGAGGCAAGATCAGTTCTGTGGAAGTTTGTTGGATATCCCAAGCATTCGCAAGGGAATATCTTCTACCAAACTGGGGAACAAAAGGTGTTTTTGTTTCTCAGCATGCCACCTTTGTGAAAGGGAATTTCTTGTGAAGAAATTAGTGGTCATGAGGTAGAACTAGAAAGAGTTCCAGCTATACAAACTGCAGCTGATGATTTGGTAGAACCGAAGGATTCAATAGTTTCCAACGAACCTCAGCCTCTTCGCCGATCTGGTAGGGTTCCTCACCCACCTGAGAGATACTTCGGTTTCTCTATGACAGTGGGAACGAGGATTGCATCATGAGATGATGACCCAACTAGTTTCGAGCAGGCCATCGGGAGTGAAACTCTGTAAGAATGGCTGGATGCTTAGCGATCTGAAATGGAATCCTTATACAACAACAAAGTATGGATTTTGGTTGCTTTATCTGAAGGGTTAAATCCCCATCAGGAGCAAGTATATCTTGAGAAGATTACTTGGTGTACATGGAAAAGTTGAGACTTTCAAAGCTATGCTTAAGTCCATCCAGATCCTACTTGCCACGGCTACATACCATGACTACGATATCTGGCGGTTGGGTGTCATGACTGCTTTTCTAAATGATGATTTGGATGAGAGCGTCTATAAGTACACAGCCAGAGGGCTTCGTAGACAGTGGGAGAAGCGGAAACGCGAGCATGATGTTTTATGGGATAAATCAGGCATCGCGGAGTTGGAACGTCTGTTTTGATGTCGTAGTCAAAGAGTTTGACTTCATCAAAATGGTAGATGAACCAAGTATATACAAAAAGGTAGTAGGGAGTATGGTGGTGATCCTCGTATAGTACGTGGATGACATACTCTTGATAGGGAAGGAGATACCTATGCTACGCTCAGTCAAATCTTCTCTTATCACAAAGATTCTCCATATAGGATCAAGGTGATACCTCCTAAATCCTGGATTATGGATCTATGAGATAGATCTAAATGGATGTTAGGACTCTCACTAGTTGTAGTGAGATGGTGTCAATCGATCCTGGGGAGAATCACTGGAAAAGTTCCAGGGTGATAAGGACGACTGAATGTCAGTCACAGGCATTGTCTTTACCCTTAGTGGAGGGACGGTATGTTGGAAGAGTTCCAAGCTAGATACCGTGACTTACTAGACGATTAAAGGCAAGATACATCATTACCGAGGATACTACCAAAGAGGCGGTCTGGATATATATATGAGTTCATGAGATGAATTTCGTTCCTACCATTGTGTGACAATGGAGTTTTGGCTTATGCCAAAGAAATCCCGTCCCATCAGAGATCCAGACATATTTTTAGGCAGTATCGCCTGATCAAGAAGATGGTTGATCTCCAGGGAGATCAAGGTTAGGAGAGTAGACACAGAGGAAAACAGCGCGGATCCACTCACAAAGGCCTATTTCCCAGTAGAGACTTTTATGGGATGGTTGAGTATGAGATACTTCAACCACAGCTTATTGTTGGGTATGAGATACTACAACAGATGGCCCTAGTGCAAGTGGGAGATTGTTAGTTATATGTATGCCCTAGAGGCCATTACTGTACATACGTTGTATATTGTAGTGGATGCTTGGACATATATAGGGAGGACTTTCTTGCTCGACATGATAGTATGCTATCTGGTTACTCTTTATCTTAACATGTACTCTGATTGTCTCTATGTTACATGTTGATAAAGTCCTTTGGATGAGTACTTGACTACCAGGACTATGATGCAGATCATACTAGTGGGGACAGTGTAGTCGCCAAGTACATCCATTAAATGTTCCTAGTCGTGGGAGTACCGAGACAGGGCATCGATACTCCAAAGTAGACTAGCGTATGCGCATCTTGACCCATATGATGGGTGATGGATGATCCCATATCCATTGGTGTTTGACATCAGAGAAGGTATACGGGTGCTCAGTGGAGACTGGGTACACTGGACGGACTCGCGGAGAACTCCCAGATGGTATTATACCTCACGTCAGATGGCAGTTCTCTGGTGACACTGGTACAGGTTAGTCTGTAGACCCGAGATCGTCATAGAGTCTTGTGTGATTCCCACTGTGCTTTGATTTCCATCATATCACGTCCAAGAGGGTGTGAAAAAAGGTGGCTTTTGGGTACAGTCCCGAATCACATGGAGGCAATGAGCGATAGGAGGGGTTTCGTCTCTCCCGGTATAGGGAGTTGATGTTGCGCTGTGTTCGATTGGCTATAACTGGAAATCCCTGGCCAGGGTTGCTGAGATTTACTGGTAACTGTTATCAGTAGTTTCTCGAACTATTATGGACCTCATATCGACACGACTTATCAAGCTACTGGGGTCTAACGTTTACCACCCCTAGGTGAGATATGCGACATATCAAGCGAAGAGACCGGACTGTACGGGAGTGTTACTGGTTGGATTCACGGGAGAATGTACAGGCTTGCTTGTCGATCTTCTGATTGCTCAATACCTGGGTGGCTGTTACGTTTAGCTGACCGCGTGCAGCTTGTGGGTGTTTGATATGATCATCACCTACTGCCGGCGTATTGACGATTCTTTAGAGTCCTACACAGAGGTTTCCTGGCTCAGGCAAAAACGAGTAGGAGCACATATGTGATATGTGCAAGACCGAGAACAATACGTGTGTGTGATGCCGTATTAGATTCTCGCGATATGAGATATCGGCCGGGTATATGTGATATAGCCGGGTCATCGGATCAAGTGTTGATTCGATGAACTGATACAGATTATATTAGTCGGTTATTTGTGAAATAGCCGGATTATCGGATCAAGTGTTGATTCGATAATTTAATGTATAATTATATATTTGATATATTAAATTACATTAACTAATATAAGCTCACTTAAAGATTCTTTTTCTCACTCGGGTAATACATTGATATATATGTGATATATGTTAATTGTATTATTTTATTTTATTACAAAATATATTATATATGTGATATATAATATTGTAACAAGTTAAGCTTACAAATGCAACATGTTTTGTGGAGTTTAAACATGGTTAGGGTTTGGATTAGGGTTAAGCTTTCTTGAAGCTTCTAGAAGCTTTGTTTTTGTTTTTAAGCAAAGATTATTTGTGAAGATATTTTGTTGATATTTCTTAACCAAACCCAAACCCTTTACCATGGTAAAATCTTTACAAGGGTTAAGTCATTATTCTTAACCCATGGTTGCATTTCTAACCTCACACTTGATTTCATTATTCATCACAAATGAATTGTTCTTCTTCTTGCTCTTGAAAAAGCTTTCTAGCTTTTTGCAATGTGATGATTTTGAGTGAGATAAAGAAAACATATAAGAGATAAATTCTTACTTCATCATCCTCATCTATTCTTGCTACTTAGATTAGGGTGTTTGCTTTGCTAATACTTGATTAGCAAAGCAAGAGCTTGGGTTTGAGTTTCTTCAAGGTAGATCATCTTTGTTATTGAAGATCGGAAGCAAGATTGCATCTTTCTCTTCATAGAGCCTCTATAGAGTCCGGGTACTCAATGATCGCAGCAAAGGGACCTCAACACGGAGCTTTAGAAGTGAAGGAATGGACTACAAAGGTTGTAATCCCTAACTCTTAGAAGTAAAGTTGTTTACTTGCTCTTTGTTTCGCCTAATCTTTAGTCTAAGATCTTGGTTAGGGTTGTTCGGCACATGAAAAATTTGATTTTGTCATAGTTGATGCCTTGTAGAACCTTCTTCTAGTGCCTAGTAACCCTACACCTCTAGCAGTAATGATGCATCCATCGCGGCTGCATAAGTGTCAAAATGCTGGGTGCCGATGGCAAGAACTAATTGCATGTCCAATCTCCATACAAATCTCTTTATCCGTTTCTCTTCAGTGTCCACCAGGTAAGGAGCATATCGGACCGCTGAGTAAACTAAATTTCGCACTCGGACACTGTCATCACTGAAGTCTTACACAAAGGCTCGAAACTATGAGCTCGGCATCTCGAACGCTCTCCTGAAGGAAACGAGCAAGAAATATAGCTATGAACTCATCCCAAGTCATAAGAAGTATATCTGTAGCTCGGCCTCTCTCAAATGACTCGCACCACATCTGAGCAAGACCTCTCTAGATGAAAACTCGCAAGCTCAATCCATATCTCATCAGAACATCTCTGTGAACAACAAATCCTAGCCATCCTGTCGAAGATTGTCTACGGATCCTCCGCATGCATCTGTGCCGGTGAAAACTGGAGGCTTCAGCCTCAAAACTCTAATAAGGCTACGGAAATAGTCTCTGTAACAACAGAAACAGCTGCCTGAGCAACAGGTACAATCACAGTCCCTGAAATGGGAGGGACATCATCGGCTCTTGGAGCTCGGCTAGCCTCAACTAACAATCCAACCATCTGTCACACATCCTGAATACTCGACTCCAGCCTAGCCATCCGTCCTGGAAAAAGGCGGACCACTCTGTCCCTGAGGGGTAGGCGTACCGCCCTGATCGGTCCTCGTCTCAAACGAGCCTACTCTAATCTCATCTCTGGCGGCGGCCCTCTGGCCCTCGTAGTCTCCGGCAGCATAGTGGCTGGAATAAGAAACAGGATTGATAGGAACAATGCGATCGAATCCAAGGGTTTCCGGAATAAAGAAAGGAGATACAAGCAAATATATATCCTAGGGTTACTTAGGCGGAGTACCGTATCATAAGTATGCCGCAGAACATACACACGCTACATCACTCTGCTTAAATCACCTACTCCATCTACCAAAGGTCATCCTATACTCAGAAAGGTAAAATCTGGCTTTGATACCAACTTTGTCACGACCTGAAGGTACGGAAGGTGACTGGCACTTAAACTACGAAACGTCTCAAGACGTACGTAATCTAAGTAAGCCAAAGCCCAGAAAACTAAATCATTTAAAGAAAAAGAGTGAAGGAAACTTATTTTAAAGCAAGTGATTTTAACAAATAAGTGGCATTAAATATTTAAAAGCAACATCAGATTTTCCTAAAAATTTTAGCAGAGTCTCCTTTGTAAATACTGGCCCCCAAATGGGTACAACACATGAAAATACATATAAATGATGAAATAAGGCATCCCCAAACGAGAGCTAGCTCTTCGCCGATGGCGGAATCACAACCACATGCAATATATATAACAAAAGTGCAGAATAAGCATCTGAAAGCAATGAAATAAGAAAATACCACGTCGGCTCAAGTGAGCACCAAACACCACAATACAAGTCTCACGAGTCTCACTGTCTAGTCCAATATACAATGGTAGATGGAGTATACTAGATACAAATAATATACATGATGGGATAAAATTGTAAGTTCACGGCGGCGCCCCGGCCGTCAATCCGACGGCCAAATGCGGAATCGGTGATAAACTTAAATTTTCTTGAACTGGCAAACCGCCGCGCACTAATACCCGGATCGAACCACTAACTAGTCCTAGCTAACAATAAGATGAGAAAGAGATATACCGACGATCCAAGTCCTCCGGTCTTCTCATCATCGTCCGGATCTCCTGCGGAATGTCCCGTCTCCTCCTCGTCGCCGGAAGTGCACCACATCGCCTACTTCTTTTACGGGCTCCCACCTCAATGCCGAGGCAACTCGGGCACGAAGCCGGCTACTCGACATGCCCAAGATTCGCTGTAGAATATGTGTAGAAACTTGTGTCTCATTTTGGGTTCTTGGAGATTGCCTTTTGTGGTGGAGGAAAATGACTTGGAGAGAGGTGGGAAAAATGTAGCATACAAAGAAAATGAGTGTAACAATTTTCTCTCAACTCATGAATATCAATCCCATTCTCCATGGAATGGTCGGCCCCCCCTTACCATGTGTGATTGGAGAGAGAAAGAACAAAGACAAGGGGGTGGTTGGAAAGCAAAAGATGATGAGGAAAAATCAAATGATCACCACAAATCCAACACACAAAGGCAACCATCATTTCATGCATGATGGCTTCAAAAAGTCAAGCCATCATGAGAAGAAGAAGTCAAGTGATGGTGCTTATCATGAAAACCATCATGATACAAATATAAGCAAAGACCCCCTTCCACAAAATGCTTATTTGCAACAATGCAAATAAACCCTCCTCCACCAATCTTCGGCCAATGAACGGAACAAAGGAAATCGGCCGAAACTAAAAGCAAACTGGCAACTCCAGAAAACTGGTCCCGTAATAAATTACAGGAAAACCCCGGTACTGTGCATACACACCCGCATCTGTATTTCGACCGAAATACAAATGCAATGAGACAAACTCTACACTGTACTATGCTAGGATCCGGCTTATACCAAAACCGGCTAGTAATATCCGTTCGATCCTGATCCGTGCAATACCGCACGTATCTGATCGAACCCTGCCATATAACCATACGGCCTATAGTACAGACTGTCCGATCCTGATCCGTGCAATACCGCACGTATCTGATCGGACCTTGCCATATCTCCATACGGCCTCTACAACCTTTCGCCCGAAAGCTGAGTAACTGAATGTGGGGGACTCTAAAGACTCATCAACACCTTGGTTGTGGATTTAACCACTAGCACGTCAGAGGTATAAGACAATACGTAACGGGCTACCAGGTACTGACTAAAAGGGATGTCTGTGAGCGAACTCAGCCTGACAACCCTACTGAGCCTGTCAGTGACAATATCCGTACAGTCCGGTCCGTTCGTCTATGAGCATCGCATGGCGGGCCTAGGGGGTTGGTAAAAGTCAGATCCCCAAAAGCGGTACAAGTCGTGTCGGAGTGTAGCCCAGAACACCCTGAGATACTACTGGAATACCTACCAGTAAATCTCCTTGCCTCGGCCGAGGGCTTCGTGTAATGGCTCTCCTAGACACAGCACGACCTCACCCCCAATACCGGGAGAGACGAACCCCTGAAGATACGCTCACTGCCTACATGTGGCTCGGGACTGTACCCAACTAAAACCTGTTTGCACGACTCCTTTGAGCCGTGGTAGGGTAGTAATCAAAGTACAGTGGGAACTCACACGAGACAAATGACGATCCCCAGGTCGATGAACTAACCTGCACACATGTCACCAGGGAACTGCCATCTGACGTCTGGTATATGACCAACTAGCATGTTCCCGGCGAGTCATGTCCGGTGTACTCATAACCCAATGAGCACCTGTATACATCTTAGGTGATCCAACTGACACCAGTGGCTTGTGAGACCGGCCACCGCCCCTCGTCGGGGTCTCGACTGTATACACTAGTCTACTATGGAGAATCGATGCCCTGTCTCGAAACTCTCACGACTAGGGACCTTTTAAGGATATGCTTATAGACCCCCAGCTCCCACTTATATGATCGCCCTCATACTGCTGGTGGTCAAGCAAGAATCCTAGGGGCTCTATCAACGTGTAATAGCGACGTGTCAGGTCACTTAAAACAGTACACGATGATAAAGGTAAACCAGATAGCATACTATCATCTCGAGTAAGACTGTCCTACCGGGATAGGTCCTCTATCAATCATTGCAATCACGTACCTGTGACCTAATAATTGACTCTGAGGGCACTATCTCCAACAATCTCCCACTTGCACTCAAGGCTAATTATTGCGATGTCGCATACTCACAGCCCGTGTGATACCGAACACCCAACTCCTCTACTAGTCAGTCTCACAAAGCTCGTTTGCGAAACTATTGCGTTCGAGGAACAGCCTCAGTGAGTGGATCCGCTTTGTTGTTTCTTTCTATGTCTCTCTATATCTCATGTTCGCGGAGAAAACCCATCTCCCGAAATGAGCAATACCTGTCTTAGAATGTGTCTGGATGTCTGATGGGACATAGCTCATAAATGAACTCCAAATCCAAACTTCTTAGACTGTATCGTCAACTGAACTTAATCAGTATCCTGCGCCATGCCTCCCTCAGTATTGCCTTGGACTACCTGTCCAAAATACTACCCCTCGTCAGAAGGAAAACTACAGCTCTGACAACCTCCTTGTCGTCCATGTCACCTTGGAAGCCTGGAATGATAACTGTTTCCCGAATGAGGCTGTCGTTATCATATCCCTAGAACATCCACTTATGTTCTAAAACTGCTTCCGACTGTTTCTCCAGGATTGGATTAATGTCAACTTATTGCATCTAGTGCAAGAACAATGTCTGGTGTGGTACTTGACATCTCATGATTGACTCAATTGCCTGAGCAAGTGATCTGCCAATCATGCACATCCCTCTCCCCTTTAGTCTGTAAGACCCCTTTAGAGAGGGTGACTCCATTACCTGCAGGTACACTACCGTGCCAGGAGTCGTCCATTCTAAATACTCTTAGAATGTTGTCAAAGTACCCTGATTGGGAAACCACCCAAATCTAGATCTAAAACCATAGATCTAGTAACCAGTATGTCTGACATAAAATCCATTTCCTTTGTGGAGAAAACACTGTGTGACGACCAAAGTGTAACCGATCGTAGTATAGGAGTTTCTTTTCCTATTCTGTGTATGTCATCCAAATACCAGGACATCACATCCTACTACCTTCTCAACAGATCCATCCCCTATCTTGATGAAGTCAAACCCATGACTGTCACGTCAGAAATAGATGATCTATCTCCGCTACATCTGCTTTAGTCTATAAATAGACATAAGCTACTTGTCCACCAATGCTTCCGCTGCTCCCACTGACTACGACAACCCTCTGGCAGAGTCATATTGACGTCCACTTCTAAAACTAGTTTAGAACGACGCTATACTCATCCTCCCGCCGGGTCTCGCAGCCTGGAACAACAGCAATTGCAATTTTGGGTAAACAAGAACTTCCCTGTCACCGTCCTCGAGGCTACCGTAGTACCTCTCGGGTGCCTGAAGTAACCCACCTTATCTGCGGAGTGGCCAATGGAATGTCAATCCAGATTGAATCTTTAGGTTCCTTGTCAAATCTTCAGTAATCGTTCGTGGTTCTGGAATCACTTCCAGTTCTACCATACTCCCACTACTGTTTTCTGAAAAAATCCATTTTTATTAAAACTGTGGCGAGTCTAGAACAATATTGCTATTGTTCATCCAGATGGTAGAAAGTCAACCCGCGTCATAGCCTGGGTCAACCCACAAACAGCCATTACAGAAACGTGCCTTGAGTTGTCCAGTTCTGGTTTTAAGCATAAGCCGGACAACTCCCCGTACCTTAACATCGTTAAGATATGAACTGTTCTATATCCCATATAGGACCAGAGGCACTGATTTAATTGAACCAGATTCAAATCATGCAACTGTCTCCAGTGCATGTCAACTAAATGGAAGGAGGCCGATCAGCGTTACTCAACTTAGGAATGCTTCCAATTATGAGTAACCTGAAAGAGAAGCAAGATCTCTTTATCATCACTGTCAACTGAATACCGTCCACAAGTATCTACATCTTCGATCTCTTTGAAGAATCCCGATACTTGCTACACTTGGTTCTCTACTCTATTCAAATACCTATAACTTCTCAAAATTCGGACCCTGTGTTTCCACGAAACACCTGTCTAAAAACTAGAGAAGTCATAAGTAAACCGAATATAGTACGAGGACCTACCCCTCTGTCCTGATGGACCCTGGACAACATACAATACTCTGTATAAGTCCCTTGAGTCTAATAACTCATTCACTGTGTGTCGTAGGTTGAAAACTGTACTTATGGTTAAGAAGAATTACACCGCTGTTTAATGCTCCTTACCTAACCATCCACTGATATAGGTAAATGTCGTAGACATAATTTCAGAAAGGTATATCTCACTCTATGAAAATAGACGTACAGATATATCAATTTGAAATTGGTGCATAACTGCGGATATTCAAAACCAAATATTTGCCAACCGGCAAACAGCCCAGGTGATTTCCTCAAATATCACCGATTACAACGAATCCCGATATAATGAGGATAATCACCCAATTCCCAATAACTTACTCCCACTCATCATCTGTAAAACCATACAGATGCGAGAATCGTACCTGGTAAATACATACCCTGGAGTAAGTATCTAATCGGGAAATCGGTTTTCTTTTAACATTACACAGTGAGACTGAAACATTGAAATGTTTCGATGGGGTATCCTGGTATTCATAGTAATGCCTCTTCCAGATTCACGACTGTAACCGTATAATTTTTGTCACCTCTCCAAATCCCTTCATATGTCTTTAGTCTTTACCTTCTGCACACCCCTTTAGGCCAAATGGTTTTCTTCCTTCCCTACCGTTCGGCACCAGCCTATGGTTTGGAAGAAGACTATCCAATAAGCATAATGGCTGTACTGTCCCAATCCTAGGAACACTCGCAATGAGAGAGGGTGAAGATAAAAGACAACCGAATAAACCTTATTCCTATTTCTCCTGGACCAGAATCCATCCCCGAACTGGAACAAGTTCCTTTCGAGTTCGTATATAACCATACGATGGAGTATCCAATAAACTGTGGATCTTCGTAGTGATACGGAGTGTCCTGGAGAAATACAAAGGTGATTTTAGGATTGGCGAAGGAATACTTGGTTTGGTCGTGAATATCTGTTGCAATTTACTTTGCCCTCTTACTAATCCCTTGCTTTGTCTGAACTTAATACCTTCTGTACACCATCGTTAGGCTAATTGGTTTTCTTCATTCCCTACCGGTCGGCACCAGCCTAAGGTTTGGAAGAAGACAATCCAATTTGCGTAATAGGTGTACTACCCCTAAACCAAGGAGTACTCGTAACCTGAGAGAGGGTAAAAGGAAAAGACAACTGAATAATCCTATCCGTTTTCTCCAGAACCTGAAACCATCCTCGAATAAATTCTTTCGAGTTCGTATCTAACCATACGATGGTTTTGTCCAATGGAAGTGGACGTTCGTAGTAATACGGGGTGTCCTGGAGAAAAGGGTAAAAGTAGGAGTGGCAATGAGGTTTGCAACTCTGACAATCCAAAAGCCAGTGTTTAAGAAGGTTCGGTCAACTTGGTCACTGAGTCATAGTCTTAGGGTCGGGTCAATGGTCGCTGCCAAAGAGAGAGAGAGAGAGAAAAGAAACACTCAGCGTGCACTCTAACCTAGATCAGAATGGTTACCAATTTATCTAATCAGGAAACCTCCCACTGTACCTCAAATTCTCCTCCAAACCTGAAAGAAGAATTAGTCGGTGTCACCCGAGGAGTAAACTAACTCATCAGTGGGAATCGGGATCCAACTATCATCGCATGATAACGTGACGGAATCCACTCACGGTGTCATACTCCAGAAGGTATGCGCATATCTGGCAAGTTTCAGTTCTTTTGAAACTCCCGATGTGATTTCTGCCCCATGCTCTTATGACCTTGACGAAGGCCAACAAATCATAAGTCACATGTCAAGTTCTACCCGTCATTCTCCAGGTTGATTTGAACCCACCCGCACAAGCCCTTGACGAAGGCCAACAAGGCTATACGACTGTCCCAAACCAACGCATCTATCTATGCTGCAGAAAGGCAACAAGCAGCTACCATACACTATGCCTTGACGAAGGCCAACAAACATAGCATGAATACTACGTGCTACCCGTCTGAAACGACGGAGGGCTACGAATGGTTTCTGGCGAAAACCTTTAACGTAATGAACTTGATATCGTTGAAGGAACGGATAGCTTTTAAAAATATAGTGACGAAAACCTTCGCTAAAGAGGTCACTCCCGGTGAAGGGATCTCGGCTCTTTCCCCGTAGAATGGGGTGCAGGATATTCTAACTGAATACCACGGTGCAAAGCAAAAGTAGTCGGCTATAGTGAAGTTAATGCCCTGACGCAAACTTCTGTCCAAGGGGTCACTCCCGGTGAAGGGATCTCGGCCCTTGCCTCGTCGACTGAGGAGCAGGATATTCCAACTGAATATCACGATGCAAAACAAAAGTGAACGTCTTTGCAATAACAGCTTTTTGAAAAGTGTTCCAACAACATCAGATTAGGTTTGTTTTTAACTTGCATTGATCCAAATCAACGCAGTCCCATCAATTGATCACACCAAAAAGAACGAAAATATACTGATGTACGTATATGCCATCCGCATTCGCCACTGGGTCCCGTCATTACCCGTTAGGTTAGCTAACTAACGACAGAGCGGGGACTGGACTAGCGCGGATGCAAAACATATACAACATCTACTAATATATATACCAATATATTATATTTCGCTCAAGGCGTGAATAAAAATGCAACATCACAGAAATGTACAGCATCACAGAAACAATACAGATATCTGGGATCCCCGGGTTTCACAGAGCCGCTGAAACCCGACGTTCCCCTGGTCGTGTGGATAGCCTGTGCAATGAAATCCTAGACTCCTACGGGCGCGGCAAGTCACCCGCCAAAACCTGATGCGAGACAGCCCCCTTCAGCTCCGTGAATGGACCACCCAGCACTTCACGGAATCCGGTAACTTGGGCACCCCTCCTGGGTCAACCTGTACCCCCTACGAGTGCGGCGAATATCCCGCCAATCCTAGAGTGAAGCCCCCTCCGTCTCAATGCCATGAGATGCGGGCTTGTTGCCCTCCAGAACCCGGCTATCCGTGCACCCCACCGCGGGGCAATCCTAGTACAGAAAGTAAAATATACATACAACGGGTACATCGACCGCAACCAGGTCGTGCCCTAAAATAATAATACAAACAGGCAGTGACGGCAGTCCACATGTCGGACGCTCGCCCCGCAATATCAAATGTACATAATACAACCACAACTGTACTAGCATTGCATCCAGGCTATCCCCACGACCGATCCGCAACATCACAGCAAAAACAGAACATCAACGTGAAAGTCACGTTCGCAAATCCGTCTAACCGGGCTATAGCAGTTAGACCGGATTTACCGATCAAGTGACATTCACGGTCGCAGATATAATGTAAATACTGTGAAAAATGTGTTTAAAATATCCGACCGATCAAATTTTAACAAGTGGGCCCCAAAACAATACTGTAGCAGTTAAAGAAATTATGGGCCCAATATTAATATTCCAAAAACCCCAATTTAACCCCAGAAGCCCACTGGAGAACTTTGGCCCATTGATCTCTCTGAACTGCCGCGGAACCGCGGCCCAAGGTAGGGTTTGGCCGCGGTTCCGCGCTCCACTTAAGAGATCACTTTGCCGAACTTTTCC
Organism: Agapanthus africanus; assembly: GCA_030015575.1. Classification (NCBI taxonomy): domain Eukaryota; kingdom Viridiplantae; phylum Streptophyta; class Magnoliopsida; order Asparagales; family Amaryllidaceae; genus Agapanthus; species Agapanthus africanus. Next base: position 164,823,692 of record JASDDO010000001.1, read on the forward strand.
AGTGGCCTTATATCTTCCTGTACAGTACTTTTATACAACCCGAAAAAATTTTCGAGACTGAAAAATTTCAACAGAAACTGATGCTGAAGGAAATGCGGGTTTTGGGATTTTTGATCGATCCGAATTGCAAACACATTAAACCGAGCTAGACTAAGTTAATGGCGAGGCTCTGATACCACTGTAAGTGCACGGCGGCGCCCCGGCCGTCAATCCGACGGCCAAATGCGGAAGCGGTGATAAACTTAAATTTTCTTGAACTGGCAAACCGCCGCGCACTAATACCCGGATCGAACCACTAACTAGTCCTAGCTAACAATAAGATGAGAAAGAGATATACCGACGATCCAAGTCCTCCGGTCTTCTCATCATCGTCCGGATCTCCTGCGGAATGTCCCGTCTCCTCCTCGTCGCCGGAAGTGCACCACATCGCCTACTTCTTTTACGGGCTCCCACCTCAATGCCGAGGCAACTCGGGCACGAAGCCGGCTACTCGACGTGCCCAAGATTCGCTGTAGAATATGTGTAGAAACTTGTGTCTCATTTGGGGTTCTTGGAGATTGCCTTTTGTGGTGGAGGAAAATGACTTGGAGAGATGTGGGAAAAATGTAGCATACAAAGAAAATGAGTGTAACAATTTTCTCTCAACTCATGAATATCAATCCCATTCTCCATGGAATGGTCGGCCCCCCCTTACCATGTGTGATTGGAGAGAGAAAGAACAAAGACAAGGGGGTGGTTGGAAAGCAAAAGATGATGAGGAAAAATCAAATGATCACCACAAATCCAACACACAAAGGCAACCATCATTTCATGCATGATGGCTTCAAAAAGTCAAGCCATCATGAGAAGAAGAAGTCAAGTGATGGTGCTTATCATGAAAACCATCATGATACAAATATAAGCAAAGACCCCCTTCCACAAAATGCTTATTTGCAACAATGCAAATAAACCCTCCTCCACCAATCTTCGGCCAATGAACGGAACAAAGGAAATCGGCCGAAACTAAAAGCAAACTGGCAACTCCAGAAAACTGGTCCCGTAATAAATTACAGGAAAACCCCGATACTGTGCATACACACCCGCATCTGTATTTCGACCGAAATACAAATGCAATGAGACAAACTCTAAACTGTACTATGCTAGGATCCGGCTTATACCAAAACCGGCTAGTAATATCCGTTCGATCCTGATCCGTGCAATACCGCACGTATCTGATCGAACCCTGCCATATAACCATACAGCCTATAGTACAGACTGTCCGATCCTGATCCGTGCAATACCGCACGTATCTGATCGGACCTTGCCATATCTCCATACGGCCTCTACAACCTTTCGCCCGAAAGCTGAGTAACTGAATGTGGGGGACTCTAAAGACTCATCAATACCTTGGTTGTGGATTTAACCACTAGCACGTCAGAGGTATAAGCCAATACGTAACGGGCTACCAGGTACTGACTAAAAGGGATGTCTGTGAGCGAACTCAGCCTGACAACCCTACTGAGCCTGTCAGTGACAATATCCGTACAGTCCGGTCCGTTCGTCTATGAGCATCGCATGGCGGGCCTAGGGGGTTGGTAAAAGTCAGACCCCCAAAAGCGGTACAAGTCGTGTCGGAGTGTAGCCCAGAACACCCTGAGATACTACTGGAATACCTACCAGTAAATCTCCTTGCCTCGGCATAGGGCTTCGTGTAATGGCTCTCCTAGACACAGCACGACCTCACCCCCAATACCGGGAGAGACGAACCCCTGAAGATACGCTCACTGCCTCCATGTGGCTCGGGACTGTACCCAACTAAAACCTGTTTGCACGACTCCTTTGAGCCGTGGTAGGGTAGTAATCAAAGTACAGTGGGAACTCACACGATACAAATGACGATCCCCAGGTCGATGAACTAACCTGCACACATGTCACCAGGGAACTGCCATCTGACGTCTGGTATATGACCAACTAGCATGTTCCCGGCGAGTCCTGTCCGGTGTACTCATAACCCAATGAGCACCTGTATACATCTTAGGTGATCCAACTGACACCAGTGGCTTGTGAGACCGGCCACCGCCCCTCGTCAGGGTCTCGACTGTATACACTAGTCTACTATGGAGAATCGATGCCCTGTCTCGAAACTCTCACGACTAGGGACCTTTTAAGGATATGCTTATAGACCCCCAGCTCCCACTTATATGATCGCCCTCATACTGCTGGTGGTCAAGCAAGAATCCTAGGGGCTCTATCAACGTGTAATAGCGACGTGTCAGGTCACTTAAAACAGTACACGATGATAAAGGTAAACTAGATAGCATACTATCATCTCGAGTAAGACTGTCCTACCGGGATAGGTCCTCTATCAATCATTGCAATCACGTACCTGTGACCTAATAATTGACTCTGAGGGCACTATCTCCAACAAAAATATCCTCGCAACCCACCTACGAGCAATGCTGCAAATCCAAGCAAAAGGAACAAAATGAGGAAGTGCGCCCGCCGCTACTGTGCTGACAGGTCGGACCTGCAAGATATTGTGGCACAACGAGGGTGAGTTGCCAACTCGTGAGTAGTAAGTAACATCATGCAGATAATCGCAGGTATGCACGAATTGCGATAATCTATAACATGCAATCTGATGGCATAAGTATGGCAATATGGATATGCAACAATCATGGTCAAGGTACATCATCAGGGTACTACAACTACATGAACAATGCATATCCAATAACTACTGAGTATGGGATAAAACATATCGTCATCAATAAATCATCATCGTGGAAAATCCGGTGTCCATCAACGACATTCCAAATCCCAATACCTCAGGCGTCGTCACTCTGATCGACCCTCATATCTGTAAATCTCATGGAACCTGAGTGCCCAATACGACACTCGAAACATCATGAAAACCCATATCCATCAACGACATGTAAATACTCATCTCTCAGGCGCCGCATACCCAGATCGGCCCTCAAAATATCTCATATCATAACTCCCAAACGGTATCCTCCGAATATCCGTCGGTTTCTATACAATCACCGGTAAATAGTGCTCCCTCTACCAGGCTCATTGTCTACACCACAAAAATCATTTCTTGTCCCGGGGTACCATACCGCGTCCACCGTGTACCCGCATACGGTGCCTACCGCTCCTCGAATTGGGTTTCTAACACAAGTCTCAAAACCGAGAAAACTCATGGTGGACGCACCGAAATATCATAACAAAAGAAACCGGGTTTTCAAAATAATGCATAATTTCTTGAAATATCCCTATGGTTCTCAAATCCATAAATCACATGAAATCCGTATCTCAATGCGTAAATCCATGAAGCATGATGTATGCAACATAGAACGGTAATATGAACATATTAAGGGAAAACAGCTCTTTTAAATGAATCCAATTTTTAAATATATCATGCGGTTCCTAATTTCTCCAACGTCAATACAACATCATATAAAGGTGTATAAGTAGCAATAGCAAGATATGTGTATATACATGTAATTATGTATGCATGATGCATTCCATATGCGTAATAGAACAAGAATCAACGTCCCAATGTCAATAACAATACAATACCGCATATGTGTATAGGTTGTATGTGTCATGGCAATTACCAACGGTGTGTGTGTAACATGCAATTTAGCGCTCGTGCAACATGAACCGTCAGTAATGGTGCAGTATCCAATGGGTACTAAGTCAAGGCACAACAAGTAATGGTATGCAATGATGCTCATGCACAATCAACTCATATGCATATAACATGCGACTATAATATCATATCTAGCCCTGACGCTTAACGCCTGATTCATACATTTTTCTGCGTGCTTAATTTTAATTACCGCAATTAAGACGATTTCTCTTGGTAGCTAGCCGGTTGAGTACGGGTCGATCCACAGGGAGATGGAATCTCTTTCTTTATGTTTTAACTAGTTAAATCCAAATATTTTGAGATTTGTTTTAAGATCTACTAATAAGATAAAGGATGATAAAGAACTTGCTAGGGTTAGGATTAGGTTAGTTAAAGTTAGGAATTTCTCACTTCTTTCAATGCCCTTCTTAATATCGGTGTTACGGTAATCGGCAACAACGGGGATTAGCACGACTAGGAAGGAACTTTCAAGTATAAGCTAAGCTTTCCATGCTTAGTTTCTTCCTTTTGGTCCTTATCCGTCCGTTCTTGGCTCTTAGCCCTAACCTCTGGTTAATTCAACCATAACCGGTCTGACTATGGAATCACCGCTATCATATACGATAGGGTGCTGTAGTGAGCGGATTGTGGTTCAATTAAAGGGAGTCCGAATTAAGGTGTTGGGCAAAGAAAAGAATGAGAGATTTCCTTCTCTCAAACTTTCCTTCTCCTGCCCTAACAAGTGAGAAATTACTCACCCATTAAAAAGTTAAAAACAAATAAGATAGGTAGAAAGAATTGAGGTAAAGAAAAATTACAACTAGCTATTTGAGAGCTCACCTTGGCAAGGATCTTACTCAAGCATCATCGTTGTTTAAAGATAAAAAAAAATAGAAGAAGGAAAAAAAACAACAATAAAATAAAGCGACTAGATTAACAAATAAAAATTGCAAAAAATGAATAGACATGCAAGATAAATAAAGAAGTGCCTATTTGGCCGCGGAACCCCAAAAGAGCCGAGTCAACGCTGCAAAGACGCAACCGACACTGTCCAAACGCGGCCGCGGAACCGCGACAAAAGTGCCTATTTGGCCACGGTTCCGCGGCCATTTAGTGGAGTCAACAGCTCGTTTTTTCTGGGTTTCTTCATGTTAATGTTCTCTTCTGATTGGTATACTTGTTTTCTCAGAATCTCTTCAGTTTTCTTCTAGATTTTCAGCAGTGCAAAATAATGTGGACTTTTGCCTTGAACTCCACGTTGAAATCTTGGATCTTGTGCTGCCCTTGTGCTTTGTGCATTGAAGTGAACAATAATTTTCCATTTTGTCCCTTGAACTGGTAGGCGACATCATACGGATAGTGAGCGGAGATCGGTATTTATCTGTTGTTGGTCGTAGTCCCGCATTTTGCGACTTTTCATGAATTTCACTGTAAAGAGCTGAGAACCTGTAACCTGCAATTATTCAGCAAAAACGGATCAAAAGTACCTACTTATATGTATTATGATCAAGAATGGGCGGTATAAAAATGCAAAAATCTGATATGAACAAATACCCCCAAACTTGTCTTTTGCTCACCCCGAGCAAAGCCAATTTTATTCTCAAAAAGTCCTAACCTCACTTTCGCAGGGAACACGATTGCACTGAGCTCGTGCAACAAGCCGTTAAACCTCAAGGTGTGTAACATTTCAGAAAATATAAAATATTATTTTTGGAATTTAATATTAAAATGATATATTTCCCGAAAACTGACCGATTTGCGAAATTGGGGTTTTCGAAAAAGGGTATAAATATATACCAATATTTATGAAATAAATGGAAATTAAAATGATTTATTCATTTAAAAATATATTTAAAGGATTTGGCATTTTAAAAATTTATTATACGCAGTTTTGATAAAAACCCGATTAGTGCACTGCTAATCGCGATTAAGCCAAATCCGTGTTTCTACAGTTTTTCATGGTAAGTGCACCATGACATGTTACATGTTATTTTATGGTGTTGTTTTATTTGGGTTTATATGTTTTGGTGAGAAAAAGAAAATAAAGGAAATGATGACTTGAGGTGAGAGCGGGACATAATGATTAGGGTAGGTATACATTTTGTGAGAGAGAGAAGTGAGAATAATTGAGAGGGAGAGAGAGGGTGTTGCCTCATTATTTCCTCCACCATTTTTTTCTTCTTCTTCCTCCTCATCTCCCTCTATCCTCCACCCTCATGACCCCTATATGAAATATCCACCAAAACCCCATACCCATTTCATTAAAAACTTGCACAAGCTCAAGGGAAGCACATTGGACCAAGAAAATTCAGATTTTGATGATCTTAGGGATTCATGGGTGCTATATGAGGTAATCCCTTCACCAATTATGCAGTTTTTCATTCACTTTAGTATTCATATGTGTTTAGATGTAATTAAGTGAAATTTAGTGAACTTTGGGAAACCCTAGTGAGGGTTTGAGTGAAATTATGGATTGGTGATGCTTGAGTGGCTGTTGAGTGATTGTTTAAGACTTGGGAATGAGTATGGGAAACAAAAATATGGATTTAAGATTTGATCCATGTCGGTTTTGTGAGAAATTAGGGTGTGCAGGGAAATCTGGAGCAAACCGGGGGATTTCTGAGTTTAGCAAACAACACCAGGGACCCATTTTTGACCATAGGAGACCACCATGACAAAACGAAGCCCATAGGAGCCAGAGGGGCCGAGGAGGCCGGATTTTTTAAGGGTAGGTGGCCGGCCACTTGGTGGGGTGTGGTGTCAGGGTTGTCCAGTAGCTCAAATACACAATATGCATCACCCTAGACTTGTTTGGCTGGCTTTATTTGACCTGAGTCAAAATCTGGGAACAGTTTAGTGTGATTTTAGCTATCTTTTTCGTATTTTGAAATGCTAATTCTTGATGTTTGGTTTTGTATTTGGTTGTTGAATGTTTGTACATCAACGACTAGGGGTAATTTGTTGGTTTTGCATACGTGGGCTATAGGTTCTGACCTATAGGCGATCCGTGTGCCGTTTTGGTTTCCGGACTTGATGTTAATAGCGATTGCGGTTGTTTATTATTGTAGGTACCCTCGTGTAGATTCCGAGGCGACGGAGCGTGGCTTCAACGACTTCGGCAAGCAAAGACAATGGTGAGTAAATCTATATTTACCGAGGAAGTCGGGTGGATGGCGTATAGCACCCCCGCAAAGTTTTGATGGAAACTGATTTATAGAATAAGGTTAAGAAAACCTAGATTTGGAAACTAGGGTTAGAGTTAAATAATAGTTAGTAAAACCATATTAGAAACTAAGGATAATTAGAAGTGATAGAATACGGCTAATATGTGATGACGGGATTTGAGGATGATGTTTGACGATATTGTCGTTTAGGATACTATAGGACTAGATAGTCGATGTAGATGTGTCATCCGAACCATACATATTTCTAAACTGAAGAATCGTATGCATCTTTTAAATAGATACCTTGAGGGACGTTACGGAATTTCAAATGATATCTTTTCCTTAAAAACATCGTAACCCCTATTTTCAAAACTACGATTCGCTTCTTTAAAAATCTGATTGTATGGTTCGGGTGTGTATGTTAGATTAGATACTTATACTTATAGTAGAGATAGAATGTTTATGTAAACTCGACTTGGTGTGAGATATAAATGCGATGAAAAGAATATAAGACGAATATGATGACCTGATGATATGTTGGTATACGGATGCGAGTCGATTGAGATGATTGATACCTTGTCGGTCCCCTGATATGAGATCGTTATGGATGTGACCTGAGACATAGGTATATAGTTACATTTATATATATGTTGTGAAACATGTGTGATATGCCGTATGTGACGTTAGGTCTGTACCCCCCCTCATTGTCGTAAAGGTTTATAGGATCCCTAATGTTTTAAATGCCGTCGTATGATGATCTTTTTCGTATGCGATGAGTTGGACTTTATGATTGGTCCGTACCCTTGACTAGAGAATGACGTACGATGGATTATACCGTATGCGATATTGTGAGGCGGGATGCCGATTGATAGATTCACCGACTCGGTCATGTTAGATACGTATACCCGTCAGTATTTGCATATGATTTACCTTATGCTGCATTCATATTATTCTCATTGCATTGCTTATACCTGTGCTAGTACACCTGCATCATTATCGATGATGCGTATGTTACACACACACAGATTTGTAGGCATACACACTTCATCATCGATAATTGCCATGTCACTACACAGTAGGAATGTTTCATCATGATATGACTCTTCGCATAACATGCTTGCGTATACACCACTTGTACATCCATATTGGTGCACATATACATTGATACATCCATACTTGCGCATATACACATTTGTTTATCTATTTTGGTGCACATATATATTGATACATCCATACTTGCGCATATACACATTTGTATATCCATATTGGTGCACATATACATTGATACATCCATACTTGCACATATACACATTTGTATATCCATATTGGTGCACATATACATTGATATATCTATACTTGCGCACATACACATTGTATATCTATATTGGTGCACATATACATTGATATATCCATATTTGCGCACATACACATTGTATATCCATATTGGTGCACACATACATTGGTACATCTATACTTACGCATATACATATTGTACCTACATAGAGAACTGGTTTTTATTATTGGGAGATTAGGAACCGCGGGATATATTTAAAAATTGGAATCATTTTAAAGGAGCGGTTTTCCCTTAATATATCATATCACTGTTCCATGTTGAATGATACACGGATATGCTCACATTTCTATTATATGTCGCATACATCATGCTCTATAATTTTACGCATTGAGATATGCTGTTTTCATGAGATTTCTGGATTTGAGAACCGTGGACATTTTAAAAGAGATTATGTGTTGTTTTAAAAACCCGGTTTCTCTTGATATGATATTTCAGTGCGTCCACCATGTGTTTTCTCAGTTCTGAGAGCGACATGTGAAACCCGATTCGTGGAGGCAGAAGAGGCCGATTGTGGGTACATGGTGGACCCGGTATGGTACCCCGGCATAAGAAAGGGATGCTGTGTATACAGACGGTAAGCCTGGCAGAGAGACTACTACCTACCGATGATTGGTTGGACCTGGAGGTTATCCGGAGGATACTGACAAGAGATGAGAGATGGATACGGGCTGACCCGTACTGCCGGGGCCGAGGGCCGATTCCGCAGACGGAGCCCATGGGCCGATCCGGACTGACGAAGCCCGATATATGAGGATTTACATGCCGATGCTGGGCACGGTTTTCATGATGTTTTCGAGTGTCGATGCTAGGCACTCAGGTTCCATGATTTTGATGTGTCTTAAGGGACACGCGTTGATTTATATCCTCATACTTTCATGCATATGCTTTTATGATATTCACAGACATTGATTATATGGTTGAACGAGATCCACATGCATACATACATTGATTATATGGTTGGACGAGATCCACATCCATACATGCATTGATTATATGGTTGGACGGGATCCACATGCATACATACATTGATTTTATTGTTGGATTATATCCGCATACATATAGGTATTGATTACATTGCTGGCACATATAATGACCCGGTCACCCTAGATATCATAGTATTACCTTTATGATATAGTTGACCTAGGAGTCATCGTTTATTCGGTTTCTACTTGTAGATGTTTTTCTACTCACGAGTTGGCAACTCACCCCCGTTGTGCCACAGTTCTTGCATGTTGACCGCATGGATCAGTAGCGGCTTCGCTGGTACACAGCTTCATTTGGGTGTTTTGCATTGGTAGGTGGGGCATTTGTATCGTACCCACTCTTGTATTATATTTCATATTGTATCTAGTAAACTCAATCAATCAAAATTAGTAAATTGTGTAAGTAATGAGAGTTAGTGAGATTGTGGTTGCGAGACTTAGAGCGAGGAGTTTTCCGCTACTGGTGGTTTTTATGTCTTGTTTTTCTTTATCTTTGTGGTGAACTTCGCCGTTGGGCGTCGTATACTTATTTATACTGTCTTGCGTGGTTGTGATCCGCCGTTTGGCGAAGAGCTAGCTCCCTCTTGGGGATGCCTTTATCATTACCTTGTATATGTGGTTTTGGATCAAAATATACAAAGGAGGTGCTGCCCAAATTTTTAAAAGACAAAACATGTTTTCAAACTAGTAAAGTCCACTTACATTTTCATGTTCCTTTTCTATGCATTTTAAGAAAACTTGATTTCACTATACCTTTATTTCAAAACTTCGTCTCCTTTATTTTCTTAAAAAAGTTTAGATTTCTGGGTTTCAGCTTACTTGAATTATGTTACGCCTCTAGACGTTGCGTGATTTAAGTGCTGGTCACGAGCTAATATTTTGAGTAGTGACAAAGTTGGTATCAGTGCGGTAGGTTTAACCTTGGTTCGAGTCTATGTTTGACTATGCGGAGTCTAGGGCGAGTATGTATTTCGAAACCTAGACTTGACCTTACGGAACTTAGACTTGAACGGGGGGTATTAGACCCGAACTTTCATTTCATAAGCTGACCCTGATTGATGGAGTAGGTAGCTTGAGTAGAGTGACATACCGTACGTATGTTCCACGACATATTTACGGCACGATACTCCACTTAAGAAAGCTTAGGATGTACATATTTTGAGACCAGTGATTCTCTTCGTATCCATGATTATACATCCATTTGAGATCCTTGATTCTATTTATTTCCATGATCATACTCCCATTGATGTTGTTCCTTCTTATGATCATGTATCCATTCTGAATCTGTTGTTTCCTCTCATGCCGTTGATCTGTTTTCATCGATACTCGACTGAGGTTCCTGTCACCGTGGTTGAGCGCAGATTGAGCTGTTGCTGGTGTTTCGGTCAGGGCGAGCTCGTCTGGTATAAGGGCTGACCATTGTGTTTTCTGGTGATATGGGAACGTCTCGATATAGTGTTATGTTGTGACCTCTTGTGGAGGCAAGTGCTTGGTTTTACACCGGATGATCGGGCCATTGTTGGAGCTGCCAGTTGCTAGAGGACTGTTGATGTACATCGTACCTCAGAGATTGTGATGTCGCCTACCGTGCAGACAGATGACCCAGCTGTTGCTGAGATTGATAGGATGTCGCTTCCAGAGCTTACGAGTTGAGATCGCCGGAGCTTCCAGGCAGAAATGCGACAGATGATAGCTAGTCTACCCCGAGTTGAGAAACGAAGGTGATTCGTCAAATTGATGCGCCAACGCAGGCCCAGTTGAGTTGAAGATTTTCAGGGTGGAAATTCTTACTCAGATCTAGAGATGACCGATCCAGAGATGACCGTCGATGTATCGCCTTTCCTGGAGAATTGAGGCATTGTCTAGCATGCGGACGAAGGGTATTCACATAGTGTATAGGCAAAGCTAAAAAGTTCGGACGAGTGTCAAAAACCCATTTTTCCCAAGTTTAAAGTGTTCGGAGGAACATGCAGGTAATTCTGTGGACCCTCTAGAAGAATGAAACCCTAACTCGACATGATGACCATGAAACCGCTTTTGAACCTTAGGGTTTGCAGCAGTTTAGCGGTGCCATCAATGAGGCTTGGGTTTGCCCTTCTATGGCTGGTCCATAGGTACTGTGGTATGTACCAGATATTTTTAGACTGTGCTTAGGTGTTGAGCATTCGGGAAATTTTGGGACCTCGATGACTCGATCAAAAAGTTTAACGCCGTCCGGATACCAGTAAGCTGACCAGCTTCGGATAGAGGACCTCACCCAGATGCGTTGTGAGTTGATCGAGAACGGACGAGTATTGAGTATTCCTCCGATGGTTGGAACGAGTTCCCGATGACGTGTTCGGCTAGAGATCTTCTACAGAGTGATGGAGATACCGAGTTCGTGATTTCGAGTCAGTGTGAGAAACTTCGGATTGACCGTAGCCGAGGACAGTAGCAGTACGCAGACAGCAAGACTTGACGTCGAAGCGGACGATGATAAAGACGAGTGGAGCCAGAGGTTCATGCGCGATGCTGACGAGGTGTTGCTACTCCCCGTCGAGATTAGAGATCTGATGTGTATAGAGGCGTTGAGATACGGCCAGTTTCCGAAGAGATATTATGTTGAGAACGCAGATGTCCAGAAAATGAGAAAGGATTATGTAAGAGTACCAGCCTCCGTACAGTTCGGCATAGGCGAGATCGGAAGCGACCTTGAGCAGGATTCCTTCCAAGACACTGCTGCAATGAGATTTGCACCTAGGATCAGTTGTGTCACGTGTATTCAGAGGATCAGAGGCCGACACCAGTAACGTGTTGCTTTACAAGTGGTCATGATGATTGGTCAAGAGATGACCAGAGAAGTGCCAGAACGGAATCGTCCCCGTTAGCACATCTGACTGGGCCGATGAGCCGATGGATTGCGAGATTGGTAATCCGCAGAGAAAATGAGGACCAAGAGACAGAGGACGCCAGACCGTGAGCAGGAGGCAAGCGGATGTTCTTGCTCTGCCAGTTTTGGACACACCGACATTTTTGCGACATTGTAGGAAGTGTACCTCGATGTCATTTATTGCGATTTGCGTTGTGGTCTGAGTATCATGCTTATATCGCTTGGATTTGAGTTTTGATGATTGAGCTTTATGATATTGTTTTCGTGCACCATGGCTGCACCTACTGGATATTTCCATTTGCTCATCGTTATCGTACTTGATATATATTTTATACACCGTTGTGTTGATTTGCGATTTGTGCATACCTATTGCAATTGATGTTGATTTTGTACCTTCATAGCATGTGTTTATGATTTCGTGGATTTCCTACGGATGACGTGATTTTTGCACTAGTTACAGCTTATATGTGCTTGCAGTGCATTGATATGTATTGTGTGCACGCAGTTGCACACGTTTATGATTTTATACACCTTGGTGCACTCGGTGTTGCTTTTTATGCGTTTGAGTTATTGATTGCATTTCATGCATTTGATGCACCAGATGTTGTTTTCATGCGCAATAGATGCACCTGATGTTGTTGTCGTGCACACCCATTGCACTGGACAGATACTTTCGTGCACACCCGTTGCACGTAGTTTTGGCTTTCGTGCATATGGTGGCACCTGTATTCGGATTTGATTTCCGTGCGCACCAGACGTATGTGATTATTGGATACGACTTTTGAGGCTGATTCTTCTTTTGAGCACCTTATTTTCATGATAGGCACCATATTATTTAGTGGCCAAACATGGCTGATCTGAGGACAGTACCTGAGTACTTTGCATGGATTAAAAGTTTACCAAGAGGTGTTTGAAAAAGATCTATATTATAGCTATTTCCTACGTGTCCGTGAGTGACACGAACGTTTATAAAAGAAAAACCTTTTGGGATATTTTGAAAACGATGGAACGTGTATTTAAGAAAACATATATGGACATATAGTAGTACCATACAAATGGGCGTCCGTCACTTATGCCGTGAGTTACGCATTCACGCGGCGATCTAGAAAAGATTTTTTTGCATGAGTTTTATTCAGTTCTTGAAAGTTTTCCAAAGAGGCGTACTATACATGTATTATAGTTTTTGACTAGTGTACATTGGATTTCTGTAGTGGATTTTGAGATCTGTATCTCTATTGTAACTCCGAGGATATGCGTGCAATCCGACGATTTGTGTGACGCTTGACGGAGTTTGGTTTTTGAGTTTTGTACTCGTTTTCATGCGCACTTGACGCGCTGTGTTGTTTCTGTATCTTCCGTGTTTTGGGAGCCCCGTTGATTTGAGATGATTATTGAAATGTTTTAGAACTTGGGGGTTTAAATTTAAATTCGAAGACCGAATTTTTTTAAGAGGGGGAAGATTGTAACATTTCCGAAAATATAAAATATTTTTTTGGAATTTAATATTAAAATAATATATTTCCCGAAAACTGCCCGATTTGCGAAATTGGGGTTTTCGAAAAAGGGTATAAATATATACCAATATTTGTGAAATAAATGGAAATTAAAATGATTTATTCATTTAAAAATATATTTAAAGGATTTAGCATTTTTAAAATTTATTATACGCAGTTTAGATAAAAACTCGATTAGTGCACTGCTAATCGCGATTAAGCCAAATCCGTGTTTCTACAGTTTTTCATGGTAAGTGCACCATGACATGTTATATGTTATTTTATGGTGTTGTTTTATTTGGGTTTATATGTTTTGGTGAGAAAAAGAAAATAAAGGAAATGATGACTTGAGGTGAGAGCGGGACATAATGATTAGGGTAGGAATACATTTTGTGAGAGAGAGAAGTGAGAATAATTGAGAGAGAGAGAGAGAGAGAGGGTGTTGCCTCATTATTTCCTACACCATTTTCTTATTCTTCTTCCTCCTCATCTCCCTCCATCCTCTACCCTCATGACCCTTATATGAAATATCCACCAAAACCCCATACCCATTTCATTAAAAACTTGCACAAGCTCAAAGGAAGCACATTGGACCAAGAAAATTCAGATTTTGATGATTTTAGGGATTCATGGGTGCTATATGAGGTAATCCCTTCACCAATTGTGTAGTTTTTCATTCACTTTAGTATTCATATGTGTTTAGATGTGATTAAGTGAAATTTAGTGAACTTTGGGAAACCCTAGTGAGAGTTTGAGTGAAATTGTGGATTGGTGATGCTTGAGTGGCTGTTGAGTGACTTTTTAAGACATGGGAATGAGTATGCAAAACAAAAATACGGATTTAGGATTTGATCCATGTCGGTTTTGTGAGAAATTAGGGTGTCTAGGGAAATCTGGAGCAAACCGGGGGATTTCTAAGTTTAGCAAACAACACCAGGGACCCATTTTTGACCATAGGAGACCACCATGACAAAACGAAGCCCATAGGAGCCAGGGGGGCCGAGGAGGCCAGATTTTAAGGGTAGGTGGTGTTAGTTATATGTATGCCTTAGAGGCCATTACTGTACATTGGATGTATATTGTAGCGGATGCTGGGACATATATAGGAAGGACTTTCTTGCTCGACATGATAGTACGCTATCTGGCTGCTCTTTATCTTAACATGTATACTTTCTGTCTCTCTGTTACATGTTGATAAAGCCCTTAGGATGTGTACTCGACTTCCAGGACTATGATGTAGATCATACTAGTGGGGCCTGGGTAGTCCATGAGTACATCCTTCAATGTTCTTAGTCGTGGGAATATCGAGACGGGGCATCGATATTCCAGAGTAGACTAGTGTATATCTTCTCGACCCATGTGATGGGCGATGGATGATCCCATATCCATTGGTGTTTGACATCAGAGATGGTATGCAGGTGCTCAGTGGAGACTGGATACACTGAACGGACTCGCCGAGAACTCCCAGATGGTATTATACGTCACGTCAGATGGCAGTTCTCTGGTGACACTGGTACAGCTTAGTCTGTTGACCCGAGATCGTCATAGAGTCTTGTGTGTCTCCTACTGTGCTTTGATTTTCACCCTACCACGACTCTATCGAGTCATGCAAACAGGTGGTTTTTGGGTACAGTCCCGATTCACATGGAGGCAATGAGCAATATGAGGGGATTCGTCTCTCCCGGTATTGGGGGTTGATGTTGCGCTATGCTCGACTGGCCATAACTGAAAATCCCTGGCCAGGGTTGCAGTGATATACTGGTAAGAGTTATCAGTTGTTTCACGATTGTTATGGACCTTACATCGGCATGACTTATCAAGCTACTGGGGTCTGACGTTTACCACCCCTAGGCGAGATATGCGACATATCAGACGAACAGACCGGACTGTACGGTAAGTGTTACTGGTTGGATTCATAGGAGTTTGAGTGGGCTTGCTCGTTGATCTTCTGATCGCTCAATACCCGAGTGGCCATTACGTTTAGCAGACCGCTTGCGGCTTGTGGGTGTTTGATATGATCATCACCTACTGCCGGCGTATTGACGAGTCTTTAGAGTCCTACACAGAGGTTTCCTGGCTCAAGCGAAACGAAATAGGAGCACATATGAGATATGTGCGGGATCGGGAATAATGCCAGTATGTGATACTGAATTCTATTCTCGCGATTTGTATCATCGGACGGTTATATAAGATATAGCCGGGTTACCGAATCAAATGTTGATTCGATATATTGATACACTTGATATTAGTCGGTTATATGCAGTATGACCGGATCATTAAATCAAGTGTTGATTTAATGATTTAATGTATAATTATATATTTGATATATTACTTTACATTAACTAGTATTCGTTCACTTAAGATTGATTTTCTCACTTGATGTGCACAAATTATATATGTGATATATTTTTGTGCACTAGTTTGTATCATGTTTGATGATACATGCAAACTTGGGTGTGTATGCTTTAAACCATGTTTAAGTAAATGGTTAGGGTTTTATATACTTTATTTATTTTGTTTTGTTAAAACAAAAATGGTCTTTTTCTTTCACATTGCTAGAATCTTCATGATACTTCAACCACTTGTGACAAAAGTTTATGCCATATTTGTTTTATCCTTAACCTAACAATTTACCTAAACCCTAGTTTATTCTCTACATTAGTTACCTCACCCATGGTTGCTAAATGATAAGCATCACTTAATTTTCTATTATTGATAATTCATTTATTCTTTTCTTTCTTCTTCTTCTTCTTCATGAAGAGAAGAAAACATTGCTAGAAAATTCCAAGTGAGAAATCCAATTCCAAAGTGAACCCACTTCCTATTTCTTCATCCTCTACAACTTGCCATGTTGTATAGGGTGTTATCTTCACAAGTTTCATGACCTAGTGAAGATGGAGCTTGGGTTTGAGTCGCCTCGACATAGATCATCTTCGGCATCGAAGTCAACGATCTAGCCCGATCATTTCTCCGACGAAACCATCGCTAGAGTCCGGGATTCCGATGATCGCAGCGAAGGGACGTCGTCACGGAGCTTTGGAGGTGGAGGACCGGATCTACAAAGGTTGTAGTTCCTTTCACTTATTAGTAAAGTTATTTGCTTGCATTTAGTTTCGCCTATCCTCTAGTTAACGATCTCAATTAGGGTTTCTCGGCACATGAAATTTTTGAATTTGGCATGGTTGATCAGTTGTAGAACCTCATGGGTGTGCCTAGGAACCCTACAGTGGTATCAGAGCCTAGCTAGAGTTTTAGGCGAAGTGTAGACGAAGCTAGAAGTCCGATCGAACCCGATATCCCCCGATTTCACCCCTCTCTGTACAATTTTTCAAACTGTGAATTTTTGTGAATTAAAAATGCTCAGAAAATATAGAAGGAAATTATAAGGAAAACTGTAGAAAACGAAGCCCTAACTCTTCTGTAGCGCCGCGGAACCGCGGCCTAACCCTGCTTTTGGCGGCGGTTCCGCCGCCGTATGTAAAGGTTATGGATTCTTTTTCACATAGTAATGCCCGTATCTATTTCCTCTGTTCTCTAGGAATTTTTAATTTCTACTCAACAGTTGAGTTTTCTGGGTTGTTTTGGAGACTCGATGATTCGATCGGATTGTCTAAATTTGTCTATGTGTTTTTCCGGATAATTTAGAATATGTTAAAAAGTTCGACCGGATATAAATATCCACTTTTTCCCCTACCGGGAAATTTCCAATTGTTGGATTTTTCCGTAGTTTAATAACGTTCTAAGTAGTGCAAGTAACGCGATGGACCCTCTAGAAGACAACAAACCTTAACTCGATTATGTGACCGTCTTGAACTGCCCTTTGAACCTTAGGGTTTGGGGCAGTACGGCGTGCCACATGTGAGGCGTTGGCTTGACCCTTCTACGGCTGAACCATTGGTACTGTGGCATGAAGTGAATGTTTTTAAACTTATTTCATGTGTTGAGCTGTTTCGGGAAAACTTGGGTGTTTGATTGTTCGATCGGAAAGTTTAACATTTTCTATTCATCTGGAATGTGATACAATATTTGGAATCCACAAGTAGTTATGAGATAACTGATTTGGATGTTATAAACATAGCAGTTTAGTCTCACTTGATCGGTTGCCACGGAATTTTGATGTGATCAAAAGTCCGTCGCAATCACGTTGCGTACACGGATACTCGCCGGGTAAACTTATTAGATAGCCATGCCCCATAGCCCCGACCAAGTGATTGTAGGAGAACCCCGTCGCCGAAAGCATCCGTTCGGGTGCTCACGGCAGCGATGTTCCGCCTTAGTGTACTTCGTCGACGGCATCCGGGGGTGCGGCCGTCTACTGAAGTTTGTGACGAGCATTCGTTCAGGATGTCGGGAATCTTGTTGAATTGCCCGACTTGATATTGAAAAGTGTTTTCGATATTGAGACTAAAATACGGGGTTTATAATTGTTAGGCATGCGATGTCTAAAGAGTTTGCGGATTCCAACTGTTGTAGTTTTACACTTTCTTTTCTGCGACCGTAAGTGTAATATGTGATATCGCCGGTTTCGTTGCTATATGTCAACGACAATTGGGATGGGCATATTTACTTACGTTGATGACATGTGATATTATGCGTTGCTGGATATGTTATATTGGATCGTCGTGTCTGAATAGCCGGGGGGGTTTTATGTGAGATGAGTGTTTTTCATTTTCATTCATGAAAAACTTGTATGTAATATTCTTTTATTGGGGCACTTCCAGGTTGCGGATGATGTCACCATTTGTATATTATTTTCTTTTTCGCATTAGGATAGACCCAAGGAGGGGAGCACAAGTAACCGGGTTTTAGGGTCCAGTGGGAGACCATCTCGAGGAGTCGAGTCCGGGTCTCCTAACCCTAGAATTGGTAGGGTTGCTTGCTGCTCTCGTAGGGGTATAGGGGTGTAGGATTGGCTATTCATCACGACCGTGGAATCCGTGTTTTATTCAGGCTCAAAATAAAACACGGACATCCTAGTATATCCAATATTTCATATGATATTTTCTGCTGCGTTATCTGTGATGTGATCATGTGATATGTTCAGATAGATATTGTATATAGTATATATGATATATTATATAGACGCTGCTTATGTTTTATACCCGCGCTAGCCCTGCCTCGCTCTGGTGTTAGTTACCTAACCTAACGGTGCAGACGGGACATCGAGGCGAATGCGGATGGAATAAGCGTACGTTATATTTATCTGTGATATTTAGGTGGACTTAAATGATGGGACTTCATTAATGTGATTAATGAAAGAAAATAAACCTAAAAGATGTTGTGGAATCGAATTTCAAAAATAAAAACAGGTAGCTACAGTTCTTGCTTTGCATCGCGGTGTTCCTTGTAGAACATCCTGCACCTTATTCGATGAGGAAAGGGCCGACGATCCCTTCACCGGGAGTGACCCCTTTAGCAATAACTGGCAGATGCTACAACTCTCGGTTTGTCTTTTGATTGCTTGTATAGTTTTTGCTTTGCACAGCGGTATATATGATATATCCTGCACCTTATTCGATGAGGAAAGGGCCAACGATCCCTTCACCGGGAGTGACCCCTTTAGCAAAACTAGAAAAGCTTAAAAAACACTCCATTTAAAAACCATTTGATTCCGCAACAAGATCATGTTCAAAGCGTTAAAGGTTTTCTTAAAAACCATCTGCAACCCTCCGTCATTTTAGGAAGTAGAGTACTTAGTATTCGTGCTGTGTTTGTTGACCATAGTCAAGGCACGGTGTACGGTAGCTAAGTGATGTCTTCCTACACCGCATATGATGCGATTAGTTAGGACAGTCGCGTGACTTTGTTGACCTTAGTTAAGGGTCATGTGGGTGGGTCTAATTAATCACGAAATGACGGGTAGAACTTGACTAGTGCTTATGATTTGTTGACCATAGTTAAGGTCATAAGTGCTAGGGGTAAAAACCTTTATCGGGAGTTTCAAGTGTTGAAATTTGCAAAGAGATTGCATACCTTCTATATAATAGTTGGATCCCAATACCCACTGCGAGTAATTGTTACTCCTGGGAGAGTTTTGCACTTTGCAATTAGCCGATCAAGTAGGTGTCTAGAAAGGTGTCAACGGGGTTATGCCCCTGGGAAAACGAGGTTTACTTTAATTAGGTCCGTGCGAAAGCACGGGGAACCTCCCTCAAAGTACCGACACTGGCCTGGCTGAAAGATTGGTGAACTTGTAGAGTGTAATTAATCCCGTCTAGTCTTTCCTTTTAAGGTTTGAAGGAAGATTTGATAAAAGCAGTGAGAACCATCCTGATTAGATAAAATATATAACCAATCTAATCATGCAAGAGCGCACACAGAGTGTTTTCTTCTCTCTTTCTCCAGGTAGCGACCATATCACGCCTTAATCAAGATAATAATATGGAAGTATTGACCGAACCCGCTTGTTATACTGAGCTGGGGAACGTTGGTCCCGCTCCAACTTATAATTGTTATAAGACCGAGCAGGAAATAGGGGAATACCAGAATTCCTATGCCGCCCAAATGAAGAAAGTGCATATGATGCATCTCCTTCGGGTGTGTTCATTATAAAGAACTGTTTCTCAGTGTCCTCTACGTCCTAGGTATTAGATACCGGATCAGGATCCCGCAAATGTAATTCGTTACATGGTCTACAGAAAGGTAGAGAACTGAGAACGGGTGATAAGTTTCATGAGACAGAAAACGGTGCAAGTGTTGCAGCCAAGTCTATTGGTCACTGTCACCCTGTATTTCCAAATACATTGATTCTGAACAAATGATACTAGATACCGAACCTGATATACAAAATCATATCAATCTCTTTATATATTAAAGAAGGATATAATTTTGTATTGTTGAATATTGTTTTGAACATTTCAAAAGTTGATCGGTTCAGGCACGTTATCTAAAAGCATTGATGTTCTAAATCAAACTACAGTTCCTAGTATACAGAACACACACAAGAGGAAGAGTTCAGAGATGAACGATTCCTTCTTGAGGTATTGTAGGCTAGGTCATATCAATGTGACCCGACTAGCTTAAGTTACATTTTAGATGCATATTTAAATCAGTTTGAATTTACATCTTGTGAAACTTGCCAGTCATGTCACAAAGATTAGATGATCATAGCTCTGTTTAATGGAAATAGAGAAAGAGTTAGTAAACTCTTGGGACTGATACATGATGATGTATGTAAGGTCCCCTGTCTACCCATGCCAGGACCGGCTCTTTATACTTCATTACATTCTCTGATGATCTCTCAAGATTCAGCCATATGTTCCTGTTGAAACATAAGTCCGAACGTTTTGAGATATTCACAGAATATAAGTTAGAAGTAGAGAACCAAAATACGGGTATAAGTATTATGTCCTATGATGAGATCAAGGAGGAGAATACTTGTGCATAGAATTCCTGGACTATTCTAAAAGAGAATGAGATTCTCTCTCAGTGTTACCCCTCTGTATACACCACAGCACAACGGTGTATCAGGGCGGAGTAATCGCACCCTATAAGATATGGTGCGCTCTATGATGAGTACTACTGAGTTACCTATTTCTTTTTGGGGTTTGTGCACTTGAGAAGTTGCATACCTATTGAATTGGGTTCCGATCAAATCAGTTGCCAACCACTTCATATGTGATATAGATTGGGAAGAGCCCATATCTTAAGTTTGTTAAGATTTGGGGATGTCCGGCCTATGTCTGAAAAGCAAAATCCGGACAACCTCGAGGCAAAGTCAGTTCTGTAGAAGTTTGTTGGATATCCTAAGCATTCGCAAGGGAATATCTTCTACCTAACCGAGGAACAAAGATGTTTTGTTCCTCAACATGCCACCTTTGTGAAAAGGAATTTCTTGTGAAGAAATTAGTGGACATGAGATAGAACTGGAAGCAGTTCCAGCTATACAAACTGCAGCTGATGATTTGGTAGAACCAAAGGATTCAATAGCAACCAACGAACCTCAGCCTCTACGCCGTGTTGGAGATAGTGCCCTCAGAGTCAATTATTAGGTCACAGGTACGTGATTGTAATGATTGAGGGAGGACCTATCCCGGTAGGACAGTCTTACTCGAGATGATAGTATGCCATCTGGTTTACCTTTATCATCGTGTACTGTTTTAGGTGACATGACACGTCGCTATTACACGTTGATAGAGCCCCTAGGATTCTTGCTTGACCACCAGCAGTATGAGGGCGATCATATAAGTGGGAGCTGGGGGTCTATAAGCATATCCTTAAAAGGTCCCTAGTCGTGGGAGTTTCGAGACCGGGCATCGATACTCCATTAGTAGACTAGTGTATACAGTCGAGACCCCGACGAGGGGCGGTGGCCGGTCTCACAAGCCACTGGTGTCAGTTGGATCACCTAAGATGTATACAGGTGCTCATTGGGTTATGAGTACACCGGACAGGACTCGCCGGGAACATGCTAGTTGGTCATATACCAGATGTCAGATGGCAGTTCCCTGGTGACATGTGTGCAGGTTAGTTCATCGACCTGGGGATCGTCATTTGTCTCGTGTGAGTTCCCACTGTACTTTGATTACTACCCTACCACGGCTCAAAGGAGTCGTGCAAACAGGTTTTAGTTGGGTACAGTCCCGAGCCACATGGAGGCAGTGAGCGTATCTTCAGGGGTTCGTCTCTCCCGGTATTGGGGGTGAGGTCGTGCTGTGTCTAGGAGAGCCATTACACAAAGTCCTTGGCCAAGGCAAGGAGATTTACTGGTAGGTATTCCAGTAGTATCTCAGGGTGTTCTGGGCTACACTCCGACACGACTTGTACCGCTTTTGGGGGTCTGACTTTTACCAACCCCCTAGGCCCGCCATGCGATACTCATAGACGAACGGACCGGACTGCACGGATATTGTCACTGACAGGCTCAGTAGGGTGTCAGGATGAGTTCGCTCATCGACGTCCCTTTTAGTCAATAGCTGGTGGCCCGTTACGTATTGGCTTATACCTCTGACGTGCTAGTGGTTAAATCCACAGCCATAGTATTGACGAGTCTTTAGAGTCTACCACATTTTCAGTTACTCAGGTTTCGGGCGAAACGCTGTAGAGGCCGTATGGAGATATGGCAGGGTCCGATCAGATACGTGCGGTATTGCACGGATCAGGATCGGACGGTTTGTACTAGTAGCCGTATAGGTATATGGCAGGGTTCGATCAGATACGTGCGGTATTGCACGGATCAGGATCGAACGGATATTACTAGCCGGCTTTGGTTTAAGCCGGTCCTAGTTTAGTACAGTGTAGATTTTGTCTCTTTGCATTTGTATCCGGACGGAATACAGATGCGGGTGTGTATGCACAGTGTCGGGGTTTTCCTGTAATTTATTACGGGACCAGTTTTCTGGAGTTGCCAGTTTGCATTCCGTTCCGGCCGGTTTTCCTTTGTTCTTTCCCGGCCGGACTTTTCCGATGGAGGGGGTAATTTGCAGTTTTGCAAATTACATTTGTGGAGGGGTTTTCTTGCATAAAGATCTATTATGATAGCTTTCTTTTCTTGCACCATGACTTTCTTTATTTGTGATTTGATAAGGGTATGGGTTTGATGTGAGTTGAAGCATGCTTGTTTGTTTTCTTGTCTCTTGGTGTGGTCACCACTTGACTTCTACTACCCTCACCTCCCTTCATCACATGTATTTTGTTCCTTCCACCATTTCCAACTTCATATGGCCGGCCACCTCTTTTAGAGAGAGAGGGAGTGCTTCATTTGTGAGGAGATTGATTGTTCATATCATTTTGTATGCAAAAGAAATTGGTAGCTTCATTTCCCTCCAAAGTTCTATCTTCATTCCTCCATCCAAAGGCAACAAACCCCAAAGAGACAAGTAGCCTCTACACTACACTTCCTACAGCATATCTTGGGCACGTCGAGTAGCCGGCTTCGTGCCCGAGTTGCCTCGGTATTGAGGTGGGAGCCCGTAAAAGTACCCGGCTTCGTGGTACCCTTTCCGACGAGGAGGAGATGGACGGAGATCCCGCGAAGAGATCGGAGCGGAGATGAAGACCGGAGGACTCGGATCAGTCGGTACAACATTTCCACACTCTTTACTGTTTGTTAGTTTAGCAATAATGGCAGATCCGGGTGAAAGTATACGATAGCGCCAAGCTAAAAAGTTTTATTCCGCATTTGGCGTCTGTAGACTGCCGGGGCGCTAACGTAGACTTACAGTGGTATCAGAGCCTCACCATTTTGCTATGCTAACTTGTGCTAACGCGTTTAAAACTTCGATCCGACCGGAAATCGAAAACTGCAAAAATCCAAGCCGACAGTTTCTGTTGTTTTTAAACGGTCTCAAAAATGATTTCTGGATGTCTTAAAAATCAGAGCAGGAACTTATAAGAGTGACGACAAAATTTGGGTTCGTGATCCCTCGAAGCCGCCGCGGAAGCGCGGCCAAACCCATGATTTGGCCTCGCAACCGCGGCCACGTGGGGAGCACGTGCTCCCAAATTTTGTCAGGTTGTTCTCACTGGGATTTTGGGGTTTTTGATATATCGTTTTTGCCCAGATTTTGTTACTGTTCACCAGTAAGTCGTGGGGCCCACTTCTTGATATTTTGTCGATCGAAATTTAAACACGTTAGTTTTCACAGTATTTACATTATATCTGCGACCGTGAATGTCACTCGATCGGTAAATCCGGTCTAACTGCTATAGCCCGGTTAGACGGATTTGCGAATGTGACTTTCACGTTGATGTTCTATGTTTATGCTGTGATGTTGCGGATCGGTCGTGGGGATAGCCTGGATGCAATGCTAGTACAGTGTTGTTGTATTATGTACATTTGATATTGCGGGGCGAGCGTCCGACATGTGGACTGCCGTCACTGCCTGATTGTATTATTATTTTGGGGCACGACCTGGTTGCGGTCGATGTACCCGGTGTATGTATATTTTACTTTCTGTACTAGGATTGCCCCGCGGAGGGGTGCACGGATAGCCGGGTTCTAGAGGGCAACAAGCCCGCATCTCATGGCATTGAGACGGAGGGGGCTTCACTCTAGAATTGGCGGGCTATTCGCCGCACTCGTAGGGGGTACAGGTTGACCCAGGAGGGGTGCCCAAGTTGCCGGATTCCGTGAAGTGCTGGGTGGTCCATTCACGGCGCTGAAGGGGGCTGCCTCGCTTCAGGTTTTGGCGGGTGACTTGCCGCGCCCGTAGGGGTCTAGGATTTCATTGCACAGGCTATCCACACGACCAGGGGAACGTCGGGTTTCAGTAGTGGCTCTGTGAAACCCGGGGATCCCAGATATCTGTATTGTTTCTGTGATGCTATTCATTCTTTGTGATGTTGCATTTCTTTCACGCCTTGAGCGAAATATAATATATTGGTATATATATTAGTAGATGTTGTATATGTTTTGCATCCGCGCTAGTCCAGTCCCCGCTCTGTCGTTAGTAAGCTAACCTAACGGGAAATGACGGGACCCAGTGGCGAATGCGGATGGCATATACGTACATCAGTATATTTTCGTTCTTTGTGGTGTGATCAATTGATGGGACTGCATTGATTCGGATCAATGCAAGTTTAAAAACAAACCTTATCTGATGTTGTTGGAACACTTTTCAAAAAGCTGTTATTGCAAGGACGTTCACTTTTGTTTTGCATCGTGGTATTCATTTAGAATATCCTGCTCCTCAGTCGACGAAGCAAGGGCCGAGATCCCTTCACCGGGAGTGACCCCTTGGACAGAAGTTTGCGTCAGGGCATTAACTTCACTATAGCCGATTACTTTTGCTTTGCACCGTGGTATTCATTTGGAATATCCTGCACCCCATTCTACGGGGAAAGAGCCGAGATCCCTTCACCGGGAGTGACCTCTTTAGCGGAAGTTGTCGTCACTATATTTCTAAAAAGCTATCCGTTCCTTCGACGATATCAAGTTCATTACGTTAAAGGTTTTCGCCAGAAACCATTCGTAGCCCTCCGTCGTTTCATATGGGTGGTCAATAGTATTCAAGCTGTGTATGTTGGCCAAAGTCAAGGCACAGTGATTGGTAGCTATTGGGGTATTCATATGCAGCATAGATAGATGCGTTGGTTTGGGACAGTCGTGCTGCCATTTTGGCCAAAGTCAAGGGTATGTACGGGTGGATTCAAATTAACCTGGAGAATGACGGGTAGAACTTGACATGTGACTTATGATATGTTGGCCAAAGTCAAGGTCATAAGAGCATGGGGCAGAAATCACATCGGGAGTTTCAAAAGTACTGAAACTTGCCAGATATGCGCATACCTTCTGGAGTGTGATACCGTGAGCGGATTCCGTCACGTTGTCATGCGATGAGAGTTGGATCCCGATTCCCACTGATGAGTTAGTTTACTCCTCGGGTGACCCCGACTAATTCTTCTTTCAGGTTTGGAGGAGAATTTGAGGTACAGTGGGAGGATTCCAGATTAGATAAATTGGTAACCATTCTGATCTAGGTTAGAGTGCACGCTGAGTGTTTCTTTTCTCTCTCTCTCTTTGGCAGGGACCATTGACCCGACCCTAAGACTTTGACTCAGTGACCAAATTGACCGAACCTTCTTAAACACTGGCTTTTGGATTGTCAGAGTTGCAGACCTCATTGCCACTCCTACTTTTACCCTTTTCTCTGGGACACCCCGTATTGCTACGAACGTCCACTTCCATTGGACAAAACCATCGTATGGTTAGATACGAACTCGAAGGAATTCGAGGATGGTTTCCGGTTCTGGAGAAAACGGATAGGATTATTCAGTTGTCTTTTCCTTTTACCCTCTCTCAGGTTACGAGTACTCCTTGGTTTAGGGGTAGTACACCTATTACGCAAATTGGATTGTCTTCTTCCAAACCTTAGGCTGGTGCCGACCGGTAGGGAATGAAGAAAACCAATTAGCATAACGATGGTGTGCAGAAGGTATTAAGTTTAGACAAAGCAAGGGATTAGTAAGAGGGCAAAGTAAATTGCAACAGATATTCACGACCAAACCAAATATTTCGTTACCACTCCCACATCACCTTTGTATTTCTCCAGGACACTCCGTATCACTACGAAGATCCACAGTTTATTTGGATAATCCATCGTATGGTTATATACGAACTCGAAAGGAACTTGTTCCAGTTCGGGGATGGATCCTGGTTCAGGAGAAATAGGAATAAAGTACATTCAGGTGTCTTTTATCTTCACCTTCTCTCGCGTTGCGAGTGCTCCTAGGATTAGGACAGTACACCCTTTATGCTTATTGGATAGTCTTCTTCCAAACCATAGGCTGGTGCCGAACGGTAGGGAAGGAAGAAAACCATTTGGCCTAAAGGGGTGTGCAGAAGGTAAAGACTAAAGACATATGAAGGGATTTGGAGAGGTGGCAAAGAATTATACGGTTATAGTTGTGAATTTGGATAATGGAAGAGGCATTACTAAGAATACCGGGATACCCCACCGAAACATTTCAATGTTTCAGTTTCACTGTGTACTGTTAAAAGAAAACTGATTTCCCGATTAGATACTTGCTCCAGGGTATGTATTTACCAGGTATGATTCTCACATCTGTATGGTTTTACAGATGATGAGTGGGAGTAGGTTATTAGGAATTGGGTGATCATCCTCATTATATCGGGATTCGTTGTAATCGGTGATATTTGAGGAAATCACCTGGGCTGTTTGCCGGTCGGCAAATATTTGGTTTTGAATATCCGCAGTTATGCACCAATTTCAAATTGATATATCTGTACGTCTATTTTCATAGAGTGAGATATACCTTTCTGAAATTATGTCTACGACATTTACCTATATCAGTGGATGGTTAGGTAAGGAGCATTAAACAGCGGTGTAATTCTTCTTAACCATAAGTACAGTTTTCAACCTACGACACACAGTGAATGAGTTATCAGACTCAAGGGACTTATACAGAGTATTGTATGTTGTCCAGGGTCCATCAGGACAGAGGGGTTGGTCCTCGTACTACATTCAGTTTACTTATGACTTCTCTAATTTTTAGACAGGTGTTTCGTGGAAACACAGGGTCCGAATTTGGAGAAGTTATAGGTATTTGAATAGAGTAGAAAACCAGGTATAGCAAGTATCGGGATTCTTCAAAGAGATCGAAGATGTAGATACTTGTGTATGGTATTCAGTTGATAGTAATGATAAAGAGATCTTGCTTCTCTTTCAGGTTACTCATAATTGGAAGTATTCCTAAGTTGAGTAACGCTGATCGGCCTCTTTCCATTTAGTTGACATGCACTGGAGACAGCTGCATGATTTGAATCTGGTTCAATTAAATCAGTGCCTCTGTTTTTATATTGGATATAGAACAGTTCATATCTTAACGATGTTAAGGTACGGGGAGTTGTCCGGTTTATGATTAAAACCAGACACTGGATAACTCGAGGCACGTTTCTGTAATGGCTGTTTGTGGGTTGACCCAGGCTATGACGAGGGTTGACTTTCTACCATCTGGATGAACAATAGCGATATTGTTCTAGACTCGCCACAATTTTATTAAAAATGGATTTTTTCAAGAAAACAATAGTGGGAGTATGGTAGAACTGGAAGTAATTCCAGAACCACAAACGATTACTGAAGATTTGATAAGGAACCTAAAGATTCAATCTGGATTGACATTCCATTGGCCACTCCGCAGATACGGTGGGTAACTTCAGGCACCCGAGAGGTACTACGGTAGCCTCAAGGACGGTGACAGGGAAGTTCTTGTTTACCCACAATTACCATTGCTGTTGTTCCAGGCTGCGAGACCCGGCGGGAGGATGAGTATAGCGTCGTTCTAAACTAGTTTTAGAAGTGTACGTCTATATGACTCTGCCAGAGGGTTGTCGTAGTCAGTGGGAGCAGCGGAAGCATTGGTGGACAGGTAGCTTATGTCTATTTATAGACTAGAGCAGATGTAGCGGAGATAGATCATCTATTTCTGACGTGACAGTCATGGGTTTGACTTCATCAGAATAGGGGATGGATCTGTTGAGAAGGTAGTAGGGTGTGATATCCTGGTATTTGGATGATATACACAGAGTAGGAAAAGAAACTCCTACACTACGATCGGTTATACTTTGGTCGTCACACAGTGGTTTCTCCACAAAGGACTTGGACATTATATCAGACATACTGGTTACTAGATCTATGGTTTTAGATCTAGATTTGGGTGGTTTCTCAATCAGGGTACCTTGACAGCATTCTAAGAGTATTTAGAATGGACGACTCCTAGCACGGTAGTATACCTGCAGGTGATGGAGTCACCCTCTCCAAAGGTGTCTTACAGACTAAAGGGGAGAGGGACGTGTATGATTGGCAGATCACTTGCTTAGACAATTGAGTCAATCATGAGATGTCAAGTACCACACCAGATGTTGTTCTTGCACTAGATGCAATAAGTTGACATTAATCCAATCCTGGAGAAACAGTCGGAAGCAGTTTTAGAACATAAGTGGATGTTCTAGGGATATGATAACGACAGCCTCATTCGGGAAACAGTTATCATTCCAGGCTTCCAAGGTGACATGGACGACAAGGAGGTTATCAGAGTTATAGTTTTCCCTCTGACGAGGGGCAGTATTTTGGACAGGTGATCCAAGGCAATACTGAGGGAGGCATGGCGCGCAGGATACTGATTAAGTTCAGTTGACGATACAGTCTAAGAAGTTTGGATTTGGAGTTCATTTATGAGCTATGTCCCATCAGACATCCAGGCACATTCTAAGACAGGTATTGCTCATTTCGGGAGATGGGTTTCTCCGCGAACTTGAGATATAGAGAGACATAGAAAGAAACAACTAAGCGGATCCACTCACTGAGGCTATTCCTCGAACGCAATAGTTCCGCAAACGAGCTTTGTGAGACTGACTAGTAGAGGAGTTGGATGTTCGGTATCACACGGGCTGTGAGTATGCGACATCGCAATAATTAGCCTTGAGTGCAAGTTTGAAATTGTTGGAGATAGTGCCCTCAGAGTCAATTATTAGGTCACAGGTACGTGATTGTAATGATTGAGGGAGGACCTATCCCGGTAGGACAGTCTTACTCGAGATGATAGTATGCCATCTGGTTTACCTTTATCATCGTGTACTGTTTTAGGTGACATGACACGTCGCTATTACACGTTGATAGAGCCCCTAGGATTCTTGCTTGACCACCAGCAGTATGAGGGCGATCATATAAGTGGGAGCTGGGGGTCTATAAGCATATCCTTAAAAGGTCCCTAGTCGTGGGAGTTTCGAGACCGGGCATCGATACTCCATTAGTAGACTAGTGTATACAGTCGAGACCCCGACGAGGGGCGGTGGCCGGTCTCACAAGCCACTGGTGTCAGTTGGATCACCTAAGATGTTGTAAGCCCGCGGGGGCGCCCCGGCCGTCGATCCGACGCCGGAAACGCGGAAAACAAAAACTTTGCGGACTTTGCAAAACGGCACCACCGCGGACTTTTTACCCGGATCGGGCCATTAACCTAGCAACTAGCAAAAAGGAAAAGAGTAGAGATGCTATACCAAGCGATCCGTGTCCTTCGGTCTTCGTCTCCACTCCGATCTCCTGCGGAAAATCCGTCACCTCCTCGCTCGTCGGAAAGGGGCACCACGTAGCCGGAATCTTTTACGGGCTCCCGCCTCTTGACCGAGGCAACTCGGGCGCGAAGTTGGCTAGCCGACGCGTCCAAGGGATGCTGTAGAATAGTGTAGTAATCATGTCTCACTTGGGGTTTAGAAGGTTGCCATTTTGGAGGAATTTTGCACAAGAGTTTTCATGGAAGCTTGCTAGAAAGAGAATGGAGCATGCTAGAAAAGAATGGAGCATTCTCTGGAAAAGGGAGCTCGGCCACAAAAATTTTTGCCCCTGCACACCAAATTAAGCTTACTTGAAATGTGTGGGTGAAGTGCATTAATTTAAACCATGCATAAGGAAATTTATCTTTTTAAATCAACAGCACACACACACACTACAAAAGGGGGGCCCACGAAATTTCCATGAAGAAATTAACCCACCAAAAACAAAACCTCTCTCTCTCATTCAAGAACAGTGGCCGGCCCCAAATAAAACCAAGTGGGGAAAAAGAAATAATAATTCAATACAAGAGAATAGATCAAATCAATTTCCCTTTCTCATAAATGCAAGTGAATGACCAAAATGGAATATCATGATGATAATGGCACAAATGCAATAAAGCCCTCATCAAATAAGTTAATTGCCAACTGCAATTAACCCCCTCCAACGGAAAGTCCGGCCGTGAAGGAAAAAGAGAAAACCGGCCGGAACGGAATGCAAACTGGCAACCCCAGAAAAACCGATCCCGTAATAAATTACAGGAAAACCCCGCTACTGCAAATACATGCCCGCATTTGTATTCCCACTGAACACAAATGTAAAGAGACAAAACTACACTATCTAATACTAAGATCCGGCTTAAGCCAAAGCCGGCTAGTAAAAACCGTCCGATCACGATCCGTGCAATACCGCACGTATCTGATCGAACCCTGCCATATCTCCATACGGCCTCTACAGCGTTTCGCCCGAAACTTGAGTAACTGTCTGTGTGGTGGACTCTAAAGACTCGTCAATACTGTGGCTGTGGATTTAACCACTAGCACGTCAGAGGTATAAGCCAATACGTGACGGGCCACCAGGTATTGACCAAAAGGGACGTCGATGAGCAAACTCATCCTGACACCCTACTGAGCCTGTCAGTGACAATATCCGTACAGTCCGGTCCGTTCGTCTATGAGTATCGCATGGCGGGCCTAGGGGGTTGGTAAAAGTCAGACCCCCAAAAGCGGTACAAGTCGTGTCGGAGTGTAGCCCAGAACACCCTGAGATACTACTGGAATACCTACCAGCAAATCTCCTGCCTTGGCCAAGGACTTTTCATGTTCTGGCTCTCCTAGACACAGCACGACCTCACCCCCAATACCGGGAGAGACGAACCCCTGCAGATCCGCTCACTGCCTCCATGTGGCTCGGGACTGTACCCAACTAAAACCTGTTTGCACGACTCCTTTGAGCCGTGGTAGGGTAGTAATCAAAGTACAGTGGGAACTCACACGAGACAAATGACGATCCCAGGTCGATGAACTAACCTGTACACATGTCACCTGGGAACTGCTATCTGACGTCTGGTATATGCCCAACTAGCAGGTTCCCGGCGAGTCCTGTCCGGTGTACTCATAACCCAATGAGCACCTGTATACATCTTAGGTGAATCAACTGACACCAGTGGCTTGTGAGACCGGCCACCGCCCCTCGTCGGGGTCTCGACTGTATACACTAGTCTACTGTGGAGAATCGATGCCCTGTCATGAAACTCCCTCGACTAGGGACCATTTAAGGATGTGCTTATAGACTCCAGCTCCCACTTATATGATCGCCCTCATACTGCTGGAAGTCAAGCAAGAATCCTAGGGGGTTTATCAACGTGTAATAGCGACTCGTAAGGTCACCTAAAGCAGTACACGATGATAAAGATAAACCAGATAGCATACTATCATCTCGAGTAAGACTGTCCTACCCGGATAGGTCCTCCCCTCAATCATTGCAATCACGTGCCTGTGATCCAATAATTGACTCTGAGGGCACTATCTCCAACAATCTCCCACTTGCACTCAAGGCTAATTATTGCGATGTCGCATACTCACAGCCCGTGTGATACCGAACACCCAACTCCTCTACTAGTCAGTCTCACAAAGCTCGTTTGCGAAACTATTGCGTTCGAGGAATAGCCTCAGTGAGTGGATCCGCTTTGATGTTTCTTTCTATGTCTCTCTATATCTCATGTTCGCAGAGAAAACTATCTCCCGAAATGAGCAATACCTGTCCTAGAATGTCTGGATGTCTGATGGGACCTAGCTCATAAGTGAACTCCAAATCCAAACTTCTTAGACTGTATCGACAACTGAACTTAATCAGTGTCCTGCGCCATGCCTTCCCTCAGTTTCCACCTGGACCACCTGTCCAAAATACTGCCCCTCGTTAGAGGGAAAACTATAACTCTGACAGCCACTCTGCCATCCAGGTCACCTTGGAAGCCTGGAATGATAACCGTCTCCTAAAGGAGGCTGCCGTTATCAATTCCTTAGAACATCAACTTATGTTCTAAAACTGCTTCCGACTGTTTCTCCAAGATTGGATTAATATCAACTTATTGCACCTACTGCAAGAACAATATCTGGTGTGGTACTTGACATCTCATGATTGACTCAGTTGCCTAAGCAAGTGATCTGTCAATCATGCGTGTCCCTCTCCCCTTTAGTCTGTAAGACACCTTTAGAGAGGGTGACTCCATTACCTGCAGGTACACTACCGTGCCAGGAGTCGTCCATTCTAAATACTCATAGAATGCGGTCAAAGTACCCAGATTGGGAAACCACCCAAATCTAGATCTAAAACCATAGATCTAGTAACCAGAATGTCTGATATAATATCCAAGTCCTATGTGGAGAAACCACCGTGTGACGACCAAAGTATAACCAATCGTAGTATAGGAATATTACTTCCTACTCTGTGTATGTCATCAAATACCAGGACATCACACCCTACTACCTTCTTAACAGATCCATCCCTTATTTTGATGAAGTCAAACCTCTGACTGTCACATCAGAAATAGATGATCTATCTCCGCTATATCTGCTTAAGTCTATAAATAAACATAAGCCTGATATCCACCAATGCTTCCGCTGCTCCCACTGACTACGACAACCCTCTGGCAGAGTCATATAGGCGTACACTTCTAAAGCTAGTTTAGAATGACGCTATACTCATCCTCCCGCCAGGTCTCGCAGCCTGGAACAACAGCAATGGCAAGTGTGGGTTAACAAGAACCTCCCTGCCACCGTCCTTGAGCATACCGAAGTACCTCTCGGGTGCCTGAGGTTACCCACCATATCTGCGGAGTGGCCAATGGAATGTCAAACCAGATTGAATCTTTAGGTTCTTATCAAATCTTCAGTAATCGTTTGCGGTTCTGGAATCACTTCCAGTTCTACCATACTCCCACTACTGTTTTTCTGAAAAAAAAATCCATTTTTGATAAAACTGTGGCGAGTCAAGAACAATATCTCTATTGATCTTCCAGATGGTAGAAAGTCAACCCTCGTCATAGCCCGGGTCAACCCACAAACAGCCACTACTGAAACGTGCCTTGAGTTGTCCAGAGTCTGGTTTCAAGCATAAGCCGGACAACTCCCCGTATCTTAACAATGTCAAGATATGAACTGTTCTATATCCAAGAAACAGGGGCACTGATTTAATTGAACCAGATTCAAATCATGCAGCTGTCTCCAGTGCATGTCAAGTAAATGGAAGAGAGGCCGATCAGCGTTACTCAACTTAGGAGTACTTCCAATTATGAGTAACCTGAAAAAAAAAAGCAAGTTCTCTTAATCATTACTATCAACTGAATACCATACACAAGTATCTACATCTTCGATCAGCTTGAAGAATCCTGATACTTGCGATACCTGGTTCTCTACTGTATTCTTATACCTATAACTCCTCTAAACTTAGACCCTGTGTTTCTCCGAAACACATGTCTAAGAACTAGAGAAGTTAAAAGTAAACAGAATATAGTACGAGGACCAACCCCTCTGTCCTAATGGACACTGGACAATATACAATACTCTGTATAAGTCCGCTGAGTCTAACAACTCATTCACTGTGTGTCGTAGGTTGAAAACTGTACTTTTGGTTAAGAAGAATTACACCGCTGTTCAATGCTCCTTACCTAAACATCCACAGATATAGGTAAATGTCATAGACATAATTTCAAAAAGATATGTCTCACTCTATAAAAATAGACGTACAGATATATCAATTTGAAATTGGTGCACAACAACGGATACTCAAAACCAAATATTTGCCGACCGGCAAACAACCCAGGTGACTTCCTCAAATATCACCGATTACAACGAATCCCGATATAATGAGGATGGTCACCTAATTCCCAATAACTTACTCCCACTCATCGTCTGTAAAACCATACAGATGTGAGAATCCAACCTGGTAAATACATACCCTGGAGTAAGTGTCTAATCGGGAAATCAGTTTTCTTTTAACAGTACACAGTGAAACTGAAACATTGAAATGTTTCGATGGGGTATCCTGGTATTCTTAGTAATACCTCTTCCATTATCCAGATTCACAACTATAACTGTATAGTTCTTTGCCACCTCTCCAAATCCCTTTACATGTCTTTAGTCATTACCTTCTGTACACCCCTTTAGGACAAATGGTTTTCTTCCTTCCCTACCGTTCGGCACCAGCCTATGGTTTGGAAGAAGACTATCCAATAAGCATAATGGGTGTACTGTCCTAATCCGAGGAGCACTCGCAATGCGAGAGAAGGTGAGGATAAAAGACAACCGAATGTACTTAATTCATAGGTGATTTAGGATTGACAAAGAAGTACATGGTTTGGTCGTGAATAGCAGTCGCAATTTACTTTGCCCTCTTACTAATCCCTTGCTTTGTCTGAACTTAATACCTTCTGTACACCGTTTAGGCTAATTGGCTTTCTTCATTCCCTACCGGTCGGCACCAGCCTAAGGTTTGGAAGAAGACTATCCAATTTGCATAATAGGTGTACTATCTCCTAAACCAAGGAGTACTCGCATCCTGAGAGAAGGTAAAAGGTAAAGACAACTGAATAGTCCTATTCGTTTTCTCCAGAACCGGAAACCATCCTCGAAGTCCTTCGAATTCGTATATAACCATACGATGGTTTTGTCCAATGGAAGTGGACGTTCGTAGTAATACGGGGTGTTCCGGAGAAAAGAGTAAAAGTAGGAGTGGCAAAGAGGTCTGCAACTTTGACAATCCAAAAGCCAGTGTTAAGAAGGTTCGGTCAACTTGGTCACTGAGTCATAGTCTAGGGTCGGGTCAATGGTCGCTGCCAAAGAGAGAGAGAAAAGAAACACTCAGCGTGCACTCTAACCTAGATCAGAATGGTTGCCAATTTATCTAATCTGGAAACCTCCCACTGTAACGTCAAATTCTTCCCCAAACCTGAAAGAAGAATTAGCCGGGAGAACCCGAGGAGTAAACCAACTCATCAGTGGGAATCGGGATCCAACTCTCATCGCATGATAACGTGACGGAATCCGCTCACGTTATCACACTCCAGAAGGTATGCGCATATCTGGCAAGTTTCAGTACTTTTGAAACTCCCGATGTGGATTTTTGCCCCATGCTCTTATGACCTTGACTTTGGCCAACATATCATAAGTCACATGTCAAGTTCTACCCGTCATTTTCCTGGTTAATTTGAACCCACCCGTACATACCCTTGACTTTGGCCAAAATGGCAGTACGACTGTCCCAAACCAACGCATCTATCTATGCTGCATATGAATACCCAATAGCTACCAAACACTGTACCTTGACTTTGGCCAACATACACAGCATGAATACTATTGACTATCCGTATGAAACGACGGAGGGCTACGAATGGTTTCTGGCGAAAACCTTTAACGTAATGAACTCGATATCGTCGAAGGAACTGATAGCTTTTTAGAAAAATATAGTGACGAAAACCTTTGCTAAAGAGGTCACTCCCGGTGAAGGGATCTCGGCTCTTTCCCCGTAGAATGAGGTGCAGGATATTCCAACTGAATACCACGGTGCAAAGCAAAAGCAATCGGCTATAGTGAAGTTAATGCCCTGACGTAAACTTTTGTCCAAGGGGTCACTCCCGGTGAAGGGATCTCGGCCCTTGCCTCGTCGACTGAGGAGCAGGATATTCTAAATGAATACCACTGTGCAAAACAAAAGAGAACGCCCTTGCAATAACAGCTTTTTGAAAAAGTGTTCCAACAACATCAGAATAGGTTTGTTTATCTTGCATTGATCCGAATCAACGCAGTCCCATCAATTGATCACACCACAAAGAACGAAAATATACTGACGTACGTATATGCCATCCACATTCGCCACTGGGTCCCGTCATCACCCGTTAGGTTAGCTAACTAACGACAGAGCGGGGACTGGACTAGCGCGGATGAAAAACATATACAACATCTACTAATATATATACCAATATATAGTATTCGCTCAAGGCGTGATAAAAGCAACACAGAAATGTATAGCAACACAGATCAATACAGATATCTGGGATCCCCGGGTTTCACAGAGCCGCTGAAACCCGACGTTCCCCTGGTCGTGTGGATAGCCTGTGCAATGAAAACCTAGACCCCTACGGGCGCGGCAAGTTACCCGCCAAAACCTGAAGTGAGGCAGCCCCCTTCAGCAACGTGAATGGACCACCCAGCACTTCACGGAATCCGGTAACTTGGGCACCCCTCCTGGGTCAACCCTATACCCCCTACGAGTGCGGCGAATAGCCCGCCAATTCTAGAGTGAAGCCCCCTCCGTCTCAATGCCATGAGATGCGGGCTTGTTACCCTCTAGAATCCGGCTATCCGTGCACCCCTCCGCGGGGTAATCCTAGTACAGAAAGTAAAATATACATACAACGGGTACATCGACCGCAACCAGGTCGTGCCCCAAAAGAATAGTACAAACAGGCAGTGACGGCAGTCCACATGTCGGACGCTCGCCCCGCAATATCAAATGTACATAATACAACAAAACTGTACTACCACTGCAACCAGGATATCCCCCACGACCGATCCGCAACAACACAGTACAATCACAGAACATCAACGTGAAAGTCACGTTCGCAAATCCGTCTAACCGGGCTATAGCAGTTAGACGGGACTTACCGATCAAGTGACATTCACGGTCGCAGATATAATGTAAAAACTGTGAACTAGCATGTTTAAAATATCCGATCGAACAAATTTATCAAAGTGGGCCCCACACACTACTGTAGCACTTACAGAAAATCTGGGCCCAAAGAAAATATCCCAAATACCCTATTTTCAACACATAAGCTTACTGGGAAAATATGGTGCCACGATTCCTCTTTTCCGCCGCGCAAGCGCGGTCGAAGTGAGGAATCAGTGGATCGTATTTTCCCAGAATTCTTATAATTTCTAGTACATGTCTCTGCAATCACCATAAAAATTTTAGGAGCTCAAAAAATTTTAACAGAGAACACATGTGCACAAAATTACGGTTTTCGGGTTTTTGTTCGATCGAGTTCTAAACGCGCTAGAGCAAGCTAGGGAAGGTTAACGGCGTGGCTCTGATACCAATGTAAGCCCGCGGGGGCGCCCCGGCCGTCGATCCGACGCCGGAAACGCGGAAAACAAAAACTTTGCGGACTTTGCAAAACGGCACCACCGCGGACTTTTTACCCGGATCGGGCCATTAACCTAGCAACTAGCAAAAAGGAAAAGAGTAGAGATGCTATACCAAGCGATCCGTGTCCTTCGGTCTTCGTCTCCACTCCGATCTCCTGCGGAAAATCCGTCACCTCCTCGCTCGTCGGAAAGGGGCACCACGTAGCCGGAATCTTTTACGGGCTCCCGCCTCTTGACCGAGGCAACTCGGGCGCGAAGTTGGCTAGCCGACGCGTCCAAGGGATGCTGTAGAATAGTGTAGTAATCATGTCTCACTTGGGGTTTAGAAGGTTGCCATTTTGGAGGAATTTTGCACAAGAGTTTTCATGGAAGCTTGCTAGAAAGAGAATGGAGCATGCTAGAAAAGAATGGAGCATTCTCTGGAAAAGGGAGCTCGGCCACAAAAATTTTTGCCCCTGCACACCAAATTAAGCTTACTTGAAATGTGTGGGTGAAGTGCATTAATTTAAACCATGCATAAGGAAATTTATCTTTTTAAATCAACAGCACACACACACACTACAAAAGGGGGGCCCACGAAATTTCCATGAAGAAATTAACCCACCAAAAACAAAACCTCTCTCTCTCATTCAAGAACAGTGGCCGGCCCCAAATAAAACCAAGTGGGGAAAAAGAAATAATAATTCAATACAAGAGAATAGATCAAATCAATTTCCCTTTCTCATAAATGCAAGTGAATGACCAAAATGGAATATCATGATGATAATGGCACAAATGCAATAAAGCCCTCATCAAATAAGTTAATTGCCAACTGCAATTAACCCCCTCCAACGGAAAGTCCGGCCGTGAAGGAAAAAGAGAAAACCGGCCGGAACGGAATGCAAACTGGCAACCCCAGAAAAACCGATCCCGTAATAAATTACAGGAAAACCCCGCTACTGCAAATACATGCCCGCATTTGTATTCCCACTGAACACAAATGTAAAGAGACAAAACTACACTATCTAATACTAAGATCCGGCTTAAGCCAAAGCCGGCTAGTAAAAACCGTCCGATCACGATCC
The DNA here is from genome assembly GCA_030015575.1 of Agapanthus africanus. Classification (NCBI taxonomy): domain Eukaryota; kingdom Viridiplantae; phylum Streptophyta; class Magnoliopsida; order Asparagales; family Amaryllidaceae; genus Agapanthus; species Agapanthus africanus. The sequence goes on from JASDDO010000001.1 coordinate 164,862,386, forward strand.
GTGCAATACCGCACGTATCTGATCGAACCCTGCCATATCTCCATACGGCCTCTACAGCGTTTCGCCCGAAACTTGAGTAACTGTCTGTGTGGTGGACTCTAAAGACTCGTCAATACTGTGGCTGTGGATTTAACCACTAGCACGTCAGAGGTATAAGCCAATACGTGACGGGCCACCAGGTATTGACCAAAAGGGACGTCGATGAGCAAACTCATCCTGACACCCTACTGAGCCTGTCAGTGACAATATCCGTACAGTCCGGTCCGTTCGTCTATGAGTATCGCATGGCGGGCCTAGGGGGTTGGTAAAAGTCAGACCCCCAAAAGCGGTACAAGTCGTGTCGGAGTGTAGCCCAGAACACCCTGAGATACTACTGGAATACCTACCAGCAAATCTCCTGCCTTGGCCAAGGACTTTTCATGTTCTGGCTCTCCTAGACACAGCACGACCTCACCCCCAATACCGGGAGAGACGAACCCCTGCAGATCCGCTCACTGCCTCCATGTGGCTCGGGACTGTACCCAACTAAAACCTGTTTGCACGACTCCTTTGAGCCGTGGTAGGGTAGTAATCAAAGTACAGTGGGAACTCACACGAGACAAATGACGATCCCAGGTCGATGAACTAACCTGTACACATGTCACCTGGGAACTGCTATCTGACGTCTGGTATATGCCCAACTAGCAGGTTCCCGGCGAGTCCTGTCCGGTGTACTCATAACCCAATGAGCACCTGTATACATCTTAGGTGAATCAACTGACACCAGTGGCTTGTGAGACCGGCCACCGCCCCTCGTCGGGGTCTCGACTGTATACACTAGTCTACTGTGGAGAATCGATGCCCTGTCATGAAACTCCCTCGACTAGGGACCATTTAAGGATGTGCTTATAGACTCCAGCTCCCACTTATATGATCGCCCTCATACTGCTGGAAGTCAAGCAAGAATCCTAGGGGGTTTATCAACGTGTAATAGCGACTCGTAAGGTCACCTAAAGCAGTACACGATGATAAAGATAAACCAGATAGCATACTATCATCTCGAGTAAGACTGTCCTACCGGGATAGGTCCTCCCCTCAATCATTGCAATCACGTGCCTGTGATCCAATAATTGACTCTGAGGGCACTATCTCCAACAGATGTATACAGGTGCTCATTGGGTTATGAGTACACCGGACAGGACTCGCCGGGAACATGCTAGTTGGTCATATACCAGATGTCAGATGGCAGTTCCCTGGTGACATGTGTGCAGGTTAGTTCATCGACCTGGGGATTGTCATTTGTCTCGTGTGAGTTCCCACTGTACTTTGATTACTACCCTACCACGGCTCAAAGGAGTCGTGCAAACAGGTTTTAGTTGGGTACAGTCCCGAGCCACATGGAGGCAGTGAGCGTATCTTCAGGGGTTCGTCTCTCCCGGTATTGGGGGTGAGGTCGTGCTGTGTCTAGGAGAGCCATTACACAAAGTCCTTGGCCAAGGCAAGGAGATTTACTGGTAGGTATTCCAGTAGTATCTCAGGGTGTTCTGGGCTACACTCCGACACGACTTGTACCGCTTTTGGGGGTCTGACTTTTACCAACCCCCTAGGCCCGCCATGCGATACTCATAGACGAACGGACCGGACTGCACGGATATTGTCACTGACAGGCTCAGTAGGGTGTCAGGATGAGTTCGCTCATCGACGTCCCTTTTAGTCAATAGCTGGTGGCCCGTTACGTATTGGCTTATACCTCTGACGTGCTAGTGGTTAAATCCACAGCCATAGTATTGACGAGTCTTTAGAGTCTACCACATTTTCAGTTACTCAGGTTTCGGGCGAAACGCTGTAGAGGCCGTATGGAGATATGGCAGGGTCCGATCAGATACGTGCGGTATTGCACGGATCAGGATCGGATGGTTTGTACTAGTAGCCGTATAGGTATATGGCAGGGTTCGATCAGATACGTGCGGTATTGCACGGATCAGGATCGAACGGATATTACTAGCCGGCTTTGGTTTAAGCCGGTCCTAGTTTAGTACAGTGTAGATTTTGTCTCTTTGCATTTGTATCCGGACGGAATACAGATGCGGGTGTGTATGCACAGTGTCGGGGTTTTCCTGTAATTTATTACGGGACCAGTTTTCTGGAGTAGCCAGTTTGCATTCCGTTCCGGCCGGTTTTCCTTTGTTCTTTCCCGGCCGGACTTTTCCGATGGAGGGGGTAATTTGCAGTTTTGCAAATTACATTTGTGGAGGGGTTTTCTTGCATAAAGATCTATTATGATAGCTTTTTTTTCTTGCACCATGACTTTCTTTATTTGTGATTTGATAAGGGTATGGGTTTGATGTGAGTTGAAGCATGCTTGTTTGTTTTCTTGTCTCTTGGTGTGGTCACCACTTGACTTCTACTACCCTCACCTCCCTTCATCACATGTATTTTGTTCCTTCCACCATTTCCAACTTCATATGGCCGGCCACCTCTTTTAGAGAGAGAGGGAGTGCTTCATTTGTGAGGAGATTGATTGTTCATATCATTTTGTATGCAAAAGAAATTGGTAGCTTCATTTCCCTCCAAAGTTCTATCTTCATTCCTCCATCCAAAGGCAACAAACCCCAAAGAGACAAGTAGCCTCTACACTACACTTCCTACAGCATATCTTGGGCACGTCGAGTAGCCGGCTTCGTGCCCGAGTTGCCTCGGTATTGAGGTGGGAGCCCGTAAAAGTACCCGGCTTCGTGGTGCCCTTTCCGACGAGGAGGAGATGGACGGAGATCCCGCGAAGAGATCGGAGCGGAGATGAAGACCGGAGGACTCGGATCAGTCGGTACAACATTTCCACACTCTTTACTGTTTGTTAGTTTAGCAATAATGGCAGATCCGGGTGAAAGTATACGATAGCGCCAAGCTAAAAAGTTTTATTCCGCATTTGGCGTCTGTAGACTGCCGGGGCGCTAACGTAGACTTACACGCCGATCTAGCAGGGTTTCTCACCCACCTGAGAGATACTTTGGTTTCTCTTTGACAGTGGGAGCGAGGACTACATCATGAGATGATAACCCAACTAGTTTCGAGCTGGCCATCAGGAGTAAGACTCTATAAGAATGGCTGGATGCTTAGTGATCTGAGATGGAATCCTTATACACCAACAAAGTATGGACTTTGGTTGCTATATCTGAAGAGTTAAATCCCCATCAGGAGCAAGTATATCTTGAGAAGATTACTTGGTGTAGATGGAAAAGTTGAGACTTTCAAAGCTAGACTTATTAAAGGTTTTCGTCATCGACCAGGCGTGGATAATGATGAAACCTTTTCCAGTGGCTATGCTTAAGTCCATCCGGATCCTACTTGCCACGGCTACATACCATGACTACAATATCTGGTGGTTGGGTGTCATGACTGCTTTTCTAAATACTGATTTAGAAGAGAACGTCTATAAGTACACAACCAGAAGGCTTCGTAAATAGTGGGAGCAGCGGAAACGTGTGCAAGATGCTTTACAGAATAAAGCAGGCATCGCGGAGTTGGAACGTCTGTTTTGATGCAATAGTCAAAGAGTTTGACTTCATCAAAATGGTAGATGAACCTTGTATATACAAGAAGGTGGTAGAGAGTATGGTGGTGATCCTCGTAGAGTACGTGGATGACATACTCTTGATAGGGAAAGAGTTTTCTATGCTACGCTCGGTCAATCTCCGCTTATCACAAGGATTCTCCAATAGGATAAAGTTGATACCTCCTAAATCCTATGATTTGGATCTATGAGATAGATGTAAATGGATATTAGGGTTCTCACTAGGTTTAGTGAGTTGGTATCAATCGATCCTGCGGAGAACCACTGGGAAAGTCCCAGACTGATAAGGACGACTGAATGTCAGTCGCAGGCATTGTCTTTACCCTCAGTAGAGGGATGGTATGTTGGAAGAGTTCCAAGCTAGATACCGTGGCAAACTAGACGATAAAGGCTGGTAACATCGCTGTTAAAAATACTACCAAAGAGGCAGTTTGGGTGTATATTGGTTCATGAGATGAACTAGGTTCCTACCATTGTGTGACAATGGAAGTGTGGCTTTGGCCCAGGGACCCTGGTCCCATCAGTGACCCAGACATATTCTGAGGCAGTATCACCTGATCATGGAGATAGTTGATCTCCAGGGTGATCAAGGTTAGGAGAGTAGACTCAGAGGACAACATGGCGGATCCACTCACAAAGGCCTTTTCCCAGAGAGAGACTTATATAGGATGGTTGAGTATTAGATACTGCAACCACTGCTACAGATGGCCCTAGTGCAAGTGGGAGATTGTTAGTTATTTGTATGCCCTAGAGGCCATTACTGTACATTGGATGTATATTGTAGTGGATGCTGGGACATATATAGGTAGGACTTTCTTGCTCGACATGATAGTACGCTATCTGGTTGCTCTTTATCTTAACATGTATACTTTCTGTCTCTCTGTTACATGTTGATAAAGCCCTTAGGATGTGTACTCGACTTCCAGGACTATGATGTAGATCATACTATTGGGGCCTGGGTAGTCCATGAGTACATCCTTCAATGTTCCTAGTCGTGGGATTATCGAGACGGGATATCGATATTCTAGAGTAGACTAGGGTATATCTTCTCGACCCATGTGATGGGCGATGGATGATCCCATATCCAATGGTGTTTGACATCAGAGATAGTATGCAGGTGCTCAATAGAGACTGGGTACACTAAACGGACTCGCCGAGAACTCCCAGATGGTATTATACCTCACGTCAGATAGCAGTTCTCTGGTAGGACAGTCTTATTGGATCACAGGCACATGATTGCAATGATTGAGGGAGGACCTATCCCGGTAAGACAGTCTTACTCAAGATGATAGTATGCTATCAGGTTTACCTTTATCATCGTGTACTGCTTTAGGTGACCTGACAGGTCGCTATTACACGTTGATAGAGCCCCTAGGATTCTTGCTTGACTGCCAGCAGTATGAGGGCGATCATATACGTGGGAGCTGGGGTCTATAAGCACATCCTTAAAAGGTCCCTAATCGTGGGAGTTTCGAGACAGGGCATCGATACTCCAGAGTAGACTAGTGTATACAGTCGAAACCCCGACGAGGGGCGGTGGCCGTTCTCACAAGCCACTGGTGTCAGTTGGTTCACCTAAGATGTGTACAGGTGCTCATTGGGTTATGAGTACACCGGACAGGACTCGCCAGGAACATGCTAGTTGGCCTTATACCTGACGTCAGATAGCAGTTCCCTGGTGACATGTGTACAGGTTAGTTCATCGACCTGAGGATCGTCATTTGTCTCGTGTGAGTTCCCACTGTACTTTGATTACTACCTTACCACGCTCAAAGTAGACGTGCAAACAGGTTTTAGTTGGGTACAGTCCCGAGCCACATGGAGGCAGTGAGCGGATCTTCAGGGGTTCGTCTCTCCCGGTATTGGGGGTGAGGTCACGCTGTGTCTAGGAGAGCCAGTACATGAAAAGTCCTTGGCCAAGGCAGGAGATTTACTGGTAGGTATTCCAATAGTATCTCAGGGTGTTCTGGGCTATACATCGACACGACTTGTACCGCTTTTGGGGGTCTGACTTTTACCAACCCCCTAGGCCCGCCATGCGATGCTCATAGACGAACGGACCGGACTGTACGGATATTGTCACTGACAGGCTCAGTAGGGTGTCAGGATGAGTTCGCTCATCGACGACCCTTTTGGTCAATACCTGGTAGCCCGTTACGTATAGGCTAATACCTCTGACGTGCTAGTGGTTAAATCCACAACCAAGGTGTTGACGAGTCTTTAGAGTCCCCCACAGACCAGTTTCTCAAGTTTCGGGCAAAACGCTGTAAAGGCCGTATGGAGATATGGCAGGATTCGATCAGATACGTGTGGTATTGCACGGATCAGGATCGGACGGTTAATACTAGCGGGCTTTGGTTTAAGCCGGATCCTAGTATAGTACAGTGTAGATTTTGTCTCTTTGCATTTGTATTTTGGTCGGAATACAGATGCGGGTGTGTATACACAGTATCGGGGTTTTCCTGTAATTTATTACGGGACCAGTTTTCTGGAGTTGGCAGTTTGCTTTCCGTTTCGGCCATATTTCTTTGTATCTATCATTGGCCGAAGATTGGTGGAGAAGGGCTTATTTGCATTTGTGCAAGTAAGCATTTTGGAGGGTTGTTTTTGCAAATTGTTGGATCATCATTGCTTGACTTTCTTTAGTCATCATAGCTTGACTTTGGATGTGATTGTTGGATATAGTGCCCTTAGAGTCGATTATTGGATCACAGGCACGTGATTGCAATGATTGAGGAGGACCTATGCCGGTAGGACAGTCTTACTCGAGATGATAGTATGCTATCTGGTTTATCTTTATCATCGTGTACTGCTTTAGGTGACCTTACGAGTCGCTATTACACGTTGATAGAGCCCCTAGGATTCTTGCTTGACTACCAGCAGTATGAGGACGATCATATAAGTGAGAGCTGGAGTCTATAAGCACATCCTTAAAAGGTCCCTAGTCGTGGGAGTTTCGAGACAGGGCATCGATTCTCCAGAGTAGACTAGTGTATACAGTCGAGACCCCGACGAGGGGCGGTGGCCGGTCTCATAAACCACTGGTGTCAGTTGGTTCACCTAAGATGTATACAGGTGCTCATTGGGTTATGAGTACACCGGATAGGACTCGCCGGGAACCTGCTAGTTGGGATTATACCAGACGTCAGATAGCAGTTCCCAGGTGACTTGTGTACAGGTTACCTCATCGACCTGAGATCGTCATTTGTCTCGTCTGAGTTCCCACTGTGCTTTGATTACTACCCTACCACGGCTCAAAGGAGTCATGCAAACAGGTTTTAGTTGGGTACAGTCCCGAGCCACATGGAGGCAGTGAGCGGATCTGCAGGGGTTCGTCTCTCCCGGTATTGGGGGTGTGGTCACGCTGTGTCTAGGAGAGCCAGAACATGAAAAGTCCTTGGCCAAGGCAGGAGATTTGCTGGTAGGTATTCCAGTAGTATCTCAGGGTGTTCTGGGCTTCACTCCGACACGACTTGTACCGCTATTGGGGGCCTGACTTTTACCAACCCCCTAGGCCCGCCATGCGATACTCATAGACGAACGGACCGGACTGTACGGATATTGTCACTGACAGGCTCAGTAGGGTGTCAGGATGAGTTCGCTCATCGACGTCCCTTTTGGTCAATACCTGGTAGCCCGTCACGTATTGGCTTATACCTCTGACGTGCTAGTGGTTAAATCCACAGCCATAGTATTGACGAGTCTTTAGAGTCCACCACACACAGTTACTCAAGTTTCGGGCGAAACGCTGTAGAGGCAGTATGGAGATATGGCAGGGTTCGATCAGATACGTGCGGTATTGCACGGATCGTGATCGGACGGATTTTACTAGCCGGCTTTGGCTTAAGCCGGATCCTAGTATTAGATAGTGTAGTTTTGTCTCTTTGCATTTGTGTTCAGTGGGAATACAAATGCGGGCATGTATTTGCAGTAGTGGGGTTTTCCTGTAATTTATTACGTGATCGATTTTCTGAAGTTGCCAGTTTGCATTCCGTTCCGGCCGGTTTTCCTTTGTTCCTTCACGGCCGGACTTTATCGTTGGAGGGGGTTATTTGCACATTTGCAAATAATATTTGTGGAGGGGTTTTCTTGCTTAAGTGAAGCATCATGAGTGCTCTTATCATCATGAGATTCCATTATGGTCTTTTCTTTTGCTTTTCATGTGATGGTTTGTGAATGGATGTGTGTAGGAATTGGTGTGACCTTTTTCTCATACATACATTCCCTTTTCTTCTTTTTTGAAAAAGCTTTTTCTTATGGTGATAATGATTCATCTCTTTTCCACCCACCACATTGAGAGAGGGGCCGGCCATTCCTTGAGTGAGCATAGGAGAGTTTTCATTTTAGAGGGGTGGCATTATTCTTCATCTCATTCCTCTTGCTAGAAAATTGAAAGCACCAATTTTCTTTAATCTCTTCCTCCATCCTCCATTGCAATTTCATATACCCCAAAAGAGACAATGATTCTACACTATTCTATAGCACATCTTGGACGCGTCGGCTAGCCAACTTCGCGCCCGAGTTGCCTCGGTCAAGAGGTGGGAGCCCGTAAAAGATTCCGGCTACGTGGTGCCCTTTCCGACGAGGAGGTGATGGACGGAGTTTCCGCGGGAGATCGGAGTGGAGACAAAGACCGAAGGACACGGATCGCTTGGTATTGCTTCTCTATTCTTTTCTAGTTTGCTAGTAGCTAGGTTAATGGCCCGATCCGGGTGAAAAGTGCGCGGTGGTGCCGGTTCAATAGTTTTTAAAGTTTTTGTTTCCGCGTTTCCGGCGTCGGATCGACGGCCGGGGCGCCGCCGTGGACTTACAATGGTATCAGAGCCACGCCATTAACCATGCCTAGCTTGCTCTAGTATGTTTAGAACTCGATCGAACAAAAATCTCCAAAAACCGTATTTTCAATGCATTGTGTTTTCTGTCGAAATTTTTTCTACTCCAAAATTTTTTCAGGTCATTACAGAAACACAAGCAGGAAATTCTAAGAATTCTGGTAAAATTTGATACAGTGATCGCTTAGTACGGCCGCGGTTCCGCGGCGGGAAGGTGTGCTCATTGCACCAAAATTTCCCAGTAGGCTTTGGACATGGAAATAGGGGTTTGGGGATATTATTTTTGGGCCCAGATTTTCTGTAAGTGCTACAGTATTGCTTGGGGGCCCACTTGATAAAATTTGTTCGATCGGATATTTTAAACATGCTAGTTTACAGTATTTACATTATATCTGCGACCGTGAATGTCACTCGATCGGTAAATCCAGTCTATCTGCTATAGCCCTTTTAGACGGATTTCGAACGTGACATTCACGTTGATGTTCTGTGTTGTGCTGTGTTGTTGCGGATCGGTCATGGGGGATAGCCTGGATGCAATGTTAGTACAGTTTAGTTTTATATGTACATTTGATATTGCGGGGCGAGCGTCCGACATGTGGACTGCCGTCACTGCCTGTTTGTATTATTCTTTTGGGGCACGACCAGGTCGAGGTCGATGCACCCGTTGTATGTATATTTTACTTTCTGTACTAGGATTACCCCGCGGAGGGGTGCACGGATAGCCGGGTTCTAGAGGGCAACAAGCCCGCATCTCATGGCGTTGAGACGGAAGGGGCTTTACTCTAGAATTGGCGGGCTGTTCGCCGCACTCGTAGGGGGTATAGGATTGACCCAGGAGGGGTGCCCAAGTTACCGGATTCCGTGAAGTGCTGGGTGGTCCATTCACGTTGCTGAAGGGGGCTGCCTCGCTTCAGGTTTTGGCGGGTGACTTGCCGCGCCCGTAGGGGTCTAGGATTTCATTGCACAGGCTATCCACACGACCAGGGGAACGTCGGCTTTCAGTAGCGGCTCTGTGAAACCCGGGGATCCCAGATATCTGTATTATTCTGTGATGCTGTACATTTCTGTGCTGTTGCATTTTATCACGCCTAGAGCGAAAATTATATATTATATATATACTAGTAGATGTTGTATATGTTTTGCATCCGCGCTAGTCCAGTCCCCGCTCTGTCGTTAGTTAGCTAACCTAACGGGTGATGACGGGACCCAGTGGCGAATGCGGATGGCATATACGTACGTCAGTATATTTTCGCTCTTTGTGGTGTGATCAATTGATGGGACTGCGTTGATTCGGATCAATGCAAGATAAACAAACCTATTCTGATGTTGTTGGAACACTTTTTCAAAAAGCTGTTATTGCAAGGGCGTTCTCTTTTGTTTTACATCGTGGTATTCAGTTGGAATATCCTGCTCCTCAGTCGACGAGGCAAGGGCCGAGATCCCTTCACCGGGAGTGACCCCTTGGACAAAAGTTTGCGTCAGGGCAATAACTTCACTATAGCCGATTACTTTTGCTTTGCATCGTGGTATTCAGTTGGAATATCCTGCACCTCATTCTATGGCGAAAGAGCCGAGATCCCTTCACCGGGAGTGACCTCTTTAGCGAAGGTTTTCGTCACTATATTTTTCTATAAAGCTATCCGTTCCTTCAACGATATCAAGTTCATTACGTTAAAGGTTTTCGCCAGAAACCATTCGTAGCCCTCCGTCGTTTCAGACGGGTAGCACGTAGTATTCATGCTATGTTTGTTGGCCTTCGTCAAGGCATAGTGTATGGTAGCTGCTTGTTACCTTTCTGCAGTATAGATAGATGCGTTGGTTTGGGACAGTCGTATAGCCTTGTTGGCCTTCGTCAAGGGCTTGTACGGGTGGGTTCAAATCAACCTGGATAATGACGGGTGGAACTTGACATGTGACTTATGATTTGTTGGCCTTCGTTAAGGTCATAAGAGCATGGAGCAAAAATCCACATCGGGAGTTTCAAAAGAACTGAAACTTGCCAGATATGCGCATACCTTCTGGAGTGTGATAACGTGAGCGGATTCCGTCACGTTATCATGCGATGAGAGTTGGATCCCGATTCCCACTGATGAGTTGGTTTACTCCTCGGGTAATCCTGGCTAATTCTTCTTTCAGGTTTGGGGAAGAATTTGACATTACAGTGGGAGGTTTCCAGATTAGATAAGGTGATAACCATTCTGATCTAGGTTAGAGTGCACGCTGTAAGTGCACGGCGGCGCCCCGGCCGTCAATCCGACGGCCAAATGCGGAAGCGGTGATAAACTTTAAATTTTACATGAACTGGCAAACCGCCGCGCACTAATACCCGGATCGAACCATTAATTAGTCCTAGCTATCTACAAGAAGGGGAAGAGAGATATACCGACAGATCCGAGTCCTCCGGTCTTCTCGTCGTCGTCCCGATCTCCTGCGGAATGTCCTGTCTCCTCCTCGTCACCGGAAGTGCACCACATCGCCTACTTCTTTTACGGGCTCCCACCTCAATGCCGAGGCAACTCGGGCACGAAGCCGGCTACTCGACGTGCCCAAGATTTGCTGTAGAATATAATGTGGATTACATGTCTCATTTGGGGTTGTGGAATTGCCATTTGGTGGAGGAATGAAGCAAGAACAAATGTGAAGGAGCTTGGGGCATTTTGGAGCATGATATGAACCAAAAATAACCCACCCAAGATTTTTGGACAGCCCACTTGTGAAGTGGCCGGCCATGCTAGAGAGGGGAGGGGAAGAATGAGATGGTTGCCAAAAATGAGAGAGTCATTCTCATATCAAAACAAGAGAGAGAGAGAGGAAAGTCTATCATGCAAAAGGGAATGATCACAAGGTAAACTCAACACTCAACACTACCATCATCACCTCACAAAGTCCAACCATCATGAACCATGATGACTCAAAAAGTCATGTCATCATGAAGAAATCAAGTCAAAGGATGGTGCACATCATGAAAGCCATCATGATGCAATAAGATGCAAAGAACCCCCTCCACTAATGCCTATTTGCAACAATGCAAATAAACCCTCCTCCACCAACCTTCGGCCAATGAACGGAACAATGGAAATCGGCCGAAACGGAAAGAAAACTGGTCCCGTAATAAATTACAGGAAAAACCCAATACTGTGCATACACACCCGCATTTGTATTTCGACTGAAATACAAATGCAATGAGACAAAATCTACACTGTACTATACTAGGATCCGGCATATACCAAAGCCGGCTAGTAATATCCGTTCGATCCTGATCCGTGCAATACCGCACGTATCTGATCGAACCCTGCCATATAACCATACGGCCTGTAGTACAAACTGTCCGATCCTGATCCGTGCAATACCGCACGTATCTGATCGGACCTTGCCATATCTCCATACGGCCTCTACAACTTTTCGCCCGAAAGCTGAGTAACTAAATGTGGGGGACTCTAAAGACTCGTCAACACCTTGGTTGTGGATTTAACCACCAGCACGTCAGAGGTATAAGCCAATACGTAACGGGCTACCAGGTACTGACTAAAAGGGACGTCTGTGAGCGAACTCAGCATGACACCCTACTGAGCCTGTCAGTGACAATATCCGTACAGTCCGGTCCGTTCGTCTATGAGCATCGCATGGCGGGCCTAGGGGGTTGGTAAAAGTCAGACCCCCAAAAGCGGTACAAGTCGTGTCGGAGTGTAGCCCAGAACACCCTGAGATACTACGGGAATACCTACCAGTAAATCTCCTTGCCTCGGCCGAGGGCTTCGTGTAATGGCTCTTCTAGACACAGCACGACCTCACCCCCAATACCGGGAGAGACGAACCCCTGAAGATACGCTCACTGCCTCCATGTGGCTCGGGACTGTACCCAACTAAAACCTGTTTGCACGACTCCTTTGAGCCTTGGTAGGGTAGTAATCAAAGTACAGTGGGAACTCACACGAGACAAATGACGATCCCCAGGTCGATGAACTAACCTGCACACATGTCACCAGGGAACTGCCATCTGACGTCTGGTATATGACCAACTAGCATGTTCCCGGCGAGTCCTGTCCGGTGTACTCATAACCCAATGAGCACCTGTATACATCTTAGGTGATCCAACTGACACCAGTGGCTTGTGAGACCGGCCATCGCCCCTCGTCGGGGTCTCAACTGTATACACTAGTCTACTATGGAGAATCGATGCCCTGTCTCGAAACTCTCACGACTAGGGACCTTTTAAGGATATGCTTATAGACCCCCAGCTCCCACTTATATGATCGCCCTCATACTGCTGGTGGTCAAGCAAGAATCCTAGGGGCTCTATCAACGTGTAATAGCGACGTGTCAGGTCACTTAAAGTAGTACATGATGATAAAGGTAAACCAGATAGCATACTATCATCTCGAGTAAGACTGTCCTACCGGGATAGGTCCTCCATCAATCATTGCAATCACGTACCTGTGACCTAATAATTGACTCTGAGGGCACTATCTCCAACAATCTCCCACTTGCACTCAAGGCTAATTATTGCGATGTCGCATACTCACAGCCCGTGTGATACCGAACACCCAACTCCTCTACTAGTCAGTCTCACAAAGCTCGTTTGCGAAACTATTGCGTTCGAGAAATAGCCTCAGTGAGTGGATCCGCCATGATGTTTCTTTCTATGTCTCTCTATATCTCAAGTTCGCGGAGAAAGCCATCTCCCGAAATGAGCAATACCTGTCTTAGAATGCGTCTGGATGTCTGATGGGACATAGCTCATAAATGAACTCCAAATCCAAACTTCTTAGACTGTATCGTCAACTGAACTTAATCAGTATCCTGCGCCATGCCACCCTCAGTATTGCCTTGGATCACCTGTCCAAAATACTGCCCCTCATCAGAAGGAAAAACTATAGCTCTGACAACCTCCTTGTCGTCCATGTCACCTTGGAAGCCTGGAATGATAACTGTTTCCCGAATGAGGCTGTCGTTATCATATCCCTAGAACATCCACTTATGTTCTAAAACTGCTTCCGACCGTTTCTCCAGGATTGGATCAATGTCAACTTATTGCATATAGTGCAAGAACAACATCTGGTGTGGTACTTGACATCTCACGATTGACTCAATTGCCTGAGCAAGTGATCTGCCAATCATGCACGTCCCTCTCCCCTTTAGTCTGTAAGACACCTTTGGAGAGGGTGACTCCATCACCTGCAGGTACACTACCGTGCCAGGAGTCGTCCATTCTAAATACTCTTAGAATGCTGTCTAAGTACCCTGATTGGGAAACCACCCAAATCTAGATCTAAAACCATAGATCTAGTAACCAGTATGTCTGATATAAAATCCATTTCCTTTGTGGAGAAACCACTGTGTGACGACCAAAATATAACCGATTGTAGTATAGGAGTCTCTTTTCCTACTCTGTGTATGTCATCCAAATGCTAGGATATCACACCCTACTACCTTCTCAACAGATCCATCCCCTATTCTGATGAAGTCAAACCCATGACTGTCACGTCAGATATAGATGATCTATCTCCGCTACTGGTGCTTCAGTCTATAAATAGACATAAGCTACCTGTCCACCAATGCTTCCGCTGCTCCCACTGACTACGACAACCCTCTGGCAGAGTCATATAGACGTACACTTCTAAAGCAAGTTTAGAACGACGCTATACTCATCCTCCTGCCGGGTCTCACAGTCTGGAACAACAGCAATGGTAAGTGTGGGTAAACAAGAACTTCCCTGTCACCGTCCTTGAGGCTACCGTAGTACCTCTCGGGTGCCTGAAGTTACCCACCATATCTGCGGAGTGGCCAATGGAATGTCAATCCAGATTGAATCTTTAGGTTCCTTATCAAATCTTCAGTAATCGTTTGTGGTTCTGGAATCACTTCCAGTTCTACCATACTACCACTACTGTTTTCTGAAAAAATCCATTTTTATTAAAATTGTGGCGAGTCTAGAACAATATTGCTATTGTTCATCCAGATGGTAGAAAGTCAACCCGCGTCATTGCCTGGGTCAACCCACAAACAGCCATTACAGAAACGTGCCTTGAGTTGTCCAGTGTCTGGTTTTAATCATAAGCCGGACAACTCCCCGTACCTTAACAACGTTAAGATACGAACTGTTCTATATCCCATATAGGACCAGAGGCACTGATTTAACTGAACCAGATCCAAATCATGCAACTATCTCCAGTGCATGTCAACTAAATGGAAGGAGGCGGATCAGCGTTACTCAACTTAGGAATGCTTCCAATTATGAGTAACCTGAAAGAGAAGCAAGATCTCTTAATCATTACTATCAACTTAATACCATACACAAGTATCTACATCTTCGATCTCTTTGAAGAATCCCGATACTTGCTACACCTGGTTCTCTACTCTATTCAAATACCTATAACTTCTCAAAATTCGGACCCTGTGTTTCCGCGAAACACTTGTCTAAAACTTAGAGAAGTCATAAGTAAACCGAATATAGTACGAAGACCATCCCCTCTGTCCTGATGGACCCTGGACAACATACAATACTCTGTATAAGTCCCTTGAGTCTGATAACTCACTCACTGTGTGTCGTAGGTTGAAAAACTGTACTTATGGTTAAGAAGAATTACACCGCTGTTTAATGCTCCTTACCTAACCATCCACTGATATAGGTAAATGTCGTCGACATAATATCAAAAAGTATATCTCACTCTATGAAAATAGACGTACAGATATATCAATTTGAAATTGGTGCATAAAAGCGGATATTCAAAACCAAATATTTGCCGACCGGCAAACAGCCCAGGTGATTTCCTCAAATATCACCGATTACAACGAATCCCGATATAATGAGGATGATCACCCAATTCCCAATAACTTACTCCCACTCATTATCTGTAAAACCATACAGATATGAGGATCGTACCTGGTAAATACATACCCTGGAGTAAGGACTAATTGGGAAATCAGTTTTCTTTTAACAGTACACAGTGAAACTGAAACATCGAAATGTTTCGATGGGGTATTCTGGTATTCTTAGTAATGCCTCTTCCAGATTCACGACTGTAACCGTATAGTTCTATGCCACCTCTCCAAATCCCTTCATATGTCTTTAGTCTTTACCTTCTGTACACCCCTTTAGGCTAAATGGTTTTCTTCCTTCCCTACCGTTCGGCACCAGCCTATGGTTTGGAAGAAGACTATCCAATAAGTATAATGGGTGTACTGTCCCAATCCTAGAAACACTCGCAATGAGAGAGGGTGAAGATAAAAGACAACCGAATAAACCTTATTCCTATTTCTCCTGGACCAGAATCCATCCCCGAACTGGAACAAGTTCCATTCGAGTTCGTATATAACCATACGATGGAGTATCCAAATAAACTGTGGATCTTCGTAGTGATACGGAGTGTCCTGGAGAAATACAAAGGTGATGTGGGAGTGGTAACGAAATATTTGGTTTGGTCGTGAATATCTGTTGCAATTTACTTTGCCCTCTTACTAATCCCTTGCTTTGTCTGAACTTAATACCTTCTGTACACCATCGTTAGGCTAATTGGTTTTCTTCATTCCCTACCGGTCGGCACCAGCCTAAGGTTTGGAAGAAGACTATCCAATTTGCGTAATAGGTGTACTATCTCCTAAACCAAGGAGTACTCGCAACCTGAGAGAAGGTAAAAGGAAAAGACAACTGAATAATCCTATCCGTTTTCTCCAGAACCTGAAACCATCCTCGAATAAATTCCTTCGAGTTCGTATCTAACCATACGATGGTTTTGTCCAATGGAAGTGGACGTTCGTAGCAACACGGGGTGTCCTGGAGAAAAGGGTAAAAGTAGGAGTGGCAATGAGGTCTGCAACTCTGACAATCCAAAAGCCAGTGTTTAAGAAGGTTCGGTCAACTTGGTCACTGAGTCATAGTCTTAGGGTCAGGTCAATGGTCGCTGCCAAAGAGAGAGAGAAAAGAAACACTCAGCGTGCACTCTAACCTAGATCAGAATGGTTACCAATTTATCTAATCTGGAATCCTCCCACTGTACCTCAAATTCTCCTCCAAACCTGAAAGAAGAATTAGTCGGGGTCACCCGAGGAGTAAACTAACTCATCAGTGGGAATCGGGATCCAACTATCACCGCATGATAACGTGACGGAATCCGTTCACGCTATCACACTCCAGAAGGTATGCGCATATCTGGCAAGTTTCAGTTCTTTTGAAACTCCCGATGTGATTTCTGCCCCATGCTCTTATGACCTTGACTTTGGCCAACATATCATAAGTTACATGTCAAGTTCTACCCGTCATTCTCCAGGTTAATTTGAATCCACCCGTACATACCCTTGACTTTGGCCAACATGGCAGTACGACTGTTCCAAACCAACGCATCTATCTATGCTGCATATGAATACCCAATAGCTACCAATCACTGTGCCTTGACTTTGGCCAACATACACAGCTTGAATACTATTGACCACCCATATGAAACGACGGAGGGCTACGAATGCTTTCTGGCGAAAACCTTTAATGTAATGAACTTGATATCGTTGAAGGAACGGATAGCTTTTAAAAATATAGTGACGAAAACCTTCGCTAAAGAGGTCACTCCCGGTGAAGGGATCTCGGCTCTTTCCCCGTAGAATGGGGTGCAGGATATTCCAACTGAATACCACAGTGCAAAGCAAAAGTAATCGGCTATAGTGAAGTCATTGCCCTGACGCAAACCTTTTGTCCAAGGGGTCACTCCCGGTGAAGGGATCTCGGCCCTTGCCTCGTCGACTGAGGAGCAGGATATTCTAAATGAATACCGCGATGCAAAACAAAAGTGAACGTCCTTGCAATAACAGCTTTTTGAAAAGTTTTCCAACAACATCAGATTAGGTTTGTTTTTAACTTGCATTGATCCGAATCAATGCAGTCCCATCAATTGATCACACCAAAAAGAACGAAAATATACTGATGTACGTATATGCCATCCGCATTCGCCACTGGGTCCCGTCATTACCCGTTAGGTTAGCTAACTAACGACAGAGCGGGGACTGGACTAGCGCGGATGTAAAACATATACAACATCTACTAATATATATACCAATATATTATATTCGCTCAAGGCGTGAATAAAATGGAACATCACAGATATGTACAGCATCACAGAAACAATACAGATATCTGGGATCCCCGGGTTTCACAGAGCCGCTGAAACCCGACGTTCCCCTGGTCGTGTGGATAGCCTGTGCAATGAAATCCTAGACCCCTACGGGCGCGGCAAGTTACCCGCCAAAACCTGAAGCGAGGCAGCCCCCTTCAGCACCGTGAATGGACCACCCAGCACTTCACGGAATCCGGTAACTTGGGCACCCCTCCTGGGTCAACCTGTACCCCCTACGAGTGCGGCGAATAGCCCGCCAATCCTAGAGTGAAGCCCCCTCCGTCTCAATGCCATGAGATGCGGGCTTGTTGCCCTCCAGAACCCGGCTATCCGTGCACCCCTCCGCGGGGCAATCCTAGTACAGAAAGTAAAATATACATACAACGGGTACATCGACCGCAACCTGGCCGTGCCCCAAAAGAATAATACAAACAGGCAGTGACGGCAGTCCACATGTCGGACGCTCGCCCCGCAATATCAAATGTACATAATACAACCACAACTGTACTAGCATTGCATCCAGGCTATCCCCCACGACCGATCCGCAACATCACAGCAAAAACAGAACATCAACGTGAAAGTCACGTTCGCAAATCCGTCTAACCGGGCTATAGCAGTTAGACCGGATTTACCGATCAAGTGACATTCACGGTCGCAGATATAATGTAAATACTGTGAAATAATGTGTTTAAAATTTTCCGATTGACCAAAAATTAACAAGTGGGCCCCAAAGCAATACTGTAGCACTCACAGAAATTCTGGGCCCAAAATTATTTTTCCAAAACCCCTATTTTGATTCCAGAAAGAAACTGAAGAAACATGATAACATGATCTCGCTAAAGTGCGGCGGAACAGCGGCCCAATGGGGGTTTTGGCCGCGGTTCCGCGCTCTGACAGATGAATCACTTTATCGTATTTTTGCAGAATTCTTATATCAGTTGGTAGATCACTTTTCTGTAACCTGAAAAAATTTTGGACACCAAAAAATCTTAACAGAAAACTGATGTGAACTAAAATTGGGTTTTTGGAATTTTGGTCGATCGGAACTGAAAAACACATTAAACGAAGCTAGACTATGTTAATGGCGAGGCTCTGATACCACTGTAAGTGCACGGCGGGGCCCCGGCCGTCAATCCGACGGCCAAATGCGGAAGCGGTGATAAACTTTAAATTTTACATGAACTGGCAAACCGCCGCGCACTAATACCCGGATCGAACCATTAATTAGTCCTAGCTATCTACAAGAAGGGGAAGAGAGATATACCGACAGATCCGAGTCCTCCGGTCTTCTCGTCGTCGTCCCGATCTCCTGCGGAATGTCCCGTCTCCTCCTCGTCGCCGGAAGTGCACCACATCGCCTACTTCTTTTACGGGCTCCCACCTCAATGCCGAGGCAACTCGGGCACGAAGCCGGCTACTCGACGTGCCCAAGATTTGCTGTAGAATATAATGTGGATTACATGTCTCATTTGGGGTTGTGGAATTGCCATTTGGTGGAGGAATGAAGCAAGAACAAATGTGAAGGAGCTTGGGGTATTTTGGAGCATGATATGAACCAAAAATAACCCACCCAAGATTTTTGGACAGCCCACTTGTGAAGTGGCCGGCCATGCTAGAGAGGGGAGGGGAAGAATGAGATGGTTGCCAAAAATGAGAGAGTCATTCTCATATCAAAACAAGAGAGAGAGAGAGGAAAGTCTATCATGCAAAAGGGAATGATCACAAGGTAAACTCAACACTCAACACCACCATCATCACCTCACAAAGTCCAACCATCATGAACCATGATGACTCAAAAGGTCATGCCATCATGAAGAAATCAAGTCAAAGGATGGTGCACATCATGAAAGCCATCATGATGCAACAAGATGCAAAGAACCCCCTTCACTAATGCCTATTTGCAACAATGCAAATAAACCCTCCTCCACCAACCTTCGGCCAATGAACGGAACAATGGAAATCGGCCGAAACGGAAAGCAAACTGGCAACTCCAGAAAACTGGTCCCGTAATAAATTACAGGAAAAACCCAATACTGTGCATACACACCCGCATTTGTATTTCGACTGAAATACAAATGCAATGAGACAAAATCTACACTGTACTATACTAGGATCCGGCTTATACCAAAGCCGGCTAGTAATATCCGTTCGATCCTGATCCGTGCAATACCGCACGTATCTGATCGAACCCTGCCATATAACCATACGGCCTGTAGTACAAACTGTCCGATCCTGATCTGTGCAATACCGCACGTATCTGATCGGACCTTGCCATATCTCCATACGGCCTCTACAACTTTTCGCCCGAAAGCTGAGTAACTAAATGTGGGGGACTCTAAAGACTCGTCAACACCTTGGTTGTGGATTTAACCACCAGCACGTCAGAGGTATAAGCCAATACGTAACGGGCTACCAGGTACTGACTAAAAGGGATGTCTGTGAGCGAACTCAGCCTGACACCCTACTGAGCCTGTCAGTGACAATATCCGTACAGTCCGGTCCGTTCGTCTATGAGCATCGCATGGCGGGCCTAGGGGGTTGGTAAAAGTCAGACCCCCAAAAGCGGTACAAGTCGTGTCGGAGTGTAGCCCAGAACACCCTGAGATACTACTGGAATACCTACCAGTAAATCTCCTTGCCTCGGCCGAGGGCTTCGTGTAATGGATCTCCTAGACACAGCACGACCTCACCCCCAATACCGGGAGAGACGAACCCCTGAAGATACGCTCACTGCCTCCATGTGGCTCGGGACTGTACCCAACTAAAACCTGTTTGCACGACTCCTTTGAGCCGTGGTAGGGTAGTAATCAAAGTACAGTGGGAACTCACACGAGACAAATGACGATCCCCAGGTCGATGAACTAACCTGCACACATGTCACCAGGGAACTGCCATCTGACGTCTGGTATATGACTAACTAGCATGTTCCCGGCGAGTCCTGTCCGGTGTACTCATAACCCAATGAGCACCTGTATACATCTTAGGTGATCCAACTGACACCAGTGGCTTGTGAGACCGGCCACCGCCCCTCGTCGGGGTCTCGACTGTATACACTAGTCTACTATGGAGAATCGATGCCCTGTCTCGAAACTCTCACGACTAGGGACCTTTTAAGGATATGCTTATAGACCCCCAGCTCCCACTTATATGATCGCCCTCATACTGCTGGTGGTCAAGCAAGAATCCTAGGGGCTCTATCAACGTGTAATAGCGACGTGTCAGGTCACTTAAAGCAGTACACGATGATAAAGGTAAACCAGATAGTATACTATCATCTCGAGTAAGACTGTCCTACCGGGATAGGTCCTCCATCAATCATTGCAATCACGTACCTGTGACCTAATAATTGACTCTGAGGGCACTATCTCCAACACACGCTGAGTGTTTCTTTTCTCTCTCTCTTTGGCAGCGACCATTGACCCGACCCTAGACTATGACTCAGTGACCAAGTTGACCGAACCTTCTTAACACTGACTTTTGGATTGTCAGAGTTGCAGATCTCATTGCCACTCCTACTTTTACCCTTTTCTCCAGGACACCCCGTATTACTACGAACGTCCACTTCCATTGGACAAAACCATCGTATGGTTATATACGAACTCGAAAGGATTTATTCGAGGATGGTTTCTGGTTTTGGAGAAAATGAATAGGACTATTCAGTTGTCTTTTCATTTTACCTTCTCTCAGGTTGCGAGTACTCCTTAGTTTAGGAGATAGTACACCTATTACGCAAATTGGATAAGTCTTCTTCCAAACCATAGGCAGGTGCCGACCGGTAGGGAATGAAGAAAACTAATTAGCCTAAATGGTGTACAGAAGGTATTAAGTTAAGAGAAAGCAAGGGATTAGTAAGAGGGCAAAGTAAATTGCGACTGCTATTCACGACCAAACCAAGTATTTCTTCGCCAATCCTAAATCACCTTTGTATTTCTCCAGGACACTCCGTATCACTACGAAGATTCCAAGTTTATTGGATAATCCATCGTATGGTTATATACGAACTCGAAAGGAACTTGTTCCAGTTCGGGGATGGATCCTGGTTCAGGAGAAATAGGAATTAAGTTCATTCGGTTGTCTTTTATCTTCACCTTCTCTCGCATTGCGAGTGCTCCTAGAATTAGGACAGTACACCCATTATGCTTATTGGATAGTCTTCTTCCAAACCATAGGCTGGTGCCGAACGGTAGGGAAGGAAGAAAACCATTTGGCCTAAAGGGGTGTGCAGAAGGTAATGACTAAAGACATATAAAGGGATTTGGAGAGGTGGCAAAGAATTATACGGTTACAGTTGTGAATCTGGATAATGGAAGAGGCATTATTAGGAATACCAGGATACCCCATCGAAACATTTCAATGTTTCAGTTTCACTGTGTACTGTTAAAGGAAAACTGATTTCCCATTTAGACACTTACTCCAGGGTATGTATTTACCAGGTATAATTCTCACATCTGTATGGTTTTACAGATGATGAGTGGGAGTAAGTTATTGGGAATTAGGTGACCATCCTCATTATATCGGGATTCGTTGTAATCGGTGATATTTGAGGAAGTCACCTGGGTTGTTTGCCGGTCGGCAAATATTTGGTTTTGAATATCCGTTGTTATGCACCAATTTCAAATTGATATATCTGTACGTCTATTGTTATAGAGTGAGATATACCTTTTTGAAATTATGTCTATGACATTTACCTATATCAGTGGATGGTTAGGTAAGGAGCATTGAACAGCGGTGTAATTCTTCTTAACCAAAAGTACAGTTTTCGACCTACGACACACAGTGAATGAGCTGTAAGACTCAGCGGACTTATACAGAGTTTTGTGTATAGTCCAGTGTCCATTAGGACAGAGGGGTTGGTCCTCGTACTATATTCTGTTTACTTATGACTTCTCTAGTTCTTAGACATGTGTTTCGTAGAAACACAAGGTCAAAGTTTTGAGAAGTTATAGGTATAAGAATAGAGTAGAGAACCAGGTATTGCAAGTATCGGGATTCTTCAAAGTGATCGAAGATGTAGATACTTGTATATGGTATTCCATTGATAGTAATGGTTAAGAGAACTTGCTTCTCTTTCAGGTTACTCATAATTGGAAGTATTCCTAAGTTGAGTAACGCTGATCGGCCTCCTTCCATATAGTTGACATGCACTGGAGACAGCTGCATGATTTGAATCTGGTTCAATTAAATCAGTGCCTCTGTTTCTATATTGGATATAGAACAGTTCATATCTTAACGATGTTAAGATACAGGGAGTTGTCCGGCTTATACTTAAAACCAGACACTGGACAACTCAAGGCACGTTTCTGTAATGGCTGTTTGTGGGTTGACCCGGGCTATGACGAGGGTTGACTTTCTACCATCTGGAAGATCAATAGTGATATTGTTCTTAACTCGCCACAGTTTTAATTAAAAATGGATTTTTTCATAAAACAGTAGTGGGAGTATGGTAGAACTGGAAGTGATTCCAGAACCGCAAACGATTACTGAAGATTTGATAAGAACTTAAAGATTCAATCTGGTTTGACATTCCATTAGCCACTCCGCAGATAAAGTGGGTAACCTCAGGCACTCGAGAGGTACTTCGGTATGCTCAAGGACGGTGGCAGGGAGGTTCTTGTTTACCCAGGCTTGCCATTGCTGTTGTTTCAGGCTGTGAGACCCGGCAGGAGGATGAGTATAGCGTCGTTCTAAACTAGCTTTAGAAGTGTACGTCTATATGACTCTGCCAGAGGGTTGTCGTAGTCAGTGGGAGCAGCAGAAGCATTGGTGGACATCAGGCTTATGTCTATTTATAGACTAAAGCAGATACAGCGGAGATAGATCATCTATTTCTGATATGACAGTCATAGGTTTGACTTCATCGGAAAAGGGGATGGATCTGTTAAGAAGGTAGTAGGGTGTGATGTCCTGGTAGTTGGATGACATACACAGAGTAGGAAGCGATATTCCTATACTACGATCGGTTATACTTTGGTCGTCACACAGTGGTTTCTCCACACAGGACTTGGATATTATATCAGACATTCTGGTTACTAGATCTACGGTTTTAGATCTAGATTTGGGTGGTTTCCCAATCTGGGTACTTAGACAGCATTCTATGAGTATTTAGAATGGATGACTCCTGGCATGATAGTATGCCTGCAGGTGATGGAGTCACCCTCTCTAAAGGTGTCTTACAGACTAAAGGGGAGAGGGATACGCATGATTGGCAGATCACTTGCTTAGGCAATTGAGTCATTCATGAGATGTCAAGTACCACACCAGATGTTGTTCTTGCAGTAGGTGCAATAAGTTGATATTGATCCAATCCTGGAGAAACGGTCGGAAGCAACTTGAGAACATAAGTGGATGTTCTAGGAAATTGATAACGGCAGCCTCCTTTAGGAGACGGTTATCATTCCAGGCTTCCAAGGTGACCTGGATGGCAGAGTGGCTGTCAGAGTTATAGTTTTCCCTCTGTCGAGGGGCAGTATTTTGGACAGGTGGTCCCGGTAGATACTGAGGGAAGGCATGGCGCAGGACACTGATTAAGTTCAGTTGACGATACAGTCTAAGAAGTTTGGATTTGGAGTTCATTTTTGAGCTAGGTCCCATCAGACATCCAGACATTCTAAGACAGGTATTGCTCATTTCGGGAGATGGTTTTCTCCGCGAACTTGAGACATAGAGAGACATAGAAAGAAACACCAGAGCGGATCCACTCACTGAGGCTATTCCTCGAATGCAATAGTTTTACAAACGAGCTTTGTGAGACTGATTAGTAGAGGAGTTGGGTGTTCGGTATCACACGGGCTGTGAGTATGCGACATCGCAATAATTAGCCTTGAGTGCAAGTGGGAGATTGTTGGATATTGTGCCCTCAGAGTCGATTATTGGATCACAGGCACGTGATTGCAATGATTGAGGAGGACCAATGCCGGCAGGACAGTCTTACTCGAGATGATAATATGCTATCTGGTTTATCTTTTTCATCGTGTACTGCTTTAGGTGACCTTACGAGTCGCTATTACACGTTGATAGAGCCCCTAGGATTCTTGCTTGACTACCAGCAGTATGAGGGCTATCATATAAGTGAGAGCTGGAGTCTATAAGTACATCCTTAAAAGGTCCCTAGTCGTGGGAGTTTCGAGACAGGGCATCGATTCTCCAGAGTAGACTAGTGTATACAGTCGAGACCCCGACGAGGGGCGGTGGCCGGTCTCACAAGCCACTGGTGTCAGTTGGTTCACCTAAGATGTATACAGGTGCTCATTGGGTTATGAGTACACCGGACAGGACTCGCCGGGAACCTGCTAGTTGGGATTATACCAGACGTCAGAGAGGAGTTCCCTAGTGACATATGTACATGTTAGTTCATCGACCTGAGATCATCATTTGTCTCGTCTGAGTTCCCACTGTGCTTTGATTACTACCCTACCACGGCTCAAAGGAGTCGTGCAAACAGGTTTTAGTTGGGTACAGTCCCGAGCCACATGGAGGCAGTGAGCGGATCTGCAGGGGTTCGTTGTTGGAGATAGTGCCCTCAGAGTCAATTATTAGGTCACAGGTACGTGATTGTAATGATTGAGGGAGGACCTATCCCGGTAGGACAGTCTTACTCGAGATGATAGTATGCTATCTGGTTTACCTTTATCATCGTGTACTGTTTTAAGTGACATGACACGTCGCTATTACACGTTGATAGAGCCCCTAGGATTCTTGCTTGACCACCAGCAGTATGAGGGCGATCATATAAGTGGGAGCTGGGGGTCTACAAGTTTATCCTTAAAAGGTCCCTGGTCGTGGGAGTTTCGAGACTGGGCATCGATACTCCATTAGTAGACTAGTGTATACAGTCGAGACCCCGACGAGGGGCGGTGGCCGGTCTCACAAGCCACCGGTGTCAGTTGGATCACCTAAGATGTATACAGGTGCTCATTGGGTTATGAGTACACCGGACAGGACTCGCCGGGAACATGCTAGTTGGTCATATACCAGACGTCAGATGGCAGTTCCCTGGTGACATGTGTGCAGGTTAGTTCATCGACCTGGGGATCGTCATTTGTCTCGTGTGAGTTCCCACTGTACTTTGATTACTACCCTACCACGGCTCAAAGGAGTCGTGCAAACAGGTTTTAGTTGGGTACAGTCCCGAGCCACATGGAGGCAGTGAGCGTATCTTCAGGGGTTCGTCTCTCCCGGTATTGGGGGTGAGGTCGTGCTGTGTCTAGGAGAGCCATTACACAAAGTCCTTGGCCAAGGCAAGGAGATTTACTGGTAGGTATTCCAGTAGTATCTTAGGGTGTTCTGGGCTACACTCCGACACGACTTGTACCGCTTTTGGGGGTCTGACTTTTACCAACCCCCTAGGCCCGCCATGCGATGCTCATAGACGAACGGACCGGACTGCACGGATATTGTCACTGACAGGCTCAGTAGGGTGTCAGGATGAGTTCGCTCATCGACGTCCCTTTTAGTCAATAGCTGGTGGCCCGTTACGTATTGGCTTATACCTCTGACGTGCTAGTGGTTAAATCCACAGCCATAGTATTGACGAGTCTTTAGAGTCCACCACACTTTCAGTTACTCAAGTTTCGGGCGAAACGCTGTAGAGGCCGTATGGAGATATGGCAGGGTCCGATCAAATACATGCGGTATTGCACGGATCAGGATCGGACAGTTTTGTACTAGTGGCCGTATAGTTATATGGCAGGGTTCGATCAGATACGTGCGGTATTGCACGGATCAGGATCGAACGGTTTTTTACTAGCCGGCTTTGGTTTAAGCCGGTACTAGTTTAGTACAGTGTAGATTTTGTCTCATTGCATTTGTATCCGAACGGAATACAGATGCGGGTGTGTATGCACAGTATCGGGGTTTTCCTGTAATTTATTACGGGACCAGTTTTCTGGAGTTGCCAGTTTGCATTCCGTTCCGGCCGGTTTTCCTTTGTTCTTTCCCGGCCGGACTTTTCCGATGGAGGGGGTTATTTGCAGTTTTGCAAATAACACTTTGTGGAGGGTTTTATTGTATATATATTGATTATGATAGCTTTCATTTCTTTTGCTCCATACTTTGGATTTGAGTGACATGAAAGGGTATGGTTTGAAAAAGGGTGAAGCATGGTTGTATGTTTCTTTGTCCCTTGGATGTGGTCACCTCTTCTTCACTCCTACACTCACCTCCCTTAAGGCTTCATATTCTTTCCTTCTACATTTCTAAGTTGATAAGTTTTTCCATGGTTGAGTGAGAAGAAGAAAAGAGAAGGAGAGAGCTTCATCTTTGAGAGTGATTCATTTGGTGTATATCATTCTTCATCTCATTCCATTGCTAGAAAATTGAAAGCACCAATTTTCTATACACCATTCCTCCATCTATGGCAACCAACCCCAAAGTGAGACATACACTCTACACTATATTCCTACAGCAAATCTTGGACGCGTCGATTCGCCAGCTTCGCGCCCGAGTTGCCTCGGTATTGAGGTGGGAGCCCGTAAAAGCTACAGGCGATGTGGTGCCCCTTTCCGACGAGGAGGAGACGGACGGAGATCCCGCGAAGAGATCGGAGTGGAGATGAAGACCGGAGGACTTGGATCGTCGGTATACATCTCTTCCCTTTCTTATTAGTTGCGTAGACTTGTTAATGGTTACGATCCGGAGTTTAGTGCGCGGTGGTGCCGGTTTGCAAAGTCCGCAAAATTTAAGTTTATCACCGTTTCCGCATTCCGGCGTCGGATTGACGGCCGGGGCGCCGCCGTGCACTTACAGTGGTATCAGAGCCTCCCCATTAACATAGTCTAGCTGTAACATTGTGAAAATCGTTTTGGTGAAATTTCGGAAAATCGGCAAAATAAGGGGGTTTTCTGTAAAAAGTCAAAATACAAATATCTTTATTTTAAAATTAAATATAAATATTCTAATTATGTAATTGTTAGTATTTGGTGTTTATTGAGCCACTGGTGAGATTTCAAAATTTCTGAAAAATTTTCCGAAATTAATTATTTTAATATTATTTTAAGCCGTCACTAATACATTTAATTCAGGAAAATTACAAACTGGAATGAGTTCAAACAAATTTTGTGCATCATTATATATTAAGAAAAATTTTATCATATGGTTTTTGAATTGAAATAGGGTTGTTATCCGGTGATAGAAAATATCGAAGAAAAAGGCTTTTTTTTCGGTGAAATTAGTGCAAACGGAGTGCGGTATAACTTTTATCTTTTCCCAAACAAAACCACACTATATTTTACTCCCTCACACTATT
The DNA here is from genome assembly GCA_030015575.1 of Agapanthus africanus. NCBI lineage: Eukaryota > Viridiplantae > Streptophyta > Magnoliopsida > Asparagales > Amaryllidaceae > Agapanthus > Agapanthus africanus. Next base: position 164,890,112 of record JASDDO010000001.1, read on the forward strand.
TTTGGCTGATCTTGGCATCCCCTCTCACTTCATTCTTCAAGTGCCTTCTAGAAATTTGTTTTTTGAAAAGAAAAGAAAAGGAAAATGCATAAAGGTTGAAAAGACATAAAGATGATGATATTTGGAGGAAGTTTCTACATGATTCATGACTCATTTCTTTCTCTCCTCTTCCTCTTGTGGCCGGCCATGATGCCCATGGCAGCCCCCCCCCCCCAATTTCCCACCTCATTTTATTACACAAAATCATTAAAAATCCACAAAAATTCAATAAAAGTGCACAAAATCCTATTTATTCTCTACCCTTTATTCCTTTCTCATTTTTACATGGATTTTGGAGATGGGAAGCATGCATTTTGGAGGCTCATTTTCATGTTGGATTTCATAATTTTGGAGGTATAAATTTTCTTCTTTTGTTTTATTTTTATTAGATGTTTCATTAAGCTTAATTAGATTTAATATGTTAATTCTATTTACTACTTTTAAAAATTCAAGTGAGGGGTTGTAAAATTAAGTTGGGGTTTTATTATATCATTAGGTTTATAATAACTAGATTAGCACTTTTACAAATGGAAAATAATGCATAGTTGATATATTGCAAATTGTGATCCAAATTTCTTAAATTAAACCATTTTTTAGCAAACTAGATTTCTATATATTTTATATAGTGGTGAGATAAATTCCAATGAATGTTTGTAACAATAGATTGTTGTTTAAATGAGGATATTGACATGTTAAAGGAATGGAAAAACTTAGTTTAGTTACTAGTATTATTGATAATTGATAAATTTTGATAAAAATTGCTATTTTTGCTAACTAGTTTTTGGAAATTATTAAATAAATGAGATTTAAAATATAAATTAAGGTTTCATTATATCATTATCATTGTAAATTGTAGTTTGATATATTAATTCATACAAAATCAAGTGTTGTTGTGGAATTGTGGAATTTTGCTTGTAAGTTGTGGAAAATTGATAAAATTGCAAACTAGAAATTTATTCGTAATATAAATTAGTGTAATAAAAATATGATAATGGTTTCTGTAACTTAGTTATGTTATTTAATGAATATTATGACCATTAATTTCATTAAACGTCAAGTTTTGAAGTAAAATGGTGAATTGATATTTTCAAGGTTTTCGGAATTGGATGATTTGATCGATTATAGGATTCCGATGATTTGAACCAAGTTTAATATTATAAGTAATGGGTTTTGAAACTACGGGTTGTTTATTGGTTTCTACCTCGATCAGTCGGCGTTTGTACACCGATATCGAGCGGTATTTGGTGCTTTTGCGTGGACGAGACATAGGTTTTAACCTATGCTTGTTCCTTGTATCGTTTGACTTTTGTATGTGATTCGGTTTACGATGTTATTTATATGTTTGCGTTTAGGTACCCTTCAAGTGGACTACGGGCGATGAAGAGGAGGATCGCGACACCGTCGTCGGCAGACATGGACCAGGTGAGTAGATGCATATCTACGGGGGAAAGTCGGGTGGATGGCGTTTAGCACCCCCGCAACGTAGAATAGGTGTAGTACTTATTGACATTAGGAGACCAGACGCGACCCTAGTAGGACCCTAGTATTGACCCTAGGCTGGACTAGACAGATTTAGGAAGACCATATCGGAGAATGAATACCTTGGAAGAGGTTCGTAGGTTTCAGATAGAACACACCGACGCACACACTGAAACTCGACATGGGGTGCGTGTATGTGGATATATGTAGAACTAGGTATAGGTATATACATACATGTACAACACGTATAGGTACTTCATTGATGTGATATGATATCCGAGATATGATGAAACAGTATAACTGGCTTGATGCCGTGATTCTTGACTATACAGTCGTATTGAGTGTTAGCGGATCATTAGAGAATGAGATAATGGACAGGATTATATAAGTTATAAGGAGTGGTGGTGATATTGATGTACATGGGACGCTAGAATAGTACCCGGACTGTAACTTGTGACTGATCGCTATATGATATATGTATAACTTGATTACGACATTATATTGGTGTGACCTGATGTCGATATCATATACGTATAACTTAATCACAATAAGATACATTTGACATTATACGAATGAGGGGACACCCAGGAGATACTTGACCGTACCCCGATATTGGGATGCCGTACGAGGGATCTTACCGTACGAGGTTTAGATTTGGTGATTGATCCGCACTCTTGATTCGAGGAAGCCGTACTACGTACGTGATGTTATTGAGGCGGAATCGCCGACTATTGGAGATAATGATTCAGACCTTAGGTAGATTCTAGTTTCCTACTGACTAGTCTCTTAGGTTTAGTTCCTTAGGATGTTAGATGGATACTGGTTTAGGTTCGACTCACACAGTGGTAGTTGTACTCGTATCTCGCAGAGGAGTGGATAATGCACACCTGCATTTACATTCATACTATAACCATCATGGTGCATGCTCTTTTATATGTTGCTATAATCAATATAAACTTTACCGGTTAGGACACCAGCACCATTACCGATGATGCGCATATTCCACACACACTTATTTACCGGCTCACACACATCATCATCGGTAATTGCTATGTCACGTACACTTTAGATCATATTATATTTTGTTGATAGAATCAGTTAACAACTAAACCGATATAATATTGTGATTACTCTCTGATGTTAGTATAGACATGATATTCATAACTTAGACATTCCTGCATTCATATTTTCATGTTATCGCACAGTATTATAAGCATATGCCGACATTTATCATATACTACTCATGATTTTGAGATTTGGATTTCTGTGAGATTTCTGGATTTTTGGGGAAAACCGCAAGAATATATATAAAAACTTCTCTCTCTCTTCTCTTCTCTTTTTAAAATAAGATGCGGTTTTCTCGTGATGTATGTGTCGTCCACCATGAGTATTTCATGTTTTCTGATGGATTTCGAGACCCGATTCGAGGAGTGGATGAACCGTCTCGGGTACATGGTGGGCCCGGTATGGTACCCCGGGGCAAGAAGATCGAGTTGTAGACGATGAGCCTGGCAGGGGAAGGCTACCTACCGGTGATGTCTGGCGCGGCGGATATCCGGAGGATACCGACCGTTGTCGTGGGATTTGATGATATGGGCCGATCCGGACTGACGGAGCCCGACATATTGAGACTTGAGATTACATGTGTTGTGTCGATGCTTGACACGGATTTCTATGGATTTCATTGTTGAGATTTCAGATGCTTATACACACTTTACTATGATAATAGCTAAAGAGTTCTTATTCATGTATATCTGGATTTCAGGATTTGTTACTTTACATTCATGGTGCATGCATTTCATTTCATATGACATAGTATTATATTAAGCACTGACACGAACACGGATTATCTGCACCTACACGTAGTATTACCCTGCTATTACTAGTTGTTTGGGATATAGTAGTGTATTATTATGACCTAGGATAGCGTCGTGCATTCGATTTCTTTTCGTAGATGTCTTCTACTCACGAGTTGGCAACTCACCCCCGTTGTGCCAAATTCTTTTCAGGTGCGATGTACAGGTTTCCCTTGGCAGTTGCCGGCACATCATTTTCATTTCGGGTGATTTGCACGGTAGGTTGGTTCATTTGTATCTGAACAGCCGTTGTATTTTTATTATTTCATTTGTATCTAGAAAGCTCCATCAACCATATTTGTATTACTTGATAAGTTTATTGGACCAGTTGCTTATTTCGACCTTAGAGTCGCGCATGTGTTATTCTGATCTGGTGGTTTTTGTTTTCTTTTGAGATTTGAGCCTCGCCCTTTGGCGTTGTATATTTTTGTGATTGTAGTGGTTGTCTCCGCCTGTTGGCGTTGAGCTAGCACCCGTTTGGGGATGCTTTTTATTGTTTATTCATATTTTACTTGTTGTACCCGTTTAGGGGCCAGTTTTGCAGAGGAGACTCTGCCGAAATTTTTGGTAAAATTTGCTGATGTTTTTATACTTGTTTTATTTTCTTTTCTTCTTTTCTTCTTTTATGGTTTAGATTTCTGGGCTTCGGCTTACTTAGGTCACGTGGCGCCTCTAGACGCTTCGTAATCTAAGTGCCGGTCACGTTCCGTACTTTCGGGTCGTGACAAAATTGGTATCAGAGCGCTAGGTTTAACCCTGTATAAGTCTAGGTGACCCTTGGTTGATGGAGTAGGCGATTTAGGTAGAGTAACGTACCGTGGGTATGGTCCGCGGCATACTTACGATACGCTACTCTGCTTAAGGAGCCTTAGGATGTACATTTGCTTGCACCGTATTTCATTCGTTCCTTGATCTATCTTCGTCGATGTCGGAGGGTGGTTCTGTTACCACGAGCGCACGGGCAGAGGAAGCTGCGGCTCGAATGCGATAACCATTAGAGTATTGGTTATTCTTGAGGATTGAAGCATTGCTTAGCGTGCGGACGAAGGGTATTCACATGCCGTCCGGATGAAGTTAAAGGGGTTCGAACGATGATCAGAAAACCATTTTCCTAAGTTTAAAGTATTCGGAAGAACATGCAGGTATTTCGATGGACCCTCTAGAAGAATGAAACCCTAACTCGACATAATGACCACGAGAACGCCCTTGAACCTTAGGGTTTACGGCAGTTCCGCTGTGCCATTAGTGAGGCTTGGGTTTGCCCTTCTACAGCTGGATCATCGACGCTGGGGCATGTACCGGATATTTTTAAACTGTACTTGAGTTTTGAGCTCTCGGGGAATTATGGAATTTTGATGGATCGATCGAAAAGTTTAATGTAGTCCGGATATCAAGTGAAGGGATCGACTATGTGGAGGCTCTAGACACGAGTATTGCCGTTGGTAGCGCAGTTAGCACACCTATGAAAGAACGAGTTTGAAGCAGTCGACATCAGAGGAAAGAGGCGCACATTGACGATAGTGGTTACGATTGTGATTTAGTGATTTGAATTTTCTATTTTCGTTGATTGGATTTTTGTATTTTGAGGACTTTGTTCTACGATTGGTATTTCCTGTGTGTACCTTCATTCTATTTGTGTTTCATATATCAGTTGTATTGATGTTGTTGAGTACACACCCAGTACACTTGATTTGGTTTTACATATTTTGAGATTTTGAGTTGATTTCGTGTATAGGGGTAACACATGATTTTGACATATGTTTGACCTAGTTTTCGTGCATTTTTGTACTGTGATTTCGATTTTGATGTTCGATGTATGTTTTCGTGCATCATGTGCACCTGATTAGGATTCTTGCGCAGACTTGGCGCACTTAATGCGATTTTGTGCACACCAGATGCACTAAATCGGGGTTTTGTGCAGATTAGATGCACCTGATGTTGAGTCGTGCACACCCGTTGCACTTGACAGATGTTTTTGGTGCACACCTGTTGCACTTAGTTCTGTTTTGTGGGTATTCATGGTTTCTGCATTTGGTTTCGATTTCAGTACGTACCGGACGCACATGACATTTTATTGATGTGATTGGAATTGATTTCAGTTTGAGCAGTATATTTTCATAATGATTATTATTTGATTTAGTAACCAGGCGGGACGTGTATGTTAAATAAAAGATATATATAGCTATTTTTTTTTAAAAATAAACGTCCGCTACTTATGCCGTGACACGTGCATCACATGGCAATTTTCAAAAAGGGGGTTTGCATATTTCCTTATCCGGATATTTGTACGGTTTCACTATGATGCACACTATATATAAGTTATAGATTGATGTATATTATAATGGTTTTCATATTGGGTTATGATATTTTATTCTCGCCATAACTCCGATGATTGCATTATGCTTGACGGAGTTGATTTTTGTTATGTATTGATGATTTCGGAGCCCCGACGATTTGAGTATTTTGATAAATGTTTTAGTATTTGGAGGGGGAGTTTTAATTTAAATTCGGGGACCGAATTTCTTTAAGGGGGGAAGATTGTAACATTGTGAAAATCGTTTTGGTGAAATTTCGGAAAATCGGCAAAATAAGGGGGTTTTCTGTAAAAAGTCAAAATACAAATATCTTTATTTTAAAATTAAATATAAATATTCTAATTATGTAATTGTTAGTATTTGGTGTTTATTGAGCCACTGGTGAGATTTCAAAATTTCTGAAAAATTTTCCGAAATTAATTATTTTAATATTATTTTAAGCCGTCACTAATACATTTAATTCAGGAAAATTACAAACTGGAATGAGTTCAAACAAATTTTGTGCATCATTATATATTAAGAAAAATTTTATCATATGGTTTTTGAATTGAAATAGGGTTGTTATCCGGTGATAGAAAATATCGAAGAAAAAGGCTTTTTTTCGGTGAAATTAGTGCAAACGGAGTGCGGTATAACTTTTATCTTTTCCCAAACAAAACCACACTATATTTTACTCCCTCACACTATTTTTGGCTGATCTTGGCATCCCCTCTCACTTCATTCTTCAAGTGCCTTCTAGAAATTTGTTTTTTGAAAAGAAAAGAAAAGGAAAATGCATAAAGGTTGAAAAGACATAAAGATGATGATATTTGGAGGAAGTTTCTACATGATTCATGACTCATTTCTTTCTCTCCTCTTCCTCTTGTGGCCGGCCATGATGCCCATGGCAGCCCCCCCCCCCCAATTTCCCACCTCATTTTATTACACAAAATCATTAAAAATCCACAAAAATTCAATAAAAGTGCACAAAATCCTATTTATTCTCTACCCTTTATTCCTTTCTCATTTTTACATGGATTTTGGAGATGGGAAGCATGCATTTTGGAGGCTCATTTTCATGTTGGATTTCATAATTTTGGAGGTATAAATTTTCTTCTTTTGTTTTATTTTTATTAGATGTTTCATTAAGCTTAATTAGATTTAATATGTTAATTCTATTTACTACTTTTAAAAATTCAAGTGAGGGGTTGTAAAATTAAGTTGGGGTTTTATTATATCATTAGGTTTATAATAACTAGATTAGCACTTTTACAAATGGAAAATAATGCATAGTTGATATATTGCAAATTGTGATCCAAATTTCTTAAATTAAACCATTTTTTAGCAAACTAGATTTCTATATATTTTATATAGTGGTGAGATAAATTCCAATGAATGTTTGTAACAATAGATTGTTGTTTAAATGAGGATATTGACATGTTAAAGGAATGGAAAAACTTAGTTTAGTTACTAGTATTATTGATAATTGATAAATTTTGATAAAAATTGCTATTTTTGCTAACTAGTTTTTGGAAATTATTAAATAAATGAGATTTAAAATATAAATTAAGGTTTCATTATATCATTATCATTGTAAATTGTAGTTTGATATATTAATTCATACAAAATCAAGTGTTGTTGTGGAATTGTGGAATTTTGCTTGTAAGTTGTGGAAAATTGATAAAATTGCAAACTAGAAATTTATTCGTAATATAAATTAGTGTAATAAAAATATGATAATGGTTTCTGTAACTTAGTTATGTTATTTAATGAATATTATGACCATTAATTTCATTAAACGTCAAGTTTTGAAGTAAAATGGTGAATTGATATTTTCAAGGTTTTCGGAATTGGATGATTTGATCGATTATAGGATTCCGATGATTTGAACCAAGTTTAATATTATAAGTAATGGGTTTTGAAACTACGGGTTGTTTATTGGTTTCTACCTCGATCAGTCGGCGTTTGTACACCGATATCGAGCGGTATTTGGTGCTTTTGCGTGGACGAGACATAGGTTTTAACCTATGCTTGTTCCTTGTATCGTTTGACTTTTGTATGTGATTCGGTTTACGATGTTATTTATATGTTTGCGTTTAGGTACCCTTCAAGTGGACTACGGGCGATGAAGAGGAGGATCGCGACACCGTCGTCGGCAGACATGGACCAGGTGAGTAGATGCATATCTACGGGGGAAAGTCGGGTGGATGGCGTTTAGCACCCCCGCAACGTAGAATAGGTGTAGTACTTATTGACATTAGGAGACCAGACGCGACCCTAGTAGGACCCTAGTATTGACCCTAGGCTGGACTAGACAGATTTAGGAAGACCATATCGGAGAATGAATACCTTGGAAGAGGTTCGTAGGTTTCAGATAGAACACACCGACGCACACACTGAAACTCGACATGGGGTGCGTGTATGTGGATATATGTAGAACTAGGTATAGGTATATACATACATGTACAACACGTATAGGTACTTCATTGATGTGATATGATATCCGAGATATGATGAAACAGTATAACTGGCTTGATGCCGTGATTCTTGACTATACAGTCGTATTGAGTGTTAGCGGATCATTAGAGAATGAGATAATGGACAGGATTATATAAGTTATAAGGAGTGGTGGTGATATTGATGTACATGGGACGCTAGAATAGTACCCGGACTGTAACTTGTGACTGATCGCTATATGATATATGTATAACTTGATTACGACATTATATTGGTGTGACCTGATGTCGATATCATATACGTATAACTTAATCACAATAAGATACATTTGACATTATACGAATGAGGGGACACCCAGGAGATACTTGACCGTACCCCGATATTGGGATGCCGTACGAGGGATCTTACCGTACGAGGTTTAGATTTGGTGATTGATCCGCACTCTTGATTCGAGGAAGCCGTACTACGTACGTGATGTTATTGAGGCGGAATCGCCGACTATTGGAGATAATGATTCAGACCTTAGGTAGATTCTAGTTTCCTACTGACTAGTCTCTTAGGTTTAGTTCCTTAGGATGTTAGATGGATACTGGTTTAGGTTCGACTCACACAGTGGTAGTTGTACTCGTATCTCGCAGAGGAGTGGATAATGCACACCTGCATTTACATTCATACTATAACCATCATGGTGCATGCTCTTTTATATGTTGCTATAATCAATATAAACTTTACCGGTTAGGACACCAGCACCATTACCGATGATGCGCATATTCCACACACACTTATTTACCGGCTCACACACATCATCATCGGTAATTGCTATGTCACGTACACTTTAGATCATATTATATTTTGTTGATAGAATCAGTTAACAACTAAACCGATATAATATTGTGATTACTCTCTGATGTTAGTATAGACATGATATTCATAACTTAGACATTCCTGCATTCATATTTTCATGTTATCGCACAGTATTATGAGCATATGCCGACATTTATCATATACTACTCATGATTTTGAGATTTGGATTTCTGTGAGATTTCTGGATTTTTGGGGAAAACCGCAAGAATATATATAAAAACTTCTCTCTCTCTTCTCTTCTCTTTTTAAAATAAGATGCGGTTTTCTCGTGATGTATGTGTCGTCCACCATGAGTATTTCATGTTTTCTGATGGATTTCGAGACCCGATTCGAGGAGTGGATGAACCGTCTCGGGTACATGGTGGGCCCGGTATGGTACCCCGGGGCAAGAAGATCGAGTTGTAGACGATGAGCCTGGCAGGGGAAGGCTACCTACCGGTGATGTCTGGCGCGGCGGATATCCGGAGGATACCGACCGTTGTCGTGGGATTTGATGATATGGGCCGATCCGGACTGACGGAGCCCGACATATTGAGACTTGAGATTACATGTGTTGTGTCGATGCTTGACACGGATTTCTATGGATTTCATTGTTGAGATTTCAGATGCTTATACACACTTTACTATGATAATAGCTAAAGAGTTCTTATTCATGTATATCTGGATTTCAGGATTTGTTACTTTACATTCATGGTGCATGCATTTCATTTCATATGACATAGTATTATATTAAGCACTGACACGAACACGGATTATCTGCACCTACACGTAGTATTACCCTGCTATTACTAGTTGTTTGGGATATAGTAGTGTATTATTATGACCTAGGATAGCGTCGTGCATTCGATTTCTTTTCGTAGATGTCTTCTACTCACGAGTTGGCAACTCACCCCCGTTGTGCCAAATTCTTTTCAGGTGCGATGTACAGGTTTCCCTTGGCAGTTGCCGGCACATCATTTTCATTTCGGGTGATTTGCACGGTAGGTTGGTTCATTTGTATCTGAACAGCCGTTGTATTTTTATTATTTCATTTGTATCTAGAAAGCTCCATCAACCATATTTGTATTACTTGATAAGTTTATTGGACCAGTTGCTTATTTCGACCTTAGAGTCGCGCATGTGTTATTCTGATCTGGTGGTTTTTGTTTTCTTTTGAGATTTGAGCCTCGCCCTTTGGCGTTGTATATTTTTGTGATTGTAGTGGTTGTCTCCGCCTGTTGGCGTTGAGCTAGCACCCGTTTGGGGATGCTTTTTATTGTTTATTCATATTTTACTTGTTGTACCCGTTTAGGGGCCAGTTTTGCAGAGGAGACTCTGCCGAAATTTTTGGTAAAATTTGCTGATGTTTTTATACTTGTTTTATTTTCTTTTCTTCTTTTTCTTCTTTTATGGTTTAGATTTCTGGGCTTCGGCTTACTTAGGTCACGTGGCGCCTCTAGACGCTTCGTAATCTAAGTGCCGGTCACGTTCCGTACTTTCGGGTCGTGACACTAGCTTTGTGTAATGTGTTTGCATTTCCGATCGATCAAAAAGTTCCAAAACTGCATTTTAGTTCGCATCAGTTTCTGTTGAAAATTTTTGGTCTCGAAAAATTTTTCAGGTTGTAAAATATTGATGTACTGGAAAATCTAAGAGTTCTGTAAAAACTTGACGAAGTAACTCCACAGTTGGAGCGCGGAACCGCCGCGAAAACCCCATTTGTGCGGCTCTTCCGCCGCGCACTATTCACATCACTTCACCATTTTTTTACAGAGGCCTTCTGGGCTTAAAATATGGGCTTTGGAATATTAAAGTTGGGCCAATTGTTTCTGTGAGTGCTACAGTTTTCTTTGGGGCCCACTTGTTAATTGTTTGATCAATCGGAAATTTTTTAAACACATTTTTTACAGTATTTACAATATATCTGCGACCGTGAATGTCACTCGATCGGTAAATCCGGTCTAACTGCTATAGCCCGGTTAAACGGATTTGCGAACGTGATTTTCACGTTGATGTTCTTTGTATTTGCTGTGATGTTGCGGATCGGTCGGTGGGGATAGCCTGGATGCAATGCTAGTACTGTGTTGTCGTATTATGTACATTTGATATTGCGGGGCGAGCGTCCGACATGTGGACTGCCGTCACTGCCTGATTGTATTATTCTTTTGGGGCACGACCTGGTTGCGGTCGATGTACCCGTTGTATGTATATTTTACTTTCTGTACTAGGATTGCCCCGCGGAGGGGTGCACGGATAGCCGGGTTCTGGAGGGCAACAAGCCCGCATCTCATGGCATTGAGACGGAGGGGGCTTCGCTCTAGGATTGGCGGGCTATTCGCCGCACTCGTAGGGGGTACAGGTTGACCCAGGAGGGGTGCCCAAGTTGCCGGATTCCGTGAAGTGCTGGGTGGTCCATTCACGGCGCTGAAGGGGGCTGCCTCGCTTCAGGTTTTGGCGGGTGACTTGCCGCGCCCGTAGGGGTCTAGGTTTTCATTGCACAGGCTATCCACACGACGAGGGGAACGTCGGGTTTCAGCGGCTCTGTGAAACCCGGGGATCCCAGATATCTGTATTGTTTCTGTGATGCTGTACATTTCTGTGATGTTGCATTTTTTTCACGCCTTGAGCGAAATACTATATATTGGTATATATATATTAGTAGATGTTGTATATGTTTTACATCCGCGCTAGTCCAGTCCCCGCTCTGTCGTTAGTTAGCTAACCTAACGGGTAATGACGGGACCCAGTGGCGAATGCGGATGGCATATACGTACGTCAGTATATTTTCGTTCTTTGTGGTGTGATCAATTGATGGGACTGCATTGATTCGGATCAATGCAAGTTAAAAACAAACCTAATCTGATGTTGTTGGAACACTTTTCAAAAAGCTGTTATTGCAAGGACGTTTACTTTTGTTTTGCATCGTGGTATTCATTGGAATATCCTGCTCCTCAGTCGACGAGGCAAGGGCCGAGATCCCTTCACCGGGAGTGACCCCTTGGACAAAAAGTTTGCGTCAGGGCATTAACTTCACTATAGCCGATCACTTTTGCTTTGCATCGTGGTATTCATTTGGAATATCCTGCACCCCATTCTACGGGGAAAGAGCCGAGATCCCTTCACCGGGAGTGACCTCTTTAGTAAAGGTTTTCGTCACTATATTTTTTTAAAAGCTATCCGTTCCTTCAACGATATCAAGTTCATTACGTTAAAGGTTTTCGCCAGAAACCATTCGTAGCCCTCCGTCGTTTCAGACGGGTAGCACGTAGTATTCATGCTATGTTTGTTGACCTTCGTCAAGGCATAGTGTATGGTAGCTGCTTGTTACCTTTCTGCTGCATAGATAGATGCGTTGGTTTGGGACAGTCGTACAGCCTTGTTGACCTTCGTCAAGGGCTTGTACGGGTGGATTCAAATTAACCAGGATAATGACGGGTAGAACTTGACATGTGACTTATGATTTGTTGACCTTCGCCAAGGTCATAAGAGCATGGGGCAGAAATCACATCGGGAGTTTCAAAAGAACTGAAACTTGCCAGATATGCGCATACCTTCTGGAGTGTGATAGCGTGAGCGGATTCCGTCACGTTGTCATGCGATGAGAGTTGGATCCCGATTCCCACTGATGAGTTAGTTTACTCCTCGGGTAACCCCGACTAATTCTTCTTTCAGGTTTGGAGGAGAATTTGAGGTACAGTGGGAGGATTCCAGATTAGATAAATTGGTAACCATTCTGATCTAGGTTAGAGTGCACGCTGAGTGTTTCTTTTCTCTCTCTCTCTGGCAGCGACCATTTGACCCGACCCTAAGACTTTGACTCAGTGACCAAGTTGACCGAACCTTCTTAAACACTGGCTTTTGGATTGTCAGAGTTGCAGACCTCATTGCCACTCCTACTTTTACCCTTTTCTCCAGGACACCCCGTATTACTGCGAACGTCCACTTCCATTGGACAAAACCATCGTATGGTTAGATACGAACTCGAAGGAATTCGAGGATGGTTTCCAGTTCTGGAGAAAACGAATAGGATTATTCAGTTGTCTTTTCTTTTCACCTTCTCTCAGGTTGCGAGTACTCCTTGGTTTAGGAGTAGTACACCTATTACGCAAATTGGATAGTCTTCTTCCAAACCATAGGCTGGTGCCGACCGGTAGGGAATGAAGAAAACCAGTTAGCCTAAACGGTGTACAGAAGGTATTAAGTTCAGACAAAACAAGGGATTAGTAAGAGGGCAAAGTAAATTGCGACTGATATTCACGACCAAACCAAATATTTCGTTACCACTCCCACATCACCTTTGTATTTCTCCAGGACACTCCGTATCACTACGAAGATCCACAGTTTATTTGGATACTCCATCGTATGGTTATATACGAACTCGAATGGAACTTGTTCCAGTTCGGGGATGGATTCTGGTTCAGGAGAAATAGGAATAAGGTTTATTCGGTTGTCTTTTATCTTCACCCTCTCTCATTGCGAGTGTTCCTAGGATTGGGACAGTACACCCATTATGCTTATTGGATAGTCTTCTTCCAAACCATAGGCTGGTGCCGAACGGTAGGGAAGGAAGAAAACCATTTGGCATAAAGGGGTGTGCAGAAGGTAATGACTAAAGACATATGAAGGGATGTGGAGAGATGGCAATGAATTATACGGTTGTAGTTGTGAATCTGGATAATGGAAGAGGCATTACTATGAATACCGGGATACCCCACGAAACATTTCAATGTTTCAGTTTCACTGTGTAATGTTAAAGGAAAACTGATTTCCCGATTAGATACTTACTCCAGGGTATGTATTTACCAGGTACGATTCTCACATCTGTATGGTTTTATAGATGATGAGTGGGAGTAAGTTATTGGGAATTGGGTGATTATCCTCATTATATCGGGATTCGTTGTAATCGGTGATATTTGAGGAAATCACCTGGGCTGTTTGCCGGTCGGCAAATATTTGGTTTTGAATATTCGCTGTTATGCACCAATTTCAAATTGATATATCTGTACGTCTATTTTCATAGAGTGAGATATACCTTTCTGAAATTATGTCTACGACATTTACCTATATCAGTGGATGGTTAGGTAAGGAGCATTAAACAGCGGTGTAATTCTTCTTAACCATAAGTACAGTTTTCGACCTACGACACACAGTGAATGAGTTATCAGACTCAAGGGACTTATACAAAGTATTGTATGTTGTCCAGGGTCCATCGGGACAAAGGGGTAGGTCCTCGTACTATATTCGGTTTACTTATGACTCCTCTATTTTTTAGACAGGTGTTTCGTGGAAACACAGGGTCCGAATTTGGAGAAGTTATATGTATTTGAATAGAGTAGAGAACCAAGTGTAGCAAGTATCGGGATTCTTCAAGGTGATCGAAGATGTAGATACTTGTGTATGGTATTCAGTTGATAAAGAGATCTTGTTTCTCTTTTAGGTTACTCATAATTGGAAGTATTCCTAAGTTGAGTAACGTTGATCGGCCTCCTTCCATTTAGTTAACATGCGCTGGGGACAGCTGCATGATTTGAATCTGGTTCAATTAAATCAGTGCCTCTGTTTCTATATTGGATATAGAACAGTTCATATCTTAACGATGTTAAGGTACGGGGAGTTGTCCGGTTTATGATTAAAACCAGACACTGGACAACTCAAGGCACGTTTCTGTAATGGCTGTTTGTGGGTTGACCCAGGCTATGACGAGGGTTGATTTTCTACCATCTGGATGAACAATAGCGATATTGTTCTAGACTCGCCACAGTTTTATTAAAAATGGACTTTTTCAGAAAACAGTAGTGGGAGTATGGTAGAACTGGAAGTGATTCCAGAGCCACAAACGATTACTGAAGATTTGATAAGGAACCTAAAGATTCAATCTGAATTGACATTCCATTGGCCACTCCGCAGATAAGGTGGGTAACTTCAGGCACCCGAGAGGTACTACGGTACCCTCAAGGACGGTGACAGGGAAGTTCTTGTTTACCCACAATTGCCATTGCTGTTGTTCCAGGTTACGAGACCCGGCGGGAGGATGAGTATAGCGTTGTTCTAAACCAGTTTTAGAAGTGTACGTCTATATGACTCTGCCAGAGGGTTGTCGTAGTCAGTGGGAGCAGCGGAAGCATTGGTGGACGGTTGCTTATGTCTATTTGTAGACTAGAGCAGATGTAGCGGAGATAGATCATCTATTTCTGACATGACAGTCATGGGTTTGACTTCATCAGAATAGGGGATGGATCTGTTGAGAAGGTAGTAGGGTGTGATATCCTGGTATTTGGATGATATACACAGAGTAGGAAAAGAAACTCCTACACTACGATCGGTTATACTTTGGTCGTCACACAGTTGTTTCTCCACAAAGGAAATGGATTTTATATCCGACATGCTGGTTACTAGATCTATGGTTTTAGATCTAGATTTGGGTGGTTTCCCAATCAGGGTACTTGACAGCATTCTAAGAGTATTTAGGATGGACGACTCCTGGCACGGTAGTGTACCTGCAGGTAATGGAGTCACCCTCTCCAAAGGTGTCTTACAGACTAAAGGGGAGAGGGACGGGCATGATTGGCAGATCACTTGCTCAGGCAATTGAGTCAATCGTGAGATGTCAAGTACCACACCAGATGTTGTTCTTGCACTAGATGCAATAAGTTGACATTAATCCAATCCTGGAGAAACAAACGGAAGCAGTTTTAGAACATAAGTGGATGTTCTAGCGATATGATAACGACAGCCTCATTCAGGAGACAGTTATCATTCCAGGCTTCCAAGGTGACATGGACGACAAGGAGGTTGTCAGAGTTATAGTTTTCCTTCTGATGAGGGGCAGTATTTTGGACAGGTGGTCCAAGGCAATACTGAGGGAGGCATGGCGCGCAGGATACTGATTAAGTTCAGTTGACGATACAGTCTAAGAAGTTTGGATTTGGAGTTCATTTATGAGCTATGTCCCATCAGACATCCAGACACATTCTAAGACAGGTATTGCTCATTTCGGGAGATGGGTTTCTCCGCGAACTTGAGATATAGAGAGACATAGAAAGAAACAACTAAGCGGATCCACTCACTGAGGCTATTCCTCGAACGCAATAGTTCCGCAAACGAGCTTTGTGAGACTGACTAGTAGAGGAGTTGGATGTTCGGTATCACACGGGCTGTGAGTATGCGACATCGCAATAATTAGCCTTGAGTGCAAGTGGGAGATTGTTGGAGATAGTGCCCTCAGAGTCAATTATTAGGTCACAGGTACGTGATTGTAATGATTGAGGGAGGACCTATCCCGGTAGGACAGTCTTACTCGAGATGATAGTATGCTATCTGGTTTACCTTTATCATCGTGTACTGTTTTAAGTGACATGACACGTCGCTATTACACGTTGATAGAGCCCCTAGGATTCTTGCTTGACCACCAGCAGTATGAGGGCGATCATATAAGTGGGAGCTGGGGGTCTACAAGTTTATCCTTAAAAGGTCCCTGGTCGTGGGAGTTTCGAGACTGGGCATCGATACTCCATTAGTAGACTAGTGTATACAGTCGAGACCCCGACGAGGGGCGGTGGCCGGTCTCACAAGCCACCGGTGTCAGTTGGATCACCTAAGATGTATACAGGTGCTCATTGGGTTATGAGTACACCGGACAGGACTCGCCGGGAACATGCTAGTTGGTCATATACCAGACGTCAGATGGCAGTTCCCTGGTGACATGTGTGCAGGTTAGTTCATCGACCTGGGGATCGTCATTTGTCTCGTGTGAGTTCCCACTGTACTTTGATTACTACCCTACCACGGCTCAAAGGAGTCGTGCAAACAGGTTTTAGTTGGGTACAGTCCCGAGCCACATGGAGGCAGTGAGCGTATCTTCAGGGGTTCGTCTCTCCCGGTATTGGGGGTGAGGTCGTGCTGTGTCTAGGAGAGCCATTACACAAAGTCCTTGGCCAAGGCAAGGAGATTTACTGGTAGGTATTCCAGTAGTATCTTAGGGTGTTCTGGGCTACACTCCGACACGACTTGTACCGCTTTTGGGGGTCTGACTTTTACCAACCCCCTAGGCCCGCCATGCGATGCTCATAGACGAACGGACCGGACTGCACGGATATTGTCACTGACAGGCTCAGTAGGGTGTCAGGATGAGTTCGCTCATCGACGTCCCTTTTAGTCAATAGCTGGTGGCCCGTTACGTATTGGCTTATACCTCTGACATGCTAGTGGTTAAATCCACAGCCATAGTATTGACGAGTCTTTAGAGTCCACCACACTTTCAGTTACTCAAGTTTCGGGCGAAACGCTGTAGAGGCCGTATGGAGATATGGCAGGGTCCGATCAAATACATGCGGTATTGCACGGATCAGGATCGGACAGTTTTGTACTAGTGGCCGTATAGTTATATGGCAGGGTTCGATCAGATACGTGCGGTATTGCACGGATCAGGATCGAACGGTTTTTTACTAGCCGGCTTTGGTTTAAGCCGGTACTAGTTTAGTACAGTGTAGATTTTGTCTCATTGCATTTGTATCCGAACGGAATACAGATGCGGGTGTGTATGCACAGTATCGGGGTTTTCCTGTAATTTATTACGGGACCAGTTTTCTGGAGTTGCCAGTTTGCATTCCGTTCCGGCCGGTTTTCCTTTGTTCTTTCCCGGCCGGACTTTTCCGATGGAGGGGGTTATTTGCAGTTTTGCAAATAACACTTTGTGGAGGGTTTTATTGTATATATATTGATTATGATAGCTTTCATTTCTTTTGCTCCATACTTTGGATTTGAGTGACATGAAAGGGTATGGTTTGAAAAAGGGTGAAGCATGGTTGTATGTTTCTTTGTCCCTTGGATGTGGTCACCTCTTCTTCACTCCTACACTCACCTCCCTTAAGGCTTCATATTCTTTCCTTCTACATTTCTAAGTTGATAAGTTTTTCCATGGTTGAGTGAGAAGAAGAAAAGAGAAGGAGAGAGCTTCATCTTTGAGAGTGATTCATTTGGTGTATATCATTCTTCATCTCATTCCATTGCTAGAAAATTGAAAGCACCAATTTTCTATACACCATTCCTCCATCTATGGCAACCAACCCCAAAGTGAGACATACACTCTACACTATATTCCTACAGCAAATCTTGGACGCGTCGATTCGCCAGCTTCGCGCCCGAGTTGCCTCGGTATTGAGGTGGGAGCCCGTAAAAGCTACAGGCGATGTGGTGCCCCTTTCCGACGAGGAGGAGACGGACGGAGATCCCGCGAAGAGATCGGAGTGGAGATGAAGACCGGAGGACTTGGATCGTCAGTATACATCTCTTCCCTTTCTTATTAGTTGCGTAGACTTGTTAATGGTTACGATCCGGAGTTTAGTGCGCGGTGGTGCCGGTTTGCAAAGTCCGCAAAATTTAAGTTTATCACCGTTTCCGCATTCCGGCGTCGGATTGACGGCCGGGGCGCCGCCGTGCACTTACATTCGTCTCTCCCGGTATTGGGGGTGAGGTCGCGCTGTGTCTAGGAGAGCCAGAACATGAAAAGTCCTTGCCCAAGGCAGGAGATTTGCTGGTAGGTATTCCAGTAGTATCTCAGGGTGTTCTGGGCTTCACTCCGACACGACTTGTACCGCTATTGGGGGTCTGACTTTTACCAACCCCCTAGGCCCGCCTTGCGATGCTCATAGACGAACGGACCGGACTGTACGGATATTGTCACTGACAGGCTCAGTAGGGTGTCAGGATGAGTTCGCTCATCGACGTCCCTTTTGGTCAATACCTGGTAGCCCGTCACGTATTGGCTTATACCTCTGACATGCTAGTGGTTAAATCCACAGCCATAGTATTGACGAGTCTTTAGAGTCCACCACACACAGTTACTCAAGTTTCGGGCGAAACGCTGTAGAGGCCGTATGGAGATATGGAAGGGTTCGATCAGATACGTGCGGTATTGCACGGATCGTGATCGGACGGATTTTACTAGCCGGCTTTGGCTTAAGCCGGATCCTAGTATTAGATAGTGTAGTTTTGTCTCTTTGCATTTGTGTTCAGTGGGAATACAAATGCGGGCATGTATTTGCAATAGTGGGGTTTTCCTGTAATTTATTACGGGATCGATTTTCTGAAGTTGCCAGTTTGCATTCCGTTCCGGCCGGTTTTCCTTTGTTCCTTCACGGCCGGACTTTATCGTTGGAGGGGGTTATTTACACATTTGCAAATAACATTTGTGGAGGGGTTTTCTTGCTTAAGTGAAGCATCATGAGTGCTCTTATCATCATGAGATTCCATTATGGTCTTTTCTTTTGCTTTTCATGTGATGGTTTGTGAATGAATGTG
This sequence comes from Agapanthus africanus, assembly GCA_030015575.1. Classification (NCBI taxonomy): domain Eukaryota; kingdom Viridiplantae; phylum Streptophyta; class Magnoliopsida; order Asparagales; family Amaryllidaceae; genus Agapanthus; species Agapanthus africanus. The sequence continues at coordinate 164,909,379 of JASDDO010000001.1, forward strand.
TGTAGGAATTGGTGTGACCTTTTTCTCACACATACATTCCCTTTTCTTCTTTTTTGAAAAAGCTTTTTCTTATGGTGATAATGATTCATCTCTTTTCCACCCACCACATTGAGAGAGGGGCCGGCCATTCCTTGAGTGAGCATAGGAGAGTTTTCATTTTAGAGGGGTGGCATTATTCTTCATCTTATTCCTCTTGCTAGAAAATTGAAAGAACCAATTTTCTTTAATCTCTTCCTCCATCCTCCATGGCAATTTCATATACCCCAAAAGAGACAATGATTCTACACTATTCTACAGCACATCTTGGACGCGTCGGCTAGCCAACTTCGCGCCCGAGTTGCCTCGGTCAAGAGGTGGGAGCCCGTAAAAGATTCCGGCTACGTAGTGCCCTTTCCGACGAGGAGGTGATGGACGGAGTTTCCGCGGGAGATCGGAGTGGAGACAAAGACCGAAGGACACGGATCGCTTGGTATTGCTTCTCTACTCTTTTCTAGTTTGCTAGTAGCTAGGTTAATGGCCCGATCCGGGTGAAAAGTGCGCGGTGGTGCCGGTTCAATAGTTTTTAATGTTTTTGTTTCCGCGTTTCCGGCGTCGGATCGACGGCCGGGGCGCCGCCGCGGACTTACAGTGATGATGGGAGATGGTTGTTGAGTGTTGGACTTTGTTTATAATGATTTCTTTTCATGATCAAAAAGGATTCCCTCTTGCATTATTGTAAGGCTCTCCCCCATTCAATCACTCTCCCCTTATCATTTTTCCATGGCCGGCCATAATAGGAAGGGGCTGTCTAAATTTTGGGCATGGGTTTTGGTCTCATTTGCATGTCAAAATTCCCTTGTTCAACACAAAAGTCCATTGTTCATTTCCTCCACCAAAAACCATGGCAACTTCAACCCCATTGAGACAATAGAGATCCACACTATCCTACAGCAAATCTTGGGCACGTCGACTCACCAACTTCGTGCCCGAGTTGCCTCAGACCAGAGGCGGGAGCCCGCAAAAGAAGCCGGCGATGTGGTGCCCTTCCGGCAAGGAGGCGACGACCGGAGATTCCGTGGGAGATCGGGACGACGACGAGAAGACCGGAGGACACAGATCACTCGGTATATCTCTCTAACCCCTCTCTAGATTGCTAGGACTAGATTAATGGCCCGATCCGGGTTTATAGTGCGCGGTGGTGCCGGTTTGAAAAGTTAAAGTAAATCATCGCTTCCGCATTCCGGCATCGGATTGACGGCCGGGGCGCCGCCGTGCACTTACAGTGGTATCAGAGCCTCGCCATTAACCTAGTCTATCTTTGTCTAATGTGTTTACACTTTCAATCGAACAAAATTCCAAAAACCCGCGTTTTCTTTGCATCAGTTTTCTGTCGAAATTTTTTTAGCTCGAAAATTTTTTCAGTATGTTGCAGAATGATGTGCAGGAACTTTTTAGCTTACTGTAAAAATTCGACACCATGATTCAATAGGAAGACCGCGGAACCGCGGCCAAAACCCCTTTCTGGCCGCGGTTCCACGGCGGTTCTGTGTTATCATTGTGCCAATTTTTTCCAGTGGGCTTTTGGGTTGGAAATAGGGGTTTTGGAATATTATTTTTGGGCCCAGAATTTCTTTAACTGCTACAGTAATGCTTGGGGCCCACTTGGTAAAATTTGATCGATCGGATATTTTAAACATGTTAGTTCACAGTTTTTACATTATATCTGCGACCGTGAATGTCACTTGATCGGTAAATCCTGTCTAACTGCTATAGCCCGGTTAGACGGATTTGCGAACGTGACCTTCACGTTAATGTTCTGTGTATTGCTGTGATGTTGTGGATCGGTCGGTGGGGATAGCCTGGTTGCAGTGGTAGTACAGTTTTGTTGTATTATGTACATTTGATATTGCGGGGCGAGCGTCCGATATGTGGACTGCCGTCACTGCCTGTTGTATATTATTCTTTTGGGGCACGACCAGGTTGCGGTCGATGTACCCGTTGTATGTATATTTTACTTTCTGTACTAGGATTACCCCAAGGTGGGGTGGATGGGTAGCCGGGTTCTAGAGGGCAACGAGCCCGCGTCTCATGGCATTGAGACGGAGGGGGCTTCACTCTAGAATTGGCGGGCTATTCGCCGCACTCGTAGGGGGTACAGGTTGACCCAGGAGGGGTGCCCAAGTTACCGGATTCCGTGAAGTGCTGGGTGGTCCATTCACGTTGCTGAAGGGGGCTGCCTCGCTTCAGGTTTTGGCGGGTAACTTGCCGCGCCCGTAGGGGTCTACGATTTTCATTACACAGGCTATCCACACGACCAGGGGAACGTCGAGTTTCAGTAGCGGCTCTGTGAAACCCGAGGATCCCAGATATCTGTATTGTTCTGTGATGCTGTACATTTCTGTAATGTTGCATTTTATCACGCCTTGAGCGAAATATTATATATTGATATATATACTAGTAGATGTTGTATATGTTTTGCATCCGCGCTAGTCCATTCCCCGCTCTGCCGTTAGTTAGCTAACCTAACAGGTAATGACGGGACCCAGTGGCGAATGCGGATGGTATATACGTACGTCATTATTTTCGTTCTTTATTGGTGTGATCAATTGATGGGACTGCGTTGATTCGGATCAATGCAAGTTAAAAACAAACCTAATATGATGTTGTTGGAACATTTTTCAAAAAGCTGTTATTGCAAGGACGTTCACTTTTGTTTTGCACAGTGGTATTCAGTTGGAATATCCTGCTCCTCAGTCGACGAGGGAAGGGCCGAGATCCCTTCACCGGGAGTGACCCCTTGGACAAAAGTTTGCGTCAGGGCAATAACTTCACTATAGCCGATTGCTTTTGCTTTGCATCATGGTATTCAGTTGGAATATCCTGCACCTCATTCTATGGGGAAAGAGCCGAGATCCCTTCACCGGGAATGACCTCTTTAGCAAAGGTTTTCGTTACTATATTTTTCTAAAAAAAGCTATCCGTTCCTTCAACGATATCAAGTTCATTACGTTAAAGGTTTTTCGCCAGAAACCATTCGTAGCCCTCCGTCATTTCAGGAAGGTAGCACTTAGTATTCATGCTATGTATGTTGGCCTTCGTCAAGGCATAGTGTATGGTAGCTATTTGTTACTTTTCTGCAGCATAGATAGATGCGTTGGTTTGGGACAGTCGTACTACTATTTTGGCCTTCGTCAAGGGTATGTACGGGTGGGTTCAAATTAACCTGGACAAGGACGGGTAGAACTTGACATGTGACTTATGATATGTTGGCCTTCGTCAAGGTCATAAGAGCATGGGGCAAAAATCGCATCGGGAGTTTCTAAAGAAACTGAAACTTGCCAAATATGCGCATACCTTCTGGAGTGTGATGACGTGAGCGGATTCAGTCACGTTATCATGCGATGATAGTTGGATCCCGATTCCCACTGATGAGTTGGTTTACTCCTCGGGTGATCCCGACTAATTCTTCTTTCAGGTTTGGAGGAGAATTTGACGGTACAGTGGGAGGTCTCCAGATTAGATAAATTGGTGACCATTCTGATCTAGGTTAGAGTGCACGCTGAGTGTTTCTTTTCTCTCTCTCTCTTTGGCAGCAACCATTGATCCGACCCTAGACTATGACTCAGTGACCAAATTAACCGAACCTTCTTAAACACTGGCTTTTGGATTGTCAGAGTTGCAAACCACATTGCCACTCCTACTTTTACCCTTTTCTACAGGACACCCCGTACTACTACGAACGTCCACTTCCATTGGACAAAACCATCGTATGGTTATATACGAACTCGAAGGAATTTTTTCGAGGATGGTTTCCGGTTTTGGAGAAAACGGATAGGATTATTCAGTTGTTTTTTCCTTTTACCTTCTCTCAAGTTATGAGTACTCCTTGGTTTAGGAGATAGTACACCTATTACGCAAATTGGATAGTCTTCTTCCAAACCATAGGCAGGTGCTGACCGGTAGGGAATGAAGAAAACCAATTAGCCTAGCGATGGTGTACAGAAGATATTATGTAAAGACAAAGAAAGAGATTAGTAAGAGTGCAAAGTAAATTGCGACTGATATTCATGACCAAACCAAGTATTTCATTACCACTCCCACTTCACCTTTGTATTTCTCCAGGACACTCCGTATCACTACGAAGATCCACAGTTTATTGGATACTCCATCGTATGGTTATAAACGAACTCGAAAGGAACTTGTTCCAGTTCGGGGATGGAATCTGGTTCAGGAGAAATAGGAATAAGGTTTATTCAGTTGTCTTTTATCTTCACCTTGCTCCTAGGGTTAGGACAGTACACCCATTATGCTTATTGGATAGTCTTCTTCCAAACCATAGGCTGGTGCCGAACGGTAGGGAAGGAAGAAAACCATTTGGCCTAAAGGGGTGTACAGAAGGTAATGACTAAAGACATATGAAGGGATTTGGAGAGGTGGCAGAGATTTATACGGTTATAGTTGTGAATCTGGAAGAGGCATTACTAGGAATACCAGGATACCCCTACGAAACATTTCAATGTTTCAGCTTCACTGTGTACTGTTAAAGGAAAACTGATTTCCCGATTAGATACTTACTCCAGGGTATGTATTTACCAGGTATGATTCTCACATCTGTATGGTTTTACAGATGATGAGTGGGAGTAAGTTATTGGGAATTAGGTGATCATCCCCATTATATCGGAATTCGTTGTAATTGGTGATATTTGAGGAAGTCACCTGGGTTGTTTGCCGGACGGCAAATATTTGGTTTTGAATATCCGTTATAATGCACCAATTTCAAATTGATATATCTGTACGTCTATTTTTATAGAGTGAGATATACCTTTTTGAAATTATGTCGATGACATTTACCTATATCAGTTGATGGTTAGGTAAGGAGTATTAAACAGCGGTGTAATTCTTCTTAACCATATGTACAGTTTTCAACCTACGACACACAGGGAGTGAGTTATTAGACTCAAGGGACTTGTACAGAATATTGTATATTGTCTAGTGTCCATTAGGACAGAGGGGATGGTCCTCGTACTATATTCAGTTTACTTATGACTTCTCTAGTTCTTAGACAGGTGTTTCGTAGAAACACAGGGTCCAAGTTTTGAGAAGTTATAGGTATAAGAGTAAAGTAGAGAACCAGTTGTTGCAAGTATCGGGATTCTTCAAGGTGATCGAAGATGTAGATACTTGTGTTTGGTATTCAGTTGATAGTAATGATTAAGAGAACTTGCTTCTCTTTCAGGTTACTCATAATTGGAAGCATTCCAAAGTTGAGTAACGCTGATCGGCCTCCTTCCATTTAGTTGACATGCACTGGAGACAGATGCATGATTTGAATCTGGTTCAATTAAATCAGTGCCTCTGGTTCCATATTGGATATAGAACAGTTCGTATCTTAACGATGTTAAGGTACGGGGAGTTGTCCGGCTTATGCTTAAAACCAGACTCTAGATAACTCAAAGCACGTTTCTATAATGGCTATTTGTGGGTTGACCCAGGCTATGACGAGGGTTGACTTTCTACCATCTGGAAGATCAATAGTGATATTGTTCTAGACTCGCCACAGTTTTAATAAAAATGGATTTTTTTCATAAAACAGTAGTGGGAGTATGGTAGAACTGGAAATGATTCTAGAACCACAAACGATTACTAAAGATTTGATGGGAACCTAAAGATTCAATATGGTTTGACATTCCATTAGCCACTCCGTAGATACGGTGGGTAACCTCAGGCACCCGAGAGGTACTCCAGTAGCCTCAAGGACGGTGACAGGGAGGTTCTTATTTACCCAGACTTGCCATTGCTGTTGTTCCAGACTGCGAGACCCGGCAGGAGGATGAGTGTAGCGTCGTTCTAAACTAGCTTTAGAAGTGTACGTGTATATGACTCTGCCAGAGGGTTGTCGTAGTCAGTGGGAGCAGCGGAAGCATGGTGGACAGGTGGCTTATGTCTATTTATAAACTAAAGCAGATATAGCGGAGATAGATCATCTATTTCTGATGTGATAGTCATAGGTTTGACTTCATCAGAATAGGAGATGGATCTGTTAAGAAGGTAGTAGGGTGTGATGTCCTGGTATTTTGATGACATACACAGAGTAGGAAGTGATATTCCTTTACTACGATCGGTTATACTTTGGTCGTCACACAGTAGTTTCTCCACATGGGACTTGGACATTATATCAGACATACTGGTTACTAGATCTTTGGTTTTAGATCTAGATTTGGGTGGTTTCCCAATTAAGGGTACTTAGACAGCATTCTAAGAGTATTTAGAATGGACGACTCCCGGCACGGTAGTGTACCTGTAGGTGGTGGAGTCACCCTCTCTAAAGGTGTCTTACAGACTAAAGGGGAGAGGGATGTGCATGATTGGCAGATCACTTGTTTAGGCATTTGAGTCAATCATGAGATGTCAAGTACCACGCCAGATATTGTTCTTGCAGTAGATGCAATAAGTTGATATTAATCCTATCCTGGAGAAACGATCGGAAGCAGTTTTAGAACATAAGTGGATGTTCTAGGGATATGATAACGACAGCCTCGTTCAGGAGACAGTTATCATTCCAGGCTTCCAAAGTGACATGGACAACAGGGTGGTCGTCAGAGTTATAGTTTTCCCTCAGACGAGGGGCAGTATTTTGGGCAGGTGATCCAAGCAGATACTGAGGGAGGCATTACGCTGGATACTGATTAAGTTCAGTTGACGATACAGTCTAAGAAGTTTGGATTTGGAGTTCATTTATGAGCTAGGTCCCATCAGACATCCAGACACATTCTAAGACAAGTATTGCTCATTTCGGGAGATGGCATTCTCCGCGAACTTGAGATATAGAGAGATATAGAAAGAAACATCAAAGCGGATCCACTCACTGAGGCTATTCCTCGAACGCAATAGTTTCGCAAACGAGCTTTGTGAGACTGACTAGTAGAGGAGTTGGGTGTTCGGTATCACACGGGCTGTGAGTATGCGACATCGCAATAATTAGCCTTGAGTGCAAGTAGGAGATTGTTGGAGATAGTGCCCTCAGAGTCAATTATTGGATCACAGGCACGTGATTGCAATGATTGAGGGAGGACCTATCCCGGTAAGACAGTCTTACTCAAGATGATAGTATGCTATCAGGTTTACCTTTATCATCGTGTACTGCTTTAGGTGACCTGACAGGTCGCTATTACACGTTGATAGAGCCCCTAGGATTCTTGCTTGACTGCCAGCAGTATGAGGGCGATCATATACATGGGAGCTGGGGTCTATAAGCACATCCTTAAAAGGTCCCTAGTCGCTGGAGTTTCGAGACAGGGCATCGATACTCCAGAGTAGACTAGTGTATACAGTCGAGACCCCGATGAGGGGCGGTGGCCGGTCTCACAAGCCACTGGTGTCAGTTGGTTCACCTAAGATGTGTATAGGTGCTCATTGGGTTATGAGTACACCGGACAGGACTCGCCGGGAACATGCTAGTTGTTCTTATACCTGACGTCAGATAGCAGTTCCCTGGTGACATGTGTACATGTTAGTTCATCGACCTGAGGATCGTCATTTGTCTCGTGTGAGTTCCCACTGTACTTTGATTACTACCCTACCACGCTCAAAGGAGACGTGCAAACAGGTTTTAGTTGGGTACAGTCCCGAGCCACATGGTGGCAGTGAGCGGATCTTCAGGGGTTCGTCTCTCCCGGTATTGGGGGTGAGGTCGCGCTGTGTCTAGGAGAGCCAGTACATGAAAAGTCCTTGGCCAAGGCAGGAGATTTACTGGTAGGTATTCCAGTAGTATCTCAGGGTGTTCTGGGCTACACTCCGACACGACTTGTACCGCTTTTGGGGGTCTGACTTTTACCAACCCCCTAGGCCCGCCATGCGATGCTCATAGACGAACGTACCGGACTGTACGGATATTGTCACTGATAGGCTCAGTAGGGTGTCAGGATGAGTTCTCTCATCGACGACCCTTTTGGTCAATACCTGGTAGCCCGTTACGTATAGGCTAATACCTCTGACGTGCTAGTGGTTAAATCCACAACCAAGGTGTTGACGAGTCTTTAGAGTCCCCCACAGACTAGTTTCTCAAGTTTCGGGCGAAACGCTGTACAGGCCGTATGGAGATATGGCAGGGTTCGATCAGATACGTGCGGTATTGCACAGATCAGGATCGGACGGTTAATACTAGCGGGCTTTGGTTTAAGCCGGATCCTAGTATAGTACAGTGTAGATTTTGTCTCTTTGCATTTGTATTTCGGTCGGAATACAGATGCGGGTGTGTATACACAGTATCGGGGTTTTCCTGTAATTTATTACGGGACCAGTTTTCTGGAGTTGGCAGTTTGCTTTCCGTTTCGGCCATATTTCTTTGTATCTATCATTGGCCGAAGATTGGTGGAGGAGGGCTTATTTGCATTTGTGCAAGTAAACATTTTGGAGGGTTGTTTTTGCAAATTGTTGGATCATCATTGCTTGACTTTCTTTAGTCATCATAGCTTGACTTTGGATGTGATGATGGGAGATGGTTGTTGAGTGTTGGACTTTGTTTATAATGATTTCTTTTCATGATCAAAAAGGATTCCCTCTTGCATTATTGTAAGGCTCTCCCCCATTCACTCACTCTCCCCTCATCATTTTTCCATGGCCGGCCATAATAGGAAGGGGCTGTCCAAATTTTGGGCATGGGTTTTGGTCTCATTTGCATGTCAAAATTCCCTTGTTCAACACAAAAGTCCATTGTTCATTTCTTCCACTAAAAACCATGGCAACTTCAACCCCATTGAGACAATAGAGATCCACACTATCCTACAGCAAATCATGGGCACGTCGACTCGCCAACTTCGTGCCCGAGTTGCCTCGGACCAGAGGCGGGAGCCCGTAAAAGAAGCCGGCGATGTGGTGCCCTTCCGGCAAGGAGGCGACGACCGGAGATTCCGCGGGAGATCGGGACGACGACGAGAAGACCGGAGGACACGGATCACTCGGTATATCTCTCTAACCCCTCTCTAGATTGCTAGGACTAGATTAATGGCTCGATCCGGGTTTATAGTGCGCGGTGGTGCCGGTTTGAAAAGTTAAAGTAAATCATCGCTTTCGCATTTCGGCGTCGGATTGACGGCCGGGGCGCCGCCGTGCACTTACATCTTGTGTGTCTCCCACTGTGCTTTGATTTCCACCCTATCACGGCTCTACTGAGTCATGCAAACAGGTGTTTTTTGGGTACAGTCCCGATTCACATGGAGGCAATGAGCGATAGGAGGGGATTCGTCTCTCCCGGTATTGGGGGTTGATGTTGAGCTATGCTCGACTGGCCATAACTGGAAATCCCTGGCCAGGCTTACAGTGATATACTGGTAAGAGTTATCAGTAATTTCACGATTGTTATGGACCTTACATCGGCATGACTTATCAAGCTACTGGGGTCTGACGTTTACCGCCCCTAGGCGAGATATGCGACATATCAGACGAACAGACCGGACTGTACGGTAAGTGTTACTGGTTGGATTCACAGGAGTGTGAGTGGGCTTGCTCGTTGATCTTCTGATCGCTCAATACCCGGCTGGCCGTTACGTTTAGCAGACCGCTTGTGGCTTGTGGGTGTTTGATATGATCATCACCTACTGCCGGCATATTGACGAGTCTTTAGAGTCCTACACAGAGGTTTCCTGGCTCAAGCGAAACGAAATAGGAGCGCATATGAGATATGTGCGGGACCGAGAATAATGCCAGTATGTGATACTGAATTCTATTCTCGCGATTTGTATCATCGAACGGTTATATAACATATAGCCGGGTTACCGAATCAAATGTTGATTCGATATATTGATACACTTAATATTAGTCGGTTATATGCAGTATGACCGGATCATTAAATCAAGTGTTGATTTAATGATTTAATATATAATTATATATTTGATATATTACTTTACATTAACTAGTATTGGTTCACTTAAGATTGATTTTCTCACTTGATGTGCACAAGTTGTATATGTGATATATTTTTGTGCACTAGTTTGTATCATGTTTGATGAAACATGCAAACTTGGGTGTGTATGCTTTAAACCATGTTTAAGTAAATGGTTAGGGTTTTATATACTTTATTTATTTTGTTTTGTTAAAACAAAAATGGTCTTTTTCTTTCACATTGCTAGAATCTTCATGATACTTCAACCACTTATGACAAAAGTTTATGCCATATTTGTTTTATCCTTAACCTAACCATTTACCTAAACCCTAGTTTATTCTGTACATTAGTTACCTCACCCATGGTTGCTAAATGATAAGCATCACTTAATTTTCTATTATTGATAATTCATTCATTCTTTTCTTTCTTCTTCTTCTTCTTCATGAAGAGAAGAAAACATTGCTAGAAAATTCCAAGTGATGAATCCAAGTGAGAAATCCAATTCCAAAGTGAACCCACTTCCTATTTCTTCATCCTCTACCACTTGCCATGTTGTATAGGGTGTTATCTTCACAAGTTTCATGACCTAATGAAGATGGAGCTTGGGTTTGAGTCACCTCAACGTAGATCATCTTCGGCATCGAAGTCAGCGACCTAGCCCGATCATTTCTCCGACGAAACCATCGCTAGAGTCCGGGATCCCGATAATCGCAGCGAAGGGACGTCGTCATGGAGCTTTGGAGGTGGAGGACCGGATCTACAAAGGTTGTAGTTCCTTTCACTTATTAGTAAAGTTGTTTGCTTGCATTTAGTTTCGCCTATCCTCTAGTTAACGATCTCAATTAGGGTTTCTCGGCACATGAAATTTTTGAATTTGGCATGGTTGATCAGTTGTAGAACCTCATGGGTGTGCCTAGGAACCCTACAGGTGGCCGGCCACTTGGTGGGGTGTGGTGTCGAGGTTGGTCCAGTAGCTCAAATACACAATATGCATCACCCTAGACTTGTTTGCTTGGCTTTATTTGACCTGGGTCAAAATCTGGGAGCAGTTAAGTGTGATTTTAGCTATGTTTTCCGTATTTTGAAATGCTAATTCTTGATGTTTGATTTTGTATTTGGTTGTTGAATGTTTGTACATCAACGACTAGTGGTAATTTGTCGGTTTTGCATACGTGGGCTATAGGTTCTAACCTATAGACGATCCGTGTGCCGTTTTGGTTTCCGGACTTGATGCTAATAGTGATTGCGGTTGTTTATTATTGTAGGTACCCTCATATAGATTCTGAGGTGATGGACTGTGGCTTCAACGACTTCGGCAAGCGAAGACTACGGTGAGTAGATCTATATCTACCGGGGAAGTCGGGTAGATGGCGTATAGCACCCCCGCAAAGTTTTGATGGAAATTGATTTATAGAATATGGTTAAGAAAACCAAGATTTGGAAACTAGGGTTAGAGTTAAATAATAGTTAGTAAAACCATATTAGAAACTAAGGATAGTTAGAAGTGATATAATACGGCTAATATGTGATGACGGGATTTGAGGATGATGTTTGACGATATTGCCGTTTAGGATATATAGGACTAGATAGTTGACGTAGATGTGTCATCCGAACCATACATATTTCTAAACTGAAGAATAGTATGCATCTTTTAAACAGATACCTTGAGGGACGTTACGGAATTTCAAATGATATCTTTTTCTTAAAAACACCGTAACCCCTATTTTCAAAACTACGATTCGCTTCTTTAAAAATCTGATTGTATGGTTCGGGTGTGTATGTTAGATTAGATACTTATACTTATAGTAGAGATAGAATGTTTATGTAAACTCGACTTGATGTGAGATATAAATGCGATGAAAAGAATATAAGACGAATATGATGACCTGATGATATGTTGGTATATGGATGCGAGTCGATCGAGATGATTGATACCTTATCGGTCCCCTGATATGAGATCGTTATGGATGTGACCTGAGACATAGGTATATATTTACATTTACATATATGTTGTGAAACATGTGTGATATGCCGTACGTGACATTAGGTCCGTACCCCCCTCATTGTCGTAAAGGTTTATAGGATCCCTAATATTTTAAATGCCGCTGTACGATGATCTTTTCCGTACGTGATGAGTTTGACTTTATGATTGGTCCGTACCATTGACTAGAGGATGTCGTACGATGGATTATACCGTACGCGATATTGTGAGGCGGAATGCCGATTGATAGATTCACCGACTCGGTCATGTTAGATACGTATACCCGTCACCATTTGCATATGATTTACCTTATGCTGCATTCATATTATTCTCATTGCATTGCTTATACCTGTGCTAGTACACCTGCACCATTATCGATGATGCGTATGTTACACGGACACAGATTTGTAGGCTCACACACTTCATCATCGATAATTGCCATGTCACTACATAGTAGGATTGTTGCATCATGATATGACTCTTCGCATAACATGCCTGCGTATACACCACTTGTACATCCAAATTGGTGCATATATACATTGATACATCCATACTTGTATATCCATTTTGGTGCACATATGACCAACTGTTGCTGAGATTATGATGTCTCCTACCGTGCAGACAGATGACCAACTGTTGCTGAGATTGATAGGATGTCGCTTCCAGAGCTTACGAGCTGAGATCACCGGAGCTTCCAGGCAGAAATGCGATAGATGATAGCTAGTCTACCCCGAGTTGAGAGACGAAGGTGATTCATCAGATTGATGCGCCGACGCAGGCCCAGTTGAGTTGAAGATTTTCAGGGCGGAAAGTCTTACTCAGATCTAGAGATGACCGATCCAGAGATAACCGTCGATGTATCGCCTTTCCTGGAGAATTGAGGCATTGTCTAGCATGCGGATGAAGGGTATTCACATAGTGTATAGGCAAAGCTAAAAAGTTCGGACGAGTGTCAGAAACCCATTTTTCCCAAGTTTAAAGTGTTAGGAGGAACATGCAGGTAATTCTGTGGACCCTCTAGAAGAATGAAACCCTAACTCGACATGAAGACCATTGAACCACTTTTGAACATTAGGGTTTACAGCAGTTTAGCGGTGCCATCAGTGAGGCTTGGGTTTGCCCTTCTACGGCTGGTCCATAGGTACTGTGGTATGTACCAGATATTTTTAGACTGTGCTCAGGTGTTGAACCTTCGGGAAATTTTGGGACCTCGATGACTCGATCGAAAAGTTTAACGCCGTCCGGATACCATGTGATAGGAGACCAGTAAGCTGACCAGGTTCGGATAGCGGACCTCATCCAGATGCGTTGTGAGTTGATCAAGAACGGACGAGTATTGAGTATTCCTCCGATGGTTGGAACGAGTTCCCGATGACGTGTTCGGCTAGAGATCTTCTACAAAGTGATGAAGATACTGAGTTCGTGATTTCGAGTCTGTGTAAGAGACTTCGGATTGACTGTAGCCAAGGACAGTAGCAGTATGCAGAGAGCAAGACGTGACATCGAAGCGGACGATGATAAAGACGAGTGGAGCCAGAAGTTCATGCGCGATACTGACGAGGTGTTGCTACTCCCCGTCAAGATTATAGATCTGATGTGTACAGAGGCGTTGAGATACGGCCAGTTCCCGAGGAGATTGAGAATGCAGATGTCCAGAAAAAAAGAAAGGATTATGTTGAAGGGTCCCGGCAGCACCCCGGCAATCGAAACGCGGCCAAAATGCGGCACAAAAATTTATCAAACCGGCGCTACCACTACCCGAATCCCGGATCGACCTTAAACCCTAAATTAGCAAACTAACTAAGAGTTAGAATCGTTAAACCGAGTTGATCCGTGTCCTTCGGGCTTCATTCCAAGCTCCTAGCGGCTCCTTAATGTGGTTTGGTTGCCGGTCTTCCTTCGTCTCCGATGATCCACCCGAGGGAAACGGCGCAAGCTCCAACCTCGTCGAACGAGGTAACCGACGTTCCAACGTCGCTAGCGATGGAGAGTGGGGTGTACTAGTGTGTCACTATGATTTTCTCTCAACCATGTGCTCCATGGAGCAACTCAAGAAGATGAATGGAGATGATGAAGCTTTTGGCATAAGCAAAGAAAAATGGCTAACTCTTTTTGTGTGAATGAGAGAGTGGAGGCTAGTGTAATGTTTCATATCAAAAACCCAAATGAAATTCACCCCCCCCAATAGTGGTCGGCCCCCCCTCTTTCATCCACACAAAAATGTCATTTGTTTAATTTCATTAAACAAATCAAAACCATGCCATACACCATGCTTTGACCCATGCCTTGACTTAGTCACCTTTTCCACCTCATTTCCTAATCAATTTTCTAAAGGAAAATCAATAGTGAGGTGGCATCTTCTTCTAGAAGCTATTCCGTACAAAATACGGAATACTTCCCAGTACATGTACCGAAATACATATACGCATATTCGTACCAAAATACGAATAGCCGAGAGAGAAAACGAATAGTGAACAATAATACTAGAATACGTATATACAAATACATATATAAATTATTAAATCAAAACCTGATTTAATAAACTGGCTTAATCCTAAGCCGCTGGTATTATCAACCGTCCAATTAAATTCTGCGCGGCAAGTGCACATATTTAATCGGACATCTGTATGTATCAACATACCTCATATACACCATATCGTCTGAACTGTGAAAACCCTCTGTGTGGGACTCTAAAGACTCGTCAATACGCTGGCAGTGGGTTTAACCATAAGTACGTTAGCGGCACTAGCTGTACGTAACGGCTACCCAGGTATTGAACGAAAAGGGAGGCCGACGAGCAAACTCATCCTGAACCCCTACTGAGCCTGTCAGTGACAATATCCGCACAGTCCGGTCTGTTCGTCGAAGAGTATCGCATATCGAGTCTAGGGGGGTGGATAAAGTCAGACCCCCAACAACGCAACATTTAGTGTCGGTATGAAACCCATCACCACCTGAGAAACTATTGATCCTGGATCGATAATTCTCGTCCACCGTGGCCACGGATTTATGGTGATGGCCATCCGTACACAACGCGACATCAACCCCAATACCGGGAGAGACGAATCCCCGACGATCCGATCACTGCCTCCATGTGGCTCGGGACTGTACCCAACTAAAACCTGTTTGCACGACTCCTTTGAGCCGTGGTAGGGTAGTAATCAAAGCACAGTGGGAACTCACACGAGACAAATGATGATCTCAGGTCAACAGACTAACCTGTACACATGTCACCTAGGAACTGCTATCTGACAATAGGTATAATACCAACTAGCAGGTTCCCGGCGAGTCCGTCCAGTGTACTCATAACCCAATGAGCACCTGTATACTATCTTAGGTGAACAAACTAACACCAATGGCTTGTGAGACCTGGCCACCGCCCCTCGTCGGGGTCTCGATCAGTATACACTAGTCTACACTCGAGTATCGATGCCCGGTCTCGATACTCCCATGAATAGGGACATTTAAGGATGTGCTTATAGACCCCCAGCTCCCACGTATGTGATCGCCATCATAATGTTGGCAGTCAAGCATGAATCCTATGGGCTCTATCAACATGTATATGATGATAAAGACAAACCAGATAGCATACTATCATCTTGAGTAAGACTGTTTCATCGGTATAGGTCCTGCCTCAATCATCATAATCACAAGTCCGTGACTATGATAATTGCCTTGAGGGCACTATAGCCAACAATCTCCCACTTGCACTTAAGGCCAATTATTGCGATGTCGCATACTCACAGCCCGTGTGATACCGAACACCCAACTTCTCTACTAATCGGTTTCGCAAAGCATGTTTGCGAAAATGATTGCGTTCGAGAAATAGCCTCAATGAGTGGATCCACTCCAATGTTTCTTTCTGTATCTCTCAATAACTCAATTTCGCGGAGAAAGCTATCTCCCAAAATGAGCAATACCAGTCTTAGAATTTGTTTGGATATCTGATAAGACCCAGTTCTCAAATGAACTCCAAATCCAGCAAACTACTTAGACTGTATCGTCCACTAAATTTAATCAGTATCCTGCGCCATGCCTTTCCTCAGTATCCGTTTGGACTACCTGTCCAACATACTGTCCCTCAAAAGAGGGAAAAACTATAACTCTGACAGTCACTCTGTCATTCATGTCACCTTGGAAGCCTGAAATGATAACCGTTTCCCGAAGGAGACTGCTATAATCATTTCCTAAGAACATTCACTTATGTTCAATAAACTGGTTCCCAATGTTTCTCCAGGATTGGATTAATATATGTTTATTGCAGCTAGTGCAAAAACAATATCTGGTGTGGTACTTGACATTTCATGATTAACTCAATTGCCTAAGCAAGTGATATGCTAATCATGTAGAACCCTCTCCCCTTTAGTCTGTAAGACACCTTTAGAGAGGTTGACTCCATCACCTGCAGGTAGACCACCATGCCAGGAGTCGTCCATTTAATGTCAAAATACCCAGATTAGGATACTTCCCAAATCTAGATCTAAAACCATAGATCTAGTAACCAGAAAACCTGATATTATTTCCATATCCTGTGTGGAGAAAACAACTTTGTGACAACCACAATATAACTGATCGTAGTATAGGAATGTCCCTTCCTATCAAGTGCATGTCATCCCAAATACCAGGACATCACAACCTACTACCTCTTTACCAGATCCATCTCCTATTCTGATGAAGTCAAAGCCTATGTCTGTCACATCAAAAATAGATGATCTATTTCCGCTATACCTGCTTTAGTCTATAAATAGATATAAGCTACTTGCCCACTATGCTTCCGCTGCTCCCACTGACTACAACAACCCTCTGGCAGAGTCATATACGCGTGCACCTCTAAAGCTAGTTTAGAATGACGGTATACTCATCCTCCCGCCAGGTCTTATAGTCTAGAACAGCAGCAATGGCAAGTCTGGGTAAACAAGAACCTCCCTGTCACCGTCTTTGAGAAGACCGAAGTACCTCTCAGGTGCCTGAGGTTACCCACCAAAATCTGCGGAGTGGCTAATGGAACATCAAATCCAATTGAATCCTTAGGTTCTATTAAATTTTCAGTAATCGTTTGTGGTTCTAGAATAACTTCCAGTTCTACCATACTCCCACTTGTTTTTTCTGAAAAAGTCCATTTTACTAAAACTGTGGCGAGTCCAGAACAATATAAATATTGATCTTCCTGATGGTACAAAGTTAACCCTCGTCAAAGCCCGGGATAACCCACAAACAGCCATTACTGAAACGTGCCTTGAGTTTATCTGGATTCTGGTTTTAAGCATCAGCCGGACAACTCCCTATACCTTAACATCGTTAAGATATAAATTGATTCTATATATATCTGATATAGAAACAAAAGCACTAATTTAATTGAAACCAGATTCAAAATCATGCAGCTGTCTCCAGTGCATATCAATCAAATGGAAAAAGGCCATTCAGCATTACTCATCTAGGAGTACATCCATATATGAGTAACCCGAAAGAGAAGCAAGTTCTCAAAACCATTACATCAATGGAATACCAAACACAAGTATCTGCATCTTCGACTTCATCGAAGAATCCTGATACTTCCAACAAATGGTTCTCTACTTTATTCTTATACCTATAACTTCTCAATATCTGGACTTTGCATTTCAACGAAATACTTGTCCAGAACTGGAGAAGTCACAAGTAAACAGAATATAGTATGAGTATCAACCCCTTTGTCCTAATGGACACTGGACAACATACAATACTTTGTATAAGTCCCCTGAGTTCAATAACTCAAACTCTATGCATCGTAGGTTGAAAAACTGTAGTATGGTTAAGAAGGATTACACCGCTGTTGAATGCACCTTACCTAATCACCAACTGATATAGGTAAATGTCACAGACATAATATCAAAAAATTATATCTCACTTTATAAAATAAATGTAAAGATATATCAGTTTGAAATTGGTGCATAACAACGGATATTCAAAACCAAATATTTGCCATCCGGCAAAATCCAGATGATTTCCTCAAATATCACCAATTACAACGAATTCCGATATAATGAGGATCTAATCACCCAATTCCCAATATCTTACTCCCACTCACCATCTGTAATAACATACAGATGTGAGAAACTGATCTGGTAAATACATACCCTGGAGTTAGATTCCAATTCCGAAAGCAGTTTTCAATTAACATCGCACAGTCAGACTGAAACATGAAAATATTTCAAAAGGGTTAACTGGTATTCCTAGTAACGCCTCTTCCATTATCCTGAATCATGACAGTAACCATATACTTAACTGCCCTTACTGCAATCCCTTTATTATGTCTTTACTTATTACCTTCTTTACACCTCCTTTACGCTAATTGGTTTTCTTCGTTCCCTACCCTTCGGCACCAGCCTAAGCTTTTGAAGAAGACTATCCAATAAGCGTAATAGGTGTACTCTCCTAATCCTAGGAGCCCTCGCAACCTGAGAGAAGGTAAAGAGAAAAGACATCTGAATAATCCTATTCAATTTCTCCTGAACCAGAATCCATCCTCGAAGAGTTCCTTCGAGTTCGTATGTAACTATACGATGGATTTATCCAGTGGAAATGGATATCCGTAGTGATACGGAGTATCCTCGAGAAAAGCAAAGTGGATGTAGGAGTGGCAGGGGTATACCTGGTTTCGTCATGAATGATGGTGATCACAATTTTCTTTGCCATTATTCTAATCCCTTTATATGTCTTTACTTATTCCCTTCTATACACCACAGTTAAGCTTGTTGGTTTTCTTCCTTCCCTACCGTTCGGCACCTGCTTATGGTCTGGAGGAAGACTATCCAATAAGTTTAATAGGTGTACCCTCTCCTAATCCTAGGAGCCCTCATAACCTGAGAGAAGGTAAAGAGAAAAGACAACCGAATAATCCTATTCAATCTCTCCAGAACCAGAATCCATCCTCGAAAAAGTTCCTTCGAGTTCGTATATAACCATACAATGGATTTATCCAATGGAAGTGGATGTTCATAATAATACGGGGTGTTCTGGAGAAATGCAAAGGTGATATAGAAGTGGCATTGATGTATGCGACACCGTGACATTCCAAAAGGCAAAGTGTTTTAAGAAGGTTCGGTCAACTTGGTTTCATGAGTTTTAGTCAAAGGTCGGGTTATAGTCGCATCTAAAGAGAGAGAGAGAAGAAACACTCAGTGTGCACTCTAACCTAGATCAGAATGGTTGATCATTTTATCTAATCTGGATGGCTCCCACTGTATCCTCGAATTCTTCTCCAAACCCAAAAGGAGAATTAGTCGGAATCACCCGAGGAGTAATCCTACTCATCAGTGGGAATCGGGATCCAACTATCATCGCATGATAACTTGATTGAAGCCACTCAAGTCACCACACTCCAGACGGTATGCGCAAGCCTGGCAAGTTTCCTGTATGTTTGAAACTCCCGATATGATTTTTACCCTAAGCGGCTTATGACCTTGACAGAGGTCAACATATCATAAGTCGCAAGTCAAGTTCAACCCGTCATTGTCCTGGATTAACTTAGACCCACTCGCACGAGCCCTTGACAGAGGTCAACATGACCGTGCGACTGTCCTAAATAATCGCATATCTATGCAACAAACAAGCATTACCCAGCTACCAAGCACTGTGCCTTGACAGAGGTCAACATACACAGCATGAATACTAAGTAATACCTGTAAGAAATGACGTAGGGCTACGGCTGGTTTTTGGCGAAAAACCTTTAACGTAATGAACTTGATATCGTTGAAGGAATCCAAGTGGTTTTATAAATATATAGTGGCGAAAACTTTTGCTAAAGAGGTCACTTCCGGTGAAGGGATCTCGGCTCTTTCCCCGTAGAATGAGGTGCAGGATATCCCAAACTGAATACCACGATACAAAGCAAAAATAATCGACTATAGTAAAGTTATTACGTTGACGCAAACTTTTACCTAAGGGGTCACTTCCGATGAAGGGATCTCGGCCCTTGCCTCGTCGAATGAGGTGCAGGATATTCCTAATGAATACCACGATGCAAAGCAAAAGTGTACGTCTGTAATGTCAGTTTTTAAAAACTTGGTTCCAACAACATCATATATAGGTTTGTCTTATCCTTGCATTGATAAGAATCTATGCAGTCCCATCAATTAATCACACCAGAAAAGAACGAAAATTAAAATGTACGTATATTCCATCCGCATTCGCCACTGGGTCCCGTCATCACCCGTTAGGTTAATTAACTAACGACAGAGCGGGGACTGGGCTAGTGTGGGTGCAAAACATATACAACATCTACTAGTATATATAAATATATATATAACATTCGTCCCAGGCATGATATAAAGCAACATCACAGAAACATCACAGAAGCAATACAGAATGGTGGATAATCTGGAGCCCCGGGTTTCACTTGAGCCGCAAGTGAGACCCGACGTTCCCTGTCGTGTGGATAGCATGTGTAATGAAACCTAGACCCCTACGAGCATGGCAAGTTACCCGCCAAAAACAGAAGTGAGGAAGCCCCCTTCAGCAACGTGAATGGACCACCCAGCACTTCACGGAATCCGGTAACTTGAGCACCCTTCCTGGGTCACCTATACCCCCTACGAGTGCGGCGAATAGCCCGCCAATTCTAGAGTAAGGTCCCCTCCGTCCCAACGCCATGAGATGCGGACCAGTTGCCCTCTAGAATCCGGCTATTCGTGCACCCCACCGCGGGGTAATCCTAGTACAGAAAATAAAATAATATACAAGGGTGACATCGACCTCATCCCGGTCGTGCCCCAAAAGAATAATATACAAACTGGCAGTGACGGCAGTCCACATGTCGGACGCTCGCCCCACAATATCAAATGTACAAATGAAATAAAACTGTACTATCATTGCACCATTGCTATCCACCATGACGATCCAACCAACATCACAGCACATCACAGAACATCAACGTGAATGTCACGTTCGCAAACCCGTCTAAAAGACATATAGCAATTAGACGAGTTTACCGATCAAATGACATTCACGGTCGCAGAATATAATGTATGTACTGTTAAACGCCCACTTAAAATATCGATCGACTAAGTTCCAAATTAGCCCCAATAAAAAAACAACACTTTACTGAAACCTGGGCCAAAAAAGAATATCACAAAAATCATAATTCCAAGAAATAGAGCTACAGAAAAAATTTCGACGCCCGTTGCCACTATTCCGCCGCGGAACCGCCGCTAGTGGGGGCTTATTGCGGCGGATCCGTGGAATTTTCGTGGAATGATGAGCCCAAATTTTTTGTGTCCTCATAAAATCGCCTGCACGGATTTTTAAGATGCCTTAAATAATTTTTTGACCATATTTGAAAATCGACAGCAAACTGATAATTGGAATCGTGTTTTTGGAAACTTTGGTCGATCGATCTTTTAAGCATGTCTAAACAAGCTAGTAAGGGGTTTAAAGGGTGGCTCTGATACCATGAAGGGTCCCGGCAGCGCCCCGGCCATCGAAACGCGGCCAAAATGTGGAACAAAAATTTATCAAACCGGCGCTACTGCTACCCGAATCCCGGATCGACCTTAAACCCTAAACTAGCAAACTAACTAAGAGTTAGAATCGTTATACCGAGTTGATCCATGTCCTTCGGTCTTCATTCCAAGCTCCTAGCGGCTCCTTGATGTGGTTTGGTTGCCGGTCTTCCTTCGTCTCCGATGATCCACCCGAGGGAAACGACGCAAGCTCCAACCTCGTCGAACGAGGTAACAGACGTTCCAACGTCGCTAGCGATGGAGAGTGGGGTGTACTAGTGTGTCACTATGATTTTCTCTCAACCATGTACTCCATGGAGCAACTCAAGAAGATGAATGGAGATGATGAAGCTTTTGGCATAAGCAAAGAAAAATGGCTAACTCTTTTTGTGTGAATGAGAGAGTGGAGGCTAGTGTAATGTTTCATATCAAAAACCCAAATGAAATTCACCCCCCCCCCAATAGTGGCCGGCCCCCCTCTTTCATCCACATAAAAATGTCATTTGTTTAATTTCATTAAACAAATCAAAACCATGCCATACACCATGCTTTGACCCATGCCTTGACTTAGTCACCTTTTCTACCTCATTTCCTAATCAATTTTCTAAAGGAAAATCAATAATGAGGTGGCATCTTCTTCTAGAACCTATTCCGTACAAAATACGGAATACTTCCCAGTACATGTACCGAAATACATATACACGTATTCATACCAAAATACGAATAGCCGAGAGAGAAAACGAATAGTGAACAATAATACTAGAATACGTATATACAAATACATATATAAATTATTAAATCAAAACCTGATTTAATAAACTAGCTTAATCCTAAGCCGCTGGTATTATCAACCGTCCAATTAAAGTCTGCACAGCAAGTGCACATATTTAATCGGACATCTGTATGTATCAACATACCTCATATACACCATATCGCCTGAACCGTGAAAACCCTCTGTGTGGGACTCTAAACACTCGTCAATACGCTGGCAGTGGGTTTAACCACAAGCACGTCAGCGGCACTAGCTGTACGTAACGGCTACCCAGGTATTGAGCGAAAAGGGAGGCCGACGAGCAAACTCATCCTGAACCCCTACTGAGCCTGTCAGTGACAATATCCGCACAGTCCGGTCTGTTCGTCTAAGAGTATCGCATATCGAGTCTAGGGGGTGGATAAAGTCAGACCCCCAACAACGCGACATTTAGTGTCGGTATGAAACCCATCACCACCTGAGAAACTATCGATCCTAGATCGATAATTCTCATCCACCGTGGCCACGGATTTATGGTGATGGCCATCCGTACACAACGCGACATCAACCCCAATACCGGGAGAGACGAATCCCCGACGATCCGATCACTGCCTCCATGTGGCTCGGGACTGTACCCAACTAAAACCTGTTTGCACGACTCCTTTGAGCCGTGGTAGGGTAGTAATCAAAGCACAGTGGAAACTCACACGAGACAAATGACGATCTCAGGTCGACAGACTAACCTGTACACATGTCACCTGGGAACTGCTATCTGACAATAGGTATAATACCAACTAGCAGGTTCCAGGCGAGTCCGTCCAGTGTACTCATAACCCAATGAGCACCTGTATACTATCTTAAGTGAACAAACTAACACCAATGGCTTGTGAGACCTGGCCACCGCCCCTCGTCGGGGTCTCGATCAGTATACACTAGTCTACACAGGAGTATCGATGCCCGGTCTCGATACTCCCACGACTAGGGACATTTAAGGATGTGCTTATAGACCCCCAGCTCCCACGTATGTGATCGCCATCACAATGCTGGCAGTCAAGCATGAATCCTATGGGCTCTATCAACATGTATATGATGATAAAGACAAACCAGATAGCATACTATCATCTTGAGTAAGACTGTTTCATCGGTATAGGTCATGCCTCAATCATCATAATCACAAGTCCGCGACTATGATAATTGCCTTGAGGGCACTATAGCCAACATATGTAAGAGTACCAGCCTCCGTACAGTTCGGCATAGGCGAGATCGGAAGAGACCTTGAGCAGGATTTCTTCCAGGACACTGCTGCAATGAGATTTGCACCCAGGATCAGTTGTGTCACGTGTATTTAGAGGACCAGAGGCAGACGCCAGTAACGTGCTGCTTTACGAGTGGTCGTGATGATTGGTCAAGAGATGACCAAAGAAGTGTCAGAACGGAATCGTCCCCGTTAGCACATCTGACTAGGCCGATGAGCCGATGGATTGTGAGATTGGTAATCCGCAGAGAAAACGAGGACCAAGAGACAGAGGACGCCAGACCGTGAGCAGGAGGCAAGCGGATGTTCTTGCTCTGCCAGTTTTGGATACACCGACATTTTTGCGACATTGTAGGAAGTGTACCTCGATGTCATTTATTGCGATTTGCGTTGTGGTCCGAGTATCACGCTTATATCGCTTGGATTTGAGTTTTGATGGTTGAGCTTTATGATATTGTTTTCGTGCACCATGGCTGCACCTACTGGATATTTCCATTTGCTCATCGTTATCGTACTTGATATATATTTTATACACCGTTGTGTTGATTTGCGATTTGTGCATACCTATTGCAATTGATGTCGATTTTGTACCTTCGTAGCATGTGTTTATAATTTCGTGGACTTCCTACGGATGACGTGATTTTTGCACTCGGTACAGCTTATATATGCTTGTTGTGCATTGATATGTATTTTGTGCACGCAGTTGCACATGTTTATGATTTTATACACCTTGGTGCACTCGGTGTTGCTTTTTTTTGTTTGAGTTATTGATTGCATTTCATGCATTTGATGCACCAGATGTTGTTTTTGTGCGCAATAGATGCACCGGATGTTGTTGTCGTGCACACCCGTTGCACTGGACAGATGCTTTCGTGCACACCCGTTGCACGTAGTTTTGGCTTTCGTGCATATTGTGGCACATGTATTCGGATTTGATTTCCGTGCGCACCAGACGCATGTGATTGTTGGATACGCCTTTTGAGGCTGATTCTGCTTTTGAGCACCTTATTTTCATGATAGGCACCATATTATTTAGTGGCCAAACAGGACTGATCTGAGGACAGTACATGAGTACTTTGCATGCATTAAAAGTTTACCAAGAGGTGTTTGAAAAAGAGCTATAGTCTCGCTATTTTCTACATGTCCGTGAGCGTTACGAACGTTTATAAAGGAAAACCTTTTGGGATATTTTGAAAATGACGGAACGTGTATTTAGGAAAACATATATAGTCATATAGTATTACTTTATAAATGGACGTCCGTCACTTATGCCGTGAGTTACGCATTCACGCAGCGATCTAGAAAAGATTTTTTTGCATGAGTTTTATTCAGTTCTTAAAAGTTTTCCAAAGATGCGTACTATACACGTATTATAGTTCTTGACTAGTGTACATTGGATTTCTGTAGTGGATTTCGAGATATGTATCTCTTTTGTAACTCTGAGGATATGCGTGCAATTCGACGATTTGCGTGACGCTTGACGGAGTTCGGTTTTTGAGTTTTGTACTCATTTTCATGCGCACTTGACGCGCTGTGTTGTTTCTGTATCTTCCGTATTTTCGGAGCCCCGTTGGTTTGAGCTGATTATTGAAATGTTTTAGAATTTGGGGGTTTAAATTTAAATTAGGGGACCGAATTTCTTTAAGTGGGGAAGATTGTAACATTTCAGAAAATATAAAATATTATTTTTGGAATTTAATATTAAAATAATATATTTCCCGAAAACTACACGATTTGCGAAATTAGGGTTTTCGAAAAAGGGTATAAATATATACCAATATTTGTGAAATAAATGGAAATTAAAATGATTTATTCATTTAAAAATATATTTAAAAGATTTTGCATTTTTAAAATTTATTATATGCGGTTTTGATAAAAACCCGATTAGTGCACTGCTAATCGCGATTAAGCCAAATCCGTGTTTCTACAGTTTTTCAAGGTAAGTGCACCATGACATGTTACATGTTATTTTATGGTGTTGTTTTATTTGGGTTTATATGTTTTGGTGAGAAAAAGAAAATAAAGGAAATGATGACTTGAGGTGAGAGGGGGACATAATGATTAGGGTAGGTATACTTTTTGTGGGAGAGAGAAGTGAGAATAATTGAGAGGGAGGGAGAGGGTGTTGCCTCATTATTTGCTCCACCATTTTCTTCTTCTTCTTCCTCCTCATCTCCCTCCATCCTCTACCCTCATGACCCCTATATGAAATATCCACAAAAACCCCATACCCATTTCATTAAAAACTTGCATAAGCTCGAGGGAAGCACATTGGACCAAGAAAATTCAGATTTTGATGATCTTAGGGATTCATGGGTGCTATATGAGGCAATCCCTTCACCAATTGTGTAGTTTTTCATTCACTTTAGTATTCATATGTGTTTAGATGTGATTAAGTGAAGTTTAGTGAACTTTGGGAAACCCTAGTGAGGGTTTGAGTGAAATTGTGGATTGGTGATTCTTGAGTGGCTGTTGAGTGACTGTTTAAGAGTTGGGAATGAGTATGGGAAACAAAAATACGGATTTAGGATTTTATCCATGTCGGTTTTGTGAGAAATTAGGGTGTGCAGGGAAATCTGGAGCAAACCGGGGGATTTCTGAGTTTAGCAAACAACACCAGGGACCCATTTTTGACCATAGGAGACCACCATGACAAAACGAAGCCCATAGGAGCCAGGGGAGCCGAGGAGGCCGCATTTTAAGGGTAGGTGGCCGGCCACTTGGTGGGGTGGGGTGTCGGGGTTGGTCCAGTAGCTCAAATACACAATATACATCACCCTAAACTTGTTTGCTTGCCTTTCTTTGACCTGAGTCAAAATCTGGGAGAAGTTTAGTGTGATTTTAGCTATGTTTTCCGTATTTTGAAATGCTAATTCTTGATGTTTGGTTTTGTATTTGGTTGTTGAATGTTTGTACATCAACGACTAGGGGTAATTTGTTGGTTTTGCATACGTGGGCTATAGGTTCTAACCTATAGGCGATCCGTGTGCCGTTTTGGTTTCCGGACTTGATGTTAATAGCGATTACGATTGTTTATTATTGTAGGTACCCTCGCGTAGATTCTGAGGCGACGGAGCGTGGCTTCAACGACTTCAGCAAGCAAAGACTACGATGAGTAGATCTATATCTACCGGGAAAGTCGGGTGGATGGCGTATAGCACCCCCGCAAAGTTTTGATGGAAATTGATTTATAGAATATGGTTAAGAAAACCTAGATTTGGAAACTAGGGTTAGAGTTAAATAATAGTTAGTAAAACCATATTAGAAACTAAGGATAGTTAGAAGTGATATAATACGGCTAATATGTGATGACGGGATTTGAGGATAATATTTGACGATATTGCCGTTTAGGATACTATAGGACTAGATAGTCGACGTAGATGTGTCATCCGAACCATACATTTCTAAACTGAATAATCGTATGCATCTTTTAAATAGATACCTTGAGGGACGTTACTGAATTTCAAATGATATCTTTTCCTTAAAAACACCGCAACCCCTATTTTCAAAACTACGATTCGCTTCTTTAAAAATCTTATTGTATGGTTCGGGTGTGTATGTTAGATTAGATACTTATACTTATAGTAGAGATAGAATGTTTATGTAAACTCGACTTGATGTGAGATATAAATGCGATGAAAAGAATATAAGACGAATATGATGACCTGATGATATGTTGGTATACAGATGCGAGTCGATTGAGATGATTGATACCTTGTCGGTCCCCTGATATGAGATCTTTATGGATGTGACCTGAGACATAGGTATATAGTTACATTTATATATATGTTCTGAAACATGTGTGATATGCCGTACGTGACGTTAGGTCCGTACCCCCTCATTGTCGTAAAGGTTTATAGGATCCCTAATGTTTTAAATGCCACCGTACGATGATCTTTTCCGTACGTGATGAGTTTGACTTTATGATTGGTCCATACACTTGACTAGAGGATGCCGTACGATGGATTATACCGTACGCGATATTTTTAGGCGGGATGGCGATTGATAGATTCACCGACTCGGTCATGTTAGATATGTATACCCGTGAGCATTTGCATATGCTGCAATCATATTATTCTCATTGCATTGCTTATACCTGTGCTAGTACACATGCACCATTATCGATGATGTGTATGTTACACGCACACAGATTTGTAGGCTCACACACTTGATCATCGATAATTGCCATGTCACTACACAGTAGGATTACTGCATCATGATATGACTCTTCGCATAACATGCTTGCGTATACACCACTTGTACATCCATATTGGTGCACATATACATTGATACATCCATACTTGCCCATATACACATTTGTATATCCATTTTGGTGCACATATACATTGATACATCCATACTTGTGCATATACACATTTGTATATGTTGGAGATAATGCCCTCAGAGTCAATTATTGGATCACAGGCACGTGATTGCAATGATTGAGGGAGGACCTGTCCCAGTAGGACAGTCTTACTCAAGATGATAGTATGCTATCTGGTTTATCTTTATCATCTTGTACTGCTTTAGGTAACCTGACAGGTCGCTATTGCACGTTGATAGAGCCCCTAGGATTCTTGCTTGACTGCCAGCAGTATGAGGGCGATGATATACATGGGAGCTGGGGTCTCTAAGCACATCCTTAAATGGTCCCTAGTCGTGGGAGTTTCGAGACAGGGCATCGATACTCCAGAGTAGACTAGTGTATACAGTTGAGACCCCGACGAGGGGCGGTGGCCGGTCTCACAAGCCACAGGTGCTCATTGGATTATGAGTACACCGGACAGGACTCGTCGGGAACATGCTAGTTGGTCTTATACCTGACATCAGATAGCAGTTCCCTGGTGACATGTGTACAGGTTAGTTCATCGACCTGAGGATAGTCATTTTTCTCGTGTGAGTTCCCACTGTACTTTGATTACTACCCTACCACGCTCAAAGGAGACGTGCAAACAGGTTTTAGTTGGGTACAGTCCCGAGCCACATGGAGGCAGTGAGCGGATCTTCAGGGGTTCGTCTCTCCCGGTATTGGGGGTGAGGTCGCGCTGTGTCTAGGAGAGCCCTTACACGAAGTCCTTAGCCAAGGCAGGAGATTTACTGGTAGGTATTCCAGTAGTATCTCAGGGTGTTCTGGGCTACACTCCGACACGACTTGTACCGCTTTTGGGGGTCTGACTTTTACCAACCCCCTAGGCCCGCCATGCGATGCTCATAGACGAACGGACCGGACTGTACGGATATTGTCACTGACAGGCTCAGTAGGGTGTCAGGATGAGTTCGCTCATCTACGTCCCTTTTGGTCAATACCTGATAGCCCGTTACGTATAGGCTAATACCTCTGACGTGCTAGTGGTTAAATCCACAGCCAAAGTATTGACGAGTCTTTAGAGTCCCCCACTGACCATTTTCTCAAGTTTCGGGCGAAACGCTGTAGAGGCCGTATGGAGATATGGCAGGGTTCGATCAGATACGTGCGGTATTGCACGGATCACGATCGGACGGTTTATACTAGCGGGCTTTGGTTTAAGCGGATCCTAGTATAGTACAGTGTAGATTTTGTCTCATTGCAGTTGTATTCGGTCGGAATACAAATGCAGGTATGTATATACAGTAACGGGGTTTTCCTGTAATTTATTACGGGATCAGTTTTTTGGAGTTGCCAGTTTGCTTTCCGTTTCAGCCATATTTCTTTGTATCTTTCATTGGCTGAAGATTGGTGGAGGAGGGCTTATTTACATTTGTGCAAATAGGCATTTTGGAGGGTTGTCTTTGCATATTGTTGAATCATGATGGTGCACTTTCATTTGACTTCATAACCTCATGATGGCTTGACTTGTGTAGTGATGATTAGGTTGGTGGAGTGTTGGTTATAGGTTGTGATCATTGGATTCTCTCATCATCACTTGCTTGCATCATTGCTTTCCACCCACCTCCTTGTCTTTGCTCTCTCTCTCAATTCACAAGAGCATGGCCGGCCAAATGAAGAGGGGTTGCTCGTTTTATTTTGTATGGAAATTTTTGGCTCTCTTGGTTTTGCAACATCCCAAACTTCATCTCCTAAAATTCTATCATCTCGTTCCTCCACCAAAGGCAACTTCCACAACCCCAAAGAGACATAGAGTTCTACAGTTAACCTACAGCATTCTTGGGCACGTCGACTCGCCAACTTCGTGCCCGAGTTGCCTCGGTCAAGAGGTGGGAGCCCGTAAAAGAAGTCGGCGACGTGGTGCCCTTCCGGCGAGGAGGTGAAGACCGGAGATTCCGCGGGAGATCGGGACGACAACGAGAAAACCGAAAGACACGGATCGCTCGGTATATCTCTTTACCTCGTTCTTTAGTTAGCTAGAATTAGTTTAATGGCCCGATCCAGGATTTTTGTGCGCGGTGGTGCCGGTTATAATGTTTAAAGTAAAGTATCGCTTCCGCATTTTGGCCTCGGAACGGCCGGGCCGCCGCCGTGCACTTACACTGGTATCAGAGCCATGCCATTAACCTAGTCTAGCTTGCACTAGTATGTTTAAAGCTTCGATCGAACAAAAATCCTAAAACCGCATTTTCATGTATATCAGTTCTCTGTCGAAATTTTTTTGGCTCCAAAAAATTTTTTCAGGTTGTTGCAGAATGATGTGCAGAGTTTTATAAGATCACTGTAAAAATTTGGTGACATGATCCTTCAATAGGGCCGCGGAACCGCGGCCATAACCCCACTTTGGCCGCGGTTCCGCCGCAGGAATTAAGCTTCAGTTCACCAATTTTTTGCAGTGGGCTTTTGGGCTGAAAATAGGGGTTTTGGTATATTCTGTTTGGGCCCAGAATTTCTTTATGTGCTACAGTAGTGCTTGGGCCCACTTGGGTATATTTGATCGATCGAAAATTTTAAACACATTAGTTCACAGTATTTACATTATATCTGCGACCGTGAATGTCACTTGATCGGTAAATCCTGTCTAACTGCTATAGCCCAGTTAGACAGATTTGCGAACGTGACATTCACGTTGATGTTCTGTGTATTGCTGTGATGTTGCAGATTGGTCATGGGGGATAGCCTGGATGCAATGCTAGTACAGTTTTGGTTGTATTATGTACATTTGTTATTGCGGGGCGAGCGTCCGACATGTGGACTGCCGTCACTGCCTGTTTGTATTATTCTTTTGGGGCACGACCGGGTCGAGGTCGATCTACCCGTTGTATGTATATTTTACTTTTTGTACTAGGATTACCCCGCGGAGGGGTGCACGGATAGCCGGGTTCTAGAGGGCAACGAGCCCACATCTCATGGCATTGAGACGGAGGAGGCTTCACTCTAGAATTAGCAGGCTATTCGCCACACTCGTAGGGGGTACAGGTTGACTCAGGAAGGGTGCCCAAGTTACCGGATTCCGTGAAGTGCTGGGTGGTCCATTCACGTTGCTGAAGGGGGCTGCCTCGCTTCAGGTTTTGGCGGGTAACTTGCCACGCCCGTAGGGGTCTAGGATTTCATTACACAGGCTATCCACACGACCAGGGGAACGTCGGGTTTCAATAGCGGCTCTGTGAAACCCGGGGATCCCAGATATCTGTATTGTTCTGTGATGCTGTACATTTCTGTGATGCTGCATTTTATCACGCCTTGAGCGAAAATTATATATTGTATATATACTAGTAGATGTTGTATATATTTTGCATCCGCGGTAATCCAGTCCCCGCTCTGTCGTTAGTTAACTAACCTAACGGGTAATGACGGGACCCAGTGGCGAATGCGGATGGCATATACGTACGTCATTATTTTCGTTCTTTGTGGTGTGATCAATTGATGGGGCTGCGTTGATTCGGATCAATGCAAGTTAAACAAACCTAATCTGATGTTGTTGGAACATTTTTCAAAAAGCTGTTATTGCAAGGACGTTCTCTTTTGTTTTGCACAGTGGTATTCGGTTATGAATATCTAGCACCTCAGTCGACGAGGCAAGAGCCGAGATCCTTTCACCGGGTGTGACCCTTTGGACAGAAGTTTACGTCAGGGCAATAACTTCACTATAGCCGATTACTTTTGCTTTGCATCGTGGTATTCAGTTGGAATATCCTGCACCTCATTCTACGGGGAAAGAGCCGAGATCCCTTCACCGGGAGTGACCTCTTTAGCAAAGGTTTTCGTTACTATATTTTTATAAAGCTATCCGGTTCCTTCAACGATATCAAGTTCATTACGTTAAAGGTTTTCCCCAGAAACCATTCATAGCCCTCCATCATTTCAGTTAAATATTCGGTAGTATTCAAGCTATGTATTTTGACCTCATGCCAAGGCATAGTGATTGGTAGCTGCCGGATATTTATCTGTTGCATAGATAGATGCATTGGTTTGGGACAGTCGTACTACTATTTTGGCCTACGTCAAGGGTATGTACGGGTGGGTTCAAATTAACCTGGATAATAATGGGTAGAACTTGACATGTGACTTATGACATTTTGACCTCACGCCAAGGTCATAAGAGCATGGGGCAAAAATCCACATTGGGAGTTTCTAAAGAAACTGAAACTTGCCAGATATGCGCATACCTTCTGGAGTGTGATAACGTGAGCGGATTCCGTCACGTTATCATGCGATGATAGTTGGATCCCGATTCCCACTGATGAGTTGGTTTACTCCTCGGGTGATCCCGACTAATTCTTCTTTCAGGTTTGGAGGAGAATTTGACGGTACAGTGGGAGGTTTCCAGATTAGATAAATTGGTAACCATTCTGATCTAGGTTAGAGTGCACGCTGAGTGTTTCTTTTCTCTCTCTCTTTGGCAGCGACCATTGACCCGATCTTAGACTATGACTCTGTGACCAAAATTAACCGAACCTTCTTAAACACTGGCGTTTGGATTGTCAGAGTTGCAAACCTCATTGCCACTTCTACTTTTACCCTTTTCTCCAGGACACCCCGTATTACTACGAACGTCCACTTCCATTGGACAAAACCATCGTATGGTTATATACGAACTCGAAGGAATTTATTCGAGGATGGTTTCCGGTTCTGGAGAAAATGAATAGGACTATTCAGTTGTCTTTTCCTTTTACCTTCTCTCAGGTTGCGAGTGCCCCTTAGATTAGGGGATAGTACTCCCATTACGCAAATTAGATAGTCTTCTTCCAAACCATAGGCAGGTACCGACCGGTAGGGAATGAAGAAAACCAATTAGCCTAAACGGTGTACAGAAGGTATTAAGTTAACACAAAGAAAGGGATTAGAAGGAGGGCAAAGTAAATTGCGACTGATATTCACGACCAAACCAAGTATTTCGTTACCACTCCCACTTCACCTTTGTATTTCTCCAGGACACTCTGTATCACTACGAAGATCCACAGTTTATTGGATATTCCATTGTATGGTTGTATACGAACTCGAAAGGAACTTGTTCCAGTTCGGGGATGGATTCTGGTTCAGGAGAAATAGGAATAAGGTTTATTCAGGTGTCTTTTATCTTCACCTTCTCTCGCATTGCGAGTGTTCCTAGGATTAAGACAGTACACCCATTATGCTTATTGGATAGTCTTCTTCCAAACCATAGGCTAGTGCCGAACGGTAGGGAAAGAAGAAAACCATTTGGCCTAAAGGGGTGTACAGAAGGTAATGACTAAAGACATATAAAGGGATTTGGAGAGATGGCAAAGAAATATACGGTTGCAGTTGTGAATCTGGATAATGGAAGAGGCATTACTAAGAATACCAGGATACCCCTACGAAACATTTCAATGTTTCAGTTTCACTGTGTACTGTTAATAGAAAACTGATTTCCCAATAAGTCCTTACTCCAGGGTATGTATTTACCAGGTATGATTCTCACATCTGTATAGTTTTACAGATGATGAGTGGGAGTAAGTTATTGGGAATTAGGTGATCATCCTCATTATATCAGAATTCGTTGTAATTGGTGATATTTGAGGAAGTCACCTGCGTTGTTTGCCGGACGGCAAATATTTGGTTTTGAATATCCGTTATAATGCACCAATTTCAAATTGATATATCTGTAGGTCTATTTTTTTAGAGTGAGATATACCTTTTTTTGAAATTATGTCGATGACATTTACCTATATCAGTTGATGGTTAGGTAAGGAGCATTAAACAGCGGTGTAATTTTTCTTAACCATAAGTACAGTTTTCAACCTACGACACACAGGGAGTGAGTTATTAGACTCAAGGGACTTGTACAGAGTATTGTATATTGTCCAGTGTCCATTAGGACAGAGGGGATGGTCCTTGTACTATATTCGGTTTACTCATGACTTCTCTAGTACTTAGACAAGTGTTTCGTAGAAACACAAGGTC
Source organism: Agapanthus africanus (assembly GCA_030015575.1). Classification (NCBI taxonomy): domain Eukaryota; kingdom Viridiplantae; phylum Streptophyta; class Magnoliopsida; order Asparagales; family Amaryllidaceae; genus Agapanthus; species Agapanthus africanus. Next base: position 164,942,992 of record JASDDO010000001.1, read on the forward strand.
CAAGTTTTGAGAAGTTATGGGTATATGAATAAAGTAGAGAACCAGGTGTTGCAAGTATCGGGATTCTTCAAGGTGATCGAAGATGTAGATACTTGTGTATGGTATTCAGGTGATAGTAATATTTAAGAGAACTTGCTTCTCTTTCAGGTTACTCATAATTGGAAGCACTCCTAAGTTGAGTAATGCTGATCGGCCTCCTTCCATTTAGTTGACATGCACTGGAGACAGCTGCATGATTTGAATCTGGTTCAATTAAATTAGTGCCTCTGTTTCTATATTGGATATAGAGCAGTTCATATCTTAACGATGTTAAGGTACGGGGAGTTGTCCGGCTTATGCTTAAAACCAGACTCCGGATAACTCAAGGCACGTTTCTGTAATGGCTGTTCGTGGGTTGACCCAGGCTATGACGAGGGTTGACTTTCTACCATCTGGAAGATCAATAGTGATATTGTTCTAGACTCTCCACAGTTTTAAGTAAAATGGATTTTTTTTTCAGAAAACAGAAGTGGGAGTATGGTAGAACTGGAAGTGATTCCAGAACCGCAAACAATTACTGAAAATTCGATAAGAACCTAAAGATTCAATCTAATTTGACATTCCATTGGCCATTCCGCAGATGTGGTGGGTAACCTCAGGCACCCGAGAGGTACTCCGGTAGCCTCAAGGACGGTGACCGGGAGGTTCTTGTTTACCCAGACTTATCATTGCTGTTGTTCCAGACTGTGAGACTCGGCAGGAGGATGAGTATAGCGTCTTTCTAAACTAGCTTTAGAAGTGTACGTGTATATGACTCTGCCAGAAGGTTGTCATAGTCAGTGGGAGCAGCGGAAGCATTGGTAGACAAGTGGCTTATGTCTATTTATAGACAAAAGCAGATATAGCGGAGATAGATCATCTATTTCTGATGTGACAGTCATAGGTTTGACTTCATCAGAATAGGGGATGGATCTATTAAGAAGGTAGTAGGGTGTGATGTCCTGGTATTTAGATGACATACACAGAGTAGGAAGTGAAATTCCTATACTACGGTCGGTTATACTTTGGTTATCACACAGTAGTTTCTCCACATAAGGCTAGGATATTATATCAGATATTCTGGTTACTAGATCTACGGTTTTAGATCTAGATTTGGGAAGTGTCCCAATCTGGGTACTTAGACAGCATTCTACAAGTGCTTTAGAATGGACGACTCCATGTACGGTAGTGTACCTGCAGGTGGTGGAGTCACCCTCTCTGAAGGTGTCTTATAGACTAAAGGGGAGAGGGATGTGCATGATTGGAAGATCACTTGCTTAGGCAATTGAGTCGATCATGAGATGTCAAGTACCACACCAGATGTTGTTTTTGCAGTAGGTGCAATAAGTTGATATTGATCCTATCCTGGAGAAACAATCGGAAGCAGTTTTAGAACATAAGTGAATGTTCTAGGGATATGATAACGACAGCATCCTTCGGGAAACGGTTATCATTCCAGGCTTCCAAGGTGACCTGGATGACAGAGTGGCTGTCAGAGTTATAGTTTTCCTTATGACAAGGGGCAGTGTTTTGGACAGATGATCCAAGCAGATACTGAGGGAGGCATGGCACAGGATACTGATTAAGTTCAGTTGACGATACAGTCTAAGAAGTTTGGATTTGGAGTTCATTTATGAGCTAGGTCCCATCAGACATCCAGACATTCTAAGACAGGTATTGCTCTTTTCGGGGGATGGGTTTCTCCGCGAACTTGAGATTTAAAGAGACATAGAAAGAAACATCAAGGCGGATCCACCCACTGAGGCTATTCCTCGAACGCAATAGTTTTGCAAACGGGTTTTGTGAGACTGACTAGTAGAGGAGTTGGGTGTTCGGTATCACACGGGCTGTGAGTATGCGACATCGCAATAATTAGCCTTGAGTGCAAGTGGGAGATTGTTGGAGATAGTGCCCTCAGAGTCAATTATTGGATCACAGGCACGTGATTGCAATGATTGAGGGAGGACCTGTCCCAGTAGGACAGTTTTACTCAAGATGATAGTATGCTATCTGGTTTATCTTTATCATCGTGTACTGCTTTAGGTAACCTGACAGGTCGCTATTGCACGTTGATAGAGCCCCTAGGATTCTTGCTTAACTGCCAGCAGTATGAGGGCGATCATATACGTGGGAGCTGGGGTCTATAAGCACATCCTTAAATGGTCCCTAGTCATGGGAGTTTCGAGACAGGGCATCGATACTCCAGAGTAGACTAGTGTATACAGTTGAGACCCCGACGAGGGGCGGTGGCCGGTCTCACAAGCCACTGGTGTCAGTTAGTTCACCTAAGATGTATACAGGTGCTCATTGGGTTATGAGTACACCGGACAGGACTCGCCGGGAACATGCTAGTTGGTTTTATACCTGACGTCAGATAGCAGTTCCCTGGTGACATGTGTACAGGTTAGTTCATCGACCTGAGGATCGTCATTTGTCTCGTGTGAGTTCCCACTGTACTTTGATTACTACCCTACCACGCTCAAAGGAGACGTGCAAACAGGTTTTAGTTGGATACAGTCCCAAGCCATATGGAGGCAGTGAGCGGATCTTCAGGGGTTCGTCTATCCCGGTATTGGGGGTGAGGTCGCGCTGTGTCTAGGAGAGCTCTTACACGAAGTCCTTGGCCAAGGCAGGAGATTTACTGGTAGGTATTCCAGTAGTATCTCAGGGTGTTCTGGGCTACACTCCGACACGACTTGTACCGCTTTTGGGGGTCTGACTTTTACCAACCCCCTAGGCCCGCCATGCGATGCTCATAGACGAACGGACCGGACTGTACGGATATTGTCACTGACAGGCTCAGTAGGGTGTCAGGATGAGTTCGCTCATCGACGTCCCTTTTGGTCAATACCTGGTAGCTGTTCAGACCATAATATTGCATTTATCATTCCCTTATTCTTATCCTTTTTATAAATAAACAGGTACTCTTGACGCACATTTGTTGCATATTACAGGTTACAGGTTTCTGGAGCAAATACAGTGAGAAAGACATAAAACAACAGAAAAAGGGACTTTTTACCAACAAGTAGACGGATCCTAGTCAAGCCTAGTCGAAGAACAGTGCAAGGTCCAAAAAGTCAAGTGAAACGGTTAAAAAGCCCAATACAAGTCTTCACTAAAAATCTGGAGAAGATCCAGAAGTCCAACAGAGAAAAGAAGAGTAAAATCAGAAGCCCAAAGAGCCAAGGAAAAAGCCCCAAAAATAACAAAGCCCAATTCCCTAGTTTGGCCGCGGATCCGCGGCCAAACCCTACCTGGCGCCGCGGATCCGCGGCCATACAAGGCCCGTGTCGGTGGAAAATCTCTGGGTCGGTGCGACGGTTCGTATGTTGGGATTTTACGTGGGCAAATCTGTAATTGCGCAAGTGCGAGAGTCTGTAACCCTAGGTTTCCTATTTTCCTATAAATTGTAATTTTAGATCTAAAAATTGTATGCCTCTTTTCAATAAATAAAATTCAGAAATTCTGGAAGTGACATTCAGATCTGTTCTTTATCGCTTGGAGGGAGCCATCACCATTAGTAAGTGTTTTTCTTTTATTCTTTTAATGTTATTTCATCCCCTAATGAGCGAGTAGTCTCCTCGCTTGTTAGGGTTAGCCTTAGGGAAAGGGTTGAGAGATGAGATCTCTCACTCCTTTCAATGCCATATTAAATTAACCCATTAAGAACTCCATGCATGCGCGCACAACCGCTCCCTGCGGCACCCTACCCCTCGAGGTAACGGTGAACCGCAGTATAAAGGGCCGGTTGCGCGCGTTTTCCATGGGGGTTAGGGTAATTAACGATAAAGGAAGGATACGAATCTAGAGGAAGAAAACATCTTCCCAAAAGAGTCGTATCCACTTTATCGATAATTACTATAACACCTAATGGATCTAAAATACGGCATTGAAAGCGGTGAGGAAACATCAATCTCCAAAACTTCCTCTAAGCCTAACCCTAGCAAGAATTTAAATTAGATTAATTAAGTTTTAGATCTAGATTTTTATAAAACCAAAACGACAAATAGAATCAACTCGTTAAGACACACTAAAGGAATTTACCCGTCTCTGTGGATCGACCCGCACTCACCGGCTAGCTGCGAAGCGACGCCGTTTCTTGATTGCGGTAATTATATTTTTGATCGAAAAAAATCTCTAACAATCAAATGGCGCCGTTGCCGGGGACGGCGTAATCTTTCCTTTTTGTGAATTTTCGGGTTGATATAAAATTGAAAAATTATAAAAATCTGAAAATATTAAAAAAAATATTAAAAAATATCAAATTTGATCTGTTTGAAGGGTGTATATTTTTGGATCTTGCAGGAACAGCGAAGAATCACGGATCTGGAATTTTACAGAGGGCAAATCAAAATTTGGTACATAAAAACAGAGAGGAATTCAAAGTACAGAACCACAGAAATTTTTTTCACAGTGCGATCCCACCATTAGACCGCGCTTCCGCCTCATAAGGGGGTAATACGCCGCGGATCCGCGCTCTGGCTGCCACGTCAGTGCACTAAATTTTTCTGGTTTGATTTTTCTCTCTCTCCTCTACAACCTACAATATATCTCTCTGTAAAAATCTTTCTGCAGGATTTCTTTGCGTAAAGAGTCTTTCTCCCCCTTCTAAATAACAGATCTCTGCAGGTTTCTTTGCGCCGCGCTAAAAAATTCTGATTGCAAGTGAAATTTTATTTGTTTTGCATAATTTAACCGGACTCTAAGGGGCTATTTGACCAAACTCAGATTGGGTGGGGATTTCATCACCCTTCCCAGGACCCCAGAAAACACCTAAGCATTTTGCATCAACCACCTTTAATTAAAAAAGATTAGACTCAGACCTAAGGATAGCGAGCTCAATAGGAAAAGGACTAGGGTAGGCATCAGCCGTTTATCCTAACCGACATTGTGGTGTCTAGGCTAGTGGTTTTTAATTAGGCCCACTGTAGTGGTGGTTCCTTCCCACTTACCTGGCCGTACTTGTCCGTGAAGAGGCGGTTTGAGGTCTATTTCTAGCCCTAGTTAGGAGCTGTCTAGTAGACCTAGGCAACCCTAGATCTAGGTCTGATTGTGCATGTGTGGTTGATACATTTGTGTCACGAGTCCCGTTTCTAAAACCTTTTTTGCAAAACTCACAAATAAAAAAAAATAAAGAAAAATCTTTTTAAAAACTTGCAACTTGCCGCTAAAGAAACTTGAAACTCACTTCCACCACTTCTTCTCACTGACGTTATCTTACCCCCACATTCTGTTTTTCTCTTTTTTCTGGCTGCAATACCTTTTAGTGTATGTCATTTTGGACTAGGGATACTAACGCCCGATTAGTCCGCGTTTCGTTGGTACCGACCAACGAACCCTTCGGCGAACCCTTCGTCGAAATTCCCTCCATTTCCTTACCTCCACCTTTAAATTATTCTTTCGAAGGTATGTCGGGATTCAACCCCAACGATACCTTACCGACGAGAATGATTCCACCTCCGCCAGGTGCGAATAACCTGAATCTACCGCCTGTTGTAGCGCCCGCACGAGTTGCGCTCCAGGATCTCTTCTACCCCATGCGCACTTCCTTACCTACATGTCTTTCACCCCCACCGGCGAATGGGGATAATTTTGAAATAAAACCACATTTCATCAATATGCTTCCTAAGTTTCATGGTTTGGAATCCGAAGATGCATATATTTTCATTAATAAATTCCAAAACGTTTGCGCCATGATGAAGACAATCCAATTAAGTGATGACGCAATAAGGTTAAGGGTCATTCCTTTCACCTTATGTGACCTAGCCGAAAAGTGGCTATACAGCACCGCATCACATTCCATTAGAAATTGGGACGAATTTGTGAGAGCTTTTCTGAAAAAGTTCTATCCTCACCACAAAACTGCTAGAATCAGAAACGAAATCATACAATTTTCACAGCTTCCTTCCGAACCATTTTGGAAGTGCTTCGAGAGATTTAAGGACCTACTCGTTCAATGTCCTCATCATGGGATAGAAAATTGGCAACTTTGCCAAACATTATACGAGGGATTGAATGCAGCAACGAAGCAGTTGCTAGAAACAATATGTCAAGGTCATTTTCTCTCCAAGTCTAGCGACGAAGCTTGGCAGTTTCTTGAGGACTTAAGTGAGTAAACAATTCAATGGGAGAGTACCAAGACCACATCATCTTCTTCTAGTGGTCAATCTAGGGCAGGCATACATCAAATAGATATGTCGATAGCTATGAAGGCCGAGATGGCCTCACTTATGAAAAAGCTAGAAGCCATTGAGACCAAAATCTCATCGTCTTCTCCTGCCCCTACTCTACCCACACGAACTGTTTGTGCTTGTTGTTCTAACCCATCGCATTTAACCGAAGAGTGTCCTTATAATGCACCTATTCAAGGACAGGATCAAGTCAATGCTGCATTTCAGCAACGACAAAGAAACGATCCGTACTCTTCGGCATACAATCAGGGGTGGAGGAGTCACCCAAATCAACAGTTCCAAGGGAATAACAATTTTCAAAGAGCTCCTCCACAACAACAACAAGCACCCTTACAAACTCAAAACCAGCAACCTTTCCAACAACAACCTTATACAAATCAAACGAACAATTTGGTTCAACCTAATGATGATAAGGTTAGCTCGCTCGAGAGAAGTCTTGAAGCATTTCTCAAGCAAACTACAGAATCCGCAGCAAGATTTGAAAGTTATGTGCAATCTTTAATGAATAACAATGCCTCACACGATCAAAGTATCAAATCTATTGAGGCACAAATTGCACAATTAACTGCTGCGTTGAGCGATGTTGGAGATAGTGCCCTCAGAGTCAATTATTAGGTCACAGGTACGTGATTGTAATGATTGAGGGAGGACCTATCCCGGTAGGACAGTCTTACTCGAGATGATAGTATGCTATCTGGTTTACCTTTATCATCGTGTACTGCTTTAAGTGACCTGACACGTCGCTATTACACGTTGATAGAGCCCCTAGGATTCTTGCTTGACCACCAGCAGTATGAGGGCGATCATATAAGTGGGAGCTGGGGGTCTACAAGCATATCCTTAAAAGGTCCCTAGTCGTGAGAGTTTCGAGACTGGGCATCGATACTCCATTAGTAGACTAGTGTATACAGTCGAGACCCCGACGAGGGGCGGTGGCCGGTCTCACAAGCCACTGGTGTCAGTTGGATCACCTAAGATGTATACAGGTGCTCATTGGGTTATGAGTACACCGGACAGGACTCGCCGGGAACATGCTAGTTGGTCATATACCAGACGTCAGATGGCAGTTCCCTGGTGACATGTGTGCAGGTTAGTTCATCGACCTGGGGATCGTCATTTATCTCGTGTGAGTTCCCACTGTACTTTGATTACTACCCTACCACGGCTCAAAGGAGTCGTGCAAACAGGTTTTAGTTGGGTACAGTCCCGAGCCACATGGAGGCAGTGAGCGTATCTTCAGGGGTTCGTCTCTCCCGGTATTGGGGGTGAGGTCGTGCTGTGTCTAGGAGAGCCATTACACAAAGTCCTTGGCCAAGGCAAGGAGATTTACTGGTAGGTATTCCAGTAGTATCTCAGGGTGTTCTGGGCTACACTCCGACACGACTTGTACCGCTTTTGGGGGTCTGACTTTTACCAACCCCCTAGGCCCGCCATGCGATACTCATAGACGAACGGACCGGACTGCACGGATATTGTCACTGACAGGCTCAGTAGGGTTGTCGGGCTAAGTTCGCTCACAGACGTCCCTTTTAGTCAGTACCTGGTAGCCCGTCACGTATTGGCTTATACCTCTGACGTGCTAGTGGTTAAATCCACAACCAAGGTGTTGACGAGTCTTTAGAGTCCCCCACATTTCAGTTACTCAGCTTTCGGGCGAAAGGTTGTAGAGGCCGTATGGAGATATGGCATGGTCCGATCAGATACGTGCGGTATTGCACGGATCAGGATCGGACAGTTTGTACTATAGGCCGTATGGTTATATGGCAGGGTTCGATCAGATACGTGCGGTATTGCACGGATCAGGATTGAACAGATATTACTAGCCGGTTTTGGTATAAGCCGGATTCTAGTATAGTACAGTGGAGATTTTGTCTCATTGCATTTGTATTTCGGTCGGAATACAAATGCGGGTGTGTATGCACAGTATCGGGGTTTTCCTGTAATTTATTACGGGACCAGTTTTCTGGAGTTGCCAGTTTGCTTTCCGTTTCGGCCAATTTCCATTGTTCCGTTCGTTGGCCGAAGATTGGTGGAGGAGGGCTTATTTGCATTGTTGCAAATAGGCATTTGTGGAAGGGGGTCTTTGCATTTTGTTGTATCATGATAGCACCCTCCTTTGACTTGCTTGACTTCATACTTCATGATGGCTTGACTTTGTTAGCATCATGGTTGTTGATGATTAGTTGGTAGTGTATTGGTTTTGGGAGTGATCATTGCCTCTCATCATCACTTGCTTTTTTCCATGACACTCCACCTTGCATTATTGTTCCACCCCCCCTTGTCTTTTCTCTCTCCAATCTCACTTGGTAAAGGGGGGGCCGGCCATTCCAAAGGGAAGGGGATTCATTTTCTTGTGGTGGGGGAAAAAATTGGGATTCTCATTCTCTTTGTATGCTACATTTTTTCCCCACCTCTCTCCAAGCTCTCTTTTCCTCCACAAAAATGGCACAACTCCAAACCCCAAAAATGAGACTCCTTCTCTACGAATTCTACAACGAATCTTGGGCACGTCGAGTAGCCGGCTTCGTGCCCGAGTTGCCTCGGCATTGAGGTGGGAGCCCGTAAACGAACAAGGCGATGTGGTGCACTTCCGGCGACGAGGAGGAGACGGGACTTTTCCGCAGGAGATCGGGACCATGACGAGAAGACCGGAGGACTTGGATCGTCGGTATATCTCTACTCCCTTTCTTGTAGATAGCTTAGACTAGTTAATGGTAACGATCCGGGTGGTTAGTGCGCGGTGGTGCCGGTTTGCAAAGTCCGCAAAATTTAAGTTATTCACCGCTTCCGCGTTCCGGCGTCGGATTGACGGCCGGGGCGCCGCCGTGCACTTACAGTGGTATCAGAGCCTCGCCATTAACTTCGTCTAGCTTTCGTTTGATGTGTTTTGCATTTCCGATCGACCAAAATTCCAAAATCTATGTTTTAGTGCACATCAGTTTTCTGTTAAGATTTTTTGGTGTCTAAAATTTTTTCTGGTGATCTCAGAATTATGTGCAGGCGATTATAAGACTACTGGAAAAATTCGATGCGTTCAGTCAATGTTTGGAGCGCGGAACCGCGGCCAAAACCCCCCTCGGGCCGCGGTTCCGCCGCACATTGAACTCTCCAATGCATCAAATTTTCTCTGTAGTCTTATGGGCTATTTCTAGGGCTTTTGGAATATTAAAATTGGGCCCAGGTTTTCTGTGAGTGCTACAGTTTTGATTGGGGGCCCACTTGTTAATTTTTGGTCAATCGGAAAATTTTAAACACATTTTTCACAGTATTTACATTATATCTGCGACCGTGAATGTCACTCGATCGGTAAATCCGGTCTAACTGCTATAGCCCGGTTAGACGGATTTGCGAACGTGACTTTCACGTTGATGTTCTTTGTTTATGCTGTGATGTTGCGGATCGGTCGTGGGGATAGCCTGGATGCAATGCTAGTACTGTGCTGTTGTATTATGTACATTTGATATTGCGGGGCGAGCGTCCGACATGTGGACTGCCGTCACTGCCTGTTTGTATTATTATTTTGGGGCACGACCTGGTTGCGGTCGATGTACCCGGTGTATGTATATTTTACTTTCTGTACTAGGATTGCCCCGCGGAGGGGTGCACGGATAGCCGGGTTCTGGAGGGCAACAAGCCCGCATCTCATGGCATTGAGACGGAGGGGGCTTCACTCTAGGATTGGCGGGCTATTCGCCACACTCGTAGGGGGTACAGGTTTGACCCAGGAGGGGTGCCCAAGTTACCGGATTCCGTGAAGTGCTGGGTGGTCCATTCACGGCGCTGAAGGGGGCTGCCTCGCTTCAGGTTTTGGCGGGTAACTTGCCGCGCCCGTAGGGGTCTAGGATTTCATTGCACAGGCTATCCACACGACCAGGGGAACGTCGGGTTTCAGTAGTGGCTCTGTGAAACCCGGGGATCCCAGATATCTGTATTGTTTCTGTGATGCTGTACATTTCTGTGATGTTGCATTTTATTCACGCCTTGAGCGAATACTATATATTGGTATATATATTAGTAGATGTTGTATATGTTTTGCATCCGCGCTAGTCCAGTCCCCGCTCTGTCGTTAGTTAGCTAACCTAACGGGTAATGACGGGACCCAGTGGCGAATGCGGATGGCATATACGTACATCAGTATATTTTCGTTCTTTTTGGTGTGATCAATTGATGGGACTGCATTGATTCGGATCAATGCAAGTTAAAAACAAACCTAATCTGATGTTGTTGGAACACTTTTCAAAAAGCTGTTATTGCAAGGACGTTTACTTTTGTTTTGCATCGTGGTATTCATTGGAATATCCTGCTCCTCAGTCGACGAGGCAAGGGCCGAGATCCCTTCACCGGGAGTGACCCCTTGGACAAAAGTTTGCGTCAGGGCAATGACTTCACTATAGCCGATTACTTTTGCTTTGCACCGTGGTATTCAGTTGAAATATCCTGCACCCCATTCTACGGGGAAAGAGCCGAGATCCCTTCACCGGGAGTGACCTCTTTAGCAACGGTTTTCGTCACTATATTTTCAAAAAGCTATCCGTTCCTTCGACGATATCAAGTTCATTACGTTAAAGGTTTTCGCCAGAAACCATTCGTAGCCCTCCGTCGTTTCATATGGGTAGTCAATAGTATTCAAGCTGTGTTTGTTGGCCTTAGTCATGGCACAGTGTTTGGTAGCTATTGGGTATTCATATGCTGCATAGATAGATGCGTTGGTTTGGGACAGTCGTATAGCCTTGTTGGCCCTAGTCAAGGGCTTGTACGGGTGGATTCAAATTAACCTGGAAAATGACGGGTAGAACTTGACATGTGACTTATGATTTGTTGGCCTTAGTCAAGGTCATAAGAGCATGGGGTAAAAATCACATCGGGAGTTTCAAAAGAACTGAAACTTGCCAGATATGCGCATACCATCTGGAGTGTGATGACGTGAGCGGATTCCGTCACGTTATCATGCGATGATAGTTGGATCCCGATTCCCACTGATGAGTTAGTTTACTCCTCGGGTGACCCCGACTAATTCTTCTTTCAGGTTTGGAGGAGAATTTGAGGTACAGTGGGAGGTTTCCAGATTAGATAAATTGGTGACCATTCTGATCTAGGTTAGAGTGCACGCTGAGTGTTTCTTTTCTCTCTCTCTTTGGCAGCGACCATTGACCCGACCCTAAGACTTTGACTCAGTGACCAAGTTGACCGAACCTTCTTAAACACTGGCTTTTGGATTATCAGAGTTGCAGACCTCATTGCCACTCCTACTTTTACCCTTTTCTCCAGGACACCCCGTATTACTACGAACGTCCACTTCCATTGGACAAAACCATCGTATGGTTAGATACGAACTCGAAGGAATTTATTCGAGGATGGTTTCAGGTTCTGGAGAAAACGGATGGGATTATTCAGTTGTCTTTTCCTCTTACCCTCTCTCAGGTTACGAGTACTCCTTGGTTTAGGGGTAGTACACCTATTACGCAAATTGGATTGCCTTCTTCCAAACCTTAGGCTGGTGCCGACCGGTAGGGAATGAAGAAAACCAATTAGCATAACGATGGTGTGCAGAAGGTATTAAGTTCAGACAAAGCAAGGGATTAGTAAGAGGGCAAAGTAAATTGCAACAGATATTCACGACCAAACCAAATATTTCGTTACCACTCCCACATCACCTTTGTATTTCTCCAGGACACTCCGTATCACTACGAAGATCCATAGTTTATTTGGATACTCCATCGTATGGTTATATACGAACTCGAATGGAACTGGTTCCAGTTCGGGGATGGATTCTGGTTCAGGAGAAATAGGAATAAGATTTATTCAGGTGTCTTTTATCTTCACCTTCTCTCGCATTGCGAGTGTTCCTAGGATTGGGACATTACACCCATTATGCTTATTGGATAGTCTTCTTCCAAACCATAGGCTGGTGCCGAACGGTAGGGAATGAAGAAAACCATTTGGCCTAAAGGGGTGTACAGAAGGTAAAGACTAAAGACATATGAAGGGATTTGGAGAGGTGGCAAAGAACTATACGGTTACAGTCGAGAATCTGGAAGAGGCATTACTAGGAATACCAGGATACCCCAACGGAACATTTCAATGTTTCAGTTTCACTGTGTAATGTTAAAAGAAAACTGATTTCCCGATTAGATACTTATTCCAGGGTATGTATTTACCAGGTACGATTCTCACATCTGTATGGTTTTACAGATGATGAGTGGGAGTAAGTTATTGGGAATTGGGTGATTATCCTCATTATATCGGGATTCGTTGTAATCAGTGATATTTGAGGAAATCACCTGGGCTGTTTGCCGGTCGGCAAATATTTGGTTTTGAATATCCGCTGTTATGCACCAATTTCAAATTGATATATCTGTACGTCTATTTTCATAGAGTGAGATATACCTTTCTGAAATTATGTCTACGACATTTACCTATATCAGTGGATGGTTAGGTAAGGAGCATTAAACAGCGGTGTAATTCTTCTTAACCATAAGTACAGTTTTCAACCTACGACACACAGTGAATGAGTTATCAGACTCAAGGGACTTATACAGAGTATTGTATGTTGTCCAGGGTCCATCAGGACAGAGGGGTAGGTCCTCGTACTATATTCGGTTTACTTATGACTTCTCTAGTTTTTAGACCGGTGTTTCGTGGAAACACAGGGTCCGAATTTTGAGAGGTTACAGGTATTTGAATAGAGTAGAGAACCAGGTGTAGCAAGTATCGGGATTCTTCAAAGAGATCGAAGATGTAGATACTTGTGGTATTCAGTTGATAGTAATGATAAAGAGATCTTGCTTCTCTTTCAGGTTACTCATAATTGGAAGTATTCCTAAGTTGAGTAACGCTGATCCGCCTCCTTCCATTTAGTTGACATGCACTGGAGACAGTTGCATGATTTGGATCTGGTTCAATTAAATCAGTGCCTCTGGTCCTATATGGGATATAGAACAGTTCATATCTTAACGATGTTAAGGTACGGGGAGTTGTCCGGTTTATGATTAAAACCAGACACTGGACAACTCAAGGCACGTTTCTGTAATGGCTGTTTGTGGGTTGACCCAGGCTATGACGCGGGTTGACTTTCTACCATCTGAAAGATCAATAGCAATATTGTTCTAGACTCGCCACAGTTTTATTAAAAATGGATTTTTTCAGAAAACAGTAGTGGGAGTATGGTAGAACTGGAAGTGATTCCAGAACCACAAACGATTACTGAAGATTTGATAAGGAACCTTAAGATTCAATCTGAATTGACATTCCATTGGCCACTCCGCAGATAAGGTGGGTAACTTCAGGCACCCGAGAGGTACTACGGTAGCCTCAAGGACGGTGACAGGGAAGTTCTTGTTTACCCACAATTACCATTGCTGTTGTTCCAGGGTGCGAGACCCGGCGGGAGGATGAGTATAGCGTTGTTCTAAACTAGTTTTAGAAGTGTACGTCTATATGACTCTGCCAGAGGGTTGTCGTAGTCAGTGGGAGCAGCGGAAGCATTGGTGGACAGGCAGCTTATGTCTATTTATAGACTAAAGCAGATGTAGCGGAGATAGATCATCTATTTCTGACATGACAGTCATGGGTTTGACTTCATCAGAATAGGGGATGGATCTGTTGAGAAGGTAGTAGGGTGTGATGTCCTGGTATCTGGATGACATACACAGAATAGGAAAGGAAACTCCTACACTACGATCGGTTATACTTTGGTCGTCATACAGTTGTTTCTCCACAAAGGAAATGGATTTTATATCAGACATACTGGTTACTAGATCTATGGTTTTAGCTCTAGATTTGGGTGGTTTCCCAATCAGGGTACTTGACAGCATTCTAAGAGCATTTAGGATGGACGACTCCTGGCACGGTAGTGTACCTGCAGGTAACGGAGTCACCCTCTCTAAAGGTGTCTCACAGACTAAAGGGGAGAGGGATGTGCATGATTGGCAGATCACTTGCTTAGGCAATTGAGTCAATCATAAGATGTCAAGTACCACACCAGATATTGTTCTTGCACTAGATGCAATAAGTTGACATTAATCCAATCCTGGAGAAACAGTCGGAAGCAGTTTTAGAACATAAGTGGATGTTCTAGGGATATGATAACGACAGCCTCATTCGGGAGACAGTTATCATTCCAGGCTTCCAAGGTGACATGGACGATAAGGAGGTTGTCAGAGTTATAGTTTTTCCTTCTGATGAGGGGCAGTTTTTTGGACAGGTGGTCCAAGCCAATACTGAGGGAGGCATGGCGCGCAGCATACTGATTAAGTTCAGTTGACGATACAGTCTAAGAAGTTTGGATTTGGAGTTCATTTATGAGCTATGTCCCATCAGACGTCCAGACACATTCTAAGACAGGTATTGCTCTTTTCGGGAGATGGGTTTCTCCGCGAACTTGAGATATAGAGAGACATAGAAAGAAACAACTAAGCGGATCCACTCACTGAGGCTATTCCTCGAACGCAATAGTTCCGCAAACGAGCTTTGTGAGACTGACTAGCAGAGGAGTTGGATGTTCGGTATCACACGGGCTGTGAGTATGCGACATCGCAATAATTAGCCTTGAGTGCAAGTGGGAGATTGTTGGAGATAGTGCCCTCAGAGTCAATTATTAGGTCACAGGTACGTGATTGTAATGATTGAGGGAGGACCTATCCCGGTAGGACAGTCTTACTCGAGATGATAGTATGCTATCTGGTTTACCTTTATCATCGTGTACTGCTTTAAGTGACCTGACACGTCGCTATTACACGTTGATAGAGCCCCTAGGATTCTTGCTTGACCACCAGCAGTATGAGGGCGATCATATAAGTGGGAGCTGGGGGTCTACAAGCATATCCTTAAAAGGTCCCTAGTCGTGAGAGTTTCGAGACTGGGCATCGATACTCCATTAGTAGACTAGTGTATACAGTCGAGACCCCGACGAGGGGCGGTGGCCGGTCTCACAAGCCACTGGTGTCAGTTGGATCACCTAAGATGTATACAGGTGCTCATTGGGTTATGAGTACACCGGACAGGACTCGCCGGGAACATGCTAGTTGGTCATATACCAGACGTCAGATGGCAGTTCCCTGGTGACATGTGTGCAGGTTAGTTCATCGACCTGGGGATCGTCATTTGTCTCGTATGAGTTCCCACTGTACTTTGATTACTACCCTACCACGGCTCAAAGGAGTCGTGCAAACAGGTTTTAGTTGGGTACAGTCCCGAGCCACATGGAGGCAGTGAGTGTATCTTCAGGGGTTCGTCTCTCCCGGTATTGGGGGTGAGGTCGTGCTGTGTCTAGGAGAGCCATTACACAAAGTCCTTGGCCAAGGCAAGGAGATTTACTGGTAGGTATTCCAGTAGTATCTCAGGGTGTTCTGGGCTACACTCCGACACGACTTGTACCGCTTTTGGGGGTCTGACTTTTACCAACCCCCTAGGCCCGCCATGCGATACTCATAGACGAACGGACCGGACTGCACGGATATTGTCACTGACAGGCTCAGTAGGGTTGTCGGGCTAAGTTCGCTCACAGACGTCCCTTTTAGTCAGTACCTGGTAGCCCGTCACGTATTGGCTTATACCTCTGACGTGCTAGTGGTTAAATCCACAACCAAGGTGTTGACGAGTCTTTAGAGTCCCCCACATTTCAGTTACTCAGCTTTCGGGCGAAAGGTTGTAGAGGCCGTATGGAGATATGGCATGGTCCGATCAGATACGTGCGGTATTGCACGGATCAGGATCGGACAGTTTGTACTATAGGCCGTATGGTTATATGGCAGGGTTCGATCAGATACGTGCGGTATTGCACGGATCAGGATTGAACAGATATTACTAGCCGGTTTTGGTATAAGCCGGATTCTAGTATAGTACAGTGGAGATTTTGTCTCATTGCATTTGTATTTCGGTCGGAATACAAATGCGGGTGTGTATGCACAGTATCGGGGTTTTCCTGTAATTTATTACGGGACCAGTTTTCTGGAGTTGCCAGTTTGCTTTCCGTTTCGGCCAATTTCCATTGTTCCGTTCATTGGCCGAAGATTGGTGGAGGAGGGCTTATTTGCATTGTTGCAAATAGGCATTTGTGGAAGGGGGTCTTTGCATTTTGTTGTATCATGATAGCACCCTCCTTTGACTTGCTTGACTTCATACTTCATGATGGCTTGACTTTGTTAGCATCATGGTTGTTGATGATTAGTTGGTAGTGTATTGGTTTTGGGAGTGATCATTGCCTCTCATCATCACTTGCTTTTTTCCATGACACTCCACCTTGCATTATTGTTCCACCCCCCCTTGTCTTTTCTCTCTCCAATCTCACTTGGTAAAGGGGGGGCCGGCCATTCCAAAGGGAAGGGGATTCATTTTCTTGTGGTGGGGGAAAAAATTGGGATTCTCATTCTCTTTGTATGCTACATTTTTTCCCCACCTCTCTCCAAGCTCTCTTTTCCTCCACAAAAATGGCACAACTCCAAACCCCAAAAATGAGACTCCTTCTCTACGAATTCTACAACGAATCTTGGGCACGTCGAGTAGCCGGCTTCGTGCCCGAGTTGCCTCGGCATTGAGGTGGGAGCCCGTAAACGAACAAGGCGATGTGGTGCACTTCCGGCGACGAGGAGGAGACGGGACTTTTCCGCAGGAGATCGGGACCATGACGAGAAGACCGGAGGACTTGGATCGTCGGTATATCTCTACTCCCTTTCTTGTAGATAGCTTAGACTAGTTAATGGTAACGATCCGGGTGGTTAGTGCGCGGTGGTGCCGGTTTGCAAAGTCCGCAAAATTTAAGTTATTCACCGCTTCCGCGTTCCGGCGTCGGATTGACGGCCGGGGCGCCGCCGTGCACTTACAAGCGAGAGAGAAAAGGGAAAGCTTCCATCTCAACCATTGCCCAATCCCGGTCACCCACAAAATGCATATCACAATCACAATGTAAATGCGGTGACCACATTGAGATCCGGAAGAGAGTTGCAAAATAATGTGGAAACTAGTGATGACATCCCCGCCGGTGGTTCTTCTTCTTCTTCCCCTTCTTCATTTTCTTCACCTCCTTCTTCACCTTTTTCTTTAGAGCCTATTCTCCACCCTTCACACGGCTCTACTTCTTCTGACTCGAACGGACCCATTTCTCACAACACGAACACATCCACACTGGGATCCGTTCCTATTCCATATTCTACTCCACAGACTTTTGACTCAACAAATTTTCAGAATGTTCCATTCCCAAACAGGTTGAGTCCTAATAAACCAAATACACAAGTGGAGAAGATTGTGGAGATATTTAAGCAGGTTAGCATAAATATACCTCTCTTGGATGCCATCCAACAAGTCCCTTCATATGCGAAAATCTTAAAGGGCTTATGCACCTCGAAGAGAAAGGCATCTCAAGTACCCAAGAAAGTGCTAGTGGCTAGTGCAGTGAGCAATGCAATTAACCACCATCAAACCTTACCCCAAAAACAAAAGGACCCCGGCTGTCCTACGATTTCAATTACAATTGGGGATAAGAAAATTAATCAAGCACTTTTAGATCTTGGGTCTAGTGTTAACCTGATTCCTTACTCCGTGTACGAACAATTAGGGGTTGGAGAGTTGAAACCCACTCATTGCACTCTCCAAATGGCTGATCGATCAATCACCTATCTAAGGGGTCAGCTAGAGGATGTGTTGATTAAAGTCGGGGAATTCATATTCCCCATTGATTTTATCGTTATGGATACACAACATGTTGCTAACCCAATAAACCAAATTCCGGTGATTCTTGGTCGACCATTTTTGGCCACTTCCAATGCCGTAATAAATTGTCGCAATGGCTCCATGACCCTATCCTTCGGAAAGAGGTCTAGTGAGTTCAATATTTATAAAATGGGAAGTCTGCCCCCCGTACCTAAAAGTAGTACACGAGAAGTTTGCTCTATTCACGAAATCACGCAGGAGGACTGCGAGCTTGAAAGATTTCTATTTGATGAAAACAGTTTTGACGCCACTAGTGCGTCCCTCCTTGAGCCTACTACCGTTGACACAACCGATGTTGATTATGAATATTTCACTTTTTTGGATGACGATGACTCACAGCCCGAATATGAGTCGTTTGAATTTTTGGATGAGTCAGTCGAACCATCCGAATCGGTTGTTTGCGGTGATTTCGAACCTGTGTTAGAGTCCTTTGAGTTCGAGGTAGATTCCGCAATGATTCTTTCGCCTCCGAAATTCGAACTCACGCCCTTGCCGTCTCACCCTAGATATGCCTACATAGGTGAGAATGAGACCTTTCCCATTATCATATCGGCTTCTCTAGCCATCGAGCAAGAGAACGCCCTCTTAACGGTCTTACAAGATAGGCGGCAAGTTGTCGGTTGGACTATGGCGGACATCGAGGAGATAAGTTCCCTCATAAGTGAATATCATACAAAATTGATGGATGATGCCATGTCAATAGAGGACCCACAGGAACATCTTGGGGGTATTGTGGTGAGTCAACTTCCTCCCTTAGAAGTTGAAATACCCCCATTTCTTTTAATAAGGTACGAGAATGCCAACACTCCACTGATTGCTGATCACTTACATTCTCATATCGATGCATCACCATCACCTGTATATTTACCTCCACACCTCCCATACCACTACTTCTATCTTCCCCAATTCTTTGCGGACCACCACAACTTATTTTTCCACCACCCAATATTCTTTACTGATAAATTTTTCAACTGGTTGGTGTTAACTTTTGGCCTATGCAAGGTTTGGCAGTATTGTCTAACATAGTTTAATTGAAGTTTGGGGGAGGGTCTTTTTGTATATATTTTTGTTTTTCTTAACAATAAAAAAAAATTATAAATAAATAAACAGGGGAGTATCGGTATTTTGACCCTCTTAGTTTAGCATGACAGTGAGGACACTGTCAAGTTCAAGTTTGGGGGTATGCTCGGTACGTCTTCTTCCTTCGCATTCATTTGTACATATTTTTGCATTTGCATACTTATTTGAAAACCCATAAAAATTTGAAAAATTTCAAAAATTATAAAAATAATTGTATTCAATTTTGGCTAATTGACTTGAGTTTGACTAATAGGTTAACTGGTTATGAACAACTAGATCTTAGACTTAATGAATTAAAAACCCTAAAAATAACATTTCTTAAAGTTTAACGGTAGAAAGTATATGCCTTGTAGTTTATTTAGAAATAGGCCAATTTTGGGTTCACTTCTTGGGCTAAGTCGAAACAAGGGAAGAGTATTGATGTTCTAATTAGAGTATAAGTTTGAAAGATAGTTCCTACCTTAAGTCTAAATTTTGAAAATGTATACCCTACAATTTGCACATTCACGCACCTTGAAACTTGGAATAGTAGAAGAGACCTTGAAATGCTCTTGTCTAAAGTCCTTAGTGCAATGAAAATGAAAAAATATATAAGTGTGAATAAAGAATAAAAAAAATGGACACTGGTTTTTGTGATTACTTAAGGCTGTAAAAATAGAAAAATATTTAGCGAGGGTGCTTCATCACCTAGTGCCTTAGACCAACTGGTTTGGGAGTCACTGCTAAAGCCTTGGGTGTTGCAAGGACTAGGAAGTACGCTTTAAAGTGCAAACGCATTTTGTAATCGGTCGTTGGTACCTCAAGAAGTATTAACGGTCGCATGAAGGATGTGTAAGCAAATTTCATTCACCAACTAATTAGTACTTTGGACAATGGACAAGGGCATGATTGCTTGAATTGAATTTCCAAGTGTAGGGGTGATCTATACACACACGTAGGGGTACGTGATTGGAATTTAGATAAGAGAGAGGAATGAAAGATAAAATTTGTATCTTTAATAGAGTTGATAGAAATTCCTGAGTGGAGATGTAACCCTAGAAGGAAAACTTAAGAAATGCCGAAAACTAAGTAGATCTGCAGGATATATATAATCTTAAGTTAAATGATGAGGAAGTGTGAAGAATATGGGTGGATAATTTACAAGTAGAAGATAATAGAATTCCTTATTAGAAAACCTAATTGGAAAACAAAAGTCAATGGGCCAAGTTGATAGGATTTTGTGGGTGTAATCCGCTGAAAACCTTCAGGAGACAACACTCCTCCTACTAGGGACACCTAGAGGTTTAACGGCTTGTTGCACGTGCTCAGTGCAATCGCGTTTCCCTGCGAAAGTGCGGTTAGGATTTTAGAGAATAAAATAATAAGTTTGCTCGAGGACGAGCAAAAGGTAAGTTTGGGGGTATTTGTTCAGACCATAATATTGCATTTATCATTCCCCTATTCTTATCTTTTTTATAAATAAACAGGTACTCTTGACGCACATTTGTTGCATATTACAGGTTACAGGTTTCTGGAGCAAATACAGTGAGAAAGACACAAAACAACAGAAAAAGGGACTTTTTACCAACAAGTAGACGGATCCTAATCAAGCCTAGTCGAAGAACAGTGCAAGGTCCAAAAAGTCAAGTGAAACGGTTAAAAAGCCCAATACAAGTCTTCACTAAAAATCTGGAGAAGATCCAGAAGTCCAACAGAGAAAAGAAGAGTAAAAACAGAAGCCCAAAGAGCCAAGGAAAAAGCCCCAAAAATAACAAAGCCCAATTCCCTAGTTTGGCCGCGGATCCGCGGCCAAACCCTACCTGGCGCCGCGGATCCGCGGCCATACAAGGCCCGTGTCGGTGGAAAATCTCTGGGTCGGTGCGACGGTTCGTATGTTGGGATTTTACGTGGGCAAATCTGTAATTGCGCAAGTGCGAGAGTCTGTAACCCTAAGTTTCCTATTTTCCTATAAATTGTAATTTTAGATCTAAAAATTGTATGCCTCTTTTCAATAAATAAAATTCAGAAATTCTGGAAGTGACATTCAGATCTGTTCTTTATCGCTTGGAGGGAGCCATCACCATTAGTAAGTGTTTTTCTTTTATTCTTTTAATGTTATTTCATCCCCTAATGAGCGAGTAGTCTCCTCGCTTGTTAGGGTTAGCCTTAGGGAAAGGGTTGAGAGATGAGATCTCTCACTCCTTTCAATGCCATATTAAATTAACCCATTAAGAACTCCATGCATGCGCGCACAACCGCTCCCTGCGGCACCCTACCCCTCGAGGTAACGGTGAACCGCAGTATAAAGGGCCGGTTGCGCGCGTTTTCCATGGGGGTTAGGGTAATTAACGATAAAGGAAGGATACGAATCTAGAGGAAGAAAACATCTTCCCAAAAGAGTCGTATCCACTTTATCGATAATTACTATAACACCTAATGGATCTAAAATACGGCATTGAAAGCGGTGAGGAAACATCAATCTCCAAAACTTCCTCTAAGCCTAACCCTAGCAAGAATTTAAATTAGATTAATTAAGTTTTAGATCTAGATTTTTATAAAACCAAAACGACAAATAGAATCAACTCGTTAAGACACACTAAAGGAATTTACCCGTCTCTGTGGATCGACCCGCACTCACCGGCTAGCTGCGAAGCGACGCCGTTTCTTGATTGCGGTAATTATATTTTTGATCGAAAAAAATCTCTAACAATCAGTAGCCCATTACGTATAGGCTAATACCTCTGACGTGCTAGTGGTTAAATCTACAGCCAAAGTATTGACGAGTCTTTAGAGTCCCCCATAAACCGTTTTCTCAAGTTTCGGGCGAAACGCTGTAGAGGCCGTATGGAGATATGGCAGGGTTCGATCAGATACGTGCGGTATTGCACGGATCACGATCGGACGGTTTATACTAGCGGGCTTTGGTTTAAGCCGGATCCTAGTATAGTACAGTGTAGATTTTGTCTCATTGCATTTGTATTCGGTCGGAATACAAATGCAGGTGTTAGTTATATGTATGCCCTAGAGGCCATTACTGTACATTGGATGTATATTGTAGTGGATGCTGGGACATATATAGGTAGGACTTTCTTGCTCGACATGATAGTACGCTATCTGGTTGCTCTTTATCTTAACGTGTATACTTTCTGTCTCTCTGATTACACGTTGATAAAGCCCTATAGGATGTGTACTCGACTTCCAGGACTATGATGAAGATCATACTAGTGGGGCCTGGGTAGTCAATGAGTACATCCTTCATTGTTCCTAGTCGTGGGAATATCGAGACGGGGCATCGATATTCCAGAGTAGGCTAGCGTATATCTTCTCGACCCATGTGATGGGCGATGGATGATCCCATATCCATTGGTGTTTGACATCGGAGATGGTATGCGGGTGCTCAGTGGAGACTGGGTACACTGAACGGACTCGCCGAGAACTCCCAGATGGTATTATACCTCACGTCAGATGGCAGTTCTCTGGTGACACTGGTACAACTTAGTCTGTTGACCCGAGATCGTCAAAGAGTCTTGTGTGTCTCCCACTGTGCTTTGATTTCCACCCTACCACGGCTCTACTGAGTCGTGCAAACAGGTGGTTTTTGGGTACAGTCCCGATTCACATGGAGGCAATGAGCGATAGGAGGGGATTCGTCTCTCCCGGTATTGGGGTTGATGTTGCGCAATGCACGACTGGCCATAACAGGAAATCCCTGGCCAGGGTTGCAGTGATATACTGGTAAGAGTTATCAGTAGTTTCACGAATGTTATGGACCTCAAGTCGGCATGACTTATCGAGCTACTGGGGTCTGACGTTTACCACCCCTAGGCGAGATATGCGACATATCAGACGAACAGACCGGACTGTACGGTTAAGTGTTACTGGTTGGATTCACAGGAGTGTGAGCGGGCTTGCTCGTCGATCTTCTGATCGCTCAATACCCGGGTGGCCGTTACGTTTAGCAGACCGCTTGCGGCTTGTAGGTGTTTGATATGATCATCATCTGCTGCCGGCATATTGACGAGTCTTTAGAGTCCTACACAGAGGTTTCCTGGCTCAAGCGAAACGAAATAGGAGCACATATGGGATATGTGCGGGACCGAGAATAATGCGTGTATGTGATACCGTATTTCACTCTCACGATGTATGTGTCGAATGTTTGTATGAGATATAACCTGGTTATCGAATCAAGGATTGATTCGATAAGCCGATACATTGGATACTAGCCGGTTATATGCGACATGACCGGATCATTGAATCAAGTGTTGATTCAATGATTTAATGTATAATTATATATTTGATATATTACTTCACATCAACTAGTATTGGTTCACTTTAAATGGATTTTCTCACTTGAATTGTGCAAGTTGTATATGTGATATACATTTGTGCACATGATTGTATCATGTTTGATGATACATGTTTACTTGGTTAAGTGTAAAGAATTAAACCATGGTTAAGTTTATGATTAGGGTTTTCTTTTTTCTTACTTATTTATTTATTTATTTATTTTTGGAAAAGATGAGAAAAGAATGGTTGCTATTTTTGTTTTTAGTTGAAGATTCTTGAAGCTTTGAATTAGTCCACCATTCTTGTCTTATACTTAACCCTAACCATTCAAGTTAACCATGGTCCATTCTCTACAATTAACCAAGAGTTAATATATGATAAGTATTGATTTATTTATCTAATTATTCAATACTTATCATAACTTCTTCTTCTTCTTCATCTTCTTCTTCCATGAAGAAAGCTTGCTACATCAATGGCAAGTGATGAAAAAGTGTGAGAAATCCAATTCTAAAGTGAACCCACTTCCTATTTCTTCATCCTCTACCTCTTGCCAAGTAGTATAGGGTGTTTCCTTCACAAGTTTTCATGGCTTGGTGAAGGTGGAGCTTGATCTAGTGATGCTTCGACGTAGATCATCTTCGGCACGTTGTCGACGACCTAGCCCGCCTTTTTCTCCGATGAAACCACCGTGAGAGTCATGGTTCGATTTGGACAGAGGAGAGGACTTCATCATGGAGCGTAGGAGGTGGAGGACCGGATCTACAAAGGTTGTAGCCCCTTCCCTTTAGCTATATTTCCATTTACTTGCTTGCATCGCCTATATATCTAGTTAACGATCCGTATTAGGGTTTGTAGGCACCCGTAAAATTTGATTTGTGCATGTTTGATCACTTGTGAGACTCCATTAGAGTGCCTAGGAACCCTACAGTGGTATCAGAGCCTAGCTAGAGCCTCAGGCGATGCGTAAACGGAGTTAGAAGTCCGATTGTCCCGAAACCCTAATCGTAATTTGCTCTCTGGACTTTTTTGAAAAAATGGGTTTTCTCCAGATTAAAAATTCCTAAAAAATTCATCAGGAAGACCTAAGAATTATGGTGCAAAACGAGGACCTAACTCATCTAAACCGCCGCGGAACAGCGGCAGAAGCATGGCTTCTGCCGCGGTTCCGCGGCCATATGGTCCCATTACCCAATAAATCTTGCACAGTAATTCCTATTTTCTGGTGTTGGATTTTCTGGGATTTTTTAATAATTATTCAAGAGTTGAATTTTCTGGGTTGTATTGGGGACTCGGTGTTTCGATCGGATTGTCTAACTCTGTCTATGTGGCTTTCCGGGTTATTTTAGAATATGTTAAAAAGTTCGACCGAATATAAATACCCACTTTTTCCCCTGCCGGGAAATTTCCAATTGTTGGATTTTTCCGTAGTTTAACGACGTTCTAAGTAGTGCAAGTAACGCGATGGACCCTCTAGAAGACAACAAACCTTAACTCGATTATGTGACCGTCTTGAACTGCCCTTTGAACCTTCGGGTTTCGGGCAGTACGGCGTGCCACATGTGAGGCGTTGGCTTGACCCTTCTACGGCTGGACCGTTGGTACTGAGGCACGAACTGAATGTTGTTAGACTTATTTCATGTGTTGAGCTGTATCGGGAAAACTTGGGTGTTCGATTGTTCGATCGAAAAGTTTAGCGTTTTCTATTTATCCGGAATGTGATACAATAATTGGAATTCACAAGTAGTTATGAGATAACGGAATGAATATTATAAACATAGCAGTTTAGTCTCACTTGATCGGTTGCCACGGAGTTTTGATGTGATCAAAAGTCCGTCGCAATCATGTAGCGTACGCGGATACTCGCCGGGTAAACTTAATAGACAGCCTCACTCCATAGCCCCGACCAAGTGACTATAGGAGAACCCCGTCGCCGAAAGCATCCGTTCGGGTGCTCGCGGTAGCGGTGTTCCGCCTTGGTGCACTTCGTCGACGGTATCGGGGGTGCGGCCGTCTACTGAAGTTTGCGACGAGTATTCGATCAGGATGTCGGGAATCTTGTTGAATTACCCGACTTGGTATTCAAAAGTGTTTTCGATAATGAGACTAAAATGCAGGGTTTATAATTGTTAGGCATGCGATGTCTAAGTATTTCATTTGATTAGGCATGTGATGTCTAAAGAGGTTGCGGATTCCAATTGTTGTAGTTTTACACTTTCTTTTCTGCGACCGTAAGTGTAATATGTGATATCGCCGGTTTCGTTGCTATATGTCAACGACAATTGGGATGGACATATTTACTTACGTTGATGACATGTGATGTTGTGTGTTGCTGGATATGTTATATTGGATTGTCGTGTTTGAATAGCCGGGGTTTTTTATGTGAGATGAGTGTTTTTCATTTTCATTCATGTAAAAACTTGTATGTAATATTCTTTTATTGGGGCACTTCCAGGTTGCGGAAGATGTCACCTTTTGTATATTATTTACTTTTCTGCACTAGGATAGACCCAAGGAGGGGAGCACAAGTAACCGGGTTCTAGGGTCCAGTGGGAGACCATCTCGAGGAGTCGAGTCCGGGTCTCCTAACCCTAGAATTGGTAGGGTTGCTTGCCGCTCTCGTAGGGGTCTAGGGGTGTGGGATAGGCTATTCATCACAACCGTGGAATCCGTGTTTTATACTGGCTCGTATTGAAAACACGGACATCCTAGTATATCCAATATTTCATATGTTTCTTCTGCTGTGATTTATCTGTGATCATGTGATGTTCTGTGACAGATATTATATATAGTATATATGATATATTATATAAACGTTGCTTATGTTTTACACCCGCGCTAGCCCTGCCCCGCTCTGCCGTTAGTTACCTAACCTAACGGTGCAGACGGGACATCGAGGCGAATGCGGATGGCATAAGCGTACGTTATATTTATCTGTGATGTTTAGGTGGACTTAAATGATGGGATATTCATTAATGAGATTAATGAAAGAAAATAAACCTAATTGATGTTGTGGAATCGAATTTCAAAATAAAAACAGGTAGCTACAGTTCTTGCTTTGCATCGTGGTGTTCATTATAGAACATCCTGCACCTTATTCGATGAGGAAAGGACCGAGATCCCTTCACCGGGAGTGACTCCTTTAGCAATAACTGGCAGATGCTACAACCCTCGGTTTGTCTTTGATCGCTTCTATAGTTTCCGCTTTGCACAGTAATATATATGATATATCCCGCACCTCATTCGACGAGGAAAGGGCCGACGATCCCTTCACCAGGAGTGACCCCTTTAGCAAAACTAGAAAAGCCTCGAAAACATTCCATTTAAAAACCATTTGATTCCGCAACGAGATCAAGTTCAAAGCGTTAAAGGTTTTCACAAAAACCATTCGCAACCCTCCGTCATTTTAGGAAGTAGAGTACTTAGTATTCGTGATGTGTTTGTTGACCATAGTCAAGGCACAGTGTACGGTAGCTAAGTGATGTCTTCCTACACCGCATATGATGCGATTAGTTAGGACAGTCGCGTGACTTTGTTGACCTTAGTTAAGGGTCATGTGGGTGGGTCTAATTAATCACGAAATGACGGGTAGAAGTTGACTGGTACTTATGATTTGTTGACCATAGTTAAGGTCATAGGTGCTAGGGGTAAAAATCTTTATCGGGAGTTTCAAGTGTTGAAATTTGCAATGAGATTGCATACCTTCTATGTGATAGTTGGATCCCGATACCCACTGCGAGTAATTGTTACTCCTGGGAGAGTTTTGCACTTTGCAATTAGCCGATCAAGTAGGTGTCTAGAAAGGTGTCAACGGGGTTACGCCTCTGGGAAAACGAGGTTTACTGTAATTAGGTCCGTGCGAAAGCACGGGGAACCTCCCTCAAAGTACCGACACTGGCCTGGCTGAAAGATTGGCGAACTTGTAGAGTGTAATTAATCCCGGCTAGTCTTTCCTTTTAAGGTTTGAAGGAAGATTTGATAAAAACAGTGGGAGCCATCCTGATTAGATAAAATATATAACCAATCTGATCTTGCAAGAGCGCACGCAGAGTGTTTTCTTCTCTCTCTCTCCAGGTAGCGACCATATCACGCCTTAATCAAGATAATAAAATGGATGTATTGACCGAACCCGCTTGTTATACTGAGCTGGGAAACGTTGGTCCCGCTCCAACTTATAATTGTTATAAGACAGAGCACGAAATTGGGGAATACCAGAATTCCTATGCCGCCCAAACGAAGAAAGTGCATATGATGCATCTCCTTCGGGTGTGTTCATTACAAAGAACTGTTTCTCAGTATCCTCTGCATCCTGGGTATATGATACCGGATCAGGATCCCAGATATGTAATCTGTTACATAGGGCTACAAAACGGTAGAAAAACTGAGAACGGGTGATAAGTTTCATGAGGCAGAAAACGGGGCAAGTGTTGCAGCCAAGTCTGTTGGTCACTGTCACCCTGTATTACGAATACATTGATTCTGAACAAATGCTATTAGATACCGAACCTGATATACAAAATCATATCAATCTCTTTATTAGTAAAGAAAGGTTATAATTTTGTATTGATGGATAATGTTTTGAACATTTCCTATATCAAAAGTTGATCGGTTCAGGCACGTTATCTAAAAGCATTGACGTTCTAAATCAAACTACAGTTCCTCGTATACAGAACACACACAAGAGGAAGAGTTCAGAAATGAACGAATTCTTCTTGAGGTATTGTAGACTAGGTCATATCAATGCGACCCGACTAGCTGAAGTTACATTTAGATGCATATTTAAATCAGTTTGAATTTACATCTTGTGAAACTTGCCAGTCATGTCACAAAGATATAATGACACCATCTCTGTTTACTGGAAACAGAGAAAGAGTTAGTAAACTCTTGGGACTGATACATAGTGATGTATGTAAGGTCTCCTGTCTACACATGCCAGGACTGGTTCTTTATACTTCATTATATTCTCCGATAATCTCTCAAGATTCAGTCATATATTCCTGTTGAAATATAAGTCCGAACCTTTTGAGGTATTCACAGAATATAACTAGGAAGTAGAGAACCAAAATACGGGTATAAGAATTATGTCCTATGATGAGATCAGGGAGGAGAATACTTGTGCATGGAATCCTTGGACTATTCTAAAGGAAAATGAGATTCTCTCTCAGTATTACTCCTCTGAATACACCACAGCACAACGGTGTATCGGGGCGGAGCAATCACACAATATTAGATATGGTGTGCTCTATGATGAGTATTACTGAGTTACCTATTTCCTTTTGGGTGTTATGCGCTTGAGAAGCTGCATACCTATTGAATTAGGTTCGAATCAGATCACTGCCTACCATTCCATATGAGATATGGTATGGGAAGAGCCCATATCTTAAGTTAGTTAAGATTTGGGGCTGTCCAGCCTATGTCTAAAAAGCAAAATCTGGACAAGCTCGAGGCAAGGTCAGTTATGTAGAACTGGAAAGGTTCCATCTATACAAACAAAAGCTGATGATTTGGTAGAACCAAAGCATTCAATAGAATCCAACGAACCTCAGCCTCTCCGCCGATCTAGTAGGGTTCCTCATCCGCCTGAGAGATACCTCGGTTTCTCGATGACAGTGGGAGCGAGGATTGCATCATGTGATGATGACCCAACCAGTTTCGAGCAGGCCATCGAGAGTAGGGACTCTGTAAGAATGGCTGGATGCTTAACGATCTGAGATGGAATCCACATACACCAGCAAAGTGTGGACTTTAGCTGCTATATCTGAAGGGTTAAATCCCCATCAGGAGCAAGTATATCTTGAGAAGATTACTTGGTGTACATGGAAAAGTTGAGACTTTCAAAGCTAAACTTGTTAAAGGTTTTCGTCATCAACCAGGCACGGATAATGATGAAACCTTTTCCAGGGACTATGTTTAAGTCCATCCAGATCCTACTTGCCATGGCTACATACCATGACTACGATATCTGGTGGTTGGGTGCCATGACTACTTTTCTAAATAATGATTTAGAAGAGAACGTCTATAAGAACACAGCCAGAGGGCCTCGTAGACAGTGGGAGCAGCGGAAACGTGTGCAAGATGCTTTATAGGATAAAGCAGGCATCGTGGAGTTAGAACATCTGTTTTGATGGATTAGTCAAAGAAGTTGACATCATCAAAATGGTAGATGAACCTTGTATAAACAAAAGGGTAGTAGGGAGTATGGTGACGATCCTCGTAGAGTACGTGGATGACATACTCTTGTTAGGGAAGGAGTTTCCTATGCTACGCTCGATCAATCTCCGCTTATCACAATGATTTTCCATATAGGATCAAAGTGATACGAACTAAATCCTAAGCTTTGGATCTATGAAATAGATCTAATTGGATGTTAGGATACTCACTAGTTGAAGTGAGATGGTATCAATCGATCCTGGGGAGAATCACTGGAAGGGTTCCAGAGTGATAAAGACGACTGAATGTCAGTCACAGGCATTGTCTTTACCCTTAGTAAAGGGACGGTATGTTGGAAGATTTCCAAACTAGATGCCGTGACAAACTAGACGATAAAGGCTGGTAACATCGCTATTAAAGATACTACCAAAGAGGCAGTTTGGGTGTATATTGGTTCATAAGATGAACTAGGTTCCTGCCATTGTATGACAATGGAAGTGTGGTTTTGGCCCTGGAACCCTGGTCCCATCAGTGACCCAGACATATTCTGAGACAGCATCACCTGATCATGGAGATAGTTGATCTCCAGGTTGATCGAGGTTAGGAGAGTAGACTCAGAGGACAACACGGCGGATCCACTCACGAAGGCCTTTTCCCAAAGAGAGACTTTTAGGGGATGGTTGAGTATGTGATACTGCAACCACTGCTACAGATGGCCCTAGTGCAAGTGGGAGATTGTTAGTTATATGTATGCCCTAGAGGCCATTACTGTACATTGGATGTATATTGTAGTGGATGCTGGGACATATATAGGTAGGACTTTCTTGCTCGACATGATAGTACGCTATCTGGTTGCTCTTTATCTTAACGTGTATACTTTCTGTCTCTCTGATTACATGTTGATAAAGCCCTATAGGATGTGTACTCGACTTCCAGGACTATGATGAAGATCATACTAGTAGGGCGTGGGTAGTCAATGAGTACATCCTTCATTGTTCCTAGTCGTGGGAATATCGAGACGGGGCATCGATATTCCAGAGTAGGCTAGCATATATCTTCTCGACCCATGTGATGGGCGATGGATGATCCCATATCCATTGGTGTTTGACATCGGAGATGGTATGCGGGTGCTCAGTGGAGACTGGGTACACTGAACGGACTCGCCGAGAACTCCCAGATGGTATTATACCTCACGTCAGATGGCAGTTCTCTGGTGATACTGGTACAGCTTAGTCTGTTGACCCGAGATCGTCATAGAGTCTTGTGTGTCTCCCACTGTGCTTTGATTTCCACCCTACCATGGCTCTACTGAGTCGTGCAAACAGGTGGTTTTTGGGTACAGTCCCGATTCACATGGAGGCAATGAGCGATAGGAGGGGATTCGTCTCTCCCGGTATTGGGGGTTGATGTTGCGCAATGCACGACTGGCCATAACAGGAAATCCCTGGCCAGGGTTGCAGTGATATACTGGTAAGAGTTATCAGTAGTTTCACGAATGTTATGGACCTCAAGTCGGCATGACTTATCGAGCTACTGGGGTCTGACGTTTACCACCCCTAGGCGAGATATGCGACATATCAGACGAACAGATCGGACTGTACGGTTAAGTGTTACTGGTTGGATTCACAGGAGTGTGAGCGGGCTTGCTCGTCGATCTTCTGATCGCTCAATACCCGGGTGGCCGTTACGTTTAGCAGACCGCTTGCGGCTTGTGGGTGTTTGATATGATCATCATCTGCTGCCGGCATATTGACGAGTCTTTAGAGTCCTACACAGAGGTTTCCTGGCTCAAGCGAAACGAAATAGGAGCACATATGGGATATGTGCGGGACCGTGAATAATGCGTGTATGTGATACCGTATTTCACTCTCGCGATGTATGTGTCGAATGGTTGTATGAGATATAACCTGGTTATCGAATCAAGGATTGATTCGATAAGCCGATACATTGGATACTAGCCGGTTATATGCGACATGACCGGATCATTGAATCAAGTGTTGATTCAATGATTTAATGTATAATTATATATTTGATATATTACTTCACATCAACTAGTATTGGTTCACTTTAAATGGATTTTCTCACTTGAATTGTGCAAGTTGTATATGTGATATACATTTGTGCACATGATTGTATCATGTTTGATGATACATGTTTACTTGGTTAAGTGTAAAGAATTAAACCATGGTTAAGTTTATGATTAGGGTTTTCTTTTTTCTTACTTATTTATTAATTTATTTATTTTTGGAAAAGATGAGAAAAGAATGATTGCTATTTTTGTTTTTAGTTGAAGATTCTTGAAGCTTTGAATTAGTCCACCATTCTTGTCTTATACTTAACCCTAACCATTCAAGTTAACCATGGTCCATTCTCTACAATTAACCAAGGGTTAATATATGATAAGTATTGATTTATTTATCTAATTATTCAATACTTATCATAACTTCTTCTTCTTCTTCATCTTCTTCTTCCATGAAGAAAGCTTGCTACATCAATGGCAAGTGATGAAAAAGTGTGAGAAATCCAATTCTAAAGTGAACCCACTTCCTATTTCTTCATCCTCTACCTCTTGCCAAGTAGTATAGGGTGTTTCTTCACAAGTTTTCATGGCTTGGTGAAGGTGGAGCTTGATCTAGTGATGCTTCGACGTAGATCATCTTCGGCACGTTGTCGACGACCTAGCCCGCCTTTTTCTCCGATGAAACCACCGTGAGAGTCATGGTTCGATTTGGACAGCGGAGAGGACCTCATCACGGAGCGTAGGAGGTGGAGGACCGGATCTACAAAGGTTGTAGCCCCTTCCCTTTAGCTATATTTTCGTTTACTTGCTTGCATCGCCTATATATCTAGTTGACGATCCGTATTAGGGTTTGTAGGCACCCGTAAAATTTGATTTGTGCATGTTTGATCACTTGTGAGACTCCATTACAGTGCCTAAGAACCCTACAGCAGGTATGTATATACAATAGCGGGGTTTTCCTGTAATTTATTCCGTTTCAGCCATATTTCTTTGTATCTTTCATTGGCTGAAGATTGGTGGAGGATGGCTTATTTGCAATTGTGCAAATAGGCATTTTGGAGGGTTGTCTTTGCATATTGTTGCATCATGATGGTGCACTTTCATTTGACTTCATAACCACATGATGGCTTGACTTGTGTAGTGATGATTAGGTTGGTGGAGTGTTGGTTATAGGTTGTGATCATTGGATTCTCTCATCATCACTTGCTTGCATCATTGCTTTCCACCCACCTCCTTGTCTTTGCTCTCTCTCTCTCAATTCAAAAGAGCATGGCCGGCCAAATGAGGAGGGGTTGCCCATTTTATTTTGTATGGAAATTTTTGGCTCTCTTGGTTTTGCAAAATCCCAAACTTCATCTCCAAAAATTCTATCATCTCATTCCTCCACCAAAGGCAACTTCCACAACCCCAAAGAGACATAGAGTTCTACAGTTAACCTACAGCATTCTTAGGCACGTCGACTCGCCAACTTCATGCCCGAGTTGCCTCGGTCAAGAGGTGGGAGCCCGTAAAAGAAGCCGGCGACGTGGTACCCTTCCGGCGAGGAGGTGAAGACCGGAGATTCCGTGGGAGATCGGGACGACGACGAGAAGACCGAAGGACACGGATCGCTCGGTATATCTCTCTACCCCGTTCTTTAGTTAGCTAGAATTAGTTTAATGGCCCGATCCGGGATTTTTGTGCGCGGTGGTGCCGGTTATAAAGTTTAAAGTAAAGTATCGCTTCCGCATTTTGGCCTCGGAAAGACGGCCGGGGCGCCGCCGTGCACTTCCAGTATATCCATATTGGTGCACATATACATTGATACATCAATACTTGCGCATATACACATTTGTATTTCCATTTTGGTGCACATATACATTGATACATCCATACTTGCATATATACATGTTTGTATATCCATATTGGTGCACATATACATTGATATATCCATACTTGCGCACATACACATTTGTATATCCATATTGGTGCACATATACATTGATATATCCATATTTGCGCACATACACATTGTATATCCATATTGGTGCACACATACATTGGTACATCTATACTTGCACATATACATATTATACCTACATAGAGAACTGGTTTTTATTATTGGGAGATTGGGAACCGCATGATATATTTAAAAACTGGAATCATTTTAAAGGAGCGCTTTTCCCTTAATATGCCATATCACTGTTCCATGTTTCATGATACACGGATATACTCACATTTCTATTATATGTTGCATACATCATGCTCTATGATTTTACGCATTGAGATATGCTGTTTTCATGAGATTTCTGGATTTGAGAACCGTGGACATTTTAAAATAGATTATGTGTTGTTTTAAAAAGACGGTTCTCATGATATGATATTTCAGTGCGTCCAACATGTGTTTTCTCGGTTCTGAGAGCGACATGTGAAACCCGATTCGTGGATGCAGAAGAGGCCGATTACGGGTACATGAAAGACCCGGTATGGTACCCCGGGGCAAGAAAGGGATGCTGTGTATACAGACGGTGAGCCTGGCAGCGGGACTACTACCTACCGGTGATTGATTGGACCTGGCGGTTATCCGGAGGATACTGACCAGAGACGAGAGATGGATACGGGCCGACCCGTACTGCCGGGGCCGAAGGCCGATTCCGTAAACGGAGCCCGTGGATCGATCCGGACTGACGGAGCCAGATATATGAGGATTTACATGCCGATACTGGGCATGGTTTTCATGATGTTTTCGAGTGTCGATGCTAGGCACTCAGGTTCCATGACTTTGAAGTGTCGCGAGGGACGCACGTTGATTTATATCCTCATACTTTCATGCATATGCTTCTATGATATTCACATACATTGATTATATGGTTGGACTGTTAGTTATATGTATGCCCTAGAGGCCATTACTATACATAGGATGTATATTGTAGTGGATGCTTGGACATATATAGGGATGACTTTCTTGCTCGATATGATAGTATACTATCTGGTTACTCTTTACCTTAACGTGTGCACTGATTGTCTCTCTGTTACATGTTGGTAAAGCCCTTAGGATGTGTAGTTGACTACCTGGACTATGATGCGGATCATACTAGTGGGGACATGGTAGTCCATAAGTACATCCTTCAAAGTCCCTAGTCGTGGGTGTATCGAGACGGGGCATCGATATACCAGAGTAGACTAGCGTGTACCTTCTCGACCCATATAGATGGGCGATGGATGATCCCATATCCATTGGTGTTTGACATCAGAGATGATATACGGGTGCTCAGTGGAGACTGGGTACACTGGACGGACTCGCCGAGAACTCCCAGATGGTATTATACCTTACGTCAGATGGCAGTTCTCTGGTGACACTAGTACAGGTTAATCTGTAGACCCGAGATCGTCATAGAGTCTTGTGTGATTCCCACTGTGCTTTGATTTCCATCATACCACGTCCAAGAGGGCGTGCAAAAAGGTAGCTTTTGGGTACAGTCCCGAGTCACATGGAGGCAATGAGCGATAGGAGGGGTTTCGTCTCTCCCGGTATAGGGAGTTGATGTTGCGCAGTGCTCGATTGGCTATAACAGGAAGTCCTTGGCCAAGGCTGCTTTAGGGATTTACTGGTAAGTGTTACCAGTAGTTTCTCGACCCGTTATGAGCCTCATATCGACATGACTTATCGAGTTATTGGGGTCTGACGTTTATCACCCCTAGACGAGATATGCGACATATCAGGCGAACAGACCGGACTGTACGGTAGTGTTACTCGTTGGATTCACAGGAGTGTGAGCGGGCTTGCTCGTTGATCTTCTGATCGCTCAATACCCGGGTGGCCGTTACATTTAGCAGACCGCTTGCGGCTTGTGGGTGTTTGATATGATCATCACCTGCTGCCGGCGTATTGACGAGTCTTTAGAGTCCTACACAAGGGTTTCCTGGCTCAAGCGAAACGAAATGGGAGTCCATATGAGATATGTGCGTGACCGAGAATAATACCAGTTTGTGATACTGTATTCTATTCTCGCGATTTGTATCATCGGTCGGTTATATGTGATATAGCCGGGTTACCGAATCAAGTGTTGATTCGATACATTGATACACTTGATATTAGTCGGTTATATGCGATATGACCGGATCGTTAAATCAAGTGTTGATTTAATGATTTAATGTATAATTATATATTTGATATATTACTTTACATTAACTAGTATTGGTTCAGTTAAGATTGATTTTCTCACTTGAATGTGCACATTGTTTATATGTGATATATTCAAGTGTACATGTTTGTATCATGCTTGATGATACAAACAAGTTGTGTGAATGAGACTTGAACCAAATCAAGGTTAGATTAGGGTTTACTATTTTCCTAAGCATATAACAAAAGATTATGACTTTGGTCAAAGTTATCAAGCTTCATGAAGCTTGATGAACATTGACAAAGTCAACTCTCTTTGTCATTTGTTTAAGATATTAGCTAACCCAACCCTTAACCTTATGCTATGGTTAAATCTCTACATGAGTTAAGCATGAGGGCTTAACTCAACCATGGT
The DNA here is from genome assembly GCA_030015575.1 of Agapanthus africanus. Classification (NCBI taxonomy): domain Eukaryota; kingdom Viridiplantae; phylum Streptophyta; class Magnoliopsida; order Asparagales; family Amaryllidaceae; genus Agapanthus; species Agapanthus africanus. The sequence goes on from JASDDO010000001.1 coordinate 164,978,937, forward strand.
GCCATGATTAAAAGGATAAGTATTCATATTATTCTTTTAATTGATATGATTCTTTTCTTCTTCTTCATCTTCATCAAGCTCACAAAAGCTTGAGAGCTCCAATGGTGCCATGAGAAAAAGAGTGAGAAATCCAATTCTAAACTGAACCCACTTCCTATTTCTTCATCCTCTACCACTTGCCATGTAGTATAGGGTGTTCTCTTCACAAAGTTTTTGACCAAGTGAAGGAAAAGCTTGAGTTTGAGTCTCCCCGACGTAGATCATCTTCGGCCTCGAAGTCAATGACCTAGCCCGATCATTTCTCTGACGAAACCATCGCTAGATTCCAGGATCCGATGATCGCAGTGGAGGGACGTCAACACAGAGCTAAAGAAATGGTGGAGCGGATCTACAAAGGTTGTTGTCCCTTTTCACTTAGCAATAAAGTTGTTTACTTGCTTGCTTTTCGCCTTTACTTCTAGTTAACGATCTATATTAGGGTTTCTCGGCACCGGAAAATTTTTGTTTGGCATGGTTGATGCCTTGTGGAACCTCTTGAGTGTGCCTAGTAACCCTACAGTGGTATCAGAGCCTAACTAGAGCTTTAGGCGATGTGTTAACGAAGTTAAAACTCCGAACGAACCCGATACGTCCAAGTTTACCCCCTCTCTGTACAATTTTTCAAAACTGTGTATTTTCTGAATTAAAAATACCGGAAAAATTAAGCAGGGAAATATAAGAATTGTGGTGGAAAACGAGCACCTAACACTTCCAAACTGCCGCGAAACCGCGGCCATAACATGCTTGGGCCGCGGATCCGCGGCCGTACAGAGGGATTGGGTCATTTTGTTTGCACAGTAATTCTTATATCTGATATTGCTATTTTATGGGTATTTTTATTCTGGGGGTTTATTTTTTAATCGTCGATTCGATCGGAGAATTTAATTTTGTTATATTCTTTTCCGGATAATTTAGAGTATGTTGAAAAGTTCGACCGGATATAAATACCCACTTTTCCCCTGTCGGGAAATTTCCAAGTGTTGGATCTTTCCGTAGTTTAAGAACGTTCGAAGTAGTGAAACTAACGCGATGGACCCTCTAGAAGACAACAAACCTTAACTCGATTATGTGGCCGTCTTGAACTGCCCTTTGAACCTTAGGGTTTGGGGCAGTACGGCGTGCCACATGTGAGGCGTTGGCTTGACCCTTCTACGGCTGGACCGTTGGTACTGTGGCACGAAGTGAATGTTCTTAAACTTATTTCATGTGTTAAGCTGTTTCGGGAAAACTTGGGTGTTTGACTGTTCGATCGGAAAGTTTAACATTTTCTGTTTATCTGGAATGTGATGCGATATTTGGAATCCACAAATAGTTATGAGATAACTGAATGAATATTATAAACATAGCAGTTTAGTCTCACTTGATCGGTTGCCACGGAATTTTGATGCGATCAAAAGTCCGTCGCAATTGCGTAGCGTACGCGGATACTCGCCGGTAAACTTAATAGACAGCTACGCCCCATAGCCCCGACCAAGTGACTGTAGGAGAACTCCGTCGCCGAAAGCATCCGTTCGGGTGCTCGCGGTAGCGGTGTTCCGCCTTGGTGCACTTCGTCGATGGTATCGGGGGGTGCGGCCGTCTACTAAAGTTTGCGACGAGCATTCGATCAGGATGTCGGGAATCTTGTTGAATTGTCCGACTTGATATTGAAAAGTGTTTTCGATAATGAGACTAAAATGCGAGGTTTATAATTGTTAGGCATGCGATGTCTAAGGAATTCATTTGATTAGGCATGCGATGTCTAAAGAGATTGCGGATTCCAACTGTTGTAGTTTTACACTTTCTTTTCTGCGACCGTAAGTGTAATATGTGATATCGCCAGTTTCGTTGCTATATGTCAACGACAATTGGGATGGGCATATTTACTTACGTTGATGACATGTGGTGTTATGTGTTGCTGGATATGTTATATTGGATCGTCGTGTTTGAATAGGCGGGGGGTTTTTTTTATGTGAGATGAGTGTTTTTCATTTTCATTCATGTAAAAACTTGTATGTAATATTCTTTTATTGGTGCACTTCCAGGTTGCGGAAGATGTCACCTTTGTATATTATTTACTTTTCTGCACTAGGATAGACCCAAGGAGGGGAGCACAAGTAACCGGGTTCTGGAGTCCAGTGGGAGACCAACTCGAGGAGTCGAGCCCGGGTCTCCTAACTCTAGAATTGGTAGGGTTGCTTGCCGCTTTCGTAGGGGTCTAGGGGTGTAGGTTTGGCTATTCATCGCGACCGTGGAATCCGTGTTTTATACTGGCTCGTATTAAAAACACGGACGTCCTAGTATATCCAATGTTTCATATGATATTTTCTGCTGCGTTATCTGTGATGTGATCATGTGATATGTTCTGTGATAAATGCTGTATATAGTATATACGATATATTATATAGACGTTACTCATGTTTTACACCCGCGCTAGCCCTGCCCCGCTCTGCCGTTAGTTACCTAACCTAACGGTGCATGAGGGGACATCGAGGCGAACACGGATGGCATAAGTGTACGTCGTATTTATCTGTGATGTTTAGGTAACTTAAATGATGGGACTTCATTAATATGATTAATGAAAGAAAAATAAACCTAAGATGTTGTGGAATCGAATTTTCAAAAGCAGGTAGCTACAGTTCTTGCTTTGCATCGCGGTGTTCCTTGTAGAACATCATGCACCTTATTCGATAAGGAAAGGGCCGAGATCCCTTCACCGGGAGTGACCCCTTTAGCAATAACTGGCAGATGCTACACCCCTCGGTTTGTCTTTTGATTGCTTCTATAGTTTTTTCTTTGCACAGCGGTATATATGATATATCCTGCACCTTATTCGATGAGGAAAGGGTCGACGATCCCTTCACCGGGAGTGACCCCTTTAGCAAAAATAGAAAAACCTCAAAAACACTCCATTTCAAAAATCATTTGATTCTACAACGATATCAAGTTCATTACGCAATAGGTTTTCAGAAAAACCTGTCGTAGCCCTCCGTCATTTCAAATAAGTACTAGTTAGTATTCGTGCTGCGGTAGTTTGGCATGCGTCAAGGCGTAGTGTACGGTAGCTAACTAGTGCTTATCTGCTAGCATACGATGCGATTGGATTAGGGTATTCGTACGGCGTTGTTTGGCATGCGTCGAGGGTCGTGCGGGTGGGTTTAATTCAATCAAGAAATGTACGGGTTGAACTTGACTAGCAGTCTATGGGTTGTTTGTGTTAGTTATATGTATGCCCTAGAGGCCATTACTGTACATACGATGTATATTGTAGTGGATGCTAGGACATATATAGGGAGGATTTTCTTGCTCGACACGATAGTATGCTATCTGGTTGTACTTTATCTTAACATGTACTCTGATTGTCTCTATATTACATGTTGATAAAGCCCTTAGGATATGTACTCGACTACTGGGACTATGATGAGATCATACTAGTGGGGCCACGGTAGTCGACGAGTACATCCTATAACTGTTCCTAGTCGAGGGTGTATCGAGACAGGGCATCGATGCACCCGAGTAGACTAGCGTATACGCATCTTGACCCATATGATGGGCGATGGATGATCCCATATCCATCGGTGTTTGACATCAAGGATGGTGTACGGGTGCTCAGTGGAGACTGGGTACACTGGACGGACTCGCCGAGAACTCCCAGATGGTATTATACCATACGTCAGATTGCAGTTCTTCGGTGACACTGGTACAGAGTAGTCTGTTGACCCGAGATCGTCATAGAGTCTTGTGTGGTTCCCACTGTGCTTTGATTTCCATCATACCACGTCCAAGAGGGCGTGCAAAAAGGTGGCTTTTGGGTACAGTCCCGAATCACATGGAGGCAATGAGCGATAGGAGGGGATTCGTCTCTCCCGGTATAGGGAGTTGATGTTGTGCTGTGTTCGATTGGCTATAACCGGAAATCCCTGGCCAGGGTTGCTGAGATTTACTGGTAAGTGTTATCAGTAGTTTCTCGAACTATTATAGACCTCAAATCGACACGACTTATCGAGCTACTGGGGTCTGACGTTTACCACCCCTAGGCGAGATATGCGACATATCAGACGACGAGACCGGAATGTACGGGAGTGTTACTGTTTGGATTCGCAGGAGAAGTTACAGGCTTGCTTGTTGATCTTCTGAGCGCTCAATACCTGGGTAGCTGTTACGTTTAGCTGACCGCTTGCAGCTTGTGGGTGTTTGATATGATCATCACCCACTGCCGGCGTATTGACGATTCTTTAGAGTCCTACACAGAGGTTTCTTGACTCAGGCAAAACGGAGTAGGAGCACATATGTGATATGTGCGGGACCGAGGATAATGCGATATGTGATACCGTATTATATTCTCGCGATATTTGATATCAGCCGGGTCGTCGGATCAAGTGTTGATTCGGCAAATCGGTACGGATAAATATTAGTCGGTTATATGCGATATAGCCGGATTGTCGGATCAAGTGTTGATTCGATAATTTAATGTATAATAATATATATGATATATTAAATTACATTAGCTAATATTTTCTCACTAAAAGATTCTTTTTCTCACTCGGGTAATACATTGATATATATGCGATATATGTTAAATGTATTATTTTATTTTGTTGCAATAAATATTGTATATGTGATATATAATATTGTAACATGATATGATAAATAATGCAACTTGTTTAGTAAAGATTAAACATGGTTAGGGTTTGATTAGGGTTAAGGCTTTCTAGAAATTTCTAGAAGTTTTCTTTCTTTGTCTTTGTTAAGATATTATGCTAGATATTTCCAAAACCCTAACCAAACCTTTAACCCTAGTTAATTCTCTACAAGAGTTTGCTTGACCATGGTTGCATTATCTATCATATTATTTCATTTCCTATTCATCACAAAAGGATAACAAAATATTGTTCATCTTCTTCCTTCATTCTTTCATGGAAAAAAGCTTTCTTGATTTTTCCAAGTGATGAATAATTGTGAGAAAAAGATAAATAAATAGAGCAAAAATCCTACTTCATCATCCTCATCTTCCCTTGCCATTTAGATGAGGGTGTTCACATCATTTCATGAGTGTTAGCTTGTGTTAAAGAAACTTCAAGGTAGATCATCTTAGTATCGAAGATCGGAAGCAAAGGTTGCATCTTTCTCTTCGTGGAACCTCTCGAGAGTCCGGATCCCGATGATCACAGAGAAGGGACCACAACACGGAGCATATGAAGTGAAGGACCGGATCTACAAAGGTTGTAATCCCTCTCACTTAGTGTTAAAGTGTTTAGCATGCTAGTTTTCGCCTAATCTCTAGTTTAAAGTTCCGTATTCGGGTTGTTCGGCACGGCTAAATTTTTATTCGGGCATGGTTGATGCCTCATAGACCCTTGTGCGCGTGCCTAGCAACCCTACAGTGGTATCAGAGCCAAGCTAGAGCTTTAGGCGAAGTCTAGACGAAGTTTGAAGTCCGATCGAACCAAAACCCCCGTCCGAAACATGCTCTCTGGAAATTTTCTAAAAATTGGGATTTTTCCACATTAAAAATATCCAAAAATTACAGCAGGTAATTATAAGAACTACTGTGAAGCACGTGAGTGTAATTCGCCCAAAGAGGCGCGGAACCGCGGCCCCACCCCAGCATATGCGGCGGTTCCGCGGCCACGTGGTCGATTCATCGCACGTGCTTTTCACAGTAACTCCTAATTTTTAATGTTGTATTTTCTGGAAATTTTTATTTTTTATTCAACTGTTGAATTTTCTGGGGTTGTTTAGGGATTCGATGATTCGGTCGGATTATCAGATTTTGTCTATGTGTTTTTTCTGGATAACTTTTAGAAACTGTTAAAAAGTTCGAACGGATATCAATAACTCACTTTTTCCCCTGTCGGAAATTTTTTCAAAAGTTGGATTTTTTCTCGTGTTTAAGAATGTTCTAAGTCATGCAAGTAACTCGGTGGACCCTCTAGAAGACAACAAACCTTAACTCGATTATGCGACCGTCTTGAACTGCCCTTTGAACCTTAGGGTTTGGGGCAGTACGGCGTGCCACATGTGAGGCGTTGGCTTGACCCTTCTACGGCTGGACCATTGATACTGTGGCATGTGATGAATGTTTTTAAACTGATTTCAAGTGTTGAGATATATTGGGGAAATCTTGGGTGCTTGATGATTCGATCGGAAAGTTTAACTTTTTCTATTTATCTGGAATGTGATACAATATTTGGAATCCACAGGCAGTTATGAGATAACTGATTTGAATATTATAGACATAGCAGTTTAGTCTCAGATGATCGGTTGCCACGGAATTTTGATGTGATCAAAAGTCCGTCGCAATCACGTAGAGTACGCGGATACTCGCCGGGTAAACTTAATAGACAGCTACGCCCCATAGCCCCGACCAAGTGACTGTAGGAGAACCCCGTCGCCGAAAGCATCCGTTCGGGTGCTCGCGGTAGCGGTGTTCCGCCTTGGTGCACTTCGTCGACGGTATCGGGGGTGCCGCCGTCTACTAAAGTTTGCGACGAGCATTCGATCAGGACGTCGGGAATCTTGTTGAATTGCCCGACTTGATATTGAAAAGAGTTTTCGATAATGAGATTAAAATGCGGGGTTTATAATTGTTAGGAATGCGATGTCCAAGGAATTCATTTGGTTAGGCATGCGATGTCTAAAGAGGTTGCGGATTCCAACTGTTGTAGTTTTACACTTTCTTTTCTGTGACCGTAAGCGTAGTATGTGGTGTATCGCCGGCTTCGTTGCTATACATCAACGACAATCGGGATACGCATACTTGTTTACGTTGATGATATGAGATATTATGTGTTGCTGTGATATGTTGTATTGGATCGTCGCGTTTGAATAGCCGGGGGTTTTATGTGAGATGAGAGTTTTTCTTTTTCATTCATGTAAAATTCATTTGTTTGTAATATTCTTTTATTGGGGCACTTCCAGGTAGTGGAAGATGTCACCGTTGTATATTATTTACTTTTCCGCATTAGGTAGACCCAAGGCGGGGAGCACAAGTAACCGGGTTCTAGGGTCCAGTGGGAGACCATCTCGAGGAGTCGAGACCGGGTCTCCTAACCCTAGAATTGGCAGTGTTACTTGCCGCTCTCGTAGGGGTCTAGGGATGTGGGTTTGGCTATTCATCGCGACCGTAGAATCCGTGTTTTATACAGGCTCGTATTGAAAACACGGACGTCCTAGTATATCCAATATTTCATATATGTTCTTCTGCTGTAATGTTCTGTGATGAGATCATATTACTGCCTGTGACGAATGTTTATATTATATATATGAGATATATGTTATATTGCAGATTTCGTTTCAAAAGAGATGCTTGTGAAGCATAATAAAATGGGACTTCATTAATGAGATTAATGAAATAAAAGAAATCTAAGATGTTGTAGAAACTTGTTTACAAAAACTGGTAGCTCTAGTTCTTGCTTTGCATAGTGGTGTTCCTTGTAGAACATCCAGCACCTTATTCGATAAGGAAAGGACCGAGATCCCTTCACCGGGAGTGACTCCTTTAGCAATAACTGGCAGATGCTACAAACTCGGTTTGTCTTTTGATTGCTTCTATAGTTCTTGCTTTGCATAGTGGTATTTATGAAATATCCTGCACCTTATTCGATGAGGAAAGGGCCGACGATCCCTTCACCGGGAGTGACCCCTTTAGCAAAACTAGAAAAGCCTCAAAAACTCTCCATTTAAAATCACTCGATTCTACAACGATATCAAGTTCATTACGCAAAGGGTTTTCTTAAAAACCTGTCGTAGCCCTCCGTCATTTCAGATAAGGACTATTTAGTATTCGTGCTGCGTTTGTTGGCCTTTGTCAAGGCGTAGTATGCGGTAGCTGAATAGTACTTATCTGCTTATGCATATGATGCAGATTGGATTAGGGTAGTCGTGCGACCTTGTTGGCCTTTGTCAAGGGCCGTGCGGGTGGGTTTAATTCAATCAAGAAATGACGGGTTGAACTTGACTAGCAGCCTATGGTTTGTTGGCCTTTGTCAAGGTCATAGGACGCTAGGGGCAAAATATTATCGGGAATTTCAAGTGTTGAAATTTGCAATGAGATTGCATACCTTCTATGAGATAGTTGGATCCCGATACCCACTGCGAGTAATTGTTACTCCTGGGAAAGTTTTACACATTACAATTAGCCGATCAAGTAGGTGTCTAGAAAGGTGTCAACGGGGTTACGCCTCTGGGAAAACGAGGTTTACATTAATTAGGTTCGTGCGAAAGCACGGGGGACCTCCCTCAAAGTACCGACACTGGCCTGGCTGAAAGATTGGCGAACTTGTAGCGTGTAATTAATCCCGGCTAGTCTTTCCTTTTACGGTTTGAAGGAAGATTTGACTAAAACAGTGGGAGACATCCTGATTAGATATATTAGATAACCAATCTAATCTTGCAAGAGCATACGCTGAGTGTTTTCTTCTCTCTCTCTCCAGGTAGCGACCATATCACGCCTTAATCAAGATAATAATACGGATATATTTGACCGAACCCGCTTGTTATACTGAGCTGGGGAACGTTGGTCCCGCTCCAACTTATAATTGTTATAGGACAGAGCAGGAAATTGGGGAATACCAGATTTCCCGTGCCACCCAAACGAAGAAAGTGCATGCTGATGCATCATCTTCGGGTGTGTTCATTACACAGAACTGTTTCTCAGTATCCTTTACGTCCTGGGTATGTGATACCGGATCAGGATCCCGCATATGTAATCTGTTACATGGGCTACAGATAGGTAGAGAACTGAGAACGGGTGATAAGTTTCATGAGACAGAAAACGGTGCAAGTGTTGCAGCCAAGTCTGTTGGTCACTGTCACCCTGTATTACCGGAATACATTGATTCTGAACAAATGTTATTAGATACCGAACCTGATATACAAAATCATATCAGTCTCTTTATTAGTAAAGAAAGGATATAATTTTGTATTGTTGGATAATGTTTTGAACATTTCCTATATCAAGAGTTGATCGGTTCAGGCACGTTATCTAAAAGCATTGTCGTTCTAAATCAAACTACAGTTCTTAGTATACGGAACACACACAAGAGGAAGAGTTCAGATATGAACGAATCCTTCTTAAGGTATTGTAGACTAGGTCATATCAATACGACCCGACTAGCTAAGTTATATATAGATGCATATTTAAATTAGTTTGAATTTACATCTTGTGAAACTTGCCGGTCATGTCACAATGATAAGATGACCACAGCTCTGTTTATTGGAAACAGAGAAAGAGTTAGTGAACTCTTGGGATTGATACATGCTGATGTATGAAGGTCCCCTGTCTACACATGCCAAGACCGGTTCTTTGTACTTCATTACATTCTCTGATAATCTCTCAAGATTCAGACATATGTTCCTGTTGAAACACAAGTCCGAACCTTTTGAGATATTCACAGAATATAAGTTAGAAGTAGAGAACCAAAATACAGGTATAAGTATTATGTCCTTTGATGAGATCAAGGAGGAGAATACTTGAGCACGGAATTCCTGGACTATTTTAAAGGAGAATGGGATTCTCTCTCAGCATTACTCCTTCGAGTACACCACAGCACATCGGTGTATCGGGGCGGAGCAATAGCACCCTATATGATATGGTGTGCTCTATGATGAGTACTACTGAGTTTCCTATTTCCTTTTAGGGAGTTATGCACTTGTGTAGTTGAATACCTATTGAATAGGGTTCAAATCAAATCAGTTGCCTACCACTTCATATGTGATATGGAAAGGGAAGAGCCCATATCTTATGATTGTTAAGATTTGGGGTTGTCCGGCCTATGTCTAAAAGAAAAATCCGGACAAGCTCGAGGCAAGGTCTGTTATGTAGAACTGGAAATGTTTCAGCTATACAAACTACAGCAGATGATTTGATAGAACCAAAGGATTCAATAGTTACCAACGAACCTCAGCCTCTCCGCCGATCTAGTAGGGTTCCTCACCCACCTGAGAGATACTTTAGTTTCTCTATGACAGTGGGAGCGAGGATTGCATCATGAGATGATGACCCAACTAGTTTCGAGCTGGCCATCAGGAGTGGGACTCTGTAAGAATGGCTGGATGCTTATCGATCTAAGATGGAATCCTTATACACCAACAAAGTATGGACTTTGGTTGCTTTATCTGAAGGGTTAAATCCCCATCAGAAGCGAGTACATCTTGAGAAGATTACTTGGTGTACATGGAAAAGTTGAGACTTTCAAAGCTTGACTTGTTAAAGGTTTGCATCATAAGACCAGGTATGGATTGTGTTGAAACCTTTTCTTAGGATCTATGCTTAAGTCCATCCAGATTCTACTTACCACGGCTACATACCATGACTACGATATCTAGTGGTTGGGTATCATGACTGCTTTTCTAAATGATGTTTTAGAAAAGATAGCGTCTATAAGTACACAGCCAGAGGGCTTCGTAGACAGTGGGAGCAGCGGAAACGTGTGCAAGATGTTTTATATGATAAAGCAGGCATCGCGGAGGTGGAACATCTGTTTTGATGTGGTAGTCAAAGAGTTTGACTTCATCAAAATGGTAGATGAACCTTGTATATACGAAAAGGTAGTAGAGAGTATGGTGGTGATCCTCGTAGAGTACGTGGATGACATACTCTTGATAGGGAAGGAGTTTCCTATGCTACGCTCGGTTAATCTCCGCTTATCACGAGGATTCTCCATATAGGATCAAGGTGATACCTCCTAAATCCTAGGTTTTGGATCCATGAGATAGATCTAATTGGATGTTAGGATACTCACTAGTTGTAGTGAGATGGTATCAATCGATCCTGGGGAGAATCACTGGAATGGTTCCAGGGTGATAAGGACGACTGAATGTCAGTCGTAGGCTTGTCTATACCCTCAGTGGAGGGACGGTATGTTGGAAGAGTTCCAAGCTAGATACCGTGACATACTAGACGATTAAAGGCAAGATACATCGTTACCAAGGATACTACCAAAGAAGCGGTCTGGATATATATAAGTTCATAAGATGAACTTCATTCCTACCATTGTGTGACAATGGAGTTGTGGCTTATGCCAAGGAACTACCGTCCCATCAGAAATCCAGATATAATTCTTAGGCAGTATCACCTAATCATGGAGATGGTTGATCTCCAGGGAGATCGAGGTTAGGAGAGTAGACACAGAGGACAACAGCGCGTATCCACTCACGAAGGCCTTTTTCCCAGTAGAGACTTTTATGGGATGGTTGAGTATGAGATACTTCAACCACAGCTAATTGTTGGGTATGCGATACCATAACAGATGGCCCTAGTGCAAGTGGGAGATTGTTAGTTATATGTATGCCCTAGAGGCCATTACTGTACATACGATGTATATTGTAGTGGATGCTAGGACATATATAGGGAGGATTTTCTTGCTCGACACGATAGTATGCTATCTGGTTGTACTTTATCTTAACATGTACTCTGATTGTCTCTATATTACATGTTGATAAAGCCCTTAGGATATGTACTCGACTACTGGGACTATGATGAGATAATACTAGTGGGGCCACGGTAGTCGACGAGTACATCCTATAACTGTTCCTAGTCGAGGGTGTATCGAGACAGGGCATCGATGCACCCGAGTAGACTAGCGTATACGCATCTTGACCCATATGATGGGCGATGGATGATCCCATATCCATCGGTGTTTGACATCAAGGATGGTGTACGGGTGCTCAGTGGAGACTGGGTACACTGGACGGACTCGCCGAGAACTCCCAGATGGTATTATACCATACGTCAGATTGCAGTTCTCCGGTGACACTGGTACAGAGTAGTCTGTTGACCCGAGATCGTCATAGAGTCTTGTGTGGTTCCCACTGTGCTTTGATTTCCATCATACCACGTCCAAGAGGGCGTGCAAAAAGGTGGCTTTTGGGTACAGTCCCGAATCACATGGAGGCAATGAGCGATAGGAGGGGATTCGTCTCTCCCGGTATAGGGAGTTGATGTTGTGCTGTGTTCGATTGGCTATAACCGGAAATCCCTGGCCAGGGTTGCTGAGATTTACTGGTAAGTGTTATCAGTAGTTTCTCGAACTGTTATAGACCTCAAATCGACACGACTTATCGAGCTACTGGGGTCTGACGTTTACCACCCCTAGGCGAGATATGCGACATATCAGACGACGAGACCGGACTGTACGGGAGTGTTACTGTTTGGATTCGCAGGAGAAGTTACAGGCTTGCTTGTTGATCTTCTGAGCGCTCAATACCTGGGTAGCTGTTACGTTTAGCTGACCGCTTGCAGCTTGTGGGTGTTTGATATGATCATCACCCACTGCCGGCGTATTGACGATTCTTTAGAGTCCTACACAGAGGTTTCTTGACTCAGGCAAAACGGAGTAGGAGCACATATGTGATATGTGCGGGACCGAGGATAATGCGATATGTGATACCGTATTATATTCTCGCGATATTTGATATCAGCCGGGTCGTCGGATCAAGTGTTGATTCGGCAAATCGGTACGGATAAATATTAGTCGGTTATATGCGATATAGCCGAATTGTCGGATCAAGTGTTGATTCGATAATTTAATGTATAATAATATATATGATATATTAAATTACATTAGCTAATATTTGCTCACTAAAAGATTCTTTTTCTCACTCGGGTAATACATTGATATATATGCGATATATGTTAAATGTATTATTTTATTTTGTTGCAATAAATATTGTATATGTGATATATAATATTGTAACATGATATGATAAATAATGCAACTTGTTTAGTAGAGATTAAACATGGTTAGGGTTTGATTAGGGTTAAGGCTTTCTAGAAGTTTCTAGAAGTTTTCTTTCTTTGTCTTTGTTAAGATATTATGCTAGATATTTCCAAAACCCTAACCAAACCTTTAACCCTAGTTAATTCTCTACAAGAGTTTGCTTGACCATGGTTGCATTATCTATCATATTATTTCATTTCCTATTCATCACAAAAGGATAACAAAATATTGTTCATCTTCTTCCTTCATTCTTTCATGGAAAAAAGCTTTCTTGATTTTTCCAAGTGATGAATAATTATGAGAAAAAGATAAATAAATAGAGCAAAAATCCTACTTCATCATCCTCATCTTCCCTTGCCATTTAGATGAGGGTGTTCACATCATTTCATGAGTGTTAGCTTGTGTTAAAGAAACTTCAAGGTAGATCATCTTAGTATCGAAGATCGGAAGCAAAGGTTGCATCTTTCTCTTCGTGGAACCTCTCGAGAGTCCGGATCCCGATGATCACAGCGAAGGGACCACAACACGGAGCATATGAAGTGAAGGACCGGATCTACAAAGGTTGTAATCCCTCTCACTTAGTGTTAAAGTGTTTAGCATGCTAGTTTTCGCCTAATCTCTAGTTTAAAGTTCCGTATTCGGGTTGTTCGGCACGGCTAAATTTTTATTCGGGCATGGTTGATGCCTCGTAGACCCTTGTGCGCGTGCCTAGCAACCCTACAGTTTGGCATGCATCAAGGTCATAGCACGCTAGGGGCAAAATATTATCGGGAATTTCAAGTGTTGAAATTTGCAATGAGATTGCATACCTTCTATGAGATAGTTGGATCCCGATACCCGCTGCGAGTAAGAGTTACTCCTGGGAGAGTTTTACACATTACAATTAGCCGATCATATAGGTGTCTAGAATGGTGTTAACGGGGTTACACCTCCGGGAAAACGAGGTTTACATTAATTAGGTTCGTGCGAAAGCACGGGGGACCTCCCTCAAAGTACCGACACTGGCCTGGCAGAAAGATTGGCGAACTTGTAGCGTGTAATTAATCCCGGCTAGTCTTTCCTTTTAGGGTTTGAAGGAAGATTTGATAAAAACAGTGGGAGCCATCCTGATTAGATAAAATAATAACCAATCTGATCTTGCAAGAGTGCACGCAGAGTGTTTTCTTCTCTCTCTCTCCAGGTAGCGACCATGTCATGCCTTAATCAAGATAATAATACGGATACATTGACCGAACCCAATTATTATACTGAGCTGGGGAACGTAGGTCCCGCTCCAACTTATAATTGTTATAAGACAGAGCAGGAAATTGGGAATTACCAGAATTCCCGTGTCGCCCAAACGAAGAGAGTGCATGTTGATGCATCATCTTCGGGTGTGTTCATTACAGAGAACTGTGTCTCAGTATCCTTTACGTCCTGAGTATGTGATACCGGATCAGGATCCCGCATATGTAATCTATTACATGGGCTACAGAAAGGTAGAGAACTGAGAACGGGTGATAAGTTTCATGAGACAGAAAACGGTGCAAGTGTTGCAGCCAAGTCTGTTGGTCACTGTCACCCTGTATTACCAGAATACATTGATTCTGAACAAATGTTATTAGATACCGAACCTGATATACAAAATCATATCAGTCTCTTTATTTAGATAAAGAAGGATATAATTTTGTATTGTTGGATAATGTTTTGAACATTTCCTAAATCAAGAGTTGATCGGTTCAGGCATGTTATCTAAAAGTATTGACGTTCTAAATCAAACTACAGTTCTTAGTATTCGGAATACACACAAGTGGAATAGTTCAGAAATGAACGAATCCTTCTTGAGGCATTGTAGACTAGGTCATATCAATGCGACCCGGCTAGCTTAAGTTACATTAAGATGCATATTTAAATTAGTTTGAATTTACATCTTGTGAAACTTGCCAGTCATGTCACAAAGATAAGATGACCATAGCTCTGTTTATAGGAAACAGAGAAAGAGTTAGTGAACTCTTGGGATGATACATATTGATGTATGAAGGTCCCCTGTCTACACATGCCAAGACCGGTTCTTTGTACTTCATTACATTCTCTGATAATCTCTCAAGATTTAGACATATGTTCCTGTTGAAACACAAGTCCGAACCTTTTGAGATATTCATAGAATATAAGTTAGAAGTAGAGAACCAAAATACGGGTAAAAGTATTATGTCCTTTGATGTGATCAAGGAGGAGAATACTTGAGCACGGAATTCCTGAATTATTCAAAAGGAGAATGAGATTCTCTCTCAGCATTACTCCTCCGTATACACCACAGCACGTCGGTGTATCGGGGCGGAGCAATCACACCCTATTAGATATGGTGTGCTCTATGATGAGTACTACTGAGTTTCCTATTTCCTTTTAGGGAGTTATGCACTTATGAAGTTGCATACCTATTGAATAGGGTTCCGATCAAATCAGATGCCTACCATTTCATATGAGATATGGAAAGGGAAGAGCCCATCTCTTAAGTCAGTTAAGATTTGGGGTTGTCCGGCCTATGTCTAAAAGCAAAATCCGGACAAGCTCGAGGCAAAGTCAGATCTGTGGAAGTTTGTTGGATATCCCAAGCATAAGCAAGAGAATATCTTCTACCTAACCGAGCAACAAAAATGTTTTGTTACTCAGCATGCCACCTTTGTGAAAGGGAATTTCTTATAAAGAAATTATTGGTTATGAGGTAGAACTGGAAACAGTTCCAGCTATACAAACTGCAGCTGATGATTTAGTAGAACCAAAGGATTCAATAGCAACCAACGAACCTCAGCCTCTCCGCCGATCTAGTAGGTTTCCTCACCCACCTGAGAGATACTCCGGTTTCTCTATGACAGTGGGAGCGAGGATTGCATCGTGAGATGATGACCCAACTAGTTTCGAGCTGGCCATCAGGAGTGAGACTCTGTAAGAATGGTTGGATGCTTATCGATTTGAGATGGAATCCTTATACACCAACAAAGTATGGACTTTGGTTGCTTTATCTGAAGGGTTAAATCCCCATCAGGAGCAAGTATATCTTGAGAAGATTACTTGGTGTACATGGAAAAGTTAAGACTTTCAAAGCTAGACTTGTTAAAGGTTTGCATCATTGACCAGGTATGGATTATAATGAAACCTTTTCTAAGAAACTATGCTTAAGTCCATCCAGATCCTACTTGCTATGGCTACATACCATGACTACGATATCTGGCGGTTGGGTGTCTTGACTGCTTTTTTAAAGGATGATTTGGAAGAAAGCATCTATAAGTACACAGCCAGAGGGCTTCATAGACAGTGGGGGCAGCGGAAACGTATGCAAGATGTTTTATGTGATAAAGCAGGCATCGCGGAGTTGAAACATCTGTTTTGATGAGTTAGTCAAAGAGTTTGACATCATCAAAATAGTAGATGAACCTTGTATATACAAAAAGGTAGTAGGGAGTATGGAGGTGATCCTCGTAGAGTACGTGGATAACATACTCTTGATAGAGAAGGAGTTTACTATGCTACGCTCGGTCAATCTCCGTTTATCACAAGGATTCTCCATATAGGATCAAAGTGATACCTTCTAAATCCTGGATTTTGGATCTATGAGATAGATCTAATTGGATATTAGAATACTCACTAGTTGTAGTGAGATGGTATCAATCAATCCTGGGGAGAATCACTGGAAAGGTTCCAGGGTGATAAGGACGACTGAATGTCAGTCGCAGGCATTGTCTTTACCCTCAGTAAAGGGACGGTATGTTGGAAGAGTTCCAAGCTAGATACCGTGGCATACTAGATGATAAAGGCCGGATACATCGCTACCAAAGATGCTACCAAAGAGGCAGTCTGGGTGTATAATAGTTCATGAGATGAACTTCGTTCCCTCCACTGTGTGACAATGGAGTTGTGGCTTATGCCGAGGAACGCCCGTCCCATCAGTGATCCAGACATATTGTTAGGCAGTATCACCTGATCGTGGAGATGGTTGATCTCCAGCGGATCAAGGTTAGGAGAGTAGACTCAGAGGACGACACGGCGGATCTACTAACAAAGGCCTTTTCCCAGAGAGAGACTTTTATGGGATGGTTGAGTATGAGATACTACAACCACTGCTATCAGATGGCCCTAGTGCAAGTGGGAGATTGTTAGTTATATGTGTTGGAGATAGTGCCCTCAGAGTCAATTATTGGATCACAGGCACGTGATTGCAATGATTGAGGGAGGACCTATCCCGGTATGACAGTCTTACTCGAAATGATAGTATGCTATCTGGTTTATCTTTATCATCGTGTACTGCTTTAGGTGACCTGACAAGTGGCTATTACACGTTGGTAGAGCCCCTAGGATTCTTGCTTGACCACCAGCAGTATGAGGGCGATCATATAAGTGGGAGCTGGGGTCTATAAGCACATCCTTAAAAGGTCCCTAGTCGTGGGAGATTCGAGACAGGGCATCGTTTCTCCAGAGTAGACTAGTGTATACAGTCGAGACCCCGACGAGGGGCGGTGGCTGGTCTCACAAGCCACTGGTGTCAGTTGGTTCACCTAATATGTATACAGGTGCTCATTGGGTTATGAGTACACCGGACAGGACTCGCCGGGAACCTGCTAGTTGGTCTTATACCTGACGTCGGATAGCAGTTCCCTGGTGACATGTGTACAGGTTAGTTCATCGACCTGAGATCGTCATTTGTCTCGTGTGAGTTCCCACTGTGCTTTGATTACTACCCTACCACGGCTCAAAGGAGTCGTGCAAACAGGTTTTAGTTGGGTACAGTCCCGAGCCACATGGAGGCAGTGAGCGGATCTTCAGGGGTTCGTCTCTCCCGGTATTGGGGGTGAGGTCGCGCTGTGTCTAGGAGAGCCATTACACAAAGTCCTTGGCCAAGGAAGGAGATTTACTGGTAGGTATTCCAGTAGTATCTCAGGGTGTT
The DNA here is from genome assembly GCA_030015575.1 of Agapanthus africanus. NCBI lineage: Eukaryota > Viridiplantae > Streptophyta > Magnoliopsida > Asparagales > Amaryllidaceae > Agapanthus > Agapanthus africanus. Next base: position 164,996,595 of record JASDDO010000001.1, read on the forward strand.
CTGGGCTACACTCCGACACGACTTGTACCGCTTTTGGGGGTCTGACTTTTACCAACCCCCTAGGCCCGACATGCGATGCTCATAGACGAACGGACCGGACTGTACGGATATTGTCACTGACAGGCTCAGTAGGGTGTCAGGATGAGTTCGCTCATCGACGTACCTTTTGGTCAATAGCTGGTGGCCCGTCACGTATTGGCTTATACCTCTGACGTGCTAGTGGTTAGATCCACAGCCATAGTATTGACGAGTCTTTAGAGTCCACCACACTTTCAGTTACTCAAGCTTTCGGACGAAACGCTGTAGAGGCCGTATGGAGATATGGCAGGGTCCGATCAGATACGTGCGGTATTGGACGGATCAGGATCGAACGGTTTGTACTGGAGGCCGTATGGTTATATGGCTGGGTTCGATCAGATACGTGCGGTATTGCACGGATCATGATCGAACGGATAATACTAGCCGGTTTTGGTTTAAGCCGGATCCTAATATAGTACAGTGTAGTTTTGTCTCATTGCATTTGTATCCGGTCGGAATACAGATGCGGGTATGTATGCACAGTATCGGGGTTTTCCTGTAATTTATTACGGGACCAGTTTTCTGGAGTTGCCAGTTTGCATTCCGTTCCGGCCGGTTTTCCTTTGTTCTTTCCCGGCCGGACTTTTCCGATGGAGGGGGTTATTTGCAATTGTGCAAATAACATTTGTGGAGGGGGTTTCTTGCAAATGTATTCATTATGATAGGATAAGCATCTTTTGCTTTTTCATCCATAATGGTGCATTTATGAGATTAGGATGGATTTAGATTGATGAGAGGTTTTCCTTTTTGCAAGGGGTCACCCTCCACCTTTTCATACACTCACCTCCCTCTTATGCTTAATTAATCCTCCACCATTCTAAAAGATAGATGGCCGGCCACTTCATGGAAATGTGTGGGGGTTGATTTCATTTTGGTGTGGCAAATTTTAGCATCCATCTCATTTTAGCTTGCCACCAAAAATTCCCAAGTTCATATCTTGTTGATTCCTCCATCAAGGCAACTTCACAAACCCCATGAGACATAGACTCTACACTACACATTCTACAGCAATTCTTGGGCATGTCGACTTGCCAGCTTCATGCCCGAGTTGCCTCGGTATAGAGGCGGGAGCCCGTAAAAGAAACAGGCGACGTGGTGCCCTTCCGGCGAGGAGATGGAGACCGGACTTTCCGCGTGAGATCGGGACGACGACGAGAAGACCGGAGGACTCGGATCACTCGGTATATCTCTTCCCTATCTTGTTAGTTAGCTAGGACAAGTTTAATGGCCCGATCCGGGGTTTAGTGCGCGGTGGTGCCGGTTTGCTAAGTTCGCAAAATTAAAGTTTATCACCGCTTCCGCATTTGGCCGTCGGTTTGACGGCCGGGGCGCCGCCGTGCACTTACAGTGGTATCAGAGCCTCGCCATTAACTTCGTCTAGCTTTGTTTGATGTGTTTGCATTTCCGATCGGCCAAAATTCCAAAAACCCGCGTTTTTCTTTACATCAGTTTTCTGTCGAAATTTTTTGAAGTCCAAAAATTTTTCAGGTTGTCTCAGAATGATGTGCAGGGAGTTCTAAGAACACTAGAAAAATTCGACAACACGATCCCTCCGTAAGACCGCGGAACCGCGGCCATAGACCTCTCTTAGGCCGCGGTTCCGCCGCAGGAATGAGGGATCATGTCATCGTTTTTTTTGCAGTGGGCTTGTGGGCTAAAAATAGGGGTTTTGGAATATTAAAATTGGGCCCAGAATTTCTGTGAATGCTACAGTATTGCTTGGGGGCCCACTTGTTAATTTTTAATCGATCGGATATTTTAAACACATTATTTCACAGTATTTACATTATATCTGCGACCGTGAATGTCACTCGATCGGTAAATCCGGTCTAACTGCTATAGCCCGGTTAGACGGATTTGCGAACGTGACTTTCACGTTGATGTTCTGTGTTTTGCTGTGATGTTGCGGATCGGTCGTGGGGGATAGCCTGGATGCAATGCTAGTACAGTGTTGTTGTATTATGTACATTTGATGTTGCGGGGCGAGCGTCCGACATGTGGACTGCCGTCACTGCCTGTTTGTATTATTCTTTTGGGGCACGACCTGGTTGCGGTCGATGTACCCGTTGTATGTATATTTTACTTTCTGTACTAGGATTACCCCGCGGAGGGGTGCACGGATAGCCGGGTTCTAGAAGGCAACAAGCCCGCATCTCATGGCATTGGGACGGAGGGGGCTTCACTCCAGGATTGGCGGGCTATTCGCCGCACTCGTAGGGGGTACAGGTTGACCCAGGAGGGGTGCCCAAGTTACCGGATTCCGTGAAGTGCTGGGTGGTCCATTCACAGTGCTGAAGGGGGCTTCCTCGCTTCAGGTTTTGGCGGGTAACTTGCCGCGCCCGTAGGGGTCTAGGGTTTTCATTGCACAGGCTATCCACACGACCAGGGGAACGTCGGGTTTCAGTAGTGGCTCTGTGAAACCCGGGGATCCCAGATATCTGTATTGTTCTGTGATGCTGTACATTTCTGTGATGTTGCATTTTATTCACGCCTTGAGCGAAATATAATATATTGGTATATATATTAGTAGATGTTGTATATGTTTTTCATCCGCGCTAGTCCAGTCCCCGCTCTGCCGTTAGTTAGCTAACCTAACGGGTGATGACGGGACCCAGTAGCGAATGCGGATGGCATATACGTACATCAGTATATTTTCGTTCTTTGTGGTGTGATCAATTGATGGGACTGCGTTGATTCGGATCAATGCAAGTTAAACAAACCTTATCTGATGTTGTTGGAACACTTTTCAAAAAAGCTGTTATTGCAAGGACGTTCACTTTTGTTTTGCATCGTGGTATTCATTTGGAATATCCTGCTCCTCAGTCGACGAGGCAAGGGCCGAGATCCCTTCACCGGGAGTGACCCCTTGGACAGAAGTTTGCGTCAGGGCATTAACTTCACTATAGCCGATTACTTTTGCTTTGCATCGTGGTATTCAGTTGGAATATCCTGCACCTCATTCTACGGGGAAAGAGCCGAGATCCCTTCACCGGGAGTGACCTCTTTAGCAAAGGTTTTTGTCACTATATTTTTATAAAAAGATATCCGGTTCCTTCAACGATATCAAGTTCATTACGTTAAAGGTTTTTCGCCAAAAACCAGCCGTAGCCCTCCGTCATTTCAGATTAGTATTGCTTAGTATTCGCGCTACGTTTGTCGTTGCTATTCGCCGAGGCGTAGTGTGCGGTAGCTCTGTAATGCTTTCTGTCGTATGGATATGTGGATTGGTTAGGACAGTCGTACGACTTTGTTGATTATTCGTCAAGGGTCGTGCGGGTGGGTTTAACGCAATCAAGATAATGACGGATTGAACTTGACTAGGACCTTTTGATTTGTTGATTATTCGTCAAGGTCACTTGGGTCCTAGGGGTAAAAATCACATCGGGAGTTTCAAAAGAACTGAAACTTGCCAGGCATGCGCATACCTTCTGGAGTGTGGTGACTTGAGTGGATTCCGTCAAGTTATCATGCGATGATAGTTGGATCCCGATTCCCACTGATGAGTTAGTTTACTCCTCGGGTGACCCCGACTAATTCTTCTTTCAGGTTTGGAGAAGAATTTGAGGTTACAGTGGGAGGTTTCCAGATTAGATAAATTGGTAACCATTCTGATCTAGGTTAGAGTGCACGCTGAGTGATTCTTTTCTCTCTCTCTCTGGCAGCGACCATTGACCCGACCCTAGACTATGACTCAGTGACCAAGTTGACCGAACCTTCTTAAAACACTGGCTTTTGGATTGTCAGAGTTGCAGACCTCATTGCCACTCCTACTTTTACCCTTTTCTCCAGGACACCCCGTATTACTACGAACGTCCACTTCCATTGGACAAAACCATCGTATGGTTAGATACAAACTCGAAGGAATTCGAGGATGGTTTCCGGTTCTGGAGAAAACGGATAGGATTATTCAGTTGTCTTTTCCCTTTTTCCTTCTCTCAAGTTGTGAGTACTCCTTGGTTTAGGAGATAGTACACATATTGTGCAAATTGGATAGTCTTCTTCCAAACCTTAGGCTGGTGCCGACCGGTAGGGAATGAAGAAAACCAATTAGCCTAAACGGTGTGCAGAAGGTATTAAGATTAAGACAAAGCAAGGGATTAGTAAGAGGGAAAAGTAAATTGCGACTGATATTCACGACCAAACCAAGTATTTCTTCGCCAATCCTAAATCACCTTTGTATTTCTCCAGGACACTCCGTATCACTACGAAGATCCACAGTTTATTGGATAATCCATCGTATGGTTATATACGAACTCGAAAGGAACTTGTTCCAGTTCGGGGATGGATTCTGGTCCAGGAGAAATAGGAATAAGGTTTATTCAGTTGTCTTTTATCTTCACCTTCTCTCGCATTGCGAGTGCTCCTAGGATTAGGACAGTACACCCATTATGCTTATTGGATAGTCTTCTTCCAAACCATAGGCTGGTACCGAACGGTAGGGAAGGAAGAAAACCAATTGGCCTAAAGGGGTGTGCAGAAGGTAATGACTAAAGACATAATAAAGGGATTTGGAGAGGTGGCAAAGAACTATACGATTACAGTCGTGAATCTGGAAGAGGCATTACTAGGAATACCGGGATACCCCAACGAAACATTTCAATGTTTCAGTTTCACTATGTACTGTTAAAAGAAAACTGATTTCCCGATTAGATACTTACTCCAGGGTATGTATTTACCAGGTATGATTCTCACATCTGTATGGTTTTACAGATGATGAGTGGGAGTAGGTTATTGGGAATTGGGTGATCATCCTCATTATATCGGGATTCGTTGTAATCGGTGATATTTGAGGAAATCACCTGGGCTGTTTGCCGGTCGGCAAATATTTGGTTTTGAATATCCGCTTTTATGCACCAATTTCAAATTGATATATCTGTACGTCTATTTTCATAGAGTGAGATATACCTTTTGATATTATGTCGATGACATTTACCTATATCAGTGGATGGTTAGGTAAGGAGCATTAAACAGCGGTGTAATTCTTCTTAACCATAAGTACAGTTTTCAACCTACGACACACAGTGAATGAGTTATTAGACTCAAGAGACTTATACAGAGTATTGTATGTTGTACAGGGTCCATCTGGACAGAGGGGTTGGTCCTCGTACTATATTCGGTTTACTTATGACTTCTCTAGTTTTTAGACAGGTGTTTCACGGAAACACAGGGTCCGAATTTTGAGAAGTTATAGGTATTTGAATAGAGTAGAGAACCAAGTATAGCAAGTATCGGGATTCTTCAAAGTGATCGAAGATGTAGATACTTGTGTATGGTATTCAGTTGATAGTAATGATAAAGAGATCTTGCTTCTCTTTCAGGTTACTCATGATTGGAAGCGTTCCTAAGTTGAGTAACGCTGATCGGCCTTCTTCCATTTAGTTGACATGCACTGGAGACAGCTGCATGATTTGAATCTGGTTCAATTAAATCAGTGCCTCTCGTTCTATATTGGATATAGAACAGTTCATATCTTAACGATGTTAAGGTACGGGGAGTTGTCCGGTTTATGATTAAAACCAGACACTGGATAACTCAAGGCACGTTTCTGTAATGGCTGTTTGTGGGTTGACCCAGGCTATGACGAGGGTTGACTTTTTACCATCTGGATGAACAATAGCAATATTGTTCTAGACTCGCCACAGTTTTATTAAAAATGGATTTTTTCAGAAAACGGTAGTGGGAGTATGGTAGAACTGGAAGTGATTCCAGAACCGCAAACGATTACTGAAGATTTGATAAGGAACCTAAAGATTCAATCTGATTTGACATTCCATTGACCACTCCGCAGATACGGTGGGTAACTTCAGGCACCCGAGAGGTACTCCGGTAGCCTCAAGGACGGTGACAGGGAAGTTCTTGTTTACCCACACTTGCCATTGCTGTTGTTCCAGGCTGCGAGACCCGGTGGGAGGATGAGTATAGCGTCGTTCTAAACTAGCTTTAGAAGTGCACGTCTATATGACTCTGCCAGAGGGTTATCGTAGTCAGTGGGAGCAGCGGAAGCATTGGTGGACATCAGGCTTATGTCTATTTATAGACTAAAGCAGATATAGCGGAGATAGATCTTCTATTTCTGATGTGACAGTCATAGGTTTGACGTCATCAGAATAGGGGATGGATCTGTTGAGAAGGTAGTAGGGTGTGATATCCTGGTATTTGGATGACATACACAGAGTAGGAAAAGAAACTCCTATACTACGATCGGTTATACTATGGTCGTCACACAGTGGTTTCTCCACATGGGACTTGGACATTATATCAGACATACTGGTTACTAGGTCTATGGTTTTAGATCTAGATTTGGGTGGTTTCCCAATCAGGGTACTTAGACAGCATTCTAAGAGTATTTAGAATGAACGACTCCTGGCACGGTAGTGTACCTGCAGGTAATGGAGTCACCCTCTCTAAAGGTGTCTTATAGACTAAAGTAGAGAGGGATGTGCATGATTGGCAGATCACTTGCTTAGGCAATTGAGTCAATCATGAGATGTCAAGTACCACACCAGATGTTGTTCTTGCACTAGATGCAATAAGATGATATTGATCCAATCCTGGAGAAACAATCGGAAGCAGTTTTAGAACATAAGTTAATGTACTAGGGAATTGATAACGGCAGCCTCCTTTAGGAGACGGTTATCATTCCAGGCTTCCAAGGTGACCTGGACGACAAGGAGGTTGTCAGAGTTATAGTTTTCCTTCTGACGAGGGGCAGTGTTTTGGACAGGTGGTCCAAGGCAATACTGAGGGTGGCATGGCGCAGGATACTGATTAAGTTCAGTTGACGATACAGTCGAAGAAGTTTGGATTTGGAGTTCATTTATGAACTAGGTCCCATCAGACATCCAGACATTCTAAGACAGGTATTGCTCATTTCGGGAGATGGTTTTCTCCGCGAACTTGAGATATAGAGAGACATAGAAAGAAACATCCAGGAGGATCCACTCACTGAGGCTATTCCTCGATCGCAAGAGTTTCGCAAACAGGCTTTGTGAGACTGACTAGTAGAGGAGTTGGGTGTTCGGTATCACACGGGCTGTGAGTATGCGACATCGCAATAATTAGCCTTGAGTGCAAGTGGGAGATTGTTGGAGATAGTGCCCTCAGAGTCAATTATTGGATCACAGGCACGTGATTGCAATGATTGAGGGAGGACCTATCCCGGTATGACAGTCTTACTCGAGATGATAGTATGCTATCTGGTTTATCTTTATCATCGTGTACTGCTTTAGGTGACCTGACAAGTCGCTATTACACGTTGGTAGAGCCCCTAGGATTCTTGCTTGACTACCAGCAGTATGAGGGCATTCATATAAGTGGGAGCTGGGGTCTATAAGAACATCCTTAAAAGGTCCCTAGTCGTGGGAGATTCGAAACAGGGCATCGTTTCTCCAGAGTAGACTAGTGTATACAGTCGAGACCCCGACGAGGGGCGGTGGCTGGTCTCACAAGCCACTGGTGTCAGTTGGTTCACCTAATATGTATACAGGTGCTCATTGGGTTATGAGTACACCGGACAGGACTCGCCGGGAACCTGCTAGTTGGTCTTATACCTGACGTCGGATAGCAGTTCCCTGGTGACATGTGTACAGGTTAGTTCATCGACCTGAGATCGTCATTTGTCTCGTGTGAGTTCCCACTGTGCTTTGATTACTACCCTACCACGGCTCAAAGGAGTCGTGCAAACAGGTTTTAGTTGGGTACAGTCCCGAGCCACATGGAGGCAGTGAGCGGATCTTCAGGGGTTCGTCTCTCCCGGTATTGGGGGTGAGGTCGCGCTGTGTCTAGGAGAGCCATTACACAAAGTCCTTGGCCAAGGCAGGAGATTTACTGGTAGGTATTCCAGTAGTATCTCAGGGTGTTCTGGGCTACACTCCGACACGACTTGTACCGCTTTTGGGGGTCTGACTTTTAACAACCCCCTAGGCCCGACATGCGATGCTCATAGACGAACGGACCGGACTGTACGGATATTGTCACTGACAGGCTCAGTAGGGTGTCAGGATGAGTTCGCTCATCGACGTACCTTTTGGTCAATAGCTGGTGGCCCGTCACGTATTGGCTTATACCTCTGACGTGGTAGTGGTTAGATCCACAGCCATAGTATTGACGAGTCTTTAGAGTCCACCACACTTTCAGTTACTCAAGCTTTCGGGCGAAACGCTGTAGAGGCCGTATGGAGATATGGCAGGGTCCGATCAGATACGTACGGTATTGCACGGATCAGGATCGGACGGTTTGTACTGGAGGCCGTATGGTTATATGGCTGGGTTCGATCAGATACGTGCGGTATTGCACGGATCATGATCGATCGGATAATACTAGCCGGTTTTGGTTTAAGCCGGATCCTAGTATAGTACAGTGTAGTTTTGTCTCATTGCATTTGTATCCGGTCAGAATACAGATGCGGGTGTGTATGCACAGTATCGGGGTTTTCCTGTAATTTATTACGGGACCAGTTTTCTGGAGTTGCCAGTTTGCATTCCGTTCCGGCCGGTTTTCCTTTGTTCTTTCCCGGCCGGACTTTTCCGATGGAGGGGGTTATTTGCAATTGTGCAAATAACATTTGTGGAGGGGGTTTCTTGCAAATGTATTCATTATGATAGGATAAGCATCTTTTGCTTTTTCATCCATGATGGTGCATTTATGAGATTAGGATGGATTTAGATTGATGAGAGGTTTTCCTTTTTGCAAGGGGTCACCCTCCACCTTTTCATACACTCACCTCCCTCTTATGCTTAATTAATCCTCCACCATTCTAAAAGATAGATGGCCGGCCACTTCATGGAAATGTGTGAGGGTTGATTTCATTTTGGTGTGGCAAATTTTAGCATCCATCTCATTTTAGCTTGCCACCAAAAATTCCCAAGTTCATATCTTGTTGATTCCTCCATCAAGGCAACTTCACAAACCCCATGAGACATAGACTCTACACTACACATTCTACAGCAATTCTTGGGCATGTCGACTTGCCAGCTTCATGCCCGAGTTGCCTCGGTATAGAGGCGGGAGCCCGTAAAAGAAACAGGCGACGTGGTGCCCTTCCGGCGAGGAGATGGAGACCGGACTTTCCGCGTGAGATCGGGACGACGACGAGAAGACCGGAGGACTCGGATCACTCGGTATATCTCTTCCCTATCTTGTTAGTTAGCTAGGACAAGTTTAATGGCCCGATCCGGGGTTTAGTGCGCGGTGGTGCCGGTTTGCTAAGTTCGCAAAATTAAAGTTTATCACCGCTTCCGCATTTGGCCGTCGGTTTGACGGCTGGGGCGCCGCCGTGCACTTACAATATGTATGCCCTAGAGGCCATTACTATACATAGGATGTATATTGTTGTGGATGCTTAGACATATATAGGGATGACTTTCTTGCTCGATATGATAGTATGCTATCTGGTTACTCTTTACCTTAACGTGTACACTGATTGTCTCTCTGTTACATGTTGGTAAAGCCCTTAGGATGTGTACTTGACTACCTGGACTATGATGCGGATCATACTAGTGGGGACATGGTAGTCCATAAGTACATCCTCCAAGGTCCCTTGTCATGGGTGTATCGAGACGGGGCATCGATATACCAGAGTAGACTAGCGTGTACCTTCTCGACCCATATAGATGGGCGATGGATGATCCCATATCCATTGGTGTTTGACATCAGAGATGATATACGGGTGCTCAGTGGAGACTGGGTACACTGGACGGACTCGTCGAGAACTCCTAGATGGTATTATACCTTACGTCAGATGGCAGTTCTCTGGTGACACTGGTACAGGTTAGTCTGTAGACCCGAGATCGTCATAGAGTCTTGTGTGATTCCCACTGTGCTTTGATTTCCATCATACCACGTCCAAGAGGGCGTGCAAAAAGGTGGCTTTTGGGTACAGTTCCGAGTCACATGGAGGCAATGAGCGATAGGAGGGGTTTCGTCTCTCCCGGTATAGGGAGTTGATGTTGCGCAGTGCTCGATTGGCTATAACAGGAAGTCCTTGGCCAAGGCTGCTTTAGGGATTTACTGGTAAGTGTTACCAGTAGTTTCTCGACCCGTTATGAGCCTCATATCGATACGACTTATAGAGTTATTGGGGTCTGACGTTTACCACCCCTAGACGAGATATGCGACATATCAGGCGAATAGACCGGACTGTACGGTAGTGTTACTCGTTGGATTCACAGGAGTGTGAGCGGGCTTGCTCTTTGATCCTCTGATCGCTCAATACCCGGGTGGCCGTTACGTTTAGCAGACCGCTTGCGGCTTGTGGGTGTTTGATATGATCATCACCTGCTGCCGGCGTATTGACGAGTCTTTAGAGTCCTACACAGGGGTTTCCTAGCTCAAGCGAAACGAAATGGGAGCGCATATGAGATATGTGCGGGACCGAGAATAATACCACTGTATTCTATTCCCGCGATTTGTATCATCGGTCGGTTATATGTGATATAGCCGGGTTACCGAATCAAGTGTTGATTCGATACATTGATACACTTAATATTAGTCGGTTATATGCGATATGACCGGATCGTTAAATCAAGTGTTGATTTAATGATTTAATGTATAATTATATATTTGATATATTACTTTACATTAACTAGTATTGGTTCACTTAAGATTGATTTTCTCACTTGAATGTGCACATTGTTTATATGTGATATATGTTAGTGTACATGTTTGTATCATGCTTGATGATACAAACAAGTTGTGTGTATGAGACTTGAACCAAATCAAGGTTAGATTAGGGTTTACTATTTTCCTAAGCATATAACAAAAGAGTGTGACTTTGGTCAAAGTTATCAAGCTTCATGAAGCTTGATGAACATTGACAAAGTCAACTCTCTTTGTCATTTGTTTAAGATATCAGCTAACCCAACCCTTAAGCTTATGCTATGGTTAAATCTCTACATGAGTTAAGCATGAGGGCTTAACTCAACCATGGTGCCATGATTAAAAGGATAAGTATTCATATTATTCTTTTAATTGATATGATTCTTTTCTTCTTCTTCATCTTCATCAAGCTCACAAAAGCTTGAGAGCTCCAATGGTGCCATGAGAAAAAGAGTGAGAAATCCAATTCTAAAGTGAACCCACTTCCTATTTCATCATTCTCTACCACTTGCCATGTAGTATAGGGTGTTCTCTTCACAAAGTTTTTGACCAAGTGAAGGAAAAGCTTGAGTTTGAGTCTCCCCGATGTAGATCATCTTCGGCCTCGAAGTCAATGACCTAGCCCGATCATTTCTTCGACGAAACCATCGCTAGAGTCCAGGATCCGATGATCACAGCGGAGGGGCGTCAACACGGAGCTAAAGAAATGGTGGAGCGGATCTACAAAGGTTGTTGTCCCTTTTCACTTAGCAATAAAGTTGTTTGCTTGCTTTCTTTTCGCCTTTACTTCTAGTTAACGATCTATATTAGGGTTTCTCGGCACCGGAAAATTTTTGTTTGGCATGGTTGATGCCTTGTGGAACCTCTTGAGTGTGCCTAGTAACCCTACATGGACGAGATCCACATGCATACATACATTGATTATATGGTTGGACGAGATCCACATGCATACATACATTGATTATATGGTTGGACGAGATCCACTTGCATACATACATTGATTTTATTGTTGGATTATATCCGCATACATATAGGTATTGATTATATTGCTTGCACATATGATGACCCAGTCACACTAGATATCATAGTATTACCTTTATGATATATTTGACCTAAGAGTCGTCGTTTATTCGGTTTCTACTTGTAGATGTTTTTCTACTCACGAGTTAGCAACTCACCCCCGTTGTGCCACGGTTCTTGCAGGTTGACCGCATGGATCAGTAGCGGCTTCGCTGGCACACAGCTTCATTTGGGTGTTTTGCATTGGTAGGTGGTGCATTTGTATCATACCCACTCTTGTATTATATTTCATATTGTATCTAGTAAACTCCATCAATCAAAATTAGTAAATTGTGTAAGTAATGAGACTTAGTGAGATTGTGGTTGCGAGACTTAGAGCGAGGGGTTTTCCGCTACTGGTGGTTTTTATGTCTTGTTTTTCTTTATCTTTGTGGTGAACTTCGCCGATGGGCGTCGTATACTTATTTATACTGTCTTGCATGGTTGTGATCTGCCGTTTGGCGAAGAGCTAGCTCCCGCTTGGGGATGCCTTGATCATTACCTTGTATATGTGGTTTTGGATCAAAATATACAAAGGAGGTGTTGCCCAAATTTTTAAAAGACGAAACATGTTTTCAAACTAGTAAATTCCACTTGCATTTTCATGTTCCTTTTCTATGCATTTTAAGAAAACTTGATTTCACTATACCTTTATTTCAAAATTTCACCTCCTTTATTTTCTTAAAAAGGTTTAGATTTCTGGGTTTCAGCTTACTTGAATTACGTTACGCCTCTAGACGTTGCGTGATTTAAATGCTGGTCACGAGCTAATATTTTGGGTCGTGACAAGGTGTCCCTAGTAGGAAGAGTGTTGTCTCCTGAGGGTTTTCAGCGGATACTACCAACAAAATCCTATGATAAAAGGAATACTGTGAAAGTTACATATAAAGATAAGAATTATAAAAGAAAGACTTTGAAAATTAAAGTTTCCAACTACACTACCTTTTCGGTTGTCATGAACCCTATCTTAATAGTCATGAAAAAATGTGAGAAATCACATCATCCCTCAATAAAACATCGTCTTTATTCTTTATTCCTACCTTTCTTCCAAACACTAATCATATACCCCTACGTGTGTGTAAAGAACATCCCTACACTCGGAGAATTCAATTCAAGCTATCATACACTTGTCCATCTACCTTAGTACTTTTTTAATCAATGAATATTTAGATGGAATTGCTCACACATTTTTCATGCGACCGTTAATACTTCTTGAGGTACTAACCGACCAATTACTCATATGCTTTCTTATTAGGTGTATTTAGTATTTTCCTCGTCTTGCAACACCAAAGGCTTAGCAGTGTCTCCCAAACCAGTTGGTCTAAGGCACTAGGTGATGAAGCATCCTCGCTATATTTTTTTATTGCTGTCTTGGTGATTACAAAACCAGTGTTCATTTTTCTACACCATTTTATCTTTTATACTCCATTTATAATTTCCTTCATATTTTGGCTTTTAGACAAGAGCATTTCAAGGTCTCCTTTACTATCCCGAGTTTCAAGACGTGTGTAAGTGCGTATAGTAGGGTATCAATATTCAAATGTTTGGCGTCCAGTATAAGAACTATTTTTCAGACTTATTTTTATCCGCAGATTAGTGACTTCTTTCATCTTACTAACCCTTGGGACAACGACTCATAACTACTTATTACTAGTTTCATTTAAGAAAACATCTAACTTTCTAGGTTTTCTTAAATTTTTCTAATCTTTTGAATGTAATTTTTCACTTTCTAATCTTTTATTATAAAAGAAAATTTTTGAAAATTTTGTGCTTATGCAAAGTATGATGCAAATTGATGCGTAAATAAGCACAAACCTCCCCTAAACTTGTTTACAACAGTGTCCTCGCTGTTGCCATCTGTTAAATCTTAGAAACCTGTAAATTTGGGAGAAAAAATTTATTAACGGGAACATGAAATATGATTGTGAAAATCTCCCCCAAACCTATTTTTGGCTCACCACTTTGAGTAAAAAAAAATTATTTTCAAGAGCCAAATTATACCCCCCCCCCAAACTTGAGTTAAACAATGTTAAACTTTTAAAGAAGGGGCTCAAAGTTACTGGTCAATACCAAGCTTTGCAAAGACCAAAAGTCAACACCAACCATTCGAAGAATTTATCAATGAAACGCACCGGTTGGTGGAAGAACATGTTGTATGGAGTCAGGAAGAAGTGGGGAAGAGATAAGTGGTGTAAAAGAAAGGGTTTGCGTCTCAATTTGGAGAGACGACACAGTGGTTGTGATGATGGATTACTCGCATTTTTATGATTGTCAAGAAGAAGGGGTGGAGATTCAATTTCATTTTAGAGTTGATTCATCTCAACACCCGTGTTTGCTAAAAATGCGAGCTCATCAACGAAAATTTCCTCAAAACTTTCATCGATACCCCTAGGAATAATGTTATCAGAAAGAGCGGGATGATCTTTAGACTCCATAAAAGATTCATAATCAGCGTTAGATGTTGACCCGGACAACTCAATGGAAGAGTCCGTATGTGTATAATACATAGTTGGGTCAAACAACAACATATGAAAAGAGTGATCACTATCGTAAAGCTGGTCAAATTTGCTGCTATCGACATCCATTAATTCGACAAAACATGCATGAGCAGAAGGTTCAAAGGGTACACTTCCCAACTTGTAAATGTTAAACTCAATTGACATCTTCCCGAAAGATAGAGTCATAGAGCCGTTATGACAGTTGATTACAGCATTGGAAGTGGCCAAAAAGGGTCGACCGAGAATCACCGGAATTTGGTTACGTGGGTTTGCTACAAGTTGTGTATCTAGAATAATAAAATCAACAGGGAATATGAAGTCCCCTATCTTTATTAACACATCCTCTAGCTCACCCCTAGGATGGGTGATAGATCGGTCGGCCATTTGGAGAGTACATTGTGTGGGTTTCAGCTCTCCTACACCTAGTTGCTCATATACCGAATACGGAAGCAGGTTAACACTGGCACAAAGATCCAAAAGTGCACGGTTGATGTTCTTATCCCCAATGGTTATTGAAATCGTAGGACAGCCAGGGTCCTTCCGTTTTTGAGGTAAAGCTTGGGTAAGAGCATCACCCACGGCACTAGCTAAGAAAACCTTCTTGGGTACCTGAGATTTCCTCTTCTTAGTGCACAAGTCCTTCAAGATTTTTGCGTAGGAAGGAACTTGTTTGACTGCATCTAAGAGGGGAATGTTAATGTTAAACTGTTTAAACAACTCCAGAATCTTCTCCATTTGTGGATTTTGTTTATTGGACCTCTACCGGTTTGGAAATGGAATGTTTTTGAAATTGGTTGAGTCCAAAGCTTATGGAGGAGATTGTGGAGTTGGAACGGATCCCAGAGCTGGAGTTTTCGTGGAGTGAGATGTGGGTCCGTTCGGAGCCGCAGAAGAAGAGCCTTTTGAAGAATGGAGAACAGGCTCAGAAGACGACGAAGAAGAAGAAGCGGCCGGGGTGTCATCATCTGTGCCAACGTTGTTATGCAGCATCCTTCTAGATCTCAACGTAGTCATGGCACTCACATTATGGTTTTGTTGTTTAAGAGCAACATGTGTATTATGTGGGTGACCAGGATTTGGGAGTGGTTGAGATGGAAGCTTCCCTTTCTCTCGCTCGCTTAAAGCCGCATTCAGTTGTGCAATCTGAGGTTCGATGGTTTTGATGCTTTGCCTGTGTGTAGCAATGTGTTGCACCAAAGACTGAATGGAAGACTAGATGTTGGCATTGGATTGAGTCGATTATTTTACAAACGCCTCCAGACTTTGTTCTAGCGAGAAAACCTTACCATTGTTTGACGGAACAAAATTGTTTTGAGGAAAAGAATTGTTAGGTCCAAAATTGTTCGTCGGATTCTGAAAAGGCTGGGGTTGGAAAGGTTGCTGATATTGATTTTGAGCTTGTTGTTGAGGAGGAGGAGGCCTCTGGAAGTTGTTGTGGCCTTGGTATTGTTGCTGGTTCTGATTCCAGGCGAAATTTGGGTGATTCCTCCAACCAGGATTGTAAGTGGAAGAGTATGAATAATTTCTTGGTCCTTGCTGAAATACAGCATTAACCTGATCCTGTCTTTGAGTAGGTGGGTTGTAAGGACACTCTTCGGTCAAATGTGATGGGTCAGAACAACAAGCGCATATGGTACGAGGGGGAAGAGCAGGAACAGGAGAAGGAGATGAAAATTTTCTCTCAATTGCTTCTAATTTTCACGTGATAGCAGCCATTTCGGCCTTCATTGCGATTGAGATATCAAGTTGATGAACGCCTGCTTTAGAGAGACCGGAAGAAGTAGATGAAGTAGATGAAGTGTTCGGTCTAGTGCTTTCCCACTGAAGCGTTCGCTCCGCGAGATCGTCGAAAAATTGCCAAGCTTACTCGTCAGATTTGGATAGGAAGTGGCCTTGACAAATGGTCTCCACCAACTGCTTAGTTGCTGGATTCAGGCCCTCATATAAGGTCTGGCAAAGTTTCCATCTCTCAATACCTTGATGAGGGCACTGAACAAGAAGGTCTTTGTATCGGTCAAAGCACTTCCAAAAAGGTTCGGCAGGAAGCTGGGAAAATTGGTTAATTTCGTTTCGTATTCTCGTGGTTTTATGATTTGGGTAGAACTTTTTAAGAAATGCTTTTACAAACTCATCCCAACTATTTATGGAATACGATGCGGTACTATACAGCCACTTCTCAGCAAGGTCACACAGAGTGAAAGGAATGACTCCTAGCCGTATAGCATCGTCGGACAGTTGGGTTGTCTTCATCATTGCACAAACGTTCTGAAACTTGTTAATGAAGATGTATGCATCTTCGGATTCCAGCCCGTGAAATTTAGGCAACATGTTGATGAAGTGGGGCTTAATTTCGAAATTTTCCCCATTGGCCGGCAGAAGTGAAAGACAGGTAGGAAGTGCGGAGCAGGTGGGATAGAAACGATCCTGGAGCGCGATTCGCTGTAGCGCTTCAACAGGAGGTGGTTGCAGGTTATTCACACCCAGATGAGGTGGAATCAGTCCTGGGGGAGGTAAAGGGATATTAGGAGGAAATCCTGATATCTCAGAAGAAGAATTTGGTGATGATGAAAGTGAAGGTGAAGATGTATGAACAGAATTCCGATCAACGTCGGAGTTGGCCAGCAAAGGTAAGGATGAAAGAGGTGTGTGTTAGTGTATATGCCCTAGAGGCCATTACTGTATCATACTAGTTTGTATATTACTTGATGGAAGCTTGGGACATTCACAGTTGTATAGACAATCTTGCTCAAAATAGTAGTATGCTACTTGGTTTGTTTCTACTTTAATGTGTGCATGTGTGTTTTTTTAGCATATCGCCTATACACATTAGTGGAGCCCTTAGGATCTTTGCTTGATTACCAGCGTTGTGATGGCAGTCACACTAGTGGGGGTTGGGTAATCTACAAGCACATCCTTATACAGGTCTCTAGTCGTAGGATTATCGAGACGGGGCATCGATACTCCGGAGTAGACTAGCGTATGCGCTTCTCATCCCAGCATGGGAGATGGTCTGTCCCACAGCCATTTGTACGTCGTACTTGTGATAGTATGCGGGTGCTCGTTAGGTTACGAGTACACTGGACAGGACTCGTCGGGAACTGTTGGTTGGTACTATACCTATCGTCGGTTATCAGTTCCCAAGTGACATGAGTACAGCTTAGTCCGCTGACTTGACACTGTCACTTCGCCTCGAGTGTGTTCCCACTGTTCTTAGATTGCTACCCTACCACGGCTCAAATGAGTCGTGCAAACAGGTAGCAGTTGGGTGCAGTCTCGAAGCACTTGGAGGCAGTGACGGTTAGACAGGATTCGTCTCTCCCGGTATTAGGGGTTGATATCGCGCTGTGTCTAGGAGAGCCATTACACATAGTCGTCCCTGGCCAGGGCAAGCGAGATATACTGGTAGCGTTTCCAGTGTTATCCCAGGGTATTCTGGGCTACACTCCGACACGACTTGTACCGCTATTAGGGGACTGACGTTTACCGCCCCCTAGGCCCGCCATGCGATACTCTCAGACGAACAGACCGGACTGTACGGGAGATTGTCACATTCAGGCTCAGTAGGAGTTCGGATGGATTCACCTCATCAATCTTCTTATCGGCATCTACCTGGGGACCGTTACGTACAGCTAGTACCGCTTGCGGCCTGTGGTTAAACCCACTGTCAGCGTAGTGTCGAGTCTTTAGAGTCCCATACAGAGAGCTATTCGCGTTTGGGCAAAACAGAGTAGAGGTCGCATGGTTTTGCGACAGGGTTCGTTCACATCCGCGCACTTGTGCACGTTTGGTGTCCAGGCAATTATTACTAGCGGGCTTTGGTTTAAGCCAGATCCTAGTATATATTTTGGGATTGGTTTTATCTCATTGTATTCATGTTCCTCGGAACACGGGTGTGGGTGTGTATGCACAGTTGGCAGAGGCAGAGGCAGAGGATTCTCGTTAAGGTTGTTGACCGTTGACTTTTTCTAAACCCTAATAAGAATAAGAAATATGATTAATAATATTAATTAAGTATTATTGTGCCATGGTTGAGTTGAACATTTGACTTTTGTTGACTTGTTGACTTTGTTGACCGGTTGACCATTGTAGACTTATTGACCATCATCATTTCATTTCTATGACTTTTGTTTACTTGTTGTTCTTTACAAAATGCATTAAATGCATGAAATGATAATAGTCATTGAAACTAACCATCACAATTCTTAATTATTATTATTATCATGATTATTCTTTCTTTTGTGAGCATGGTTGTAAAAAGTCAAGCTCATTCTATCATTCTCATTCTCTCTCATCCCAAGCTCACCTTCTTCCTCTCTCTCTCAAGGATCCCATGTCTCATGTGTTGAGAAACATGAGCCATTGAGATAAAACCCTCAAAAACTCTTCTCTACTCACTCTAGAGTACAAGGTCTAGCAAGCCAAGCACTTTAGTTTCCTCTCGGTTGAGGTAGGAGCTCAAGGTAGAAGCTTTCGGGTAGATCCTTCTTCGATACAAGGAGACTGCGAGGTGGAGCCAATCCAACCACTCCAAGGAGCAAGAAGAGAAGGAGTTCAAGACCTAGGTATAATCCTCTAACATAGTAGTTAAACTTCTAGTTAGTTTGCTAGGTTTTTGTTTAGCAAAGATCATATTTTCTAGTCCATGTTGCCTTGAGTTTAAAAATCGTTTTTTACCGTTTCCGCCTCCCCGTAAGAACCGGGATGGTCAACATGGACTTACAGTGGTATCAGAGCCAGGCTAAACAACAACTAGCATGTTAGCAAAGTATTTAGAATTTCGATCGGAGATAAAAATTGCAAAACACGTCCAAGAACTATGTTGGATATATGTATGCCCTAGAGGCCATTATGTGATAGTGGATGTATCTATACATGTATATATATTCAGTTTGCATTCTTGCTCGACATGATAGTATGCTATCTGGTTATTCTTTATCTGACATGTTGATTTGATCATGCTTTTATTCATTCATACATGCTGATAAAGCCACAAGGATATCTGCTTGACTACTCTGATTATGATAGAGATCATACTAGTGGGACATTTGTAGTCTATAAGCATATCCTGAAATGTCCCTAGTCGGAGGTGTATCGAGACGGGGCATCGATATACCAGAGTAGACTAGCGTATATGATACTAGACCCATGTGATGGGCGATGGATGTTCCCACATTCATCGATGTTTGACATCAAGATCATATACGGGTGCTCAGTGCTGACTGGGTACACTGGACGGACTCACCGAGAACTCCTATATGGAATTATATCTATCGTCGGATAGCAGTTCTCAGGTGACACTGGTACAGGTTAGTCTGTAGACCCGAGATCGTTATGGAGTCTTGTGTGTTCTCCCACTGTACTTTGATTGCCACCCTACCACGGCTCTACTGAGTCGTGCAAACAGGTGGCCGTTGGGTACAGTCCCGAGACACACGAAGGCAATGAGCGATAGGAGGGGTTTCGTCTCTCCCGGTATTGGGAGTTGATGCTGTGCTGTGCTCGACTGGTTATAACAGCAAGTCCCTGGCCAGGGCTGCTGAGATTTGCTGATAAGTGTTATCAGTAGTTTCTCGATCTGTTATAGACCATTCACCGACATAACTTATTGAGTTATTGGGGTCGACGTGACCATCCCTAGGCTCCATATGCAGCATATCTGACGAAGAGACCGGACTGTACGGTAGTGTTGCCGGATGGCTCGACGGGAGTTGTAGCAGGTTCGCTTGTTGTCTTCTGATCGCTCAATACCCGGGCGGCCGTTACGTTTAGCTGACCGCTTGCGGCTTGAGGGTACTTGATATGATCATTACCCTCTGCCGGCGTATTGACGAGTCTTAGAGTCCCACAAAGGAGTTACCCAGTCCAGGCGAAACGTTGTGGTGCGCGTATGCGATATGCGCATGCACCCGATTGAAATGTGCGTATATGATACCGAACATTGATCGGGTGGCCTACTTTTGGTGGGATCGTATGAGATATGACTGGATTGATAAATTAAGTGTTGATTTATCATCTAACCATAAGTTATCTCACTTGAAACCTTTCTAGGGTTTGATGGATGTAAGCATGCATACATGTGTTTCTTTATTTTCATTCTAGTTTCATGCACATGTGAATGTGCATACATGCATACATACATACACCCATCCATCATGGTTGTTAGCATATGGAAATGGTGGCAATGCAAGACTTACACCATGGATTAAATAATGGATAATTATTTAATTTTGGTTTTAAAGTTAAATGAAAAAGAAAAGGATAATCATGTTAGTTTCCACACTCTTCTTCTAACCTAACCTAGCTCAACTACCACTAACCTATGGTTATCCTTCTCTTTATCATTCTAAACCCAAGTTAAATTAACTATCTATCATTTAATCATGGTTGAAGTCAAGAAGGAATTAAATATATATAGTGATATATATTTCTTTCTCTTGCTTAACTCATGGTTATCTTTTTATCTCTTGTTAAAGAATTGCCACCATCTTCTTCCTCTTGCTCTTTTGCTCTCTAGTTCTTTCTAGTGATCAAATACCATTCAAAGATAGGTTTTTGAAGTGAGAAACCTAACCACAACATCATTCTACACAAGCTTAGCCGCTTAGTTTAGAGTGTTTCCTTCGGTTTTCCAAAGAAGCGAGCTTGGACGGAGTACTCCGTGGTGGATCGTCGTGGACGCAAGGGAACTTCGAGAGGACCTCGACTCAACACCCAAGACACCAAAGAGTCTAGCAAAGGGGAGCTACAAAGGTTGTAGCCTTCAAACCCTAATCTTTTCTAGCTTAACGTTTAATAACCCTAATTTTCTAGGATCGATCCATGTGCATGTTAGTTTACCACCTTAAAAATTATAACTTTGGGTCATGTGATGCTTCAAAACTCTTCATAGGGTGCTATACTAACCTTACATTGGTATCAGAGCCGACCTAGAACATTAGGCGACGTTTTTACGAAGTGAAAACCCCGATCGGACAAAAATACGATATTATGGGATGCTCTCTGGAAATTTTCTAAATTTTGACATTTTGCAGAATTAAAAATATGTAAAAAATAAAGCAGGAAAAAATAAGGATTACGGCAGAAAATTTATCCAATGAACAGTGTTTCTTGCTGCGGAAACGCGGCCTAAGCTTGCTTAGGCCGCGGTTCCGCGGCCTTATATATGAATTAGTGGATAATTTTTCTTCTGTAATTTTTGGTTCTGCATGTATAAATTTTTGGGTGTTTTTAAACTGTATAAAGTTTTGAAAAATTCTGGAGATGTTTTTGGATTCGTCGATTCGATCGGGACTTTCATTTCGTAGCTTTTCCGGGTAAATTAGAAAGTATTGAAGTGTTTGAACGAGTATCATTTACTCACTATTCACGGGGTTTAAATAGTTTGGAAATACGTGCAAGTCTTTTTGCGGTGGTCCCTCTAGAAGACAACAAACCTTAACTCGATTATGTGACCGTCTCGAACTGCCCTTTGAACCCTAGGGTTTGGGGCAGTACGGCGTGCCACATGTGAGGCGTTGGCTTGACCCTTCTACGGCTGGACCGCCGCTACTGTGTCACACTCCAGATTTTTTTGAACCCTGCTCAAGTGTTGAGCTTTAGTGAATCTTGGGTGCTTGATTGTTCGTTCGAAAACTTTAATACTGTCTGTTTGTCTGGAATGTGATACAATATGTGGAATTCATATAGTGTAGGCATGAAATACGAAATATGTGATATTTCGCATTTATGATGTCTAAAGAGAATCTGGATTCCAAATATTGTAGTTTTTCACTTTCTTTTCTGTGACCGTAAGTGTAGTATGTTAGATATCGCCGGTTTCGTTGCTATACATCAACGACAATTGGGGTATGCATACTTACTTACGTTGATGATATGTGATATTATGTGTTGCTGAGATATGATGTGTAGGATTGTCGCGATCGAATAGCCGGGGGTTTTTGTGAGATGAGAGTTTTATATTTTCATTCATGTAAATTCAAATGTAATGTAATATTCTTTTATTTGGGGAACTTCCAGGTTGCGGTCGTGTCACCAGTGTTGTATATTATTTACTTTTCCGCATTAGGATGGACCCAAGGAGGGGAGCACAGGTGACCGGGTTCTAGGGTTCAGTGGGAGGCCATCTCGAGGAGTCGAGACCGGGTCTCCTAAACTCCAGGATTGGTAGGGTCACTTGCCGCTCTCGTAGGGGTCCAGGGTGTGGGCTTGGCTATTCATCGCGACTGTGGAATCCGTATTTTCTATTCTGGCTAAATACTAAATACGGACGTCCTAGGATATCCCACGTTATATCTATGTTTCTGCTGCCTGTGTTCTGTGATATCTGAGACGAATGACATATTATATATATGATATATAGTAGACGTTGCTTATGTTTTACACCCGCGCTAGTCCCGTCCCGGTATGCCGTTAGTTAAGTAACCTAACGGTGCATAACGGAACATTGCGGCGAATGCGGATGGCATAAGCGTACGTGTTATTTTCGTTTCTTTTCTGTGATTGGCTTAAGGACTTAAATGATGGGATTACATTAATGTGATTAATGTAAAGAAAATAAACCTAAAAAGATGTTGTAGAATCGGATTTAAAAACTACTCGGCTATTTGTGAAAAAGCTACATTTCAAAACTGCGGAGCTTAAGCCACCCCTTTTGAAAACTGTTTGATTCTACAACGATATCAAGTTCAAAGCGTTAAAGATTTTCTTAAAAAATCATTCGCAACCCTCCATCATTTTAGGAAGTAGAGTACTTAGTATTCGTGCTACGTTTGTTGACTTTAGTTAAGGCGTAGTGTACGGTAGCTAAGTGATGTCTTCCTACACTGCATATGATGCAGATTAATTAGGACATTCATACGACTTTGTTGACCATAGTTAAGGGTCATATGGGTGGGTCTAATTGATCAAGAAATGACGGGTAGAACTTGACTGGTACTTATGATTTGTTGACTATAGTTAAGGTCATAAGTACTAGGGGTAAAAAAAAATTACATCGGGAATTTCAAGTGTTGAAATTTGCAATGAGATTGCATACCTTCCATGTGATGGTTGGATCCCGATCCCACTGTGGGCAATAGTTGCTCCTAGGAGAGTTTTACAGTTTACAATTAGCTAACTCATTAGGTGTCTAGAAAGGTGTTAACGGGGCTCCGCCTCTGGGAAAACAAGGTTTACTCTAATTAGGTCCGTGCGAAAGCACGGGGAACCTCCCTCAAAGTACCGACACTGGCCTGGCTGAACGGTTAGCGAAGTTGTAGACTGTAATTAATCCTGGCTAGTTTTTCTTTTTAAGGTTTGAAAGAAAAACTTGATAAAAAGCAGTGGGAAATATCGATTAGACAAGATAATAAACCAATCTAATCTATGCAAGAGCTTTCGCTGAGTGTATTCTTTTCTCTCTCTTAATGGCAGATACCAATGACTGGACTTAAGCTTCTACTAGATAAAAACAAACTGAATGGGACCAACTATAAAGACTGGCTAAGGAATCTGAAGATCGCCTTGACTTATGATAAAGTATCATATGTCCTCACGGCTTCAGCCCCGCCCGTCCCAGGTCCAAAATCCTCAGTTGCGGACATTGAAGTCCACAAGACATGGGACGCTGACTGTGCCACAGCCACATGCCTCGCGCTTGCATCGATGGATAACACACATCAAAAGCAGCACGAGGACATGGACATTCACGGGATACTGCTCCATACAAAGGAGTTGTATGGGGAGCAATCCCGCGTATTACGATACGAAGTATCGAAGAAACTGTTTCAGATGCGAATGGCCCCTGGCACACCAGTAGGAGACCATGTGTTGAAGATGATAGCTCTTATAGAAGAGCTTGAGGACCTTGGATGGACAATGGACAATGAACAATATATAGATATTATTCTGCAGTCCCTCCCCTCCACCTTTGCTCAGTTCATAGTGAACTTCAACATGCATGGCATGGAGAAGGACCTCCCTGAACTCCTTAATATGTTAAGGAGTGCAGAGAGCACTATGAAGTCAGCAAAGACTCCCGTTATGACCATTGGACAGTCTTCTTCTTCTCGCCCAAAAGCTAAGGCCAAGGGAAAGAAAAAGAAGAAACCCACTAATCCTAAGGGCGGAGTCAAAAAGGTGAAGGGAAAGGGAAAGTCCACGGCTGGAGACCCAGGGAAAGGCGAGTGTTTTCATTGCCACAAGACAGGACATTGGAAGTGCAATTGCACGGAGTACCTAAGTCTCAAGAAGAAGCATGGTGATGCTTCTGCTTCAGGTGCGTTTGTGACTGAAAACTGTTTTTCTATAAACTCTGCTTCCTGGGTATTGGATACCGGTTCAGGTTCTCACATTTGCAATTCTATGCAGGGGCTGAGAAATAGCAAGGTTTTGAAGACAGGTGACCATACTCTCCGCGTTGGAAATGGTTCCAATGTACATACAGTCGCAGTGGGAGATATCACTTGGGGTTGCCATCTGGATGTATTTTTATTTTGAATCCATGTTATTTTGCACCAAGTATGCTATGTAATATAATATCCGTTTCTTTGTTGGACAATGAAGGATATAATTTTGTGTTGCAGAACAATGTTATGAACATTCACCTAAATCAAATGTTGGTTGGGTATGGTACGCTTAATAACGGAATATATGTCCTAAATCAACACACAGTTTTCAGTATACAACTCACTAATAAAAGAAAACTTTCAGAATTAAATGAAGCTTTTCTTTAGCATTGTAGACTTGGTCATATTAACGAAACAAGACTAAACAGGTTACACAAAGATGGATATTTAAACTCTTTTGAATATAAATCTTTTGCGACTTGCCAGTCTTGTATCAAGGGTAAAATGACCAAAACTCCGTTTACCGGACACGGAGAAAGAGCTACTCAGCTCCTTGGCTTCATACATAGTGATGTATGTGGGCCAATGTCTACACAGGCTAGAGGCGGTTTTTCATACTTCATTACATTCACCGACGATTTCTCAAGATTCGGTCATGTATTTTTATTAAAGCACAAGTCCGACGCTTTCCAGAAATTCGTTGAATATAAACAAGAAGTAGAAAAACAAACCGGCTTGAGTATTAAGATGCTTCGATCAGATCGAGGTGGAGAGTATCTCAGTACAGAATTTGCAAACTTCCTAAAAGAGAATGGGATTCTCTCTCAGCTCACTCCTCCTTACACACCACAGCACAATGGTGTGTCAGAACGACGGAATAGGACCCTATTAGATATGGTCCGGTCCATGATGAGTGACGCTGAGTTACCAGTCTCGTTTTGGGGGCATGCATTGGAGACTGCAGCGTTTCTGCTAAACAGGGTTCCGACCAAAGCCGTGTCTACCACGCCATATGAGATATGGAATGGGAAGAGACCATCTCTTAAGAGAATTAAGATTTGGGGTTGCCCGGCCTATGTTAAAAAACAGAATCCGGATAAACTCGAGACACGGTCAGTCATGTGTAACTTTGTGGGATATCCAAAGAATTCTTATGGATATCTGTTCTACAACAAAGAGGAACAAAAAGTGTTTGTTTCTCAGTATGCCACATTCTTGGAAAAAGAGTTTTTCACAGATAAAGATGATGGCAAGGTGGTAGATCAAGAAGAGGTTCTGGAGACACAAACTACAAATGACGATTTGGTTGAACCGGCTGTTGCAACAGAAACTGAAGAACCTCGGCCACTCCGTAGGTCTGGTAGGACTTCTCGCCCACCGGAGAGGTACTACGGTTTCCTCATTGATGGTAACGGAGAAGATTGCATCATGGATGATGATGATCCTACCAGTTTTCAGCAGGCTATCATGAGTGGTGACTCAGTGAAGTGGCTGGATGCCATGAGATCCGAAATGGAGTCTATGTACACCAACAAAGTATGGACTTTGGACGTTGTACCCCCTGGGGTAAAACCTGTAGGGTGCAAATGGATCTTTAAAAGAAAGATTGGTGTGGATGGGCAGGTAGAGACCTATAAGGCAAGACTTGTGGCGAAAGGTTTCCGTCAAAGACCAGGTTTGGACTATGACGAAACTTTTTCGCCCGTAGCCATGCTTAAATCCATTCGGATCCTACTTGCTATTGCTGCTCACTACGACTATGAAATCTGGCAGATGGACGTTAAAACAGCATTTCTAAATGGAAATTTAGAAGAATGCGTTTATATGGATCAGCCAGAGGGCTTCATTGACAGTGGGAGCAGCGAGAAAGCATGTAGATTGCTTAAATCCATATATGGGTTGAAGCAGGCATCTCGGAGTTGGAACATCTGTTTCGATGATGTTATCAAAGAGTTTGATTTCATCAAAAATCCAGATGAACCTTGTGTTTATAAGAAGGCTGTAGGAAGAGCTGTCACATTCCTCGTATTGTACGTGGATGACATTCTTCTGATAAGAAAATGATATTCCTATGCTATAGTCGGTCAAATCATTCTTATCACTAAGGTTCTCCATGAAGGACCTGGGTGATGCCACATACATCCTGGGCATAAGGATCTATAGGGATAGATCCAAAAAGTTATTGGGATTGTCCCAAACCAGGTACATCAACACCATCCTAAAGAGGTTTAGTATGGAAGACTCCAAGCGGGGTGCCTTACCCGCTTGCCATGGAGTCACTCTCTCCAAGGATTCTTGTCCAAAGACCGATGAAGAGAGAGCTCGCATGAGCATTATACCTTATGCTTCGGCAGTAGGGTCTAAAATGTATGCGATGTTATGTACACGCCCAGATGTAGCTTATGCACTTAGTGTTGTAAGCAGGTATCAATCCAACCCAGGGGAGAACCACTGGACAGCTGTGAAGAACATTCTTAAGTACTTACGAAGGACTAAAGAATTGTTCTTGGTGTATAGTAATACAGATCTCCAAATGGAGGCCTTTACCGATTCGAGCTTCCAGAGCGATAAGGATGACAGCAAATCTATCTCAGGGTTTGTATTTACCCTCAATGGAGGGGCGGTAAGTTGGAAGAGTTCCAAACAGGATACCGTTGCAGACTCTACGATGGAAGCTGAGTACATTGCTGCAAATGATGCCGCCAAGGAAGCCGTCTGGATGAAGAAGTTCGTCTCGGAGCTAGGAGTAGTTCCAACCATTATTGATCCAATACCTTTGTATTGTGACAATAATGGGGCGATGGCGTTAGCCAAGGAGCCCAGATCCCATCAGCGGTCCAGACACATCCTGAGGCCTTTTCATTTGATCCGGGAGATTGTAGATCGCCGCGAGATCGAGATTAAGAGAGTTGACACAAAGAACAACGCCGCGGATCCACTCACCAAGGCCCTCCCTCAGCCACAGCATGAGCGACTTTTTGAGATGTTGGGTATGAGATACGCCAATAACTGGCCTTAGTGCAAGTGGGAGATTGTTGGATATATGTATGCCCTAGAGGCCATTATGTGATAGTGGATGTATCTATACATGTATATATATTCAATTTGCATTCTTGCTCGACATGATAGTATGCTATCTGGTTATTCTTTATCTGACATGTTGATTTGATCATGCTTTTATTCATTCATACATGCTGATAAAGCCCCAAGGATATCTGCTTGACTACTCTGATTATGATAGAGATCATACTAGTGGGACATTTGTAGTCTATAAGCATATCCTGAAATGTCCCTAGTCAGAGGTGTATCGAGACGGGGCATCGATATACCAGAGTAGACTAGCGTATATGATACTAGACCCATGTGATGGGCGATGGATGTTCCCACATTCATCGATGTTTGACATCAAGATCATATACGGGTGCTCAGTGCTGACTGGGTACACTGGACGGACTCACCGAGAACTCCTATATGGAATTATATCTATCGTCGGATAGCAGTTCTCAGGTGACACTGGTACAGGTTAGTCTGTAGACCCGAGATCGTCATGGAGTCTTGTGTGTTCTCCCACTGTACTTTGATTGCCACCCTACCACGGCTCTACTGAGTCGTGCAAACAGGTGGCCGTTGGGTACAGTCCCGAGACACACGAAGGCAATGAGCGATAGGAGGGGTTTCGTCTCTCCCGGTATTGGGAGTTGATGCTGTGCTGTGCTCGACTGGTTATAACAGCAAGTCCCTGGCCAGGGCTGCTGAGATTTGCTGATAAGTGTTATCAGTAGTTTCTCGATCTGTTATAGACCATTCACCGACACGACTTATTGAGTTATTGGGGTCGACGTGACCATCCCTAGGCTCCATATGCAGCATATCTGACGAAGAGACCGGACTGTACGGTAGTGTTGCCGGATGGCTCGACGGGAGTTGTAGCAGGTTCGCTTGTTGTCTTCTGATCGCTCAATACCCGGGCGGCCGTTACGTTTAGCTGACCACTTGCGGCTTGAGGGTACTTGATATGATCATTACCCTATGCCGGCGTATTGACGAGTCTTAGAGTCCCACAAAGGAGTTACCCAGTCCAGGCGAAACGTTGTGGTGCGCGTATGCGATATGCGCATGCACCCGATTGAAATGTGCGTATATGATACCGAACATTGATCGGGTGGCCTACTTTTGGTGGGATCGTATGAGATATGACTGGATTGATAAATTAAGTGTTGATTTATCATCTAACCATAAGTTATCTCACTTGAAACCTTTCTAGGGTTTGATGGATGTAAGCATGCATGCATGTGTTTCTTTATTTTCATTCTAGTTTCATGCACATGTGAATGTGCATACATGCATACATACATACACCCATCCATCATGGTTGTTAGCATATGGAAATGGTGGCAATGCAAGACTTACACCATGGATTAAATAATGGATAATTATTTAATTTTGGTTTTAAAGTTAAATGAAAAAGAAAAGGATAATCATGTTAGTTTCCACACTCTTCTTCTAACCTAACCTAGCTCAACTACCACTAACCTATGGTTATCCTTCTCTTTATCATTTTAAACCCAAGTTAAATTAACTATCTATCATTTAATCATGGTTGAAGTCAAGAAGGAATTAAATATATATAGTGATATATATTTATTTCTCTTGCTTAACTCATGGTTATCTTTTTATCTCTTGTTAAAGAATTGCCACCATCTTCTTCCTCTTGCTCTTTTGCTCTCTAGTTCTTTCTAGTGATCAAATACCATTCAAAGATAGGTTTTTGAAGTGAGAAACCTAACCACAACATCATTCTACACAAGCTTAGCCGCTTAGTTTAGAGTGTTTCCTTCGGTTTTCCAAAGAAGCGAGCTTGGACGGAATACTCCGTGGTGGATCGTCGTGGACGCAAGGGAACTTCGAGAGGACCTCGACTCAACACCCAAGACACCAAGGAGTCTAGCAAAGGGGAGCTACAAAGGTTGTAGCCTTCAAACCCTAATCTTTTCTAGCTTAACGTTTAATAACCCTAATTTTCTAGGATCGATCCATGTGCATGTTAGTTTAGCACCTTAAAAATTATAACTTTGGGTCATGTGATGCTTCAAAACTCTTCATAGGGTGCTATACTAACCTTACAAACTAAACTTTCTGCCGATTTTAAAACTGTTCAAAAAATAAATCCACACATCTTAAAAATCGGCTCAGGGTTTTTTAGGAACACACAGTAAAAACGAGCTACTGACTCGGTCGCGGAACCACGGTGAGAACATGCTTCTTGCCGCGGATCCGCAGCCGAGTTGACTCGGTTGTGACTCGTCTTTGCTGCAGTTTCATTAATGTTATGTTTTGGGATTTTTAGCATATGTTGTTTCTGCCCAGATTTTCCAGAGAACAAAGTTGTGTTTGGGGTAGTTACAAATCCGTATTTTTGATCGAAGTTCTGTAGACTTTAGCTAATCGGTTATATCTGTGATGTGATATATACACTGAACGTCAACTAATCGCTATACGTCGATTAGTGAGGGTTGTGCATATCTATGATCTATAATGTTGATGGTTTGTGTATATGAACTCGTTGGATTGTCGCGGATGAATAGCCGGGGGTTGTGAGATAAGAGTTTTCTTTATCTTTCATTTGATGTAATATGTAAATTGATGTAATATTATTTTATGGCCGCACATCCAGGATGAGATTGTAGCCGCCATTGTATATTATTTTTTTTACTGTTTTTGCTCCTAGGATAGACCCAAGGTGGGGTGCACAAACTACCGGGTACCTCGAAGTGCCGAGTGGCCTACTCACGTTGTTGAGGGAGGTTGCTTCATTTCGGGTACTTGGCGGGTAGTTTGCCGCACCCATAGGGGTCTAGGGTGGGGTTTGGCTATTCATCGCGACCGTGTAATCCGTCTTTCATTGCAGGCTCGAACAAAACGCAGATTTCTAGTATATCCAATGTGTTTATCTGTGATCTGGAATGGCTATCATTGCATCTGACGAATGTATATATCTATATATGATATCTAGTAGGCGTTGCTTATGTTTTGCATCCGCGCTACTCCAGCCCCCGCTCTGTCGTTAGTTAAGTAACCTAACGGGTAATGACGGGGCCCCGTGGCGAATGCGGATGGCATAAGCGTACGTCATATTTTCGTTGTTTTCTACAATGATAGGATTAAATGATGGGACGCATTAAATTAATACAAGAAAATAAACCAAAGTTAAAATCGTTGGAACAATTTCAAAACCACTCGGTTTCTTTTCAAAACAACTTTTAAACGCGGAGCTTAAACCACTCCTTTTAAAAGCTATCAGGTTACTTCGATTATATCAAGTTCACTGCGTTCACGGTTTCGCCAAAACCATTCGTAGCCCTCCATCATTTCAGTTAAATATTGGTAGTATTCAAGCTATGTATTTTGACCTACGCCAAGGCATAGTGATTGGTAGCTGCCGGATATTTATCTATTGCATAGATAGATGGATTGGTTTGAGACAGGCATACTGCCATTTTGGCCTACGTCAAGGGTATGTACGGGTGGGTTCAAATTAACCCGGTAAAGGATGGGTAGAACTTGACATGTGACTTATGATATTTTGGCCTACGTCAAGGTCATAAGAGCATGGGGCAAAAATCCACATCGGGAGTTTCTAAAGAAACTGAAACTTGCTAGCGCTGCATACCATTTGGAGTGTAATGATTCTGGTAAGATTCCTTCAGTTTTATCACACGATGATATTTGGATCCCAATCCTACTGTGAGTATATGCTACTCTTCGGGAACTTTCTCACTTAACGATCAATGCTATAAACCAAGTAGGTGTCTAGAAAGGTGTTAGCGGGGCTATGTCCGCAGGGAAAAGAGGTTATTTAATTAAGGAACTTCGCGAAAGCGTCGTAAAACCTCCCTCGAAGTACCAACACTGGCCTGGCTGAATGGTTAAGCAAGTATTGTACGGTGAGATTGATCCCGACTAATTCTTCTTTTTTGGTTTGAGGAAGGATTCGAGAGACAGTGGGAGCCATCCTGTTTAGACAAACTAAAAACCACTCTAAACTTGCAAGAGCATCATGCTAAAGTGTTTCTTCTCTCTCTCCTAATTGCAGCGACCAAACATCATGACCGGACTTAAGTTACTACTAGAAAAAAGTACATTGACAGGGCCAAACTACAAAGATTGGCTCAGGAATGTCAAAATGGCAATCACTTATGACAAGTTAGGGTATCTACTTACCACCAAAGCTCCCCCTATCCCAGGACCTCAATCCAGCGTCGCGGATAAAGAAATCCGTAAGACCTGGAAGATTGATTGCGCGAGGGCCAAGTGCATCGTGCTTGCCTCTATGGACAATGAATATCAGAGAAGGCACGAGGATATGGACCTAGAATCCATATTTCTTCATACAAAAGATCTGTATGGAGAGCAATCCCGTATCGCCAGATACGAAGTCTCGAAAAAGTTATTTTCGGCGAGATTGGCCGTCGGATCATCTGTGTCACGACCCGAAAGAGCACGTGACTGGCCCTTGAACCATATGAAGTCTATAGGACCCCATATGATCCAAGTAAGCCAAAAGCCCAGAAATCTAAAACCATTTTAAAGAGTAACTAAAGAAAAACCGGTTTTTAAGAAGCAAAGAAAACATGTTTTGGAAATCATAGTTTTCAAATAACTAAGCCGAAAACGCATTTTAAAAAAATGTGTAGTCTTTTCTGAAAATTTCGGCAGAGTTTCCTTTGTAAAAACTAGCCCCGAACGGGGTACAAACAGAATGATATATATATGAAATGATAAAAGGCATCCCCAAGCGAGAGCTAGCTCTTCGTCAATCGACGGCCACAACCACGCAAGCAATAATAATATACAACACCAAAGGGCGAGGATCAAAGCTCAAAAAGAAACTCAAAACAGCCTGAAAACCGTAATACTACAAGCGCGACTCTAAGGTCGAAATAATACATCACTGTGTCTAAGTCTGAAACAATATACAAGTTTTGGTTGATGGAATGACTAGATACATCTGAAAAGTACATGTACAAGGGTGGTTCTGATACAAAAGAACCCACCTACCAAAGCAAGTCACCCGTATGGAAGCAGTGTGCCAGAAAAGCCGCTATGGAATCTGTACGGTAAAAACCTGCAAGAACTATGGCACAACGGGGGTGAGTTGCCAACACGTGAATAGAAAATATCTACAAGCAGAGATCGAATGTATGACCCATCCTAGGTTAATACAATCAGATATACATATAAACCTTAATATGAATAAGTCTGCAGCATGCTAAACTGGCAATGTAATCTCTATACATGAGTGTAGTGCCAAGTGCCTCAAGTAATTGCATATCATAAATATGAGGTATGATCAGTGTAATCATATATGCATGTACGTGGATCCTGTCCACTCGTCACCCAATGACAATAACCATCATGCATGTAAATATCATCAGCATATGCATGGAAATATGAGGATATAAACCACCTGTGTCCCTCGCGACACGTCAAAATCATGGAACCGGAGTGTCCAGCATCGACACTCGAAAACATCAAGAAAACGGTGCCCAGTATCGGCACGTAAATCCTCATATAACGGGCTCCGTCAGTCCGGACCAGCCCACGGGCTCCATCTGCGGAATCGGCCCTCGGCCCCAGCAGTACACCCATATCCATCTATCGACTCTGGTCGGTATCCTCCGGATAACCGCCAGGTCCAACCAATCACCGGTAGGTACTCGCCCGCCTCCAGGCTCAATCGGCAAAGTCCATCGATCATCTTGCCGAGGGGAACCATACCGGGTCCACCATGTACCCGCAATCGGCTCGTCCACTCCTCGAATCGGGTTTCACATGTCGCTCTCAGCACCGAGAAAACACATAGTGGACGCACTGAAATATCATATCAAGGGTAACCGGGTTTTTTAAAAAGTTTCATATTCTCTTTTGAAATACCCACGGTTCCCAAATCCAGAAATATCATGGAAACAACATACCTCAATGCGTATAATCAGAAAGTATGATGTAGGCGACATGTAAAGGAAATGTAAGCATATCATTATGTCATGCAAGAATCATATACTGAATGCAACGGTACTACAGTGTAGTGACATGGCAATTATCGAGGATGAAGTGTGCGAGCCGGCAAACAGTGTACGTGGAACATACGCATCATCGATAATGGTGCTGGTGTCCTAACAGCATGACTGTAATATATCAACAACACAAGCGATGCAATGCAAATAGCATGAATATGCGGAATCGAATAATCAACGCAACAGTAAAGAATCTACCTCAAAAACTATATCATGCAGCTTTGCCTTTTGAAATAAGATGAATCGGGGTTTTTGGTAAAATAAGGGCTACGGTGTTTTAAGAACAGATGCTACATTTGAAAATATCCGTAGAATCCCTTTTACCTATCTTTAAATTATCCCCGATTCGTTAGTTTTGAAATAGGTATGACTCGGGTTTAGTCTACGCCTACTATGCGAACTACGGACCCAACTATCAAGTCAATCGGGAGGGGTATGAAAACCACCTAAGTCTGAGTCGATATACACATATATATATGCAATAGTCGGTGATCCCGCCTCAATAGTATCACGTACGATACAGTATATCATATAACATCCTCGAGTCATGAGGGCGGATCTGACATCAATATAAAGCTCGTACGGTAAATCGTCGTACGGCATCCCAATAGCTGGGTACAGGTCAATATCACATTCATCTCATCACATATCAGGTATCACTACCATCATATCACATAGTCTAGGGTACAAGTCTAAGTCGAGTACCATCGATACCATCTATATAAATATGGATGCGGGGTAAAACACATGCCCAAAGACCCGCTAAAACCATCATGTCGCATCTCAAATACGAACTCTGTCATATCGCCGAATCTCATGGTCTCAATCAAACCTCATCGACTCATCTCAATCCCATGTATCATCCTCAAATCCCGTATATGAACACATAGTCCCATACCCATGTGTAGATATACACACCTCCAAATGCGCACAGATAAAAGAAAGAATGTATGCAAGTATATGTGTACGTGTATGTGTGGGTGCAACCACTACTCTGGGGTTTCGCACTATACTAAACCAATACATCTTTATCACCAATAATTCCATTATTACCATCAATAATCTTAAACAACACATAATAAATATACGTGTGTATACGTATTCGTATACATCACCACGGACTGCGGGGGTGCTATACGCCATCCACCCGACTTCTCCCCGTAGATATAAATCTACTCACCTTGCGTCTTTATCTGTCGACGTCGCCACGCGTTTTCCTGTCATCCCGAAGTCTTCATGGGGTACCTACACATTAACGTATCGCAAATGCGTATCAAAACCAATTCAAAACTAAAACGGCATACGAAACCCCAAAACGATACGCTATGTTCTATAGGTTAGAACCTATGGACAACACCTTCCAAAACCATCAACAACCCTCGATATCGTCGTATGAACGCCAAGTAGTCGAGGTAAAACACCATACGCAAATTCAGAATTAGAAATACGGAATACAGAAACACGAATCCAAAACAGTAACTAAGGAATTAGGCTCCAGATTTCACCCTAGGTCAGATTAGACAAATCTACATATGCCAGAGGTCTAATCTATACATGTAGAAGCTACAGAACCAGAACGGCACAGATTGGTGGGGTCTAGGCCACAATTTGCGGCCAAACAGGATAAATCTACGGCCTGAAGAAGGAGTTGGGGTCTGGGGTTTTGTGTGGTGGTTCCTGGGTGCCTGCACATCTCACTTTCCAATCAATTTTATTTTAGGATGTCTCGGGTGATAGCAGATTCCCAAATACAATCCCAGAATTGCAGTTTTTCCCGACATCGTCTCATAAATCCGTATTCTGGGTAAAAACTTCAGGTTAGGGTCCAATATAACATCACACCAAGATTCTAAGGTCACAACAAGTCTTAGTTTCACTTCACAACTCAATTTTTCCTCAAACCCTAACTAGGTTTTCTTTAAGTCCACAAGCACGCACAATATCGGTTCTAAACTTGCATGGGGGTATAAGTAATGCTAAAACTCAACTAATGGTTCAGTAATTACCTCATTTGGCAACTCAAGAAAATTCTTGAGTTGCCCCTAGTGGCCAAAATCCTAGCATCCTTGGTCCAAAGTGTAGATCTCGAGCTCGTGCACACTTTTAATGAAATGAGAGTGGTGTTTTGGTGTTGTTTTCATGGTGATTTGGAGCTTGAAGAGGGAGGGAGAAGAGGGAGCAGGAGCAGCAGCAGCAATGAAGGAGAGGGAGAGAAAAATGGGATGAAGAAATGAGAGGAAAAAGGCTAAGTCAATACCCTCACCTACCCTCTCTCTCACCATACCTATTTTCTTTTCTTTTTTACTTATTTCTTTTCTTCACTAAATCCCTTCTCACTTGAATAGTAAACCCAAAAGAAAAGTCATGGTAGAAATTCACAAGTGTGGAGAAAAGATATGTGCATGTTTTGCACAAAAATGCCAAAAATCCGATTAGCGATTTTTAATCGCGATTAGCACTAGATTAGCATATAACTAATCATAAAAACTTAAAAATGGCATAATTCCATAAATACCCTATTTTAGAATTTTCCATAATTTTTCCAACTTTTTCTCCATTTATCGATATTTAATTATACCGAAAAATTAAAATATTCATTAAAATAATATTAAATTATAAAAATTCCCAAAAATAATATTTGATTATTTGGAAATGTTACAATCTACCCCCCTTAAAGAAATTCGGTCCCCGAATTTAAATTTAAACCCTCAAATACTAAAACATTTCGATACAAATCCAAGTCGTCGGGGCTCCGAAATCATCAATACATAAAACATCATAGCGCAATGAATGCGCATGAGTACTGAGCAGATAACTCAAAAAGAAAAACTCCGTCAAGCATCCCGCAATCATCGGAGTCATGGTAAAGACACAAATGTCAAATCCAATACAAAACCAATATGATATAGATCAGAACTATACATATAGACATTCAATCTATACATGTGAATAGCTGATGTAAATGCATGCCAAATCTTTTTAAGTCGCTGTGCGATGCGAATAACACTGCACAGTGGCGGACGTTTTTCATATGAAAATAACCATATATGTATATATATCTCTTGTTTACTATGTACGTTCCGCCGTTTTAAAAACAATTTAGAAGGATTTCCTTGTTTTTAAAACGTTTCGTGTCATATCGGACACGTAGGTATATATGCCGAGACTATAGCTCGCTTTTTGGAAATCCCTTCGATAACTATCAATGCAAACAAAATATATCCAGGTACTGTCCTCTGACCAGTCCTGCTCAGTACGAAACGAATATCAAATATCATAAAAAAAGTACTGCTCCAAAAGGAATAAATCCCAAAAATGCACATAACACCACCCCGTGCGTCTGGTGTGCACGGAAATCAAAATCCATATATGTGCCATACAGGTGCACAAAACAACATCTAGGTGCAACGGGTGTGCACAAAGTATCTGCCCTAGGCAACGTGTGTGCCTGACAGCCAAATCAGATGCATCTGACATGCACGAAGAATTTCGATTTCGTGCATCTGGTGTGCACCAAAATCGTATCTCAAAACATGCGCCCAACATGCGCGAATATCCAAATCAGTGCATCCATCGTGCACGAATGAAAATCTAAACCCTGCGCACTCAACATGCACGAAATCATGAAATCCAATATCAACGCCGAACATGCGTAAGTCCAATCAAAAGCACGGAGTGCAAGAATCAATCATCAATATCAGGGTCAAAATCGACGATATACAATGCGGCTCAATCAAAATCAAGTGTACCGTGATGGAAAATCTCACAACCGCATGCATCAGCATGCACAAATCAAATCAAAATACTAAAGTACATGAAAACTATGCTGGAAGCGTAAATCAAATCACCGGCATAAAATAGGTATGAAATCAAAATCAATACCTCAGGCGTAATAACTCTACACAAAATATGAATACCCAGTAAGTGCAACCATGGTGCACAAAATCAAATATCATGGAACTCGGTCATCAAGACTAAATCATGCGAATAGATCGCCCAAAATACCGAAATCCAAAATGACGGATACGTGATAATCAAATCACAAAATCACAAATCATAAATACCGCCGTCGGTATATCCTCCTTCGAACTCGAGAAGGTGTCGGCAAATCCAATGCTAACGGCGCAAGATATCTACTTGCCTCTTGCTCGCGGCTGGCGTCCTCTGCCTCTGGTTCCTTATCTTCCCTGTGGATTACCAATCTCGCAATCCATCGGCTCATCGGCCTGTCAGGTGTGCTAACGGGAACAATTCCATTCTGGCACTTCTCTAGTCATCTCTCGGTCAATCCTCACGACCACTCGTAAAGCAGCACATCACTGGCGCCGACCTCTAGTCCTCTGAATGCACATCTGACCTTTGATCTTAACGGGGAGTAGTAACACTCATCTGCATCTCGCACGAACTTCTTGTCCCGCTTGTCTGTATCATCGTCCATTTCGACGTCACTTCTCTATTTGCGCACTGCAATGTCCTCGGCTACGGTCCATCCGAAGTCCCTCACACGGACTCGAAATCACGAACTCGGTATCTTCATCACTCAGTAGAAGATATCTAGCCAAACACGTCCTCAGCGTGCATATCGCGTCTCTGATGTCAGCGGAGTAGAACGTCATCTCATCAAAATCTCGTGCGAACTCTTTACTCCACTTGTTCCAAGGTCGACTGATTCGGACTCGTCTCATCATGGCTGCACGGACTATGCTCTAACGGCTATACTCATATCTGGAGTCTCCCAAGCAGTGTGTCCTATCACAATACCCGAAAGATGTCGAACCATCCGATCGACTCGTCAGAACCTCATAATCCCCCAAGATCTTAACACCTTGGGTACAGTTTCATAGTATCGAGTACATACCACAGCATCGGTGGTCCAGCCGTAGAAGGGCAAACCCAAGCCTCACTAATGGCACCGCGGAACTGCCGCAAACCCTAAGGTTCAAAGGCTTTCACACGGTCATTATGTCGAGTTAGGATTTCATTCTTCTAGAGGGTCCATGGAATCGCTTGCATGTCTTTCTGAATACTTTAAACTTGGAAAATGGGTTCCTGACACTCGATCTTCATTATCGACTCACAACAAATCTGCGTGAAATCGCCTCTATCTGGAATCAACCTATCCGATGGCCTCGCATCGGGGTAAGCGAACGAACCACATGTCCTAGTCATTAACCCTCGGGTGACTAGCGACTCACCATCACATCTCTAAGTATATGCTCAAGCTGCAGGAGCTCCAATCATCTGGGCGATGTCTCGTCATTTGCAGTAGCAACTAGCTCATTCGTCCGTACGCTGAACAGCGCCTCTATCATCATGAATAAGCGACCTATCAATGGTCATCACATCCTGGCTGGCCTATATCAGTGGCTCAATCCTCTGGTACCGATCGGTACGCCCGAGAAATCTCGTAAAAGCGATCAGTCCAACGCTCATGGCGCGAAAACACAATAAAACGACGCCTCTATATACAATCGTGTGTCTCTGGAATCATGCCCTGGTCAGTCCTCGTCCATGACGAGCTCAAGCTGACGCAACTCGAGCCGTAGCTCACTCTGCCCGTGCAATCGCGGCAGCAAAATCATAACCAGTATCGATGAGGATAGATCAAAGGAAGGAATATAATACTGTGCAAAGAAATGTACATCCTAAGCTTTCTTAAGCGGAGTGGCGTGTCGTAAGTATGTCGCGGAACATACGTACGGTACGTCCCTCTACTCAAGCTACCTACTCCATCAACCAAGGGTCATCCTATACGACGAAAGTTCGGGTGTAATACCCCCTCGACTAAGTCTAAGTTCCGTAAGTTCCGTATATATATAAACGCTCTAGACTCCACATAGTCAAACTTAGACTCGAACCAAGGTTAACCTAGCGCTCTGATACCAACTTTATCACGACCCGAAAGAGCACGTGACTGGCCCTTGAACCATATGAAGTCTATAGGACCCCATCTGATCCAAGTAAGCCAAAAGCCCAGAAATCTAAAACCATTTTAAAGAGTAACTAAAGAAAAACTGGTTTTTAAGAAGCAAAGAAAACATGTTTTGGAAATCAAAGTTTTCAAATAACTAAGCCGAAAACGCATTTTAAAATAATGTGTAGTCTTTTCTGAAAATTTCGGCAGAGTTTTCTTTATAAAAACTAGCCCCGAACGGGGTACAACAAGAATGATATATATATATGAAATGATAAAAGGCATCCCCAAGCAGGAGCTAGCTCTTCGTCAATCGACGGTCACAACCACGCAAGCAATAATAATATACAACGCCAAAGGGCGAGGATCAAAGCTCAAAAAGAAACTCAAAACAGCCTGAAAACCGTAATACTACAAGCGCGACTCTAAGGTCGAAATAATACATCACTGTGTCTAATTCTGAAACAATATACAAGTTTTGGTTTATGGAATGACTAGATACATCTGAAAAGTACATGTACAAGGGTGGTTCTGATACAAAAGAACCCACCTACCAAAGCAAGTCACCCGTATGGAAGCAGTGTGCCAGAAAAGCCGCTATGGAATCTGTACGGCAAAAACCTGCAAGAATTGTGGCACAACGGGGGTGAGTTGCCAACTCGTGAATAGAAAATATCTACAAGCAGAGATCGAATGTATGACCCATCCTAGGTCAATACAATCAGATATACATATAAACCTCAATATGAATAAGTCTGCAGCATGCTAAACTGGCAATGTAATCTCTATACATGAGTGTAGTGCCAAGTGCCTCAAGTAATAGCATATCATAAATATGAGGTATGATCAGTGTAATCAAATCTGCATGTACGTGGATCCTGTCCACTCGTCACCCAACAATAACCATCATGCATGTAAATATCATCAGCATATGCATGGAAATATGAGGATATAAACCACCTGTGTCCCTCGCGACACGTCAAAATCATGGAACCGGAGTGTCCAGTATCGACACTCGAAAACATCATGAAAACGGTGCCCAACATCGGCATGTAAATCCTCATATAACGGGCTCCGTCAGTCCGGACCAGCCCACGGGCTCCATCTACGGAATCGGCCCTCGGCCCCAGCAGTACGCCTATATCCATCTATCGACTCTGGTCGGTATCCTCCGGATAACCGCCAGGTCCAACCAATCACCGGTAGGTACTCGCCCGCCTCCAGGCTCAATCGGCAAAGTCCATCGATCCTCCTGCCGAGGGGAACCATACCGGGTCCACCATGTACCCGCAATCGGCTCGTCCACTCCTCGAATCGGGCTTCACATGTCGCTCTCAGCACCGAGAAAACACATGATGGACGCACTGAAATATCATATCAAGGGTAACCGGGTTTTTAAAACAGTTTCAAATTCTCTTTTGAAATACCCACGGTTTCCAAATCCAGAAATATCATGGAAACAACATACCTCAATGCGTATAATCAGAAAGCATGATGTAGGAGACATGTAAAGAAAATGTAAGCATATCATTATGTCATGCAAGAATCATATACTGAATGCAACAGTACTATAGTGTAGTGACATGGCAATTATCGATAATGAAGTGTGTGAGCCGGCAAACAGTGTACGTGGAACATACGCATCATCGATAATGGTGCTGGTGTCCTAACAGCATGACTGTAATATATCAACAACACAAGCGATGCAATGCAAGTAGCATGAATATGCGGAATCGAATAATCAACGCAACAGTAAAGAATCTACCTCAAAAACTATATCATGCAGCCTTGCCTTTTGAAATAAGAAGAATCGGGGTTTTTGGTAAAATAAGGGCTACGGTGTTTTAAGAACAGATGCTACGTTTGAAAATATCCGTAGAATCCCTTTTGCCTATCTTTAAATTATCCCCGATTCGTTAGTTTTGAAATAGGTATGACTCGGGTCTAGTCTACGCCTACTATGCGAACTACGGACCCAACTATCAAGTCAATCGGGAGGGGTATGAAAACCACGTAAGTCTGAGTCGATATACACATATATATACAATAGTCAGTGATCCCGCCTCAATAGTATCACGTATAATACAGTATATCATATAACATCCTCGAGTCATGAGGGCGGATCTGACATCAATATAAAGCTCGTACGGTAAATCGTCGTACGGCATCCCAATAGCTGGGTACCGGTCAATATCGCATTCATCTCATCACATATCAGGTATCACTACCATCATATCACATAGTCTAGGGTACAAGTCTAAGTCTAGTACCATCGATACCATCTATATAAATATGAATGCGGGGTAAAACACATGCCCAAAGGCCCGCTAAAACCATCATGTCGCATCTCAAATACGAACTCTGTCATATCGCCGAATCTCACGGCCTCAATCAAACCTCATCGACTCATCTCAATCCCACGTATCATCCTCAAATCCCGTATATGAACACATAGTCCCATACCCATGTATAGATATACACACCTCCAAATGCGCACAGATAAAAGAAAGAATGTATGCAAGTATATGTGTACGTGTATGTGTGGGTGCAACCACTACTCTGGGGTTTCGCACTATACTAAACCAATACATCCTTATCACCAATAATTCCATTATTACCATCAATAATCTTAAACAACACATAATAAATATACGTGTGTATACGTATTCGTATACATCACCACGGACTGCGGGGGTGCTATACGCCATCCACCCGACTTCTCTCCGTAGATATAAATCTACTCACCTTGCGTCTTTATCTGTCGACGTCGCCACGCGTTTGCCTGTCATCCCGAAGTCTTCATGGGGTACCTACACATTAACGTATCGCAAATGCGTATCAAAACCAATTCAAAACTAAAACGGCATACGAAACCCCAAAACGATACGCTATGTTCTATAGGTTAGAACCTATGGACAACGCCTTCCAAAACCATCAACAACCCTCGATATCGTCGTATGAACGCCAAGTAGTCGAGGTAAAACACCATACGCAAATTCAGAATTAGAAATACGGAAACACGAATCCAAAACAGCAACTAAGGAATTAGGCTCCAGATTTCACCCTAGGTCAGATTAGACAAATCTACATATGCCAGAGGTCTAATCTATACATGTAGGAGCTACAGAACCAGAACGACATAGATTGGTGGGGTCCAGGCCGCAATTTGCGGCCAAACAGGATAAATCTGCGGCCTGAAGAAGGAGTTGGGGTCTGGGGTTTTGTATGGTGGTTCCTGGGTGCCTGGACATCTCACTGTCCAATCAATTTTATTTTAGGATGTCTCCGGTGATAGCAGATTCCCAAATACAATCCCAGAATTGCAGTTTTTCCCGACATCGTCTCATAAATCCGTATTCTGGGTAAAAGCTTCCGGTTAAGGTCCAATATAACATCACACCAA
Organism: Agapanthus africanus; assembly: GCA_030015575.1. Taxonomy (NCBI): domain Eukaryota; kingdom Viridiplantae; phylum Streptophyta; class Magnoliopsida; order Asparagales; family Amaryllidaceae; genus Agapanthus; species Agapanthus africanus. The sequence continues at coordinate 165,039,542 of JASDDO010000001.1, forward strand.
GATTCTAAGGTCACAACAAGTCTTAGTTTCACTTCACAACTCAATTTTTCCTCAAACCCTAACTAGGTTTTCTTTAAGTCCACAAACACGCACAATATCGGTTCTAAACTTGCATAGGGGTATAAGTAATGCTAAAACTCAACTAATGGTTCAGTAATTATCTCATTTGGCAACTCAAGAAAATTCTTGAGTTGCCCCTAGTGGCCAAAATCCTAGCATCCTTGGTCCAAAGTGTAGATCTCGAGCTCGCGCACACTTTTAATGAAATGAGAGTGGTGTTTTGGTATTGTTTTCATGGTGATTTGGATCTTGAAGAGGGGAGGGAGAAGAGGGAGCAGGAGCAGCAGCAGCAATGAAGGAGAGGGAGAGAAAAATGGGATGAAGAAATGAGAGGAAAAAGGCTAAGTCGATACCCTCACCTACCCTTTCTCTCACCATACCTACTTTCTTTTCTTTTTTTCTTATTTCTTTTCTTTACTAAATCCCTTCTCACTTGAATAGTAAACCCGAAAGAAAAGTCATCGTAGAAATGCACAAGTGTGGAGAAAAGATATGTGCATGTTTTGCACAAAAATGCCAAAAATCCGATTAGCGATTTTTAATCGCGATTAGCACTAGATTAGCATATAACTAATCATAAAAACTTTAAAATAGCATAATTCCATAAAATACCCTATTTTAGAATTTTCCATAATTTTTCCAACTTTTTCTCCATTTATCGATATTTAATTATACCGAAAAATTAAAATATTCATTAAAATAATATTAAATTATAAAAATTCCCAAAAATAATATTTGATTATTTGGAAATGTTACAATCTGTAGCAGAACGCGTGCTTCAGATAATTGGCTACATTGAAGAGCTCGCGGACCTCGGGACCACGTTAGAGAACGAGCTCTACACTGACTTGATTCTCCAGTCCCTTCCTTCCACTTACGCCCAATTTATCCTGAACATCAACATGCAAGGAAAGGAAGTCGTACTTTCGGAACTCCTTAACATGTTGAAGAGTGCAGAGGGCACCGTGAAGAAAGTAAGGAAAACATCCACTTTGTTTGTTGGAGGAGCTTCCTCTTCTAGGTCCAAGACGAGAGCCAAAGGAAGGAAGAAGAAGGCCCCCACCAAACCAAGGGGCAGTGTTAGTAAAGTGGAAGCCAAGGGAAAGGCAAAGGTAGAAAAGGTAGCGGGAAAGCTTGTGGGAAAGGAAGAATGCTTTTACTGTCATAAGAGTGGACACTGGAAAAAAGATTGCAGGGCTTGGAAGGCCGGAAATCAGGACCCGAAGCAAGTTGTGGCTTCGGCTTCAGGTGTGTATGTTATTGAAAACTGTCTATCAATAAACTCTACTTCCTGGGTATTGGATACCGGATCAGGATCTCATATCTGTAATTCTTTGCAGGCACTGAGAAAGCGTAGGGTTTTGAAGGCAGGTGATATGACCCTCAGAGTTGCAAACGGAGCTGGCATGGATGCTGAGTCCGTGAGGGACTATCACTTGGGATTGTCAGATGGACATGTTTTGGTTTTGCGTGATTGTTATTTTGTACCCAGTGCGACTTGTAATATCATATCTGTATCTTTAATGTCTAAAGAAGGTTATGATTTTGCATTTGTAAGCAATGTTGTAAACATTCACCTTAATCATGTTTTGATTGGGTCGGGTACATTAAGCAACGGTATATACGTATTAAACCAACCACAGATTTTCAATGTCCAGAATACACACAAAAGAAAGTCTCCAGAAATAAATCATGCTTTCTTATGATATTGTAGACTGGGTCACATAAATGAGAGAAGGTTGACGAAGTTACATAAAGAAGGATATTTGGATCCGTTCGAATATCAATCATATGCAACTTGTCAATCCTGTCTCAAAGGAATGATGACAAAGACTCCGTTTACTCGACATGGAGTAAGAGCGAGCGAGCTCTTGGGACTCGTACACAGCGATGTATGCGGTCCAATTTCTACACATGCGCGAAGTGGTTATTCTTACTTCATTACTTTTACGGATGATTTTTCAAGGTTCGGGCATGTCTTCTTAATGAAGAATAAATTTGAAGCCTTTGAAAAAATCCATGAATACAAGAATGAAGAAGAAAAACAAACAGGCAAAAGTATCAAGACACTGAGATCTGATCGAGGTGGCGAATACTTGAGTGCTGAGTTCCTGGATTACCTAAAAAAGAATGGAATTCTCTCTCAACTTACTCCTCCATACACCCCACAACATAATGGTGTATCGAAGAGATGAAACCGAACCCTATTAGATATGGTACGTTCCATGATGAGTAACGCTGAGTTGCCGTGATCTTTCTGGGGATATGCACTAGAATCAGCTGCATACCTTTTGAACCGAGTTCCAACTAAGACTTTGCCTACCACACCATATCAGATGTGGAGTGGGAAGAAACCCTATTTTCAATATCTGAAGATCTGGGGATGTCTAGCTTTTGTCAAAAAGCAGCATGCGGACAAACTCGAGACACGCTCAGTACAGTGCAAGTTTGTGGGATACCCAAAGAACTCTAGGGGGTATCTTTTCTATTACGCAGAAAAACAAAAGGTTTTTGTCTCTCGTAATGCCCACTTTCTGGAACATCAGTTCTTAGAAAAAGAAATAAATGGGAGCGCAATAGAACTGGAAGAAATTCCAGAACCACAAACTATTACTGAAAGCTTAGTAGAACCAGAGGGTTCAAAAGAACAGGACATTCCTGCGCCACTCCGCAGGAGTAGTAGGCAGTCTCATCCGCCCGAGAGATACTACGGTTTTCTCATAGACGGGGATAGAGATGATTGCATCATAGATAATGATGTGCCGACTAGCTTCCAGCAGGCCATTTAGAGCGTTGACTCGGTAAAATGGCTGGATGCAATGCGTACCGAAATGGAGTCCATGTACTCCAACAAAGTGTGGACTTTGGACGTTGCTCCAGAAGGGGTAAAACCCATAGGATGCAAATGGATCTTCAAGAGGAAGATTGGTGTGGATGGACAGGTTGAGACCTACAAGGCTAGACTTGTTGCAAAGGGTTTTCGTCAAAGACCTGGTTTGGATTATGACGAAACCTTTTCTTCAGTGGCTATGCTCAAATCCATTCAGATCCTTCTTACCATTGCTGCCTTCCACGATTATGAGATTTGGCAGATGGACGTAAAGACCGCTTTTCTAAATGGAAATTTAGAGGAGTGTGTCTATATGTTCCAGCCAGAAGGTTTCATTCAGAGTGGGAGCAGCGGAAAGGTGTGCAAGTTGCTTAAGTCCATTTATGGACTAAAGCAGGCATCGCGGAGTTGGAACATCTGTTTTGATGAGACGGTCAAAGATTTTGGCTTTCTCAAAAATCCATATGAACCATGCATCTATAGTAAAATTGTAGCACGAACTGTCGTATTCCTCGTTTTATACGTGGATGACATTCTCTTGATAGGAAATGACATTCCTATGCTACAATCTGTCAAAGGGTTCTTGTCATACAGGTTCTCCATGAAAGACCTGGGTGATGCCTCTTACATTCTGGGGATCCGGATCCATCGTGATAGCTCCAAGAGGATATAAGGACTTTCACATTCCAGATACATCGACACCATACTGAAAAGATTCAGTATGGAAGATTCCAAGCACAGTAATCTACCGGCTTGTCACGGGATCACCCTCTCCAAAGAGATGTCTCCTAAAACTGATTTGGAAAGGGATCGCATTCTATTATACCCTACGCATCTGCGGTAGGCTCTATAATGTATGCGATGTTGTGTACCAGACCAGATGTAGCTTATACACTGAGTGTGGTAAGCCGGTATCAGTCAAACCCTGGGGAGAAGCACTGGATAGCGGTAAAGAACATTCTGAAGTACCTGAGAAGGACTAAGGACATGTTTTTGGTTTACGGCGGAAAAGACCTCCAGATGGAAGCCTTTGCTGACTCCAGCTTTCAGAGTGACAAGGATGACTCCAAATCCATGTCGGGTTATGTCTTTACCCTCAATGGAGGGGCGGTGTGTTGGAAGAGTTCCAAACAGGAAACCGTTGCTGACTCAACGATGGAAGCAGAATATATCGCTGCATCTGATGCCACAAAAGAAGCCGTCTGGATGAGGAAGTTCTTGACGGAACATCAGGTGGTTCTGTCCATTGTTGATCCAATACCTCTGTATTGTGACAACAACGGGGCTATAGCTTTAGCGAAGGAACCCAGGTCCCATCAGAAGTCCAGACACATCTTGAAGCGGTATCACCTGATCAGGGAGATCGTGGATCGCCGGGAGATCGAGATTCGGAGGGTTGCTACAGAAGATAACACTGCAGATCCATTCACGAAGGCCTTACCCCAGACTCAGTTCGAGCGGCTGATCGAGATGATAGGTCTTCGATACGCCAGTACAGGGCCTTAGTGCAAGTGGGAGATTGTTAGTGTATATGCCCTAGAGGCCATTACTATATCATACTAGTTTGTATATTACTTGATGGAAGCTTGGGATATTCACAGTTGTATAGACAATCTTGCTCAAAATAGTAGTATGCTACTTGGTTTGTTTCTACTTTAATGTGTGCATGTGTTTTTTTTAGCATATCGCCTATACACATTAGTGGAGCCCTTAGGATCTTTGCTTGATTACCAGCGTTGTGATGGCAGTCACACTAGTGGGGGCTGGGTAATCTACAAGCACATCCTTATACAGGTCCTTAGTCGTAGGATTATCGAGACGGGGAATCGATACTCCGGAGTAGACTAGCGTATGCGCTTCTCATCCCGGCAGGGGAGATGGTCTGTCCCACAGCCATTAGTACGTCGTACTTGAGATAGTATGCGGGTGCTCGTTAGGTTACGAGTACACTGGATATGACTCGTCGGGAACTGTTGGTTGGTACTATACCTATCATCAGTTATCAGTTCCCAGGTGACATGAGTACAGCTTAGTCTGCTGACTTGACACTGTCACTTCGCCTCGAGTGTGTTCCCACTGTTCTTAGATTGCTACCCTACCACGGCTCAAATGAGTCGTGCAAACAGGTAGCAGTTGGGTGCAGTCCCGAAGCACTTGGAGGCAGTGACAGTTAGACAGGATTCGTCTCTTTCGGTATTGGGGGTTGATATCGCGCTGTGTCTAGGAGAGCCATTACACATAGTCGTCCCTGGCCAGGGAAAGCGAGATATACTGGTAGCGTTTCCAGTGTTATCTCAAGGTGTTCTGGGCTACACTCCGACACGACTTGTACCGCTATTAGGGGACTGACGTTTACCGCCCCCTAGGCCTGCCATGCGATATTCTCATACGAACAGACAGGACTGTACGGGAGATTGTCACATTCAGGCTCAGTAGGAGTTCGGATGGGTTCACCTCATCAGTCTTCTTATCGGCATCTACCTGGGGACCGTTACGTACAGCTAGTATCGCTTGCGGCCTGTGGTTAAACCCACTGCCAGCGTAGTGTCGAGTCTTTAGATTCCCACACAGAGAGCTATTCGCCTTTGGGCAAAACTGAGTAGAGGTCGCATGGTTTTGCGACAGGGTTCGTTCGCATCCGCGCACTTGTGCACGTTTGGTGTCCGGGCAGTTATTACTAGCGGGCTTTGGTTTAAACCAGATCCTATTATATGTTTTGGGATTGGTTTTATCTCATTGTATTCGTGTTCCTCGGAACACGGGTGCGGGTGTGTATGCACAGTTGGCAGAGGCAGAGGCAGAGGATTCTCGTTAGGGTTGTTGACCGTTGACTTTTTCTAAACCCTAATGAGAATAAGAAATATGATTAATAATATTAATTAAGTATTATTGTGCCATGGTTGAGTTGAACATTTGACTTTTGTTGACTTGTTGACTTTGTTGACCGGTTGACCATTGTAGACTTGTTGACCATCATCATTTCATTTCTATGACTTTTGTTTACTTGTTGTTCTTTACAAAATGCATTAAATGCATGAAATGATAATGGTCATTGAAACTAACCATCACAATTCTTAATTATTATTATTATCATGATTATTCTTTCTTTTGTGAGCATGGTTGTAAAAAGTCAAGCTCATTCTATCATTATCATTCTCTCTCATCCAAAGCTCACCCTCTTCCTCTCTCTCATGGCTCTCATGTCTCATGTGTTGAGAAGCATGATCCATTGAGATAAAACCCTCAAAAACTCTTCTCTACTCACTCTAGAGTACAAGGTCTAGCAAGCCAAGCACTTTAGTTTCCTCTCGGTTGAGGTAGGAGCTCAAGGTAGAAGCTTTCGGGTGGATCCTTCTTCGACAATAAGGAGACTGCGAGGTGGAGCCGATCCAACCACTCCAAGGAGCAAGAAGAGAAGGAGTTCAAGACCTAGGTATAACCATCTAACATAGTAGTTAAACTTCTAGTTAGTTTGCTAGGTTTTTGTTTAGCAAAGATCCTATTTTCTAGTCCATGTTGCCTTGAGTTTAAAAATCATTTTTTACCATTTCCGCCTCCCCGTAAGAACCGGGGTGGGCAACGTGGACTTACAGTGTGGAGTGAGTTTTGACGTCGGAGTCGATCGCGTAGTCGGTAGCGACTAACGAAACGTGGACTAGACGGGCACTAGTGTCCTGAGTCCAACCGGACATACACTAAACGAGTTTAGTATAGTCAAAAAGTAGAATATGAGGGTAAGAAAATGTCAATGAAGAAAATGTGGATGAAAGGTGAGTGAAATGGGATTCTGGCGTCAATGGGAAAGTTTTTATAAAAGTTTTTGTTTTGTGTTTTTTTTAAAAAAGATTTTTGCAAAAATGTGTACGGACTTACGGACTTATTTCAAACAATCACAGTTAAAACATGCACAATCATACCAAGAGCTATGGTCTTCTAAGTCCACTAGACTGCTCCTAACTGTTCCAAAGTGACAAGTTGTGAGATAACCATCAAATCGTCTCTTCACTGCCAATTGTGGTCAGGTAAACACAAATGAAGAAAGGAGGGTTCCGCTCACGAATCACCGTGAGACGGGCCTTTTAAAATTACCTTTCTCACTTGTCTAGCTTAGGCACCACAAAATCAAGTTTAGATAAACGATTGAATACCCACAACCTTCCTCTGTCCTATTGAGCACGACAGTCCTTAGTTGGCTGAGTCTAGATATTTTTTAATTAAGATCAAAGGTGATGCGTATGCTTTTAGTGATTTTTGGGGTCTTGGGAAGGGTGATGAAATCCCTACCCAATCTGAATTGGTGTTATAGCCCCTTAAATTCCGTATTATTTATATAAAGCAGTAACAACCAAAAATTTAAAACACTTGCAAAAATTTTATTTTGGCTGCGGCGCAAAGAATCCTGCACAAAAACAGTTTATTGGAGAGGGGAAGAGAATTTGTGTTAAGAATGCTGCAGAAAAATATGGTTCAGTGGAGTTCAGAGGAGGGGAGAAGAGAAATGAGATACTTACAGAGAAAATTGGGTCGCTGACGTCACCCTTTCACCGCGGTTCTACGGTCAAACTTGCTCTTATGTCGCGGTTCCACGGTAGTTCAGAAGGTTGACTGCTTCAACTTCGTTCCCTGTGCTGAGTTAGTTCTCCTCTTCCTGTTTAGAGCCCCTGAATCTTGATTTGTTCACTGAGTTTGCTCCAGAACCGAACTAGACCTTCTTCCTATCTTGCACACTTGCACAAAAACTAATCAAAAATAACAAGATGATTTTTTGTTTAAAAATTTTTCAATTTTTATAATTTTTAATTTTTTAATTAACCCGAAATTACACAAAGAAATAAACTACCGTCTCCCCGGCAATGGCGCCATTTGATTCATACATTTTTCTGCGTGCTTAATTTTAATTACCGCAATCAAGACGGTTTCGCTTGGTAGCTAGCCGATTGAGTACGGGTCGATCCACAGGGAGATGGAATCTTTTTCTTTATGTTTTAACGAGTTAAATCCAAATCTTTTGAGATTTGTTTTAAGATCTACTAATGAGATAAAGGATGATAAAGAACTTGCTAGGGTTAGGATTAGGTTAGTTCGAGTTAGGAATTTCTCACTTCTTTCAATGCCCTTCTTAATATCGGTGTTACGGTAATCGGCAACAACGAGGATTAGCACGACTAGGAAGGAACTTACAAGTATAAGCTAGGCTTTCCATGCTTAGTTTCTTCCTTTTGGTCCTTGTCCGTCCGTTCTTGGCTCTTAGCCCTAACCTCCGGTTAATTCAACCACAACCGGTCTGACTATGGAATCACCGCTATCATGTAGGATAGGGTGCTGTAGTGAGCGGATTGTGGTTCAATTAAAGGGAATCTGAATTAAGGTGTTGGACAAAGAAAAGAGTGAGAGAGATTTCCTTCTCTCAAACTTTCCTTCTCCTGCCCTAACAAGTGAGAAACTACTTACCCATTAAAAAGTTAAAAACAAATAAGATAGGTAGAAAGAATTGAGGTTAAGAAAAATTACAACTAGCTATTTGAGACCTCACCTTGGCAAGGATCTTACTCAAACATCATCGTTGTTTAAAGATAAAAAAAAATAGAAGGAAAAAAAACAAAAGAAAAACAACAATAAAATAAAGCGACTAGATTAACAAATAAAAAATTGCAAAAAATGAATAGACATGCAAGATAAATAAAGAACTCACTTTTTTTTATTAATCAACGCTCATAACTCACTACAATTTTTCATAGAAAAAGATAAAGAAAAACAGAATTCAATTCTAAAATCTAAATAAAGAAAGGCACCCTTTATTTGGCTTTAAGCTCTGCTATTTATATGCAGGAGAGTGAAACCCTAGGTATACATTCTGAACTAAACACGAGATTACAAAACTACTCCAAGAGAGCCGAGTCAACGCTACAAAGACGCAACCGACACTGTCCAGACGCGGCCGCGGAACAGCGGCAGAAGTGCCTATTTGACCGTGGTTCCACGGCCATTTGGTGGAGTCAACAGCTCGTTTTTTCTGGGTTTCTTCATGTTGTTGTTCTCTTCTAATTGGTATACTTGTTTTCTCATAATCTCTTCAGTTTTCTTCCAGATTTTCAGCAGTGCAAAATGATGTGGACTTTTGCCTTGAACTCCGCATTGAAGTCTTGGATCTTGTGCTCCCCTTGTGCTTTGTGCATTGAAGCGACCAATGATTTGCCATTTTGTCCCTTGAACTGGTAGGCGGCATCATACGGATGGTGAGCGGAGATCGGTATTTATCTGTTGTTGGTCGTAGTCCCGCATTTGTTGCGACTTTTCATGAATTTCACTGTAAAGAGCTGAGAACCTGTAACCTGCAATTATTCAGCAAACACGGATCAAAAGTACCTACCTATATGCATTGTGATCAAGAATGGGCGGTATAAAAATGCAAAAATCTGATATGAACAACGCCATATGGGCGATTTCCCCATAGATGTTAAATCTACTCACCGGGACACCTCGGCTAATCTGATCCGATTTCAACTCTGCCATTTCCGCGCCACATCCGACGTCTCTGCACCCGATCCTAGAAATGTACACAAGGAAATAAGAGACTAGATATATAAATAGTCGCGGACACAAACAATACAAGTCAACCACGCGTACTAACTAAACGCGCACGCACTTAGTGCACAAAACGCGCTAGCGACAACGCCACAAACCACAACTAGGGTCGCTATACGTGGCAATTACCAAACCAAAAATCTGATCGCACTAATCGCACAGTCACAACACACTAAAAATTATAAGAAATAGGTTGTAACTCATCAAAACCTCAAATTTAATCAAATCGATTTATTCCAAAAACCTAGTAAGCATCTTTTAACCAAATTAGTTCAAATCTAAATGTTTTAACAAATCTAGTGGCCACAATATTCATTTAATAACTTAATTAAGCCACACAAACCCTAACTATATTTTAATTCCACCTAATTACTCACTAATAAAAAACTTAGTTTGCAAAATATATAATTAAGACAATTTAAAAATAACAATTAGCAGCTTAACAACAAAATTAGATTTTTCATGACTTAAAATGTTAAACTACTCATTATTACCATAATCAATTAATAAAAACCCTAACTTGAATTCAACCCTTCTCTTGAATTTCCAAACTTTCAATAAAAACCATAATTAAACACCTAATAAGCTAGATTAAAGAAATAAACCAACAATTAAACAATAGGGTTAGGATTTATACCTCACAAATCTTGAGATCAAACATGCAAACTTAGCCTCCCAAAAACCATTTTGCTCCAAGATCCATGCTAGATTAGGCTAAGGAATAATGGGTTAATGGTTAAATGAAGGATTTGTGAGACTTTGTTTTGATTTTTTATGGATTTTTGATGAGTTTTGATGTGGAAAAAGAGATGGGAGATGGGGGTTGTTGCTGTTGGGGAGCTCGGCCAGCAAGGGGATGGAAAAGAGAGAGTGAGGTGAGGGAAATGCCAAGTCAACAAAAAGCCCATACCTCAAAGTTAAACACCATACCTCTTTTTTTTATTGTTTTCTTTTTCCGTTGTTTTCTTTTCTTAATTGGAGTGGGAATTTAGGGAGTGGGGGCAGCCCATGGTCGGCCAGAAAAAGAGAGGGGAGAGAGTGTGTGTGTGAGGTGTGAGTGTGTGTGAGGAAACATCCCCAATTATTACACCCATTAACTCATATCTTAATTATCTTATTTTCTAATTACTCTATTTTATTTTCCAATTTATTTTATCCTAGAATTCTCTTGACAATTCCATTTCATTTCAAAAAAAACATGTTACATTTTGGTTTAATATGTCATGATGCACAAAACTAGTTTTAACCCATTCTAATTTGTAAAAATCACTAATTAAATGTATAAGTGAAAGCTTAAAATAATATTTAAAAATAATTAAGGAAAATATTTAGGTAAACTAACAATTTATAAGTGACCAATTAAATACCAAATACCAGCAATTTCATAGCTAGAATAGGTATATATAAGTCTATGTTGAAAAATAATTATATCTTGGTTTTTACGAAAAACACCAGTTATTTTATCGATTATCGAAAATTTCACCTAAACGATTTTTCGGAACGTTATAGTTTATTTATTTTGTAGAAATCTCATTTTCTTAAAAATTGCATCAAAATTCCATCGAGATCGAATGCTCCTTGCGAAGGTCTGAAACTCACTCTACTAGGCCCGAGGATGTGTGATAACCCGCACCATCCTGATCGGGGTTCCCCAAAATAGGATGTAGAGGCGCAATTGCACGGAATTACATAACACACTTTTTAAAGAAAACGGTTTTTGAATGTTTAAGGTATTTATTCATAAAAACGCATTTTCCCACAAACTAAAATCCTAAAATTCATCGTGCTACGTCCAAAATGTGTGTTTTGATGAGGTAGGTCATTATCCCGTGAGGTATCTAAAAGTAATACGGTTAAATTGAACAATTATAAGTTGTATGTAACATGATGGTATTTTACTGTAAAATTGAAATAAAATTTGCAAAATGAATTATTTTGAGATGAAATTTGTTCTAATATGTTTATTTATGTTTTTTGATCATTATGATGGAATATAGTATTTTATTATTTAATAAAAATGGAGTTTTTAAAGAAAAACGAATCGGGAGTCGGAATAACTCCGCTTTCGACGAGTTTTGAAATAGAGAAGTTTTATAATATAGATGGAGGAGGGGAATGGGGACTTACTGGTTATAAAGAAAGAAGGGAGAAGGAGAAAGCTTTCGGAACCGTTGGGACCTTGTTTCGTCGCCGGAATCTCCCCGAAACGTCTTCGGAATTTCGCCTCTAGCTAACTCCACTTGTACAACTTGGGACTTGGAAATTTTAGAGAGTTTTCGTAATGAAATTCTGTATGATGAAAGGTGAAATGTGATGTGGTATTTATAGGGAAAATTAGGGTTTAGAGTAATGAAGAATAGAATTAAAATGTGCATTAAAATGTGGATTAGTGCCCATTTTTAATTCTCTGGAAATGTATAGAGAAATCAAACAGCATAGGAGTAGTGGGGGAATCCAAGGGGTATAGGGTTAAAATTTAGGAAACATCCCCTATGGAGGCCCGGAGGTGTCAGCCGTAGGGACAAACTCGCCGATCGAGAACCGGTGATGGGGCTTGGGATCTTCGCCACGTGTCCTAGTCGTTTGGTATAACCTAGTGCATATGTTTGTTTACTCTGTAACTTTTCATTTTGCGTGTAGTGCACGTGTAAACCTTTGGGCTTCTAAAAGATTAAAAGAAAAATCAATTAAAAATATATGTGACTGGGAGGATTCGATCACAGGGGCTATGTCACAGCAGTGCAAGGCTTTACCAATGAGCTACAAGTGTTTTCTTGTTGTTTAAAAGCAAATCAAATTTATAGCTTGTGCTAAGGCTCAGGTGTTCCTTTCTATATTTTGGAAAATTTTGGACATGAAGTTTATGGTTGTTACATTCTACCCTCCTTCTACAAATTTCGTCCTCGAAATTTGTAGAAGGAAAGTGTAACAGATTTAAGAAAAGTTTGATGGCAGTGGTGGTGTGTTGTTGAAATTTGTGCTTGTATTGTTTGGAGAATCCATAACCTTAAAAGAAAAATAGGGTTGGGATAGATTCAAAGTATGAAATTATAAGATTCAAGAAATATGAAATGTAAAGAATATTTTTAGTTGCTGATTCTTGTGTTATATTGCTTAGGAATTCATGCAGAATTGACCTGCATGTCCATGCAGAACTGACCTGCATGATAGGGTTCCATGCAGAACTGACCTGCATGGGCCGCCAACAAAACCTGTCATGCCCCGCTTCCCGGTGTACGGGCAAGGGGACGCGACTGGGCCCGCTACGTATTTATTCAGAAGTAAACACGCTAAGCGTATCTAAGCAATATAAAATAAAATGTACACAAGAGACATGAATGTAAATAAACGGAAACTTTTATTTATTAAACATTTCTTTACAATACAACCGGAAATATAAATACAAGTTTGGAATGCAATGCCTAAACAATGGCATGAACTGAATGAAAAGTAAGTACAAGTAAAGTCAATGCTCAGGGTCTTCTGTGAACTGCTCCAAGTGCTCCTGGCTGGTCTCGAACTCCTCGAAGTCAGGTCCTCCTGACAAACATTCCAAAGAAGAAGAGAAATAGGAATGTTGTCAGCGAACAATCGCTCGGTAAGTCCCAAAGAAAAAAGGAGAGAATAGACAGAGAATAGAATATGTGAAGTGGATATGTTATATTTGTTATACTAACGTAGTTGTTGTAGTTTGGTACAAAATATGCCAGTGTATACGAGAGGAGTCCAACTTACACCATAGACTTTGGTAACCCGTAGTACAAGGCTCCATCGATAATACCCCGGAATAATGGCATGGATGTAATTACGTCTTTTAGTGACCACCTCATGCCACTTTTAACATGTTCTATACCAGTCTACCCCTTTATAAACCCCGTAATGTTTATTGTATTGATTATATTAATTGTACTGATTGTATTGTATTGTATTGTACTAAATGGAAGACTTGCCGAAACCATGATATCAGTAAACGGAGTGGATATAAAAGGATAGTCATGTAATCAGAGTATATCCATGGTTCGGTTCAGTCAAGTTCATGTTGTTATAGATTGTATTCTGGCATTCATGGATTCATATTGTATTGCAGTTAGACTTGAATCAAATTCAACATAGATTATAATCAGATTTGACCATGACTCGAACTGAGTCAGACTTTTAAACAAAATTGAAGTCCTAATTATTTTGGAGTTATCGATAACTGCTGCACATGGACGACAGGATTTGTGTTTTTTCCAAGACAATTACCGTGTTGATAACACCGTTATTAGATTATCTACCTTAAATAGGCAAGTACCCATATTCTCCGACTCCCCGAGGCTCATGAGAACCGGTCCCGCTTAAACCTATGTAACTAGGGTCCTTATTGTAATTTAATATAACTTGAAGGGGTTTTATGTAAAAATAGTTTTGATATATATTTTCAAAATACACCTCAAGTATTTAGTTATCATCTTTAGGGTTTTCATAGATGTATATTTTATAAAAATAAAATTTTCTAGTGAGTAGAACCTAGATTTCATTGTATGCGGTATTTTAATGTAAACTTGGAATGGTATTGAATTGTAAAGGTAGTTTCATGAACTTGTGATTCTTTTGCTTTAGAAAACATGTAATATTCATATATTATATTTAAAATAGATATTTTGATAATAGTTATATATATATATATATAATAAAAATAAAGTTTATTTATTTTGTAGAAATCTCATTTTCTTAAAAATTGCATCAAAATTCCATCGAGATCGAATGCTCCTTACGGAGGTCTGCATCTCGCTCTACTAGGCCTGAGGATGTGCGATAACTCGCACCATCCTGATTGGGGTTCCCCAAAATAGGTTGTAGAGGCGCAATTGCACGGAATTACATAACACACTTTTTAAAGAAAACAGATTTTGAATGTTTAAGGTATTTATTCATAAAAACGAATTTTCCCACAAACTAAAATCCCAAAATTCATCGTGCTATGTCAAAAATGCGTGCTGAGATGAGGTAGGTCATTACCTCGTGAGTTATCTAAAGGTAATACGGTTAAATTGAACAATTATAAGTTGTTTGTAACATGATGGTATTTTACTGTAAAAGTGAAATAAAATTTGCAAGATGAATTCTTTTGAGATGAAACTTGTTCTAATATATTTATTTATGTTTTTTGATCATTATGAGGGAATATGGTATTTTATTATTTAAGAAAAATGGTGTTTTAAAAGAAAAACGAATCGGGAGTCGGAATAACTCCGCTTCCGACGAGTTTTGAAAAAGAGAAGTTTTAGAATAGAGATGGAAGAGGGGAATAGGGACTTACTGGTTATAAAGAAATAAAGGAGAAGGAGGAAGCTTTCGGAACCGTCGGGGCATCGTTTCGTTGCCGGAATCTCCCCGTAACGTCGTCGGAACATCGCCCCTTGCTAACTCCACTTGTACAACTTGGGACTTGGAAATTTTAGAGAGTTTTTGTAATGAAATTTTGAATGATGAGAGGTGAAATGTGATGTGGTATTTATAGAGAAAATTAAGATTTAGGGTAATGAAGAATAGAATTAAAATGTGCATTAAAATATGGATTAATGCCCATTTTTAATTCTCTGGAAATGCGCAGAGAAATCAAACAGCATAGGAGTAGTGGGGGGTCCAAGGGGTGTGGGGTTTAAATTTGGGAAGCATCCCCTATGGGGGGCCGGCGGTGCCGGCCGTAGGGACAAACTCGTCGGTCGAGAACCAGTGATAGGGCTTGGGATCTTCGCCATGTGTCCTGGTCATTTAGTAAAACCTAGTGCACATGTTTGTTTGCTTTGTGAATTTTCATTTTACGTGTAGTGCACGTGTAAACCTTTGGGCTTCTAAAAGATTAAAGAAAAATCAATTAAAAATATATGTGACTGGGGGGATTCGATCACAGGGGCTATGTCACAGCAGTGCAAGACTTTACCAATGAGCTACAAGTTCTTTCTTGTTGTTCAAAAGCAAATCAAATTTATAACTTGTGCTCAGGCTCAGGTGTTCCTTTCTGTAATTTGGAAAAATTCTGTACAGAAAGTTTAAGGTTGTAACATCAAGGTTATAAGCGCTCGGGGCAAAAACCATATCAGGAGTTTTAAACATACAAGAAACTTACTAGTGTTGCATACCTTCTAGAGTGTGGTAGTTTTGGTAGGCTTCCTTCAAAATTATCACACAATGATAGTTGGGTTCTGCTTCTACTATGAGTATCCGCTACTCTTCGGAAGAATTTTTCACTTTGCAATTAACTAATCAAGTAGGTGTCTAGAAAGGTGTTAACGGGGTTACGCCTTTAGGAAAACGAGGTTATTTAATTGGGTCCGTGTGAAAGCATGGGAGGCCTCCCTCCGAAGTACCAACACTGGTTTGGCCGAAAGATAAGTGAACTTGTAGGGTGTTGTAACACTTTAGAATGCGGATAGTGTTAATTAAGCGATAATATGGGTTTTTAATGAAATTTAACTATAATGATTTTCTTCACATTTTATTTAATTGTTTTTACCCTTGCACACATATGTGCATATTGAATTAGGTTTATGAAGTGTTAACCATGCTTATGTAGACATGGCACACTTAAACCTTTCTCTAAACAAGTATACTACATCTTAACTTGTCTATCTATTTAAAATTATTCAAACAAAGGTTAATTTTATTTTTAAAGAAAAGAAAAACAGAATAGAAGAGAAGAGAAGAGAAGAAGGTTTGAATTCTAGGGAGACTTAGGAGGATGGCTGGCGCTTTAATGAGAGGGAGAGTGAGTATAACACTCACATACACTCACCTCATACACTCACATTCACTTACACTCACCTCACAACACATATACACTCAAATTATACACAATATCACCTCACTCTCACCTCACTCTCTCCATTATTAATCCTAACTCAGTTGCTCTCTCTTCCCTCACAACACATCAAGCTCTCCACTTGCATTATATACTTGCATCACAATCCAAAGCCTAAACCTTAATCCAACCTCACAAAACCTTCACAATTCATGCTATGCATATAGTGATGACTTGGGGATTTGAAAGTTAGAGTTTTTCCCAAGTTTTTGGAGAGGTAATGATCTCAAGCTGTTAGTTAGACTCTAATGAAGTTGTATGTTTATTAGTTTCAGTTTTAAAACACTAAAGTTATGGTTTTGTGCAAATATCGTATTTTGTATATGTTTTGGTATCTCTGGGATCTGTTATCACTAAGTTGGTCTACGGTAAAATCTAGCAATACATTAGTATAGTGTTAGAAGCCATGAGTGTACACCTGAAACCCGAACCCAAACCTTCCTAGTCGAACCGGCGAGACCTAGAGGAAATCCAGCGTCGCCGGATTTCTGGGCTCCTAGGGAATTGTGTATCTTAGGGTGGGTGTCTACAAGTTATTCTTGGTGTTTGGTACTGCTTGATTTTCCTATATTGACAGTAGGCAAAATCTGGAACCATTTTACTAGTTTCTAGTGTTTCGGCAACGCGCGATACGGATATCCGACACGGTTTTTATACTTTGTATAGCTAGCTGCACTTGGGTTGGTTTAGAGTGTTGCTACACACGTTCGCCACTAAGCTAATACTTAAATAGCTTGTAGAAGTCGGTACGTTGATTTAAGCGTTATTTGCGTGTATTATCGGGAAGTTTCTCATTTGCACTTGTTATGTTTTTTATGCGATATTAGGATCGATTTCGGGGACTTTGGGCGCTACAAGGAAAGGGAAGGAGGTGGCTGGATTCACCTAGCTCGAGATCATCAATGAGTAGATTTAACATCTATGGGGGAATCACTTGTATGGCGCTAAGCGTCGAGGGCTGGATTCATTGATATAAACCTATGTTGTTAGTATATATACATTGATTGTGCATAAACATCATCTTGCACATCCCATTACCTGTTGTACATTGACACTGTATCGATTGGACGTTACACCATTACTAATGGTCCATGTTGCACGAGTACTAAATTGTATGCCATACACACACCGTTAGTAATTTCCATGACATGAACACTATAGAAATTACCATGGATAACATATATTGCATCGTTTTCCTTATCATTCACAGTTAGATATTAATTGTCGTCCAAATGTGCAAGTGAATTGCATCATACTTACATAGATAGATTGCTAGCCACATATTTACTCTTATATGATGTTACATTTCGACTTTGGTGATTTGGGAAACCGCAAGATACCTTTGAAAACTTGATATACTTAAAAGAGCAGTTTTCCCTTGATATGCTCACATTACTGTTCCGTGTTTGCATATCTCGTGTTTCATGGACATATGCATTGATGTACTGATTTTATGTGATTTCTGGATTTGAGAACCCCTATTATATTTAAAAGGGAAAATATAATATATTGTTTATAAAGAAAATGCGGTTTCTTTTAATATGATATTTCGATACGTCCACCATGAGTTTTCTCGGTTCTGAGCTTGTTTTTGATACCCGATTCGAGGAGTTGGCAGATGCCATTTGCGGGTACATGGTGGACCCGGTAAGGTATCCCGGGGCAAGAAGCTCGAGATGTAGACAATGAGCCTCGCAGGGGGAGCATTACCTATCGGTGATAGTTTGGGCTCGGCAGTTATCCGGAAGATACCGACCGGAGTCGTGAGATGGATATGGGCCGATCCGGACTGATGGAGCCGTAGGCCGATTCGGACTGACTGAGTCCGAGAGAGAAAAATGTGGATTTACGTGTTGATGTTGGATACGGGTTTCGTGATGTGTTCGAGTGTCGATGTTGGACACTCAGGTTTCATGATGTGACGGATACGAGGGCCAGTCAATGGGACGGTGCCTAAGATATTGGGATTTAAGGTATCACCGATGGACATCGGTTTTCCATGACGATGATTGTTAGTTATATGTATGCCCTAGAGGCCATTACTATACATAGGATGTATATTGTAGTGGATGCTTGGACATATATAGGGAGGACTTTCTTGCTCGACATGATAGTATGCTATCTGGTTGCTCTTTACCTTAACATGTACACTGATTGTCTCTCTGTTACATGTTGGTAAAGCCCTTAGGATGTGTACTTGACTACCTGGACTATGATGCGGATCATACTAGTGGGGACATGGTAGTCCATAAGTACATCCTTCAAGGTCCCTAGTCGTAGGTGTATCGAGACGGGGTATCGATATACCAGATTAGACTAGCGTATACCTTCTCGACCCATACAGATGGGCGATGGATGATCCCATATCCATTGGTGTTTGACATCAGAGATGATATACGGGTGCTCAGTGGAGACTGGGTACACTGGACGGACTCGCCGAGAACTCCCAGATGGTATTATACCTTACGTTAGATGGCAGTTCTCTGGTGACACTGGTACAGGTTAGTCTGTAGACCCGAGATCGTCATAGAGTCTTATGTGATTCCCACTGTGCTTTGATTTCCACCTTACCACGTCCAAGAGGGCGTGCAAAACGGTGGTTTTTGGGTACAGTCCTGATTCACATGGAGGCAATGAGCGATAGGAGGGGATTCGTCTCTCCCGGTATAGGGAGTTGATGTTGCGCTGTGTTTGATTGGCTATAACCGGAAATCCCTGGCCAGGGTTGCTGAGATTTACTGGTAAGTGTTACCAGTAGTTTCTCGAACTGTTATAGACCTCATATCGACACGACTTATCGAGCTATTGAGGTCTGACGTTTACCACCCCTAGGCGAGATATGCGACATATCAGACGACGAGACCGGACTGTACGGTAAGTGTTACTGGTTGGATTCACAGGAGTGTGAGCGGGCTTGCTCGTTGATCTTCTGATCACTCAATACCCGGGTGGCCGTTACGTTTAGCAGACCGCTTGCGGCTTGTGGGTGTTTGATATGATCATCACCTGCTGCCGGCGTATTGACGAGTCTTTAGAGTCCTACACAGAGGTTTCCTGGCTCAAGCGAAACGAAATAGGAGCGCATATGAGATATGTGCGGGACCGAGAATAATGCGTGTATGTGATACCATATTCTATTCTCGCGATGAATGTATCGATTGGTTGTATGCGATATAACCTAGTTATCGAATCGAGGAGTGATTCGATAAGTCGATACATTGGATATTAGTCAGTCATATGCGATGTGACCGGATCGTTAAATCAAGTGTTGATTTAATGATTTAATGTATAATTATATATTTGATATATTACTTTACATTAACTAGTATTTGTTCACTTAAGATGGATTTTCTCACTTGATGTGCACATTGTATATATGATATATGTTTGTGCACTAGTTTGTATCATGTTTGATGATACATGCAAACTTGGGTGTGTGTTTACTTTAAACCATGTTTAGTTAATGGTTAGGGTTTCCATTACCTTATTTATTTATTTACTTATTTATTTTGGCAAGAATAAAATGGTGGCTAACTTTGTTTCATTCTTGAAACTTCATGAAGCTTTGAAAGCTTTGACCATTTTGTTTCTTTCCTTAACCTAACCATTTAACTAAACCCTAGTTTATTCTCTACACTTGTTACACTAACCCATGGTTGCATTATGATAAGATCACTTGATTTTATTATTATTCATCAATTGATTTTATTATTCTCATCATATTCTTTCTTCTTTTTCTTCTTCTTCAAGAAGAAGAAACCTTGCTACCTTCAATGGTGCCATGAGAAAGAGTGTGAGAAATCCAAATCCAAAGTGAACCCACTTCCTATTTCTTCATCCTCTACCACTTGCCATATAGTAGAGTGTGTTATCTTCACAAGTTCTATGACCAAGTGAAGATGGAGCTTGATCTTGAGTTGCCTCAACGTAGATCATCTTCGGCATCGAAGTCGACGACCTAGCCCGCCTATTTCTCCGATGAAACCGACGCTATAGTCCGGGATCCGATGATCGCAGCGAAGGGACATCGTCACGGAGCTAAGGAAGTGGAGGACCGGATCTACAAAGGTTGTATTTCCATTCACTTAGTAGCAAAGTTGTTTGCTTGCATTAGTTTTCACCTAATCTCTAGTTAACGATCTAGTTTAGGGTTTCTCGGCACCGGAAAATTTTAATTTGGCATAGTTGATGCCTTGTGGAACCTCTTGAGTATGCCTAAGAACCCTACAATGATTCATGCATGAGGTTTTTATGTGTTATCCCATACTCCGTATTTCTTTGACATGCAATGTTTCATGTAGTTTTGTACCTTGGAGGTGTACTTTGATCATGATGTTACTGCATATCCGTACTGTTATACTTATGCCGTTAGCTTATATATTGCAGACAATAACTATTGTTCATACTTGCGATTATCTGTATGATGTTATTTACAATTCACGAGTTGGAAACTCACCCCCGTTGTGCCACGGTGTTTTGCAGGCTCGACCCTCAGTATAGTCACGGCAGGGTTACTCTTTTCATCTACTTCTACGGATACCGCTGCTGTTGGTCGTCATTTTGGATAGGTGGGTGGTTTTGCGGTTATCCGTATGATCTCATTGTATATCTTATTGTATCTAGTACTCTCCATCCACCACTTTCATGTATATTGTCTTAGAGACGAGTTTGTGAGGGTCGGTATTGTATTATTTTGTGACTTTGGGTGTCGTGCTCGTTGAGTCGGCTGTTTTATTTATGTTGTGATATTGTTTCACTTCCTTATTGCTTATTCCTTCGCTACGGCGTCGTATACATATATTAAATAAACTTGTTGTGGTTGTGTTCCGCCTTTTGGCGTGAGTTGCTCCTGTTTGGGATGCTTTATATTTATGTTATACTTGTACCCGTTTGGGGCTAGTTTTTATAAAGGAAATGCTGCCGAAATTTTCAAGAAAATAAATTAACTTAAGATTTTCAAATGTTTTAAATGTTATATCTTTCTACCTTTTTTATGGTTTAGATTTCTGGGTTGTTGGCTTACTTGAATTACGCTACGCCTTTAAACATTGCGAGATTTAAGTGCCGGTCACGTTCCAAATTTAGGATCGTGACAGGTGCAATTAATCCTAACTAATTCTTCTTTTAGGGTTTGAAGGAGAATTCGAGGAAATAATGGGAGCCATCATGTTTAGATAAACTAATAAACAATCTAAACTTGTAAGGGCATATGATGAGTGTTTCTTTTCTCTCTCCTAATTGCAGCAACCATGACGGGACTTAAGTTTATACTAGTTAAAAAAACTGACTGGGCCAAACTATAAAGATTGGCTAAGGAACGTCCAAATGACCCTTATTTATGATAAGGTTGCATACGTCCTCACGGCTAAAGCCCCCTGTTCTAGATCCGACATCCTTTTGCAACAAGTCTAGCCTTATTGGTTTTAACTTGTCCATCTACACCAATCTTCTTTCTGAAGATCCATTTGCAACCTGCGGTTTTTACCCCTTCTGGAGCAATGTCCAAAATACATACTTTGTTGGTGTACATGGACTCCATCTCGGCCCGCATTGCATATAGCAATTTTACCGAGTCTGCACTCTGAATGGCTTGCTGGAAGTTAGTTGGCTCATCATTATCAATGATGCAATCTTCTCTATCCCCGTCTATGAGAAAACCGTAGTATCTCTCGGGCGGATGAGACAGCCTACTATTCCTGCGGAGTGGCATGGGAATGTCCTATTCTTTTGAAACTTCTGGTTCCACCATGCTTTCAGTAATAGATTGTGGTTCTGGAATTTCTTCCAGTTCTATTGCGCTCCCACTAGTTTCTTTTTCTAAAAATTGATGTTCCAAAAAGTAGGCATGACGAGAAACAAAAACCTTTTGTTCCTCTGTGTAATAGAAAAGATACCCCTTGGAGTTCATTAGGTATCCCACAAACTTACACAGTACTGAGCGTGTCTCGAGTTTGTTCGCATGCTTCTTTTTAACAAAAGCTGGACATTCCCATATCTTCAGATACTGAAGATAGGGTTTCTTCCCACTCCACATCTGATATGGTGTGGTAGGCACAGTTTTGGTAGGAACCTTGTTCAAAAGATATGCTGCTGATTCTAGTGCATAGCCCCAGAATGATCGCGGCAACTCAGCGTTACTCATCATGGATCGTACCTTATCCAATAAAGTTCAGTTTCGTCTCTCCAATACACCGTTATGTTGTGGTGTTTATGGAGGAGTAAGCTGAGAGAGAATTCCATTCTCTTTTAGGTAATCTAGGAACTCGGCACTCAAGTATTCACCACCTCGATCAGATCTCAGTGTCTTGATACTTTTGCCGGTTTATTTTTCCACTTCATTCTTATATTCTCGGAATTTCTCAAAGGCCTCAGATTTATGTTTCATCAAGAATACATGTCCATACCTAGAGAAATCATCCGTAAAAGTAATGAAATAGAAATAACCACTTCTTGCATGTGTAGACATTGGACCACTCACGTCGCTATGTATGATTCCCAAGAGCTCGCTCTCCCTTACTCCGTGTCCAGTGAACGGAGTCTTTGTCATCTTTCCCTTGAGACATGATTGACAAGTTGCATAAGATTGATATTCGAACGGATCCAAATATCCTTTTTTTATATAACTTGGTCAACCTTATTTCATTGATATGACCCAGTCTACAATACCATAAGAAAGCTTGGTTTAATTCTGGAATCTTTCTTTTATATGTGTTCTGGACATTGAAAACTTGTAGTTGGTTTAATACGTATATACCGTTGTTTAGTGTACCCAACCCAATCAGACAATGATTAAGGTGGATGTTTACGACACCGCTTACAAATGTAAAATCATAACCTTCTTTAGATAATAAAGATACAGAATTGATATTACAAGTCAAACTAGGTACACAAAAACAGTTGTGCAAAACCAAAATATGTCCACTTATCAACCCTAAGTGATATTCCCCTATGGACACAGCATCAACGCTCGCTCTGTTAGCAACCCTGAGGGTCATATCACCGGTCTTCAGAACTCTACGGCTTCTCGGTTCTCGCAAAGAATTACAGATATGAGATCCTGATCCGGTATCCAATACCCAGGAAGTAGAGTTGATTGACAGACAGTTTTCAATTAGAAACACACCTGAAGTCGAAGCCACAACTTTCTTCGAGTCCTGGTTCTTGGCTCTCCAGGCCCTGCAATCCTTTTTCCAATGGCCCTTCTTATGACAGTAGAAGCATTCTTCCTTCCCTACTGTCGGCCCCGCCACTTTTGCCTTGCCCTTCGCTTCCACCTTACTACAGCCAGTTACTAAAAAAAGAATAAGACGTAGTGAAATACCGCCTTTCGGCTTGGTGGGGGCCTTCTTCTTCTTTCTCTTGGCTTTCGGCTTGGATCTAGAAGAGGAAGTGATTGAATACGATTTTGGATTGTGTAGTTGTAGAAAATGTATAGAAATCACAACCAAAAATATTTTGACCACAATCAATAACGGTGTCGAATGTAGCGCGTTAGTAAGTGCGGATCGTCCACAGGGAAAGTGTAATCGTTCGTGTTTAGAATTAGATGAGTTAAAACTTTAAAGAAAAGAAAACAAACAATTCATGATTTTTAAATTGAAGTTCAAGAATTAGAAAAATCTAGATCTAAGAAAATATTAAAATCAAGAATTGAGAATTTGTGATGATTTCCAAATCAAATATCAAGAATCGAAGTGAGGCTCGTAGGAATCGATCGGATCTATAGATGTGATGAAATCTAGCGATTACGTATTCTTATCCATCGATGAATTGATACTAGATCGATGATGATCAACGAGAATTAGGGATTTCTTGTGAAACTAGGGTTTCAACATCTATCCCTTGTTCCTTCGTCGATATCATTCACATTCTAGCCTCTAGTAAATTCAAGAATCGATCGTGGATCCCTAATTTCGAGCGATCATAATCAAGAAAGCATCGCACCGAAACTAGGTCGTCGATTCTTCAATTTACAAGAGTTTACAAACTCGTAGGATTTAAGAATCATTTTAAGATTTGTTACATCATCATTCTATTGATCGTCTCAACTCCTTTACGAGCGGAGTTTTACTCAAACATCACAACAAGAACCACAATCACAAATTGAGATCGAATCATGATGCAAGAATTTAAAGAAAGTAAGATTAAAAAATTTCACCTTTTATTTATCAACAATTCCGTTACAAATCGCTCAAGAACTACAAGAGGAAGAACTCATTCGTCGATTTGGCTTCGCTCGTCTCCTTGAGTCACGGATCGACTTGGATCACTTGCTCGATTGAAGATCGGCTCCGCTCCTAAAAGGTTGAAGGCTTCTCGCTTGAATGGTACTCGGGATCTTGAATTTGGCTTTGGATTTTGGGTTAGGGTTTTGAGGCACAAGTTGTGTCACTCAACTTGTGGGTGGAGGAGGAAGAGAGAAGATGAACAACTAACTAATGATTTTATGAACTACTAATGATTTAATGAACAACCCTTAACCTTAGATCTAGGCTCCCTTTTATAAGCTTTCATAACCCTAGATCTAGGATTCAAAATTTGAATTTCCCTCCAAAAGTTTGTTAGCTAGAGAGGCTTCTAGAAATGGTTAGTTGGAGGGAGCTTCTAGAACTAGGTTGTTAGGAGGTTGATTAGCTTAATCATGATTAGCTTGATTTAATGATCCTTGCTGATCTGGCAGAAGCTTCGAGAGTCATCTGGAATTTGACATAGCTTTATGAGGTGTGGGACTTAAGAGAGGCATTCTGCAGCTGAAAAGAATTGATGATGTGGCAAGGCTGCCGCGGATCCGCGGCGCAAGCCGGCTCCGGCCGCGGATCCGTGGCCATTTGGCTGACTTAGAGCTTTATTCTTCATCTGTTGCTTTCTGATGACATCTTGGTATTTTTCTGATATGTTGATTCTCAAAATTCCTTCTAGATTACTGTCAGATCTCAAGTCCTTGAGTTGGCGTATTCTTTAACAGCACTGTTTCACAAATTTGGCCTTTCTCCTGGAGTTTCCTGCACAGACTCCGAAACAAGTGTTGCGCTACACAAGAATGATGCAATGCCATGATAAACAGTCAATTTTCCTAAAAATGCCGGTTTTAGAGTATAACACATGTAATCTGGTATTTTATGGATGTTTTGCTAATATGTGCAATATGAATACAGAACACTTCTAGATGAGTGTAAATGATAGGGAAATTGACGTGTTAAAAATGCAGTATTTTCGACTGATCAAGAAGCTCCACCAACAAGCAGAGCGGGTGTTTCCCTGGATTTCCGCCGGCTGCCCTCAGCACTCCTCAACATGTTGAGGAGTTCCGGAAGTTCAACTTCTTTACCTTGAATATTAAAATTCAAGATAAACTAGGCGTAGGTGGAATGGAGGGACTGCAGAATCAAGTCTGTATACAACTCGTTCTCCAACATGGTCCCTGGGTTCTCAAGCTCCTCAATGTAGCCGATCATCTTAAGGACGTGTTCCCCTACAGATGACCCGATAGCCAATCTCGTCTGAAATAGCTTCTTCGAGGTCTCGTATCATGTGATACGAGATTGCTCTCCATATAATTCCTTGGTATAAAGGAATATGGATTCAAGATCCATATTCTCGTGCCGCCTCTGGTGTTCATTGTCCATAGAGGCCAGCACAAGGCACTTGGCTTTCGCGCAGTCAATTTCCCAGGTCTTACGGATTTCCTTATCGGCGACGCTGGAATCTGGACCTGGGACAGCGGGGGCTTTAGTAGTAAGAATATATCCCAGTTTGTCATATGTGATTGCTATCTTGACATTCCTGAGCCAATCTTTATAGTTCGGCCCCGTCAATATGTTTTTATCTAATAGTAACTTAAAGCCGGTCATATTGGTCGCTGCAATTAATAGAGAGAGAAGAAACACTTTAGCATGATGCTCTTGCAAGTTTAGATTGGTTTTTAGTATATCTAAACAGGATGGCTTCCACTGTTTCTCAAATCCTTCCTCAAACCATAAAAGAAGAATTTGTCAGGATTAATCTCACCGTACAATACTTGCTTAACATTTCAGCCAGGCCAGTGTTGGTACTTCGAGGGAGGTTTTATGACGCTTTCGCGAAGTTTCTTAATTAAATAACCTCTTTTTCCTGGAGGCGTAGCCCCGCTAACACCTTTCTAGACACCTACTCGATTTATAGTATTGATCGTTAAGTGAAAAAATCTCTCGAGGAATAGCATATACTCACAGTAGGATCAGGATCTAAATATCATCGTGTAATAAAGTCGAAGGAATCCTACCAAAATTATCACACTCCAAATGGTATGAAACTCTAGCAAGTTTCAGTTTCTTTAGAAACCCCCGATGTGGATTTTTGCCCCATGCTCTTATGACCTTGACGAAGGCCAACATATCATAAGTCGTATGTCAAGTTCTACCCGTCATTGTCCAGGTTAATTTGAACCCACTCATACATACCCTTGACGAAGGCCAAAATAGCAGTACGAATGTCCCAAACCAACGTATCTATCTATGCTACAGATGAATATTTAGCAGCTATGTCACGACCCAAAATTTGGCATGTGATCGGCACTTAAACCACGTAACGTCAAGAGGCGTAACGCAATTTAAGTAAGCCGAAACCCAGAAATCTAAACCATCAAAAGTAGTAAGTGATAAAAACATTGTTAAAAACATTTGGAAATCTCAAGTAAAAATCTTTAAAGTTTAAATTTATTCTCTTAAAAATTTCGGCAACACCTCCTTTGTAAAAACTAGTCCCGAAATGGGTACAAACATAAGATATAAGTAAAGCAACATATGATATAAATAAAGCATCCCCAAACGGGAGCAAATCACGCCCAAAGGCGGAAACAACCACCACAAGCATATATACGACGCCGTAGCGAAGAAATGGACAATATAAGTGAAAAACAACATAAAAGATAAAACTGCATAATTAAAGCCGGCTCACACGAGCTCGACACCCAGAGTTACAAAATAATATACAATATCGTCCTCACATCTCGTCTCTAAGTCAATACATGAAGTGGTAGATGAAGAGTACTAGATACAATAAGGTATACAATGAATATAAACGGATAACCGCAAAACCCACCTATAGCAAAACGGCTCACAGCCAACCGTAGCGGTATCCGCTGCAAAAAGATACAATAAGATAGCCCCGCCGCGACTACTCTGAGGGTCAACCTGCAAAACACTGTGGCACAACGGGGGTGAGTTGCCAACTGGTGAATAGTAAGTAACATCATACAAGTAATCGCAGGTATGCACGTACTGTGATACTCTATCACATGCAATCTGATAGTATCAATATACTAATATGGATATACAACAATCATGAAAGGTGCTCTATCAGGTACTAAAAATACATGAAGCAATGCATATCAATGAATGCTGAGTATAGGATAAAACATGTCATCATTAATGAATCATCATCGTGGAAAAACCGGTGTCCATCAACGACACCCCAAATCCTAATGCCTCAGGCACCGTCACTCTGATCGACCTTCATATCCTGTAAATCTCATGGAACCTGAGTGTCCAACATCGGCACTCGAAAACATCATGAAATACTCGTGTCCAACATCGACACGCAAATCCACATATATCGGGCTCCGTCAGTCCGGATCGGCCCACGGGCTCCGTCAGTCCGGATCGGCCCGTATCCATCTCTCGACTCCGGTCAGTATCCTCCGGACAACCGCTAGGTCCAACCAATCACCGGTAGGTAGTAGTCCCTCTGCCAGGCTCATCATCTACTACACAACATCCCTTTCTTGCCCCGGGGTACCATACTGGGTCCACCATGAACCCGCAAACGGATCATCCAACTCCTCGAATCGGGTTTCTATCACACGTCTCAGAACCGAGAAAATGCATGGTGGACGCTCTGAAATATCATATCAAGAGAAATCGGGTTTTCAAAACAATGCATACTTTCTTGAAATAATACCACGGTTCTCAAATCCATAAATCACATGAAATCCGTATCTCAATGTGTAAATCCATGAAATATGATATATGCAACATAAACCGTAATATGAGCATATCAATAGAAAACCACTCATTTGAATGAATCCAGTTTTTAAATATATCATGCGGTTCCCATTTTCTCCAAAATCAAATGCAACATCATATAAGGGTGTACATATAGCTATGTATGTACGATGCATTTCATAAGTGCAATAGAACAAGAATCAATGTATCAATATCAATAATAATACAATACCGCATATGTGTATAGGTTGTGTGTGTCATGGAAATTACTGACGATGTGGGTGTAGCATACAATTTAGTGCTCGTGCAACATTAACCGTCAGTAATGGTGCAATGTCCACTAGGTATAAAGTCAAGGTACAACAAGTAACGGTATGTAATGATGCTCATGCACAAACAACATATATGAATATAAACATGTGGCTATAATATCATATCAAGCCCTGACGCATAACGCCATACGGGCGATTTTCCCGTAGATGTTAAATCTACTCACCACTGATCTCAAGCTAAGTATATCCAACCACCTGCTTCCCTTTTATCGCAGCGTCCGAAGTCCCCGCACTTGCCCCTAAAATCACACAAACATAGCAAGTGCGCTTAGAAATCGATCCATAATACGTACAATTACGTTTAAATCGACGCACCGACTCCAACACCCTCTAAAGTGTTCGCTTAGCGGCTAACGTGTGTAGCGACAATACCAAAACAGACTCACGACAGCAAGCTACCGAAACACTAAAACTATATTGGATCAATCGTAACGCGCGTCATCGAAACACTAAAAACTAGCTAATCGATCCCAGATTTTACCCACTGTCAAAACATCAAAATCTAGCAGTACCCAACACCCTAGAACAACAGCAGACAGCTACCCACAAAAACACAGAACCCCAGTCCCCTCCTCGGCCGAGCTCGCCGGATTTTCCCATGTTCTCGCCGGCCAAAATAGGTCAGGTTGGGTTCATGCTTCAGGTGAACAATCAGGGCAACTAGTACAACACTACTACACTTCTAGTTTTCACAGTAAACACTCGGGTTGATTGTCACGACCCGAAATTGCACGTGACTGGCCCTTGAATCATATGAAGTCTATAGGACCCAATCTAATCAAAGTAAGCCAAAAGCCTAGAAATCTAAAACCATTTTAAACAATAAATGAATGAAAACTAGTTTTAAAGAGGTGAAGAAAACATGTTTTAAAAATAAGGTTTTTTAAAATAATAAGCCGAATATGCATTTTTTAAAATCTCTAGTCTTTTCTGAAAATTTCGGTAGAGTTTCCTTTGTAAATACTGGCCCCGAACGGGGTACAACAAGAATAATATATGCACAATGATAAAAGGCATCCCCAAGCGGGAGCTAGCTCTTCGTCAATCGACGGTCACAACCACGCAAGCAATATAATATACAACGCCGAAGGGCGAGGATCAAAACTCAAAAGGAAACTAAAAATCTGCAGGAAAACCATAATACTACAACTCGCGACTTTAAGGTCGAAAATAATACATAACTGGTTTTCTAAGTCTGAAACAATATAGAAGTTTGGTTGATGGAATTCACTAGATACAACTGAAAATAAATATGTACAATGGTGGTCATGATGCGAGTGAACCCACCTACCAAAACAATCACCCAGAAAGGAAGCAGTATGCCAGAAAAGCCACAATGAAACCTGTACGGCAAAACCTGCAAGAACTGTGGCACAACATGGGTGAGTTACCAACTCGTGAATAGAAAACATCACAGAGCATAAATCGTATGTATGACTCATCCTAGGTCAAACGATCAGTAATAATATATCCTCAAAATGAATAAGTCTGAGCACGAAAAGGTGGCCAGGGTAAACATCTATACATAAGTGTAATCCCACGTGCTCGTGTCAGTGTCTCAGGTAACAACATATCATAAATATGAGGTATGATCAAGGTAATCAACATGAATCAATGTCAGCTATATCATGAAGTCTATAAGTGTGTGGATATCGTCCAACTGTCTAATCCATGTCTGTATGTATGTGGATCTCGTCCACGTGTCACCCAATGACATAAAGCATCATGCATGTAAATATCATAAAGCATATGCATGGAAGTATGAGAATGTAAATCAACATGTGTCCCTCACGACATATCAAAATCATGGAACCTGAGTGTCTAGCATCAACACTCGAAAACATCATGAAACATGTGCCCAGCATCGGCACGTAAATCCTCATATATCGGGCTCCGTCAGTCTGGATCGGCCCATATCATCTCTCGACTCTGGTCGATATCCTCCGGATATCCGCCGGGCCCAAATACTATCACCGGTAGGTACTCGCCACCCTACCAGGCTCATTGTCTGCTCCACGAAAAATATTTCTCGCCCCGGGGAACATTACTGGGTCCACCATGTACCCGCAATCGGCCTCATCCAGCTCCTCGATTCGGGTTCACATGTCACACGTCTCAGAACCGAGAAAACGCATGGTGGACGCACTGAAATATCATATCAAGGGAAACCGGGTTTTTAAAACAATACATATTCTCCTTTGAAATAACCACAGTTCCCAAATCCAGAAACCTCATGAAAACAAATATCTCAATGCGTATAATCATAAGCATGATGTATGCGACATATAAAGGAAATGTAAGCATATCAGTATATCATGCAACATGGAATAATAGTATGCACATATCGGGGGAAACCACTCTTTTAAAATGAATCCAGTTTTAAAATATATCTTGCGGTTCCCAAATCTCCAAATCAAGCCAGAATCATCTATGTATGTATGCAAGTATGGGTGTACAATATGTGTGTACATAAGTATGTCATGCAAGGGTCATATCCTGATGCAACAATCCTACTGTGTAGTGACATGGCAATTATCGATGATGAAGTGTGTGAGCCGGCAAGCAGGTGTACATGGAACATACGCATCATCGATAATGGTGCTGGTGTCCTAACAGCATGAGTCTAATATAGCAATAAACACATTTACACATGCAATGCGATATGAATAGCATGAATATGCGGAAATCGAATAATCAACGCAACAGTGAAGAATCTACATCAATATGTAAATGTCATACAGTTTTGCCATTTGAAATAACACGAATCGTGGGTTTAGAAAAATAAGGGCTACGGTGTTTTTTTGAAAAGATGCGTCTTTGAAAATATCCGTAGAATCCCTTTACCTATCTTAAAAATACTCACGATTCGTTGGTTTTGAAATAGGTATGACTCGGGTCTAGTTTAACATCTACTAAGTAAACTACAGATCTAACTAATAAGCTAATTGGAAGGGTATGGAAACCACCTAAATCTGAGTCGATATATATACATATAATAGTCGGTGATTCTGCCTCAATAGTATCACGTACGATACAATATATCATATGACATCCTCGAGTCATGAGTGCGGATCTATCATCAATAAAGCTCGTACAGTAAATCATCGTACGGCATCCCAAATCTGGGTACGGGTCAATATCACGTTTATCTCATCAATTAACCGGCATCTTTATCATCATATCACATGAACTGGGGCACTGATCTAAGTTTAGTACAAACCGATACCATCTATGTAAATATAAATGCGTGTGTCGAACACACGTCTAAAGGCCCGCTAAAATCTCATGTCGTATCCCAAATACGAACCACATCATACCACCGATCTCATGGCACTATGCCCAATCTCATCGACTCATCTCCAAATATCATTCACTATCCTCATCATCCAGGTATAAGTATAACAGATAAGCATGTGTATGCGTGTGGGTGTAAACCTATTCTACGGTTCGCAACTAGGAAACTATACTAGTTTACTTCTACACCCTAATCTATCCATAGTACACCTAATCACATCTAGAATATCTATCTCACACTTAACGTTATCATACATATATATAGTATACTAAATATCGAACTGCGGGGGTGCTATACGCCATCCACCCGACTTCCCCCATAGATATAATCTACTCACTTTGAATCCTGCGTGTCGGTGTCGATATCGCCTTCATCTTCTTCATCATATGAAACCCTCGTGAAGATACCTACAAAGATAACACAATCGCAACGCACATTAAAATCACATCGGAAAACCAAAACGACACGCTAAGGCCTATAGGTTAGAACCTATGGACTACGCTTTCAAAGCCATCAAACAACCCTCGATGTCGTCGTACAAACGTCAAGTGATCGAGGTAAAACACAAACACGCAAATCCAGAATTCAAAATACGAGAAACAAAACCCGAATCAAAACAGCAGCTCAGGAAAATGGTCCCAAATTTCACCCTAGGTCAAATTGGTCAATTTTGCATATACCAAGGGTCTAGTTTACATGAGATAAAGCTACAGAACCAACATGAATCACATCCTCACTGGTCTGGCCGCAAATTGCATCCAGAAGGAATTTATTTATGGCCATGGTTGAGGGTTAGGGGCTGGGGTTTTGGTGGTAGCTTCTTAGGTGCCTGCATGTCTCTCTGTGTTTGCAAAATAATTTTCAGAGTCTCCGAGTGATAGAAGATTTCATTTAACCCTCACAGAATCCACAATTTTCCGATATCGGCTTTTCTAAATCCGTATTCCGGAGTTCTAGTCTCTGGTTTAGGCATGAATTCTAGCACTAGGGGGTTTGTGTGGACTCTACTGAGCTCAATTTCACATCACAACCATCAATTTCCATAAACCCTAACTAAAATTTTCTAAGTCCATAAAACCACTCAATATCGACATGAAACATGTATGGATGCTTAAGGAATTAAAACACTACACTAATGGTGCAGAAATTACCTCCTTTGGCAACTCAAGAAAATTCTTGAGTTGCCCCAAGTGTCCAAAATCCAAGCTTTCTTGGTCCAATGTGTTGCTAGTGAGCTCATGCATAAATTTTTTGAAAAGGAGATAGGGTTTTGAGGTTGTTTTTCATGGAGTTTGAGAGGGTTGAAGAGGGGGAGGGACTGAGGCAGCAGCAGCAGCAGCAAGAGAGGGAGGGGAGAGGAAATGAGTGAAGAATGAAGAGGGAATGACCAAGTCAAAGCACTCTCACCTTTCTCTCTCTCACCCATACCTAATTCTTTATTCTTATTCCTTTTTTCTTTTCTTTTCTTTTCTTTTCTTCTCACTTCTCATTCTATTAGAATAGAATAGGAAACCCAAATGAAACCATGTTAGGAAACCCAAATGAAACCATGGTAGAAAAATGCACAAGTGTGAAAAAGACTTTGTGCATGCTATGTGCACAAAACATGCTTAATCCGCGATTCGCGATTTTTAATCGCGATTAGCACTAAAATAGTGTCAAATAAATCATAAAACTTAAAATTTGCATAATTCACATGAAACACCCGCTTTTAGTAATTTCCATAATTTTCAAAAAATTTCCCTAATTTATCGGTATTTAATTGTACCGCCTTACTAAAATATTCAATATAATATTATTTAATTATAAAAATTCCAAAAAAATAATATTTTATTTTTCTAAAATGTTACAATCTTCCCCCTTAAAGAAATTCGGTCCCCAAATTTAAATTTAAACCCCTCAATTACGAAAACATTTCAGTAAAAGTCCAAGTCGTCGGGGTTCCGAAATCATCAATACATAAAGCGCATCATAGCGCAATGCACGCGCATAATCAATGAGCAGATAACTCAAAAACAAAACTCCGTCAAGTATCCCGCAATCATCGGAGTCATGGTAAAGAAACAATGTCAAATCCAAAACAAAACCAATATGATATACATCAAAATTATACATGTAGACATCAAATCTATACATGTAATTAATTGAAGGGAATGCATGCCAAACCTTTTTAAGTCGCTGTGCGATGCGCATAACACTGCACAGTGGCGGACGTCTTTTGTAAGAAAATAACCATATATATAGTTATCCTTTGTTTAATATGTACGTTCCGCCGTTTTGAAAACAATTTAGAAGGGTTTCCTTATTTTAAACATGTCGTGTCATATCAGACACGTAGGTAAATACTGAGACTATAGCTCCCTTCTTGAAAATCCCCTCAATAACTATCAATGCATGCAAAATATATCCAGGTACTGTCATATGACTAGTCCTGCTCAGTACGAAAATAAATAGCAAATATCATAAAAACATACTGCTCCATAAGGAATCAATCCCAAAATGTATATAAGAATACCCTATGCGTCTGGTGCGCACGGAAATCAAAATCCATATATGTGCCATACATGTGCACAGAAACAACATCTAGGTGCAACGGGTGTGCACGAAATATCTATCATAGGCAACATGTGTGCCAAACAGCAAAATCAGGTGCATCTGACATGCACGAAGAATTTCGATTTAGCGCATCTGGTGTGCACCAAAATCGCATCTCATAACATGCGCCCAACATGCGCGAAAATCCAAATCGGTGCATCCATCATGCACGAAATCACGAAATCAACATCAAAATCGGAATCAAAATCGACGGTATACAATACAGCTCAATCCAGATCAGGTATACCGCGGTATATAATCTCACAACCATGTGCATCAGCATGCACAAATCAAATCAAAACACTGAAAGTGCATGAAAACTATGCTGGAAGTATAAATCAAATCTCAGGCATAAAATAGGCATGAAATCACAATCAATACCTCAAGCGTAATAACTATGCACCAAAATATGAATACCCAGTAGGTGCAACCATGGTGCACGATAACAAATGTCATGAAACTCAGTCATCAAGACTAAATCATGCGAATAGATCGCCCAAAATACTGAAATCCAAGGTGACGGATTCGTGATAATCGAATCACCAATCACAAATCATAAATACCGTCGTCGATAGTTCCTCCTTCAAAGTCGAGAAGGTGTCGGTGTATCCAATGCTAGCAGGGCAAAATATCTACTTGCCTCCTGTTCATGGTCTGACGCCTGGTGCTTTTAGGCTCTTGTCTCTCACTGTGCATTGCTAGATATATAGCTCCTCAGCTCAACGGCCTAATATGGAGTGACGACGGAAACAGTCCTGCTCTGGCACATCCTCTACAGATCTCTGGCTAACTATCTCGTCGATGATGCCGAACTCTGGCCTGCTGGGTATGCGCAATATGACCGCTCCTGGGTCCAAGTCTCCTAGTATAGTATTCCAGAAAGGTCCTGTCGAGGTCTCTCTCAAATCTCGTTTCTGCCTAATTGCCCGGAAGTTACCATCCTTCACGATATTTGTTTCTTGTTCCGGAACGGCTGCATACTCATCGCGACTCCTTCTGGAAGGCATATCCATATACAACGCCTCTGCATGCGTATCGCATCTCTGATGTCAGCGGAGTTGAACGTCATCTCATCAAGATCTCGTACGAACCTCTTACTCCACTTTTCTCTACTGTCGACTGCTTCGGACTCGTCTCATCGTGGCTGCATGGACCGCGCTCCAACGACTATAATCGTATCTGGAGTCTCCCAAGCAACGCATCCCATCACATAGCATCCGAATGAAGTCGAACCATTCGATCGATTTGTCAAAAGCTCATAATCCCCCAAGAGCTCAACATCTTGGGTACAGTTTAATAGTATCGAGTACATACCACAGTATCGGTGGACCAGCCGTAGAAAGGCAAACCCAAGCCTCACTAATGGCATCGCGGAACTGCCGCAAACCCTAAGGTTCAAAGGCTTTCACACGGTCATTATGTCGAGTTAGGATTTCATTCTTCTAGAGGGTCCATAGAATCGCTTGCATGTCTTTCCAAATACTTTAAACTTGGAATATGGGTTTCTGACATTCGATCGCCTCCATCGACTACCAACGAACCTGCGTGAAGTCGTCTCTCGCTGGAATCAATCAATCTGATGACCTCGCATCGGGGCAAGCGAACGAACCACATGTCCTAGTCATTCATCCTCGGGTGACTAGCGACCTTCCATCATATCTCTAAGTATATAATCATGCTGCAGTAGCTCCAACATTTAGGCGATATCTCATCATTTGCAGCAACAACTGGCTCATTCGTCCATACGCTGAACAACGCCTCAATCATCATGAATAAGCGATACATCAATGGTCATTACATTCTGGCTGACCTCTATCAGTAGCTCAACCCTCTAGTGCTGATCTGCACGTCCGAGTAATCCCGTAAAAGCGATATGTCAAACGCTCATGGCGTGAAAACACACTAAAACGACGCCTCTCTATGCAATCGTACGTCTCTGGAATCACACCCTGGTCGGTCCTCGTCCGTGACGAGCTCAAACTGACACAACTCTAACCGTAGCTCTCTTTGCCCGTGTAATCGTGGCAGCAAAATCATAACCAATATCGATGAGGATAGATCATAGAGATGAATATAATACTGTGCCAGGAAATGTACATCCTAAGGTTTCTTAAGCGGGGTAGCGTATCGTAAGTATGCCACGGAACATACGTACGGTACGTCACTCTACTTAAGCTACCTACTCCATCAACCAAGGGTCATCCTACGCGACGAAAGTTCGGGTATAATACCCCTTCGACTAAGTCTAAGTTCCGTAAGGTCAAGCCTAAGTTCCGTATATATATAAACACTCTAGGCTCCGCATAATCAAACTTAGACTCGAACCAAAGTTAACCTAGCGCTCTGATACCAATTTTGTCATGACCCGAAATAGCACGTGACTGGCCCTTGAATCATATGAAGTCT
The DNA here is from genome assembly GCA_030015575.1 of Agapanthus africanus. Lineage (NCBI taxonomy): Eukaryota > Viridiplantae > Streptophyta > Magnoliopsida > Asparagales > Amaryllidaceae > Agapanthus > Agapanthus africanus. The sequence goes on from JASDDO010000001.1 coordinate 165,076,470, forward strand.
ATAGGACCTCATCTAATCCAAGTAAGCCAAAAGTCCAGAAATCTAAAACCATTTTAAACAATAAATAAATGAAAACTAGTTTTAAAGAGGTGAAGAAAACATGTTTTAAAAACAAGGTTTTTTAAAATAATAAGCCAAATATGCATTTTTTAAAATCTCTAGTCTTTTCTGAAAATTTCGGCCGAGTTTCCTTTGTAAATACTGCCCCCGAACGAGGTACAATAAGAATAATATATGCACAATGATAAAAGGCATCCCCAAGCAGGAGCTAGCTTTTCATCAATCGACGGTCACAACCACGCAAGCAATATAATATACAACACCGAAGGGCGAGGATCAAAACTCAAAAGGAAACTCAAAATCTGCAGGAAAACCATAATACTACAACTCGCGACTCTAAGGTCGAAAATAATACACAACTGGTTTTCTAAGTCTGAAACAATATACAAGTTTGGTTGATGGAATTCACTAGATACAACTGAAAATAAATATGTACAATGGTGGTCACGATGCGAGTGAACCCACCTACCAAAGCAATCACCCAGAAAGGAAGCAGTGTGCCAGAAAAACCGCAATGAAACCTGTAAGGCAAAACCTGCAAGAACTGTGGCACAACGGGGGTGAGTTGCCAACTCGTGAATAGAAAACATCGCAGAGCAGAAATCGTATGTATGACTCATCCTAGGTCAAACGATCAGTAATAATATATCCTCAAAATGAATAAGTCTGAAGCACGAGAAGGTGGCCAGGGTAAACATCTATACATAAGTGTAATCCCACGTGCTCGTGTCAGTGCCTCAGGTAACAACATATCATAAATATGAGGTATGATCAAGGTAATCAACATGAATCAATGTCAGCTATATCATGAAGTCTATAAGTTTGTGGATATCGTCCAACTGTCTAATCCATGTCTGTATGTATGTGGATCTTGTCCACGTATCACCCAATGACATATAGCATCATGCATGTAAATATCATAAAGCATATGCATGGAAGTATGAGAATGTAAATCAACGTGTGTCCCTCACGACATATCAAAATCATGGAACCTGAGTGTCTAGCATCAACACTCGAAAACATCATGAAACCTGTGCCCAGCATCGGCACGTAAATCCTCATATATCGGGCTCCGTCAGTCCGGATCGGCCCACGGGCTCCGTCAGTCCAGATCGGCCCATATCATCTCTCGACTCCGGTCGGTATCCTCCGGATATCCGTCGGGCCCAAATACTATCACCGGTAGGTACTCGCCACCCTACCAGGCTCATTGTCTGCTCCACGAAAAACATTTCTTGCCCCGGGGAACCATACCGGGTCCACCATGTACCTGCAATCGGCCTCATCCAGCTCCTCGATTCGGGTTCACATGTCACACGTCTCAGAACCGAGAAAACGCATGGTGGACGCACTGAAATATCATATCAAGGGAAACCGGGTTTTTAAAACAATACATATTCTCCTTTGAAATAACCACGGTGTCCAAATCCAGAAATCTCATGAAAACAAATATCTCAATGCGTATAATCATAAGCATGATGTATGCGACATATAAAGGAAATATAAGCATATCAGTATATCATGCAACATGGAATAATAGTATGCACATATCGGGGGAAACCACTCTTTTAAAATGAATCCAGTTTTAAAATATATCTTGCGGTTCCCAAATCTCCAAATCAAGCCAGAATCATCTATGTATGTGCAAATACGTATGTATGCAAGTATGGGTGTACAATATGTGTGTACATAAGTATGTCATGCAAGGGTTATATCCTGATGCAACAATCCTACTGTATAGTGACATGGCAATTATCGATGATGATGTGTGTGAGCCGGCAAGCAGGTGTACGTGGAACATACGCATCATCGAGAATGGTGCTGGTGTCCTAACAGCATGGGTCTAATATAGCAATAAACACATTTACACATGCAATGCGATACGAATAGCATGAATATGCGGAAATCGAATAATCAACGCAACAGTGAAGAATCTACATCAATATGTAAATTTCATACAGTTTTGCCATTTGAAATAACACGAATCGTGGGTTTAGAAAAATAAGGGCTACGGTGTTTTTTTGAAAAGATGTGTCTTTGAAAATATCCGTAGAATCCCTTTACCTATCTTTAAAATACTCACGATTCGTTGATTTTGAAATAGGTATGACTCGGGTCTAGTTTAACATCTTCTAAGTAAACTACAGATCTAACTAATAAGCTAATCGGAAGGGTATAGAAACCATCTAAATCTGAGTCGATATATATACATATAATAGTCGGTGATCCCGTCTCAATAGTATCACGTACGATACAATATATCATATGACATTCTCGAGTCATGAGTGCGGATTTATCATCAATAAAGCTCGTACGGTAAATCATCGTACGGCATCCCAAATCTGGGTACGGATCAATATCACATTTATCTCATCAATTAACCGGTATCTTTATCATCATATCACATGAACTAGGGTACTGATCTAAATTTAGTACAAACCGATACCATCTATGTAAATATAAATGCGGGTGTCTTCATCAATGAGGCTCTCCCTTTCTGAGTCCTAGTTTACCTTAACGACTGCGCTTGGCTAGGTCTTGCGAACACACGTCCAAAGGCCCGCTAAAATCTCATGTCGTATCCCAAATACGAACCACATCATATCACCGATCTCATGGCACTATGCCCAATCTCATCGACTCATCTCCAAATATCATTCACTATCCTCATCATCTAAGTATAAGTATAACAGATAAGCATGTGTGTGCGTGTGGGTGTAAACCTATTCTAGGGTTCGCAACTGGGAAACTATACTAGTTTACTTCTACACCCTAATCTATCCATAGTACACCTAATCACATCTAGAATATCTATCTCACACTTAACGTTATCATACATATATATAGTATACTAAACATCGAACTGCGGGGGTGCTATACGCCATCCACCCGACTTCCCCCGTAGATATAATCTACTCACTTTGAATCCTGCGTATCGGTGTCGATGTCGCCTTCATCTTCTTCATCATATGAAACCCTCATGAAGATACCTACAAAGATAACACAATCGCAACGCACATTAAAATCACATCGGAAAACCAAAACGACACGCTAAGGCCTATAGGTTAGAACCTATGGACTACGCTTTCAAAGCCATCAAACAACCCTCGATATCGTCATACAAACGTCAAGTGATCGAGGTAAAACACAAACACGCAAATCCAAAATTCAAAATACGAGAAACAAAACCCGAATCAAAACAGCAACTCAGGAAAATGGTCCCAGATTTCACCCTAGGTCGAATTGGTCAATTTTGCATATACCAAGGGTCTAGTTTACATGAGATAAAGCTACAGAACCAACACAAATCACATCATCACTAGTCTGGCCGCAAATTGGGGCCAGAAGGAATTTATTTACGGCCATGGTTGAGGGTTAGGGGCTAGGGTTTTGGTGGTAGCTTCCTAGGTGCCTGCATGTCTCTCTGTGTTTGCAAAATAATTTTCAGAGTCTCCGAGTGATAGCAGATTTCATTTAACCCTCACAGAATCCACAATTTTCCGATATCGGCTTTTCTAAATCCGTATTCCGGGGTTCTAGTCTCTGGTTTAGGCCTAAATTCTAGCACTAGGGGGTTTGTGTGGCCTCTACTGAGCTCAATTTCACATCACAACCATCAATTTCCATAAACCCTAACTAGAATTTTCTATGTCCATAAAACCACTCAATATCGACATGAAACATGTATGGATGCATAAGGAATTAAAACACTACACTAACGGTGTAGAAATTACCTCCTTTGGCAACTCAAGAAAATTCTTGAGTTGCCCCAAGTGTCCAAAATGCAAGCTTTCTTGGTCCAATGTGTTGCTAGTGAGCTCATGCACAAATTTTGTGAAAAAGAGATAGGGTTTTAAGGTTGTTTTTCATGGAGTTTGAGAAGGTTGAAAAGGGGGAGGGAGTGAGGCAGCAGCAGCAGCAAGAGAGGGGGGGAGAGGAAATGAGTGAAAAATGAAGAGGGAATGGCCAAGTCAAAGCACCCTCACCTTTCTCTCTCTCACCCATACCTAATTCTTTATTCTCATTCCTTTTTCTTTTCTTTTCTTTTCTTTTCTCATTCTATTAGAATAGAATAGGAAACCCAAATGAAACCATGGTAGAAAAATGCACAAGTGTAAAAAAGACTTTGTGCATGCTATGTGCACAAAACATGCTTAATCCGCGATTAGCGGTTTTTAATCGCGATTAGCACTAAAATAGTGTCAAATAAATCTTAAAACTTAAAATTTGCATAATTCACATGAAACACCCGCTTTTAGTAATTTCCATAATTTTCAAAAAATTTCCCCAATTTATCGGTATTTAATTGTACCGCCTTATTAAAATATTCAATATAATATTATTTAATTATAAAAATTCCCAAAAAATAATATTTTATTTTTCTGAAATGTTACATTGATAGCATATTGCAGACACCCTATAATGACACTAAAAATACGATGTTACACCAAAACCTTATCTTTAGGGTTCTAATTAACAACCACTAAGCCACACAACATTATAAACTCCTAATTAACAGTTTAGAGTCATTACCTATCCACACTTGCTCAAAGCCCTATCTTTCCATGTTCCAAGTGATCCCCATAGGCTTTAGATCAAGTTTAATGAAGGGTTTAGTGAATTTTGTGAAGATTTTGTTTAGGTTTGTGAGGATTTGTGAAGGTTGGGGTTGGGGTTTCAGTTGAGGGAGTGAGGGTGTGAGAGAGATAATGAGGTGAAGAAAATAATGAGGAAAATGAGAGAATGTGAGTGAGAGTGAGGAGTGTATGAGTGAGGATGAGGGAATGAGGGTTGAGTTTAGAGAGAGTCGTGCCCTTCTCTCTCTTCATTTGATGCATGGCATGCTTGCCATGCCTCATGATGCAAATGTCAACTCTCTCTCTCTCTCTCTCTCTCCAGTCAACCTAATTTAAAAACCCTTTTAATTTAAAACTAAATAATTTAATTAAATACATATTACAAATGGCATGACATTAGGTTAGGGTGTCATGGCTACTTAAGCATGGTTAACCCCTAATTAACCCTAGGTTAACATGCACATGTGTGTACAAGCCCGAAATAAATATTAATAAAATATTAATTAATTTTTATAAAATATTTGAAAACTATTTTGGTAAACTTTTTACTAAAAATCTGCATTATCGCTTAATTAACACTAATCGCATTCTAAGGTGTTACAATCTTCCCCCCTTAAAGAAATTCGTCCCCGAATTTAAAAATCTTACTATGCGTACCTTCAAAGAGATGAGGGAATTTCTTCCACATCTCGCTCTCGGCCTCCCAAGTGACCTCTTCACTATTCGGGCTATGCCAAAGAACCTTCACAGATGGCAAGACCTTTGATCGAAATTTCTTCACCTATCGATCCAATATAACTACCGGCTGCTCGGTGAACGAAAGATCGCGCTCTAGCTGAACGGTCTGGTGCTGAATCATGTGAGAAGGGTCATGAATGTATTTGCGAAGTATCGACACATGGAATACGGGATGAACATCCGGAAAACTGGGTGGAAGTGCCAAACGATAGGCAACAGTACCAACTCACTCAAAGATCTCAAAAGGACCTACAAATCTGGGACTAAGCTCCCCTTTCTTCCCAAATCTCATCACGTCCTTCATCAGAGAAATACGTAGGAATGCATGATCCCCCACTGCGAACTCGAGCCTGCGACGACGACGGTCGGCATAAGACTTATGTCTGCACTGGGCTGCTCTCATCCTATCCTGAATCAACTGAATTTTCTCTGTAGTCTCTTGAACTAGCTGGGGTCCCAAAATCCTGCTCTCGCTAAGTTCGGTCCAACAGACTGGCGATCGACACCTTCTACCATACAAAGCCTCAAAAAGTGCCATCTGAATCGTCTCCTGATAACTGTTATTGTAGGAGAACTCTATCAATGGCAAGTGACGATCCCAACTGCCACCAAAATCAAGCACGCACGCACGAAACATATCCTCCAAAGTCTGTATAGTCCGCTCTGACTGACTATCGGTCTGCGGATAGAAAGTGGTGCTAAAGCTCAAACGGGTACCTAAGGCTTCCTGAAGCTTCTGCCAAAGACGGCTAGTGAACTGGGTGCCCCTGTCGGATACGATGCATGTGGGAATGCCGTGCAAACGCACAATCTCATCAATGTACAACTGAGCATACTGAGCATAACCGAAAGTGGTCTTCACTGGAAGGAAGTGAGCCGCTTTCATCAACCGGTCAACAATCACCCAAATGGAGTCATACCCTCTACTGGACCTGGGTAGACCCACAACGAAATCCATGGAGATCTGTTCTCTTTTCCATTCCAGAACGGGCAACTCTCCTGCCGGTCTCTGATGCTCAGCCTTGACTTGCTGACAAGTCAGGCACCTCGAAACAAAATCCGAAACATCACTCTTCATCCCTGCCCACCAGTAGATATCTCTTAAGTCACGGTACATCTTGGTGGAACCTGGGTGAACACTAAAGGCTGACTGATGTGCCTGCTCTAGGATCTCACGACTCAACCCATCGGTATCAGGTACACACAACCGAGTCCCAAAATGTAGCACACCCTGGTCATCAACCTCAAACTCCGAATCTCGACCATGCCGAACATGCTCCAGAATCTCAGACAAACGGGTATCGGCGGACTGTGCCTCACAAATACGATCAAGTAGAAGTGGACGGGCACGGACATGAGCAAGTTATCCCGCGGTGGAAGTGAACTCAAACTGTATTCTCCTATCACACAAGATCTGCCAATCTGCAGAAGACTGTCTTTGAACTGCGTTCAACTGGGACAAGCTACCCCCGGGCCTACGACTCAAAGCATCGGCTACCACATTCGCCTTGCCCGGGTGATAAAGGATCTCACAATCATAATCCTTCACAAGCTCCATCCAACGGCGCTGTCTCAAATTCAGATCCCGCAGCTGGAAGATGTACTTTAAGCTCTGATGGTCTATGAAAATCTGACACGACTCCCCGTACAAGTAGTGTCTCCAAATCTTAAGCGCAAAGACCACCGTGGCCATCACAAGATCATGAGTGGGATAATTCTGCTCGTGTTTCTTCAACTGCCGGGAAGCATAAGCGATAACTCTATCATTCTGCATCAATACACAACCGATCCCCACTCGAGAAGCATCAAAGTAAACGGCATTGCCGCCCGATCCAGAAGGCAAAGATAAAACCGGTGAAGTCGTCAACCGAGTCTTCAACTACTGAAAACTTAGCCGGCATACCTCGGTCCAAAGAAAAGGAACTCCCTTCCTGGTCAGTCCGGTCAGCGGTGCAGCGATACTCGAGAAGTCCTACACGGAACGATGGTAATAATCGGCTAAGCCCAAAAAGTTGCGGACCTCTGTCACTGATACAGGTCTGGGCCAAAGTTATACGGCCTCGATCTTCCTCGGGTCCACACGAATACCGTCTCCCGTAACCACATGACCAAGGAAGTCAACACTATCAAGACATAAGGCACACTTCGAGAATTTAGAAAACAGCCGGTGCTCTCTCAATGTCTGAAAAGCAATCCTCAAGTGCTGCTCATGCTCCTCTCGACTCTTGGAATAAACCAGAATGTCATCAATAAACACAATAATAAACTGGTCGAGGAACGGCCTGAAAATCTGGTTCATCAAATCCATGAACACTGCTGGGGCATTGGTGAGTCCGAACGATATCACCAAAAACTCATAATGCCCGTAGCGCATACGAAAAGCAGTCTTCGGAACGTCATCATTCCGAACCCGCAACTGATGATAACCCGATCTCAAATCAATCTTAGAAAAATGTCCCGCACCCTGGAGCTGATCAAATAAATCGTCAATGCGAGATAAAGGGTACCTATTCCACACCGTAACTCGGTTCAATTGAAGATAATCAATGCACAATCTCAAACTGCCGTCCTTCTTCTTGACGAACAGAACAGGAGCTCCCCAAGGCGAAACGCTCGGACGTACAAGCCCCCTATCAAGCAACTCTTACAACTGATCCTTAAGCTCTCTAAGCTCCGCCGGGGCCATCCGGTAAGGCGGTATAGAAATGTAACATTTTAGAAAAAATATAAAATATTATTTTTGGAATTTAATATATTTCGCGAAACTACCGATTTGCGAATTTGGGGGTTGTCGTAAAGTGGTATAAATATATACCAATATTTGTGAAATAATTTGGAGATTTGAAATGATTTATTCATTTAATGTTTAATTATTAGTTAAAATTTGTGTATCATTTTTTGGCCAAATTTCCTTCATCATTTGCTTTGGCCGAAATTATCATTTGGATTTTTTTTTTATGAGTCATTTGGATGAGTCATTGTTTTGATTCTAGAATGGTGAGGTGTTGTTTGTGACTCATTTATGCTTTAAAGTCATTTGTCCAAGCTTAAGATATTATGTTGGATATGTGTGTAGAGATATTTTGCTTTTGGTCACCATTCTTCATTCTTGTGCTCACCTCCCCCACTATTTGGCCGAGAGCATTTTCAGCCCCCCATTTTTAGTGGCCGGCCCCAATTTGCAACATGCACAATTTTTCCTTTGCAAATAACATAGCTCATTTCATCACAACTCCAAAAGGCAACTTCATTTACTTTCACCCAATTCATTGGGTGCCTTGAGACAAAGTATTCTACACTCTCTCTACTTCAATCTTGGACATGTCGGCTAGCAAACTTCATGTCCGGGTTGCTTCAGTTCGAAGCGGGAGCTCATATTGAGATTTCTCAACGTGTGTCCTCTTTGACGAGCGTGACCGGAGAGCGAAGTTCGTCGAGGCAGCTGCAACATGCTAAGGACTGAGATTGAAGACCGAAGGACACGGATCGATCGATATAATTTCTTAAACCACTTTACAGTTTACTAGTATAGGGTTATTGGTACGATTGGGGTTTTAGGCCTGGTGGTTTTCATGTATAGCGACCCTAGTTAGGGTTTTGGCAATGTTTTCCGGTATTTGGATTTCTTGGTTTTGCGACTGGATATTGTATTTGGTCGTTGGACATTTGTATGTCAACGACAAGGGTGGTTTGGTTGTTTTGCATGCGTAGGCTATAGGTTCTAACCTATGAGTGCCCCGCGTACCGCATTTGGATTTCGAGATTTGATGTTAATAGCTTTGCGATTTCATATTAATTGTAGGTACCTTTGCGTGGATTCCAAGACGACGAATGTGCATCGACTACGTCTAAGCGAGGAGTTTAGCAGGTGAGTAGATTTATATCTACAGGGGAAGTTGGGTGGATGGCGTATAGCACCCCCCGCAAATTTATGATTGGAGACCGATATATATATACAAAGAATACTGTAAGAGAATCCTACACTAGAAAACTATAGATGTGGTTAAAAGATAGTTAGAGGTGATGTTAATGATTGAATATATATCGAGATAGGAGATGAAGTCTCTAGGGACATAATATGATAAGGAATGATGTCTCAAATTGATAAAAGGATATGGAAAGTGAATGTGAATCACAATATATATACAGATATGTAGTTGAACGAGTTTAAGTTTGAGTTTTAGAGCAGCGTGACATGAGATTCAATTGATGTAATGCATATGTAAAATGACTTGATGTGAGAGATTGATGGAATGAAAAGAGTATACAATGAGATATGATGACTTGGTTGATATGTCGTTATATGGATACGAGTCGATATGAGATTGTTGATACCTTCGTCAGTCCCCTGATACGAGATTGACACGAATGGAACCTGAGAGATAGGTATTTATATATGGATATATGTTGTGCATAATGAGTGATATACCGTACGAGACTTAGATCTGTACCCCGATATTGTATAGGTTGATAGAATCCCTATTTGTTTAATGCTGACGTACGATAGATTTCCGTACACGATGAGTTTTACCTGTTGATTTATCCATACCCTTCTTTAGAGGATGTCGTACGATGGATTGTACCATACGTGATGTTGTGAGGCTGGATACCGATTGCTAGATTCACCGACTCGGATACATATTGTAGACACGTATACCTTATAGCATTTAGTTAACGATGTACTTTATACTACGTTCATGTTATTCTCATTTCATTACATATACCCGTGCTAGTATACCTACACCATTATCGATGATGGGTATGTTGCATATACACAGATTGCCGGCTCACACACTTCATCATCGATAATTGCTATGCCACTACAAAGTAGAATTGCTACATCATGCTATGATATATTTGCTATGCTCATATCACTGTTCCACGTTGCATGAGATATACGGACATGCTTACATCCTGTTATATGTTGCATACCTTGCTACAGCTACATGCACATCATGCATACATACTGACATGTACACCTATATATCTTGCTATAGCTGCATATACCCCTAAGTGGTATTGTGTTGACATGTGATATTGAGACGTTGCTTATTGTGCTATTGTGCTTATGAGATGCATCATACATACCTGCTTACATGTAGATACACTTATCTTGCTATAGTTACATGTACACCTCATATGATGCTGCACTTGATTTCGGAGGATTTGGGAACCGCATGATATATTTTAAAACTGGATTCATTTAAAAGAGTGGTTTTCCCTTAATATGCTCATATTGCTGTTTTGTATTGCATATATCAATTTTCATGGATTTTCGCATTGAGATATGGATTTAATATGATTTATGGATTTGAGAACCGTGGGGGTGTTTTCAAGAAATTTATGTATTGTTTGAAAACCCGGTTTTTCTTGATATGATATTTCAGTGTGTCCACCATGTGATTTCTTGGTTCTGAGATTGGTATGTGACACCCGATTCGAGGAGGAGGAGGAGGAACCGTCTGTGGGTACATGGTGGACCCGGTATGGTACCCCGGGGCGAGAGATGATTTCGTGGTGTAGACAATGAGCCTGGCAGAGGGACCACTACCTACCGGTGACAGTATTTGGACTCGGCGGATATCTGGGGGATACCGTCCGGAGTCATGTTCAGACATGCTATATGGATTGCGGGTGTCGATGTGGACACTCAGGTTCTATGAGATGTACTGACATCAGGTCCGGTCATGGTGATGGCGCCTGACAGATAAGGATTTACATGTCGATGCTAGACACGGGTTTCATGATGTTTCGAGTGTCGATGTTATACACTCAGGTTTCCATGATTTTGTTGTGTCGCGAGGGACACACGTTGATATATATCCTCATATTTACCTGCATATGCTTTTATGATATTTACATGCGAGGGTTGTTGTGTCAGTGGTTGACACGTGGACGATATCCACTGCATACATGCATTGATTATATTGGTGGACGAGATCCAATGCATACATGCATTGATTATATTGGTGGAAGAGATCCACTGCATACATGCATTGATTATATTGTTGGATGAGATCCACTTGCTGATAGGCATTTATTATGTGTTGGCACATATGCAGATACGGTCACCCTAGATATCATAGTATTAGCTTTATGATATAGTTGACCTAAGAATCGTTGTTTATTTCGATTTCTACCTGATGATATTTTTCTACTCACGAGTTAGCAACTCACCCCCGTTGTGCCACAGTTCTTGCAGGTTGTCCGCATGAATCAGTAGTAGCATCGCTGGCATACAGCTTGCTTTCGGGTGTTTTGCTTTGGTAGGTGGTACATGTTGGATCGTACCCCTCTCGTATTTGTTATTCATATTGTATCTAGTCAACTCCATCAAATCAGAAACTAGAAATTTGTATATATTGAAGACTTAGAAGACTTGTAGTGGCGAGACTTGAGCGATGGGTTTTATGTTCGCTTTTGGGGTTAATGTCTTGCTTTACTTTTTTCCTTGTGTGGATCTTCGCCGTTGGGCGTCGTATACTTGTCATTTATACTTGTGGTGGTTGTTTCCGCCGTTGGGCGTGTTTTGCTCCCGTTTGGGGATGCTTTCTTTTTATTTCTTTGTTATACCCGTTTCGGAGCTAGTTTTTACAAAGGAGGTGCTGCCGAAATTTTTATGAAAGAAAATTTAAGTTTAAAGACTTTTACTTGAGATTTCCAAATATTGTATCAATGTTTTCATTACTTACTTCTGTTGGAAGGTTTAGATTTCTGGGTTTCGGCTTACTTAGGTTACGTTACGCCTGTAGACGTTGCGTGATTTAAGTACCGGTCATGAGCTAATATTTCGGGTCGTGACAAAATTGGTATCAGAGCACTAGGTTTAACCTTGGTTAGAGTTTAGGTTTGACTATGTGGAGTCTGGGGCATAATATATTTTGGAACCTAGGCTTGACCTTACGGAAATTAGACTTGAACAGGGGATGTTAGAGCCGAACTTTCGTTTCATAGGCTGACCCTGATTGATGGAGTAGGTAGCTTGAGTAGAGTGACGTACCGTACGTATGTTACGCGGTATATTTACGATACGATACTCCACTTAAGTAACCTTATGATGTACATATCTTGAGACTTGTGATTCTCTTCGTTTCCTTGATTATACATCCATTTGAAATCCTTGATTCTATTCGATTTCATGATCATACTTTCACTGATTCCGTTCCTCCTTATGATCATATATTCATTCTGGATCTGTTGTTTTATTTCATCACTTTGATCTTTTTCGTCGATACATGATTGAGGTTCCTATCACCATGGTTTGAGCGCGGTTTGAGCTGCTGCTAGTGACGCGGTCAGGGCGAGCTCGTCGTGGACGAGGACTGACCATCGTGTTTTCTGGTGACATGGGAACATATCGATGTAGTGTGGTATTGAGATCTCTCGTTTGAGACGAGTGTACGGTTTTGTACCGGATGATCAGGCTTTTGTTAGAGGCTTCCTGATGTAAGAGGCTGTTGATGTACAGCATACCTCAGAGATTGTGATGTTATCGACCGTGCAGACAGATGACCCAGCTGTTTCTGAGATTGATGTGATGTCGCTTCCAGAGCTTACGAGCTGATATTGCTGGAGCTTCCAGGCAGAGATGCGACAGTGATAGCTAGTCTATCTTGAGTTGAGAGATGAAAGTGATTCGTCAGATTTGATGCACCGACGCAGGCCCTTTTGAGTTAAAGATTTCCAGTAGGAGAGTCTTACTCAGATCTAGAGTAGATCGATCCAGAGATGATGTTTTTCACGACCCGAAATATTAGCTCGTGACCAGCACTTGAATCACGCAACGATTAAAGGTGTAACGGAATTCAAGTAAGCTGAAACCCAAAAATCAAAACCTCTTTAAGAAAATAAAGGAGGTGGAGTTTTGAAATAAAGGTATAATGAAATAAAGTTTTCTTAATGCATAGAAAAGGAACATGAATGATGCAAGTGAAATTTACTAGTTTGAAAACATGTTTCGTCTTTTTAAAAAAATTGGACAGCACCTCCTTTGTATATTTTGATCCAAAACCATAAATACATAATAGAAATAATAGCATCCCCAAGCGGGAGCTAGCTCTTCGCCAACCGGCGGATCACAACCACGCAAGACAGTATATGTAAGTATACGACGCCCAACGGCGAAGTTCACCACAAAAGATAAAGAAATAAGCAAGACATCAAAACCACAAGTAGCGAAAAACCCCTCGCTCTAAGTCTCGCAACCACAATCTCACTAAGTCTCATTACTTATACAATTTACTAATTTTGATTGATGGAGTTGACTAGATACAATATGTGTAAGTCCAAGTCATGAACCCCACGAACTTGCGGGGAGGCGGAATATATGAAAAACGATTATCAAAGCTTCGTAATACGGACTTGAGCGCATGAATCGTATCTAAACCGTTACTAACTATCTACTAGAGGTTTAACTACTCGGATTCGAAGTTATACCTCACGTTACATGTCCTTCGGGTCTTCATCGCTGTCCTCCACTCCTCGTAAGCTCCTTGGAACATCGGCACCTCAACGGCCTCCTCGAGTCAAAGACGATCCACCCGAAAGCTCCTACGCCAAGCTTAATGTCAAACTTGAGATAACTAGGTTGCTTAAAGTGCTAATGTAAGCTATCTAGGGGATATAGAGTGAGGTTATGGATGTATTAGTCTAGCTAACCCTTGATCTCAACTCATAAGAGGTTAGGGTTAGGGTTTGAAGAATGAGAGAGCTTGAGGAGAGAGAAGGTGAAGATGAGAATGAAATGAGATAATGATCTATCATAATATTTATGAAGCGTTCTTATTTATCCAAAAATGAAATAATAGAATTAACAACCATGCTTCATAAATATCTATGAGTGATTCATCTCCATAAGTCATTAAGCATTTATGATGCATTAATGACATGGATGAATCACACAAATGAGTCACTAATCTCATTTAATGCAATGCCACCTTACCCCCCAAGTCACCACTCTTCTAGAAGCTTCCCGACAAATTACAAGAACGCCCCTCCAATCCATGAAAACACGGAAAAACTTTAGACTGTATAAATCCAATAACCCGATACTAGAATCTGGCTTAAACCAAAGCCGGCTAGTAAAAACTGTCTGAAAAGTCGTACGTGCGTAAACACACGTACGCGTCCGAACCCTTGTCGTAAAACCATACGACCTCTATATCGTTTTGCCTGGAGCAGGGAAACTCTCTATGTGGGACTCTAAAGACTCGACACTACGCTGGCAGTGGGTTTAACCACAGACCGCAAGCGGCACTAGCTGTACGTAACGGTCCCCAGGTAGATGTCGATAAGAAGGCCGATGAGTAAACTCATCCGAACTCCCACTGAGCCTGATGTGGCAATCTCCGTACAGTCCGGTCTGTTCGTCTAAGACTATCGCATATCAAGCCTAAGAGGCGGCAAGCGTCAGTCCCCTAATAGCTGTATAAGTCGCGTAGGAGCGAAGCCCATTACACCCTGAGAAGCTACTGGAACCTACCAGTATATCTCGCTTGCCCTGGTCAGGGACTTTGCGTAATGGCTCTCTGACACAGCGCGATATCAACTCCCAATACCGGGAGAGACGAATCCTGTCTAACCGCCACTGCTTCCAAGTGCTCGGGACTTCACCAAACTGCTACCTGTTTGCACGACTCCTTTGAGCCGTGGTAGGGTAGCAATCTAAGAACAGTGGGACACACTCGAAACGAAGTAGCAGTGTCAAGTCTGCGGACTATGCTGTACTCATGTCACCTGGGAACTGTTAACTGACGATGGGTATAATACCAACCAATCAGTTCCCCTGCGAGTCCTGTCTGGTGTACCCGTAACCTAACGAGCACCTGTATACTATCTCCAGTACGACGTACTGATGGCTGTGGGATAGACCATCTCCCCAACTGGGATGAGAAGCGTACACACTTAGTCTACTCCAGAATATCGATGCCCTGTCTCGATAATCCTACGACTAGGGACAAGTATAGGATGTTGCTTATAGACTATCCAGCCCCCACTAGTGTGACTGCCATCACAACGCTGGTAATCAAGCAAAGATCCTATGGGCTCTACTAATATGTATAAGTGATACGTTACAAGAAACATATGCACATATTAAAGTAGACACAAACCAAGTAGCATACTACCATTTTTAGCAAGACTGTTATATACAACTGTGAATATCCCAAGCTTCCATTAAGTAATATATAACCTAGTATGATACAATAATGGCCCCTAGGGCATATACACTAACAATCTCCCAATTTCACTAGGGCCATGAGCTGGCATATCGTAAACCTATCATCTCGAATAGCCTCCCAAACTGCGTCTGAGGAAGGGCCTTTGTGAATGGATTAGCAATGTTATTCTCCGTCTCTACTCTCTTCACCTCGATCTCCCGGCGATCTACGATCTCCCTGATCAGGTGATACCGCCTTAAGATGTGTCTAGACTTCTGATGGGACCTGGATTCCTTCGCTAAAGCTATAGCGCCATTGTTGTCACAATACAGAGGTATTGGATCAACACTGGTAAGAACCACCTGAAGTTCTGTGAGGAACTTCTTCATCCAGACAGCTTGTTTTGCGGCATCGCAAGCAGCTATGTACTCTGCTTCCATCGTTGAGTCAGCAACAGTCTCCTGTTTGGAACTCTTCCAACAGACCGCCCCTCCATTGAGGGTAAAGGCATAACCCGACATGGACTTGGAGTCATCTTTGTCACTCTGGAAGCCGGAGTCGGCAAAGGCCTCAATCTGGAGGTCTTTTCCGCCATACACTAAGAACATATCTTTAGTCCTCCTCAGGTACTTGAGGATGTTCTTTACTGCTATCCAGTGCTTCTCCCCTGGGTTTGCCTGATACCGGCTTACAACGCTCAATGCGTATGCTACATCTGGTCTGGTACATAACATCGCATACATTATAGAGCCTACCGCAGAAGCGTAGGGTATAATCGACATGCGATCCCTTTCCAAATCAGTCTTGGGAGACATCTCTTTGGAGAGGGTGATTTCGTGACAAGCCGGTAGATTACCGCGCTTAGAATCATCCATACTGAATCTCTTCACTATGGTGTCTATGTACCTGGACTGCGAAAGTCCCAACATCCTATTTGATCTATCACGGTAGATCCGGATCCCTTGAATGTAGGTGGCATCACCCAGGTCTTTCATAGAGAATTTATGTGACAAGAATCTTTTGACTGACTGTAACATAGGAATATCATTTCCTATTAGGAGAATGTCATCCACGTACAAGATGAGGAATACTACAGCTCTCCCTACAATCTTACTGTATATGCAAGGTTCATCTGGATTTTTGATAAAGTCAAATTCTTTGACAGCATCATCAAAACAGATGTTCCAACTCCGCGATACCTGCTTTAGTCCATAAATGGACTTAAGCAGCTTGCATACTTTACCGCTGCTCCCACTCTGTATGAATCCCTCTGGCTGATCCATATAGACGCTTTCTTCCAAATTACCATTTAGAAAAGCCGTCTATACGTCCATCTGCTAGATTTCATAATCGTGGAAGGCGGCAATAGCAAGAAGGACCCGAATAGATTTAAGCATAGCCACTGGAGAAAAGGTTTCGTCATAGTCCAAACCAGGTCTTTGACGGAAACCCTTTGCAACAAGTCTAGCCTTATAGGTTTCAACCTGTCTATCTACACCAATCTTCTTTTTGAAGATCCATTTGCATCCTACGAGTTTTACCCCATCTGGAGCAATGTCCAAAGTCCATACTTTGTTAGTGTACATGGACTCCATTTCGGTCCGCATTGCATCCAGCCATTTTACTGAGTCACCGCTCTGAATGGCTTGCTGGAAGCTAGTAGGCTCATCATAGTCAATAGTGCAATCCTCTCTATCCCCGTCTATGAGAAAACCGTAGTATCTCTCGGGCGGATGAGATTGCCTACTGCTCCAGCGGAGTGGCGTCGGGATGTCCGGTTCTTCTGAAACCTCTGGTTCTACCAAGCTTTCAGTAATAGCTTGTGGTTCTGGAATTTCTTACAGTTCTATTGCGCTCCCACTTATCTGATTTTCTAAAAACTCAGTTTCCAAGAAGCGAGCATTATGAGAAACAAAAATCTTTTGTTCCTCTGCGTAATAGAAATAATATCCTTTGGAGTTCTTTGGATATCCCACAAACTTACACTGTACTGATCGTGCCTCTAGCTTGTCCGCATGCTGCTTCTTTACAAAAGCTGGACATCCCCATATCTTAATATGTTTAAGATAGGGTTTCTTTCCACACCACATCTGATATGGTGAAGTAGGCACAGTCTTAGTTGGAACTCGGTTTAAAAGGTATGCAGCTGATTCTAGTGCATATCCCCAGAATGATCGTGGTAACTCAGCTTTACTTATCATGGAACGAACCATATCCAATAGGGTTCGATTCCTTCTTTCCGATACACCGTTGTGTTGTGGTGTGTATGGAGGAGTAAGCTGAGAGAGAATTCCATTCTCTTTTAAGTAAGCTAGGAACTCGGCACTTAAGTATTCACCAGCTCGATCAGATCTCAGTGTCTTGATACTTTTGCCTGTTTGTTTTTCCACTTCATTCTTGTATTCTTGGAATTTCTCAAAGGCCTCGGATTTAAGTTTCATTAAGAATACATATCCATACCTAGAGAAATCATCCGTAAAAGTAATGAAGTAGGAATAACCACCTCGCGCATGTGTAGACATTGGACCGCACACGTCACTGTGTACGAGTCGTAAGAGCTCGCTTGCTCTTACTCCGTGTCCAGTAAACGGAGTCTTTGTTATCTTTCCCATGAGACAAGATTCACAAGTGGCATAAGATTGATATTCAAACGGATTCAAATATCCTTATCTATGTAACTTAGTTAATCGTGTTTCATTGATGTGACCTAGTGTACAATGCCATAAGAAAGCCTGATTTATATCTAGAGAGTTTCTTTTAAGTGTGTTCTGGACATTGAAAACCTGAGCTTGATTCAATACGTATATACCGTCATCTAATGTACCAAACCCAATCAGAACTTGATTTAGGTGGATGTGAACTACATCGCTTACGAATGTAAAGTCATATCCCTCTCTTGAAAGTAAGGACACTGATATGATATTACAAGTCAAACTAGGTACATACAGACAGTTACGTAGAATCAATATCTGCCCACTTGTCAAACCTAGACGATATTCTCCCACGGATTCAGCGTCCATGCTCATTCCGTTTGCAACTCTGAGAGACAAATCACCTACCCTTATAACTTTACGGTTTCTCAAAGCATGTAATAAATTACAGATATGAGATCCTGCTCCAGTATCTAGTACCCAGGAAGTAGAGTTAATTGACAAACAGTTCTTAATTACAAACACACTTGAGGCTGAAGCCACAATATGCTTCAAATCCTGGCTACTGGCTTTGCTAGCCCTGCAATCATTCTGCCAATGTTCATTCCTGTAACAATAGAAACGTCCCTCTTTTACTATATCCAGTCCCGAAACTTTTGCCCTTCTCTTTCCTTCTACTTCCCTGGTTTCCTTCAGGGTAGGAGGCAGAGACTGTAGAATCAAGTCAGTATCTGACTCGTTTCCCAACGCGGTCTCCAGGTCCTGGAGCTCATTAATACAGCTAGTCATTGTAAGGACGTTGTCCCCTACAGATGACCCGTCAGCCAACCTCGCTTGAATTAATTCGTTCGAGGTCTCATATCTCGCGATATGAGATTGCTCTCCATATAAATCTTTGTTATGGAGAAAGATGGAAACTAAGTCCATCTTCTCGTGCTGCTTCTGGTATACACCATCAACTGAAGCTAACACGAGGCACTTAGCTTTCGCTTTATCTTTTTCCCTTGTCTGACGGATATCCATATCCGTGACAATGGAAACTGGACCTGGGACAGCGGGATCTTGAGTAGTAATAGGGTGGTCCATCTTGTCATAGGCAATGGACATCTGGACAGACCTTTGCCATTCATACAAGTAATCAGTCAATTTATTATCTAGATATAACCTAGTCGTGGTCACAAGGTCGCTGCAATTTAAGAGAGAGAAGAAAATACTATTAGCATGATGCTCTTGCAAGTTTAGATTGGTTTTTAATTTATCTAAACAGGATGGCTCCCACTGTTTCTCGAATCCCTCCTCAAACCATAAAAGAAGAATTAGCCAGGACTATTCTCACCGTACGATTCTTTCTTAACCGTTCAGCCAGGTCAGTGTCGATACTTCGAGGGAGGTTTTCCAACGCTTTCGCGAAGTTCCTTAATTAAATAACCTCTTTTCTCTGGGGGCGTAGCCTCTCTGACACCTTTCTAGGCACCTACTTGGTTTATAGTATTGATCGTTAAGTGACGAATCTCCTGATAAGTATATACTCACAGTAGGATCGGGATCCAAAATATCATCGTATGATAATGTTGAAGGAATCCTACCAACATTCATCAAACTCCAAAATGGTATGCTCTTTTTGCAAATTTCAGTTTCTTTAGAAATTCCCGATGTGGATTTTTGCCCCATGCTCTTATGACCTTGACTTTGGCCAAACAAATCATAAGTCACATGTCAAGTTCTACCCGTCATTGTCCAGGTTAATTTGAACCCATCCGTACATACCCTTGACTTTGGCCAAACAAGGCAGTACGACTGTCCCAAACCAACGCATCTATCTATTGTAAGTGCACGGCGGCGCCCCGGCCTCCATCCCGAGGCCAAATACGGAAGCGATGCTAAACTTTAAATTTTGCAAACTAGCAAACCGGCACCACCGCGCACTAAACACCCGGATCGAACCATTAACTAGTCCTAGCTAACTACAAGATGGGTTGGAGATATACTGACTGATCCGAGTCCTCCGGTCTTCTCGTCGTCGTCCCGATCTCCTGCGGAAACTCCGGTCGTCGCCTCCTTGCCGGAAGGGCACCACATCGTCTGCATCTTTTACGGGCTCCCACCTCATTACCGAGGCAACTCGGGCACGAAGCTGGCTAGTCGACGTGCCCAAGATTTGCTGTAGAATGTGTAGTGCTCAAGTCTCATTTTGGGGTTTTTGGAATTGCCTTATTGGTGGAGGAAATGATATCAGCTTGTGGAGATGGAACATGTGGGATTTTACAAAGCTCGAAGAACAAAAATCCCACCCCAACAAATTGGGACAGCCCCCCTCCCTCTATGTGGCCGGCCATGACCATGGAATGGAGAGAATGAGAGTGAGAGCAATGAGGGAGTGAGTGGCTTGATCAATAATGCAAGAGGGAATCAAAATGAAATCATGAAGGAACATGATCACAAAAACATCCACACTCAACCACAACCATCAACAACAATCATGTCCACAAAAGTCATGCCATCATGACACTACAAGACTAGCCATGATGAGAAGGAGAAGTCAAAGGATGGAGGAATTATCATGATGCAAGAATATGCAAAGACCCCCTCCACAAAAGCTTATTTGCACAAATGCAAATAAGCCCTCCTCCACCAATCTTCGGCCAATGAACGATACAAAAGAAATTGGCCAAAACGGAAAGCAAACTGGCAACTCCAGAAAACTGGTCCCGTAATAAATCACAGGAAAACCCCGATACTGTGTATATACACCCGCATTTGTATTCCGACCGAAATACTAACGCAATGAGACAAAATCTACACTGTACTATACTAGGATCCGGCTTAAACCAAAGCCGGCTAGTAATATCCGTTCGATCCTGATCCGTGCAATACCGCACGTATCTGATCGAACCTTGCCATATCTCCATACGGCCTCTAGTACAAACTGTCCAATCCTGATCCGTGCAATACCGCACGTATCTGATCAGACCTTGCCATATCTCCATACGGCCTCTAGTACAAACTGTCCGATCCTGATCCGTGTAATACCGCACGTATCTGATCGGACCTTGCCATATCTCCATACAGCCTCTACAGCTTTTCGCCCGAAAGCTGAGTAACTGAATGTGGGGGACTCTAAAGACTCGTCAATACCTTGGTTGTGGATTTAACCACTAGAACGTCAGAGGTATAAGCCAATACGTAACGGGCTACCAGGAATTGACCAAAAGGGACGTCGATGAGCGAACTCATCCTGACACCCTACTGAGCCTGTCAGTGACAATATCCGTACAGTCCGGTCCGTTCGTCTATGAGCATCGCATGGCGGGCCTAGGGGGTTGGTAAAATTCAGACCCCCAAAAGCGGTACAAGTCGTGTCGGAGTGTAGCCCAGAACACCCTGAGATACTACTGGAATACCTACCAGTAAATCTCCTGCCTCGGCCGAGGGCTATGTGTAATGGCTCTCCTAGACACAGCACGACCTCACCCCCAATACCGGGAGAGACGAACCCCTGAAGATACGCTCACTGCCTCCATGTGGCTCGGGACTGTACCCAACTAAAACCTGTTTGCACGTCTCCTTTGAGCGTGGTAGGGTAGTAATCAAAGTACAGTGGGAACTCATACGAGACAAATGACGATCCCCAGGTCGATGAACTAACCTGTACACATGTCACCAGGGAACTGCTATCTGACGTCAGGTATAAGACCAACTAGCATGTTCCCGGCGAGTCCTGTCCGGTGTACTCATAACCCAATGAGCACCTGTATACATCTTAGGTGATCCAACTGACACCAGTGGCTTGTGAGACCGGCCACCGCCCCTCGTCGGGGTCTCGACTGTATACACTAGTCTACTCTGGAGTATCGATGCCCTGTCTCGAAACTCCCACGACTAGGGACCTTTTAAGGATGTGCTTATAGACCCCAGCTCCCACTTATATGATCGCCCTCATACTGCTGGTGGTCAAGCAAGAATCCTATGGGCTCTATCAACGTGTAATAGCGACATGTCAGGTCACCTAAAGCAGTACACGATGATAAAGATAAACCAGATAGCATACTATCATCTCGAGTAAGACTGTCCTACTGGGACAGGTCCTCCCTCAATCATTGCAATCACGTGCCTGTGATCCAATAATTGACTCTGAAGGCACTATCTCCAACAATCTCCCACTTGCACTCAAGGCTAATTATTGCGATGTCGCATACTCACAGCCCGTGTGATACCGAACACCCAACTCCTCTACTAGTCAGTCTCATAAAGCCCGTTTGCGAAACTATTGCGTTCGAGGAATAGCCTCAGTGAGTGGATCCGCTTTGATGTTTCTTTCTATGTCTCTCTATATCTCAAGTGCGCGGAGAAAACCATCTCCCGAAAACAGCAATACCTGTCTTAGAATGTGTCTGGATGTCTGATGGGACCTAGCTCATAAATGAACTCCAAATCCAAACTTCTTAGACTGTATCGACAACTGAACTTAATCAGTATCCTACGCCATGCCTCCCTTAGTATTGCCTTGGACCACCTGTCCAAAATACTGCCCCTCGACAGAAGGAAAACTATAACTCCGACGACCACCCTGTCGTCCAGGTCACCTTGGAAGCCTGGAATGATAACTGTCTCCCGAATGAGGCTGTCGTTATCATATCCCTAGAACATCCACTTATGTTCTATAACTGCTTCCGACTGTTTCTCCAGGATTGGATTAATGTCAACTTATTGCATCTAGTGCAAGAACAACATCTGGTGTGGTACTTGACATCTCATGATTGACTCAATTGCCTGAGCAAGTGATTTGCCAATCATGCACATCCCTCTCCCCTTTAGTCTGTAAAACACCTTTAGAGAGGGTGACTCCATCACCTGCAGGTACACTACCGTGCCAGGAGTCGTCCATTCTAAATACTCTTAGAACGCTGTCTAAGTACCCTGATTGGGAAACCACCCAAATCTAGATCTAAAACCATAGATCTAGTAACCAGTATGTCTGATATAATGTCCAAGTCCTGTGTGGAGAAACCACTGTGTAACGACCAAAGTATAACCGATCGTAGTATAGGAATATCACTTCCTACTCTGTGTATGTCATCCAAATACCATGACATCACACCCTACTACCTTCTTAACAGATCCATCCCCTATCCTGATGAAGTCAAACCTATGACTGTCACATCAGAAATTGATGATCTATCTCCGCTATATCTGCTTTAGTCTATAAATAGACATAAGCCACCTGTCCACCAATGCTTCCGCTGCTCCCACTGACTACGACAACCCTCTGGCAGAGTCATATGCACGTACACTTCTAAAGCTAGTTTAGAACGACGCTATACTCATCCTCCCGCCGGGTCTCACAGTCTGGAACAACAGCAATGGAAAGTCTGGGTAAACAAGAACCTCCCTGCCACCGTCCTTGAGCATACCGAAGTACCTCTCGGGTGCCTGAGGTTACCCACTTTATCTGCGGAGTGGCCAATGGAATGTCAAACCAGATTGAATCTTTAGGTTCCTATCAAATCTTCAGTAATCGTTTGTGGTTCTGGAATCACTTCCAGTTCTACCATACTCCCACTGCTGTTTTCTGAAAAATCCATTTTATTTAAAACTGTGGCGAGTCTAGAACAATATCGCTATTGTTCTTCCAGATGGTAGAAAGTCAACCCTCGTCATAGCCTGGGTCAACCCACAAACAGCCATTACAGAAACGTGCCTTGAGTTATCCAGAGTCTGGTTTTAAGCATAACCCGGACAACTCCCCGTACCTTAACATCGTTAAGATATGAACTGTTCTATATCCAATATAGAACTAGAGGTACTGATTTAATTGAACCAGATTCAAATCATGCAGCTGTCTCCAGTGCATGTCAACTAAATGGAAGGAGGCCTATCAGCGTCACTCAACTTAGGAATGCTTCCAATTATGAGTAACCTGAAAGTGAAGCAAGTTCTCTTAATCATTACTATCAACTGAATACCGTACACAAGTGTCTACATCTTCGATCACTTTGAAGAATCCCGATACTTGCTACACCTGGTTCTCTACTCTATTCAAATACCTATAACTTCTCAAAATTCGGACCCTGTGTTTCCACGAAACACCTGTCTAAAAACTAGAGAAGTCATAAGTAAACCGAATATAGTACGAGGACCAACCCCTCTGTCCTGATGGACCCTGGACAACATACAATACTCTGTATAAGTCCCTTGAGTCTGACAACTCATTCACTGTGTGTCGTAGGTTGAAAACTGTACTTATGATTAAGAAGAATTACACCGCTGTTTAATGCTCCTTACCCAACCATCCACTGATATAGGTAAATGTCATAGACATAATTTCAAAAAGGTATATCTCACTCTATGAAAATAGACGTATAGATGTATCGATTTGAAATTGGTGCATAACAGCGGATATTCAAAACCAAATATTTGCCGACCGGCAAACAGCCCAGGTGATTTCCTCAAATATCACCGATTACAGCAAATCCCGATATTATGAGGATGATCACCTAATTCCCACTAACCTACTCCCACTCATCATCTGTAAAACCATACTGATATGAGAATCATACCTGGTAAATACATACCCTGGAGTAAGTGTCTAATTGGGAAATCAGTTTTCCATTAACAGTACACAGTGAAACTGAAACATTGAAATGTTTCGATGGGGTATCCCGGTATTCCTAGTAATTCCTCTTCCAGATTCACGACTGTAACCGTATAATTCTTTGTCACCTCTCCAAATCCCTTTATATGTCTTTAGTCATTACCTTCTGCACACCCCTTAGGCCAAATGGTTTTCTTCCTTCCCTACCGTTTGGCACCAGCCTATGGTTTGGAAGAAGACTATCTATTAAGCATAATGGGTGTACTGTCCTAATCCTAGGAGCACTCGCAATGCGAGAGAAGGTGAAGATAAAAGACACCTGAATAAACCTTATTCCTATTTCTTCTGAACCAGAATCCATCCCCGAACTGGAACAAGTTCCTTTCGAGTTCGTATATAACCATACGATGGAGTATCCAATAAACTGTGGATCTTCGTAGTGATACGGAGTGTCCTGGAGAAATACAAAGGTGACTTTAGGATTGGCGAAGAAATACTTGGTTTGGTCATGAATATCAGTCGCAATTTACTTTGCCCTCTTACTAATCCCTTTATATGTCTTTACTTAATACCTTCTGTACACCATCGTTAGGCTAATTGGTTTTCTTCATTCCCTACCGGTCGGCACCAGCCTAAGGTTTGGAAGAAGACTATCCAATTTGCGTAATAGGTGTACTATCTCCTAAACCAAGGAGTACTCGCAACCTGAGAGAAGGTAAAAGGAAAAGACAACTGAATAGTCCTACTCGTTTTCTCCAGAACCTGAAACCATCCTCGAATAAATTCCTTCGAGTTCGTATATAACCATACGATGGTTTTGTCCAATAGAAGTGGACGTTCGTAGTAATACGGGGTGTCCTGGAGAAAAGGGTAAAAGTAGGAGTGGCAATGAGGTTTGCAACTCTGTCAATCCAAAAGCCAGTGTTTAAGAAGGTTCGGTTAATTTTGGTCTCTGAGTCATAGTCTTAGGGTCGGGTCAATGGTCACTGCCAAAGAGAGAGAGAAAAGAAACACTCAGCGTGCACTCTATCCTAGATCAGAATGGTTACCAATTTATCTAATCTGGAAACCTCCCACTGTAACGTTAAATTCTTCTCCAAACCTAAAAGAAGAATTAGTCGGGATCACCCGAGGAGTAAACTAACTTATCAGTGGGAATCGGGATCCAACTATCATCGCACGACAACGTGACGGAATCCGCTCACGGTATCACACTCCAGAAGGTATGCGCATATCTGGTAAGTTTCAGTTCTTTTGAAACTCCCGATGTGATTTTTACCCCATGCTCTTATGACCTTGACTTTGGCCAACATATCATAAGTCACATGTCAAGTTCTACCCGTCATTCTCCAGGTTAATTTGAATCCACCCGTACCTACCCTTGACTTTGGCCAAAATGGCAGTACGACTGTCCCAAACCAACGCATCTATCTATGCTGCATATGAATACCCCAATAGCTACCAATCACTGTGCCTTGACTTTGGCCAACATACACAACTTGAATACTATTGACTATCCATACGAAACGACGGAGGGCTACGAATGGTTTCTGGCGAAAACCTTTAACGTAATGAACTTGATATCGTTGAAGGAACAGATAGCTTTTAAAAATATAGTGACGAAAACCTTTGCTAAAGAGGTCACTCCCGGTGAAGGGATCTCGGCTCTTTCCCTGTAGAATGAGGTGCAGGATATTCCAACTGAATACCACGATGCAGAGCAAAAGTAATCGGCTATAGTGAAGTTAATGCCCTGACGCAAACTTCTGTCCAAGGGGTCACTCCCGGTGAAGGGATCTCGGCCCTTGCCTCGTCGACTGAGGAGCAGGATATTCCAACTGAATACCACGATGCAAAACAAAAGTGAACGTCCTTGCAATAACAGCTTTTGAAAAGTGTTCCAACAACATCAGATTAGGTTTGTTTTTAACTTGCATTGATCCGAATCAACACAGTCCCATCAATTGATCACACCACAAAGAACGAAAATATACTGATGTACGTATATGCCATCCGCATTCGCCACTGGGTCCCGTCATTACCCGTTAGGTTAGCTAACTAACGACAGAGCGGGGACTGGACTAGCGCGGATGCAAAACATATACAACATCTACTAATATATATACCAATATATAATATTTCGCTCAAGGCGTGATAAAATGCAACATCACAGAAATGTACAGCATCACAGAACAATACAGATATCTGGGATCCCCGGGTTTCACAGAGCCACTACTGAAACCCGACGTTCCCCTGGCCGTGTGGATAGCCTATGCAATGAAATCCTAGACCCCTACGGGCGCGGCAAGTCACCCGCCAAAACCTGAAGCGAGGCAGCCCCCTTCAGCTCCGTGAATGGACCACCCAGCACTTCACGGAATCCGGTAACTTGGGCACCCCTCCTGGGTCAACCTTTACCCCCTACGAGTGCAGCGAATAGCCCGCCAATCCTAGAGTGAAGCCCCCTCCGTCTCAATGCGATGAGATTCGGGCTTGTTGCCCTCTAGAACTCGGCTATCCGTGCACCCCTCCACGGGGTGATCCTAGTACAGAAAGTAAAATATACATACAACGGGTACATCGACCGTAACCTGGTCGTGCCCCAAAATAATAATACAAACAGGCAGTGACGGCAGTCCACATGTCGGACGCTCTCCCCGCAATATCAAATGTACATAATACAACAAAACTGTACTACCACTGCAACCAGGCTATCCCCCACGACCGATCCGCAATATCACAGCAAAATCACAGAACATCAACGTGAAAGTCACGTTCGCAAATCCGTCTAACCGGGCTATAGCAGTTAGACAGGATTTACCGATCAAGTGACATTCACGGTCGCAGATATAATGTAAATACTGTGAACTAATGTGTTTAAAATATCCGATCGATCAAATTTTACCAAGTGGGCCCCCAAGAAATACTGTAGCACTCACAGAAATTCTGGGCCCAAACAAAGTATACCAAAACCCCTATTTTCAGCCCACAAGCCCACTGCAAAAAATTGGTGACGTGAATCCAAATTCCAGCGGCGGAACCGCGGCCAAAAATGGGTTATGGCCGCGGTTCCGCGGTCGTACGGAAGGATCAGGTGACCAAAATTCTATAGTGTTCTTAGGATTCCCTGCACATCATTCTGCAACATACTGAAAAATTTTTGGAGCCAAAATAAATTCGACAGAAAACTGATGTGTATAAAAACGCGGTTTTGGAATTTTTGTTCGATCGGAAATGTAAAACACATTAGACAAAGCTAGACTATGTTAATGGCGAGGCTCTGATACCACTGTAAGTGCACGGCGGCGCCCCGGCCTCCATCCCGAGGCCAAATGCGGAAGCGATGCTAAACTTTAAATTTTGCAAACTAGCAAACCGGCACCACCGCGCACTAAACACCCGGATCGAACCATTAACTAGTCCTAGCTAACTACAAGATGGGTTGGAGATATACCGACTGATCCGAGTCCTCCGGTCTTCTCGTCGTCGTCCCGATCTCCTGCGGAAACTCCGGTCGTCGCCTCCTTGCCGGAAGGGCACCACATCGTCTGCATCTTTTACGGGCTCCCACCTCAATACCGAGGCAACTCGGGCACGAAGCTGGCTAGTCGACGTGCCCAAGATTTGCTGTAGAATGTGTAGTGCTCAAGTCTCATTTTGGGGTTTTTGGAATTGCCTTATTGGTGGAGGAAATGATATCAGCTTGTGGAGATGGAACATGTGGGATTTTACAAAGCTCGAAGAACAAAAATCCCACCCCAACAAATTGGGACAGCCCCCCTCCCTCTATGTGGCCGGCCATGACCATGGAATGGAGAGAATGAGAGTGAGAGCAATGAGGGAGTGAGTGGCTTGATCAATAATGCAAGAGGGAATCAAAATGAAATCATGAAGGAACATGATCACAAAAACATCCACACTCAACCACAACCATCAACAACAATCATGTCCACAAAAGTCATGCCATCATGACACTACAAGACTAGCCATGATGAGAAGGAGAAGTCAAAGGGTGGAGGAATTATCATGATGCAAGAATATGCAAAGACCCCCTCCACAAAAGCTTATTTGAACAAATGCAAATAAGCCCTCCTCCACCAATCTTCGGCCAATGAACGATACAAAGGAAATTGGCCGAAACGGAAAGCAAACTGGCAACTCCAGAAAACTGGTCCCGTAATAAATCATAGGAAAACCCCGATACTGTGTATACACACCCGCATTTGTATTCCGACCGAAATACAAACGCAATGAGACAAAATCTACACTGTACTATACTAGGATCCGGCTTAAACCAAAGCCGGCTAGTAATATCCGTTCGATCCTGATCCGTGCAATACCGCACGTATCTGATCGAACCTTGCCATATCTCCATACAGCCTCTAGTACAAACTGTCTGATCCTGATCCGTGCAATACCGCACGTATCTGATCGGACCTTGCCATATCTCCATACGGCCTCTAGTACAAACTGTCCGATCCTGATCCGTGCAATACCGCACGTATCTGATCGGACCTTGCCATATCTCCATACGGCCTCTACAGCTTTTCGCCCGAAAGCTGAGTAACTGAATGTGGGGGACTCTAAAGACTCGTCAACACCTTGGTTGTGGATTTAACCACTAGCACGTCAGAGGTATAAGCCAATACGTAACGGGCTACCAGGTATTGACCAAAAGGGACGTCGATGAGCGAACTCATCCTGACACCCTACTGAGCCTGTCAGTGACAATATCCGTACAGTCCGGTCCGTTCGTCTATGAGCATCGCATGGCGAGCCTAGGGGGTTGGTAAAAGTCAGACCCTCAAAAGCGGTACAAGTCGTGTCGGAGTGTAGCCTAGAACACCCTGAGATACTACTGGAATACCTACCAGTAAATCTCCTGCCTCGGTCGAGGCTATGTATAATGGCTCTCCTAGACACAGCGCGACCTCACCCCCAATACCGGGAGAGACGAACCCCTGAAGATACGCTCACTGCCTCCATGTGGCTCAGGACTGTACCCAACTAAAACCTGTTTGCACGTCTCCTTTGAGCGTGGTAGGGTAGTTATCAAAGTACAGTGGGAACTCACACGAGACAAATGACGATCCCCAGGTCGATGAACTAACCTGTACACATGTCACCAGGGAACTGCTATCTGACGTCAGGTATAAGACCAATTAGCATGTTCCCGGCGAGTCCTGTCCGGTGTACTCATAACCCAATGAGCACCTGTATACATCTTAGGTGATCCAACTGACACCAGTAGCTTGTGAGACCGGCCACCGCCCCTCATCAGGGTCTCGACTGTATACACTAGTCTACTCTTGAGTATCGATGCCTTGTCTCGAAACTCCCACGACTAAGGACCTTTTACGGTTGTGCTTATAGACCCCAGCTCCCACTTATATGATCGCCCTCATACTGCTGGTGGTCAAGCAAGAATCCTATGGGCTCTATCAACGTGTAATAGCGACATGTCAGGTCACCTAAAGCAGTACACGATGATAAAGATAAACCAGATAGCATACTATCATCTTGAGTAAGACTGTCCTACGGGACAGGTCCTCCCTCAATCATTGCAATCATGTGCCTGTGATCCAATAATTGACTCTGAGGGCACTATCTCCAACATCTATGCTACATATGAATATCCAACAGCTACTAAACACTGTGCCTTGACTTTGGCCAAACAAACACGGCTTGAATACTATTGACTATCCATATGAAATGACGGAGGGCTACGACTGGTTTTGGAAAAACCGTGAATGTAGTGAACTTGATATAATCGAAGGAACCTGATACTTTTTAAAAGGAGTGGTCAAAGCTCCGCAATGAAAAATTTCTGCTCTTTTAAAATAACCGAGTGGTTTCTTTTAAATTTGTTCCATCGATTAAACTTTGGTTCTTTGCATTATAATAATGCGTCCCATCATTTATCCTATCATTGCAGAAAACAACGAAAATACCACGTCCTCTTATGCCATCCGCATTTGCCACGGGGTCCCGTCATCACCCGTTAGGTTACTTAACTAACGACAGAGCGAGGGCTGGGCTAGCGCGGGTGTAAAACATAAGTGACGTCTAATAGCTATCATATATATATATTGTACATTCGTCAGACGCAATAATAAGCATTCCAGATCACAGATGAACTTTATTGGATATACTAGCAATCCGCATTTGCTTTGAGCCTGCAATAAAAGACGGATTACACAGTTGTGATGAATAGCCATTACCCCATCCTAGACCCCTACGGGTACGGCAAACTACCCGCCAAGTACCCGAAGTGAAGCGGTCTCCCTCAACAAAGTGAGTAGGCCACTAAACACTTCAAAGTACCCGGTAGTTTGTGTACCCCGCCTTGGGTCTATCCTAGGTGTTAGTTATATGTATGCCCTAGAGGCCATTACTATACATAGGATGTATATTGTAGTGGATGCTGGGACATATATAGGGAAGACTTTCTTGCTCGACATGATAGTATGCTATCTGGTTACTCTTTACCTTAACGTGTACACTGATAGTCTCTCTGTTACATGTTGGTAAAGCCCTTAGGATGTGTACTTGACTACCTGGACTATGATGCGGATCATACTAGTGGGGACATGGTAGTCTATAAGTACATCCTTCAAAGTCCCTAGTCGTGGGTGTATCGAGACGGGGCATCGATATACCAGAGTAGACTAGCGTGTACCTTCTCGACCCATACAGATGGGCGATGGATGATCCCATATCCATTGGTGTTTGACATCAGAGATGATATACGGGTGCTCAGTGGAGACTGGGTATACTGGACGGACTCGCCGAGAACTCCCAGATGGTATTATACCTCACGTCAGATGGCAGTTCTCTGGTGACACTGGTACAGAGTAGTCTGTTGACCCGAGATCGTCATAGAGTCTTGTGTGGTTCCCACTGTGCTTTGATTTCCATCTTACCACGTCCAAGAGGGCGTACAAAACGGTGGTTTTTGGGTACAGTCCCGAGTCACATGGAGGCAATGAGTGATAGGAGGGGATTCGTCTCTCCCGGTATAGGGGGTTGATGTTGCGCTGTGTTCGATTGGCTATAATTGGAAATCCCTGGCCAGGGTTGCTGAGATTTACTGGTAAGTGTTACCAGTAGTTTCTCGAGCAGTTATAGACCTCATATCGACACGACTTATCGAGCTATTGGGGTCTGACGTTTACCACCCCTAGGCGAGATATGCGACAGATCAGACGGACAGACCGGACTGTACGGTTAGTGTTACTGGTTGGATTCACTGGAGTGTGAGCGGGCTTGCTCGTCGATCTTCTGATCGCTCAATACCCGGGTGGCCGTTACGTTTAGCAGACCGCTTGCGGCTTGTGGATGCTTGATATGATCATCATCTGCTGCCGGCGTATTGACGAGTCTTTAGAGTCCTACACAGAGGTTTCCTGGCTCAAGCAAAACGAAATAGGAGCGCATATGAGATATGTGCGGGACCGAGAATAATACCAGTATGTGATACTGTATTCGATTCTCGCGATGAATGTATCGAATGGTTATATGCGATATAACCTAGTTATCGAATCGAGGGTTGATTCGATAAGCCGATACATTGGATATTAGTCGGTTATATGTGATATGACCGGATCGTTAAATCAAGTGTTGATTTAATGATTTAATGTATAATTATATATTTGATATATTACTTTGCATTAACTAGTATCGGTTCACTTTAAATGGATTTTCTCACTCGGATATACACATTGTATATGTGATATACTTTTGTGTACTTGATTGTGTCATGTTTGATGATACATGTTAACTTGGATTTGTGTGAAGATTAAACCATGGTTGTGAGAGTGGTTAGGGTTTTGTTTATTCTCTTATTATCTATTTATTTATTTATATATTCATTTTGGAAAGTTTTAAGGATGGTGGCTTGTTTTGTTTTTTATGTTGAAGCTTCTTGAAGGTTTGATCAAGTCAACCATTCTTATCTCATCCTTAACCCTAACCATTCCCACTAACCCTAGTTTAGTCTCTACACTTTACCATGGTTACTATTATGATAAGAATTGATTTTCTTTTCTATTCAATTAACTTATCATAATATTATCTTCATCTTCTTCATCTTCTTCACTTGAAGAAGCTTGACTTCATCAATGGTGGATCGATGAAATGAGTGAGAAATCCAATTCTAAAGTCTACCCACTTCCTATTTCTTCATCCTCTACCTCTTGCCAAGTAGTAGAGTGTGTTTCCTTCACAAGTTATCATGGCTTGGTGAAGGTGGAGCTTGATCTAGCGATGCCTCGACGTAGATCATCTTCGGCACGAAGCCGACGACCTTGCCCGCTCGTTCTCCGATGAAGCCGACGCTAGAGCCCGGATTTTGATTTGGACAGCGGAGATGACTTCATCATGGAGCCGTGGAGGTGGAGGACCGGATCTACAAAGGTTGTATTTCCGTTTCCTTATAGTTAAAGTTGTTAACTAGTTATCTTTTCGCCTAGAAATCTAGCCAACGATCCGTTCTATGGTTTCTCGGCACCGTTTAAATTTGAAATTGGCATGGTTGATGCCTTGTGAGACCTCATTAGGGTGCCTAGGAACCCTACAGTGGTATCAGAGCCTAGCTAGAGCCTTAGGCGAAGTCTAGACGCAATTTGAAGTCCGATCGAACCGAAAACAAGAACCCAAAATAGCTCTCTGGACTTTTTCCAAATTCTGGGATTTTTCCACATTAAAAATATGCAAAAAACACATCAGGAATATCTAAGATTTACTGTGAAATTCGGCGGCCTAATTCAACTATCCCACCGCGGTTCCGCGGCATGAGCAAGGCTCATGCGGCGGTTCCGCGGCCGTACGGCCACAGTATTTAAATTATTTTGCACAGTAATTCTTAGTTTCCAGTGGTGATTTTTCTGGGAATTTTTAATATTTTTTTCAAGTGTTGAATTTTCTGGGGTTGTTTTGGGGATTCGGTGTTTCGATCGGAGTATCAGATTTTGTCTATGTGGCTTTCCGGATAAATTTTAGAATATGTTAAAAAGTTCGACCGGATATAAATACCCAATTTTTTCCCCTGTCGGGAAAATTTCCAAGTGTTGGATTTTTCCGAAGTTTAACGACGTTCTAAGTAGTGCAAGTAACTCGATGGACCCTCTAGAAGACAACAAACCTTAACTCGATTATGTGACCGTCTTGAACTGCCCTTTGAACCTTCGGGTTTGGGGCAGTACGGCATGCCACATGTGAGGCGTTGGCTTGACCCTTCTACGGCTGGACCGTTGGTACTGAGGCACGAACTGAATGTTGTTAGACTTATTTCATGAGTTGATCTGTATCGGGAAAACTTGGGTGTTTGACTGTTCGATCGAAAAGTTTAACATTTTCTATTTATCTGGAATGGGATACAATAATTGGAATTCACAAGAAGTTATGAGATAACTGAATGAATGTTATAAACATAGCACTTTAGTCTCAATTGATCGGTTGCCACGGAATTTTGATGTGATCAAAAGTCCGTCGCAATCACGTAGCGTACGCGGATACTCGCCGGGTAAACTTAATAGACAGCCTCACTCCATAGCCCCGACCAAGTGACT
The DNA here is from genome assembly GCA_030015575.1 of Agapanthus africanus. NCBI lineage: Eukaryota > Viridiplantae > Streptophyta > Magnoliopsida > Asparagales > Amaryllidaceae > Agapanthus > Agapanthus africanus. The sequence continues at coordinate 165,110,814 of JASDDO010000001.1, forward strand.
GTAGGAGAACCCCGTCGCCGAAAGCATCCGTTCGGATGCTCGCGGAAGCGGTGTTCCGCCTTAGTGCACTTCGTCGACGGTATCGGGGGTGTGGCCGTCTACTGAAGTTTGCGACGAGCATTCGATCAGTATTTCGGGAATCTTGTTGAATTACCCGACTTGATATTGAAAAGTGTTTTCGATAATGAGACTAAAATGCGGGGTTTATAATTGTTAGGCATGCGATGTCTAAGTATTTCATTTGATTAGGCATGCGATGTCTAAAGAGGTTGCGGATTCCAACTGTTGTAGTTTTACACTTTCTTTTCTGTGACCGTAAGTGTAATATGTGATATCGCCGGTTTCGTTGCTATATGTCAACGACAATTGGGATGCGCATATTTACTTACGTTGATGACATGTGATGTTATGAGTTGCTGGATATGTTATATTGGATCGTCGTGTTTGAATAGCCGGGGGGGTTTTTATGTGAGATGAGTGTTTTTCATTTTCATTCATGTAAAAACTTGTATGTAATATTCTTTTATTGGGGCACTTCCAGGTTGCGGAAGATGTCACCCTTTGTATATTATTTACTTTTCCGCACTAGGATAGACCCAAGGAGGGGAGCACAAGTAACCGGGTTCTGGAGTCCAGTGGGAGACCAACTCGAGGAGTCGAGTCCGGGTCTCCTAACTCTAGAATTGGTAGGGTTTCTTGCCGCTCTCGTAGGGGTCTAGGGGTGTGGGTTTGGCTATTCATCACGACCGTGGAATCCGTGTTTTATACTGGCTCGTATTGAAAACACGGACGTCCTAGTATATCCAATATTTCATATGTTTCTTCTGCTGCGATATCTGTGATGTGATCATGTGATGTTCTGTGATAGATACAGTATATAGTATATATGATATATTATATAGGCGTTACTTATGTTTTACACCCACGCTAGCCCTGCCCCACTCTGCCGTTAGTTACCTAACCTAACGGTGCACGAGGGGACATCGAGGCGAATGCGGATGGCATAAGTGTACGTCGTATTTATCTGTGATGTTTAGGTACTTAAATGATGGGACTTCATTAATGTGATTAATGAAATAAAAGAAACCTAAGATGTTGTAGAATCGAATTTCAAAAATTAAAACAGGTAGCTACAGTTCTTGCTTTGCATAGCGGTATATGTGATATATCCTGCACCTTATTCGATGAGGAAAGGACCGAGATCCCTTCACCGGGAGTGACTCCTTTAGCAATAACTGGCAGATGCTACACACTCGGTTTGTCTTTTGATTGCTTTTAAGAGTTTTTGCTTTGCACAGTGATATATATGATATATCCCGCACCTCATTCGACGAGGAAAGGGCCGACGATCCCTTCACCGGGAGTGACCCCTTTAGCAAAACTAGAAAAGCCTCAAAAACACTCCATTTTTTAAAATCATTTGATTCTACAACGATATAAAGTTCATTACGCAAAAGGTTTTCTTAAAAACCTGTCGTAGCCCTCCGTCATTTCAGATAGGTAATAGTTAGTATTCGTGCTGCGTTTGTTGACTCAGTCAAGGCGTAGTGTGCGGTAGCTGATTATTGCTTATCTGCAAAGCATATGATGCGATTGGATTAGGGTAGTCGTGCGGCCTTGTTGACTCAGTCAAGGGTCGTGCGGGTGGGTTTAATTCAATCGAGAGATGACGGGTTGAACTTTACTTGCGGTCTATGGTTTGTTGACTCAGTCAAGGTCATAGATCGCATGGGGCAAAATATTATCGGGAATTTCAAGTGTTGAAATTTGCAATGAGATTGCATACCTTCTATGAGATAGTTGGATCCCGATACCCGCTGCGAGTAAGAGTTACTCCTGGGAGAGTTTTACACATTGCAATTAGCTGATCAAGTAGGTGTCTAGAAAGGTGTTAACGAGGTTACGCCTCTGGGAAAATGAGATTTACATTAATTAGGTCCGTGCGAAAGCACGAGGCACCTCACTCAAAGTACCGACACTGGCCTGGCTGAAAGATTGGCGAACTTGTAGTGTGTAATTAATCCCGGCTAGTCTTTCCTTTTAGGGTTTGAAGGAAGATTTGATAAAAAGCAGTGGGAGCCATCCTGATTAGATAAAATATAACCAATCTATTCTTGACAGAGCGCACGCAGAGTGTTTTCTTCTCTCTCTCTCCAGGTAGCGACCATATCACGCCTTAATCAAGATAATAATACGGATATTTGACTGAACCCGCTTGTTATACTGAGCTGGGGAACGTTGGTCCCGCTCCAACTTATAATTGTTATAAGACAGAGCAGGAAATTGGGGATTACCAGAATTCCCGTGCCGCCCAAACGAAGAAAGTGCATATGATGCATCTTCTTCGGGTGTGTTCGTTACATAGAACTGTTTCTCAGTATGCTTTACGTCCTGGGTATGTGATACCAGATCAGGATCCCAGATATGTAATATGTTACATAGGGCTACAGAAAGGTAGAGAACTGAGAACGGGTGATAAGTTTCATGAGGCAGAAAACGGGGCAAGTGTTGCAGCCAAGTCTGTTGGTCACTGTCACCCTGTATTACCAATACATTGATTCTGAACGAATGTTGTTAGATACCGAACCTGATATACAAAATCATATCAGTCTCTTTATTAGTAAAGAAATGATAAAATTTTGTATTGATGGATAATGTTTTGAACATTTCCTATATCAAAAGTTGATCGGATCAGGCACGTTATCTAAAAGCGTTGATGTTCTAAATCAAACTACAGTTCTTAGTACACGGAACACACACAAGAGGAAGAGTTCAGAAATGAACAAATTCTTCTTGAGGTATTGTAGACTAGGTCATATCAATGCGACCCGACTAGCTGAAGTAACATATAGATGCATATTTAAATAAGTTTGAATTTACATCTTGTGAAACTTGCCAGTCATGTCACAGAGATAAGATGACCACAGCTCTGTTTATTGGAAACAGAGAAAGAGTTAGTAAACTCTTGGGATGATACATGTTGATGTATGTTAGGTCCCCTGTCTACATATGCCAGGACCGGTTCTTTGTACTTCATTACATTCTCTGATAATCTCTCAAGATTCAGACATATGTTCCTGTTGAAACACAAGTCCGAACCTTTTGAGATATTCACAGAATATAAGTTAGAAGTAGAGAACCAATACGGGTATAAATATTATGTCCTTTGATGAGATCAAGTAGGAGAATACTTGAGCACGGAATTCCTGGACTATTCTAAAGGAGAATGAGATTCTCTCTCAGCATTACTCCTCTGTATACACCATAGCACAATGGTATATCGGAGTGGAGCAATCACACCCTATATGATAAGGTGTGCTCTATGATGAGTACTACTGAGTTACCTTATTTCCTTTTTGGGAGTTATGCACTTGAGAAGCTGCATACCTATTGAATAGGGTTCAAATCAAATCAGTTGCCTACCGCTCCATATGAGATATGGTATGGGAAGAGCCCATGTCTTAAGCTAGTTAAATTTGGGGTTGTCCGGCCTATGTCTAAAAGCAAAATCCGGACAAACTCGAGGCAAGGTCTGTTATGTAGAACTGGAAAGGTTCCAGCTATACAAACTACAGCAGATGATTTGGTAAAACCAAATGATTCAATAGATACCAACGAACCTCAGCCTCTCCGCCGATCTAGTAGGGTTCCTCACCCACCTGAGAGATACTTCTGTTTCTCTATGACAGTGGGAGCGAGGATTGCATCATGAGATGATGACCCAACTAGTTTCGAGCTGGCCATCAGGAGTAAGACTCTGTAAGAATGGCTGGATGCTTAGTGATCTGAGATGGAATCCTTATACACCAACAAAGTATGGACTTTGGTTGCTATATCTGAAGGGTTAAATCCCCATCAGGAGCAAGTATATCTTGAGAAGATTACTTGGTGTAGATGGAAAAGTTGAGACTTTCAAAGCTAAACTTGTTAAAGGTTTTCGTCATCGACCAGGCGTGGATAATGATGAAACCTTTTCCAGTATCTATGCTTAAGTCCATCCAGATACTACTTGCCACGGCTACATACCATGACTACGATATCTGGCGGTTGGATGTCATGACTGCTTTTCTAAATGATGTTTTAGAAGAGTGCGTCTATAAGTACACAGCCAGAGGGCTTCGTAGACAGTGGGAGCAGCGGAAACGTGTGCAAGATGTTTTATAGGATAAAGCAGGCATCGCGGAGTTGGAACATCTGTTTTGATGGATAAGTCAAACAGTTTGACATCATCAAAATGGTAGATGAACCTTGTATAAACAAAAAGGTAGTAGGGAGTATGGTGACGATCCTCGTAGAGTACGTGGATATCATGCTCTTGATAGGGAAGGAGTTTCCTATGCTACGCTCGGTCAATCTCCGCTTATCACAATGATTCTCCATAAAGGATAAAAGTGATACCTCCTAAATCCAGGGTTTTGGATTTATGAGATAGATCTAATTGGATGTTAGGATTCTCACTAGTTGTAGTGAGATGGTATCAATCGATCCTGGGGAGAATCACTGGAAGGGTTCCAGGGTGATAAAGACGACTGAATGTCAGTCGCAGGCATTGTCTTTACCCTCGGTAAAGGGACGGTATGTTGGAAGAGTTCCAAACTAAATACCGTGACATACTAGACGATAAAGGCTGAATACATCGCTACTTAAGATGCTACCAAAGAGGCAGTCTGGGTGTATATTAGTTCATAAGATGAACTTTGTTCCTCCCATTGTGTGACAATGGAGTTGTGGCTTATGCCATGGAACGCCGGTCCCATCAGTGATCCAGAAATATTCTAAGGCGGTGTCACCTGATCATGGAGATGGTTGATCTCCAGGGTGATCGAGGATAGGAGAGTAGACTCAGAGGACAACACAGTGGATCCACTCACAAAGGCTTGTTCCCAGAGAGAGACTTTTATGGGATGGTTAAGTATGAGATACTGCAACCACTGCTATCAGATGGCCCTAGTGCAAGTGGGAGATTGTTAGTTATATGTATGCCCTAGAGGCCATTACTATACATAGGATGTATATTGTAGTGGATGCTGGGACATATATAGGGAAGACTTTCTTGCTCGACATGATAGTATGCTATCTGGTTACTCTTTACCTTAACGTGTACACTGATAGTCTCTCTGTTACATGTTGGTAAAGCCCTTAGGATGTGTACTTGACTACCTGGACTATGATGCGGATCATACTGGTGGGGACATGGTAGTCTATAAGTACATCCTTCAAAGTCCCTAGTCGTGGGTGTATCGAGACGGGGCATCGATATACCAGAGTAGACTAGCGTGTACCTTCTCGACCCATACAGATGGGCGATGGATGATCCCATATCCATTGGTGTTTGACATCAGAGATGATATACGGGTGCTCAGTGGAGACTGGGTATACTGGACGGACTCGCCGAGAACTCCCAGATGGTATTATACCTTACGTCAGATGGCAGTTCTCTGGTGACACTGGTACAGAGTAGTCTGTTGACCCGAGTTCGTCATAGAGTCTTGTGTGGTTCCCACTGTGCTTTGATTTCCATCTTACCACGTCCAAGAGGGCGTACAAAACGGTGGTTTTTGGGTACAGTCCCGAGTCACATGGAGGCAATGAGTGATAGGAGGGGATTCGTCTCTCCCGGTATAGGGGGTTGATGTTGCGCTGTGTTCGATTGGCTATAATCGGAAATCCCTGGCCAGGGTTGCTGAGATTTACTGGTAAGTGTTACCAGTAGTTTCTCGAGCAGTTATAGACCTCATATCGACACGACTTATCGAGCTATTGGGGTCTGACGTTTACCACCCCTAGGCGAGATATGCGACAGATCAGACGGACAGACCGGACTGTACGGTTAGTGTTACTGGTTGGATTCACTGGAGTGTGAGCGGGCTTGCTCGTCGATCTTCTGATCGCTCAATACCCGGGTGGCCGTTACGTTTAGCAGACCGCTTGCGGCTTGTGGATGCTTGATATGATCATCATCTGCTGCCGGCGTATTGACGAGTCTTTAGAGTCCTACACAAAGGTTTCCTGGCTCAAGCAAAACGAAATAGGAGCGCATATGAGATATGTGCGGGACCGAGAATAATACCAGTATGTGATACTGTATTCGATTCTCGCGATGAATGTATCGAATGGTTATATGCGATATAACCTAGTTATCGAATCGAGGGTTGATTCGATAAGCCGATACATTGGATATTAGTCGGTTATATGTGATATGACCGGATCGTTAAATCAAGTGTTGATTTAATGATTTAATGTATAATTATATATTTGATATATTACTTTGCATTAACTAGTATCGGTTCACTTTAAATGGATTTTCTCACTCGGATATGCACATTGTATATGTGATATACTTTTGTGCACTTGATTGTGTCATGTTTGATGATACATGTTAACTTGGATTTGTGTGAAGATTAAACCATGGTTGTGAGAGTGGTTAGGGTTTTGTTTATTCTCTTATTATCTATTTATTTATTTATATATTCATTTTGGAAAGTTTTAAGGATGGTGGCTTGTTTTGTTTTTTATGTTGAAGCTTCTTGAAGGTTTGATCAAGTCAACCATTCTTATCTCATCCTTAACCCTAACCATTCCCACTAACCCTAGTTTAGTCTCTACACTTTACCATGGTTACTATTATGATAAGAATTGATTTTCTTTTCTATTCAATTAACTTATCATAATATTATCTTCATCTTCTTCATCTTCTTCACTTGAAGAAGCTTGACTTCATCAATGGTGGATCGATGAAATGAGTGAGAAATCCAATTCTAAAGTCTACCCACTTCCTATTTCTTCATCCTCTACCTCTTGCCAAGTAGTAGAGTGTGTTTCCTTCACAAGTTATCATGGCTTGGTGAAAGTGGAGCTTGATCTAGCGATGCCTCGACGTAGATCATCTTCGGCACGAAGCCGACGACCTTGCCCGCTCGTTCTCCGATGAAGCCGACGCTAGAGCCCGGATTTTGATTTGGACAGCGGAGATGACTTCATCATGGAGCCGTGGAGGTGGAGGACCGGATCTACAAAGGTTGTATTTCCGTTTCCTTATAGTTAAAGTTGTTAACTAGTTATCTTTTCGCCTAGAAATCTAGCCAACGATCCGTTCTAGGGTTTCTCGGCACCGTTTAAATTTGAAATTGGCATGGTTGATGCCTTGTGAGACCTCATTAGGGTGCCTAGGAACCCTACACTAGGAGCAAAAACAGTAAAAAAGAAATGATACAACGGTGGCTACAACCGCAACCTGGATGTGCCCCGCAAAAGAATATTACATCATATTACATTTACATCAAATGAATGAATATTAAACCCATCTCAAACCCCGGCTAATCATCACAACCTTCCAATCAAGTCCATATACACAAACAGTAAACATTACAGAAATGTGCAACCCCCTGCCAACCGACATACTAGCAGTTAGGGGAGATTTACGAACACATTAAACATTACAGATAAAAACCCAATTAGCAAATAACTTAGAATATCGATCGACTTTCCTTTTCCGTGTCTACCCCAAAAGCAAACCTGCACTGAAGTAACCTGGGCAGAAACAGTATATACAGGAAAACAAAACACCATAAAAAATGAATAACAGAGAAAATCGGAGTCAAAACCGAGTTGACTCGGCGGCGCATCCGCGGCCAAAAGCACCATTTGGCCGCGGATCCGCGGCCGTCTTGTCATTTTGTGTGCTCGTATTTTCCCAGAATTCATAAAATTCCCTGCTGTGAATTTTAAGGTATGTCAAATATTTTTTCAGACACTTTTAAAATTAACAGAAACTTGGGATTCGGGGTGTTTCGTTTTCGCGTTTTCCGTCGATCGAACTTCTAACTAGTTGCTAACAAGCTAGTAATGGTTTAGTTGGCTCTGATACCACTGTAAGTCCATGTCACGCACTCCACGAACTTGCGGGGAGGCGGAATATATGAAAAACGATTATCAAAGCTTCATAACACGGACTTGAGCGCATGTATCGTATCTAAACCGTTACTAACTATCTACTAGAGGTTTAACTACTCGGATTCGAAGTTATACCTCACGTTACATGTCCTTCGGGTCTTCATCGTTGTCCTCCACTCCTCGTAGGCTCCTTGGAACATCGGCACCTCAATGGCCTCCTCGAGTCAAAGACGATCCACCCGAAAGCTCCTACGCCAAGCTTAATCTCAAACTTGAGATAACTAGGTTGCTTAAAGTGCTAATCTAAGCTATCTAGGGGATATAGAGTGAGGTTATGGATGTATTAGTCTAGCTAACCCTTGATCTCAACTCATGAGAGGTTAGGGTTGGGGTTTGAAGAATGAGAGAACTTGAGGAGAGAGAAGGTGAAGATGAGAATGAAATGAGATAATGATCTATCATAATATTTATGAAGCATTCTTATTTATCCAAAAATGAAATAATATAATTAACAACCATGCTTCATAAATATCTATGAGTGATTCATCTCCATGAGTCATTAAGCATTTATGATGCATTAATGACATGGATGAATCACACAAATGAGTCACTAATCTCATTTAATGCAATGCCACCTTACCCCCCAAGTCACCACTCTTCTAGAAGCTTCCCGACAAATTACGAGAACGCCCCTCCAATCCGTGAAAACACGGAAAAACTTTAGACTGTATAAATCCAATAACCCGATACTAGAATCTGGCTTAAACCAAAGCCGGCTAGTAAAAACTGTCCGAAAAGTCGTACGTGCGTAAACACACGTACGCGTCCGAACCCTTGTCGTAAAACCATACGACCTCTATATCGTTTTGCCTGGAGCAGGGAAACTCTCTGTGTGGGACTCTAAAGACTCGACACTACACTGGCAGTGGGTTTAACCACAGACCGCAAGCGGCACTAGCTGTACGTAACGGTCCCCAGGTAGATGTCGATAAGAAGGCCGATGAGTAAACTCATCCGAACTCCCACTAAGCCTGATGTGACAATCTCCGTACAGTCCGGTCTGATCGTCTAATACTATTGCATATCAAGCCTAGGGGGCGGCAAGCGTCAGTCCCCTAATAGCTGTATAAGTCACGTCGGAGCGAAGCCCGTTACACCCTGAGAAGCTACTGGAACCTACCAGTATATCTCGGTTGCCCTAGCCAGGGACTTTGCATAATGTCTCTCTGACACAGCGCGATACCAACTCCCAATACCGGGAGAGACGAATCATGTCTAACCGCCACTGCCTCCAAGTGCTCGAGACTGCACCCAACTGCCACCTGTTTGCACGACTCCTTTGAGCCGTGGTAGGGTAGCAATCTAAAAACAGTGGGACACACTCGAGACGAAGTAGCAGTATCAAGTCTGCGGACTATGCTATACTCATGTCACCTGAGAACTGTTAACTGACGATGGGTATAATACCAACCAATCAGTTCCCCTGCGAGTCCTGTCCGATGTACCCGTAACCTAACGAGCACCTGTATACTATCTCCAGTACGACGTACTGATGGCTGTGGGACAGACCATCTCCCCAACTGGGATGAGAAGCGTACACACTTAGTCTACTCCGGAATATCGATGCCCTGTCTCGATAATCCTACGACTAGGGACAAGTATAGGATGTTGCTTATAGACTACCCAGCCCCCATTAGTGTGACTGCCATCACAACGCTGGTAATCAAGCAAAGATCCTATGGGCTCTACTAATATGTATAAGTGATACGTTACAAGAAACATATGCACATATTAAAGTAGACACAAACCAAGTAGCATACTACCATTTTTAGCAAGACTGTTATATACAACTATGAATATCCCAAGCTTCTATTAAGTAATATACAACCTAGTATGATACAATAATGGCCCCTAGGGCATATACACTAACAATATGAAATATAATACAAGAGTGGGTACGATACAAATGTCCCACCTACCAATGCTAAACACCCGAAAGCAACTGTGTGCCAGCGAAGCCGCTACTGATCCATGCGGTCAACCTGCAAGAACTGTGGCACAACGGGGGTGAGTTGTCAACTCGTGAGTAGAAAAACATCTACAAGTAGAAATTGAATAAACAACGACTCCTAGGTCAACTATATCATAAAGGTAATACTATGATATCTAGGGTGACCGGGTCATCATATGTGCCAACAATATAATCAATACCTATATGTATGCGGATATAATCCAACAATATAATCAAGGTATATATGCATGTGGATCTCGTCCAACCATATAATCAATGTCTGTATGCACGTAAATATCATAAAAGAGTGTGCATGAAAGTATGAGGATATAAATCAACGGTGTCCCTCGCTACACATCAAAATCATGGAACCTGGGTGTCCAACATCGACACCCGAAAACATCATGAAACCCGTGTCCAGCATCGACACGTAAATCCTCATATCTCGGGCTCCGTCAGTCCGGATCGGCCCACGGGCTCCGTCAGTTCGGATCGGCTTATATCATCTCTCAACTCCGGTCGGTATCCTCCGGATATCTGCCAAGCCCAAATACTATCACCGGTAGGTAGTAGTCCCTCTGCCAGGCTCACCGTCTGCATACACAGCATCCCTTTCTTGCCCCGGGGTACCATACTGGGTCCACCATGTACCCACAATCGGCCTCATCAAGCTCCTCGAATCGGATTTCACATGTCACAGGTCTCAGAACCGAGAAAACACATGGTGGACGCGCTGAAATATCATATCCAGAGAAATCAGGTTTTTAAAACAGTACATGCTTTCATTTGAAATAGCCACGATTCTCAAATCCAGAAATCTCATGAAAACAACATATCTCAATGCGTGTACTCATAAAGCATGATGTATGCGATATATAACAGAAATGTAAGCATATCCGTATATCATGCAACATGGAACAGTAATATGCACATATCGAGGGAAAACCGCTCTTTTAAATGAATCCAGTTTTTAAAATATATCATGCGGTTCCTAAACCTCCAAAATCGAATGCAATAGCGTATAAAGGTGCATACGTGTATATACGCAAGTATGGACGTACAAATGTGTATGTCCGCAAGTATGGTGTACAATATGTATGTGCGCAGGTATGGTGTACAATATGTAAATCATGATGCAGCAACCCTACTGTGTAGTGACATGGCAATTATCGATGATGAAGTGTGTGAGCCGGCAAATCTGTGTACGTGTAACATACGCATCATCGATAATGGTGCGGGTGTACTAGCACAGGTATAAGCAATGCAATGAGAATAATATGAATGCAGCATAAGGTAAATCATATGCAAATGCTGACGGGTATACGTATCTAACATGATCGAGTCGGTGAATCAATCAATCGGCATCTAGCCAGACAACATCCCATATGGTATACCCCATCTTACGGCATCCTCTAGTCAAGGGTATGGATCAAACCTCAAGTCAACTCATCACGTACGGAAAATCATCGTACGGCGGCATTAAGCTATCAGGGATCCTATCATCCTATAAGACGAGGAGGGTACGGACCTAACGTCTCGTACGGCTATCACTCACGATTCACAACATATATAAATATCTCTATATACCTATGTCCCAGGTCATATCCGCAATAATCTCATGTCAGGGGACCGGCAGGGTATAAATCATCTCAATCGACTCGCATCCGTATACCAACATATCATCAAATCATCATATCCCGTCATATATTCTTTTCATCGCATTTATATCCCTCATCAAGTCAATCTTACAATTACATTCTACCCTTACTATAAACATAAGTATCTAATCTAACATACACACCCGAACCATACAAATAGTTTTTGAAAGATGCGAATTATAGTTTTGAAAGTAGAGGCTACGGTGTTTTTAAGGAAAAGATATCATTTGAAAATCCGTAACATCTCTCAAGGTATATGTTTAAAAGATGCATACGATCCTTTAATTTGGAAATAGGTATGGTTCGGATGACACATCTACGTCGGATATCTAGTCCTATAGTACCCTGAACGGCAATATCATCAAACGTCATCCTCAAATTCCGTCATCATATAATAATCGTATCATACCACTTCTAACTATCCTCAAGTTCTAATATGGTTCTCTAACTACCTTTTGACACTATCTATAGTCTTCTATAAAAGGTTTCATTAACCATAATCTATATATAAATCGGTTTCCATCAAGTGTGCGGGGGTGCTATACGCCATCCACCCGACTTTCCCCGTAGATATAGATCTACTCACATTGGTCTCCGCTTGCCGAAGTCGATGACGCCACGCTTCGTCGCCTCGGAATCCATGCGAAGGTACCTACAATAACAACACATATCGCAACGCTATTAAAATCAAGTTCTGAAATCCAAAACGGCATGCGCATTGCTCATAGGTTAGAACCTATAGCTTACACATACAAAATCAACCAAACAACCCTTGTTGTTGATATACGAACATCCAACAACCAAATACAAATCCAAATATCAAGAATTAGCATTTCAAAATACGGAAAACATAGCCAAAAACACACCAAAGTTCTCCCAGATTCTCTCTCAGGTAAAATTGGCCAATTCTGCACATATAGGGGGTCTAATTATCAGATAAGTGAACCATATACCAAGAACCAATCCAAAATTCCCTAATGTGGCCGCATTGTGGCCACAATGAATAAATATGCGGCCCAGCAGTTGAGTTGGGGTCTCGGGTCTTGGGGTTAGCTTCCTGGGTGCCTGCATGTGTCACTATGTTCGCTAAATAATTTCTAGTGCCTCCGGGTTACTCCAGATTTCTATATACCCTCACAAATCAACACAAAACTGACATAATGAATCCCTAAATCCGTATTTTGGTTTCTATACTCAAACCCAGTTCTAAAACGACCACTCAACAGCCACTCAATCATCACCAATCCACAATTTCATTCAAACCCTTCTCTTGGGATTTCTAAGATCACAATTCCGCACACAATCAACCTCTAAACTACATAAGAATGCAAGGAAACTAAAATTAAACTAAAGGGAAGAATTTATACCTCCTTTAGGCAACTCAAGAAAACCCTAGCTTCTTAAAGTTTGTCAAAATCCCACTTTGCTAGGTCCATTTTGTAAAGAATGTAGAGGTGGTCAATTTTGTAAAAGAGGTTTAGGGTTTTGAGGAGTATTTTGAGATGGATCTAGGGTTGAGGGTGGAGGGAAGTGAGGAGGAAGAAGATGAAGGAAAAATATGAGAAGGAAAATAATGGGCAGCCCTATCTCTATCTCTCTTTCTTATTCCCACCCTCTCATTCTCTCTCTCTCTCCAATCATTCTCTTTTAACCCCTTTTCTTTTTCTTTTAAAACCAAACCATATAATACCCCAAAACAATACAAGAAACAACATGTAACCAAAATGCAACATGACATGGTGCACTATCCATGAAAAACTGTAGAAATACGGATTTGGCTTAATCGCGATTAGCAGTGCACTAATCGGGTAAAATTTTAAACTTGCGTATAATTAATTATAAAAATGCCAAGTCTAATAAATATATTTTTAAATGAATAAATCATTTTAATCCCCAATTATTTCACAATTATTTGTATATATTTATACCCTTTTTCGAAAACCCCAATTTCGCAAATCGGGCAGTTTTCGGGAAAAATATTATTTTAATATTAAATTCCAAAAATAATATTTTATATTTTCTGAAATGTTACAATGTTGTTCGTCAGATGTTCTGATGTGAGATCGGTAAGATGATCAGTTTCAGATAGAGGACCTCACCCAGATGTGTTGTCAGTTGATCAAGAAACGGATGAGTATTGAGTATTCCTCCGATGGTTGGGATGAGTTCTCGAGGACGTGTTCGGATAAAGATCTTCTACAGAGTGATAAAGATACCAAGTTTTTGATTTCGAGTCCGTGCGAGAGATTCCGGATTGATTATCACCGAGAACATTTGCAGTACGCAGATAGCATGACATGTTGTCAAAGTGGACGATAATAAGGACGAGTGGAACAAGAGGTTCGTGCATGATGCTGAAGAGTTGTTGTTACTCCCCATCGAGATTAGAGATCTGATATGTATTCAGAGGCATTGGGATACGACCAATTCCCAAGGAAATGTCGTGATGAGAACGTAGATGTCCAGAGAACGAAAAAAGATTAGGTAAGTGTACCAGCCTCCGTATAATTTGGCATAGGCGAGATTGGAAGAGACCTTGAGCAGGTTCTTTCCAAGACACTATTGCGATAAGTTTTGCACCGAGGATCAGTGGTGTTACGTGTATTCAGAGGGTCAAAGGCCGACACCAGTGACGTGCTACCTTATGAGTGATCATACTAATTGGCCGAGAGTTGACCTGAGAAGTGCCGGAGCGGAATCGTTTCCGTTAGCACACCTGACCGGGAAGATGAGCCGATAGAGTGTAAGATTTGTAATCCACCGATAAATGAGGACCCAGAGACAGAAAACGCCAGACTGTGAGCAGGAGGCAAACGGATGTTCTTGCTCTGCCAGTTTGGGCACACCGACTTTTTCGACATTGTAGGAAGTGTACCTCAATGTCATTTGTTGCGATTTGCATTTGTGACCCGAGTATCACGCTTATATCGCTTGGATTTGAGTTTTGATGATTGAGTTTCAGGATATTGTTTCATGCACCATGGCTGCACCTACGAGGTATTTACATTTTTGTGCATAGTTATTACACTTGGGATATGTATTTAATACACCGTTGTGTTGATGTCGATTTTGTGCCTTAGTTGCACATGTTTATGACTTCATGGATTTCGTATGGTTGATTTGACTTTGTGCATGTGGTACGCACTCAATTTGATTTTTGCACTCGGTATAGATCACATATGCTTGCAGTGCGTTGATACGTATTTTGTGCACACAGTTGCACACGTCTATGAGTTTTATACACCTTGGTACACTCGGTGTAGTTTTCATACGCATTTAAGTTATTGATGATATTTCATGCACTAGATGCACAGGATTTGATATTTCGTGCAGTGGATGCATAGGATTTAGATTTCATTCGTGCATGTGGGATGCACTTGATTTCGGTTTTCGTTCGTGCATGTTAGTTGCACTGGATTGAGATTCTCGGGCACTGTTGATGCACTAGTTATTATTGTCGGGCACGCCAGTTGTATTGGACAGATGTTTTCGTACACACCCATTGCACTTAGTCTTACTTTTGTGCATATTGTGGCACCTGTATTTGGATTTGATTTTCGTGCGCTTCCGACGCACCTGATTATTGGACACGCCTTTTGAGGCTGATATTGCTTTTGAGCACTTTGTTTTCATGATGAGGCCCTATACTTTGTAGTACCCTAGCAGGACTGATCCGAGGACAGTACCTGTGTACTTTGCATGCATAAAAGGTTATCATGAGGTTTTCAAAAAGGTGCTATAGTCTCGCTATTTCTTACGTGTCTGCGAGTGACACGAACGTTTTACAAAATAAAACCTTTTGGGATATTTTAAAAAGGGCGGAACGTACATTTAAGCAAAATATATATGCTAGTATATTATTACTTTATAAATGAGCGTCCGTCATTTGTGCCGTGAGTTACACATCACCCGGCGATTCAGAAAAAGATTCTGCATATGTTATTTCAGTTTTTGGAGATTTTTTTCCAAAAAGGATGTGTACTATATACATATTATAGCATTCGCTTAGTGTATATGTGATTTCGGTAGTGGATTTTGAGATCTGTATCTCCCTTGCGACTCCGATGATATACGTGCAAGTCCGATAATTTGCGTGACGCTTGACGGAGATCGGTTTTGAGTTTCGTACTCATTTTTCCGGCACACAGGATGCGCTAGGATATTTCTGTTTCTTCCGCTATTTCGGAGCCCCGTTGATTTAGCTGTTTATTGCAATGTTTTAGAATTTGGAGGTTTCAATTTAAATTCGGGGAACGAATTTATTTAAGGGGGGAAGATTGTAACATTTTAGAAAAAATATAAAATATTATTTTTGGAATTTAATATATTTCGCGAAACTACCGATTTGCGAATTTGGGGGTTGTCGTAAAGTGGTATAAATATATACCAATATTTGTGAAATAATTTGGAGATTTGAAATGATTTATTCATTTAATGTTTAATTATTGGTTAAAGTTTGTGTATCATTTTTTGGCCAAATTTCCCTCATCATTTGCTTTGGCCGAAATTATCATTTGGGTTTCTTTTTTATGAGTCATTTGGATGAGTCATTGTTTTGATTCTAGAATGGTGAGGTGTTGTTTGTGACTCATTTGTGCTTTAAAGTCATTTGTCCAAGCTTAAGATATTATGTTGGATATGTGTGTGGAGATATTTTGCTTATGGTCACCATTCTTCATTCTTGTGCTCACCTCCCCTACTATTTGGCCGAGAGCATTTTCAGCCCCCCATTTTTAGTGGTCGGCCCAAATTTGCAACATGCACAATTTTTCCTTTGCAAATATCATAGCTCATTTCATCACAACTCCAAAAGGCAACTTCATTTACCTTCACCCAATTCATTGGGTGCCTTGAGACAAAGTATTCTACGCTCTCTCTACTTCAATCTTGGACATGTCGGCTAGTAAACTTTATGTCCGAGTTGCTTCAGTTCGAAGCGGGAGCCCGTATTGAGATTCCTCAACATGTGTCCTCTTTGACGAGCGTGAACGGAGAGCGAAGTTCGTCGAGGCAGCTGCAACATGCTAAGGACTGAGATTGAAGACTGAAGGACACGGATCAATCGGTATAATTTCTTAAACCACTTTACAGTTTACTAATATAGGGTTATTGGTATGATTGGGGTTTTAGGCCTGGTGGTTTTCATGTATAGCGACCCTAGTTAGGGGTTTGGCTATGTTTTCCGGTATTTGGATTTCTTGGTTTTGCGACTGTATATTGTATTTGGTCGTTGGACGTTTGTACGTAAACGACGATGGTGGTTTGGCTGTTTTGCATGCGTAGGTGATTGTTGAGTATTTTTGTGCTTACGTGCGTTTTGGTATCAAAGAATTAACTGCAATCAAGAACGGTGTTGCTTGGTAGCTAGCCGATTGAGTACGGGTCGGTCCACAGGGATTACGTGTATTTTTTAATTGTTCTAACGAGTCAATTCTTATTTGTGTTAGGTTTTGATTTTCAATAAAAACTTAAGTTGAGTTTGATTAGGATTAAAACCTTGCTAGGGTTAGGATTAGGTTAGTTTGGAAAGTCAATATTTCTCACCGCTTTCTATGCCCTAATTAAGAAATTTTAGGTGTTAAGGTAAAAGTTAACAAAGGGGATTAGCACGATCGGGAAGAAACTAAGTTTCTTCCCTTTGGTCCTTGTCCGTCCTTTCTTAACTTTTATCCCTAACTTCTATGGAAAACAATCATAACCGTTCTTTAACTAGGGTATCACCGCTACCTCGTGGGATAGGGTGCCGTAGTGAGCGGTGTGTGTTTGGTTTGAATAGATTCCTATTTTAAAATATTGAACGGGCAAGAAAGGGGTGAGAGATTTTTATCTCTCAAACCTTTCCCAAACCTAACCCTAACAAGTGAGGAACTACTCACTCATTAAGGAATTAATAAAGGAATTCATTTTTATGGTTTTTATTAATCTAATTAAAGTGCGGAAAATAACTACGGCGGATTAAAAAAATTGCAAAGAAATAAAAATTGCAGATAAGAACACGAGATAAAAAGAAACTACTTACTTTATTGATGCACTCTTTGACGATTACAAGGAATTGAAAATTTAAACTAGAGAAATAAAAAGAGGCATGCCCCAAGAAGAGCTGTAGGATTCCTATTTATAGATAATAGAAAACCTAGGGTTTACATCTGATCCAGATCTAAAATTACAAAACTACCATGAGAAGCCTGGTCAACGCACCGACACCCACCGACAAATTGCACTGACACGTGCTCAGCACGGCCGTGGAACCGCGGCTATAAGCCATGTTTGGCCGCGGATCCGCGGCCATATGATGGGGTCTCTGTCTCTATTTCTCTGGGTTGCTTCATGTTGCTATTTGCTTCTGTTTTCTTTACTTGGTTCTTCAGAATCTTTTCTAGTTTCTTCCAGATTTCCACAGTGCAGAAATGTTGTGGACTTTTACCGTTCGCTTCGTGTTGAAGTCTTGAATCTTGTGCTGCCTTCGTGCTTTGTGAAATTGAACTGTTCATTGATCTTCATTTGTTCCTTAACTGTAGGCGGCATCTTGCAGATTCATCTATTTATTGATCGTAGTCTCACTTTTGTAGCGTCTTTTCACCATTTTCACTGTATTGTTCCGAGAACCTGTAACCTGCAACTATTTAGCAGACATGGATCAAAAGCACCTATTTATTTGCAATATGATTAAGAATGGGGAATATAATAATGCAAAATTATGATATGAACAAATACCCACAAACTTATCTTTTGCTCGTCCCGAGCAAAACTAATTTTATTCTCGAAAAAACCTAACCTCACTTTTGCAGGGAATCGCGATTGCACTGAACTCGTGCAACAATCCGTTAAATCTCTAGGTGTCCCTAGTAGGAGGAGTGTTGTCTCCTGAGGGTTTTCAGCGGATACTATCCACAAAATCCGATCAATTTGGCATGTTGACTTTCATTCTTCAATTTGGTGTTCTAGGAAGAAATTCTATTATCTTTAACTTAGAAATTATCAACCCATATTTTTCACTCTCGCTTATCATTTAACTTAAGATTGTATATGTTCTGTAAATTTATTTAGCTTTGAGCATCTTTTGAATTTTCCTTCTAAGGTTCCATCTCAACTTAGGAATTTTTATCATCATTATTGAAGGTATAAGCCCTATCTTTCATTCCTATCTCTCATCCAAACCCCAATCATATACTCCTACGTGTGTGTATGTATTACCCCTACACTTGGGAATTCAATTCAAGCTATTATACTCTTTTCCACCATCCAAAGTACTTTTAGTTGGTGAATTTTTAGATGAAATTGCTCACACATCTTTCATGCGACCGTTAATACTTCTTGTGGTACTAACGACCGATTACAAAATGTGTTTGCGTATTAAGGCGTAATTTCTCGTCTTGCAATACCTAAGGCTTTAGCAGTGACTCCCAAACCTGTTGGTCTAAGGCACTAGGTGATAAAGCACCCTCGCTAAATATTTTTTATTTTATGCAGCCTTAAGTAATTATAAAATCAGTGTTCATTTTTTTATATCTCTTTATTCACACTTATAATCTTATTTTCCTTCATACTAAGGATTTTAGACAAGAGCATTTCAAGGTATTCTCTACTATTCCAAGTTTCAAGGTCCGTGTTTGTGCAAGTTGTAGGGTATATATTTTCAGAATTTAGACTTAAGCTTAGGAATTATTTTTCAGACTTACACTTTAAAAAAAATTTCGATACTCTTACTTTATTTTGACTTAGCCTAAGAAGTGAACTCAAAATTTACCTATTTCTAGGTAAACTACAAAGACAGATATTTTTTACTGTTAAATTTTAAGAAAGATTATTTTTAGGGTTTTTAATTTACTAAGTTTAGGGATCTAGTTTTTCCTAACTAGTCAACCATCATGTTGAACTTAAGTCAAATATGGCCAAAATTGAAATTTTCAATTTTTATAATGTTAATTTTTTTTTGATTTTTATGGATTTTAAAATAAATATGCAAATGCAAAAATATACACATGAATGCGAAGGAAGAAAGCTTACCGAGCACACCCCCAAATTTAAACTTGACAGTGTCCTCACTGTCAGGCTACACCAGGAAGGTCAAAATTATCGGCACTCCCCTGTTTTTCTTTCTTGTTAACAGAAAAACAAAACAAAATATATAAACAAAAAGGTCCCCACTAAACTTAAGTGAAACAGTGTTTCCACTGTTGAAGTATTAAAGTTCAGAGTTAGGGAGGAGAAAAACACAGTATCAAGCTATACAAGGCCTTACACAGGCCAAAGGTTAGCACCAACTATTCAAAAAATTTATCGTTATAATGGTATGGTTGGTGAAAGAATAGAGTGTAGAGAAAAGAAATGAGAAGCACACGAGACCGTGTGGAGATAGAAGCAATATACGGTCTCGGTGGAGGAGAAGAATGGCGGAAGGGAAAAAAAATGATGGTGGTTCGACTTCTTCAGGTGGAGGTTGATTAATCACAAAATCCGTGTAATTTAGGAATGCAAGTTCGTCAACAAAAAGTTCTTCAAAACTCCCATCGATGTAATTGAACATTTTGTTGTCAGTAAGTTTTGAGCCGGAATTTATCAGACTTGATTTGTCAAAAATTATGGAGGTAGGAGACTCGAAAAACTCATCTACCTCGTTTTCAAAAGTATCCAAATCAAGTTGGCTTTCTAGAATGATCAAACTTGAATTATTGGATTGTGATTCATCAACACTCACTGAAATTATAGAAAGAATAGAAGAGGAAACTGAGAAAGTGGGAGAAAAAAGTTGAATACAAACTTGAGGATGGAAATAGAGTGTATAAATTAGCACAATTTGTAATGACCGATGTGTAAAAAGCGATTGTGCTAATCTATCAACCCACTGAGAAATGAGGTCAAATCCCTCAAGATTCATGAGCAAACATGGGTACGTCGAACTTGGTAAACCAGACAATGGAAATGAAAGGGATACGGTCTCTTGCATGGTCGGAACTATGGAAAGGATGAAGGGGGGTGATTTAGGAAGTATAACAGTTAAAGGTTCAGGAGGATGAATTGGAAAATCCGACTCATCAAACAAAACTGGTTCATCCTCAATACTATCCTCAATACTCTCCTCAAAATTTAGCTTACCCATGCAATTCTCATCAAATTCAAGACGCATATGAAGTTCGGGAAAAACATTTAATGACTCGGGATGATGAATTGGAGAGAAAAATTTAGTCAAATCTGCAAGTTCATCATCCAAAATATTCCCAGCGTCGATATCCTCAATCAAGTGAAAATCAATTTTTTTAGACACCTCCTCAAAAGCATGTATATTTATCAATTCAGGTTCTAGAGTGGAGGTGTAGAGGTCTAAAGGATTGGGTGCGGGTTCACTCGAAAGAGACCCTTCACAATCAGGTAAATCGAACACTACAAAGTCGCATAACTCATTAGACGTTTTATCTTCAACTGGTGAATCATTTGGAACACTTGATAGATATTCACAACCGGAGTTGTGAGATTCAATTGGGGATGGGTAAGTTTGATTTGGAAGTGTGTACAGCTCACTCTCACCACTCAAGTTCTCACTCTGTCCAACCGCCTCATCATACATTGGAAAATTTTGAGCTAGTTGGAAACTAGCTACCAGGTTACTAGGTTGTATAAGGGCAGCCATGGATGCATTCAACTCCATTATCTGTTTTCTTGACGCTACCAAAAAATCTTCCAACGACTGTTTCAGACTAGACATGGGTTGTGAAGGGGTTTCAGTAAAAGATTCAAAGTTGTTTGGATACTGGAAACTCCCAAATGGCTGTATAGAAGCAACGTCTAGGGAAGGTGCGAAAGTCGGGTAGGACTTGTAGGAATTGAATGGTTGGACAGGAGTAGGATCAACATTTGCATAAAAAGGTGAATGGACTTGTTGATCCCAAGAACTAGAAGTGTTGAAAGGAGTGAAAGATCAGTTACGATATTGTTCAATATGTTCAGCAATAAACATGGGTTTCGGAGTTACCTCCGGACTCTCAAAAGGGGTATCAACGTAAGAAGGTGGTGAAGGTTGAAACGGTTGATACAAAGTGGAGTGCGGAGTCCAACTGTTTCTCCTAGACGCTTCTATTCGATCTTTCAAAGAAATTTTGGGCATGGAGGGGTCGTCCGTAATTCGACCAAAACGATGAGCGTAGGATGTAATGTCTGGTTGAGGGTACCAAAGTTCGGCAAGAGTTTTGCGAGGTGGGGTACCCATGATGTGAGAAAGGAGAAGAAAAAGAATGAGAAGATTTTTTATTTTATTATTATTTTTTTTATTTAAAAAAAATTTGTTTGTTTTTGGAATTTTTTTTTTTGAAAGTGTTAAAAGAGTTTTTGCAAAAATTTGTACAGAACTACGGCAAAATTTCAAACAACCACAGTTTAAACATGCATAATCAAACCTAGAGCTAGGGTCTCCTAAGTCAACTAGACCACTCCTAACTGATCCAAAGGACAAGTTGTAAGATATATCCCTCAAATCGCCTCTTCACCGCTAATTGTGGCCAGTTAAGCACAAGTAAAGAAGGGAGGATCCGCTCACGAATCACCGTGAGACGGGCCTTTTAAAATTACCTTTCCTACTTGTCTAGCCAAGGCACCACAAAGTCAGGTTTAGATAAACGACCGATTGCCCACAACCTTCCTTTGTCCTATTGAGCGCGACAGTCCTTATTGGCTTAGTCTAAATATTTTTTAATTAACTCGAGGGTTGATGCATATACTTTTTGTGGTTTTTGGGGTCCTGGGAAGGGTAATGAAATCCCCACCCAATCTTGATTGGTGTTATAGCCCCTTAAAAGTCTGTTTTAAAATTGCAAAGCAATAAACACACAAAAATCTAAAACACTTTCAGCAAAATTTTTTTAATTTTGCAGCGCAAAGAATCCTGCACAAAAACAATTTATTGGAGAGGGAGAAGAATTTTGCGCAAAGAACCCTGCAGGAAAATTTTTCAGTGGAGTTCAGGGGGTTACAGAGGAGAAATGGAATGCTTACAGAGCAAAATGGATTGCTGATGTTAGCGGTTGACCGCGGTTCCACGGTCAAACCTGCACTTCCGCCGCGGTTCCGCGGTGGTTCAGTTGGTTCAGATCTCCAAATTTTTCTGTTTTCTTGTTATGATTCTCTTCTGTCTGTTCAGATCTTCTGTTTCTTGATTTGTTCACTGGTATTTTCCAGATCTGAATCTGTCCGTCTTCTTTTCCCGCACACTTGCACAAAAACCTTTCAAGAAGAACAAGATGATTTTTATTTTTATTTTATTTTATTTTTTTTGTTTTAAATTTTTTTTTCAATTTTTATAATTTTTATTTTTTATTTTTTTATTTTTTTAACCCGAAATTACACAAAGAAAGAGACTACCGTCTCCCCGGCAACGGCGCCATTTGGTTGAGCGAAGATTTGCGTGTGCGTTTTGGTATCAAAGAATTAACCGCAATCAAGAACGGTGTCACTTGGTAGCTAGCCGGTTGAGTACGGGTCGGTCCACAGGGATTACGTGTATTTTCTAGTTGTTCTAACGAGTCAATTCCTATTTGTGGTAGGTTTTGATTTTCAATAAAAACTGAAGTTGAGTTTGATTAGGATTAAAACCTTGCTAGGATTAGGATTAGGTTAGTTTGGAAAGTCAATATTTCTCACCGCTTTCTATGCCCTAATTAAGAACTTTTAGGTGTTAAGGTAATAGTTAACAAAGGGGATTAGCACGATCGGGAAGAAACTAAGTTTCTTCCCTTTGGTCCTTGTCCGTCCTTTCTTAACTCGTATCCCTAACTTCTATGGAAAACAATCACAATCGGTCTTTAACTAGGATATCACTGCTACCTCGTGGGATAGGGTGCCGTAGTGAGTGGTGTGTGTTTGGTTTGTGATCGGTCGAAAATATTGCATTTTTAACACATCAATTTCCCTACTATTTGCAATCATCTAAAGATGTTCGGTATGAATATAGCACATATTAGCAATTTGTCTGTAAAATACCAAATAACATGTGTTATACATTATAACCGGCATTTTGAGGGAAATTGAGTGTTTATTATTGCACACATGATCTTTGTATATCGCAACACTTGTCTCGAGATTGTGTTCAGGAAATTCCAGGTAAAGAGCCGAAACTGCTAAAAGTGATGATAAAAATACGCCAAGTCCAAGACTTGTGATCTGGCAGTGAACAAGAAAGTATAAAAATATTCCAGACATCATAAAAATACCATGAGGCCAACACCAAGTAGCACAGGAGTTTCCATGCACCAATACTTCCAAAAGGCCGCGGATCCGCGGCCGAATGGGCCTATTTGCGGCGGATCCGCGGCCACGAAGACACGTCAGTGGCGGATTGTTACTTCAGATCTCTCCTTTCACTGGCCAAACTTCTTCAAGGCATTTCGGTCTCCAGAGATCTCCAGAAGCTTCCGTCCTAACAGCCAAGCTTCTTGTACAAGCCTAATACCTCCAAGCTTCTCAAGCAAGCTAGCTAACTACCTTAACCTGGAAGCTTCTTCTCATAACAACCAAGCTTCTCTTGTAAGCTTGGTAACTAACTAAATCTAGAAGGTTCTACTCAACTACCAAGCTTGCAAGAGAAGCTAAACCTAGCTTAGCTTCTAAAGGAAGCTAAACCAAATCAAGTTTCTAGCGGAAGCTAAAGGAGAAGACTATATAAAGGGACCCAAGGGCATCATTACAAGGTTGTTGAAAATTGAGCCAAAATTCCGCAAGTTGAGTGACACAACTTGTGCATCCAAACCCTAACCCAAATACAATTCAAAATTCAAATCAAGATTATCGAGTACCAAATCAAGCAAGAATCCATCGAGCCTTTTTGAAGCAACGCCGATCTTCATCCGAGCAAGAGATCCAAAACAATCCGCAACTCACGAAGACGATGTGAAGCTAGTTCGACGATCGAGTTCTCTCCTCAATTCTTGTAGTCTTTGAGTGAATTGTAACGAAACGTTGAATAATAAAAGGTGAAAATTCTTGATCTTGCTTTTCTTTACATTCTTGCGTTATGAAACTTCTTGATTCTTGATTCATTAATTTTCATGATGTGTGAGTGAAATCTCCGCTTGTGGAGGATTCGAGAGAATTGATAGATCTAATGATGATCAAATCTTAATACTAATTTTAAGTCTTATGAGATTTTTGAATTCTAGGAAAAAGAATCATCAATGATCTAATTTGGATCGAGATCACATTCTTGTGCATTTCGTTGCAAATTAGGGACCAAATGATTGATGATTTTCTTTGCTAGAGGCTAGATCCGAATGATCATGATTGAAAAGACAAGGGATAGAAGGAGAAACCCTAGTTTCTTCAATAGATCCCTAATCTTCATTCATCGTCATCAATCTAGCTACAAATTATCAATAGATAAGATTAGGAATTATTAGATTCATCATTAACTATTAACTCAATCGAATCCTACAAGCTATTCTTCATTATCTTGATAAATCAAAGAGATTGGGACATTTCTTGATTCTTGATTTTAGATCTTTACTTTCTTTAAGTTTCTTGAAAATAAAAACTCACAAATCTTAAATCAATTTTATTGCAATTTCTTTTATCTTTTAATTTTCAACTCAACTAAAACAATTTCGATCAAATCTCACTTTCCCTGTGGACGATCCGCACTCGCTAACGAACTTACAATTGACACCGTTATTGATTGCGATTTACAAATTTTTTTGGTTGTGATCTTTACACTTTTCAAAACACGACATCGAAATCGATCTATCAATCAAATGGCGCCATTGCCGGGGATAGTGTGCTAATTTGTTCGTTTTTGAAATTTGAGTTGAAAAATTTATTAATCCATTAGAATTTTTAGATCAAAATTCGCACAAACACTAAACGATTTGTTGTGATTTGTTGCGAGGAAATCTGGAATCTGTGGAGCAAGAGGAAAAATATTCAGATCATTACAAGGAGTTCAGTGAGGTAACAGAAGCATCTTGAGAAATTTTTGTGCAGGTATCTTCTAAAAGGACCGCATTTCCGCGGCATTATAGTGGTTCTCGCGGCGGTTCCGCGGTGAGACTAGGGGTTCACTGTACCATTTTTCTCAGGTGAATTTCTGACTTTCTTATCTCCTCCCTGCTCTGCTCCATTAACAAATTTCTGCAGGATTCTTTGCAAAAATTCGCAGCGCAGCTAAAAAGAAAATTGTTGCGTGTTTGATCTTGGTTGTTTGCATTTTTAATACGGAAATTAAGGGGCAAAGACCAAATTCAGATTAGATGGGGAGTTCATTACCCTTCCTAAGCCCCAAAAATTACAAAACTGTATCCGCATTACCCTTATTAACTAAAAAATATCTAGACATGACTCTATGGACCGTCGCACTCACTTAGGACAGAAGGAGGTCGTGGGTAATCTATTGCTTATCCGCGTTTCTTTTGTGGTGTCTAAGACAAGTGTGTCTAAGGCAAGTGGTTACTTAATTAGGCCCACTACTTACGTAGTGGAGAACCTCCCACTTACCTGGCACTTACCTGGCCACAGGAGGGACAAAGAGGCAGTAGAGGATTTATCTTGCGACTTGTCTTCTGGAAATCTAGGAGCGGTCTAGAGACTTGAGCTAGGTGACCACTAGATTTAGGGTTGCTTGTGCATTGTTTGTGATTTGTCTTTTTCAAAAATCCGTATCTTTTTCAAAAACAAACACCAAACTCATCTTTTCCCTAATTATCACTCAACGCTGCCACTTGTGCTAAACCATTTAGTGCATGCTCGGCTGGACACGGGATTCTAGTGCCCGTCTTGTCCGCGTTCCCCCTATCGACTCCGAAGTCGGTAATTCTACGTCTACTTCTTCTTTACCCACCACCACACCCACTTCGATGGACAATTCTCCATCGAACTTCTTTAACACTACTCTGCCACCGTCCGCAGGTGCGCAGAATCCACCCCGCATCTCTCTTTAGGAGAGATGTTACCCTATGCGAGGTCTACTTTCGACCTGTCTCACCATTCCACCAGCCAATGGGGACAACTTTGAAATAAAACCCTAATACATCAATTTTCTACCAAAATATCATGGTCTCGAGTTTGAAGACGCATATGTCTTTATTACCAAATTTGAAAATGTATGCGCTATGATGGGTGTAACACCCTAGTTCATTTATACCAATTCCAGTTCTCGTATTTCCTTAATTGTGATATTTTCCTGATTTATCGTGTTTTGGGTGCGAATAGTATTTTACATTTTACATTGCATTCGACCGGACCCGCTTGCTTGAACCTGTTTGATTCATATTTATAGATTACCCTGACTTGTTACATAGACACGTGCATCTCATGTATACTGCATACTGACATTTTACCTGGCATTGCATCTTTTACCATATAACATTTTAGGTCATGTAAAATAATTTAAAATTGCATTTCATAGCCTGCATGATACCCCTAACCCCGTGGTAGCATCCGCACATCTTGTTCTCGTCCCGTTCAGTGAAACGGACATGTTTGGATAGCTACGCGCATGTACATGCATCTGTTATTGGGGGTATTCATTTTCGTTACATGAGCATTCATTTTGAATTTTGAAAGTCGCACATATTTTTCGTATTTTAAATCTGAATTTTTACACCCGACCCGGACGCGTTTTGAAATATTTTTGTATCCCGCCAAAATTCAATTTATTTAATTTTAAAAATTTTAGTTTAAATATTTTCATACGATTTCTTTAACAAACTGAAATCTCTTATCTAAAATTTTAAATCTAAAAATCTTTTAAAATTTTAAATCTAATTTCCTAACAAACTAACAACTCCTTTCTCTCTCTCTCTCTCCCCTTTGCGTATATATATATTTATATATATTTTATTTATTTAATTTTTCTTTCCTTATTTAATACACAACCTCTTCTTACTTTTTCTTCTTCTTTCTTCTTTCTTTTTCTTGATCTTGTTTCTTGATTCCGGTGATCACCACCGGAGCCGTGCTCGTCGCTGACGATCCGAGTGATCCAGTGAACGTACCTGACATGTGTGATCACCCTCGTGCGTTGTTTGGAACCGTTCCGTGTATCGTGCGCGCGTCATGACATTTCGCCGACGAAGGACGTTCCGTACACATCCGTTCTTGTTCCGTCTAGGCAAGTTAATCTTGCTACATGCTATATAATTCATTTTATACCTATTTAAATAAATACCATACCTATAGTTTAAATCTAGTACCCCATGTTTAATTTTATAACGTTTCAATGTTCCGTTTGCATCCGTTTATATCAATTTAAATCTAGATCATGAAAACTTATCTTGTGACATACTAGATTACATTATACTGCATCCATATCATTTAAAATATATATCGTCATAATATTTCTTATTATTATCTTTAATTAGTTTATAATCTGCATTTTATAATGTTATACATTTGAAAATATTATAGTTTATACATGAAACGTCGTTGAAAAAGCAGATACGACAAATCTGAAATTTACTGTATACCTTACCTTATAAAATTCATTATAAATCATAGAAAAATCATTAGTATACGTTATTTAGTTCGTTACGAAGCTAACTCAGAATACTATAACTCTATAAAATATTTACTTGCAAAATAAATTGTTTAAATAACGTAAAATGCAAATTAAAATGTCTCTAAACTGCTGTCCAGGGAAATTCCAGCACCAAACTTTCAATTTCGAATGTTCATAACTTTTTGTAGGGACAACCTGAGATACTTATACTTATAAAAATGAAAACCTTATTGAATTATCTTTGTTTTGGTATAAGACACGTCCCTTTTGAAGAACGTTTGTTATTTTTAAGCTATTTTACAAATCAGGATGACGCTGAATTTCTGAACGGAACTTTCTTGTGCATGAATACCACTTTTATAGTTATTAATCGCTTTGAATATGCTATCCATATTAATATTATTATATCAATATTTATATCACATATTTCTTAGTTTTACATCCTACATTACCATTTTATAGTTTTTTAACTTTTCGGATACCCGTTTGCATCCATCGCATTTAAGATACATATAATTGCATCCATAGATCACATTACTACATACTACTGTGATATTAACACTCCATGTTTAATAAATTGCATCCTAATTAATATTAGAACTACAAATGTAACCCTAATCGATAACTGTGCATCCATATCCTTGAAATTATATCTATTTGCATACCATATCACATTATTCCATTTTATTGTTATATTAGTACACATGCTTTTTCTGTATGCCCATGATTATGCTAGGTTGATTTATAAGCACCCACATGATATCTTGTACATCCTGACATGACTTGCTACACCTACTACTTGACACGACATGGTACCGTACACACTTGACATGGCATGACACCTTTATACATTACCTGGCTTGACCTGATGTACCATAGCCTTACCTGTTACCTGATCTTGTGTCTAATGCCAACAAACCTGACATGTTGTCCTTACGGACCGTTCCTGTTGTCTATCCAGACAAACCTGTACCTGCCTGATCCTGTGTTGGCATTAGCTCTAGATTATTTAATACTTGACTTGAACATATATAACTTGGGGGTATGGGGAAATCAGTATTGTAACCGAACGTAACTCAAAGGGCCATCCCATTGTTTGTCGTTTTTCCGGGCGTTACGGAATACCCATTGTTTGTCGTTTTTCCGGGCGTTATGGAATACCCATTATTTGCCGTTTTTCCGGGCATTACAGAATAATCACCGATGGGTTACGATGAGCATTACACTACTTGGTTTCAAAGACTTTAGAATAGATAACCACGTAGCACGGTTTAGATATCTCTGCACGTCACTTATACTGACACTTTCACTGATATATATTCTCATTATATTCTTGCTCATACTCATACCTTCATGTCTTACTACCCCTGTTTATATTATTGCTTAATGTTATGACGCGCTGACGTCTGGGTTTTGTATGACCCAGATTCCTCTACCTTTGTTGCAGACTGATCAGGAGTTTTGCAACTGTTAGACCGAGCGGTAAGGATCCTGTTGGTATGCAGTTTTACTTTCCAGGTGTTTCATTTATTGTATTCTTTTGCTTCCGCATATTATTATTTCTTGACTCATTCATTCTGGCTCATGGACATGTACTAGATAGTTAGTTTACTTTCCTGTTCTTGATATCTCTACAGCCGTAATGTGACTGTGGAAGGATTCTTCCTATCCACAGGTAACATGGTTGGCTATGTCACGTACCCATCTTAGCATACTTTGGGAAGCGGGGCGTGACATGGGTACTTCACAGCTTTCTATGGATGCTATGTGTCTACGTCTTCTCCCATTTACCTTGTGCGAAATAGCCGAGAAGTGGTTTTATAACACAGCCGCACATTCTATTTCAAACTGGGATGAATTCGTCGCAGCTTTCCTAAAGAAATTCTACCCCAATCATAAGACAGCTCGAGTCCGTAGCGAAATAAATCAATTCACCCAGCTCCCAAATGAACCATTCTCGAAGTGTTTTGAACGCTTCAAGGATCTGTTAGTTCAATGTCCACATCACGGAATTTCTAGATGGGATCTGTGCAGAATCATATATAAGGGCATTAATCCTATAACAAAACAGAACCTTGAATCCATGTGTCAACGCACTTTCATGACTAAAAATGATGGTGAAGCCTGGAGATTCTTAGAAGATTTCGCTGAAAAATCTTTACAGTGGGAGAATGTAAACCAGTCATCGTCTAGGGATGGCATTCACCAAATTGATGTTTCCATAGGAGTTAGAACTGAAATGGCAGCAATGCAAAAGAAACTCGAAACTATGGAACATAAATTTTTAGCAGCCTCCCTAAATCAGATGTCACTCCCCAAAACTATATGTGGATGTTGTTCTGATCCATCTCATCTTATGGAAGAATGTCCTTTAAATTCTCCATTTCAAGGTCAAGAGTATACCAATGCTGCTTTTCAACAAAGATCTAGAAACGACCCGTATTCTTCCACTTATAATCAGGGTTGGAGGAATCACCCTAACTTTGCTTGGAACCAATAACAAAATCAAAACACAGTTCCAAATCAAAATAATTTCCAAAGGGCTCCTCCACCACAACAGCAGCCACTTCAACTAAGTCAGCACCCCTACCAATCACAAAATTTTCAAAACTCGGTCAACACACCTGCACCGTATAATCCTTTGCAGTTGACCGGTTCTGATGAATCCTCTTCACTCGCACAAACCATGAATTTAATTCTGAAAAATTTCATGCAAGTGTCGGATGAGATTCAGTCTTCTGTCGATGATATAAAGAAAAACTCCACCTCCCAAGCTGAGAATATAAAATCGATGGAAGAAGAAATTGCAAAATTAAAAGCCGAAATGAGTGCAAGAGAGAAAGGGAAACTTCTGTCTCAACCCTTACCGAATCCTGGGCATTACAATGTGAATGCCATCACAACGTTGAGATCAGGAAGAGTGCTGAATAATCATATTGAGAAAGAAATTGATGATATGGAAAAATCTATCAATAATACCCCGGCTGAGACCTTTCCTTCCACACACACTTCTACTTCTGATCCTTGTTCTTCTACTCCACCTTCTTGCGAGCCTATTCTTCATTTCCCCTAAGGCTCGACACCTCAGTAAACCTCTTCTAGTCCACCAAAGACGATCCCCACTCCTATTCTGGGATCACTTCCACACACATCACCTTCTCCAATGATGGACCAAGCTCTTATTGCTAAAGCTCCTTATCCTAATCGGTTAAGGGAGAACAAATCAAGTCCACATATGGAGAAGATTATGGAAATGTTTAAACAGGTTAACATCAACATCCCTCTCCTAGATGCTATTCAACAAGTCACCGCTTATGCGAAAATTCTCAAAGACTTGTGCGCTAGGAAGAGGAAGACTCAAGTGCCAAAGAAGGTCTTCATGACTAATAATGTTAACACTGCTTTTACCCCACAGTTACCAAAGAAACGTAAGGACCCAGGATGTCCTACAATCTCGATTTCTATTGGGGGTAAAAATATCGACCGTGCTTTACTTGACGTGGGCGCAAGTGTTAACCTGCTTCCATATTCTGTCTATGAGCAGTTAGGGATTGGAGAGTTGAAACCAGCTCATTGCACTCTCCAAATGGCAGACCATTCAATCACCAAACCTAGGGGTGAACTGGAGGATGTGTTGATAAAAGTCGGGGAATTCGTATTCCCTGTGGACTTTATTGTTCTTGATACACAACCTGTAGCAAACACACGGAACCAAATTTCAGTGATCTTGGGTCGACCATTCCTTGCCACTTCCAATGCTGTCATTAACTGTCGAAACGGTTTAATGAACCTATCTTTTGGAAAAATGAAAATTGAACTGAACATCTACAAAATTGGAAGTCGGCCATCTGAACCATCTGCTCACATACTTGATGATTGTTCTGTCCACGAGATTGCTCCCGAAAGTTGCGAAGTTGATGAACATTGCTTTGAAGATCTCGACGACACTAGCACATCAATGTTTGATCTTGCACATCTTAGTGAGGACACATTTTCCACGCTTGAGTCTGACACTCTTGACTCTTCACCTTCCGAGTCTGTATCTTTTGCAGGCTATGAGCTTCTTTGTGACTCTGAATATCATTCGATGATCCCACCTTGTATAGTTTCTCCGCCAGTATTAGATCTCAAACTTTTACCTTCTCATCTTAAATATGCATATTTAGGTGAGAATGAGTCTTTACCTATGATCATATCCGCCTCTTTAGCCTCAGAGCAAGAGAATGCGATTTTGACGGTATTGAGATCTAAAAGGCAGGCGTTTGGTTGGACTATGGCTGACATCAAAGGGATTAGTCCCTTGATTGTAGAACATCATATACATCTGATGGATGAAGCCAAGCCAACCCGAGAACCATAGAGACGGTTAAACCCCGTCATGAAGGATGCGGTTAAGAAAGAAATCGTCAAATGCCTTGACAATGGTATCATTTACCCAATCTTCGATAGCCAATGGGTAAGTCCAATGCATGTCGTCCATAAGAAATCTGGTATCACTGTCACGACCCGAAAGTACGGAATGTGACCGGCACTTAGATTACGAAGAGTCTAGAGGCGCCACGTGACCTAAGTAAGCCGAAGCCCAGAAATCTAAACCATAAAAGAAGAAAAAGAAGAAAAGAAAAGAAAACAAGTATAAAAACATCAGCAAATTTTACCAAAAATTTCGGCAGAGTCTCCTCTGTAAAGACTGGCCCCCAAACGGGTACAACAAGTATAATATACATAAACAATAAAAAGCATCCCCAAACGGGAGCTAGCATCAACGCCAATAGGCGGAAACAACCACAACAGGCACAATAATATACAACGCCAAAGGGCGAGGCTCAAAACTCAAAAGAAAACAAAACCACCAGATCAGAATAATACATGCGTGACTCTAAGGTCGAAATAAAAGTCTGGTCCAATAAACTTATCAAGTAATACAAAGATGGTTGATGGAGCTTACTAGATACAAATGAATGAATAAAAGTACAATGGTGGTTCGGATACAAGTGAACCAACCAACCATGGAAATCACCCTGAAGAAAAGATGTGCCAACAAGCTGCCACGGAAACCTGTACATCGAACCTGTAATAAAATTTGGCACAACGGGGGTGAGTTGCCAACTCGTGAGTAGAAGACATCTACGAAAAGAAATCGAATGCACGACGCTATCCTAGGTCATAATAATACACTATTATATCCCAATCCTCTAGTAATAGCAGGGTAATACTACGTATAAGTGCCGATACTCCGTGCTCGTGTCAGTGCCTCACATAGTACTATGTTATATGAATGGATATGCATGCACCATGAATGTAAAATAAGAAATCCTGAAATCCAGGTATATCTGTATAAGAAATCTTTGGCTGTTATCATAGTAAAATGTGTATAAGAATCTGAAATCTCAACGATGAAATCCATGGAAATCCGTGTCAAGCATCGACACAAACATGTAAATCTCAAGTCTCATAGTCTCAATACCTCGGGCTCCGTCAATCCGGATCGGCCCATATCATCAAATCTCACGACAACGGTCGGTATCCTCCGGATATCCGCTGCGCCAGACATCACCGGTAGGTAGCCTTCCCCTGCCAGGCTCATCGTCTACAACTCGATCTTCTTGCCCCGGGGTACCATACCGGGCCTACCATGTACCCGAGACGGTTCATCCACTCCTCGAATCGGGTCTCGAAATCCAACAGAAAACATGAAATACTCATGGTGGACGACACATACATCACGAGAGAACCGCATCTTATTTTAAAAAGAGAAGAGGAGAGAGAGAGAAGTTTTTATATATTTTTGCGGTTTTTCCCAAAAATCCAGAAATCTCATAGAAATCCAAATCTCAAAATCATGAGTAAGTATATGATAAGTGTCGGCATATGCCCATACTACTGTGCGATAACATGAAAATATGAATGCATGAATGTCTAAGTAATAAATATCATGTCTTATACTAACATCAGAGAGTAATCACAATATTATATCGGTTTAGTTGTTAACTGATTCTATCAATAAAAGATAATATGATCTAAAGTGTACGTGACATAGCAATTACCGATGATGATGTGTGTGAGCCGGCAAATAAGTGTACATGGAATATGCGCATCATCGGTAATGGTGCGGGTGTCCTAACAGGTAAGGTTTATACTGATTATAGCAACATATGTAAGAACATGCACCATGATAATTACAGTATGAATATAAATACAGATGTGCATTATCCACTCCTCTGCGAGATACGAGTACAACTACCACTATGTGAGTCGAACCTAAACCAGTGTCCATCTAACATCCTAAGGAACTAAACCTAATAGACTAGTCAGTAAGAAACTAGAGTCTACCTAAGGTCTGAATCAATATCTCTAATAGTCGGCGATCCCGCCTCAATAGCGTCACGTACGTAGTACGGCTTCCTCGAATCAAGAGTGCGGATCAATCATCAAATCTAAGCCTCGTACGGTAAAATCCATCGTACGGCATCCCAATATTGGGGTACGGTCAAGTATCTCCTAGGTGTCTCCTCATTCGTATAATCTCATCATCAACACATCTCATGATCAAGGTGCTAAACTGTGATCGCATACATCAATCATATATCATTGCCATCATGATAAGCATCATTAGTTTATCCTCAGAAATATCATGTCATATGTACTATATTGTAATTAAGTCATACTTATATGATATCGGCATCAGGTCACACCAATATAATGTCGTAATCAAGTTATACATATATCATATCGTGATCAGTCACAAGTTACAGTCCGGGTACTATTTTAGCGTCCCATGTACATCAATATCACCACCACTCTTTATAATTTATATATTCATGTTCATTATCTCATTCTCTAATGATCCGCTAACACTTTAATACGACTGTATAGCCAAGAATTACGGCATCAAGCCCAGTTACATTGTTTCATCATATCTCGGATATCATATCACATCAATGTATCCCATATACGTGTTGTATATATATATATATACCTATACCTCGTCCTATATATATATATATACACATGCACGTATACACCATGTCGTGTTTCAGTGTGTGAGTGTGTATGTTTCTACCTGAAACCTACGAACCTCTTCCAAGGTATTCATCTTCTGATATGTCTTTCTAAATCAGTCTAATCCAGCCTAGGGTCATTACTAGGGTCCTACTCATTAAGAATATAGGGTCACATCTGGTTTCCTAATGACAATAAATACTATTCCTATTCTACGTTGCGGGGGTGCTAAACGCCATCCACCCGACTTCCCCCCGTAGATATACATCTACTCACCTGGTCCATGTCTGCCGAAGACGGTGTCGCCATCCTCCTCTTCATCGCCCGCAGTCCACGTGAGGGGTACCTAAACGCAAACATATAAATAGCATCGTAAACCGAATCACATACAAAAGTCAAACGATACAAGGAACAAGCATAGGTTAAAACCCATGTCCCGTCCACGCAAAAGAACCAAATACCGCTCGATATCGGCATACAAACTCCGATGGATCGAGATAACATCAACAACCAGCTTGTAGTTTTAAAACACATTACTTATACTATAAAAAATGATTAAATCCATCGAAACCCGAAAATCTATCAAACCGTCCAATTTCGCAAAACCCGAAAATAACAGTTTACCGTTTTTCATCAAAACTTAACATTTAAATGAAACCAATGGTCATAAAATTCATTAAATAGCATAACTAGACTATACAAACTATTACTATATTTTTATTACACAAACTTGTATAAATTTGAAATTTCTAGTTTGCACCCTTTAACAATTTTCAACATTTTTCAAGCAAAATACCACAATTCCACCACAAAACATGATTTTGCATAAATTAATGACTTAAACCACAATTCATGATGATAATGATATAATGAAACCATAATTATATTTTTAACCTCATTTATATAGGAATTTCTAAAATCTAGTTTACAAAATTAGTAATTTTTATCACAATTTATCAATTAACCATAGAAACTAGCAATCAAACTAAGTTTTTCTTTCCATTAACATGCTAATATTTCCACTAAAACTATAATCCAATGATAACAACCCAAATTAGAATTTTATATTAACCACAACCACATTTTGCAAAAACCTAGTTAACTAAATTCCTAATTTAAAACAATTTTTGAATAACAATTTGTTAAACAATAACCATGCAAGATTTCCTAATACTAAAAGTGTTAAACTAACTACTATAACCCTAATTAATTATTAAAAATCATAACTTGAATTTAGAACCCTAGCTTGCATTTTAAAAAAAAGAACATAGAATTAATTCATTAAATCTAATTAAGCTTAATATGAACATCTAATAACAATAAGTCAAAAGAAAGAAAATTATACCTTCAAAATGTGAAATCCAAACAAGAAATGAGCCTCCAAAATGCATGCTTTCCATCTCCAAATTTCATATAAAAATGAGCAAGGAATAAAGAGTATGGAATAAATAGGATTTTGTGGAATTTTAATTGAATTTTTGATGTGTTTTTGATGAATTTTGAATAAAAATGATGTGGGAAATGGGGGGCAGCCATGGGGGGTTGTGGCCGGCCCTAGAGAGGTGAGGGAGAGAAAGAAGAGAGTGGGAAAAGTGTGTAGAAGTTTCAAGAGAAAGAACAACACTTAAGTCTTTTCATGGTTTATTTAATTATTTATTTATTTATTTACTATAGCAACTCAAGAAAACTCTAGAAAATAGGAAAAATTTGCAAATAATTTTTGCATGATACATACTAAATTATAACATGCCATGATTCATTTTTACAAATTAAAACCATTTAAATTTGTAATTTACACTAATTTAGTGTAAAAATAAAGCTTATGTTAATATTTAAAATAATTAATTTAGGAAAAATATTTTATTAAACTAAAAATTTATAAGTGGCTAAATAAACACCATTTACTAGTAATTTCATAATTAAAATGGATATTTTTAAAATTATAATGAAAAACAATCACGGTTTGATTTTACGAAAAATACATTTTACTTTACCGAAAATCATAAAATTCACTTAAACAATTTTATTCTTTTAATTATTTATTTAATTATTTTTAAAACGTTACAATCTTCCCCCCTTTAAGAAATTCGGTCCCCGAATTTAAATTAAAACTCCCCTTCCAAATACTAAAATATTTAGCAAAACACTCAAATCGTCGGGGCTCCAAAATCATCAACACATAACAAAAATCAACTCCGTCAAGCATAACGCAATCATCGGAGTTATGGCGAGAATAAAATATCATAACCCAATGTGAAAACCATCATAATATACATCAATCTATAACTTATATATAGTTCGCATCCTAGTAAAATCGCCTAAACCTCATAATAAAGAAGCATACAAAAACCCATCTTGAAAATCGCCGTGCAATGCACGTGTCACGGTATAAGTAGCGGACGTTTAATTTAAAAAAATAGCTATATATATATCTTTTATTTAACATACACGTCCCGCCTGGTTACTAAATCAAATAATAATGACTATGAAAACATACTGCTCAAACTGAAATCAATCCCAATCACATCATAAAAATATCATGTGCGTCCGGTGCGCACAGAAATCGAAACCAACTAAAGATACCATGAATACACACAAAAACAAAACTAAGTGCAACAGGTGTGCACCAAAAATATCTGTCAAGTGCAACGGACGTGCACGACTCAATATCAGGTGCATCTAATCTGCACAAAACCCCGATTTAGTGCATCTGATGTACACAAAATCGCATCAAGTGCGCCAAGTATGCGCAAGAATCCTAATCAGGTGCACATGGTGCACGAAAACATACCTCGAATATCAAAATCAAAATCACAGTACAAAAATGCATGAAAACTAAGTCAAAACATATGTCAAAATCATATGTAACCCCTATGCACGAAATCAAATCAAAAATCTCAAAATATATAAAACCAAATCAAGTGTACTGGATGCGTACTAAACCACATCAATACAACTGATATATGAAACACAGATAGAATGAAGGTACACACAGGAAATACCAATCGTAGAACAAAGTCCTCAAAATACAAAAATCCAATCAACGAAAATAGGAAATTCAAATCACTAAATCACAATCGTAAACACTATCGTCAATGTGCGCCTCTTTCCTCTGATGTCGACTGCTTCGAACTCGTTCTTTCATAGGTGTGCTGACTGCGCTACCAACGGCAATACTCATGTCTAGAGTCTCCCACATAGTCGATCCCTTCACTTGATATCCGGACTACATTAAACTTTTCGATCTATCCATCAAAATCCCATAATTCCCCGAGAGCTCAACACTCAAGTACAGTTTAAAAATATCCGGTACATACCCCAGCATCGATGATCCAGCCGTAGAAAGGCAAACCCAAGCCTCACTAATGGCACCGCGGAACTGCCGTAAACCCTAAGGTTCAAGGGCGTTCTCGTGGTCATTATGTCGAGTTAGGGTTTCATTCTTCTAGAGGGTCCATCGAAATACCTGCACGTTCTTCCGAATACTTTAAACTTGGGAAAATGGTTTCCTGATAATCGTTCGAACCCTTTAACTTCATCCGGACGGCATATGAATACCCTTCGTCCGCATGCTAAGCAATGCTTCAATCCTCAAGAATAACCAATACTCTAATAGTTATCGCATTCGAGCCGCAGCTCCCTCTGCCCGTGCGCCCGTGGTAACAGAACCACCCTCCGACATCGACGAAGATAGATCAAAGGAACGAAAGAAATACGGTGCAAACAAATGTACCTCCTAAGGCTCCTTAAGCAGAGTAGCGTATCGTAAGTATGCCGCGGACCATACCCACGGTACGTTACTCTACCTAAATCGCCTACTCCATCAACCAAGGGTCACCTAGACTTATACAGGGTTAAACCTAGCGCTCTGATACCAACTTTGTCACGACCCGAAAGTACGGAACGTGACCGGCACTTAGATTATGAAGCGTCTAGAGGCGCCACGTGACCTAAGTAAGCCGAAGCCCAGAAATCTAAACCATAAAAGAAGAAAAAGAAGAAAAGAAAACAAGTATAAAAACATCAGCAAATTTTACCAAAAATTTCGACAGAGTCTCCTCTGTAAGAACTGGCCCCCAAACGGGTACAACAAGTATAATATACATAAACAATAAAAAGCATCCCCAAACGGGAGCTAGCATCAACGCCAATAGGCGGAAACAACCACAATAGGCACAATAATATACAACGCCAAAGGGCGAGGCTCAAAACTCAAAAGAAAACAAAACCACCAGATCAGAATAATACATGCGCGACTCTAAGGTCGAAATAAAATTCTGGTCCAATAAACTTATCAAGTAATACAAAGATGGTTGATGGAGCTTACTAGATACAAATGAATGAATAAAAGTACAATGGTGGTTCGGATACAAGTGAACCAACCTACCGTGCAAATCACCCTGAAGAAAAGATGTGCCAACAAGCTGCCACGGAAACCTGTACATCGAACCTGTAATAAAATTTGGCACAACGGGGGTGAGTTGCCAACTCGTGAGTAGAAGACATCTACAAAAAGAAATCGAATGCACGACGCTATCCTAGGTCATAATAATACACTATTATATCCCAATCCTCTAGTAATAGCAGGGTAATACTACGTATAAGTGCCGATACTCCGTGCTCGTGTCAGTGCCTCACATAGTACTATGTTATATGAATGGATATGCATGCACCATGAATGTAAAATAAGAAATCCTGAAATCCAGGTATATCTGTATAAGAAATCTTTGGCTGTTATCATAATAAAATGTGTATAAGAATCTGAAATCTCAACGATGAAATCCATGGAAATCCGTGTCAAGCATCGACACAAACATGTAAATCTCAAGTCTCATAGTCTCAATACCTCGGGCTCCGTCAGTCCGGATCGGCCCATATCATCAAATCTCACGACAACGGTCGGTATCCTCCGGATATCTGCCGCGCCAGACATCACCGGTAGGTAGCCTTCCCCTGCCAGGCTCATCGTCTACAACTCGATCTTCTTGCCTCGGGGTACCATACCGGGCCCACCATGTACCCGAGACGATTCATCCACTCCTCGAATCGGGTCTCGAAATCCAACAGAAAACATGAAATACTCATGGTGGACGACACATACATCACGAGAAAACCGCATCTTATTTTAAAAAGAGAAGAGGAGAGAGAGAGAAGTTTTTATATATTTTTGCGGTTTTTCCCAAAAATCCAGAAATCTCATAGAAATCCAAATCTCAAAATCATGAGTAAGTATATGATAAGTGTCGGCATATGCCCATACTACTGTGCGATAACATGAAAATATGAATGCATGAATGTCTAAGTAATAAATATCATGTCTTATACTAACATCAGAGAGTAATCACAATATTATATCGGTTTAGTTGTTAACTGATTCTATCAATAAAAGATAATATGATCTAAAGTGTACGTGACATAGCAATTACCGATGATGATGTGTGTGAGCCGGCAAATAAGTGTGCGTGGAATATGCGCATCATCGGTAATGGTGCGGGTGTCCTAACAGGTAAGGTTTATACTGATTATAGCAACATATGTAAGAACATGCACCATGATAATTATAGTATGAATGTAAATACAGATGTGCATTATCCACTCCTCTGCGAGATACGAGTACAACTACCACTATGTGAGTCGAACCTAAACCAGTGTCCATCTAACATCCTAAGGAACTAAACCTAATAGACTAGTCAGTAAGAAACTAGAGTCTACCTAAGGTCTGAATCAATATCTCTAATAGTCGGCGATCCCGCCTCAATAGCGTCACGTACGTAGTACGGCTTCCTCGAATCAAGAGTGCGGATCAATCATCAAATCTAAGCCTCGTACGGTAAAATCCATCGTACGGCATCCCAATATCGGGGTACGGTCAAGTATCTCCTAGGTGTCTCCCCATTCGTATAATCTCATCATCAACACATCTCATGATCAAGGTGCTAAACTGTGATCGCATACATCAATCATATATCATTGCCATCATGATAAGCATCATTAGTTTATCCTCAGAAATATCATGTCATATGTACCATATTGTAATTAAGACATACTTATATGATATCGGCATCAGGTCACACCAATATAATGTCGTAATCAAGTTATACATATATCATATCGTGATCAGTCACAAGTTACAGTCCGGGTACTATTCTAGCATCCCATGTACATCAATATCACCACCACTCTTTATAATTTATATATTCATGTTCATTATCTCATTCTCTAATGATCCGCTAACACTTTAATACGACTGTATAGCCAAGAATTACGGCATCAAGCCCAGTTACATTGTTTCATCATATCTCGGATATCATATCACATCAATGTATCCCATATACATGTTGTATATATATATATATACCTATACCTCGTCCTATATATATATATATACACATGCACGTATACACCATGTCGTGTTTCAGTGTGTGAGTGTGTATGTTTCTACCTGAAACCTACGAACCTCTTCCAAGGTAGTCATCTTCTGATATGTCTTTCTAAATCAGTCTAATCCAGCCTAGGGTCATTACTAGGGTCCTACTCATTAAGAATATAGGGTCACATCTGGTTTCCTAATGACAATAAATACTATTCCTATTCTACGTTGCGGGGGTGCTAAACGCCATCCACCCGACTTCCCCCCGTAGATATACATCTACTCACCTGGTCCATGTCTGCCGAAGACGGTGTCGCCATCCTCCTCTTCATCGCCCGCAGTCCACCTGAGGGGTACCTAAACGCAAACATATAAATAGCATCGTAAACCGAATCACATACAAAAGTCAAACGATACAAGGAACAAGCATAGGTTAAAACCCATGTCCCGTCCACGCAAAAGAACCAAATACCGCTCGATATCGGCATACAAACTCCGATGGATCGAGATAACATCAAAAACCAACTTGTAGTTTTAAAACACATTACTTATACTATAAAACATGATTAAATCCATCGAAACCCGAAAATCTATCAAACCGTCCAATTTCGCAAAACCCGAAAATGCCAGTTTACCATTTTTCATCAAAACTTAACATTTAAATGAAACCAATGGTCATAAAACTCATTAAATAGCATAACTAGACTATACAAACTATTACTATATTTTTATTACACAAACTTGTATAAATTTGAAATTTCTAGTTTGCACCCTTTAACAATTTTCAACATTTTTCAAGCAAAATACCACAATTCCACCACAAAACATGATTTTGCATAAATTAATGACTTAAACCACAATTCATGATGATAATGATATAATGAAACCATAATTATATTTTTAATCTCATTTATATAGGAATTTCTAAAATCTAGTTTACAAAATTAGCAATTTTTATCACAATTTATCAATTAACCATAGAAACTAGCAATCAAACTAAGTTTTTCTTTCCATTAACATGCTAATATTTCCACTAAAACTATAATCCAATGATAACAACCCAAATTAGAATTTTATATTAACCACAACCACATTTTGCAAAAACCTAGTTAACTAAATTCCTAATTTAAAACAATTTTTGAATAACAATTTTTTAAACAATAACCATGCAAGATTTCCTAATACTAAAAGTGTTAAACTAACTACTATAACCCTAATTAATTAATAAAAATCATAACTTGAATTTCGAACCCTAGCTTGCATTTTAAAAAAAAGAACATAGAATTAATTCATTAAATCTAATTAAGCTTAATATGAACATCTAATAACAATAAGTCAAAAGAAAGAAAATTATACCTTCAAAATGTGAAATCCAAACAAGAAATGAGCCTCCAAAATGCATGCTTTCCATCTCCAAATTTCATATAAAAATGAGCAAGGAATAAAGAGTATGGAATAAATAGGATTTTGTGGAATTTTAATTGAATTTTTGATGTGTTTTTGATGAATTTTGAATAAAAATGATGTGGGAAATGGGGGGGCAGCCATGGGGGGTTGTGGCCGGCCCTAGAGAGGTGAGGGAGAGAAAGAAGAGAGTGGGAAAAGTGTGTAGAAGTTTCAAGAGAAAGAACAACACTTAAGTCT
This sequence comes from Agapanthus africanus, assembly GCA_030015575.1. Lineage (NCBI taxonomy): Eukaryota > Viridiplantae > Streptophyta > Magnoliopsida > Asparagales > Amaryllidaceae > Agapanthus > Agapanthus africanus. The sequence continues at coordinate 165,153,866 of JASDDO010000001.1, forward strand.
TTTCATGGTTTATTTAATTATTTATTTATTTATTTACTATAGCAACTCAAGAAAGCTCTAGAAAATAGGAAAAATTTGCAAATAATTTTTGCATGATACATACTAAATTCTAACATACCATGATTCATTTTTACAAATTAAAACCATTTAAATTTGTAATTTACACTAATTTAGTGTAAAAATAAAGCTTATGTTAATATTTAAAATAATTAATTTAGGAAAAATATTTTATTAAACTAAAAATTTATAAGTGGCTAAATAAACACCATTTACTAGTAATTTCATAATTAAAATGGATATTTTTAAAATTATAATGAAAAACAATCACGGTTTGATTTTACGAAAAATACATTTTACTTTACCGAAAATCATAAAATTCACTTAAACAATTTTATTCTTATAATTATTTATTTAATTATTTTTAAAACGTTACAATCACGGTCATTATAAATGAGGCTAATGAGTTAATCCAGACACGCGCTCAAACTGGGTGGCCTGTATGTATTGATTATAGAAAACACAATGTTGCAACAAGGAAAGACCACTTTCCTCTACCTTTCATTGACCAGATGCTGGAACGCTTAGCTGGACGTGAATATTACTGTTTCATGGACGGATACTCGGGCTATAACCAGGTCCCTATTGCCAAAAAGGATCAAGATAAAACCATATTTACTTGTCCTTTTGGTACCTTTGCTTATAGACGCATGCCCTTTGGGTTATGCAATGCTCCCGCTATATTTTAGCGGTGTATGATGGGGATATTCTCGGACATGGCGAGAATTTTCTGGAGATTTTCATGGACAATTTCTCAATATTCGGAGATTCTTTTGCTGACAGCCTATCTCATCTTGACGCTGTTCTTACTCGTTGTAAAGAGAAGAACTTAATCTTGAATTGGGAAAAATGCCATTTCATAGTCCAAGAGGGAATTGTGCTTGGACATGTGATTTCACGGAAAGGCATTGAGGTTGACAAAGCTAAAATAGATGTCATTCAAAACCTTCCTCATCCCAAATGCGTCAAGGATATACGATCCTTTCTTGGCCATGCAGGCTTTTATCGGAGATTCATTAAGGATTTTAGCATAATTGCTAGACCTTTAACTTTTCTCTTAGCCAAGAACACAACCTTTCACTTTGACTCGGATTGTGAGGCAGCATTCGACTCACTCAAACACTCTCTCACTACAGCCCCCGTTTTATCATCTCCAGATTGGAACCACCCTTTTGAGCTTATGTGTGATGTATTAGATTTTGCAGTTGGTGCAGTCTTAGGACAGCACATTGAAAAGATGTCACACATGATCTATTATGCCAGTAAGACCCTGAACGATGCTCAAATTAACTATACAACTACCGAGAAAGAACTTTTGGCGGTTGTATTTGCATTAGAAAAATTCAGGCCTTACTTGATTGGCTCACCTATTGTTGTGTACACTGACCACTCCGCCTTGAAACATCTTTTGGCGAAGAAAGATGCTAAAGGTAGGCTAATACGTTGGATCCTTCTATTACAAGAATTTGATCTTGTTATTAAAAATAAGAAAGGATGTGAAAACGTTGTAGCCGACCATCTTTCGCGTATTTCTTCTTCACCTATGACCCTGCCGATCAATGATTCTTTTCCAGACGAACAACTCTTGAGTATATCCGATGAACCTTGGTTCATGGATATTGTGAATTATCTTGCCACGGGACTTATCCCCCGCGAATGGTCAAAATAGGACAAACATCGATTTCTATCCCAAGTAAAACATTTTTACTGGGATGAACCCTATCTGTTTAAATATTGTCCTGACCAGATCATTCGCAGGTGTGTCCCTAATGATGAATTCAAGAGTGTTCTATCTTTTTGTCATGATCAGGCATGTGCGGGTCATTTCGGTCCTCGAAAGACGGCGGAGAAGGTTTTGCAATGCGGTTTCTATTGGCCGATTTTGTTCAAAGATGTATTTGATCATTGCAAAACCTGTGCACAATGTCAACACACGGGTAGGATTTCCCGGAGAAATGAGATGCCACAGCAACCCATTTTAGTGGTTGAAATTTTTGACGTTTGGGGTATTGACTTTATGGGTCTTTTTCCCAACTCCGTTAGGAATCTGTACATATTGCTTGCGGTTGATTACGTCTCAAAGTGGGTTGAAGCTATTCCTTTTCGCACTAATGACAAAAAGGTTGTCATTAAGTTCTTAAAAGAAAACATCTTTTCGCGATTTGGACACCCACGCGCTATTATTAGCGATAACGGGACACATTTCTGCAATCGATCTTTCAAGACTTTGATGCAGAAATATGCAATCAACCACAAACTTTCCACACCCTATCATCCCCAAACAAGCGGGCAGGCTGAGATTTCAAACAGACAAATCAAACAAATTTTGGAGAAGACTATTGCTAAAAATCGAAAAGATTGGTCAACCAAATTGACGAATGCACTTTGGGCATTCTAAACTGCATATAAAACCGATCTAGGAATGTCTCCTTATAGACTAGTGTTTGGGAAGGCTTGTCACCTTCCGGTCGAGATTGAGCACAAAGCAATATGGGCCATTAGAGAAATCAACTTTGACTTAAATCAAGCCTGCAACTTTCGGAAGCTGCAATTAAACGAGCTAAGCGAACTCCGCGATGAAGCTTATGATAATGCTATAATTATAAAGAACCGGACTAAGGTATTTCACGATAAAAACATTTTGAGAAAAACTTTTATACCTGGTCAACAAGTCCTTCTTTATGATTCACGACTCCATCTTCATGCGGGTAAGCTACGATCATGGTAGAAAGGACCTTTTGTTGTGCGGTCTGTATACCCGCACGGGGCAGTTGAGGTTGAAAATGTTAAAAACGGTACAATTTTCAAAGTAAATGGACATAGATTAAAACCGTATTTTTCCACTGACCCCACGGAGCAGCTCCTGTTTTTACAGGAGCCGATTTATCTTGATTAAAATTCCTCCATCTTACCTCCATGTCCTGTAAAAAACTGTATCATCTTTATAATGGAGGTGAGTGAAAAGAATAAATTTGGGGGAGGATTTTCATAATCATATTTATTGCCCCCATTAATAAATTTCCTCCCAAGCTTACAGGTTTTTGTGATCTAGTGGATGGCAACAGTGAGAACACTGTTAAAAACAAGTTTGGGGGAGGTTTGTGCTTATTTTCGCATCATTTGCATCATACTTTGCATAAGCACAAAACATATAAAACATATAAAAATTTAAAAAAAATTCAAAAGATAAAAATATTTAATATTTAATTTGATAATAAAAGATTAGATAGTGAAAAATTACATCCAAAAGATTAGAAAAATTTAAGAAAACCAAGAAAATTAGAAGTTTTCTTAACCGAAACTAGTAATAAGTAGTTATGAGCCGTTGTCCCAAGGGTTAGTAAGATGAAGGAAGTCACTAATCTGAGGATAAAAATAAGTCTGAAAAATAGTTCCTGTTCTGGAAGCCAAACATTTGAACGTTGATACCCTACTATACGCACTTACACACGTCTTGAAACTCGGGATAGTAGAGAATACCTTGAAATGCTCTTGTCTAAAAGCCAAAGTATGAAAATAATAAATGAATAAAAATATAAAATGGTGAAGAAAAAAAAATGAACACTGGTTTTGTTATTGCCAAGGCAGCAATAAAAAAATATAGCGTGGGTGCTTCATCAGCTAGTGCCTTAGACCAACTGGTCTGGGAGTCACTGCTAAGCCTTAGGTGGTGCAAGACGAGGAAAATACTAATACACCTAATCAACAAGCACGTGAGTAATCGGTCGGTTAGTACCTCAAGAAGTATTAACGGTCGCATGAAAAATGTGTGAGCAAATCTATCTAAATATTCATCAAATTAAAAAGTACTGAGCCAGATGAACAAGAGTATGATAGCTTGAATTGAATTCTCCGAGTGTAGGGATGTCTTTTACACACACGTAGGGGTATATGATCGATATTTGGAAGAAAGGTCGGAATGAAGAATAAAGACGATGTTTTATTGAGGGATGATGTGATTTCTGACATTTTTTCATGACTATTAAGATAGGGCTCATGACAACCGAAAAGCTAGTATAGTTGGAAACTCTGATTTTCAAAGTCTTTCTTTTATAATTCTTATCTTTATATGTAACTTTCACGGTCTTCCTTTTATTATTGGATTTTGTGAGTGCAATCCGCTGAAAACCCTCAGGAGACAACACTCCTCCTACTAGGGACACCTAGATGTTTAAAGGTTTATTGCACGTGCTCAGTGCAATCGTGTTGCCTACGAAAGTATGCTAGTTAGTTTTTCTTTTTCTTATATTTTCTCTTTCTCTTTCTAATAAAACAAGTTTGCTCGAGACGACCAACATTAAGTTTGGGAGAATTTGATCAGTCGAAAATATTGCATTTTTAACACATTAATTTCTCTACTATTTGCAATCATCTGAAGGTGTTCGGTATGAATATAGCACATATTAGCAATTTTTCTGTAAAATACCAAATAACATGTGTTATACATTATAACCGGCATTTTGAGGGAAATTGAGTGTTTATTATTGCACGCATGATCTTTGTACATCGCAACACTTGTCTCGAGATTGTATGCAGGAAATTCCAGATAAAGAGCCGAAACTGCTAAAAGTGCTGATAAAAATACACCAAGTCCAAGACTTGTGATCTAGCAGTGAACAAGAAAGTATAAAAATATTCTAGACATCATAAAAATACCATGAGGCCAACACCAAGTAGCACAGGAGTTTCCATGCACCAATACTTCCAAACGGCCGCGGATCCGCGGCTGAATGGGCCTATTTGCGGCGGATCCGCGGCCACGAAGACACGTCAGCGGCGGATTGTTACTTTAGATCTCTCCTTTCACTGGCCAAACTTCTTCAAGGCATTTCGGTCTCCAGAGATCTCCAGAAGCTTCCGTCCTAACAGCCAAGCTTCTTATACAAGCCTAATACCTCCAAGCTTCTCAAGCAAGCTAGCTAACTACCTTAACCTAGAAGCTTCTTCTCATAACAACCAAACTTCTCTTGTAAGCTTGGTAACTAACTAAATCTAGAAGGTTCTACTCAACTACCAAGCTTGCAAGAGAAGCTAAACCTAGCTTAGATTCTAAAGGAAGCTAAACCTAATCAAGCTTCTAGGGGAAGTTAAAGGAGAAGACTATATAAAGGGACCCAAGGGCATCATTACAAGGTTGTTGAAAATTGAGCCAAAATTCCGCAAGTTGAGGGACACAACTTGTGCATCGAAACCCTAACCCAAATACAATTCAAAATTCAAATCAAGATCATCGAGTACCAAATCAAGCAAGAATCCATCGAGCCTTTTTGAAGCAACGCCAATCTTCATCCGAGCAAGAGATCTAAGACGATCCGCGACTCACGAAGATGGTGCGAAGCTAGTTCGACGATCGAGTTATCTCCTCAATTCTTGTAGTCTTTGAGTGAATTGTAACGAAACGTTGAATAATAAAAGGTGAAAATTCTTGATCTTGCTTTTCTTTACATTCTTGCGTTATGAACTTTCTTGATTCTTGATTCATTAATTTTCATGATGTGTGAGTGAAATCTCCGCTTGTGGAGGATTCGAGAGAATTGATAGATCTAATGATGATCAAATCTTAATACTAATTTTAAGTCTTATGAGATTTGTGAACTCTAGGAAAAAGAATCATCAATGACCTAATTTGGATCGAGATCACATTCTTGTGAATTTTGTTGCAAATTAGGGATCAAATGATTAATGATTTTCTTTGCTAGAGGCTAGATCCGAATGATCATGATTGAAAAGACAAGGGATAGAAGGAGAAACCCTAGTTTCTTCAATAGATCCCTAATCTTCATTCATCGTCATCAATCTAGCTACAAATTATCAATAGATAAGATTAGGAATTATCAGATTCATCATTAACTATTAACTCAATCAAATCCTACAAGCTATTCTTCATTATCTTGATAAATCAAAATGATTGGGACATTTCTTGATTCTTGATTTTAGATCTTTACTTTCTTTAAGTTTCTTGAAAATAAAAACTCACAAATCTTGAATCAATTTTATTGCAATTTCTTTTATCTTTTAATTTTCAACTCAACTAAAACAATTTCGATCAAATCTCACTTTCTTGTGGACGATCTGCACTCGCTAACGAACCTACAATTGACACCGTTATTGATTGCGGTTTACAAATTTCTTTGGTTGTGATCTTTACACTTTTCAAAACACGACATCGAAATCGATCTATCAATCAGTTTGCATAGATTCCTATTTTAAAATATTAAACGGGCAAGAAAGGGGTGAGAGATTTTCATCTCTCAAACCTTTCCCAAACCTAACCCTAACAAGTGAGGAACTACTCACTCATTAGGGAATTAATAAAGGAATTCATTTTTATGGTTTTTATTAATCTAATTAAAGTACAGAAAATAACTACGGTAGATAAAAAAAATTGCAAAGAAATAAAAGTTGCAGATAAGAACATGAGATAAAAAGAAACAACTTACTTTATTGATGCACTCTTTGACGATTACAAAGAATTGAAAATTTAAACTAGAGAAATAAAAAGAGGCATGCCCCAAAAAGAGCTGTAGGATTCCTATTTATAGATAATAGAAAACCTAGGGTTTACATCTGATCCATATCTAAAATTACAAAACTACCATGAGAAGCCTGGTCAACGCACCGACACCCACCGACAAATTGCACCGACACGTGCTCAGCACGGCCGCGGAACCGCGGCCATTTGGTCGCGGATCCACGACCATATGATGGGGTCTCTATCTCTATTTCTCTGGGTTGCTTCATGTTGCTATTTGCTTCTGTTTTCTTTACATGGTTTTTCAGAATCTTTTCTAGTTTCTTCCAGATTTCCACAGTGCAGAAATGTTGTGGACTTTTACCGTTCGCTTCGTGTTGAAGTCTTGAATCTTGTGCTGCTTTCGTGCTTTGTGAAATCGAACTGTTCATTGATCTTCATTTGTTCCTTAACTGTAGGCGGCATCTTGCAGATTCATCTATTTGTTGGTCGTAGTCTCACTTTTGTAGCGTCTTTTCACCATTTTCACTGTATTGTTCCGAGAACCTATAACCTGCAACTATTTAGCAGACATGGATCAAAAGCACCTATTTATTTGCAATATGATTAAGAATGGAGAATATAATAATGCAAAATTATGATATGAACAGTAGGCTATAGGTTCTAACCTATGAGCGCCCCGCGTGCCGTATTTGGATTTCGGGATTTGATGTTAATAGCTTTGCGATTTCATATTGATTGTAGGTACCTTCGCGTGGATTCCAAGACGACGAATGCGCATCGACTACGTCTAAGCGAGGAGCTTAGCAGGTGAGTAGATTTATATCTACGGGGGAAGTCGGGTGGATGGCGTATAGCAACCCCGCAAATTTATGATTAGAGACCGATATATATATACAAAAAATACTGTAAGAGAATCCTACACTAGAAAACTATAGATGTGGTTAAAAGATAGTTAGAGGTGATGTTAATGATTGAATATATATCGAGATAGGAGATGAAGGCTCTAGGGACATAACTCTTGGACATAATATGATAAGGAATGATGTCTCAAATTGATAAAAGGATATGGAAAGTGAATGTGAATCACAATATATATACAGATATGTAGTTGCACGAGTTTAAGTTTGAGTTTTAGAGCAGCGTGACATAAGATTCAATTGATGTAATGCATATGTAAAATGACTTGATGTGAGAGATTGATGGGATGAAAAGAGTATACGATGAGATATGATGACATGGTTGATATGTCGTTATATGGATACGAGTCGATATGAGATTGCTGATACCTTCGTCGGTCCCCTGATACGAGATTGACACGAATGGAACCTGAGAGATAGGTATTTATATATGGATATATGTTGTGCATAATGAGTGATATACCGTACGAGACTTAGATCCGTACGCCGATGTTGTATAGGTTGATAAAATCCCTATTTGTTTAATGCTGCCGTACGATAGATTTCCGTACGCGATGAGTTTTACCTGTTGATTTATCCATACCCTTCTTTATAGGATGTTGTACGATGGATTGTACCGTACGTGATGTTGTGAGGCTGGATGCCGATTGCTAGATTCACCGACTCGGATACATATTGTAGACACGTATACCTTATAGCATTTAGTTAACGATGTACTTTATGCTACGTTCATGTTATTCTCATTGCATTACATATACCTGTGCTAGTACACCTACACCATTATCGATGATGCGTATGTTGCACATACACAGATTGCCGGCTCACACACTTCATCATCGATAATTGCTATGTCACTACACAGTAGAATTGCTACATCATGCTATGATATATTTGCTATGCTCATATCACTGTTTCACGTTGCATGAGATATACGGACATGCTTACATCCTGTTATATGTTGCATACTTGCTACAGCTACATGCACATCATGCATATATACTGACATATACACTCACATATCTTACTATAGCTGTATATACCCCTAAGTGGTATTGTATTGACATGTGATATTGAGACGTTGCTTATTGTGCTATTGTGCTTATGAGATGCATCATACATACCTGCTTACATATAGATACACTTATCTTGCTATAGTTACATGTACACCTCATATGATGCTGCACTTGATTTCGGAGGATTTGGGAACCGCATGATATATTTTAAAACTGGATTCATTTAAAAGAGCGGTTTTCCTTTAATATGCTCATATTGCTGTTTTATGTTGCATATATCAGTTTTCATGGATTTTCGCATTGAGATATGGATTTCATATGATTTATGGATTTGAGAACCGTGGGGGTGTTTTCAAGAAATTTATGTATTGTTTGAAAATCCGGTTTCTCTTGATATGATATTTCAGTGTGTCCACCATGTGATTTCTCGGTTCTGAGATTGGCATTTGACACCCGATTCGAGGAGGAGGAGGAACCGTCTGTGGGTATATGGTGGACCCGGTATGGTACCCCGGGGCGAGAGATGATTTCGTGGTGTAGACGATGAGCCTGGCAGAGGGACCACTACCTACCGGCGATAGTATTTGGACTCGGCGGATATCTAGGGGATACCGACCGGAGTCATGTTCAGACATGCTACATGGATTCCGGGTGTCGATGTGGACACTCAGGTTCCATGAGATGTACTGACATCAGGGTCGGTCATGGTGACGGCGCCTGACAAGTGAGGATTTACGTGTCGATGCTAGACACGGGTTTCATGATGTTTCGAGTGTAGATGTTATACACTCAGGTTTCCATGATTTTGTTATGTCGCGAGGGACACACGTTGATATATATCCTCATATTTACCTGGATATGCTTTTATGATATTTACATGCGGGAGTTGTTGTGTCGGTGATTGACACATGGACGAGATCCACTGCATACATGCATTGATTATATTGGTGGACGATATCCACTGCATACATGCATTGATTATATTGTTAGACGAGATCCACTGCAAACATGCATTAATTATATTGTTGGATGTTATCCACTTGCTGATAAGCATTTATTATTTGTTGGCACATATGCAGATACGGTCACCCTAGATATCATAGTATTACCTTTATGATATAGTTGACTAGGAATCGTTGTTTTTTTCTATTTCTACCTGATGATGTTTTTCTACTCATGAGTTGGCAACTCACCCCGTTATGCCATATAGTTCTTGCAGGTTGTCCGCATGGATCAGTAGCGGCATCGCTGGCACACAGCTTGCTTTCGGGTGTTTTGCTTTGGTAGGTGGTACATGTTGGATCGTGCCCCTCTCGTTTTTGTTATTCATATTGTATCTAATCAACTCCATTAAATCAGAAACTAGAAATTTGTATATATTGAAGACTTAGAAGACTTGTAGTGGCGAGACTTGAGCGATGGGTTTTATGTTCGCTTTTGGGGTTGATGTCCGCTTTTGGGGTTGATGTCTTGCTTTACTTTTTTCCTTGTGTGGATCTTCGCCGTTGGGCGTCGTATACTTGTTATTTATACTTGTGGTGGTTGTTTCCGCCGTTGGGCGTGTTTTGCTCCCGTTTGGGGATGCTTTCTTTTTATTTCTTTGTTATACCCGTTTCAGGGCTAGTTTTTACAAGTGAGGTGCTGCCGAAATTTTTATGAAAGAAAATTTAAGTTTAAAGACTTTTACTTGAGGTTTCCAAATATTGTATCAATGTTTTCATTACTTACTTCTGTTGGAAGGTTTAGATTTCTGGGTTTTGGCTTACTTAGGTTACGTTACACCTATAGACGTTGCGTGATTTAAGTGCCGGTCATGAGCTAATATTTCGGGTCGTGACAAAGTTGGTATCAGAGCGCTAGGTTTAACCTTGGTTCGAGTTTAGGTTTGACTATGTGGAGTCTGGGGCGTAATATATTTTGGAACCTAGGCTTGACCTTACAGAACTTAGACTTGAACAGGGGGTGTTAGACGTGAACTTTCGTTTCATAGGCTGACCTTGATTGATAGAGTAGGTAGCTTGAGTAGAGTGACGTACCGTACGTATATTCCGCAGCATATTTACGATACGATACTCCTCTTAAGTGACCTTAGGATGTACATATATTGAGACTTGTGATTCTCTTCGTTTCCTTGATTATACATCCATTTGAGATCCTTGATTCTATTCGATTTCATGATCATACTCTCACTGATTCCGTTCCTCCTTATGATCATATATTCATTCTGGATCTGTTGTTTCATTTGATCACTTTGATCTTTTTCGTCGATACATGATTGAGGTTCCTGTCACCATGGTTTGAGCGCGGTTTGAGCTGCTGCTATTGATGCGGTCAGGGCGAGCTCGTCGTGGACGAGGACTGACCATCGTTTTTTCTGGTGACATAGGAACGTATCGATATAGTGTGGTGTTAAGATCTCTCGTTTGAAACGAGTGTACGGTTTTGTACCGGATGATCAGGCTATTGTTAGAGGCTGCCTGCTGTGAGAGGACTATTGATGTACAACATGCCTCAGAGATTGTGATGTCATCGACCGTGCAGACAGATGACCCAGCTGTTTCTGAGATTGATGTGATGTCGCTTCCAGAGCTTACGAGCTGAGATTGCTGGAGCTTCCATGCAGAGATGCGACAGTGATAGCTAGTCTATCTTGAGTTGAGAGATGAAAGTAATTCGTCAGATTTGATGCGCCAACGCAGGCCCTGTTGAGTTGAAGATTTCCAGTAAGAGAGTCTTACTCAGATCTAGAGTAGATCAATCCAGAGATGACGTTGTTCGTCGGATGTTCTGATGTGAGATCGGTAAGCTGACCAGTTTCAGATAGAGGACCTCACCCAGATGTGTTATGAGTTGATCGAGAAATGGATGAGTATTGAGTATTCCTCCTATGGTTAGGATGAGTTCCCGAGGACGTGTTCGGCTAAAGGTCTTCTACAGAGTGATGAAGATACCGGTTTGTGATTTCGAGTCCGTGCGAGAGATTCCGGATTGATTGTCGCCGAGAACATTTGCAGTATGCAGATGGCATGACATGATGTCAAAGTGGACGATAATAAGGACGAGTGGAACAAGAGGTTCGTGCGTGATGCCGACGAGCTATTGTTACTCCCCGTCGAGATTAGAGATCTGATATGTATGCAGAGACGTTGGGATACGACCAGTTCCTAAGGAAATGCTATGATGAGAACGCAGATGTCCAGAGAACGAGAAAAGATTAGGTAAGTGTACCAGCCTCCATATAATTCGGCATAGGCAAGATTGAAAGAGACCTTGAGCAGGTTCTTTCCAGGACACTGTTGCGATAAGTTTTGCACCGAGGATCAGTGGTGTTACGTGTATTCAGAGGGCCAGAAGCCAACGCCAGTGACGTGCTGCCTTATGAGTGATCATACTAATTGGCCGAGAGTTGACCTGAGGAGTGCCGGAGCGGAATCATTTCCGTTAGCACACCTGACCGGGCAGATGAGCCGATAGAGTGCAAGATTTGTAATCCACAGAGAAATGAGGACCCAGAGACAGAAGATGCCGGACTGTGAGCAGGAGGCAAGCGGATATTCTTGCTCTGCCAGTTTGTGCGCACCGACTTTTTCGACATTGTAGAAAGTGTACCTCAATGTCATTTGTTGCGATTTACGTTTGTGACCCGAGTATCACGCTTATATCGCTTGGATTTGAGTTTTGATGATTGAGTTTCAGGATATTATTTCGTGCACCATGGCTGCACCTACGAGGTATTTACATTTTTGTGCATAGTTATTGCACTTGGGATATGTATTTAATACACCGTTGTGTTGATGTCGATTTTGTGCCTTAGTTGCACATGTTTATGACTTCGTGGATTTCGTATGGTTGATTTGACTTTGTGCATGTGGTACGCACCCGATTTGCTTTTTGCACTCGGTATAGATCACATATGCTTGCAGTGCGTTGATACGTGTTTTGTGCACACAGTTGCACACGTCTATGAGTTTTATACACCTTGGTACACTCGGTGTAGTTTTCATACGCATTTGAGTTATTGATGATATTTCATGCACTAGATGCACAGGATTTGATATTTCGTGCAGTGGATGCACAAGATTTAGATTTCATTCGTGCATGTGAGATGCACTTGATTTCGGTTTTCGTTTGTGCATGTTAGTTGCACTGGATTGAGATTTTCGGGCACTTTTGATGCACTAGTTGTTATTGTCGTGCACGCCTGTTGCATTGGACAGATATTTTCGTGCACACCCGTTACACTTAGTCTTACTTTTATGCATATTGTGGCACATGTATTTGGATTTGATTTCCGTGCGCACCAGACGCACCTGATTATTGGACACGCCTTTTGATGCTGATATTGCTTTTGAGCACTTTGTTTTCATGATGAGGCTCTATACTTTGTAGTACCCTAGCAGGACTGATCCGAGGACGGTACCTGTGTACTTTGCATGCATAAAAAGTTATCATGAGGTTTTCAAAAAGGAGCTATAGTCTCGCTATTTCTTACGTGTCTATGAGTGACATGAATGTTTTACAAAAGAAAACCTTTTGGGATATTTTAAAAAGGGCGGAACGTACATTTGAGCAAATCATATATGCTAGTATATTATTACTTTACAAATGAGCGTCCGTCATTTGTGCCGTGAGTTACACATCACCCGGCGATTCAGAAAAAGATTCTGCATATGTTATTTCAGGTTTTGGAGATTTTTTTCTAAAAGGATGTGTATTATATACATATTATAGCATTCGCTTAGTGTATATGGGATTTCGGTTGTGGATTTTGAGATATGTATCTCCCTTGTGACTCCGATGATATGCATGCAAGTCCGATGATTTGCGTGACGCTTGACGGAGATCGGTTTTGAGTTTCGTACTCACTTTTCCGACACACAGGATGCGATGGGGTATTTCTGTTTCTTCCGTTATTTCGGAGCCCCGTTGATTTAGCTGTTTATTGCAATGTTTTAGAATTTGGGGGTTTAAATTTAAATTCAGGGATCGAATTTATTTAAGGGCGGAAGATTGTAATATTTAAGAAAAAATATAAAATATTATTTTTGGAATTTAATATATTTCGCGAAACTACCGATTTGTGAATTTAGGGGTTGTCGTAAAGTGGTATAAATATATACCAATATTTGTAAAATAATTTGGAGATTTGGAATGATTTATGCATTTAATGTTTAATTATTGGTTAAAGTTTGTGTATCATTTTTTGGCCAAATTTCCTTCATCATTTGCTTTGGCCGAAATTATCATTTGGGTTTCTTTTTGATGAGTCATTTAGATGAGTCATTGTTTTGATTCTAGAATGGTGAGGTGTTGTTTGTGACTCATTTGTGCTTTAAAGTCATTTGTCCAAGCTTAAGATATTATGTTGGATATGTGTGTGGAGATATTTTGATTATGGTCACCATTCTTCATTCTTGTGCTCACCTCCCCCACTATTTGGCCGAGAGCATTTCCAGCCCCCCATTTTTAGTGGCCGGCCCCAATTTGCACAATTTTTCCTTTGCAAATATCATAGCTCATTTCATCACAACTCCAAAAGGCAACTTCATTTACCTTCACCCAATTCATTGGGTGCCTTGAGACAAAGTATTCTACACTCTCTCTACTTCAATCTTGGACATGTCGGCTAGCAAACTTCATGTCCAAGTTGCTTCAGTTCGAAGTGGGAGCCTGTATTGAGATTCCTCGACGTGTGTCCTCTTTGATGAGCGTGACCGAAGAGCGAAGTTCGTCGAGGCATCTCCAACATGCTAAGGACTGAGATTGAAGACCGAAGGACACGGATCGATCGGTATAATTTCTTAAACCATTTTACAGTTTACTAATATAGGGTTATTGGTACGATTGGGCTTTTAGGCCTGGTGGTTTTCATGTATAGTGACCCTAGTTAGGGGTTTGACTATGTTTTCCGGTATTTGGATTTCTTGGTTTTGCGACTGGATATTGTATTTGGTCGTTGGACGTTTGTACGTCAACGACGAGGGTGGTTTGGTTGTTTTGCATACGTAGGCTATAGGTTCTAACCTATGAGCACCCCGCGTGCCGTATTTGGATTTCGGGATTTGATGTTAATAGCTTTGCGATTTCATATTGATTGTAGGTATCTTCGTGTACACCCACATATCTTGCTATAGCTGCATATACCCCTAAGTGATATTGTATTGACATATGATATTGAGACGTTGCTTATTGTGCTATTGTGCTTATGAGATGCATCATACATACCTGCTTACATATAGATACACTTATCTTGCTATAGTTACATGTACACCTCATATGATGCTGCACTTGATTTCGGAAGATTTGGGAACCGCATGATATATTTTAAAACTGGATTCATTTAAAAGAGCGGTTTTCCCTTAATATGCTCATATTGCTGTTTTATGTTGCATATATCAGTTTTCATGGATTTTCGCATTGAGATATGGATTTCATATGATTTATGGATTTGAGAACCGTAGGGGTGTTTTCAAGAAATTTATGTATTGTTTGAAAACCCGGTTTCTCTTAATATGATATTTCAGTGCGTCCACCATGTGATTTCTCGGTTCTAAGATTGGCATGTGACACCCGATTCGAGAAGGAGGAAGAACCGTCTATGGATACATAGTGGACCCGATATGGTACCCCGGGGCGAGAGATGATTTCGTTGTGTAAATGATGAGCCTGGCAGAGGGACCACTATCTACCGGTGACAGTATTTAGACTCGGCGGATATCTGGGGGATACCGACCAGAGTCATGTTCAGACATGCTACATAGATTGCGGGTGTCGATGTGGACACTCAGGTTCCATGAGATGTACTGACATCAGGGCCGGTCATGGTGACGGCGCCTGACAGATGGGGATTTACGTGTCGATGCTAGACAAGGGTTTCATGATGTTTCGAGTGTCGATGTTATACACTTAGGTTTCCATGATTTTGCTGTGTCGGGAGGGACACACGTTGATATATATCCCCATATTTACCTGCATATGCTTTATGATATTTACATGCGGGAGTTATTGTGTCAGTGGTTGACACGTGGACGAGATCCACTGCATACATGCATTGATTATATTGGTGGACGAGATCCACTGCATACATGCATTGATTATATTGTTGGATGAGATCCACTGCATACATGCATTGATTATATCATTCTATGTTATCCACTTGCTGATAGGCATTTATTATGTGTTGCTACATACGCAGATACAGTCACCCTAGATATCATAGTATTACCTTTATGATATAGTTGACCTAGGAATCGTTGTTTATTTCGATTTCTACCTGATGATGTTTTTCTACTCACGAGTTGGCAACTCACCCCCGTTGTGCCACAGTTCTTGCAGGTTGTCCGCATAGATCAGTAGCGGTATCGCTGGCACACATCTTGCTTTCGGATGTTTTGCTTTGGTAGGTGGTACATGTTGGATCGTGCCCCTCTCGTATTTGTTATTCATATTGTATCTAGTCAACTCCATCAAATCAAAAACTAGAAATTTGTATATGTTGAAGACTTAGAAGACTTGTAGTGGCGAGACTTGAGCGATGGGTTTTATGTTCGCTTTTGAGGTTGATGTCTTGTTTTACCTTTTTCCTTTTGTGGATCTTCGCCTTTGGGCGTCGTATACTTGTTATTTATACTTGTGGTGGTTGTTTCCGCCGTTGTGCGTGTTTTGCTTCCGTTTGGGGATGCTTTCTTTTTATTTCTTTGTTATACCCATTTCAGGGCTAGTTTTTACAATGGAGCTGCTGCCAAAATTTTTATGAAAGAAAATTTAAGTTTAAAGACTTTTACTTGAGGTTTCCAAATATTGTATCAATGTTTTCATCACTTACTTCTGTTGGAAGGTTTAGATTTCTGGGTTTCGGCTTACTTAGGTTACGTTATGCCTGTAGACGTTGCGTGATTTAAGTGCCAGTCACGAGCTAATATTTCGGGTCGTGATAAGAAATAGGCCCCGTGCCGGGAATCAGATCAATGCAAAACTCAATCTCACGCTCTGGCGGCAATCCAGGTAGCTCATCGGGAAAAACGTCAGGAAACTCTCGCACGATAGGAACCCGGTCCAACGAATCTACTGTGGCTCCGGTATCACGAATGAAAGCTAAGAATCCCCGACATTCTCTCCTCAAAAGACGACTAGCACAAAGGGCTGAAATCAAACTATGAGGAGCGACACCACGGTACCCCTGCACAACAAGAACTGACTCGCTGGGAAAACAAAACCTGACTGTCTTCTCGCGGTAGTCCACAGACGCGTAGCACATAGCTAACCAGTCCATGCCTAAAAGAACGTCGAAGTCCAACATCTCAAGAAGGATCAAGTCGACGGACAACTCTCTATCTCCAATACGGACGGCACACGACCGAAACACGTGTCGCGCAATAAACGACTCGCCAACAGGAGTAGTCACAACAAGCGGCCGATCTAGCAAACACGACTCTCGGCCCAACCTCAGCACGAAGTGTGTAGAAACATACGAGTGCATAGATCCCGGATCAAATAACGCGTGTGCATCGAAGGAACATACTGAAAAAGTACTTGAAACCACTGCATTGGACGCCTACGTGTCCTGATGATTCAAAGCAAATACTCGAGCCTGCTCTCTACCAACAACTGGCTGTCCTCCGCCTCTGCCACCCCGTCCCCTCTGAGTAAAACCTCCGCGACCACGGCCTCTCTGAGCAAAAGTCTGACGCGGAGCATCAACAAGCGTAGGAGGCAACGCTCTCTGAGGTGAAGGTGGTAAGGTAACATGTGGGACCGCTACCTCTCTCTGGCGTATCTCAGTACAATCTCTGATGCGGTGATGGGGACTGCCACACCCAAAACATCCAGGCGACGACTGCTGACCCTGTGGGTATAAACTATATGTCTGTCCCCGTCTCACGCTCCGGCTACCAGCACGACCTATAGGGATTCCACCACGGCCTCTGCCAAACTGCCTCTGCGCTGATAAATCACTACGAATCCTCTTCGGTTTCAGAACGACCGAAGTCCCCGAAAGACGCTCCTCAACTAGTAGGGCTACGTCCACTGCGGCTGCATATGTGTCAAAATGCTGGGCGCTGATAGCGAGGAACAAACGGGTAAGCAAGCCTCGCACAAATCTCTTGATCCGCATCTCCTCAGTGTCCGCCAATATGGAGCATACACAGATATCTGGGTAAACTGCACTTCGTACTCTGCCACCGTCATACCCGGAGTCTGGCGTAACGATTCGAAACTGCGCACTCGAGCATCCCTGACGCTCTGCGCTCTACTGGCCTCAACTAATGATCCCATCATCTGATGCAAATCCTGCATATCGGCATCTAGCCTAGTAATACGATCTACCGAAGGTGGATCAACCTGCCCCTGTACAACGGGCGTACCTCCCTGGTCAGTCCTCGTCTCCGACGAGCCAACTCTGACCTCGGCTCTCGTGGCCGCTTTCTGCACCCTCGTAGTCTTCGGCGGCATAATGGCTAGAATGATAACAGGATTTGATAAGAACACGAAAATCGAATCACAAGGATGTATAAAATCACGGAAGGAATTTCAATCAACAAGTCCTAAGGTCACTTAGGCGGAGTACCGTATCGTAAGTATGCCGCGGAAAATACACACGCTACGTTACTCTGCTTAAGCTACCTACTCCATCATATCAAGGTCATCCTACACTCCGAAAAGTAAAACCCAGCGCTCTGATACCAACTTTGTTACGACCCAAAATTTGGCACGTGATCGGCACTTAAACCACGTAACGTCAACAGACGTAACGCAATTTAAGTAAGCCGAAACCCAGAAATCTAAACCATCAAAAATAGTAAGCGATAAAAACATTATTAAAAACATTTGGAAATCTCAAGTAAAAATCTTTAAAATTTAAATTTATTCTCTTAAAAATTTCAGCAGCACCTCCTTTGTAAAAACTAGCCCCGAAACGGGTACAAACATAAGATATAAGTAAGCAACATATGATATAAATAAAACATCCCCAAACGGGAGCAAATCACGCCCAAAGGCGGAAACAACCACCACAAGCATATATACGATGCCGTAGCGAAGAAATGGACAATATAAATGAAAAACAGGATAAAAATGTGGTTTCTCTTGATATGATATTTTGAGGTGTCCACCATGAGTTTTTCTCGGTTCTGAGCAGTGAGTATACCCGATTCGAGGAGCGGTAGACACCGTCTGCGGATACATGGAGGGCCCGGTGAGGTATCCTGGGGTAAGAAGACTCGTATTGTTAGGCGGTGAGCCTGGCAGGGGAGCACTACCTACCGATGATTGTATAGAACTCGACGGATATCCAGAGGATACCGTTTTGGAGTTATGATATGAGATGGATATGAGGGCCGATCTGAGGATGCGGCGCCTGAGATGAGATAGATATGAGGGCCGATCTGAGTATGCGGCGCCTGAGATATGAGGATTTACGTGTCGATGCTGGACACGGGTTTCATGAGGTTTCGAGTGTCGATGTTGGACACTCAGGTTCCATGATTTTGATGTGTCGTTGATAGACACATGTGGTTGATATCCTCATATATACAGGCATATGTTTTCATGATGTTTCGAGTGTTAGTGTTGGACACTCAGGTTCCATGATTTTGATGTGTCGTTGATGGACACACGTGGTTGATATCCTCATATATATATTGTTGGATATAGTGCCCTCAAAGTCAATTATTGGATCATAGGCACGTGATTGCAATGATTGAGGGAGGACCTATACCGGTGGGACAGTCTTACTCGAGATGATAGTATGCTATCTGGTTTGCTTTATCATCGTGTATATGTTTTAGGTGACATTACAGATCACTATTACACATTGATAGAGCCCTTAGGATTCTTGCTTGACTACCAGCAGTATGATGGCGATCATTTACGTGAGAGTTGGGTAGTCTATAAGCACATCCTTAAAGTGTCCCTAGTCGTGGGAGTTTCGAGACCGGGCATCGATACTCCATGAGTAGACTAGTGTATACGATCGAGACCCCGACGAGGGGCAATGGCCGGTCTCACAAGCCATTGGCGTCGGTTGGTTCACCTAAGACGTAAACATGTGCTCATTGGGTTATGAGTACACCGAACAGGACTCGCCGAGAACATACTAGTTGGTATTATACCTGACGTCAGATAGCAGTTCCCTGGTGACATGTGTACAGGTTAGTCTATCGACCTGAGATCGTCATTTGTCTCGTGTGAGTTATCACTGTGCTTTGATTACTACCCTACCACGGCTCAAAGGAGTCGTGCAAACAGGTTTTAGTTGGGTACAGTCCCGAGCCACATGGAGGCAGTGAGCGGATCGGCAGGGGATTCGTCTCTCCCGGTATTGGGGGTGAGATCGCATTATGTCTAGGAGAGCCATTACACGAAGTCCTTAGTCAAGGCAAGTGAGATTTACTGGTAGGTATTCCAGTAGTATCTCTGGGTGTTCTGGGCTACAATCCGACACGACTTATACCGCTATTGAGGGTCTGACGTTTACCAGCCCCCTAGGCCCGATATGCGATACTCATAGACGAACGGACCGGACTCTACGGATATTGTCACTGACAGGCTCAGTAGGGTTTCAGGATGAGTTCGCTCATCGGCCTCCCTTTTGGTCAATACCTGGGTGCCCGTTACATACTGCTAGTACAACTGACATGCTTGTGGTTAAACCCATGCCAGTGTATTGACGAGTCTTTAAAGTCCCCTACAGAAAGTTTCCCAAGTTCAGGCAAAATATTGTAGAGGCCGTATGATTTTATGGCAGGGTTCGATCATATATGTGCACTTGTGCACGGATCATGATCGGACGGATCATACTAGTGGGCTTTGGTTTAAGCCGGGTCCTAGTATTAGATTTGTTGGATTACTTTCGTCTCATTGCATTCGTATTCAGTCGGAATGCGGATGCAGGTATGTATATACAGATGAGGGGTATTCTTATGATCCGTCACTAGTTTACTTTAGTTGATGCCATATCTTTTTATTGGATTAAACATTTAGTTTAAATGTTTAGTGGAGGAAAATGTGAGTGCAAGTTTTGTCCATATGCATCATTTCATGCCACATGCACATGGTGACTGATGGTCTTGGTTTATGTGACCATTATTGTGACATGGATTGATTTTGGGGCTAATTATGATTAGTGGGGGATATTTTGGAGAGAGAGGGCTGCCATGTAGGGGTTTGGGATATTGGTTATTGATATATCTCTCTCTCAAAATATCTCACACAACACAATAAACCATTTCACTTCTTCTTCTCTTGAGCTCACAATTTCCTCCAATGGCTTCTTCTTCAACCTCCACTCATCTCTCTCATGAGTTGAGAATCCATGGGTGTCTTGAGACAAAGTGATCACACACATTCTCTATTTCACCTTGGATATGTCGGCTAGCAAACTTCATGTCCGAGTTGCTTCGGTTTTGAAGCGGGAACCCGTAAAAAGATTCCTTGACGTGGTGCCACTTCGACGAGGAGATCGGAGATCGAACGAGATCGGAGATGCCGCGAGGAGCTTAGGATGATGGCTAAAGACCGAAGGACACGGATCGATCGGTATAGCCATTCTAAACTTCTTTGTAGTTAGCTAGTTTAGGATTAATGGTACGATCCGGGTGAAAGACTACGTTAGCGCCGGTTCAGTAAAAAGTTTTTGTTCCGCGTTTGGCCTCGGATTGACGGCCGGGGCGCTACCGTAGACTTATATATATATATATATATATATATATATATATATAGGCTTATGTTTTCATGATGTTCCAGTGTCGGTGTGGGACACTCAGGTTCCATAATATTGTTTGTGTCGTTAATGGACACGTGGATGATATCCATGTTAGTTATATGTGTGCCCTAGAGGCCATTACTATATATAGGATGTATATTGTAGTGGATGCTTGGACATATATAGGGAGGACTTTCTTGCTCGACATGATAGTATGCTATCTGGTTGCTCTTTACCTTAACGTGTACACTGATTGTCTCTCTGTTACATGTTGGAAAAGCCTTTAGGATGTGTACTTGACTACCTGGACTATGATGCAGATCATACTAGTGGGGACATGGTAGTCCATAAGTACATCCTTCAAGGTCCCTAGTCGTGGGTGTATCGAGACGGGGCATCGATATACCAGTGTAGACTAGCGTATACCTTCTCGACCCATACAGATGCGCGATGGATGATCCCATATCCATTGGTGTTTGACATCAGAGATGATATACGGGTGCTCAGTGGAGACTGGGTACACTGGACGGACTCGCCGAGAACTCCCAGATGGTATTATACCTTACGTCAGATGGCAGTTCTCTGGTGACACTGGTACAGAGTAGTCTGTTGACCCGAGATCGTCATAGAGTCTTGTGTGGTTCCCACTGTGCTTTGATTTCCACCTTACCACGTCCAAGAGGGCGTGCAAAACGGTGGCTTTTGGGTACAGTCCCGAATCACATGGAGGCAATGAGCGATAGGAGGGGATTCGTCTCTCCCGGTATAGGGAGTTGATGTTGCGCTGTGTTCAATTGGCTATAACCGGAAATCCCTGGCCAGGGTTGCTGAGATTTACTGGTAAGTGTTATCAGTAGTTTCTCGAACTGTTATAGACCTCATATCGACACGACTTATCGAGCTATTGGGGTCTGACGTTTACCACCCCTAGGCGAGATATGCGACATATCAGACGACGAGACCGGACTGTACGGTAAGTGTTACTGGTTGGATTCACAGGAGTATGAGCGGGCTTGCTCTTCGATATTCTGATCGCTCAATACCCGGATGGCCGTTACGTTTAGCAGACCACTTGCGGCTTGTGGGTGTTTGATATGATCATCACCTGCTGCCGGCGTATTGACGAGTCTTTAGAGTCCTACACAGAGGTTTCCTGGCTCAAGCGAAACGAAATAGGAGCGCATATGAGATATGTGCAGGACCGAGAATGATGCGTGTATGTGATATCGTATTTCATTCTCGCGATGAATGTATCGATTGGTTATATGCGATATAACCTAGTTATCGAATCAAGCATTGATTCGATAAGCCGATACATAGGATACTAGTCAGTTATATGCGATATGACCGGATCGTTAAATCAAGTGTTAATTTAATGATTTAATGTAGAATTATATATTTGATATATTACTTTGCATTAACTAGTATTGGTTCACTTTAAATGGATTTTCTCACTTGATTTGTGCAAGTTGTATATGATATACTTTTGTGCACATGATTGTATCATGTTTGATGATACATGCTTATTTGGTTAAGTGTAAAGAATTAAACCATGGTTAAGTTGATGATTAGGGTTTTGCTTATTCATTTATTTATTTGTTTATTCATTTTGGAAAAGATAAGAAAAGAATGGTGGCTTTATTTGTAGTTTTGTTGAAGCTTCATGAAGCTTTGACCTAGTCCTCCATTCTTGTCTCTTGCTTAACCCTAACCATCATAACTAACCATGGTCTATTCTCTACACTTAACTAAGGTTAGAATATGATAAGAATCAATTCTTTTTCAATTATTTTTTTTTAACACTTATCATATTCATTATCTTCTTCTTCTTCTTCTTCAAGATGAAGAAGCTTGCCTCCATCAATAGCAACTAGTGAAAAAGAGTGAGAAATCCAATTCTAAAGTGAACCAACTTCCTATTTCTTCATCCTCTACCTCTTGCCAAGTAGTATAGGGTGTTTTCTTCACAAGTTTCATGACTTGGTGAAGTGGGAGCTTGATCTTGTGATGCCTCGACGTAGATCATCTTCGGCATCGTTGTCGATGACCTAGCCCGCCCATTTCTCCGATGAAGCCGACGCTAGAGCCCGGGATTGGATTTGGACAGCAAGGGGACTTCATCATGGAGCTATGGAGGTGGAAAACCGGATCTACAAAGGTTGTCTTTCCGTTCACTTAGTTAAATTGTTAACTAGCTTCATGTTTCGCCTAAAATTCTAGTTAACGATCCGTATTAGGGTTTCTCGGCACATGTAAAATGTTAAATTGGCATGGTTGATGCCTTGTGAGACCTCATTAGAGTGCCTAGGAACCCTACAGTGGTATCAGAGCCTAGCTAGAGCCTTAGGCGAAGCGTAGACGAAGTTTGAAGTCCGATCGAACCAAAACCCTAACCCGAAAACGGCTCTCTGTACATTTTTTAAAAACTGGGTTTTTTCCAAATTAAAAATATGCAGAAAACTCAGCAGGGGATTATAAGAATTACTGTACAAAACGGAACCCATGATTCGATCATTGAGCGGCGGAACCGCGGCATTAGCATGGCTAATGCGGCGGTTCCGCGGCCATTTAATCACTTCATTCAAAACTTTTTGCACAGTAACTTCTTTCTTGAAATGCTGAGTTTTCTGGGAATTTTTAACATTTACTCAAGAGTTGAGTTTTCTGGGTTGTAGAAGGGACTCGGTGTTTCGATCGGATTTTCTAATTTTGTCTATGTGCTTTTCCGGATAATCTTAGAATATGTTAAAAAGTTCGACCGGATATAAATACCCAATTTTTCCCCTGCCGGAAAATTTCCAAGTGTTGGATTTTTCCATGGTTTAAAGACGTTCTAAGTAGTGCAAGTAACGCGATGGACCCTCTAGAAGACAACAAACCTTAACTCGATTATGTGACCGTCTTGAACTGCCCTTGGAACCTTAGGGTTTGGGGTAGTACGGCATGCCACATATGAGGCGTTGGCTTGACCCTTCTACGGCTGGACCGTTGGTACTGAGGCACGAAGTGAATGTCTTTGAACTTATTTCATGAGTTGAGCTGTTTCGGGAAAACTTGGGTGTTCGATTGTTCAATCAGAAAGTTTAACATTTTCTATCTTATTCGAAATGTGATACAATAATTGGAATTCACAAGTAGTTATGAAATAACTGAATGAATATTATAAACATAGCAGTTTAGTCTCACTTGATCGGTTGCCACGGAATTTTGATGTGATCAAAAGTCCATCGCAATCACGTAGCGTACGCGGATACTCGCCGGGTAAACTTAATAGACAGCTACACCCCTAGGCCCCGACCAAGTGACTATAGGAGAACCCCGTCGCCGAAAGCATCCGTCCGGGTGCTCGCGGTAGCGGTGTTCCGCCTTGGTGCACTTCATAGACGGTATCGGGGGTGCGGCTGTCTACTGAAGTTTGCGACGAGCATTCGATCAGGATGTCGGGAATCTTGTTGAATTGCCCGACTTTATATTGAAAAGTGTTTTCGATTATGAGACTAAAATGCGGGGTTTATAATTGTTAGGCATGCGATGTCTAAGGAATTCATTTGATTAGGCATGCGATGTCTATGAAGGTTGCGGATTCCAACTGTTGTAGTTTTACACTTTCTTTTCTGTGACCGTAAGTGTAATATGTGTTATCGCCGGTTTCGTTGCTATATGTCAACGACAATTGGGATGCGCATATTTACTTACGTTGATAACATGTGATGTTATGTGTTGCTGGATATGTTATATTGGATCGTCGTGTTTGAATAGCCGGGGGTTTTTATGTGAGATGAGTGTTTTTCATTTTCATTCATGTAAAAACTTGTATGTAATATTCTTTTATTGGGGCACTTCCAGGTTGTGGAAGATGTCACCGTTTGTATATTATTTTCTTTTCCGCACTAGGATAGACCCAAGGAGGGGAGCACAAGTAACCGGGTTCTGGAGTCCAGTGGGAGATCAACTCGAGGAGTCGAGTCCGGGTCTCCTAACTCTAGAATTGGTAGGGTTGCTTGCCGCTCTCGTAGGGGTCTAGGGGTGTGGGTTTGGCTATTTTATCACGACCGTGGAATCCGTGTTTTATACTGGCTCGTATTGAAAACACGGACGTCCTAGTATATCCAATATTTCATATGATTCTTCTGCTGCGATATCTGTGATGTGATCATGTGATATGTTCTGTGATAGATACTTTATATAGTATATATGATATATTATATAGATGTTACTTGTGTTTTACACCCGCGCTAGCCCTGCCCCGCTCTGCCGTTAGTTACCTAACCTAACGGTGCATGAGGGGACATCGAGGCGAATGCGGATGGCATAAGTGTACATCGTATTTATCTGTGATGTTTAGGTACTTAAATGATGGGACTTCATTAATGTGATTAATGAAAGAAAAGAAACCTAAGATGTTGTAGAATCGAATTTCAAAAATAAAAAGGGTAGCTACAGTTCTTGCTTTGCACAGAGGTATATGTGATATATCCTGCACCTTATTCGATGAGGAAAGGACCGAGATCCCTTCACCGGGAGTGACTCCTTTAGCAATAACTGGCAGATGCTACACACTCGGTTTTTCTTTTGATTGCTTTTAAGAGTTTTTGCTTTGCACAGTGATATATATGATATATCCCGCACCTCATTCGACGAGGAAAGGACCGACGATCCCTTCACCGGGAGTGACTCCTTTAGCAAAACTAGAAAAGCCTCAAAAACACTCCATTTTAAAATCATTTGATTCTACAACGATATCAAGTTCATTACGCAATAGGTTTTCAGAAAAACATGTCGTAGCCCTCCGTCATTTCAGATAAGTCCTACTTAGTATTCGTGCTACGTTTGTTGACCTCCGTCAAGGCGTAGTGTGCGGTAGCTAACTAGTATTTATCTGCTTATGCATATGATGCAGATTGGATTAGGGTAGTCGTGCGGCCTTGTTGACCTCCGTCAAGGGTCGTGCGGATGGGTTTAATTCGATCAAGAAATGACGGGTTGAACTTGACTAGTAGCCTATGGTTTGTTGACCTCCGTCAAGGTCATAGGACGCTAGGGGCAAAATATTATCGGGAATTTCAAGTGTTGAAATTTGCAATGAGATTGCATACCTTCTATGAGATAGTTGGATCCCGATACCCGCTGTGAGTAATTGTTACTACTGGGAGAGTTTTACACATTACAATTAGCCGATCAAGTAGGTGTCTAGAAAGGTGTCAACAGGGTTACACCTCTGGGAAAACGAGGTTTACATTAATTAGGTCCGTGCGAAAGCACGGGGAACCTCCCTCAAAGTACCGACACTGGCCTGGCTGAAAGATTGGCGAACTTGTAGTGTGTAATTAATCCCGGCTAGTCTTTCCTTTTTGGGTTTGAAGGAAGATTTGATAAAAAGCAGTGGGAGCCATCCTGATTAGATAAAATAATAACCAATCTATTCTTGACAGAGCGCACGCTGAGTGTTTTCTTCCCTCTCTCTCCAGGTAGCGACCATATCACGCCTTAATCAAGATAATAATACGGAATACTGACCGAACCCGCTTGTTATACTGAGCTGGGGAACGTTGGTCCCGCTCCAACTTATAATTGTTATAAGACAGAGCAGGAAATTGGGGAATACCAGATTTCCCGTGCCGCCCAAACGAAGAAAGTTCATATGATGCATCTCCTTCGGGTGTGTTCATTATATAGAACTGTTTCTCAGCGTCCTTTACGTCCTGGGTATATGATACCGGATCAGGATCCCGCATATGTAATATGTTACATGGGCTACAGATAGGTAAAGAACTGAGAACGGGTGATAAGTTTCATGAGGCAGAAAACGGGGCAAGAGTTGCAGCCAAGTCTGTTGGTCACTGTCACCCTATATTCTAAATACATTGATTCTGAACGAATGTTATTAGATACCGAACCTGATATACAAAATCATATCTATCTCTTTATTAGTAAAGAAATGATAAAATTTTGTATAGTTGGATAATGTTTTGAACATTTCCTATATCAAAAGTTGATCGGTTCAGGCACGTTATCTAAAAGCATTGATGTTCTAAATCAAACTACAGTTCTAAGTATACAGAACACACACAAGAGGATGAGTTCAGAAATGAACGAATTTTTCTTGAGGTATTGTAGACTAGGTCATATCAATGCGACCTGACTAGCTGAAGTTACATTTAGATGCATATTTAAATCTGTTTGAATTTACATCTTATGAAACTTGCCAGTCATGTCACAAAGATAAGATGACCATAGCTCCGTTTACTGGAAACAGAGAAAGAGTTAGTGAACTCTTGGGATGATACATGTTGATGTATAAAGGTCCCCTGTCTACACATGCCAGGACCGGTTCTTTGTACTTCATTACATTCTCTGATGATCTCTCAAGATTCAGTCATATGTTCCTGCTGAAACACAAGTCCAAACCTTTTGAGATATTCACAGAATATACGTTAGAAGTAGAGAACCAAAATATCACATGGCAGGTGCGAATTTTCTGCCAATCCCAATGCGGAGTTGGTTTTATCCTTGTGTTTTCGGGTTCGTGCTTTTGCGGCGGCGCTACCCTCCAACTGTCAGACAACGCAAATTTGCCAAGCTGATATTGGTCCTCAACCCAATTCTTAAAGGTGAAACAATCTTCAAGCGGATGCCCTACTACTCGATGGTAAGAGCAATAATTTGGGTTGGAGACTTCGCCCGCTTGCTCAGGGTGTTTAGACTCTGGCAGAGTAAGCATTTGATGTTTTAGAGCAAGATCAAGTATTTTCCTTGTTTTGTTCCGAGGAAACGAGTATGCTCGACCCATTTTCTTCATAAGGGCTAGGTCAATAACGCTCGACTCTCGGATGCGTGGCTTCTTAGCTCTGTCTTGTGGTTGTCGAGCACCTTTTCGGCCCCTCGACTTGTTTTTGCTTTCGCGTCGAACCCTTTTTGTAGCAGGCTGACGTGGGGTAACATCTTCGTTCTTTACTGCCTGTCGAAGGAGACGCTGTGTCTTGGCTTTCTCATAGATTGTCATTTCACGATCGTGATCATCTCGGGCTTTTTGACTCGCATCCTTTATAAGTTTGCTCATCTGGTCTTCAGACGATGGACTGGGAGGTCTTGCATCAGGAACTCTTGCTGATTCAGGATTAGCGTCTTCCCATTGAGCGTCCGCTTCTTCATCAAAGTTATACATGGCATAACAGCTGTTTATTAGCTCCCGTTTCTTTGAGCGAACATACCCGAGCCCTTTCGTTTCCGTTCTCCCGTTAGGCAATTTGCATTGAGTTCCGGGAACGTTCCAGACCTTGTCATAGAATTTGGCTTTTCTGACGGTCTGTGTGAAGGACATCCCTTGGCGTTTCAGCAGTTTCTTCAAACCTTCGGTATAATATCTGGGAAGACGGATAAGCTGAAGCCTGTCAAGCGTGGGATCCGCGCCATGCCAAATTTCTTTTTCCACCTTGTTTTCTTCAGAACAGTAGAATAGGATTGCCTTCTCGCCTTTTCTTCCGGGAGGGATATAGAATGTCTGCAATTCTTCTACGCTGTTGGTGTCGAGTGCATCCAGTTCTTTGTAATGTTCAAGCGGCACCATGGTTACCTGCAGACTTCGCTCTTCATCAGTGGAAATCTGTATTGAGGGCCGAGCGGGGAATACAGCATGAACTTCATCCTCTGAATCACTACCGAAGATCAATGAAGGAACAGATGGTCCTGGCCTGGTGGACTGGGATGGACCTGAATAAATTATATCCTCCTCCTCCTTGGTGTCACTGCCGAAGACAGGGATGGTTGCGTTAGTTTTGTTCTCCGGTTTGTGACACCTTTCCGTGTCTTCGAAACTCGGTAAGAAGTATTTGGCATCTTCATACTTGCGAACTTCGTTCACGGAAAACGGATTCAACTCTCCTGCCACTGTGTACTCGAGGCCGTCCCTAGAATACTTCATGCACTGATGCTGTGTAGAAGGGATGATATTGTATTCGTGTAGCCATGGTCGGCCGAGCAGAGCATTGTAGCACGTCTTGGCGTCTATAACGTGGAATTTGATGTCTGTGACGAGCACCCCGAAGCGTAGCGTCAATATCACAGATCCAAGAGTCTTTGAGGATTGAGAGTCGAAACCGGAGATGGTGATTTTGTCCCGGGCGAGGTGTTGGACACTCATGCAAATCTCCTTTAACACTCGCACATTGAGTAAATTGACAGACGATCCGTTATCGACCAAGATTTTTCCTATCTTTATGTCATGGCAGTATCCTGAGACATAAAGGGGGCGATTGTGTTCACACGTCCCGAGGAGAAGGTCTTCATCACCAAAAGCAACGTCGGCTGTGTGCACCTCTTCCAATTCATCCTTCATCTTTTGTTCGGCTAAGAAGGCTTGGAACTGGTCCGGATCTTGTAGGGCCTTAATCAAAGAATCCCTCGCTTCTTTCGATAGCAATAGGGCATCGAGAATGCTGAGTTGTGAGGGTAGCTTTCTCAGATGTGCCAAGACATTGTAATCTACTTTATTCCTTTTTGGGGGATTCTTGGCGGTTAACTCTTCCGCAACTTGGTCATCCAAAGCGATGTCTTCAGAGACCTTCTCTTTCCCTTTGTTTTTCTTATTCAAGGGTCCGAGGTTCTTTTCGGGTAATGTTCGATTGCGCAGCTGTATATTCTCGCAGGCCTTCAGTTCTTTTTCTTTTCCCGAAGTGGATTCTTCGAAGAGGGGGCCAAGCTCTAGCTCTTCATCGGAGTCGCTCCCAAATGTAGGCACTTGTGACCCGGTAGTGTTAACCATGTGACAATTGCCGGCAGTTCTTTCAAGTTCTTTAGTCGTATTTCTTTGCTCTCGGCGAATTTTACGTTTTTCCCGTTTAAATCGTTGTCGATTAGCGACGTATCCTTGCCACCATCCATTGAAAGCTTTGCAATCTTGGGTGGAATGCGAGACCTTCTGATGGTATAAGCAATAAGAGGGGTGCATTTCTACCGCGCCAGTAACTTTTTCTTCAGAGGGTGGTAGCTTCATACCCATCGATATGGCCTTAGCAAATTTCTTTTTTATCTTGAATTGGCTTTTGTCAGTGGTGGAGGCATTTTGCTCCAACGGGATCATTTCAGCTCCTTCCTCAAGTCGCTGACGCTTAGCCCTTTCGAATATAGCCGTCTCGCGTTCTCGATCAGCCTTGCTTTTCAACCGAGCTTCATTAAGAAACGCGCTAATCATTTCAACCGGTAACCCTGGGGTTCCTGATTCGGCATTTGCCCCCAGCGTTTCAGTGCCAGAAGTTCCTTCATCGTTCGTGGTCGAATGGGAGATCATATGACAGCTTGCCACATATTCGTCAGATTCATCCGATGAACTTTCTCCTTCATCTTCTTTTTGGAAGACGTGATCAAGGAAATCTTGGAGCGTTATGGGAGTTCGCGCCTTTTGGTTATATTCATCCAGCGCGTCGATTTGCTTTTGTAAGTCCGTGCGCTTGTCATCAGGCTTCACGGGCTTCTTAGATTTCTTCTTCTTCTTTTTCGAAGATTTTGACGGCTGGCTATGAACGCTTGAACTACCACCATCGGTCTTCGGAGTCGGTCGTGGCTTCAACATCCCCTCAATAACCTGCGGTTCCAAAGGGTTCTTCCACTTGACCGCTGGGCAGGTTTGAAGATCATTTAGCATTCTCCTCGTTTTGGCTGATAATACAACCTCCCAGGGAGCCTCTTCAATGACGGAGCATGTTGCCCCCGGCGTATTCGTCCCCTTATAGGTGTGGGGCTGCGGAGGGTCCCACCGGGCGTGCCAGAATCTGTTCCCCTCCGAACGGCGGCCTGCGACGTTAGGACGTCACGTGCCTGAGGTTCGGGGCAGATGCTATTTGGTTTTATCCGTCCACCTCTCCGAAGATGCCAAGTTGATTTATGGCACCGTGTATCGGAGGTTTAGACGGATGCGGCCGATGTAGCAGACTTTGTCAGATTCCCCCTCGCTTGAGGGGTTTTTTGATTGTGGGGACACTCTTCTCTGCAGACGCAAGCCCCTGCAGTTAATTACGCTACCGCATCGTGGTAACAACTTTCTCCTTCTCCAGAATTTCACTTCGTGTCGTGTGTGTTTGTTTTGTTTGTGGTTGCCCGTGGATTGTATACGGAGACTGAGTAATGCCGTCGCCCGTAGGACGTGGGTTAGTCCAAATCCGTATTTACTTAGATTTGGGTTTGGTGTTTTTTTTTTTAGTTTAAGGATGCATTAGTCGCATTGCGGCTAAGATCAACTTAAACCTTCGTTAAGGATACATTAGTCATGTTCTAGACTAAGATCAACTTAACATAGTGATTGATTTAATTATCTGGCCTTCGGGACTCGTCACCTCTCCGACGTCGTTGAGGGATTACAACGACAGGCGTCTGAGGAGCTCAGAGATGTACCCTTGAACCAAAGTTGATTTGGAGTTTCATTGTTTATTTAAAGATCTAAGGACACGTTAACCGTATTTGGGGTAAGATCAACTTAGACGGGACCGTTTAGATCCGGCAAAAGAGCAATTGGCTCTATTGTTCCAGTTTCAGGGACGTGGTGGTCCATTATTAGTTTAGGGACGTTTCGGTCCGTCGCCAGTTTAAAGACGTAGTGGTCCATATTCCAGTTTAGGGACGTAGTGGTCCAATATTAGTTTAGGGACGTTTCGGTCCGATTTTAGTTTAGGGACGTTTCGGTCCGATTTTAGTTTAGGGACGTTTCGGTCCGATTTTAGTTTAGGGACGTTTCGGTCCGTCGCCAGTTTAAAGACGTAGTGGTCCATATTCCAGTTTAGGGACGTAGTGGTCCAATATTAGTTTAGGGACGTTTCGGTCCGATTTTAGTTTAGGGACGTTTCGGTCCGATTTTAGTTTAGGGACGTTTCGGTCCGTCGCCAGTTTAAAGACGTAGTGGTCCATATTCCAGTTTAGGGACGTAGTGGTCCAATATTAGTTTAGGGACGTTTCGGTCCGATTTTAGTTTAGGGACGTTTCGGTCCGATTTTAATGTGTGGTCGTTGGGACTCGTCACCTCTTTGACGTCGTTGAGGAATTACAACGAGGGATGTCAAAGGAATCCACAGGCAATCACAGCAAACCGCGATTTGTTCGCGAACACGACACACGAAGTGTGGAGTGGAAAGAGGAAGAGGTCCCACCGGGCGTGCCAGAATCTGTTCCCCTCCGAACGGCGGCCGAGACGTTAGGACGTCACGTGCCTGAGGTTCGGGGCAGATGCTATTTGGTTTTTATCCGTCCACCTCTTCGAAGATGCCAAGTTGATTTATGGCACCGTGTATCGAAGGTTTAGACGGATGCGGCCGATGTAGCAGACTTTGTCAGATTCCCCCTCGCTTGAGGGGTTTTTGATTGTGGGGACGCTCTTCCCTGCAGGCGCAAGCCCCTGCAGTTAATTACGCTACCGCTTTGCGGTAACAACTTTCTCCTTCTCCAGAATTTCACTTCGTATCGTGTGTGTTTGTTTTGTTTGTGGCTGCCCGTGGATTGTATACGGAGACTGAGTAATGCCGTCGCCCGTAGGGCGTGGATTAGTCCAAATCCGTATTTACTTAGATTTGGGTTTGGTGTTTTTAGTTTAAGGATGCATTAGTCGCGTTGCGACTAAGATCAACTTAAACATTCGTCAAGGATACGTTAGTCTTGCTTTGGACTAAGATCAACCTGACGTGGTGATTCATTTAATTTATGGCCATCGGGACTCATCACCTCTCTAACATCGTTGAAGGATTACAACGATAGGTGTCAGAGGAGCTCAGAGATGTACCCTTGAACCAAAGCTGATTGAGGGTTTTATAGTCCATTTAAGTGCTTAAGGATACGTTAGCCGTATTTGGGGCTAAGATCAACTTAAACGGGATCGTTTAGATCCGGCAAAAGAGCAATTGGCTCTATTGTTCCAGTTTAGGGACGTAGTGGTCCCTTATTAGTTTAGGGACGTCTCGGTCCGATACCAGTTTAAGGACGTAGTGGTCCATTATTAGTTTAGGGACGTTTCGGTCCGATGCCAGTTTAGGGACGTAGTGGTCCATTATTAGTTTAAGGACATTTCGGTCCATCGCCAGTTTAGGGACGTGGTGGTCCGTCATTAGTTTAGGGACATTTCGGTCCGATGCCAGTTTAGGGACGTAGTGGTCCATCATTAGTTTAAGGACGTCTCGGTCCAATATTAGTTTAAGGACATCTCGGTCCGATATTAGTTTAAGGACGTCTCGGTCCGATATTAGTTTAAGGACGTGTCGGTCCGATATTAGTTTAAGGACGTCTCGGTCCACGAGTTTAAGGACCCCGCAGTCCATATCGATGTGTGGTCGTTGGGACCCGTCACCTCTTTGACGTCGTTGAGGAATTACAACGACGGATGTCAAAGGAGTTCGGAGATGTACCCTCGAACCGGATGTAGATTGATTTAGGAGAGCCATTTTGCTCAGTCAATTTAATTTAAGGACTTATGGTCAAAATTGGGCTAAGTCCAGTTGAAATGTTCAACATTTTATTTGCTTTTGCATTGCATTTCTTTTTTTTTTTTTATTTTTATTTGGGCCTTGCCCAGAAAGGATGCAGAGTATCAATTTGTTTTGGGCTCTACCCTTTTAGGAATGATGCAAGGTATCAATTTTATTTGGGCTCTGCCCTTATATAAAGGATGCAAAGCATCAATTTATTTGGGCTCTGCCCATTTATTGCCTTGCAATTTATTTTGGCCTGTCAGGTCATTTTGATTTGGGCCTGGCCCTTCAAATAGTGCAAAGCACCAAGAATCTTTTGGATTCAAGAAAATGAGTGCAGAGCACTTTTTAATGATCTAAATTTAGATCAAAGAAGAGAAAAGAAAATCTTTTCTTTCTTTCTGTCTCAGAGAACCAGAGGTTCATAGCAAGTGCAAGGCACTATTTTTATTTATTTATTTATCTGAGAACCAGAGGTTCATAGCAAGTGCAAGGCACTATTTTTATTTATTTATTTATCTGAGAACCAGAGGTTCATAGCAAGTGCAAGGCACTATTTGTTGTGCGCACGTGCGTTGCACGTGGTGCCGCATGGCGGGCATACGTGCGTTGCACGTGGCGCACATGCGCATTATGAGGAGAAGCAAAGCTTCTATATATGGAGAACAAGCTCCTTTTAATATTATTAAATATTCTCATGTGGTGCGCACGTGCGTTGCACGTAGTGCCGCATGGCAGGCACACGTGCGTTGCACGTAGCGCACATGGCGCTTGCGCATATGCGCATTATGGAGGAGCATGCTCCTATCTTGGAGAACTAAGCTCCTTTGAGTATTGAATCCTTTGAGGATTTTTACTCTACCCTTTCTAAGAGGTATCCCCTCTTATTTATATGGGAGTGGTAGAGAAGCCAGCTCTCCTTTTCCCGATGTGGGACTAAAAAATGCATTCCCCATGTAGTAGAGCATTACTTTAGATTACACGTGTATAACACATTTGCTCATAACTTTTGATCTCGGATGAATTATGAGGCCCATAATATATCAAATCGAAGGTCTTTTCGAGATGCTTTCAATATCATCAGAATTTAGCTATTTTTCGTTCCGGAGTTTGTCAAAATACAGCTCGGAAAATACTGGTTCGCATCTTCTTCCTTAAATCACATGTGCATAGACATTTGCTCATAACTTTTGATCCCGGATGAATTATGAGGCCCATAATATATCAAATCGAAGGTTTTATCGAGACGCTTTCGATACAAATAGAATTTATCCATTTCTCATTCGGGAGTTTGTCAAAAAACAGCCCGGAAGATACTGGTTCGTATTTCCTTAAGCGTATCGCTGCCATTTGATACCTTGGACTCTTTTGCGCAGAAATTTTTGGTGGGAACAAATGCCCCCCACTACTTTGCCCACGTAAGTATGTACGTGGGTGAAGTAGTGCAGAGTTATGCAGAGTTATGCATGGCGTATGGCCAGTTTTGGGTTGATGTATCACTTTCAGAATCTTGATCTGAGAAGATAACGAGCGGACACAAGCGTCGTCATTTATCTTTGACTCAAATCTCAACTCTTAAGGGATATAGTTCCAACCCTTAACTCCATGAGCCGCATCCTTCTATTTCTTTTTTTGTCTCACTCTGGCGTGGAGTAGTTCATACGCTTATGAGTAAGTTCTCCATTTCAGTGGCATGTAGCTTTGGCAAGTGTGGCCCATAAATGGTCGGCCCATCTTGACTTCTTTGCAGGACAGTGATGGCTTAGGAGACAGGGGTAGGATCTGCCACCTAAGGCTTTTCAACTTTACAAGCCGTGAGGGTCTCATAAAGACTTTTCTCCCTACGAGTCGTGAGGATCTCGTAGGTGTATTTTCTCCTTGGGAATCGTGAGGATTCCTAAGTGTGTTTTCTCTTATAAGTCGTAAGGATCCTATAAGAGAGTTTTCCCTCTTACGAGTCGAGAGGACCCGTAAGCGGTTGTTTCCCTCCTTATCGAGATTCGACTTTGGAGAGTGTGACCCGTGGATAGTATGCAAGAGACCGTTTTGGGCCGACTTGCAGGGTCCCGGTGCTTAGGAAACAGGTTTTTTAATCCCTACTGCCTAAGGCTTTATCTCACGAGTCGAGACGCATCGAGAAAATCTCGCAAAGACATCAATTTCCTCACGAGTCGAAACGGATCGAGCAGATCTCGCAAGAACATCTTAACGTCGCATTTAACCTCTGCTCTTTACGACAGAAGCCCGTTAAGGTTGGTGGTACTTAGGGTTTTGGCCATCGTACCGTCGCATAAGCTGATATAGTCCTCGATAGGCAATCGTGCTGTTCGAGTAGCCCCGCGACTGCCGTGTCTCTGATCCCTTCGGGGGCTGGACAAGACGTCTTCAAGCAATCCTCCTTGGCAGTTTGACCGTCAGAAGAGCAAGCGCTAGGAATTTGCCATGCCGCTTTTTACTTGAGGTTAGGCTCATTTTGGAGAGCCCCGATGAGTCATAACCACTCCGCGCTGGTGTGGGGATGATCTCCGATAGTCTTTCGGGCTTTATATGAGTTGCCGTTAAGACCCTGAAGCTAGGAATTTGGCCTTTGCTTCGTTTGCTGGCATTGCGTCTGCTGTATCGAGACGAATGTTGCGGTGGGAACTAGGGATTTTGCCGTGGCTCCGTTTGTTTGATGACGTTACGTCTGCTGTGTCGAGACGAACGTTGGGGTGACATCTCGTCTGCTGTATCGAGACGGACGTCGAAGTGGTGACCACTCCACACTGGTGCGAGATGATCTCCGATTGTCTTTCCGGCTTTATATGACTTGCCGTTAAGACCCTGAAGCTAGGAATTTAGCCTTCGCTTCGTTTGCTGGCATTGCGTCCTCTGTATCGAGACGAATGTCGTGGTTGTCTATAGGTTACTGGTGAACCGCCGAGGTTTGGAACTAGGGATTTTGCCGTGGCTCCGTTTGTTTGATGACGTTACGTCTGCTGTGTCGAGACGAACGTTGGGGTGACATCTCGTCTGCTGTATCGAGACGGACGTCGAAGTGGTGACCACTCCACACTGGTGCGAGATGATCTCCGATTGTCTTTCCGGTTTTATATGACTTGCCGTTAAGACCCTGAAGCTAGGAATTTAGCCTTCGCTTCGTTTGCTGGCATTGCGTCCTCTGTATCGAGACGAATGTCACGGTGGGAACTAGGGATTTTGCCGTGGCTCCGTTTGTTTGATGACGTTACGTCTGCTGTGTCGAGACGAACGTTGGGGTGACATCTCGTCTGCTGTATCGAGACGGACGTCGAAGTGGTGACCACTCCACACTGGTGCGAGATGATCTCCGATTGTCTTTCCGGTTTTATATGACTTGCCGTTAAGACCCTGAAGCTAGGGATTTAGCCTTCGCTTCGTTTGCTTTGGTGTGTCTGAATCCCTGCTGGAGGAAGAACGCTGAGGTTGACATTTCGTCTACTGTATCGAGACGAACGTCATGGAGGTGACCACTTCATGTGAGATGGTCTCCGATTGTCTTTCCGGTTTTATGTGAGTTACCGTTAAGACGTCGAAGTTAGGAATATGGCCTTCGCTTCATTTGCTTTGGTGTGTCCAAATCCTGTTGGAGGAAGAACGCCGGGGTTGATATATCGTCTACTGTATCGAGACGAACGTCAAGGAGGTGACCACTTTCTGTGAGATGGTCTCCGATTGTCTTTCCGGTTTTATGTGAGTTACCGTAAAGACGTTGAAGCTAGGAATGTGGCCTTCGCTTCGTTTGCTTACACTGCGTCTGGTATATTGAGACGAATGCTGAGGTGGAGCTGGGATTTTGCCATCACTCCGCTTTGTTTCGACCATGGGGTCTTTTGTTAACTTTGCATGTACACCCCGCTGGGCTGCGAAGGAACGCCGTTGTTGACATTGCGTCTGTTGTAACGAGACGAATGCTA
Organism: Agapanthus africanus; assembly: GCA_030015575.1. NCBI lineage: Eukaryota > Viridiplantae > Streptophyta > Magnoliopsida > Asparagales > Amaryllidaceae > Agapanthus > Agapanthus africanus. The sequence goes on from JASDDO010000001.1 coordinate 165,191,409, forward strand.
AGGTGGAGTTGGGATTTTGCCGTTACTCCGCTTTGTTTTGACCGTGAGATCTTTTGTTGACGTTGCATCTGCCTCCAGCTGGACTGCGGAGGAACGCTGTTGTTGACATTGCGTCTACTGTATCGAGACGAATGCTGAGGTGAAGCTGGGATTCTGCCATCGCTCTGCTTGATGGTGTAACATCTGTGTCCTGTTGGAATGAGGAGGCACACCATTGTTGGTCTCCAGGCTTTAGACGTGGCCATTGAGATTTGGAACTAGGGACTTTGTCATGGTTCCGTTTGTTGCGATTCTGAGGTCAGTTGTTGACGCCATGTCTGCATCTAGTTGAAGTGAGGAGAAACGCCGTTGGTGATCTTTAAGTTGTCGATATTGACGTCGAGACCCTGAAGTTAGGGACCTTCCTTTGCTTCATTTGTTGACATCGTGTCTGTAATATTGCGACAAATGTCGAGATGGTCTCTATGTTATCTATGAACCGTCGAGATTTGGCTTCGCTTTCTGGTGGAGCCTGTTGGGAAGGTATTGTTCCCTTTTTATCTGTGCCCCTGGATTATATACAGGGATCGATGTGATTTCACCTGTAGGGCAAAAGTTGCATTCTTTCATTTTTTTTTTCATTCTTTCCGCGATGCTCTATCATTTCAGCTTTTATATCGCGAAGGTCGCGATTGCCCAATCATTCCGGCTATTTTTCGCGGTGCCCAATCATTTCGGCTGTTTATTTTATTTTTACTCGCTACTTTTTATTGCGAGTTGCCCAATCATTTCGACTGTTTATTTTATTTTTACTCGTTGTTTTTTTTTTATTGCGAGTAGGGAATTTGGGGTCTGATACCAATATTGGCATCAGCATCGCTGCCACTGGAATATTGCCAGGAGCGAATCATCATTTGCCGTAAAAGGACTTGGAATTTGATACCGATTTAGGCATCAGCATCGCTGCAACTGGGATATTGCCAGGAACGAATCATCATCTGCCATGAAAGGACTTGGAATTTGATACCGATTTAGGCATCAGCATCGCTACAACTGGAATATTGCCAGGAGCGAATCATCATTTGCCGTAAAAGGACTTGGAATTTGATACCGGTCTAGGCATCAGCATCGCTGCAACTGGGATATTGCCAGGAGCGAATCATCATTTGCCTCTGTCGATGTTGAACAAAGGTGGCTTAGTAAACAGGGTTAAGGGTCCTGTCGGCTAAGGCTTTTGACTTCATGAGCCGTAAGGGTCTCACAAAGGTATTTCTCCCTACAAGTCGTGAGGATCTTGTAGGTGTGTTTTTTCCTTGGGAATCGTGAGGATTCCTAAGTGCATGTTCTCTTGTAAGTCGTAAGGATCTTACAAAAGGGTTTTCTCCTTATAAGTCGAGAGGACTTACAAGTGTTGTTTGCTGTACAAGCATATCCCTAGTCACGGATGGGACTTTGTTAGGGAAATATTTATTTGCGCCCGTGGATTGTATACAAGGGTCAGTATGAGCCGCTTGTAGGGCAATATCGAAGGTTGTGGGGGTTGCTTAAGAACAGGTTAAGGTTTCTGTAACTTAAGACTTTCAAATCTTATGAGCCGTGAGGGTCACATAAGAGAATTCTCCTTACGAGTCGTGAGGATCTCGCAAGTGTATTTTCTCCTTAGGAATCGTGAGGATGCCTAAGTGTGTTGCTCCCTTGTGAGTCGTAAGGATCTCACGTGGGTGGTTTCTCCTTACAGGGTCGAGAGGACCCTATAAGTGTTTCTTAACGAGGTTGCGCCCTTTCAGGTTTTCACAAACACTCGCCGGTAGCCCTGCTGTTTTTACTCACGGAGCCCTTTCGGGTTTTCATCCGTGCCCATTTTGCTTGTGGACATACCGTTTTTTTTATTCTCTTTTTTTTTTCTTTTTCTTTCTTTTTCTTTTTCTTCTTCTTTCTTTTTTTTTTTAAACGAGGTCGCGCCCTTTCGGGTTTTCACGAACACTCGCCGGTAGCCCTGCTGTTTTTACTCACGGAGCCCCTTCGGGTTTTCATCCATGCCCATTTTGCTTGTGGACATACCGTTATTATTATTTTTTATTTTTATTTTATTTTTTTTTAACGTCAGCCTGAAGATGCTGCGGGTTGGGAGTAGTTTAACGACGTTTCGGTCATTTGCAAGTTTTAGGACATTGCGGTCCGTCATTAGTTTAAGGACATCTCGGTCCGTTGTTAGTTTAAGGACGTTTCGGTCCGTTATCCAGTTTTAGGACGTAGTGGTCCGCTAGGCTTTCTCTATGAATGAGCATGATGCCCCCGGCGTGTCCATATTTTTCGGAGCATGCGGTTGTGGCGGGTTCACCTTCCAAATTTCGGACAACGCGAACTTGCCCTGTTGGTATTGGTCTTCAACCCAGTTCTTGAAGACGTAGCAATCCTCGATCAGATGACCTACCGTTTGGTGGTAAGGGCAATAATTAGGATTATTAATATCGCCTGGCCACAACGGACGTTTTGGACTCGGCAGATTAATGAGTCTGTTACGCACTGCCAGCTCGAACAGTCTTCTCGTTTTATTCTGAGGAAACGAGTAATGACGTCCTAGCCTCTCTTCGAGGGATGGGCGTGGACGCACGTTGTTTTGGCGAGCGACCGGCTTTGAGTTGCTCGACTGTTGCTGAGCGTTGGCGACGATGATCGCTTTTCCTTTCTCATTTCGGGGATCGGGTCTTGGAGGAGACGGTCTATGGCCTATCTGGTCTATTTGGGCTAATTTGTCGATCAAGGCCTGGAAGGTGGTCGGCCTGAAGAACATCATGAATTGCGAGATGGTCGCCTGCGGATCGAGAGTGCCCACAAACATGCCTACCGAAGGTGCCTCTTCTATGCGTTGTTCGCATTTGGACCATAGGTTTCGCCATCGTGTTGCGTATTGGACCCACGTTTCGCCGGGCCTTATCCTGGCATTTATCAGTGCTGTAATCGGGGTGCGTTCACTAGCACTTGCGAATCTTTGTGTAAACAGCAGCTCCATCTCTGCAAATGTTTTGATAGAGTCGTTAGGCAGCTCCGAATACCATTCAAAGGCTGTTTCTGCTAAGCTGCCGACGAATTGACGTAGCAACAATTTGTCATCGCCTCCAGTATTGCCGCATAAGGCCCTGAATTGAGCGACATGCTGATGCGGATTCCCTGTCCCTTTATATACGTGGAATTTAGGGATCGTATATCCTGGCGGGTAATTAATTTGGTCATACCAGCTCGGATACGGTCGTCCGGTTCTAACAGTTTGCCCAGCCGCTTCATTCGCCTGATGAACCCGGATCTGCTGAGCTATATATTCGTCTAGGTCGACTTTGGAGATTGCCTCCTCTTTGGCTGTTGATAGAGCCGGCGGAGGATTTGACGTTTCTCCCCTGTCATCTTCAAGGACGATCGGAGGATCTTCAGCAGGAGGGTCCGGCGGTAACATCATCCCTACCATATCTTGGAAGAGGAGCGCCATCTGTTTTATGTTAGCCGCTTGCTCTGCAGCTTCTTTGTCCCTCTTTTCGAGGACTCTGCGTAAAAAGTCAGCGTCGGTTTCTTGTTCTTGACGCTCATCCGAAGACGTTTCAGAGCTTTCTTTTGGCTCAGTGAGTGCAGCCATTGTAGTCATCATTTCCTGAAGCTTTTGTTGTTGCTCCTGGGCTTTCGTCACGGATCGGGTGAGCGGTCGGTGGCCCGTAGAAGTGCGGCTTTCCTCCTTTCCAGAAGCCATATAAACAGTATGCACCACCATGCCCCCAGACTTGGGGCGTTTGTGTTCGGTGTCTTTGCGATTTGCCAAAGACACAGGGGCTTTTTGCGGCCTCCTTTTTTGAGTGATTGGAGTTAAGGGAGCCGTTGTAGTGGGCACCCGAGTAGCTTTTGCTTCTTGTGGTTTGACAGGGTAATCCTTCCCCTGCCGAACCTTCATATTTTTCTGTCGTCGGAGGCAGTCTCGATCGATCACCGACTCTTGGACCTGTCGCCAGACTTTGTAAATTTTAGAGGACAGCCGTTGAGGGGGATGCTCTAACTTCTTCTCTGGAGTATTCTCCACAGGTGAAGGAGTTCGTTTCAACATCGCAGTAGGAGAGTTTCTGCACACCTTGTTGAGCAGTTCAAAGCTGTTCTTGGTTGGAACAGCAGCATCGATCCTCACCATCGGAGTTGGAGGAGTAAGTCCAGAGGGGGAGTTGCCCCCAGCCTTCCTCACTCGGCGCCAGTAGCGACGTCGGGCATGTCGTGCTGATGGAGTTGTTTCAGCTATAGGGGTGACCTCCTCATGCCCCCTGTGTTGGTCAGAATATACCGGTACCAGCTTTTTAAAGATCGACGTCCGTTGAACGGGGACGGCCAACTTGTCAGAAGCGGACTTCTGAACATGGGAAGCAGCCTTGGTGATTTTGCCAGGAACGGGAGTTGGAATGGCTATCCGCTTCGGGATAACGCCTTCTGGTATGGCATGCTTCTTCATTAGCCTGTTAGAGCTCTGGCCTAGTCCGTTAAAAACTGAAGCAGTGGAGTTGGACGACCCGTTGAGAGGGGTCGCGGCAGTAGTAAGTCGATCGAAGACCGACTTTTTTGGAGCTTCTTGCAATGTCATTGGGGCGTTGAAGCTCATTGGTGGGAGCATGGTCCCAAAAAATAGTCCAGTGGTGGCTTGAGCCATCTGCTCCACCGGCATTTTGAAAAGGGAGGCCGCTTGGGGCCCATAAGTCACTCCTCCAGCAACGGCGGAGCGAGAGTTATCGCTGCGGACGATGCAGTTCGAAGCCATTGATCTTCTGTTTTCTGCACGGAGCAAGACACCAAATCTTAGTACCTTGAATCCACAGGCAATCACAGCAAACCGCGATTTGTTCGCGAACACGACACACGAAGTGTGGAGTGGAAAGAGGAAGAGGTCCCACCGGGCGTGCCAGAATCTGTTCCCCTCCGAACGGCGGCCGAGACGTTAGGACGTCACGTGCCTGAGGTTCGGGGCAGATGCTATTTGGTTTTTATCCGTCCACCTCTTCGAAGATGCCAAGTTGATTTATGGCACCGTGTATCGAAGGTTTAGACGGATGCGGCCGATGTAGCAGACTTTGTCAGATTCCCCCTCGCTTGAGGGGTTTTTGATTGTGGGGACGCTCTTCCCTGCAGGCGCAAGCCCCTGCAGTTAATTACGCTACCGCTTTGCGGTAACAACTTTCTCCTTCTCCAGAATTTCACTTCGTATCGTGTGTGTTTGTTTTGTTTGTGGCTGCCCATGGATTGTATACGGAGACTGAGTAATGCCGTCGCCCGTAGGGCGTGGATTAGTCCAAATCCGTATTTACTTAGATTTGGGTTTGGTGTTTTTAGTTTAAGGATGCATTAGTCGCGTTGCGACTAAGATCAACTTAAACATTCGTCAAGGATACGTTAGTCTTGCTTTGGACTAAGATCAACCTAACGTGGTGATTCATTTAATTTATGGCCATCGGGACTCATCACCTCTCTAACATCGTTGAAGGATTACAACGATAGGTGTCAGAGGAGCTCAGAGATGTACCCTTGAACCAAAGCTGATTGAGGGTTTTATAGTCCATTTAAGTGCTTAAGGATACGTTAGCCGTATTTGGGGCTAAGATCAACTTAAACGGGATCGTTTAGATTCGGCAAAAGAGCAATTGGCTCTATTGTTCCAGTTTAGGGACGTAGTGGTCCCTTATTAGTTTAGGGACGTCTCGGTCCGATACCAGTTTAAGGACGTAGTGGTCCATTATTAGTTTAGGGACGTTTCGGTCCGATGCCAGTTTAGGGACGTAGTGGTCCATTATTAGTTTAAGGACATTTCGGTCCATCGCCAGTTTAGGGACGTGGTGGTCCGTCATTAGTTTAGGGACATTTCGGTCCGATGCCAGTTTAGGGACGTAGTGGTCCATCATTAGTTTAAGGACATCTCGGTCCAATATTAGTTTAAGGACATCTCGGTCCGATATTAGTTTAAGGACGTCTCGGTCCGATATTAGTTTAAGGACGTTTCGGTCCGATATTAGTTTAAGGACGTCTCGGTCCGATATTAGTTTAAGGACGTCTCGGTCCACGAGTTTAAGGACCCCGCAGTCCATATCGATGTGTGGTCGTTGGGACCCGTCACCTCTTTGACGTCGTTGAGGAATTACAACGACGGATGTCAAAGGAGTTCGGAGATGTACCCTCGAACCGGATGTAGATTGATTTAGGAGAGCCATTTTGCTCAGTCAATTTAATTTAAGGACTTATGGTCAAAATTGGGCTAAGTCCAGTTGAAATGTTCAACATTTTATTTGCTTTTGCATTGCATTTCTTTTTTTTTTTATTTTTATTTGGGCCTTGCCCAGAAAGGATGCAGAGTATCAATTTGTTTTGGGCTCTACCCTTTTAGGAATGATGCAAGGTATCAATTTTATTTGGGCTCTGCCCTTATATAAAGGATGCAAAGCATCAATTTATTTGGGCTCTGCCCATTTATTGCCTTGCAATTTATTTTGGCCTGTCAGGTCATTTTGATTTGGGCCTGGCCCTTCAAATAGTGCAAAGCACCAAGAATCTTTTGGATTCAAGAAAATGAGTGCAGAGCACTTTTTAATGATCTAAATTTAGATCAAAGAAGAGAAAAGAAAATCTTTTCTTTCTTTCTGTCTCAGAGAACCGAAGGTTCATAGCAAGTGCAAGGCGCTATTTTTATTTATTTATTTATCTGAGAACCAGAGGTTCATAGCAAGTGCAAGGCACTATTTTTATTTATTTATTTATCTGAGAACCAGAGGTTCATAGCAAGTGCAAGGCACTATTTGTTGTGCGCACGTGCGTTGCACGTGGTGCCGCATGGCGGGCATACGTGCGTTGCACGTGGCGCACATGCGCATTATGAGGAGAAGCAAAGCTTCTATATATGGAGAACAAGCTCCTTTTAATATTATTAAATATTCTCATGTGGTGCGCACGTGCGTTGCACGTAGTGCCGTATGGCAGGCACACGTGCGTTGCACGTAGCGCACATGGCGCTTGCGCATATGCGCATTATGGAGGAGCATGCTCCTATCTTGGAGAACTAAGCTCCTTTGAGTATTGAATCCTTTGAGGATTTTTACTCTACCCTTTCTAAGAGGTATCCCCTCTTATTTATATGGGAGTGGTAGAGAAGCCAGCTCTCCTTTTCCCGATGTGGGACTAAAAAATGCATTCCCCATGTAGTAGAGCATTACTTTAGATTATACGTGTATAACACATTTGCTCATAACTTTTGATCTCGGATGAATTATGAGGCTCATAATATATCAAATCGAAGGTCTTTTCGAGATGCTTTCAATATCATCAGAATTTAGCTGTTTTTTGTTCCGGAGTTTGTCAAAATACAGCTCGGAAAATACTGGTTCGCATCTTCTTCCTTAAATCACATGTGCATAGACATTTGCTCATAACTTTTGATCCCGGATGAATTATGAGGCCCATAATATATCAAATCGAAGGTTTTATCGAGACGCTTTCAATACAAATAGAATTTATCCATTTCTCATTCGGGAGTTTGTCAAAATACAGCCCGGAAGATACTGGTTCGTATTTCCTTAAGCGTATCGCTGCCATTTGATACCTTGGACTCTTTTGCGCAGAAATTTTTGGTGGGAACAATGTTCCTGCTGAAACACAAGTCCAAACCTTTTGAGATATTCACAGAATATACGTTAGAAGTAGAGAACCAAAATACGGGTATAAGTATTATGTCCTATGATGAGATCAGGGAGGAGAATACTTGTGCATGGAATTCCTGGACTTTTCTAAAGGAGAATGAGATTCTCTCTCAGCATTACTCCTCCGAATACACCATAGCATGATGGTATATCGGGGTGGAGCAATCACACCCTATATGATAAGGTGTGCTCTATGATGAGTACTACTGAGTTACCTATTTCCTTTTTGGGAGTTATGCACTTGAGGATCTGCATACCAATTGAATTGGGTTCCAATCAAATAAGTTGCCTACCGCTTCATATGTGATATGGAAAGGGAAGAACCCATGTCTTAAGTTGGTTAAGATTTGGGGTTGTCCGGGCTATGTCTAAAAGCATAATCCGGACAAGCTCGAGGCAAGATCTGTTATGTAGAACTGGAAAGGTTCCAGCTATACAAAACTGCAGCTGATAATTTGATAGAACCAAAGGATTCAGTAGAGACCAACGAACCTCAGCCTCTCCGCCGATCTAATAGGGTTCCTCACCCACCTGAGAGATATTTCGGTTTCTCTATGACAGTGGGAGCGAGGATTGCATCATGAGATGATGACCCAACTAGTTTCGAGCTGGCCATCAGGAGTGGGACTCTGTAAGAATGGCTGGATGCTTAGCGATCTGAGATGGAATCCATGTACACCAACAAAGTATGGACTTTGGATGCTATATCTGAAGGGTTAAATCCCCATCAGGAGCAAGTATATCTTGAGAAGATTACTTGGTGTGGGTGGAAAAGTTGAGACTTTCAAAGAAAGACTTGTTAAAGACTTTCGTCATCAACCAGGCGTGGATAATGATGAAACCTTTTCCAGTAGCTATGCTTAAGTCCATCCAGATCCTACTTGCCACAGCTACATACCATGACTATGATATCTGGCGGTTGGGTGCCATGACTGCTTTTCTAGATGGTGTTTTAGAAGAGTACGTCTATAAATACACAGCCAGAGGGCTTCGTAGACAGTGGGAGCAGCGGAAACGTGTACAAGATGCTTTATAGGATAAAGCAGGTATCGCGAAGTTGGAACATCTGTTTTGATGTCTTAGTCAAAGAGTTTGACATCATCAAAATGGTAGATGAACCTTGTATAAACAAAAAGGTAGTAGGGAGTATAGTGACGATCCTCGTAGAGTACGTGGATGACATACTCTTGTTAGGGAAGGAGTTTCCTATGCTACGCTCGGTCAATCTCCGCTTATCACAATGATTCTCCATATAGGATCAAAGTGATGCCTCCTAAATCCTGGGTTTTGGATCTATGAGATAGATCTAATTGGATGTTAGGATTCTCACTAGTTGTAGTGAGATGGTATCAATTGATTCTGGGGAGAATCACTGGAAAGGTTCCAGAATGATAAGGACGACTGAATGTCAGTCACAGGCATTGTCTTTACCCTTGGTAAAGGGACGGTATGTTGGAAAAGTTCCAAACTAGATACCGTGGCATACTAGACGATTAAGGCTGGATACATCGCTACTTAAGATGCTACCAAAGAGGTTGTCTGGGTGTATATTAGTTCATGAGATGAACTTAGTTCCTCCCATTGTGTGACAATGGAGTTGTGGCTTATGCCAAGGAACGTACATCCCATCAGTGATCCAGACATATTCTAAGGCAGTATCACCTGATCATGGAGATGGTTGATCTCCAGGGTGATCGAGGTTAGGAGGGCAGACTCAGAGGATAACACGGCGGATCCACTCACGAAGGCCTATTCCCAGAGAGAGATTTTTATGGGATGGTTGAGTATGAGATACTACAACCACTGCTACAAATGGCCCTAGTGCAAGTGGGAGATTGTTAGTTATATGTGTGCCCTAGAGGCCATTACTATACATAGGATGTATATTGTAGTGGATGCTTGGACATATATAGAGAGGACTTTCTTGCTCGACATAATAGTATGCTATCTGGTTGCTCTTTACCTTAACGTGTACACTGATTGTCTCTCTGTTACATGTTGGTAAAGCCCTTAGGATGTGTACTTGACTACCTGGACTATGATGCAGATCATACTAGTGGGGACATGATAGTCCATAAGTACATCCTTCAAGGTCCCTAGTTGTGGGTGTATCGAGACGGGGCATCGATATACCAGTGTAGACTAGCGTATACCTTCTCGACCCATACAGATGGGCGATGGATGATCCCATATCCATTGGTGTTTGACATCAGAGATGATATACGGGTGCTCAGTGGAGACTGGGTACACTGGACGGACTCGCCGAGAACTCCCAGATGGTATTATACCTTACGTCAGATGGCAGTTCTCTGGTGACACTGGTACAGAGTAGTCTGTTGACCCGAGATCGTCATAGAGTCTTGTATGGTTCCCACTGTGCTTTGATTTCCACCTTACCACGTCCAAGAGGGCGTGCAAAATGGTGGCTTTTGGGTACAGTCCCGAATCACATGGAGGCAATGAGCGATAGGAGGGGATTCGTCTCTCCCGGTATAGGGAGTTGATGTTGCGCTGTGTTCGATTGGCTATAACCGGAAATCCCTGACCAGGGTTGCTGAGATTTACTGGTAAGTGTTATCAGTAGTTTCTCGAACTGTTATAGACCTCATATCGACATGACTTATCGAGCTATTGGGGTCTGACGTTTACCACCCCTAGGCGAGATATGCGACATATCAGACGACGAGACCGGACTGTACAGTAAGTGTTACTGGTTGGATTCACAGGAGTATGAGCGGGCTTGCTCGTCGATCTTCTGATCACTCAATACCCGGGTGGCCGTTACGTTTAGCAGACCGCTTGCGGCTTGTGGGTGTTTGATATGATCATCACCTGCTGCCGGCGTATTGACGAGTCTTTAGAGTTCTACACAGAGGTTTCCTGGCTCAAGCGAAACGAAATAGGAGCGCATATGAGATATGTGCAGGACCGAGAATGATGCGTGTATGTGATATCGTATTTCATTCTCGCGATGAATGTATCGATTGGTTATATGCGACCGCAAGCTCCCGTCGCGCTTCCGCTGAAACAAAACAGGTGCTCAAAATTATCGAATCAAGCATTGATTCGATAAGCCGATACTTAGGATACTAGTCAGTTATGTTAGTTGTATGTATGCCCTAGAGGCCAGTATTGTACAGATGATGTATATTATATTGGATGCTTGGACATATATAGAGATGACTTTCTTGCTCGATATGATAGCATGCTATCTGGTTGCTCTTTATCTTAACATGTACACTTGTCTCTTTATACTGTCTTATAGTTACATGTTGGTAAAGCCCTTAGGATATGTACTTGACTACCTGGACTATGATGCAGATCATACTAGTGGGGACATGGTAGTCCACAAGTACATCCTTCAAGGTCCCTAGTCGTGGGTGTATCGAGACGGGGCATCGATATACCAGTGTAGACTAGCGTATACGCTTCTCGACCCATGAGATGGGCGATGGATGATCCCATATCCATTGGTGTTTGACATCAGAGATGGTGTACGAGTGCTCAGTGGAGACTGGGTACACTGGACGGACTCGCCGAGAACTCCCAGATGGTATTATACCTCACGTCAGATGGCAGTTCTCAGGTGACACTTGTACAGGTTAGTCTGTAGACCCGAGATCGTCATAGAGTCTTGTGTGATTCCCACTGTGCTTTGATCTCCACCTTACCACGTCCATGAGGGCGTGCAAAACGGTGGTCTTTGGGTACAGTCCCGAGTCACATGGAGGCAATGAGCGATAGGAGGGGTTTCGTCTCTCCCGGTATTGGGAGTTGATGTTGCGCTGTGCTCGATTGGCCGTAGCAGGGAAGTCCCTGGTCAGGGCTGATCAGAGATTTGCTGGTAAGTGTTACCAGTAGTTTCTCGACCCGCTATGAGCCTCATATCGGCACGACTTATCGGTTATTGAGGTCTGACGTATACCACCCCTAGACTTGATATGCGACATATCAGACGAACAGACCGGACTGTACGGTAAGTGTTACTAGTTGGATTCACAGGAGTGTGAGCGGGCTAGCTCGTCGATCTTCTGATCGCTCAATACCCGGATGGCCGTTACGTTTAGCAGACCGCTTGCGGCTTGTGGGTGCTTGATATGATCATCATCTGCTACCGGCGTATTGACGAGTCTTTAGAGTCCTACACAGAGGTTTCCTGGCTCAAGCGAAACGAAATAGGAGTGCATATGAGATATGTGCGGGAGCGAGAATAATGCGTGTATGTGATACCGCATTTCATTCTCGCGATAAATGTTTCGATTGGTTATATTCGATATGACCTAGTTATCGAATCATTGATTCGATAAATCGATACATTGAATACTAGTCGGTTATGTGCGACATGACCGGATCATTGAATCAAATGTTGATTTAATGATTTAATGTATAATTATATATTTGATATATTACTTTGCATTAACTAGTATTGGTTCACTTTATACGGATTTTCTCACTTGATGTGCAAGTTGTATATGTGATATACTTTTGTGCACATATATGTATCATGTTTGATGATACTTGATCATTTGGTTAAGTGTGAAGAATTAAACCATGGTTAAATGATAATTAGGGTTTTGCCTTATCATTTATTTATTCATTTCTTTATTTATTTTATTGGATAAATGAAGAGATAATGGTTTGTTTTTGTCATGAAGCTTGTTGAAGCTTCATGAAGCTTTGACCAAGGAGACCATTTTGTCTTCATGCTTAACCCTAACCCATCCACTTACCATGGTTTATTCTCTACACTTAACCCAAGTTAGATTATGATAAGTATGAATTTTCTTTTCATTTTAAAAACAACTTATCATAAACTAGCTTCATCTTCTTCCTTCTTCTTCAAGATAGAAACCTTGATGCCATCAATGGCAACTTGAGTTTTAGTGAGAGAAATCCAAATCTAAAGTGAACCCACCTCCTATTTCTTCATCCTCTACCTCTTGCCAAGTGGTTTTGGGTGTTTTCTTCACAAGTTTCACAACTTGGTGAAGTCGGAGCTTGAACTTGTGCAACCTCGACGTAGATCATCTTTGACACGAAGCCGACGACCTTGCTCGCCCGTTTTTCCGATGAAGCCGACGAATGAGTCTAGGATTCGTGATGGACAGCGAGAGCACACCCACGTGGAGCTAAGGAAGTGGGGAACCGGATCTACAAAGGTTGTAGCATCTAACTTTTAGTTAAGTAGTTAACTAGATTCTCATTTCGCCTAAACATCTAGTCAACGATCCGTGTTAGGGTTTCTCGGCACCAATAATTTTTGAAATTGGCATGGTTGATGCCTTGTGAGACTTCATTAGGATGCCTAGGAACCCTACAAGTTATATGCGATATGACCGGATCGTTAAATCAAGTGTTGATTTAATGATTTAATGTAGAATTATATATTTGATATATTACTTTGTATTAACTGGTATTGGTTCACTTTAAATGGATTTTCTCACTTGATTTGTGCAAGTTGTATATGTGATATACTTTTGTGCACATGATTGTATCATGTTTGATGATACATGCTTATTTGGTTAAGTGTAAAGAATTAAACCATGGTTAAATTGATGATTAGGGTTTTGCTTATTCATTTATTTATTTGTTTATTCATTTTGGAAAAGATAAGAAAAGAATGGTGGCTTTATTTGTAGTTTTGTTGAAGCTTCATGAAGCTTTGACCTAGTCCACCATTCTTGTCTCTTGCTTAACCCTAACCATCATAACTAACCATGGTCTATTCTCTACACTTAACTAAGGTTAGAATATGATAAGAATCAATTCTTTTTCAATTATTTTTTTTAACACTTATCATATTCATTATCTTCTTCTTCTTCTTCTTCAAGATGAAGAAGCTTGCCTCCATCAATGGCAACTAGTGAAAAAGAGTGAGAAATCCAATTCTAAAGTGAACCCACTTCCTATTTCTTCATCCTCTACCTCTTGCCAAGTAGTATAGGGTGTTTTCTTCACAAGTTTCATCACTTGGTGAAGTGGGAGCTTGATCTTGTGATGCCTCGACGTAGATCATCTTCGGCATCGTTGTCGATGACCTAGCCCGCCCATTTCTCCGATGAAGCCGACGCTAGAGCCCGGGATTGGATTTGGACAGCAAGGGGACTTCATCATGGAGCTATGGAGGTGGAAAACCGGATTTACAAAGGTTGTATTTCCGTTCACTTAGTTAAATTGTTAACTAGCTTCATGTTTCGCCTAAAATTCTAGTTAACGATCCGTATTAGGGTTTCTCGGCACATGTAAAATGTTAAATTGGCATGGTTGATGCCTTGTGAGACCTCATTAGAGTGCCTAGGAACCCTACAATCCACATGCATACAGGCATATGAAGTTGGATGTTTATTTATATATGTCATTGCATTGACTCGATTGTTGACATATATGCATACACGGTCACCCTAGATATCATAGTATTACCTTCAGGATATAATGACCTAGGAAATCGTTGTTTTATTCGATTCTACTTGCTGATGTTTTCTACTCACGAGTTGGCAACTCACCCCCGTTGTGCCACAGTTTCTTGCAGGTTTGACCGTTTGGGATCAGTTGCGGTATTGCTGGCACACAGCTTCATCCAGGATGTTTTGCTTTAGTAGGTGGGACACATGTTGGATCGTGCCCACTCTCGTACTGTTATATTTTATTGTATCTAGATAAACTCCATCAAACCAGATCAAATCAGAGACTAGAATTGTATATTGGTAGACCTAGTCAGACTTGGGTTTTATACGAGACTTATAGCGATTGGTTTATGTTCGCTTCTTGAGTTTTGATGTCTTGCTCGTTTATTGTTCTTTCTGGGTTGATTCTTCGCCGTTGGGCGTCGTATATATGTTATTACATGATTGTGATTCCGCCAGTTGGCGAAGAGCTAGCTCCCACTTGGGGATGCCTATATATTATTGTGTATTTGTTTTTGGATCAAAATATACAAGGGAGGTGCTGCCCGAAATTTTAAAATACGAAACATGTTTTCAACTCTAGTATAATCCACTTGCATTTTCATGTTTCACTAGCTATGCATTTAAAGAAAAATATGATTCATTATACTTTTATTTCAAAACTGCACCCCCACTATTTTCCGCAAAAAGGTTTAGATTTTCTGGGCTTCGGCTTACTTGATTTACGTCACGCCTTTAGACGTTGCGTAATTTAAGTGCCGGTCACATGCTAAATTACGGGTCATGACAGCCGAGTTCTATACAATCACCGGTAGGTAGTGCTCCCTCTGCCAGGCTCATCTTGTACACCACAAAAATCATTTCTTGCCCCGGGGTACCATACCGGGTCCACCATGTACCCGCAAACGACATCCGCTAAATCCTCGAATCGGGTCTCGAAAACAAGCTCATAACCGAGAAAACTCATGGTGGACATCTCGAAATATCATATCAAGAGAAATCGCGTTTTTTAAGCAATACATATTTTCCCTTTTTAAATATAATCGCGGTTCTCAAATCCAAAAATCGCAAAAAATAAGTACATCAAAGCATATATCCATGAAATACGATGTATGCAAATATGGAACAGTAATGTGAGCATATCAAGGGGAAACCGCTCGTTTTAAATATATCAAGTTTCAAAGGTATCTCGCGGTTTCCCAAATCCCCGAAATCGAAATGCAACGTCTTGGGAAAGTAAATAGGTGACTATATCAATGTATGTGTGTATGAAAACATATATGATGCAATTTATATGCGCAATAGAACAAGAATTAATATCTAACTGTTAATGATAAAGAAGGCGGTGCAATATATTATCCATGGTAATTTCTATAGTATGCGTGTCATGACAATTACTAATGGTGTGTGTGTGGCATACAATTTGGTGCTCGTGCAACATGAACCGTTAGTAATAGTGCTGTGTCTCATTAATACTATGTCCATATACAACAGGTAATGGGATGTGCAGCAAAAGAACTCATGCACAATCGATATATACACATATAAGCATATAGTCATATCACTGAATCTAACCCTCGACGCATAACGCCATACGGGCGATTCCCCCGTAGATATTAAATCTACTCACCGATGATCTCGAGGTAGGTGAATCCCACCCTTTCCTTGTAGCGTCTAAAGCCTCCGCAATCGATCCTAATATCACACAACAAAATAACAAGTACAAACTAGAAACCTTCCGATAACACACGCAAATAATGGAAACAAACAAACCGACTCTCACAAGCTCCCAAGTGTTCGCTTAGTGGGCTAAACGCGTGTAGCGACATCCTAGACCAACCCTACGGCTACTAAACGTACGAACCACTTAAACAAATATCGGATAAATCCGTATCGCACGTTGCCGAAACGTTTGAATTCTAGCTAAACGGTCCTAGATTTTGCTACACAAAGAATTAGTGAAAGTTGCAAGTTCCACGGACCCACAAATAACCCTAGAGATCCCACGACCAAGATTTACCCCGACCCACTCTACTCTGGCCGCAAATTGCGGCCAGAATGAGTTTATTTGCGGCCAATAAATGAGGGGGAAGGCTCAGGTTTTGGTGGTGGGTTCTAGGTCTCATATACACCTCTTAGTGACGGCAACTTTTTAAACAATAATCTGGTTCGATAACAGATTCAACAGAGACACAAAACTTAACCAAAATACGATATTTCGCACAAAATTAAAACTTTAAGGCTTAAAACAGAAACTAATAAGCAATACAACATTCTTAAAGCCTAATTAACAGTTAGAGATCACTACCTCACCAAACTTGGTTGAAAACCCTAACTTTCCAAGTTCTAAGTCATCACAAGAGGTTTTAGCATGAGTTGTGAAGGATTTAGTGAGGTTGGATGAAAATTTAGGCTGGATGAAAATTTAGGCTTAGAATTTGTTATGAAAATACTTTAAGTGGAGAAATTAGTGAAGAAGGAGAAGAACAAGAGAATTGAGAGTATGAGATGAGAATGAGAGTGCATGAGCGAAGAATGAGAGAGTGTATAAGTGTGGGGTGAGTGTATGCTTTACACTCACTCACTCTCTCTCTCTCT
Organism: Agapanthus africanus; assembly: GCA_030015575.1. Taxonomy (NCBI): domain Eukaryota; kingdom Viridiplantae; phylum Streptophyta; class Magnoliopsida; order Asparagales; family Amaryllidaceae; genus Agapanthus; species Agapanthus africanus. The sequence goes on from JASDDO010000001.1 coordinate 165,208,093, forward strand.
CTCTTCGTTTCTCGCTCTCTCTTCGTTTATTAGCAACTATGCCTCAAAAAGTCTCCTCCAATAATTCACTCCTCTCCTCTCCTCTATTCTTTTTCCAAAAACAATTAAAACCCCTTTTTCTAATAATTAAAAATAGATATAATTGTTTAAATGTAACATGACATGTTAAAAAGAAATGGTTAAGTGTGCCATGGCCAGTAAAGCATAATTAACACCTCCTTAACCCTAATTCAACATACAGGTGTGTGTGCAAGTACAAAAATAATTAAATAAATCATTAATTAATTAAATTAAATATGTTTAAAATAATTATTGGTTAAATTTCATTAAAACCCCTCATTATCGCTTAATTAACATTAACCGCATTCTAAAGTGTTACATTATCGATTGATGATAAATCCTGCAGATGAAGATGCCGACATTGAGAGAGAGCGAGACCGAGACCTGAAAGGGAGAAATATAGAGATGGTGATGACTATGAGATCTGAGAGAGTGAGGGAGAGCACGGTAGAGAGAGATATATCCGAGATAGAGAGGTAGAGATCGAATTCTTCATATAAGGAACAAAATCATTCATAGGTATGTGTTTTTTTAGGCCACAGCTGGCAACTGCGCCCCAGAAAATACATGCCCATGAATGATTGTGTTTCTTTTTGGGGTGCACTAGCAAACGGCATCATAAAAACCACAAACCTATGAATCAATATGTTTTTTTTTTGGGCGGAGTAAAAAAAAACAAAGTCCCGTGAGTATTTGGGTGATGCAAGAAAAAGTTACTAAGCGACAATGAAAATGGTGTTCCAAATGAAAATTAATAGGCGCATTTTCAAAATACGTCCATTGATGAAATCAATGGGTGTGCTTTTAAAGTGCACCCATTAATGATTCATATTTTTGTACGCTCATTACATTTTTAAGGCCCTACGAAATTATTTTTAACAAGCCAGCACCAGCGCTGAGCTGGCACTGACGTACCGCGTCTAGCGACCAAAAGTGACCCACTTTTATAAAATCTTTTGAAAGTTGCTCCTTTTCAATAATACGATTTTAAATTGGTTTATTCCGAAAAATTGTCTTTTTTTATATTACTTTGGAGAAAAAAAAAAGAAAGAGAAAAAAAAAGAAAAAGAAATAAAAAGAAGCCTTTTTCTCTCTCGAGAGTCTCTGCCGCCATTTTCATATCGAGAGAAGGAAGAGAGAGAGAGAGAGCAGGAGGCATGCAGCCGCAGCCGCAGCCGCAGCCGCAGCCGCAGACGACGGGTTCAATGGGCGTAGCGCCTCCCACCAACATCACAACCGCGCAGATTCAAAAGGTAAAACATTCAAACAACCAAGCAATTGATGTTTTTTTGATTTCTCTCTAGGGTTTTTGTAGTTGTGGCCTTTTGTTAGCCAAAAGTTTGAAAAAGGCGCAATTTTGATGCTATTTGGAAAGAAAAAGGAGCGATTTTGTTATCGTCAGACCCTTTCAGATATGTGTTTGTGTTCATTGCATAGATTGATCCCAGCTTGATTATATTTCTGACCTCCCAACCCTTCAAATGTAGGGAATCGAGTCGATTTTGATTCCTCAGCCCTTCAATTGAGATCTCACCTGTGTTTGATTAATTAGAAAGAGCTATCACCTGTGTTAGGCTCTGGCGTCAGAAACCGCTTAGTGATTATTAATAAATAATAGTTAAGAATATATGAATTAAAGGTAAAAAAATAAACTAAATGAAAAAGAGATGCTTTTTTTTGTGATGATTTTATGAAGTTTAAATGCAAAATCAGAAATATATAGAAGCATTTAAAGCAACGTCAACAAAGATTTCATCAATTTAAGGCCTGACAGGATAATTCTATCATTTAATACCATAAATTCACAAATTTAATACAATAAAGGCTCTACCCCATTTCGACATTTTAAAAGAACATGTTTAAATGGGACCTCAAGCACATAAAGCCGGTTAAAGCCAGGCTTCAAGCTTCTAAAACAGCAATGGGGCTTTATAATTGCAGCTTTTGCAAAAAAGAAAAGAAAAAAGTGACTCATTGCCGCTTTTCACTAAAGCCGGGCTTTATGGGCTTTTCCATAGCAATGGTTATCAGTGTGGTGGGCAATTGATCCCCAGTTGGATACATGATATAAACTATAACGATCTTCTTAATAGAAACTAACAAATGCTTAACACATGCTAAGCAATTTCGACAGTCTTTGAAAATCCATTATTTAGGGGTCAACACCTTGTGCAAAATAGTCCTTTTCCTTGTGAAATCGATCGAATTCACTATGAACTTTGTTCTCATAAAAACAAACACCTTCCACTGTAGGCCATGAAGATCACTGGCACATTTAACAGAGTTCAGGTCATAAGAGGTATGTAGAGTTTTGGAATGCGTAAAAATTGAGGAATTATTTTTTCAAAAAATTAATTAAGTAAATTGAGTTGGCAATATGGCAATGCACAATGTTTCATAGTAATGTGAACTTATAGTAGTTTCCTATGTAAATTCTAATTGAGTTGTACAATTAGAATGGAAATTAGAGTTGTCAATGCTAGGAGGACTTCCTTAGGGAAAAAAAAAACAAATTTGAACCAATTTACGCAATGAACACAAAATTAGTTTTTTTCTTTTGTAAAATTTTCATTTATCAGAAGCAGAAATAAACTTGTTCCTGATTATCAATATTTTGTATGCAACAAGGGATATTACCTGAGTTTGAGGCATTCATTTGCCATCCACAACCACTATAAGTTGAGTTTTAGACTTGCTCATGAAGCCTTCTGCATTCGAGTTCACTTTTAAATTGAAAATTGCCAGCTCAGCTTGGTTATGTTTTAAGCCAAGGTAGCTTTCTTTAGTTCAGTTTGTTGAGTTTCAAAAGCTTAAGCCTAGCTTGTAAGGTGGAAATGGTGTAAATGAGACGAAGTAGAGCAGCAACTCACTTTGGTAATATGTGCTTGACTTAGCTCAATATTGCTTCATAGGCACATTGCCTTTTTTCTGTATGAGGAATTTTAAAAGGCCACATTATGTTCATTTAGGGGGTGGTAGTCCCAAATAATTTTAGAATCCAGAATTTATAAATGAAATGACCATCATTTTGATAAAATTCTTTTCTATTCAAAATGCTAGTCATTTGATTTCAAAATCCATATGTAATTTAAGACAATATTTAATAGTAGACTTTAAAACCGGTACTCAACTGACAGAGATTTGACGGATTCCGATCGATGGCGGAGGATGACTAGTGGCGGCGACGGCGACGAGGATGGTCGGCCGACGGTCGGAGGCGGGCTATGGGGGCGGCGGCGGTGATGGCGACCGGAGAAGAGGATGGTTGGCCGGAGGTCGGAGGCGGCGGCGGCGGCAAGGATGGTCCGTCGGAGGTCGAAAGTAGCGATAGTGGCGACGATCGGGGACGGCGGCAGCCGGAGAGGATGGTCGGCCGGCGGTCAGAGGCAGTGATCCGGGACGGCGGTGGGGACGGTCGGCCGACAACGACTATGGGGACAGTCGGCCGGCAACGACGATGGGGACGGTTGGCTTGCAGCGATGGTGGGGGTGGTCGATGTTCGGTAATGATGGCGGCAGCCAATGGCGGCTATGCCCGATGTGACGATTTATCAAAATTTGATCTATTATGTATACTGTAGTATTTTAGAAAACCTAGAGGTACATGGTGATTTGAAAATTGATTGGTTTTTTCATTTTTGTACCATAAATTCGATGATGAATTCTAAAATTCAAATTCTCGTATTTTAAAATGCTAGTTTCGACTAACACTATTAAGCAAATTCTAATTTTAAATGACTTGGGACTAACATGAATTTTCAAATTCCGGAATTGTATTTTCAAATGACTTGGGACTAACACCCCTTTAGTTATTTTTTAGAATGACGTATAGTTTAACATATAATAAAAAAGAACAATCCATTATTAGGACGATGGTTTGCATTTCTATGATGCGAGTTTTAACAAAAAAAAAATCACTATACCAATCTATATCCAGCCTATTTGAGCTGGAAATTAACAAGCAACCTTAGCACAAATTTGGCTTGTTTAATGATTCTTGGCACTTTTTACCTTTTCTTCTACGAGCAAGAATGTAAAATGAACTAAGAATACAATCCACATTAATTCCAAAGCATAAGAGCAGAAGGGTTCATGTTGCTGACCACAATATTTGGAATGTAGGTCTTATTGTTGTTGTGGGAAAATAGCGACAACTTTGTATGTATCGTCCCAATATTTAAAATTTATATTATAACATCAGTATTTATGCAAGTTTCACTTAAGGTGGATATTTTGAGGATTAGGTTTCATCTCTGATGCCCACCAGTGTCGAGATATTTATTCCCTTGACTATTGGAATTGTTTAATCTCCTAGCACATTTCTCCATTGAAACTTGAGTTTGTAAATTTGCTTCTGTAGTAGGATGTGAAAGTTTTGGTGATAAATTGTATTTTGCTTCAAATCTTTCCATTATCGCTTGCTGATTTCATGAAGCCAACTGTATCTAAGTTCATCTTGAAATTGAAAATCGCCAGCTCAGCTTGGCTATATTTCAAGCCTAGGTAGCGTTCTTTAGTTCAGTTGTTTAGTTTAAAAGCTAAAGCTCCACTTGCAAGGTGGACATGGTGTACATGAGACAAGGTGCAGCAGCTCATTTTACGAATATGTACTAACTCAATATTGCTTAATAGGCATATTATTTTTTTTATTGTAGGAATTTAACAGCCGCATTGCGTTCATTTAGTTATTAGTTTTTTTGAAGAGACGAGCAAGGCTCCAACAAAATGCAGGTTCCAAAATGGAACTCATCCTATAAAATACTTTATTAAAGATCATTTAGTTATTAGTTAGAATCATGCTTTTAAATGTTGGTCGATCCTGATCTGAATCGGCAGGTTCCGATATCAAAAGTGGCCATTCATGTTCGAAGATTGAGATTGACACCAAGATTTTAAACCTTGGTTTTGGGTGCACCAAGTGATGTCTGAGATTATAGTATTAAGTTTATTAATGTGTTAGTCGGTTTTATAATGATTTATTGGTTAATTTGAGATCCTTCAATACTTAAAAATGTACAAGATTTATACTTCGTAACATATTTAAATAACCATTGTAGGCATCTTTAATTACTAAAAATATGTCAAGTTGTTTATAGTTATGTCTACCATTTATTTAAATTTTTTACAGATCTTAGAAATATGTTTAGTCAAACAATAAAATCCGATATTCCGATCCTATAAATGACCGCCCAACATTGATACGGAAACTTTAAACTTTGGTCAGAATGATATACTTCAACATATAATAAGGAAGAATGATCCATTATTAGTAAGAATGGCTTCCATTTCTATGATGCAAGTTTTAACCAAATAGAAGTCCATATACCACATTATAGTCAGCCTATTTGAGGTGAAACATAACAAACAAGCTAAGCTCAAGGTTGGCTTGTTTAACTATTCTTGGCTTTTCCCCTGTTTCTTCTGCAAGCAAGAATTTAAACTGAACTGAGAGTACAAGGCACGCTTCGAGAGAAGCAAAGCAAAAAGGTTCATGTAGCTGACCACAAATATTTCGGAAGTTGGTTTTATTGTTGTTGTTGTGGGAACATTGACAGCTTGTCTTTTCCTCTTTCCTTTTACCCCTAAAATTGAGTAATGATGAGTAAGGAGCTTAATTGTGGTGGTTGAGACTAGAGACGATGCTTAACATTTGTCATGCAGTCTGTTGGGGGAGATGTGTATGCAGCCGCATAACCGGAATTTAGAGCATTGCTTGCTTGTATCTCTCTATCATTTACTCTATTATTTTTTTCATTATGTGAAATGGAATTAGTAAAAATTTGACAGTTGACAATCCATTCCCTTTTGCTTGCAATCCTATTAGTGATTAATGTTGGAAGAACAACTACAATATTTTCTCTATCTAGCAAGCTCTTTGCACCTCCTTTTTAGCTATAGTATATTAACGTCCTTGGCTTGACCTCTATTCTATTTTCTAATCTTCTCAATTTAATGTACCTAGTTGTTGATGGTTAAGGGAAGAGAAGTATTCCACCGTTCAAGATCGTCGAGTGGATGCATAATGCAAAAACCATCCATTCTTTTCTTTCTTCTTTAGTTAAAGCCTTAAAGGTAGCAAACTTTTTAGCCCCTCACCAGTACCCCATGTAAGAGTGGCATGGGTTTGTCAGGTTTCTCCCAGTTGTGTTGTTCATCGCACTTTTAGTGATATACCATTTGCATGGTAACTTACCTTTTCTAATCACCATGCCTACTTTTTGAAACACTATTGGAAATATCATGACACTTTGTTTTATTGTAATAATATGAAATGAAAAATCATATGAGGACCGCACAGTCACAAATTTACTTTATGCCTGTGCTAAATTTCTACCCAATAAGACTGCAATCTGTAAATCTTCTTTATCAATTATGAATTATGGGATCTGATCTCTATGAGTATATAATTTCTTCTGTTGTATACTGATACAGATTATTATTCAACTCATAAGGCTGCTACAGCCATTGGTGTACATGCCATCTTTCTTTATTTTCCATCTTGTGTCATCTACGAATTGTTAATTTGCCATATAGCAACTTTTTCCTAATTCTCCCCGAAACAACATACTAAGATTTCATGTTGGCTCGAAGAACTCAAAGATGTTATACAAATAACCCCTAATAACCTCCTTTCGAATTTAAACTTGATCTGTAGTGGACGTTGGTCTATGTTCCATAGCATTTTTTGACTCCTTTCCAAAGTTAACTTGGTTATCTATATAGTGCACTCCCTCCACGATTTTTTTCGACGATCGGTATCCATCATCATCATCTTTATCATCTAAGATGTGAATGCATCAAATTTCATGTGCCATAGGAGGGAATTTCCTCCCATGGCGTCAAAAAAATACACCCTCCATGATTTTTTTCGATGATCAGTATTCATCACCTCCATCTTTATCATCTAAGATGTGGATACACTAAATTTCATGTGATTCTACCATTTTTTCACCATTGATTTAGTAGGTGCAAAATTAACGGTTAATCGACAATAGAACTTTTTATATTGCTAATTCAATGGTGAAAAAGTGGTAGAATCATATGAAATTTGGTGTATCCATATCTTAGATGATAAAGATGATGATGGATGCCGATCGTCGAATAAAATGTTGGAGGATATAGATTTTTGACGCCACCTAACGAAAAAGCCTCCTAGGGCCTCATTTCTTCATATATATATATATATAGTGTGTGTGTGCGCGTGCCGTTTATCAAATTTCCAGTAGCAATCAAGTTTTTTATAATATTTTATGTCATGAATTGATTGGATATAGCTTTGCTTACTTATAGATTGGAACTGACATGTATTATTAAGAATCTTGATTTCATGTTTGACTCTTGAAGTACATGCTAAAAGAAAAAACCAAAGCAATTCAAATTTCAGCATTTATTTAATTTTAATGTCTAGGTTTCTGAAACTAATTATGTCATATTTGATGCAGTACCTGGATGAAAACAAGCAGCTTATCCTGGCAATTTTGGATAATCAAAATTTGGGAAAGGTAGCTGAGTGTGCGCAGTAAGTGACCCATTAACTAAATGTGCAGACTTTACATTCAACACATTAAATGCCCATTACTTGTATGGAATATATATATGCACCACTTCTTATTTATAAACTAGGCTTAATTCACAAAAACTAAAAAAAAAACTTAGAGGTTGTGACAGGTAACTATCACATTCTTTCAAAATTACAGAAAAATACCAAAGTGTATGGACAACCTAAACTTTATAAAATTAGTTTGGTAACTTATTGAATATGTAGTAAACAAGTTTGGTAGTTTATTGTGCTATAAAATCTACTAAAATCTCGGCATAGTGTATACACTCAAGCCCTAAGCAAAACAAAAACGATATGCGCACAACGGAAAACCAAGTCGTCGGAGATCGAAAGATAAAGAAAAGAATCCGCAAGAAGCTAATACGCAATCACAAGAATAGATAAAATCACACTAAAGAGCAACGACGCAAGATGTACCCAGTTTCGGTGCCCTGACTGGACCTAGTTCTGCCTTCGCCGATGAGAATCTTCACTAGATAAGTATTATACGAGATATAAGTCAACTCATTTTATCCAAATACAAGATCACTCACAAAGCCCATTCCTTTCTCCTCAGAATTCTCTAGGTTTTAGGTTGCCTCCTTTTAGATGGAATAAAATTATGAAGCCCCCTAAAACCCTGGCCAAAACTAGCTATTTATAGTCTAAGACTTTACTTAGAGAACAATTAACGTTATGAATGCAAATAGCTTCACAAAAAACCAACCCAGGTTAAACCTCCGTGATGCCACACACGTGCTCCAATGGTAAGCCGCCACATGGCTTACACCCAATCCCATGCACTAGTGCTTCCTCGATAGAAGATAAAAACTTATCCCACTATGTGTAATGCTTGTGCCTCATCCTTTTGTGCTTGAGCACGAGACCTGTGGCTGAAGTCATCACATGGGCTTCAAATTGGGCCGCACCTCGGGCTGTTGCTGCTTGGGGTTAAAGAACTTAGGTGTAGATATTAGCAACAATAATCAACATATTGCTTATTAATTTTACCAAGTTTCAGTAGATTTGGTAGTTTTCTGTAATTTTCAAAGAATTTCGTAATTACGTGCAATAGCCCTAAAGTGTTTGGTAGTTTTTGGGAATTATGACTATAAACTATCCTTGTGGCATTTAAACATAAGGGATATGTGAAGGACCCCTATGTTTAGAAACATGTGGACGCGGTTCTAAGTGATAAATTAAGGTCTACCACAATTCTCATTACCAGAATGGGAAAATAAAAAAGACAGTCCTTGAGAAGTTGTCTAGGCTTTTCCATATCGGTGATCTTAAATTTTATGCTAAGCATTGGCCTTGCAAAGCCACAATATCATAATGAATGTCGGCACCATATTTTCGCTTTTGTCATTGAAAGTCTAAAATCCTTATTTCCACAATTATATTACTCTCAAAATGAGGAGCTACCTCTAACTCTTGCATATGCTGTAGTTGCTTATTCCATCTTTTAAGGTATTATCCCTTTCCACCATAGACATTTTGGCACTTTAAAACATAGAACTCCGGTGGTCATATGGGCTAAAAAAATCCCTTCATTTTTCCTATAATACATGATCACATTTTTATGAAGAATACTAGCAAGTGACTCCTAGCATCATATAGGGCTTAAACCAAATAAAAGGAACTTTATAAACAAAGTTGCTATAGAGACCTAGCATGTCTTGCTTGCATTTAGAAAATTTGTTAAGAAAGGCTCATATCATGTAGCGGCGGGATAAAAAAACAAAAAATTAGAAGAGAAAAGCACCGTATTATAGAGCATATTGTAGCAAGGTAAATAAGAAAAATAAAACTAAAGTTATACAGGGACATACCGATGATTAAGCAAATAATAAAGGCATGCTAGTATAATTGAGACAAAATGCAAGGTATCGTATACTTTGAACATAATATTAGATTAAATCCCAATAAATCTTAACCTTAGAATTACACTTAAAATGCTAGTTGATAAAATTTATATCACCTAATTGTACATTAAAGATTGAAAAATTAAATCTTGGTTTTGAGGAACGAATTGAAATGATATCTAAAATGAAAAAAACCGAGCTTTTCATTATTTGCGTGCAATGTTTTAAGTTCATGGTACTTATTTGTTAGTATTAACATTGAGGTATTATTAAAAGGTTTGGGTAATTTAGTGAAATTTACTTCAAATTGTAACTAAAAGACATAAATACAGTGAGTCCATTTTGTTTATTAGTTAAATTTCGTTAAAATATTATGACCTTCAATATTATAAGATAAATATCAAATACATGTAAACTATAAATAAATAACATAAACTTAGCATTTAAAATAAATATCATGAAATTTCAACAGTTTTAATTATAATATCGTATTTTGTTTCTAGGGGAAAATGGATCGACGTCCCTAGCTTTGAAAAGAAACAGGTTTAGGTCTCTGGCCCAAAAAAAGTTGTAAAAAACTCCATAAACTTAAACATTCTTGTGTTTTAATCACCATAGTACATTTAATATTGTTTTATGCCAACATTGTCCTTTGAAGTAAACTACTATATTTACCTTTTAAAGTACTATAGTTATCTTTCAAAATTCTACATTTATGTTATAAATTACTACATTTGTATTAAAATACTACATTTGACATGAAACTGTTATATTTTTTTAATAAAATTGCTATATCTATTACATTTGATGTTAAAATACTACATTTGACATGAAACTGTTATATTTTTTAATAAAATTGCTATATCTATTACATTTGACATATTTCATGATAAATGTAGTAATTTATAAAATAAATGTACTTTAAAAGATAATTATAGTACTTTAAGAAGTAAATGTAGTAGTTTACCTGAAAGGGCAGTGTTGGTATAAAACAATAGTAAATGTACTATAACGACTAAAACACAAGAATATTTGAGTTTAGGGAGTTTTCACTACTTATTTTGAGCCAGGGAGCAAAACCTATTGGTTTTCAAAGTTAGGCAATTAGACCTATTTTCCTCTTGTTTTTATGAGAAACCTTATCTTTGTACGTTCTTTGTTATTTCATTAAAAAAAGATGTACTGAATTAAATCTATAAAATTGATGGTAATCCATTCTAAAAATGGTCATTTTAGGATTTACTGTATACATGGATAATAACAAAAAAAAATTCTCGCCTGCATTTTTAGATGAATTTTTTCCGGAAAATCCTGGTATTTTAATTAAGTTTGATCAAGTTAAGGGTATTTTTTCATACTAAATGGTGGAGATTATGCTTATTATATATTATGAAGTGTAAGGCCGGGCACGCGTGCACGCAGCGGAAGCGGGACTGGACAAAATTTCCGTAGGAGCGCGATCGGTCGTACGCCAAAAATCGTCCAAGCACTAGTATCTAGTTAAACTAAAAAGCAAAAGAAAAAGTTCAGAGCTTCTACAACCTTTGTAGCGTGTCCGGATGATCCCGGAAGACCCCGTCTAAACTCCGTGAGCTTCCGAACGCGTCTGCATGTTGATTGCCTCGCCGTACATGATCCACGTTGAAGCGGGCTGTCTAAGCTCCAACTCCGTCACCGGTCGGAGGAACTTTCTCCAAAGGCTTGCTGGGCGTGGAGAAAGGCGATGCGAGCGATGGGTACTCTCAAATTTAAAAAAAAAACTCACAATTGCAACACATGCCATTTTCATGAGAGCTTGAGCTCTTTTTTGTGTGGAAGAAGATCCAATTTTGTGATGGCTTGGAAAAATGAATTATCATCCATATATTTTTTTCCACCCATGTCATGTCAACACACAAGAGAGAGGGTGAGCCCCACTATTTAATAAAGCATATAAAAATAAATAATATAAATATACATTAATTTATATATAAATATATAAAGATATATATACATTTACATATATATATATATTTATTTGTATATTTATTTATACATAATTTATAATGGTGGGATTTAATATATATATATATATCAAAAAATATATATATCAAATAAGTATTAGTACATGTATCCTATACACGTACACATCATATATCACATATACGCAATGCCATCAATATCTTCTCTGTATCATATATTATAGAGAGTATCATATACACTATACTAAAAACCATATCATTAATACATTATCAAGTCAACACTTGACTTGGTATTCCGGCTTTGAAACCGGTTGATATAATAGTCGTCCGATTGAACACGTATATCCAATATACATGTTTTACCGAACCCATGTACGCATCCCTATACGTAAGTCACATCGCGTTTTGCCCGGGCAGGCACTTTCGTTGCGGGATTCTAAAGATCTGTCATTACGCTGGCAGTAGGTTGTACAGGATCGTATCCGACCCCCTTTCGGGTTAACCCACAAGCTTGTCAGTGGCACTAACTGTACATAATGGCTGTCCAGGTATAAGCAAGATAAAGACAGGTCGACGAGCGAACTCATCCGGACCCAACAAAATCTATAAGTGACAGTCACTGTACAGTGCGGTCTCTTCGTCAAAGAGTATCGTATACCGGGTCTGGGAGGTGGAATCTGTCAGACCCCCAATAACCTGATAAGTCGTGCTGACAGAGGATTCATAACCAAAGAGATACAATCGGTAACACTTGCCAATTTATCTCTACTGCCGTGGTCACAGACTTCGGGTTATAGTCGTGTTCTGCACAGTGCGATATCGACCCCCAATACCGGGAGTGATGAATTCTCTCTACCGCCCACTACCTCCATGTGCTTCGAGACTGTACCCAACTAAAATCTGTTTGTATGACTCAATAGAGTCATGGTAGGGTAGTAATCTAAGTACAGCGTGAACACACACGAGGCATTATGGCGATTTCAGATCAAGAGACTACCCTGTACTCATGTCACCAGAGAACTGCTATCTGATATTGGTATAATACCATTTAGGAGTTCTCGGCGAATCCGTTCAGTGTAACACATTCAATAAGCACCTGTATACAATTATCAGTATCAAACACTAATGGCTATGGGATCAGCTATCGTCCTATACAGGGTCATGAAACGTATACACTAGTCTAAACTGGAGTACCGATGCCCAGTCTCGATACTCCTATGACTAGAGACATTTAAGGATGTGTTTATAAACTACCAGGCCCCACTAGTATGATCCTTATCACAATCCTAGTAGTCAAGTAAATATCCTATGAGCTTTATTTCATGTATTAGCGATACGTGATAACTAGTAACACGTATTCATATGACAGATAAAGACAAACCAGATAGCACACTATCATCTCGAGTAAGACTGTTCTTGGTATATGCCATTCTCGAATTCAGTAATTGCATTCCCGCAACTACGATAATTGCCTTGAGGGCATATATATCCAACATGAAGTTACATAGTTACAACATCATATCCTTGTATAGATATGAGAATTACAACCATATGCATATCATTACAGATTTTGATAGTTAAAACTAACTGATTGCATATCATATTCACACGACAATCTCAACATGCCTCCTTAAGCGCGAGGGTCACGGGAGACCAATCGTAGCTTGTTACGAAGGAACGAAAATCAGAGACCCCAAGTGCGTTTGTCATAATATCAGCAATTTGATCCTTAGTCGAAATGAAATATATGTGGAGGCGTCCCTTCGAAACTAGATCTCGTACAAAATGAAAGTCTTCTTCGATATGTTTAGTTCGGACGTGAAAGATCGGATTAGTAGTTAAATGCGTTGTGTCCAAGTTATCCCACCATAAAATAGGTGGCTTCTACAAAGGAAATCCTAACTCTTGAAGCAAAAGACTCGTCAAATAAGTTTAGCTGTGGCATTAGCAAGAGCACGATATTCTAACTCGGTCGAGGAACGTGCAACAGTTCGCTGTAATACCTGTTAAAATGTTACCCGTACCTGGCCCATCCATTTACAAGTATCGTCGGTCCCGTATTGAAAAAATCAAAGAATTTTCATTAATTTATTTAGTCATGAAAATAAATATTTTATATTTAAAATAGTTATTATGAATACTATTAAGGTTTTTTAAGAATGTTATTTGGATGTATATTGTCAAATTTAGATTGTTAATGTATTCACTCAAAAATCCTATACAAAATTGTTTCCTTTTAATTTGCAATTTTTTTCATTATACTCGAAGTTACACATTAACCCGTGCAAGGAGGGCCTTTTAATCAATCCACGGGATATTCTACATCCGTCCGCCATCCATGTCCGTCCATAGCAGGTCGGATGATGGACACGCAATTTAACAACTGTTTAAATCTAAGCACTTTTACCTGTGCACTCCCTGCAATGACCCATCCGTAGGTGACCTGGCCCGCCCGTTTGACGCCTCTACTTAAAATTAAGCCTAGAAAACTCATTTTCAACGATTTTTAAGATTACAGATAAAATCATATATAAATTTCACGACTTTTTATGGTGTAAAAATTAAAACCAAATCATAAAGGAACTTCTTAAAAGAGGAAAATAACTGTTAGAGTTCATTAGGAACGGGAAACAAGCTCCCATCATTTGGAAGGGGGAAAAAAGCTCCGGTGTAGATTTTCAAAAGGCTGTAATGATATTTCCGCATGAAAGATTACTCAATAATTTACATCCATTAAATAAGCCAACAACTCCATTTCATGATGATGGGCCCAAAAAAGAAGGAAAATTGCAAATGCTACACACTTAATGAGGCTAAAGTAAATTTTGGAAATCGATTCAATAATAAAAAAATGGTGACAATTATTTGAAACAACCCTTCTTTCTCATTTCTATTACACGGCTGTCTTAATTTCAGGGGTAAATGAAGAAAACATGCAAAATCATGGATATTAGCGAATATTCCATTCAGAACCCGCTCTTGCATTAGTATACTAGCAGTTTGTCCCATGCATAATGCATGAATATAAAAGAGGAATTTTGTAAATGTAATGTGAAAATTCTGTATATACACTATTAGAATTGACTTTAAGATTTTGGATTTGCAAATCTAATTTTTAATTTCAATGCCACTCACCATCGAATTAGTTTGGGCTTAGTCCTTTCCAAAGAAAGATAAATTATTTCTTAGTAGTATTGTGTTTTTGACAGTTTAATTGCTGCTCGGAAAAGGTAACATTTACTCTATGAAGACTCTACTAAAAAAATCAAAAGCCCATATTTAGAGAACAGATATAGCTACCTAATTTGAAGTAATAACGAAATGACTGAAGTTAAGCTTGATGAAAATAGCACATATGATTGAGAGAATTATTAGAGTTATTAGTTTCTGATTCAAATTTTAAATAATATTATCAGTAATTGTTCTCTCTCCTTATGATTGAAATATTTAGTAACATCCAAAGATTGTAAAGCAAATGAACAAATGTGCACTGTTAAAAAATTGTTAAAACCTTCTTAGCGTTCTCTCCATTTCAGTCAAGAACATTGATAACAACAATAAAACCCTAAAAATGGAAATCAAAATCCTCCCCTATTACTAAATGTATAGACCAAAGACAAAAATGAAAGAAATATGCAAATACCGAAATTTCCCTTCGCCTCGAGGTTCGAGGCGTCTTCTATGTCTATGGAACTCGTGGTTGAGATTGATTAAGATATTTTCTTGATAACCGAAAACAACCTTAGAAATTTTGGCACGAGTGACGATCGAAGGTAAAAATCGAGATGTGAGAAGATGGTGATGGAGCTGAGGGGAGAAGGGCCTAGGTGGTAATCGATGATGCCTAAATACAGACATTGGTTGAGAATTTTTCTTGCACTTGGCTTTCATACTAATCATCGATTTCATGTTCTAATAATTTGTTTTCGGCTCTATTTTTGTGATTTTTCTAAAATTTTTCAGATATTTTTAATAGTAACAAATGATTTTTAAATGAGCAAGAATTGCCACTTGATTATCATCAAATTAAGATGCCTTCATACATGAGCTTGAAGAGAGATTTCCTCAAATACCACACACCAAGAACAAAATCTAACTTAACCATGGTAAATGAGAAAGAGAGAACCAGTGGTTTTGTCAAAAGACTCCAGAGGCGAAGAAAATTCTTTGAAACCCATCAATGTATAATTATATGGATGGATAGTAATTATGACCTAGCCAGGTAAAATATCTCATTGAAAATATGAAAGTAAGAACAGTTATGAAGCACCACTTCAGAAAAACATGGTCAACAAATATTCTCACTTCAAAAAGAGAAACTAGTAAAAAGAATAAAGGAGAACGATAATGACACTACAATGTCAGGTTTCACCGCGACTACCTCCTCAAATCTTCAATATCATACACGTGATTGATAAATCTAAACTTGTAAATTTATTGACATACACAATCTATATATTGATGAATATATAAAATCATTTCAGATACCAAGCACAGCTCCAAAAGAACCTTCTGTATCTAGCAGCAATTGCTGATGCCCAACCACAATCTCCTCCAACAACGCGCCCTCAGGTTTATCTTCTTGTTATCGATCTTCAGTTCAAAAATCGATTCTTATTCAATTTCATCTTTCCTTTTTGGCAGATGATTCCTCAAGGTGGCGGTGGGCCCCAATTAATGCAGCAGCCCCCCATGTTCCCTCCGAAAACCCTGTTGCAGCACCAGCCACAGATGATGATACCGTTCCTGGGTTCCATGGGCATGAGACCTGTTAGCGTCCCTAATGGGGGAGGCCTGGGAATGGCTGAGCCTGTGCAAGCTAGCACCCTGGGCAGCTTAGATGCGGTCTCAGAGCATGGGAGCGGCAATGCTGAGGCCTCTACAAACACCAAAAGACTCGATGATACGAAGACGCCGTGAATTTTTTTATAGTTCTTTCTAAAGGATTTTAGTTGGGTTGTCGTCTGAGTTGTAGAAACATTGCCATCTGTTTTCATAAACCAACTTAGGATCATATTTTTAGTTGCATTGTGCCCCATGTTACATGGTCAACTTTCCCCGATGTAGGAGAAATAATGTAACAAGCTTAATGGGGCTTCCGCAACCCCATAAGCTGCGGTCAATAGTGTAAAAAGCGGGGTGGGCCCTTGTTGCAAGTTGCAGCGGGCCTAACCCACCTAGGGGCTGGGTCATGTTGACCCAACATCATTTTTCTTTAATGCAGTATTGTGATTGTGTCCACGGTCGCATAGTTCTATTTATGTTGTTTTGTTACAGCTGTTAAGGTTGATCTTTTGCTGGTTAATCCTTTTTCTTTTCTTTTTTATCTTGGTCCAAAATTTTATCCCCAATGATTATTGTAATGAGTTGGAACACAATTTGTATTGTAGTTGGTTTTTCTTCGTCCTTATTTTCTACACGTTTTATCCCTCATCATCCCTTATTGAGAGCATGGGGTATTTGCAGGATGCGAATTTTAGGATTATGGCTGGGTGGTTCTTTTTCTTCTTCTTTTGAGTTCATTATCATACATTTTCGGTCACAAAACTTCGACTAAGAGTGGATTGATCCAAGTTCCGTAGCGGTTTGCATAACATTTTTTCTTTCCAGTTCAGAGTAGAATATTTGCTTCTCTTTGCTTTCGTATATTATAATGCATTGATGCAAGCCATTGTAAGCCAAATGTAACTTTTCCCACCATTTTGTTTTTCTGGCATGATTATGTACATGATTTCATTAGTTTGCTTGAAGCTATCAATTATGTAACTTTCAAACGAGCGGTGTGCATGGCCTATATAAAGTATAAAATGATCGAGTCAAGCCGAGGTGGACGGCAAAATTAAAAATCTATCGCTGTCTTAATTAACTTAAAGTTAAGGCCACCTGGCCCAATAATTTATATATAATTGCTATAATTATTTGTTTAGTGAATTGCCTTTCAGTGAGCGTCCTGTCCCCATCTTCAGACTCAATGATGATGGCAACATGCATTTCTAAATTTAACTTACAAATTAAAGCTGCTATTAGACAACTGGAAAGAAAAGTGAGAAAGTAGGGGGCAAAGCAATTCATCTTGACCTTTTTATTTTCTCATTTTAAACACAAAAGTCGCCGAAGAAAAAGATAATTTAAGCTCGGTTTTAATTGTTTATTCTTTGGAAGACATGTAAATTTATACATATAGTCGTTCAGGAATACTGATTACGTGTTCGAATCTTCTGTTCTTTTCGTCATAATACCGTGTGAAGGCTTCATGAAAAAACTTGACAAGTTTTTTGATCAACTGTCGACTGCTACTTTACATATCTTAGATTAAAAGGTAATTAGTTGTTTAAAGGGAAGAATTAGCAAGGTTTCTCCCATTACTAACTCAGGTAACTTAATTGGGTGGGTATAAGCTTGTCACTAATTTGACTCTTTAAATCCTTTTGGGTTATTCCTATTATAAGTTATAGACCAATTAAACGTGCAAATTAAAGCATCATTAGGTGAGCTTCAAATCCAATCAGCTTGTGCTATTTGTAATACATGCATGTAGTTTTTGTAGTTAAAATTTGACCAATTAAATAATGAAGAGTTAATGTTAAATTGACACCATCTTAATTTAATAGAGATTTAGAAGTACTTAAACAAGGCTGCTGCTTGTTTTGTCTCGTAAGTTCCATTTTGAAGAAATCGGAGTTGAATCGGTCAAACTAATGATTAATTTACAGGTGGGTCTCAAATTTTCAAAAACCACCCGCATCCGACCCAAACCCACCGATAACCTACACAGCTTCAGGTTATATAATCTTTGTGTCGATGAATTTAGAAATTGAGATGTAATTACTCAATTATTTGTTAATGAATTATATATTCTTTGTTAGTGATATATGCCCCAGAGACAATTATTATATAGTACATAATTGTATATTGCATTTTGAAAGCTTGGGATATATACAGATATACAACAGTTTTACTCAATATGATAGTATATTATCTGGTTTGCATCTATCTTAACATGTGTATATATTTCTTTTAACATTTCGCTAATACATGTTGATAGAGACAGTAGGATTTTTACTTGACTACCAGCGTTGTGATGGCAGTCACAGTAGTGGGGACTGGATAGTCTATAAGCACATCCTTAAACTTATCCCTAATCATAGGATTATCGAAACTGTGCATCGATATTTCAGAATAGACTAGTGTATACGCTTCTTATCCCCGTCAGAGGAGATGGCCCGTCCCGCAGCCATTGGTATACGGTTCTAAAAATAGTATACATGTGCTAATTAGCTTATGAGTTATACTGGACGGACTCACTGGGAACTGATGGTTGGTATTATACCTATCGTTGGATAGCAGTTCTCCGATGGCATGACTACAGGTTAGTCCGTTGACTTGATATCACTATTCGTTTCGAGTGTGTTCCCACTGTATTTAGATTACTACCCTACCACGACTCTAAAGAGTCATGCAAACAGATAGTAGTTGGGTGCAGTCCCGAAACATTTGGAGGAAGTAGGTGATAGAAGAGATTCGTCTCTCCCAGTTCTGGGAGTTGATATCGCGTTGTGTACGGTTGATTAATACTAGAAGGTCTCTGGCCAGGGTAAGTGGGATTTACTGGTAGGTACACCAGTAGTTTCCTAGGTTGTATTGGGTTCTACACCAACACGATTTGTCGCGCTATTAGGGGTCTGACGTTTACCACCCCGTGATTGGTAGAAGTTTCATGATATGATATGCGTTTTACTTGTTCTACTCACCGCAATCAAGTCGGTTTCGCATGTAACTAGCCAGTTGAGTACGGGTCTTCCACTGGGAGATTCTTAGTGTTTTGTTCTTATTTTAGACGAGTTAAGTAAAAATGTACAAGTGTGTTTGAGATATCCTAAATGTTTGTATTTTTATGTTCAAAAAGACTTATTAGGGTTACGATTGGTTAGTAGAGTTAAGAATTAATCTTGTGTTTTTCTTGTACGATCATTAAAATGATATTGGAATAATCAGAAGTAACGGGGATTATGAGAACATAGGAATAGTATTTGCGAGTTTAAGTAAGGTTTACAACACTAAATCCATTCATAGTGCCTCTTGTCTGTTCGTTCCATACTCTATTTCCAACTCTAGGCCAAACACACACAATAAGTCTCCAATTAGGTCACAACTACATATCACGTTGTAGTGCGCCTAAAAGAATTCTCGACTTAGGCCGCGGCTATGTCACTTATAGCGTGCCTAAGAGAGAGAGTTGTATTTGTTTGGTCTAAATTCGATTTTAAGTTGTTTGGTGAAGTGAAGCACAAGGAGTTTTTCCTTCACTCATACTGTAAGTGCACGGCGGCGCCCCGGCCGTCGATCCGACGCCGGAAATGCGGAAACGAAAAACTTTGCAAACTAGCAAACCGGCACCACCGCGCACTTTTAACCCGGATCGGGCCATTAACCTAGCTACTAGCAAACAAGAAAAGAGTAGAGAAGCTATACCAAGCGATCCGTGTCCTTCGGTCTTCGTCTTCACTCCGATCTCCCGCGGAATCTCTATTCGTCACGTCCTCGTCGGAAAGGGCACCACGTAGCCGAATACTTTTACGGGCTCCCACCTCTGGACCGAGGCAACTTGGGCGTGAAGTTGGCTAGCCGACGCGTCCAAGATTTGCTGTAGGCAAGTGTAGAAACCATGTCTCTTTGGGGTATATGAAGTTGCCATTGATGGATTGAGGAGGAGAAATCAACAAATGAAAATGGTGCTAGCCTTTTTGCATGAATCAAAAATGAGATACAAAATTTCTCCCACTCAAAAATGAGAACCCCATTCCCTCCTCATGTGGCCGGCCCTCTCTTTATCAAAATGGTGGAGGAATGAACAAAAACATCAAGGGAGGTGATGGTAGGAAAAGTAGAGGGTGACCACATCCAAAGCAAACCTCACATCAACTCCTAATCAACAAATCCTTTCTCATTAAAGCAAGAAATGATGAAAGAAAAGAATGGAATAAAAAGATGCTCTCATAATCTCCCATTTCACAAATAAACCCTCCACAAAAGATAATTTGCACAACTGCAAATAACCCCCTCCATCGGAAAAGTCCGGCCGCGAAGGAACAAAGGAAAACCGGCCGGAACGGAATGCAAACTGGCAACTTCAGAAAACTGATCCCGTAATAAATTACAGGAAAACCACGCTACTGCATATACATGCCCACATTTGTATTCCCACTGAACACAAATGCAAAGAGACAAAACTACACTGACTAATACTAGGATCCGGCTTAAATCAAAGCCGGCTAGTAAAATCCGTCCGATCACGATCCGTGCAATACCGCACGTATCTGATCGAACCCTGCCATATCTCCATACGGCCTCTACAGCGTTTCGCCCGAAACTTGAGTAACTGTGTGTGTGGTGGACTCTAAAGACTCGTCAATACTATGGCTATGGATTTAACCACTAGCACGTCAGAGGTATTAGCCATATGTGACGGGCCACCAGCTATTGACCAAAAGGGATGTCGATGAGTGAACCCATCCTGACACCCTACTGAGCCTGTCAGTGAAAATATCCGTACAGTCTGATCCGTTCGTCTATGAGCATCGCATGGCGGGCCTATGGGGTTGGTAAAAGTCAGACCCCTAAAAGCGGTACAAGTCGTGTCGGAGTGCAGCCCAGAACACCCTGAGATACTATTGGAATACCTACCAGTAAATCTTCTGCCTTGGCCAAGGACTTTTCATGTTCTGGCTCTCCTAGACACAGCGCGACCTCACCCCCAATACCGGGAGAGACGAACCCCTGCAGATCCGCTCACTGCCTCCATGTGGCTCGGGACTGTACCCAACTAAAACCTGTTTGCACGACTCCTTTGAGCCGTGGTAGGGTAGTAATCAAAGTACAGTGGGAACTCACACGAGACAAATGACGATCTCAGGTCGATAAACTAACCTGTACACATGTCACCAGGGAACTGCTATCTGACGTCAGGTATAATACCAACTAGCAGGTTCCCGGCGTGTCCTGTCCGGTGTACTCATAACCCAATGAGCACCTGTATACATCTTAGGTGAACCAATTGACACCAGTGGCTTGTGAGACCGGCCACCGCCCCTCGTCGGGGTCTCGACTGTATACACTAGTCTACTCTGGAGAATCGATGCCCTGTCTCGAAACTCCCACGACTAGGGACCTTTTAAGGATGTGCTTATAGACTCCAGCTCTCACTTATATGATCGCCCTCATACTGCTGGTAGTCAAGCAAGAATCCTAGGGGCTCTATCAACGTGTAATAGCGACTCGTAAGGTCACCTAAAGCAGTACACGATGATAAAGATAAACCAGATAGCATACTATCATCTCGAGTAAGACTGTCCTACCGGCATAGGTCCTCCCTCAATCATTGCAATCACGTGCCTGTGATCCAATAATTGACTCTGAGGGCACTATATCCAACAATCTCCCACTTGCACTCAAGGCTAATTATTGCGATGTCGCATACTTACAGCCCGTGTGATACTGAACACCCAACTCCTCTACTAGTCAGTCTCACAAAACTCGTTTGCGAAACTATTGCGTTCGAGGAGTAGCCTCAGTGAGTGGATCCGCTCTGATGTTTCTTTCTATGTCTCTTTTTATCTCAAGTTCGCGGAGAAAGCCATCTCCCGAAATGAGCAATACCTGTCTTAGAATGTGTCTGGATATCTGATGGGACCTAGCTCATAAATGAACTCCAAATCCAAACTTCTTAGACTGTATCGTCAACTGAACTTAATCAGTATCTTGCGCCATGCCTTCCCTCAGTATCCTCCTGGACCACCTGTCCAAAATACTGCCCCTCGTCAGAGGGAAAACTATAACTCTGACAGCCACTCTGTCATCCAGGTCACCTTGGAAGCCTGGAAAGATAACCGTCTCCTAAAGGAGGCTGCCGTTATCATATCCTTAGAACATCAACTTATGTTCTAAAACTACTTCCGATTGTTTCTCCAGGATTGGATGAATATCAACTTATTGCACCTACTGCAAGAACAACATCTGGTATGGTACCTGACATCTCATGATTGACTCAATTGCCTAAGCAAGTGATTTGCCAATCATGCACATCCCTCTCCCCTTTAGTCTGTAAGACACCTTTAGAGAGGGTGACTCCATCACCTGCAGGTACACCACCATGCCAGGAGTCGTCCATTCTAAATACTCTTAGAATGCTGTCAAAGTACCCAGATTAGGAAACCACCAAAATCTAGATCTAAAACCATAGATCTAGTAACCAGAATGTCTGATATAATATCCAAGTCCTGTGTGGAGAAATCACTGTGTGACAACCATAGTATAACCGATCGTAGTATAGGAATATTACTTCCTACTCTGTGTATGTCATCAAATACCAGGACATCACACCCTACTACCTTCTTAACAGATCCATCCCCTATTCTGATGAAGTCAAACCTATGACTGTCACATCGGAAATAGATGATCTATCTCCGCTATATCTGCTTTAGTCTATAAATAGACATAAGCCAACTGTCTACCAATGCTTCCGCTGCTCCCACTGACTACGACAACCCTCTGGCAGAGTCATATAGATGTACACTTCTAAAGCTAGTTTAGAACGACGCTATACTCATCCTCCTGCCGGATCTCACAGTCTGGTAACAACAGCAATGGCAAGTCTGGGTAAACAAGAACCTCCCTACCACCGTCATTGAGCATACCGAAGTACCTCTCGAGCGCCTGAGGTTACCCACCATATCTGCGGAGTGGACAATGGAATGTCAAACCAGATTGAATCTTTAGGTTCTTATCAAATCTTCAGTAATCGTTTGCGGTTCTGGAATCACTTCCAGTTCTACCATACTCCCACTACTGTTTTATGAAAAAATCCATTTTTATTAAAACTGTGGCGAGTCTAAAACAATATCACTATTGATCTTCCAGATGGTAGAAAATCAACCCCCGTCATAGCCCGGGTCAACCCACAAACAGCCATTACAGAAATGTGCCTTGAGTTATCCAGAGTCTGGTTTTAAGCATAAGCTGGACAACTCCCCGTACCTTAACATCGTTAAGGTATGAACTGTTCTATATCCAATACAGAACAGAGGCACTGATTTAATTAAACCAGATTCAAATCATGCAGCTGTCTCCAGTGCATGTCAAGTAAATGGAAAGAGGCCGATCAGCGTTACTCAACTTAGGAATACTTCCAATTATGAGTAACCTGAAAGAGAAGCAAGTTCTCTTAATCATTACTATCAACTGAATACCATACACAAGTATCTACATCTTCGATCACCTTGAAGAATCCCGATACTTGCAATATCTGGTTCTCTACTTTACTCTTATATCTATAACTTCTCAAAACTTGGACCCTGTGTTTCTACGAAACACGTGTCTAAGAACCAGAGAAGTCATAAGTAAACAGAATATAGTACGAGGACCAACCCCTCTGTCCTAATAGACACTGGACAATATACAATACTCTGTATAAGTCCCCCGAGTCAAGTGACTCATTCACTCTATGTCGTAGGTTGAAAACTGTACTTATGGTTAAGAAGAATTACACCGCTGTTTAATGCTCCTTACCTAACCATCCACTGATATAGGTAAATGTCATAGACATAATTTCAAAAAGATATATCTCACTCTATAAAAATAGACGTACAGATATATCAATTTGAAATTGGTGCATAACAACGGATATTCAAAACCAAATATTTGCCGACCGGCAAACAACCCAGGCGACTTCCTCAAATATCACCAATTACAACGAATCCCGATATAATGAGGATGATCACCTAATTCCCAATAACTTACTCCCCCTCATCATCTGTAAAACCATACAGATGTGAGAATTATACCTGGTAAATACATACCAAGTGTCTAATTGGGAAATCAGTTTTCTATTAACAGTACACAGTAATACTGAAACATTGAAATGTTTCGATGGGGTATCTGGGTATTCTTAGTAATGCCTCTTCCATTATCCAGATTCACAACTGTAACCGTATAATTCTTTGCCATCTCTCCAAATCCCTTTATATGTCTTTAGTCATTACCTTATGTACACCCTTTTAGGCCAAATGGTTTTCTTCCTTCCCTACCGTTCGGCACCAGCCTATGGTTTGGAAGAAGACTATCCAATAAGCATAATGGGTGTACTGTCCTAATCCTAGGAACACTCGCAATGCGAGAGAAGGTGAAGATAAAAGACAACCGAATGATCTTATTCTTATTTCTCCTGAACCAGGATCCATCCCCGAACTGGAACAAGTTCCTTTCGAGTTCGTATATAACCATACGATGGATTATCCAATAAACTTGGGATCTTCGTAGTGATACGGAATGTCCTGGAGAAATACAAAGGTGATTTAGGATTGGCGAAGAAATATTTGGTTTGGTCGTGAATAGCAGTCGCAATTTACTTTGCCCTCTTACTAATCCCTTTCTTTGTCTTTACTTAATACCTTCTGTACACTGTTTAGGCTAATTGGTTTTCTTCATTCCCCACCGTTCGGCACCAGCCTAGGGTTTGGAAGAAGACTATTCAATTTGCGTAATAGGTGTACTATCTCCTAAGCCAAGGAGTACTCGCAATCTGAGAGAGAAGGTAAAAGGAAAAGACAACTGAATAGTCCTATTCGTTTTCTCCAGAACCGGAAACCATCCTCGAATTCCTTCGAGTTCGTATATAACCATACGATGGTTTTGTCCAATGGAAGTGGACGTTCCTAGTAATACGGGGTGTCCCGGAGAAAAAGGGTAAAAGTAGGAGTGGCAATGAGGTCTGCAACTCTGACTATCCAAAAGCCAGTGTTAAGAAGGTTCGGTCAACTTGGTCACTGAGTCATAGTCTAGGGTCGGGTCAATGGTCGCTGCCAAAAAGAGAGAGAAAAGAAACACTCAGCGTGCACTCTAACCTATATCAGAATGGTTATCACTTTATCTAATCTGGAAACCTCCCACTGTAACGTCAAATTCTTCCCCAAACCTGAAAGAAGAATTAGCCGGGATCACCCAAGGAGTAAACCAACTCATCAGTGGGAATCGGGATCCAACTATCATCGCATGATAACGTGACGGAATCCGCTCACATTATTACAGTCCAGAAATGCGCATATCTGGCAAGTTTCAGTTTCTTTAGAAACTCCCGATGTGATTTTTGCCCCATGCTCTTATGACCTTGACTTTGGCCAACAAATCATAAGTCACATGTCAAGTTCTACCCGTCATTGTTCAGGTTGATTTGAACCCACCCGTACAAGCCCTTGACTTTGGCCAACAAGGCTATACGACTGTCCCAAACCAACGCATCTATCTAAGTGCACGGCGGCACCCCGGCCGTCGATCCGACGCCGGAAATGCGGAAACGAAAAACTTTGCAAACTAGCAAACCGGCACCACCGCGCACTTTTAACCCGGATCGGGCCATTAACCTAGCTACTAGCAAACAAGAAAAGAGTAGAGAAGCTATACCAAGCGATCCGTGTCCTTCGGTCTTCGTCTCCACTCCGATCTCCCGTGGAATCTCTGTCCGTCACGTCCTCGTCGGAAAGGGCACCACGTAGCCAAATACTTTTACGGGCTCCCATCTCTGGACCGAGGCAACTCGGGCGCGAAGTTGGCTAGCCGACGCGTCCAAGATTTGCTGTAGGCAAGTGTAGATACCATGTCTCTTTGGGGTATATGAAGTTGCCATTGATGGATTGAGGAGGAGAAATCAACAAATGAAAATGGTGCTAGCCTTTTTGCATGAATCAAAAATGAGATACAAAATTTCTCCCACTCAAAAATGAGAACCCCATTCCCTCCTCATGTGGCCGGCCCTCTCTTTATCAAAATGGTGGAGGAATGAACGAAAACATCAAGGGAGGTGATGGTAGGAAAAGTAGAGGGTGACCACATCCAAAGCAAACCTCACATCAACTCCTAATCAACAAATCCTTTCTCATTAAAGCAAGAAATGATGAAAGAAAAGAATGGAATAAAAAGATGCTCTCATAATCTCCCATTTCACAAATAAACCCTCCACAAAAGATAATTTGCACAACTGCAAATAACCCCCTCCATCGGAAAAGTCCGGCCGCGAAGGAACAAAGGAAAACCGGCCGGAACGGAATGCAAACTGGCAACTTCAGAAAACTGATCCCGTAATAAATTACAGGAAAACCCCGCTACTGCATATACATGCCCGCATTTGTATTCCCACTGAACACAAATGCAAAGAGACAAAACTACACTGACTAATACTAGGATCCGGCTTAAACCAAAGCCGGCTAGTAAAATCCGTCCGATCACGATCCGTGCAATACCGCACGTATCTGATCGAACCCTGCCATATCTCCATACGGCCTCTACAGCGTTTCGCCCGAAACTTGAGTAACTGTGTGTGTGGTGGACTCTAAAGACTCGTCAATACTATGGCTGTGGATTTAATCACTAGCACGTCAGAGGTATTAGCCATACGTGACGGGCCACCAGCTATTGACCAAAAGGGATGTCGATGAGCGAACCCA
Source organism: Agapanthus africanus (assembly GCA_030015575.1). NCBI lineage: Eukaryota > Viridiplantae > Streptophyta > Magnoliopsida > Asparagales > Amaryllidaceae > Agapanthus > Agapanthus africanus. Next base: position 165,235,013 of record JASDDO010000001.1, read on the forward strand.
TCCTGACACCCTACTGAGCCTATCAGTGACAATATCCGTACAGTCCGGTCCGTTCGTCTATGAGCATCGCATGGCGGGCCTAGGGGGTTGGTAAAAGTCAGACCCCCAAAAGCGGCACAAGTCGTGTCGGAGTGCAGCCCAGAACACTCTGAGATACTACTGGAATACCTACCAGTAAATCTCCTGCCTTGGCCAAGGACTTTTCATGTTCTGGCTCTCCTAGACACAGCGCGACCTCACCCCCAATACCGGGAGAGACGAACCCCTGCAGATCCGCTCACTGCCTCCATGTGGCTCGGGACTGTACCCAACTAAAACCTGTTTGCACGACTCCTTTGAGCCGTGGTAGGGTAGTAATCAAAGTACAGTGGAAACTCACACGAGACAAATGGCGATCTCAGGTCGATGAACTAACCTGTACACATGTCACCAGGGAACTGCTATCCGACGTCAGGTATAATACCAACTAGCAGGTTCCCGGCGAGTCCTGTCCGATGTACTCATAATCCAATGAGCACCTGTATACATCTTAGGTGAACCAACTGACACCAGTGGCTTGTGAGACCGGACACCGCCCTGTTAGGTCCACGTTACCTCTCCCGGCACTTTCGGGGTTGCGGAAACGGTAAAACAAAATTTTTTCTAAACTTGGTAACATGGACCGTAAAAGCCGGATCTTTGCTAAACAACACACTAACATCCTAACTAGAGATTTATCTACTCGGTTAGGGGTTATACCTCAACTTGAACTCCTTCTCTTCTTGTTGTTCTTCTCTTTGCTTGCTCCGAGGGTTGATCCGGACTTTGGTCACCTCCGCGGCCTCCTTGAGTCGAAGACGATCCACCCGAGAGATGTACACCGAGCTCCGCCTCGAGTCGAGGTAACTAGGGCAAAGAGATTGCTAGTCTAGAAGCCCTAGGTTATGTAGAAGTGGTAGAGGGATGGTTTTGTCTTTGTGGGATCTTTATCTCTCAACACATGAGATCAAAAGATGAATCAAGAGAAGGAAGAAGGAGGAGCTAGCAACCATGGTGCATTTCTTTTCTTCTCACTAGAAAAAGGCAAGAGAGAGAATGAGAAAGAAATTGTGAGTATAAGAAAATGAACCATGGTTCAATAATGCAAAAACATTATCATTACTAATCCCATCAAGATAAAGTTTGATGGCTACATTGAAATGACCATTATCATAATCAAAAAAGAAAAACAAAATGAAAAGAAGAGTGTAGATCTCTCTTGAAGGTCAATGGTCAACACGGTCAACAAAGTCAATAGAGGTCAAGGTGGTCAAATGGTCAATGCAATTAGCCATCATAAAATTATCACTAAAAGGATTAGTAAATGATGTCCGCGGCTCATAATGGTTTTGACCAAACGAACTGCCAAAACCCTAATGAGTTCGAATCAACTGTCAAAACCCTAATGAGCCTGCCACATAACGGTTTTGGCCGAACCAACTGCCAAAACCCTAATGAGGCACCTCCTCCTTCATCGCTCCGGAAAACTGTGCATACACACCTGCATCCGTATTCCGTAGAATGCGGATGCACAGAAGACAAAACAAACCGTGCAATACTAGGATCAGGCTTAAACCAAAGCCCACTAGTATTGCCTGCCCGAACACCACACGCACACAAGTGTACGTAAGTGATCGTAGCCCTGCCGTAAAACCATACGGCCTCTACACGTTTCGCTCAGTGCAGGGAAACTCTCTGTGTGGGACTCTAAAGACTCGACACTACGCTGGCAGTGGGTTTAACCACAAACCGCAAGCGGCACTAGCTGTACGTAACGGTCCCCAGGTAGATGTCGATAAGAAAGCCGATGAGGTAAACCCATCCGAACTCCTACTGAGCCTGTATGTGACAATCTCCGTACAGTCCGGTCTGTTCGTCTGATACATCGCATGGCGGGCCTAGGGGGTGGCGAACGTCAGTCCCCTAATAGCCGTACAAGTCGTGTCGGAGTGTAGCCCAGAACACCCTGAGACATCACTGGAAACCTACCAGTATATCTCGCTTGCCCTGGCCATGGACTACATGTGTAATAGCTCTCCTAGACACAGTGCGATGTCAACCTCCAATACCGGGAGAGACGAATCCTGTCTAACCGTCACTGCCTCCAAGTGCTTCGGGACTGCACCCAACTACTACCTGTTTGCATGACTCAGTAGAGCCGTGGTAGGGTAGTAATCAAAGAACAGTGGGAACACACTCGAGGCGAAGTAACAGTGTCAAGTCAGCGGACTAAGCTGTACTCATGTCACCTGGAAACTGATAACTGACGATAGGTATAATACCAACCATCAGTTCCCGACGAGTCCTGTCCAGTGTACTCGTAACCTAACGAGCACCCGCATACTATCTCAAGTACGACGTACTGACGGCTGTGGGACAGACCGTCTCCCATGCTGGGATGAGAAGCGCATACGCTAGTCTACTCCGGAGTATCGATGCCCTATCCCGATAATCCCACGACTAGGGACGTGTATAAGGTGTGCTTGTGGATTACCCAGCCCCCACGAGTGTGATCGCCATGACAACGCCGGTAATCAAGCAAAGATCCTAAGGGCTCTACTAATGCGTATAGGTGATATAATAAAGAAACACACATGTACACATTAAAGCAGAGACAAACCAAGTAGCATACTACTATATTGAGCAAGATTGTCTGTACAACTGTGAATATCCCAAGCTTTCATCAAGTAATATACATACTAGTATGATACAGTAATGGCCTCTAGATACACTAACACGCTCCTCGTCGGGGTCTCGACTGTATACACTAGTCTACTCTGGAGAATCGATGCCCTGTCTCGAAACTCCCACGACTAGGGACCTTTTAAGGATGTGCTTATAGACTCCAGCTCTCACTTATATGATCGCCCTCATACTGCTGGTAGTCAAGCAAGAATCCTAGGGGCTCTATCAACGTGTAATAGCGACTCGTAAGGTCACCTAAAGCAGTACACGATGATAAAGATAAACCAGATAGCATATTATCATCTCGAGTAAGACTGTCCTACCGGCATAGGTCCTCCCTCAATCATTGCAATCACGTGCCTATGATCCAGTAATTGACTCTGAGGGCACTATATCCAACACATACCACCCTTTCTTAACCCTAACAAGTGAGTAAACTACTCACACATGAAAAGAAAATAAAACAAGAAGAAGAGAAAAAAGAATGGAAGAATATGATTAGAACAAAAATAGCAACCTAACTACTTGAGTCCTCATCTAAGCACGGGACTCCATTGAGTATCATGGCTTAAAAATAGAGATTAGAAGAGAAGAAAAGAAGAACAAAAATAACAACAACTACTTTAATAAATAAGTAATACAAGTTATACTAAGAATTAATATACAATAAAAGAAAATAAAGATACAAGGTAAAAAAAACTCCCATCTTCATTATTCATCCACTCAAAAACTCTCACTACATTTCAATGGAGAAGTGATGATGAAGAAAAAGAAAATTACACTAATCTAACACTAATCCTAAGGAAAGTAAAGCATCATTCACTTGGCTCATATCTGGAGTGTATATAGGCAGAGAAGTGAAACTTTAGGGCAATAATCTAAGCCCATATACAATTACAAAAACACCCCTGAAAATTCGTTATGAGACACTATGATAGGGTTGCGGATCCGCCTCCGTTATGGCCAAAATGTCGCCCTTCCACTGTCGTTTTGAGGAATTGGTGCACCGTTTTTCATTTGGGTTCTCGTGTTGCTTTGTTCTTTTGTTTGGTAGGTTCAAATTCACAAAATAGTTCTACAATATTCTCAGATTTACAACAGTCCAAAATGACAACTTTTTTTGTCTTTTGGCCTTGATCTCCCTCGAGCTCCGCGTTGCCACCTTGATCCTTGTTCTTCCACCTTTGTGCTCTATGCTTGTCCCAGACATGAATGACCATCGCTTGATCTTGCCCCTTGTACTGGTAAGCGGCACCTGACGGGCGTGGATGACCGGAACCCGGATTTTACCTGTTTTTGGAAGTTGTTCTGAATTTTTCCATAACTGTAGAGATTGTGCGTGATTTGCATTGTTCTATATTGAGAACCTGTAACCTGTAATCATATAGCAAATACGGATCAAAAGCACCTACCTAGATACAAATGGGCATAAGAATGAGAGGTATTAAATGCAATATTCTGGTGTGAACAAATACCCCAAAACTTATCATTTTCTTGTCCCGAGCAAAACATTTTATTTTCAAATAAAAGCCCTAAGCTCACTTTCGTACGCATCACGATTGCACTTAGTGTGTACAACATGCCGTTAAACCTCTAGGTGTCCATAATAAGAGGAGTGTTGTCTTCTGAGGGTTTTTAGCGGATACTACCCACAAAATACCGTGAAACTAGTTTCATAAGTTAATCTTGATTGTAATCCTACGGTTTATCATTTAAGTTAGAAACTCTATTATTTTAAGTTAGGAATACCCACTCCTTATTCTTCACACCTCCTATTCATTTAACCCAAGATCCTATATGTTTTGACAGTTTATAAAGACCTCAGTATCTTTTAAGCTTTCTTTCTAAAGCGCAGTCACTAATCCAAATTTTTATCATCTTTACAGAAAATATAAAACTTATTCTTTATTCCTATCTCTTCTCCAAATATCGATCGTAAACCCTTACGTGTCTGTAAATTTTCACCCTACATTCAAGAATTCAATTCAAGTTATAGTACCCTTACCCTAATACCCAGTACTATTTCTTTTTATTAATGATGGGCGGATTTGCTCACATACCTTACATCCGACTACTACTGCTTCTGAGGCACTAATCAGCCGATTACCGAATGTGTGAGCTTATTAAGACGTAAACAGCAGTTTCCAGGTCTTGCAATATATTTTTTCTTTTTCTTTTTTTTTATTTTAAGACCGGATATATCTTTCAGTGATGCTCTTTTGGTGGTTGGTTACAAATACCGTTTTTTCTTTCATACTAGGTTTTTAGGCAAGAGTATTTTTAGGTATCCTCTACTATCCCAAGTTTCAAGATGCGTGTAAGTGCAGTTTGTAAGGTATATACTTTTTGAATTGGACTCAAGAATAGGAACTATTTTTCAGACTTATCTTTCAATAAAGCATTCAATACTTTCCCTTCATCTCAATTTAACTCAAGATTACTTACTTCTAAAAAAACTGTAAGGACGTATATTTACTACGATTAAATTTAAGGAGGATTATTTTTAGGGTTTTAAATTTCTAGGCTTAGGATTTAGTTATTTCTAACCTATCAAGCTAAATTTTCGGAATAAAATCTAAGTTACCCTACTAGCTAACTTGACGACAAAATTTTTATGTTTTGGAAAAAATTTCAATTTTTTATGGGTTTTCAAATAAGTATGCAAATACAAAATATACATATTAATGCAAAGACAAAAAACTTACCAAGGACACTCCCAAACATAAACTTGACAGTGCCCTCATTGTTATGCCACACAAAGAGGGTCAAAATTGTTGAGGGGTCAAAATCTGTTGGTTCCCCCTTTTTTATTTATTTAAAACAGGAAAAAGTAAATATAATATATACACACAAAAAGGTTCCTCCCAAAACTTAAGTGAAACAGTGTTTCCACTGTTTAAGCGTTGAGGTTTAAAGTTAGGGAGAGGTAACATCATCAATATATACAAGGCATTGCACAGACCAAAAATTAACACCAACCATTCAAAAATTATATTGTTATGATGCCATGGTTGGAGAAAGAGCATGTAGAAGAAATGAAGAATATACGAGACCGTGTGTGGGCAAAAATGGGATACGGTCTCGGTAGATGAGAAGATGAACGGAGGGGAGAAAGAAATGGAGCATGAACTTGAAGTCAAAATTTGATTGAATAAATTAGTACAGTTTGTAATGATATGAAACTGGAATTTTCTAACTGTACCAATTTATCAATCCGTTGAGAAATGGGGTCAAATCTTTCAAGATTCGCAAGAAAATATCGGCCGACTGAACTTGGGAAACCAGATATGAGAGATGAAGTTGATACGTCGTCTTACAATATGAAAACGATGGAAAAGATGGAAGGAAGTGATTGAGGAATGGTATCGGTTAATGTCACGACCCAAAATTGGACACATGACCGGCACTTAAACTACGTAACGTCAACAGGCGCAACGCAATTAAGTAAGCCGAAAATCTAGCAATCTAAACCATTACAAGAAAGAAAGATAGATCACTTTTAAAAATCTCGATGCAAAAACCTTTAAACTTAAGTTTGTTTTTCATAAAATTTCGGCAGCACTTCCTTTGTAAAAACTAGCCCCGAAACGGGTACAAACATAAGATAAAAGTAAAGCATCCCCAAACGGGAGCAAATCTCGCCCAACGGCGGATCAACCACCACAACAGATATACGACGCCGTAGTGAAGAAAAAATAAACCACATATATAAAAGGCCGGCTCACATGAGCACGACAACCAGAGTCATACGAATATACAATATCAATCTTCACAACTCGTCTCTAAGTCAATACATGAAGGTGGTAGATGGAGAGTACTAGATACAAGAGATATACAATGTACAACAACGAAAAACCGCAACCCACCTAAATCAAACGGCCTCACAGCCAACCGTAGCGGTATCCGCAAAAGTAGAGATAATAAGGCACCCTGCCGCGACCACTCTGATGATCAGACCTGAAAAACCCTGCGGCACAACGGGGGTGGGTTGCCAACTCGTGAATAGTAAATAACATCATACAGTAATCGCAAGTATGAACTAATAACGATAATCTATCACAGGAAATCTGATAGCATAAGTATGACAATATGTATATGCAACAGTCATGGAAGGTACTCTATCAGGTACTACTAATACATGAAGCAATGCATATAGAATAAATGCGGAGTACGGGGTAAAACATGTCATCCTCACAGAATCCTCATCGTGGCGGACCAGTGTCCATCAAGACAATCTAAATCCCCAAATTCCCTCTAATCGGCCCCATATCGGCCCTCATATCGGGCACTTCGGCCCTTCACATCGGGCACATCGGCCCCTCACATCGGGCACATCGGCCCCTCATATCGGGCACATCAGCCCCTCATATCGCAATGAATAAGAATACATGCACAGATCATTATGATGATATATATTATAGGTATACATATATAACAGCGTCCCATACCACTGATATATATATATATATATATATATATATATATATATATATATATATATATATATATATATATATATATATATGAGATGTACATATATAACAGCGTCCCATACCACTGATATATATATACATGTATATATATTAGAGTCCCATACCACTGATATATATACATAAGAGTAACATCCAGAAACATCATAAGAAATCCATATATCAATGCGAAATCCATGAAATGAAATATATGCAACATGAAACAGTAATATAAGCATATAAAGGAAATCCGCTATTTAACTGCAACAAGTTATTGAATATATCATGCGGTTCCAAATTCTCCGAAACCAAATGCAACATTATATATAAAGGTGAACATGTAGCTATAGCCAGGTATGCGTAACCATGTCGGTATAGCAAGATATGTGTATCTACCTATCAATAATGATGTAATACCCTCCAGGTATATGTGTAGCTATATCAAGCTAGGTATGTGTATCTACATGTCAATAATAATATAATACCCTCCAGATATATGTGTAGCTAGCATGTAGTCATGGCAAGGCATATGTGCAAGCATGTAGGTATACAGGTATGCTATGTGCCATATGCACAATAAAATATGAATCAATGTCTCAATGTCCCTAACCATACCATATCACGTATGTATAGGTATTGTGCGTGTCATGGTAATTATTGACGGTGTGAGTGGCATACAATCAGTGCCCGTGCAATATGAGCCGTCAATAATAGTGCAGTGTCCAAAGGGTACAAGTCCAGGCACAACAAGTAATAATATGCAATGAAGTTTATGCACAATCTCTATATATGTGCAATATAAATATGCGGTTAATATCATATCATATCTAGCCCTGACGCATAACGCCATGCGGGCGAATTCCCCGTAGATATTAAATCTACTCACCGACAACCACAGGCTAGGTAAATCCAATCACCTGCTTCCCTTTCTTCGCAGCGTACGAAGTCCCCGCCTGCGATCCTATTAACATAAAACATAACCAGTGCGAATCTCAGAAAGCGATCAATACCGCGTACACAACACGTTTGACCAACGCACCAACTCTAATCCGACCCACAAGTGTTCGTCTAACGGCTAACGTGTGTAGTGACACACTAAAACCAGCCCACGCGCAACAGCTACATGAGATCACGAACCGTGTCGGATCACGTAACACGCGTACCCAAACACAAGAATATAGAAAAGTGGTCCCAGATTTTGATACATAAATAATTGGTAAAAGTTGCAAGTACCACGAGACCACAAACAACCACAGAGACCCTACGCCCAAACCCTAACACCATAACTCCCACTCTGCCGCAAATTGCGGCCAGAACCAATAAATCTGCGGTCCAAACATTAAGGGGTGGTCTCAGGATCTGCGGTCCAAACATTAAGGGGTAGTCTCAGGTTTCTATGGTGGGTTCTATACCTCAATACTATGTCACCGTGATGGGAACTTTTCCAGAAAATACCTGGTTCTGCAGCAGATCTCAGAGACTCAAAGTTGATACTAAAAATACGGTTTTTGCACGAAACGATACCTTAAGTGTTTAAAATAGCAACCAACAAGCTATACAACATTATAACTCCTAAATATCAGTTTAGAGATCATTACCTAGCCACTCTTGCTCAAAAATCCTAGCTTTCCAAGCTCCAAGGCAACCAAGTGGCTAAATCAAGACATTTGAAGTGTTTAAATGGGATTTTGTGAAGTTTTTGCAAAGATTTGTGAAGAGCGAGTGAGGTTTCAGTTTGGGAGTTGAGAGAATATGAGAAATGAATGAGAGTGAAAGAAATTGAGAGAGTGAGAGAGTTAAGGGTGAGAGGGTGGGTGTAGGGTCAATAATTTCCTTATGCTCACTCTCTCCCTCACCTCAATTAATGCCACCATTAATGCACTATGACTCACTAGCCATCTCTCTCAAATCCAAACTAGATATTTCCTCACCCAAAAGATCTAGAAAAAGGTTAAGGCAAAGGTTAATTGGCAATGGTTTAGCTTAAGGTGTTATGTTTGCTAAACAAGGTTAACACTAATATATACCCTCACATTAACATGCACGTGTGTGTGCAAGCCATATCAAATAATAATAAACTATTAATTAATTGATATAAAATGTGAGGAACCCGATTTGGTAAACTTTTCCTTAAATACCCGCATTATCGCTTAATTAACACTAATCGCATTCTAAGGTGTTACAATCTCCTCCCTTAAAGAAAATTCATCCCCGAAATAAAATTTCATACAAGCGTACCTTCAAAGAGATGACGGAATTTCTTCCGCATCTCGTTGTCGGCCTCCCAAGTGATCTCCTCACTAGTCGGGCTACGCTAAAGAACCTTCACAGATTGCAAGACCTTTGATCGAAGTTTCTTCACTTGCCGATCCAATATAACTACCGTCTGCTCGGTGAACGAAAGATCGCGCTCAAGCTGAACGGTCTCGTGCTGAATCATGTGAGAATGATCATGAAGGTATCTACGAAGCATCGACACATGGAACACGGGGTGAACATCCGGAAAACTGGACGGGAGCGCCAAACGATAAACAACAGAACCCACTCACTCAAGGATCTCGAAGGGACCTACAAATCGGGGACTAAGCTTCCCCTTTCTCCCAAATCTCATAACACCCTTCATCGGAGAAATCTGCAGGAATACTTGATCCCCCACTGCAAACTCAAGTCTGCGACGATGACGGTCGGCATATGACTTCTGTCTGCTCTGGGCTGCTCTCATCCTGTCTTGAATCAGCTGGATCATCTCCGTAGTCTCCTGAACTAGCTGGGGTCCCAAAACCCCACTCTCACAGAGTTCGGTCCAACAGACCGGCGATCGACACTTCCTACCATACAAAGCCTCGAAAGGCGCTATCTGAATAGTCTTCTGAAAACTGTTATTGTAGGAGAACTCAATCAACGGCAAGTGACGATCCCAACTGTCACCGAAATCAAGCACGCATGTCTGAAGCATATCCTCTAGAGTTGTTATAGTCCGCTCTGACTGACTATCGGTCTGCGGATGGAAAGCGGTGCTAAAACTCAACCGGGTACCCAAACCTTCCTGAAGCTTCTGCTAAAGATGGCTAGTAAACTGGGTGCCCTTGTCGGATACAATGCATGTGGGAACGCCGTGCAAACGCACAATCTCATCTATATACAACCGAGCATACTAAGCATAACCGAAAGTGGTCTTCATTGGAAGGAAGTGAGCCGCTTTTGTCAACTGGTCAACAATCACCCAAATGGAGTCATACTCCCGACTGGTCCTGGGTAGACCCATAACAAAGTCCATGGAAATCTGCTCCCATTTCCACTCAGAAACGGGTAAAGTCTGCAACTCTCCAGCCGGTCTCTGATGCTCAGCCTTGACTTGCTGATAAGTCAGGTACCTCGAAACGAAGTCCGAAACATCGCGCTTCATCCCTTCCCACCAGTAAAAGTCTCTCAAGTCACGGTACATCTTGGTGGAACCTGGATGAACGCTAAAGGCTGACTGATGTACCTGCTCTAGGATCTCGCATGTCAACCTATCAATATCAGGTACACACAAGCGAGTCCCTCAACGTAGCACACCTTGGTCATCAATCATGAACTCTGAAACTGTACTCTGTCGAACAAGCTCAAGAATCTCAACCAAATGGGCATCACTGGGCTGCGCCTCATGGATACGATCCAAAAGAAATGGACGGGCGCGGACATGAGTAAGCTGTCCCCCAGTGGAAGTGAACTCAAACTGTACTCTTCCATCGCACAAGGTCTGCCAATCCGCAGAAGACTGCCTCTGAACTACGCTCAATTGGGACAAGCTACCCTCGGGCCTACGACTCAAAGCGTCAGCTACCACATTCGCCTTGCCCGGGTGATAAAAGATCTCGCAATCATAATCCTTCACGAGCTCCATCCACCGGCGCTGTCTCAGATTTAGATCCCACTGCTGGAAGATATACTTCAAGCTCTTGTGGTCTGTGAAAATCTGACATGACTCCCCATACAAGTATTGTCTCCAAATCTTCAACGCAAAGACCACCGCAGCCATCTCAAGATTGGGAGTAGGGTAATTCTGCTCGTGCTTCTTCAGCTGCCTAGAAGCATAAGCAATCACTCTATCATGCTGCATCAGCACACACCCGAGTCCCACTCAAGATGCATCACAGTAAACTACAAAGCCACATGATCCAGAAGGCAAAGATAGGATGGGTGCAGTCATTAACCGAGTCTTCAACTGCTGAAAAATCTGTTCGCACGCATCAGTCCTAAGGAAAGGAACCCCCTTCCGGATCAGACCGATCAGCGGTGCAGTGATACTCGAAAAATCCTGCACGAAACGGCGGTAATAACCAGCTAAGCCCAAAAAGCTACGGATCTCTGTCACGGATACAGGTCTGGGCCAAAGCTGCACAGTCTCGATCTTCCTCGGGTCCACAAGAATACTGTCTCCCATCACCACATGACCCAAGAAGTCAACTCGATCAAGACAAAATGCGCACTTTGAGAATTTAGCATACAGCTGGTGCTCTCTCAATATCTGCAAAGCAATCCTCAAGTTCTGCTCGTGCTCCTCTCGACTCCTAGAGTAGACCGGAATGTCGTCAATAAACACAATAATGAACTGGTCGAGGAACAGTCTGAAAATACGGTTCATCAGATCCATGAACGCTGCTGGGGCATTGGTGAGTCCGAACGACATCACCCAAAACTCGTAATGCACGTAGCGTGTATGAAAAGCAATCTTCGGAATGTCATCACTCCGAACCCACAACTTATGATAACCCGAACGCAAATCAATCTTGGAAAAATGTTTCGCACCCTGGAGCCGATCAAACAAATCATCAATGTGAGGTAAAGGATACCTATTTCGAACCGTAACCCGGTTCAATTGACGATAATCAATACACAACCTCAAACCGCCGTCCTTCTTCTTGACGAACAGAACAGGAGCTCCCCACGGCGAAACACTCGGACACTCAAGTCCCTTATCAAGCAATTCTTGCAATTGATCTTTGAGCTCTCGAAGCTCCACCGGAGCTATCCAGTAAGGCGGTATAGAAATAGGCCCCGTGCCAGGAATCAGATCAATGCAAAACTCAATATCGCGCTTTGGCGGCAAACCAGGTAACTCATCGGGAAAAATGTCGGGAAACTCTCGCACGATAGGAACCCGGTCCAACGACCCTACTGTGGCCCCAGTATCACAAATGAAATCCAAGAATCCCCGACATCCCCTCCTCAAAAGCCGACTAGCGCAAATGGCAGAAATCAAACTGTGAGGGGCGGCACCACGGTCCCCCTGCATAACCCGAACAGACTCTTCCGGAAAACTGAAACTGACCGTCTTCTCACGGCAGTCCACTGACGCATAACAAGCTTCTAACCAGTCCATGCCAAGGAGAACGTCGAAGTCCAACATATGCAGAAGGATCAAATCGACGGACGAATCTCTATCTCCAATCTGAACGGCACATGACCGAAACACATAACGTGCGACAAAAGAATCGCCAACAGGTGTAGTCACAACAAGCGGCTGATCTAGCAAACACGACTCTCGGCCCAAACTCAGCACAAAGTGCGTAGAAACATACGAATGCGTAGATCCCGGATCAAACAAAACATGAGCCTCAAAATAACATACAGAAAGAGTACCTGAAACCACTGCATTGGACGCCTGCGCGTCCTGATGAGTCAAGACAAACACCCGAGCCTGTCCTCTACCGGTGACTGGATGAGCTCTGCCTCTACCACCCCGCCCTCTCGGCATAAAACCACCGTGTCCTCGACCTCTCAGAACATGAGTCTGACGCGGAGCAACAACAGGCAAAAGGGGAAACACCCTCTGCAGTGGAGAAGGTGGTAAGGTAACCTGCGGTACAGCTGCCTCGCGCTCACGTGGCTCAGTACAATCTCGAACCCGATGACCCGAACTCCCGCACCGGTAACATCCAGATGAAAACTGTTGACTCCCCTTAGAATAAGAGCTAAAAAGCCGTCCTCATCCCGGACCTCCACTACCCCCAGTATCTGAATGGGAACCGTCACGACGTCTAAACTTCCGCCTCCCTGTTGAATCACCAGTATGAACCCTCTTTGGTTCCGGAGCAACCGATGTCTCAGAAAGACGCTCCTCAATCAACAGGGCTACGTCCACCGCTGCTGCATAGGTGTCGCACTGCTGAACACTGATAGCGAGGAACAAATGGGTAAGCAGGCCTCGAACAAACCTCTTGACCCGTATCTCCTCCGTAGCTACCAAATACGGAGCATACACAGACATCTCGATAAACAGCACATCATACTCGGCCACCGTCATATCCTGAGTCTGGCGTAACGATTCGAATCTGTGCGCTCGAGCATCTCTGACGCTCAGCGGAAGAAAACACGCAAGAAACACCGTCACAAACTCCGTCTAGGTCATAGCAGAAAGACCTGCACCTATGCCCTTCTCTAAGGACTCGCACCACTTCTGGGCCAGACCCTCCAAACGAAAGCTCGCGAACTCCATGCATCTCGCGTCGGAGCATCTAAGCGAACGACATATCCTGGCCATCCGGTCGATAAATGACTGTGGATCCTTAGCTGTATCGGTGCCAGTGAAAACCGGAGGCCTCAGCCTCATGAACTCCGATAACGATACGGTGATCACTTCCATAGCTGCAGGTACAACCGCCTGAACAATAGGCACCGACACGGTCCTCATAATGGGTGGAACAACCGCCTGCCCCTATGCTCGAATGGCCTCAACTAACGACCCCATCATCTGGCGCAAATCCTGCATACCAGCCCCTAGCATAGCCATATGTTCTGTCGAAGGTGGAACAATCTGCTCCAGGACAACGGGCGTACCGCCCTGGTCAGTCCTCGTCTTAGATGAGTCAACTCTGACCTCGGCCCTCACGGCCGCTCTCAGTGCCCTCGTAGTCTTCGGCAGAATAAAGGCTGGAAATGGAAACAGGATTCGATAAGAACACCGAAATCGGGATATGTAAACACGGAAGGAATTTCAAGCAATAAATCCTAAGGTCACTTAGGCGGAGTACCGTATCGTAAGTATGCCGTGGAACATACGCACGCTACGTTACTCTGCATAAGCTACCTACTCTATCATACCAAGGTCATGCTACACTCCGAAAGGTAAAAACCTTGCGCTCTGATACCAACTTTGTCACGACCCAAAATTCGGCACATGACCAGCAATTAAACTACGTAACGTCAACAGGCGTAACGCAATTAAGTAAGCTGAAAACCCAGTAATCTAAACCATTACAAGAAAGAAAGATAGATCACTTTTAAAAATCTCGATGCAAAAAGCTTTAAACTTAAGTTTGTTTTTCATAAAAATTTCGGCAACACCTCCTTTGTAAAAACTAGCCCCGAAATGGGTACAAACATAAGATAAAAGTAAAACATCCCCAAACTAGAGCAAATCTCGCCCAACGGTGGAACAACCACCACAGCAGATATATGACGCCGTAGCGAAGAAAAGATAATGTCACGCCCCGCTTCCCAGAGTACGCTAAAGTAGGCACGTGACATAGCCAACCATGCTACCTGTGGGCCATCCACAGTCACATTACCGCTGTAGAGATATCAAGAACAAAAAAAAACTATCTAAACATGTCCATAATCCAAGGTAACATAAGTCAAGAATAATAAAATGTGGAAGCGAAAGATCTAATACGAGATAACTGGAATGTATGTCCTATAATGCGGGCTCACATCAGGAATAAAAATGCAGGAAAGAAAAGCTAACTACTGCTGACACTCACAGCTCAGCCTGTCGGCTGAAGTACTCCTGCTCGGACTGCGACAGCGGTACAGAATCTGGGCCATGCAAAACCCAGACGTCAGCGTGTCAAGTCATCAAGTAATAACATAATAAACAGGGTAACAGGCAATGCGAATATAAACATGAATAAAGCAAGATAACAATAATGTAAATCAGAGCAGTGCAGGGTAGTGTGCAGTGGGTAAACTAAACTGTTCTATCAGGTTCTCTGTTCTAAAGTCTTTGAAACCAAATTGATGAATCATCGATGTAACTCAATAGTATCCCGTACATACCCGGGACTACGGCCCCAGATTCTCAGGCTGAAACCGAGACATGCCGCTAGGCACTAAACAGGAATGTGTACAGATGAATGATGTCAGCATCATCATTCCAAGGCTGGCCTAGCCTCTAAAACTGATCAGAACAGGTAGCGAACTGTTGAGTTACAAGTCAGGTTTCCCCTTTGATTTCCCCATACCCCCAAGCTATATGTGTATGTCAAGTCAGGTATCCCGTAATCAAGAACTAATGCCAACACAGGATCAGGTAAGCAGGTTTGTCTGGATAGACAACAGGAACGGTCCATGAGGACTACATGTCAGGTTTGTTGGCATTAGACACCAGATCAGGTAACGGGTCAGGTTATGGTACAACAGGTCAAGTCAAGCAGTATACGGTACCATGTCGGGTCAATCAATATGTATCTAGCAAGTCAGGTCAAGATGTAAACGATATCATGGGTGTGCTCATACTCAGTTACATAATCAAGCATGGTCATCAACAACATAGAATTAAGCAACGAATTAAACAATAAAGAAGCATCGAATAATTAGCAGCACAGTTATCAATTGTGTGTCCGAGGTGTTATCCACATTATAAGAATACAATATGACAGTTAGGGCCGTTAAATCATGTTAACCAGTTTAAGAATTTCATGAATGCAAATACATACATACATACATACATACATACATACATACATATATATATATATATATATATATATATATATATATATATATATATATATATATATAGGTTCCCTGGATGAAATCACAGTTTATGCAGGTTAAATGTACACGAGTGTCCGAATGAAGTAAAACGATAGAGAAGGTGCCATAGGCTACGTCATTAGTGAAAGTGTGATTAAAACTTGTAAATGTGGTTATTAGGTTCAATGCAGTAATCGCAAACGGTAGGTTTCACGTTTGGAAGATAAAATGATATATAGTAATATTGAACACGAAAAATGGGAAATTTAGTACTAAAGTTAAACTGCAGGTTTAGGGAGTTCTCAATGTATATGTAAATATTATTTAGCATATAGCAAGTGGTACTTGCCTCGACGGGTCACGAATCGGGAAACGGAACGTAAAACGTCGGCGGGGAAACTCGCGACGGGCGCACGGTTCACGGAATGAACCCAAACGATGAACAGTGGAACCACAGAGATCAGAGTAGCTCGCTGGATCGTCGGGACACGTCGCTGGCACGGCCGGATTCCGGCGAGATGCAAAACAGTGAACATCAAGAATTGCAATCAAGAAAGGAAAAGAGAAATAAAGAAGAAAGGAAAGAGGATCTGAGAAGAGGTTGCTCACGATGATTCGTGGAGGGGTTGTGATTGCCGACCACGTCGACGGAGCTCCGGTGACTTGCCTGCATGGAACCATCGGCCAATCAAGAACAGGGGACAGAACGAGAAAAGGAAGAAGAAGGAAAGAAGGAGAGGAGGGAAATATAGGCTTACAGGGTGCGCACGAAGACCGGGGACACGGGGACGAGGTCACCGGCGGCGACTCCCGGCGGCGCAGACGCGTGCAGGGGTGCGCAGTGGCCGCGGTTGCTGGTGTAGGGTGCATGGGAAGTTGATGAAGGAGGGAGAAGATATGGATGTGGATGCGACGAGGGCGAGGAGGCGAGGAGGCCGGTGGTGATGGCGTCGGCGTTGGGGCTGCGGCGGCGAAGAGCAAGGCTGTAGGGTTTACGTGGGGTTGGGTTCGTGCTGGTGAAAAGAAAAGAAGAGGAGGGAATATATATGGGAGAGAGAGATATGGGGAGAGAGAGAGATAGAGACGGGGGGAGAGAGAGAGGAGAGAGATAGAGAGAGGAGAGAGAATTGGGGAGGAGAGAGAAAGAGAGCGAGAAAGCGAGAGAGAGAGAAGGTGGGGCCCACGGGTTAAAGAAGGGATATGATTGGCTGGGATAAGAATTCGTGGGGTTTAGTAAGAAATTTAATAAAGATTTGGAAAATAGGAAAAAATATTATATGGTTCCTTAAAATATATTCGACGGTTTAATATATTAGAAATTGGGATTTTGGTGCAAAGTAAAATATTTCCAAATTGCGCCCGGGTCGGGTCCAAAAATTTGAAATTGAAATACGAAAATTTTAGGCGGGATCCAAAATTTAAAATGAAGTATTTTACAATCAAAAAGCATACCCCCAAAACGGACACACGTACGTGTGCGTAGCCGTCCAAACTTGCCCGTTTCACTGAACGGGACGAGAACACGATGTAAGGACGCTACAACAGGGTTAGGGGTGTCAAGCAGGCTATGACCAGTATTTTAATTTTATTTTAGATGCCTTAAATTGTTATATGCAGAATTGAATTTCCGGGTAAAATTCATACTAGCAACAGTCAAAAAGGATTAATAAAATAAATACCATACGCCAACCTACGACAACAGAAACCAGTAGTATTGGGCTCGGGTGTTACATTATACCCAACTGCAAAAAGAATTTCGTCCTCGAAATTCCAAGAATACAAAGATAGGTGACAAAATAACTACAAGAAAAGATGAGGAATCTTCTGCCGGATTTCATCTTCTCGTTCCCAAGTGGACTTTCCATGCGAGCGATTACCCCAAGAAACAAGCACAAGAGAGATCACCTTGTTCTTAAGAACCTTTTTCTTTCGATCCACGATTTCAATCGGTCGCTCCTCAAAAGTCAAGTCTTCTCGTACTGTTAGCTCCAAATGATCCAATATGTGCGTTTCATCTAGAACATACCTACGGAGTTGAGATACGTGAAACACATCGTGCACATTCGCCAAGGACTGCGGTAACGCCAAACGATACGCTACCTCACCAACACTCTCCAAGATCTCAAAGGGTCCAACGAATCGAGGACTAAGCTTTCCTCGACTTCCAAAACGAATCACCCCTCTAGTTGGTGATATCTTCAAGAATACCAAATCACCCACGACGAACTCTAGAGGTCTTCTCGACGTGTCTGCCCAACTCTTCTGTCGGTCTTGAGCTGCTTTCATATGATTTCTGATAGTGTTAACCTTCTCAACTGTCTGCACAACCAAATCTGGTCCCAATAATCTTCGTTCACCGACATCGTCCCAACAAACAGGTGAACGGCATTTATGACCATACAAAGCTTCAAATGGAGCCATCTGGATAGTTTCCTGAAAACTGTTGTTGTAAGAAAACTCCACCAAATGTAGATGATCCTCCCATGAACCCTTGAAGTCCAACATGCATGCTCTCAACATATCTTCAAGAGTTTGGATCGTTCTCTCCGACTGACCATCAGTTTGAGGATGATAAACTGTGCTAAACTTCAATCGAGTCCCCAAACTTTCCTGTAAACTCCTCCAGAAGTGTGATAAAAACCGAGTGTCACGATCGGACACTATGCTCACCGGTACTCCATGCAATCTTACAATCTCTTGCATGTACCGCTCCGCCAAAGTCTCTGTTGATTGGCTAACCCGAAAAGGAATAAAGTGAGCTGCCTTGGTCAATCGATCAACAATCACCCATACCGCATTGTTGCCTTTTGGACTTCGCGGTAAAGCCGTCACGAAATCCATGGTTATATGTTCCCACTTCCACTGAGGAATCGGAATTGGTTGCAATAAACTAGCAACCCTTTGATGTCAGCCTTAACTTGCTGACACACCAAGTACTTTGCCACAAAGCGAGCAATTTCCTGCTTCATGCCTTCCCACCAGAAATGCTGTCGAATATCTCGGTAATCTTTGTGCCTCCTGGATGTACAGAATAAGCCGAACTGTGTGTCTCCTTCATAAGCTCTTCACGAATATCTCCCTTTAGCACACACAAACGGCTACCATACCTCAACGAACCATCTTCGTGGATTAATAAATCTGTTCGTAGTCCGGCTTCAACCTGTCCTCGAAACTTTTGCAGTCTAGGATCCTGTGATTGTGCTGCTTTAATATTCTCGATCAATGATGAATGTACGTGCAGCTGCATCAACTGTCCTGAAGAATGCGGTAGTACAACCTCCAAGTCAAATCTTCGAAAATCTTCAACGATCTCCTTCTGCGTAGTTAACACCTGAATTGCTGGTAACCGACTAAGCGCATCCGGCACGACATTAACCTTCCCCGGATGGTACTTAAGATCAAGATCGTAGTCAGCCATCAGCTCCAACCATCTACGCTGCATCATATTAAGCTCCTTCTGCGTGAACACATACTTCAAGCTCTTATGATCAGTAAAAACTTCGACCCTTTCATCTAAAAGGTAATGTCTCCAAATCTTCAACACGAAAATCACAGCCGCAAGCTCCAAGTCATGCGTTGGGTAATTCTTCTCATGGGTCTTCAACTGTCTCGATGCGTACGCTACAACCTTCCCATGCTGCATCAAAACACATCCCAATCCTTTCCCAGATGCGTCGCTGTGAATCACCAATCCTCCGGAATTGTCTGGCACGGTCAGAATAGGGGCGGTTATCAACTTCTGCTTCAACGTCTCAAAAGCTAACACACAAATATCCGTCCATACAAAAGGTACCTCCTTGCGTGTAAGTTTGGTCAACGGTTCCGCCAGACGAGCAAAGTTCTCCACAAATCTCCTGTAATATCCGGCGAGTCCAAGAAAGCTTCTTATCTCCGCAACATTCTTTGGAATGGGCCAATCACGAACTGTTGCAATCTTTTCGGGATCGACGGCAATTCCATCTCCAGATACAACATGCCCCAAAAACTTTACTTCCTCCAGCCAAAACTCGCACTTACTCATCTTCGCATATAACTTCTATTGTCTCAGCGTCTGCAGTGCAATCTTCAAATGTTCAGCATGCTCTTCAAAACTCTTCGAGTAAACCAGAATATCGTCAATGAACACCACAATAAACTGGTCCAAGAATGGTGAAAAGATTCAGTTCATCAAGTCCATGAATATCGCCGGTGCATTCGTTACTCCGAAAGGCATCACTAAGTATTCGTAATGTCCATACCGAGTTCGGAACGCCGTCTTGCAAATATCTTTTGCTTTCACTCGGACCTGATGATATCCGGATCGCAAATCCAGCTTCGAGAATACCCTCGCGCCACTAAGCTGCTCGAAAAGTTTGCCAATGCGAGCGATCGGGTACTTGTTCTTAATAGTCACCCGGTTTAATTCTCGATAGTCGATGCACATCCTTCTCGTGCCGTCTTTCTTCTTTACTAGAAGAACTGGAGCTCCCCAAGGTGAGTTACTGCTTCGAATCCAACTCTTCTCAAGTTAGTTCAGCAACCTGTTTCTTGACTTCTTCCAACTCCACTGGTGCCATTGGATAATACGCTTTGGATACTGGCGCTGCACCAGGAAAAAGATCAATTGCGAACTCCACGTCTCGCTTCGACGGTAAACCCGATATATCTTCAAACACGTCCATAAAATCGCGAACAACAGCCGGCTCTTCACTTTCATCAACTTCCATTGCTGCAAGAATATTGTTTGTCGGCCTAGCCCTAAACTCGACTGGCCCGACAGAACTGCTTCCTCCAGTGAAGCTAAACTCGGGATGTCCGGGAATCTGGAAAATTACCTTCCTTGCCCTACAATCAATGTGAGCGTGGAAAGTGCCAAGAAAATCCATTCCCAAGACGACCTCGTAGCTACCCGTATTAATCACCAAGAAATCCGCAAAAAGCTCCCGTCCGCACACAACAACTGTACAATCTTTACATTCCCTACTAGCTATGATTTTCCCATTCCCAGTGTGTATGTCCCAGAAACTAGACAGGGTCGTGTAGTCAATCGAGTGTGTAGTTATAAACTCGGATGACATAAAACAATGGGATGCACCAGAATCAAATAACGCTAATGCGGGAAAACCATGAACGAGTAGAGTACCTGAAACAACTTCTCCTGACGCCTTAGCTTCTTCAGCTGTCAAGGTAAAAGCTCGAGCCTGATTAGGTCCTTGAGTCAGCTGTTTCTGTCTCTGGAACGGTCTCTGCGGAGGCTTCTGAAAATCATCTCTCGTACGAAGCTTCGACGGACAAGCACTAACGGCGTGATCTGCCGCTCCACAAACCAAACAGAGTCCCAGCCTCTTTCGACAATCCTTTTGCATGTGGCCAGTTAAATTGCAGTAGTTACAAGTCATGCTCTTTCTTCGATCGACGACAATAGGCTTCTTCATGGGTGCTACACCTCGACGGTCCACTGGAATACCTCTGCGACCATGAGCTCGGTTTGGTACAAATGCTGGTTTTCTTACCGTAACTGCTGTCTGCTGCAAACTCCCTTTCATCCCAGATAAACTCTGCTGCTCTCGGGCTGCCGCAAGTACTTGTGAGAAAGTGGTCAAACCCAGGGAGACAATCTGCCTCTGGATGTCCACGTCCAAGCTGCGCATGAACCTCCGTGCCCTATCTGCATCGTTGGTAACTAAAGGTCCAGCAAATCTGCTGAGTCTTGTCCATTCTGCCGCATGCACATCTACGGGTGCTCCATTCTGCCTTAGCCCGATGAACTTCTCCTCCATTTCCTCCCGTGCAGTCCGCGGGAAGAACTTCTCTAGGAAACTCTTTAAAAAATCCGCCCACTTGATCAGCTTGGGCAAGCGGTTCTCCTCCACAAGCCACCATTCTCGGGCGTAGTCCACTAACTGAATGCGTACCACATCAACTCTTTTCTCATCTGGAATTTGTGCTGCAACAAGCAAGTTCTCTGTGTCAACTAGCCACTGCTCTGCTGGCAACGGCTCCTCCAAACCAGTAAATGTAGACGGACCCAAACGCCTGAAATCTGTACGTTCCCTACTCGGTCAACTGGTTTAGCTCCAACATTGTTCACAGACTGCTGAACGATCTGCAAACCTTCCTGAAACGATTCCGCTTGCTGCTGGATCAGCTCGGTCTATCTCTTTTGATTTTCCAGCATTCCCCTTATCACTCCAAGCATGGCGGCTTCGTCCACACGCTTTTGGTACGTCTTCAAATTCTTACCGGCCATACTCCTGAAATCAAAACACCCAACATTAGCATGATGATAGATTCAAAATATAGATCAAGGCTAGAACTCCAAGTTACTTAAATAGAGTGCCGCATTGTAACTATGCCGCGGTATCATAGACACAATTACATAACTCCACCCAACTCGCCTAAGTCCTAGAGATAACAAGGAATCAGGTTTTCGAGTCGATATGCAAAGGAAGTTTGCACGTCGTAAAAGATATAATCAGGAAGAATGTGATTCAAGAATGGTAAAACGGCAAGGTGGCAGGACATGTTTCCTAAACACGGGTATTCTGATTCGTGTATTGGGTACAATACCCAACTACAAAAGAATCAACCCGACTAACCTATGGCTCTGATACCAAAAGAACCATGTCACGCCCCGCTTCCCAGAGTACGCTAAAGTGGGCACGTGACATAGCCAACCATGCTATCTGTGGGTAGGAAGTATCCATCCACAGTCACATTACGGCTGTAGAGATATCAAGAACAAAATAAAACTATCTAAACATGTCCATAATCCAAGATAACATGAGTCAAGAATAATAAAATGCGGAAGCGAAAGATCCAATACGAGATAACTGGAATGTATGTCCCATAATGCGGGCTCACATCAGGAATAAAAATGCAGGAAAGAAAAGCTAACTACTGCTGACACTCACAGCTTAGCCTGTCGGCTGAAGTACTCCTGCTCGGACTGCGACAGCGGTACAGAATCTGGGCCATGCAAAACCCAGACGTCAGCGCGTCAAGTCATCAAGTAATAACATAATAAACAGGGTAACAGGCAATGCGAATATAAACATGAATAAAGCAAGGATAACAATAATGTAAATCAGAGCAGTGCAAGGTAGTGTGCAGTGGGTAAACTAAACCGTTCTATCAGGTTCTCTGTTCTAAAGTCTTTGAAACCAAATTGATGAATTATCGATGTAACTCAATAGTATCCCGTACATACCCGGGACCACGGCCCCAGATTCTCGGGCTGAAACCGAGACATGCCGCTAGGCACTAAACAGGAATGTGTACAGATGAATGATGTCAGCATCATCATTCCAAGGCTGGCCTAGCCTCTAAAATTGATCAGAACAGGTAGCGAACTTTTGAGTTACAAGTCAGGTTTCCCCTTTGATTTCCCCATACCCCCAAGCTATATGTGTATGTCAAGTCAGGTATCCCGTAATCAAGAACTAATGCCAACACAGGATCAGATAAGCAGGTTTGTCTGGATAGACAACAGGAACGGTCCGTGAGGACTACATGTCAGGTTTGTTGGCATTAGACACCAGATCAGGTAACGGGTCGGGTTATGGTATAACAGGTCAAGTCAAGCAGTATACGGTACCATGTCGGGTCAATCAATATGTATGTAGCAAGTCAGGTCAAGATGTAAACGATATCATGGGTGTGCTCATACTCAGTTACATAATCAAGCATGGTCATTAACAATATAGATTTAAGCAACGAATTAAACAATAAAGAAGTATCGACTAATTAGCAGCACAGTTATCAATTGTGTGTCCGAGGTGTTATCCACATTATAAGAATACAATATGACAGTTAGGGCCGTTAAATCATGTTAACCAGTTTAAGAATTTGATGAATGCAAATACATACATACATACATACATACATACATATATATATATATATATATATATATATATATATATATATATATATATAGGTTCCCTGGATGAAATCACAGTTTATGCAGGTTAAATGTACACGAGTGTCCGAATGAAGTAAAACGATAGAGAAGGTGCCATAGGCTACGTCATTAGTGAAAGTGTGATTAAAACTTGTAAATGTGGTTATTAGGTTCAATGCAGTAATCGCAAACGGTAGGTTTCACGTTTGGAAGATAAAATGATATATAGTAATATTGAACACGAAAAATGGGAAATTTAGTACTAAAGTTAAACTGCAGGTTTAGGGAGTTCTCAATGTATATGTAAATATTATTTAGTATGTAGCAAGTGGTACTTGCCTCGACGGGTCGCGAATCGGGAAACGGAACGTAAAACGTCGGCGGGGAAACTCGTGACGGGCGCACGGTTCACGGAATGAACCCAAACGACGAACAGTGGAACCACACAGATCAGAGTACCTCACTGGATCGTCGGGACACGTCGCCGGCACTGCCGGATTCCGGCGAGATGCAAAACAGTGAACATCAAGAATTGCAATCAAGAAAGGAAAAGAGAAATAAAGAAGAAAGGAAATAGGATCTGAGAAGAGGTTGCTCACGATGATCCATGGAGGGGTTGTAATTGCCGACCACGTCGACGGAGCTCCGGTGACTTGCCTGCATGGAACCATCGGCCAATCAAGAACATGGGACAAAACGAGAAAAGGAAGAAGAAGGAAAGGTAGGGAAAGGTAGGCTTATAGGGTGCGTACGAAGACCGGGGACACGGGGACGAGGTCACCGGCGGCGACTCCCAGCTGCACAGACGCGTGCAGGGGTGTGCAGTGGCCGCGGTTGCTGGTGCAGGGTGCACGGGAAGTTGATGAAGGAGGGAGAAGAGATGGATGTGGATGCGACGAGGACGAGGAGGCGAGGAGGCCGGTGGTGATGGCGTCGGCGTTGGGGCTGTGGCGGCGAAGGGCAAGGCGGTAGGGTTTATGTGGGGTTGTGTTCGTGCTGGTGAAAAGAAAAGAAGAGGAAGGAATATATATGGGGGAGAGAGAGAGAGAGAGAGAGATACGGGGGGAGAGAGAGAGATAAAGACGGAGAGAGAGAGAGGAGAGAGATCGAGAGAGGAGAGAGAATTGGGGAGGAGAGAGAAAGAGAGCGAGAAAGCGAGAGAGAGAGAGAGAAGGTGGGGCCCACGGGTTAAAGAAGGGATATGATTGGCTGGGATAAGAATTCGTGGGGTTTAGTAAGAAATTTAATAAAGATTTGGAAAATAGGAAAAAATATTATATTGTTCCTTAAAATATATTTAACGGTTTAATATATTAGAAATTAGGATTTTGGTGCAAAGTAAAATATTTTCAAATTGCGCCCGGATCGGGTCCAAAAATTTGAAATTGAAATACGAAAATTTTAGGCGGGATCCAAAATTTAAAATGAAGTATTTTACAATAAAAAAGCATACCCCAAAAATGGACATACGTACGTGCGCGTAGCCGTCCAAACTTGCTCGTTTCACTGAACGGGACGAGAACACGATGTAAGGACGCTACAACAGGGTTAGGGGTGTCAAGCAGGCTATGACCAGTATTTTAATTTTATTTTAGATGCCTTAAATTGTTATATGCAGAATTGAATTGCCGGGTAAAATTCATACTAGCAACAGTCAAAAAGGATTAATGAAATAAATACCATACGCCAACCTACGACAACAGAAACCAGTAGCATTGGGCTCGGGTGTTACAGATAAACCACATATATAAAAGGCCAGCTCACATGAGCACGACAACCAGAGTTATAAGAATATACAACATCGATCCTCATAACTTGTCTCTAAGTCAATACATGAAGGTGGTAGATAGAGAGTACTAGATACAAGAGATATACAATGTACAACATCGAAAAACCGCAACCCACTTAAAGCAAACGGCCTTACAGCCAACCGCAGCGGTATCCACAAAAGTAGAGATAACAAGGCACCCTACCGCGACCACTCTGATGATCAGACCTGAAAAATCCTGCGGCACAACGGGGGTGAGTTGCCAACTCATGAATAGTTTAGGGTTTCTTTAGCAGCTCACTTATGGTTTTGCAAGCATCACACATGCCATATTAAAATTTTATAAGGTGTTAAACAAACTAACCTAGGAATCGAACTAGAATAATTAGGGTAACAAGTTGTAGTATCTCATACTAGCTAGTGTCTAACACTAAGTGGGGAGAAATACAACCTTTGTAGACCTCCTTTGCAACTCCTTGGATCTCCTAGAGGTTGAACCGGCTAGCTCGAGCTTCTTCTACGTCCACGATGATCCACCCGGAGTACCTTTGCTCAAAACTCCTTGCTCCACTTGATCACAATGAAGATGAAGCAAACAAACTACACTAATGGGCTAGACAAGTGTAGTATGATGATATGATTGAGTTCTCACATAAAAACTCTTTCTTTCTTTTACCCTCACTCACTTAGAAATCTCAAGAGAGATCTAGAGAGGGGAATAAGAAGATGGCAACCTTGAGCTCATTTCTTTTGGATGAAGATAATGATAAAAATAGGAAGAGAAAGATATATATCATAGATAAATATCTCATCACAAATTATGGTTAATAAATATCTAGATATTTTAGAATGAGAGTTAAATAACAAATGAAATGAAACCATGGTTCTAAACTAGGTCAAGTGAAGAATAGTCAACCATGATTTAATACCATTTATCTTTTTCTCATTCTAATATATATAAAGATATTTACTTTCCATGTGAGTCTTATATTGCCATCTTTCTTATATCATCAACCATGATACAAATGAATGTATGTATATGTGTATGCACATCAACATGTACATATACATCCATGCATCCATCATAAAGAAAAGGTTTATTTAAATGAGATAAAAGTCAATATTAAATCAACACTTGATTTAATAAACCGGTCATATCTCATACGACCCGACCAATAGAAAATGCCCGATTAAAACACGGTATCAAATACACGTATTTAATCGAGCTCCTGTGTAGGGTTCCTAGGCACTCTCAAGAGGTCTCACAAGGCATCAACCATGCCAATTTCAAAATTTTACGGTGCCGAGAAACCCTAATACGGATCGTTGGCTAGAAGTTTAGGCGAAAAACAAACTAGTTAACACTTAACTACAAGAATACGGAAATACAACCTTTGTAGATCCGGTCCTCCACCTTCATGGCTCCATGATGAAGTCCTCTCCGCTGTCCTCATGCAATCCCGGGCTCTAGCGTCGGCTTCATCGGAGAAGAAGCGGGCTAGGTCATCGACGACGTGCCGAAGATGATCTACGTCGAGGCATCGCTAGATCAAGCTCCAACTTCACCAAGTCAAGAAAACTTGTGAAGGAAACACACTCTACTACTTGGCAAGAGGTAGAGGATGAAGAAATAGGAAGTGGGTAGACTTTAGAATTGGATTTCTCACTCATTTTCATCAATCACCATTGATGAAGAAATGTTTTCTTCAATGAAGAAGATGAAGAAAAAGAAGCTAGTATTATGATAAGATAATTATATTTGAAAAGAAAAATGAATCCTTATCATAATTCCAACCATAGTTAGGTGTAGAGAATAGACTAGGGTTAATGAATGGTTAGGTAAAGGAGATGAAGACAAAATGGTCAAAGTTGAATGAAGCTTCAAGAAACTTCATGAATCAATGCAACCATTTTGTTTTCTTCTCTCTTTATTAATCCAAAATAAATAGATAAATGAATGGATAAATAAATAAAACCTAACCATATACTTAACCATAGGTTTAATTCTTTACACTTAACCAAAGCAAACATGTATCATCAAACATGATACAATCAATTGCACAAAAAGTATATCACATATACAATGTGCACATCCGAGTGAGAATATCCATTTAAAGTGAACCGATACTAGTTAACGCAAAGTAATATATCAAATATATAATTATACATTAAATCATTAAATCAACACTTGATTTAACGACCCGGTCATATCGCATATAACCGACTAATATCAATAGTAACAACTTATCGAATCAACTCTTGATCCGATACAACAACAACAACAACAACAACAACTGAGCCTTTTATCCCAAGCATATGGGGTAGGCTACATGAACCAACATGAGAATCACGCCGGGTCCAGCACATGAATCCTCTGTCTCCACTCACTTTAAACCCACCGTTGCCGGTCCCAAGTCCGGATGAGAAAGGGTGAGGGTTGTGGTAGGCTTGTGACAGCCAACGTAAAACTTTGTCACATTCTATGACATGAACCAACTCTTGATCCGATAACCCGGCTATAATGCATATAATCGATCAATGTTACATATCGCGAGAATCGAATACAGTATCACATACTGGTATCATTCCCGGTCCCGCACATATCTCATATGCGCTCCTATTTCGTTTCGCTTGAGCCAGGAAACCTCTGTGTAGGACTCTAAAGACTCGTCAATACGCCGGCAGCGGATGATGATCATATCAAACATCCATAAGCCGAAAGCTGTCTGCTAAACGTAACGGCCACCCGGGTATTGAGCGATCAGAAGATCGACGAGCAAGCCCGCTCACACTCCAGTGAATCCAACCAGTAACACTACCGTACAGTCCGGTCTGATCGTCTGATATGTCGCATATCTCGCCTAGGGGTGGTAAACGTCAGACCCCAATAGCTCGATAAGTCGTGTTGATATGAGGTCTATAACAATTCGAGATACTACTGGTAACACTTACCAGTAAATCTCAGCAACCCTGGCCAGGGATTTCCTGTTATAGCCAATCGAACACAGCGCAACATCAACTCCCTATACCGGGAGAGACGAATCCCCTCCTATCGCTCATTGCCTCCATGTGACTCGGGACTGTACCCAAAAACCACCGTTTTGCACGCCCTCTTGGACGTGGTAAGATGGAAATCAAAGCACAGTGGGAACCACACAAGACTCTATGACGATCTCGGGTCAACAGACTACTCTGTACCAGTGTCACCAGAGAACTGCCATCTGACGTAAGGTATAATACCATCTGGGAGTTCTCGGCGAGTCCGTCCAGTGTACCCAGTCTCCACTGAGCACCCGTATATCATCTCTGATGTCAAACACCGATGGATATGGGATCATCCATCGCCCATCTGTATGGGTCGAGAAGGTATACGCTAGTCTACTCTGGTATATCGATGCCTCATCTCGATACACCCACGACTAGGGACTTTCAAGGATGTACTTATGGACTACCATGTCCCCACTAGTATGATCCGCACCATAGTCCAGATAGTCAAGTACACATCCTAAGGGCTTTACCAACATCTATCAGAGAGACTATCAGTGTACACGTTAAGGTAAAGAGCAACCAGATAGCGTACTATCATGTCGAGCAAGAAAGTCCTCCCTATATATGTCCCAGCATCCACTACAATATACATCCTATGTATAGTAATGGCCTCTAGGGCATACATATAACTAACAATCTCCCACTTGCACTAGGGCCATCTGTAGCAGTGGTTGTAGTATCTCATACTCAACCATCCCATAAAAGTCTCTCTTTGGGAACAGGCCTTTGTGAGTGGATCCGCTGTGTTGTCCTCTGAGTCTTCTCTCCAAACCTCGATCACCCTGGAGATCAACCATCTCCATGATCAGGTGACACTGCCTTAGAATATGTCTGGATCACTGATGGGACCGGCGTTCCTCGGCATAAGCCATAACTCCATTGTCACACAATGGGAGGAACATAGTTCATCTCATGAACCTATATACACCCAAACAGCCTCTTTGGTAGCATCTTAAGTAGCGATGTATCCTGCCTTTATCGTCTAGTATGCCACGGTATCTAGCTTGGAACTCTTCCAACATACCGTCCCTTTACTGAGGGTTAAGACAATGCCTGTGACTGACACTCAGTCGTCTTTATCACCCTGGAACCCTTCCAGTGATTCTCCCCAGGATCGATTGATACCATCTTACTACAACTAGTGAGAATCCTAACATCCATTTAGATCTATCTCATAGATCCAAAATCCAGGATTTAGGAGGTATCACTTTGATCCTATATGGAGAATTATTGTGATGAGCGGAGATTGATCGAGCGTAGCATAAGAAACTCCTTTCTTATCAAGAGTATGTCATCCACGTACTCTACGAGGATCACCACCATACTCCCTACTACCTTTTTGTTTATACAAGGTTCATCTACCATTTTGATGATGTCAAACTCTTTGACTAATCCATCAAAAAAGATGTTCCAACTCCGCGATGCCTGCTTTAATCCTATAAAGCATCTTGCACACGTTTCCGCTGCTCCCACTGTCTACGAAGCTCTCTGGCTGTGTACTTATAGATGCACTCTTCTAAAACATCATTTAGAAAAGCAGTCATGACACCCAACCACCAGATATCGTAGTCATGGTATGTAGCCGTGACAAGTAGGATCTGGATGGACTTAAGCATAGCTACTTGAAAAGGTTTCATCATTATCCACACCTGGTCAATGATGCAAACTTTTAACAAGTCTAGCTTTGAAAGTCTCAACTTTTCCATCTACACCAAGTAATCTTCTCAAGATATACTTGCTCCTGATGGGGATTTAACCCTTCAGATATAGCAACTAATGTCCATACTTCGTTGGTGTATAAGGATTCCATCTCAGATCGATAAGCATCCAGCCATTCTTACAGAGTCACACTCCTGATGGCCAGCTCGAAGCTAGTTGGGTCATCATCTCATGATGCAATCCTCGCTCCCACTGTCATAGAGAAACAGAAGTATCTCTCAGGTGGGTGAGGAACCCTACTAGATCGGCGGAGAGGCTGAGGTTCGTTGGAATCTACTGAATCCTTTGGTCTTATCAAATCATCAGCTGCAGTTTGTATAGCTGGAACCTTTCCAGTTCTACATAACTGACCTTGCCTCGAGTTTGTCCGGATTTTGCTTTTAGACATAGGCCGGACAACCCCAAATCTTAACTAACTTAAGATATGGGCTCTTCCCTTTCCATATCACATATGAAGTGGTAGGCATTGATTTGATTCGAACCTAATTCAATAGGTATGCATCTTCTCATGTGCATAACTCCCAAAAGGAAATAGGTAACTCAGTAGTACTCATCATAGAGCACACCTTATCATATAGGGTGTGATTGCTCTGCCCCGATATACCATAGTGCTATGGTGTATACGGAGGAGTAATGCTGAGAGAGAATCTCATTCTCCTTTCGAATAATCCAGGAATTCCGTGCTCAAGTATTCTCCTCCTTGATCTCATCAAAGGACATAACACTTTTACCCGTATTGGTTCTCTACTTCTAACTTATATTCTGTGAATATCTCAAAAGGTTCAGACTTATGTTTCAACAGGAACATATGTCTGACTCTTGAGAGATCATCAGAGAATGTAATGAAGTAAAAAGAACCAGTCCTGGCATATGTAGACAGGGGACCTAACATACATCAACATGTATCATCCCAAGAGTTCACTAACTCTTTCTCTGTTTCCAATAAACAGAGCTGTGGTCATCTTATCTCTGTGACATGACTGGAAAGTTTCACAAGATGTAAATTCAAACTCATTTAAATATGCATCTTTATGTAACTTCAGCTAGTCGGGTCACATTGATATGACCTAGTCTACAATGCCTCAAGAAGGATTCGTTCATTTCTGAACTCTTCCTCTTGTGTGTGTTCCGTATACTAAAGAACTGTAGTTTGATTTAGAACATCAACGCTTTTAGATAACGTGCCTGAACCGATCAACTTTTGATATAGGAAATGTTCAAAACATTATCCAACAATACAAAATTATATCCTTTCTTTACTAATAAAGAGACTGATATGCTTTTGTATATCAGGTTCGGTATCTAATAACATTCGTTCAGAATCAATGTATTGGTAATACAGGGTGACAGTGACCAACAGACTTGGCTGCAACACTTGCCCCGTTTTCTGCCTCATGAAACTTATCACCCGTTTTCAGTTCTCTACCTTTCTGTAGCCCTATGTAACATATTACATATCTGGGATCCTGATCTGGTATCACATACCCAGGACGTAGAGGATACAGAGAAACAGTTCTACATAATGAACACACCCGAAGATGATGCATCAGCATGCACTCTCTTCGTTTGGGCGGCACGGGAATTCTGGTAATCCCCAATTTCCTGCTCTGTCTTACAACAATTATAAGTTGGAGCGGGACCAACGTTCCCCAGCTCAGTATAACAAGCGGGTTCGGTCAAATATCCGTATTATTATCTTGATTAAGGCGTGATATGGTTGCTACCTGGAGAGAGAGAGAGAAGAAAACACTCAGCGTGCGCTCTTGCAAGAATAGATTGGTTATTATTTTATCTAATCAGGATGGCTCCTACTGCTTTTTATCAAGTCTTCCTTCAAACCCTAAAAGGAAAGACTAGCCGGGATTAATTACACACTATAAGTTCGCCAATCTTTCAGCCAGGCCAGTGTCGGTACTTTGAGGGAGGTCCCTCGTGCTTTCGCACGAACCTAATTAATGTAAACCTCGTTTTCCCAGAGGCGTAACCTCGTTAACACCTTTCTAGACACCTACTTGATCGGCTAATTGTAATATGTAAAACTCTCCCAGGAGTAACTCTTACTCGCAGCGGGTATCGGGATCCAACTATCTCATAGAAGGTATGCAATCTCATTGCAAATTCCAACACTTGAAATTCCCGATAATATTTTGCCCCTAGTGTTCTATGACCTTGACGAATGCCAAACAACCCATAGTCCACTAGTCAAGTTCAACCCGTACATTTCTTGATTGAATTAAACCCACCCGCACGACCCTTGACGAATGCCAAACAACGCCGTACGAATACCCTAATCCAATCGCATCATATGCTCAAGCAGATAAATACTAGTTAGCTACCGTACACTACGCCTTGACGAATGCCAAACTACCGCAGCACGAATACTAACTAGTACATATCTGAAATGACGGAGGGCTACGACAGGTTTTTCTGAAAACCTATTGCGCAATGAACTTGATATCGTTGTAGAATCAAATGATTTTAAAATGGAGTGCTTTCGAGGCTTTTCTAGTTTTTCTAAAGGAGTCACCCCCGGTGAAGGGATCGTCGGTCCTTTCCTCTTCGAATGAGGTGCGAGATATATCATATATATCACTGTGCAAAGCAAAAACTCTTAAAAGCAATCAAAAGACGAACCGAGTGTGTAGCATCTGCCAGTTATTGCTAAAGGAGTCACTCCCGGTGAAGGGATCTCGGTCCTTTCCTCATCGAATAAGGTGCAGGATATATCATATATACCTCTGTGCAAAGCAAGAACTGTAGCTACCTGTTTTAATTTTGAAATTCGATTCTACAACATCATTAGGTTTCTTTTATTTCATTAATCTCATTAATGAAGTCCCATCATTTAAATTACCTAAACATCACAGATAAATACGACGTACACTTATGCCATCCGCATTCGCCTCGATGTCCCCTCGTGCACCGTTAGGTTAGGTAACTAACGGCAGAGCGGGGCAGGGCTAGCACGGGTGTAAAACATAAGTAACGTCTATATAATATATCATATATACTATATACTGTATTTATCACAGAACATCACATGATCACATCACAGATATCGCAGCAGAAGAAACATATGAAATATTGAATATACTAGGACGTCCGTGTTTTCAATACGAGCCAGTATAAAACACGGATTCCACGGTCGCGATGAATAGCTAAACCCACACCCCTAGACCCCTACGAGAGCGGCAAGCAACCCTACCAATTCTAGAGTTAGGAGACCCGGACTCGACTCCTCGAGTTGGTCTCCCACTGGACTCCAGAACCCGGTTACTTGTGCTCCCCTCCTTGGGTCTATCCTAGTGCGGAAAAGTAAATAATATACAAACGGTGACATCTTCCGCAACCTGGAAGTGCCCCAATAAAAGAATATTACATACATGTTTTTACATGAATGAAAATGAAAAACACTCATCTCACATAAAAACCCCCCGGCTATTCAAACACGACGATCCAATATAACATATCCAGCAACACATAACATCACATGTCATCAACGTAAGTAAATATGCGCATCCCAATTGTCGTTGACATATAGCAACGAAACCGGCGATATCACATATTACACTTACGGTCACAGAAAAGAAAGCGTAAAACTACAACAGTTGGAATCCGCAACCACCTCAGACATCGCATGTCTGACCAAATGAATTCTTTAGACATCGCATGCCTAACAATTATAAACCCCGCATTTTAGTCTCAAAATCGAAAACACTTTTCAATACCAAGTCAGGTAATTCAACAAGATTTTCGACATCCTGATCGCATGCTCGTCGCAAATTTCAGTAGGCGGCTGCACCCCTGATACCGTCGACGAAGTGCACCAAGGCGGAACACCGCTACCGCGAGCACCCGAACGGATGCTTTCGGCGACGGGGTTCTCCTACAGTCACTTGGTCGGGGCTATGGAGTGAGGCTGTCTATTAAGTTTACCCGGCGAGTATCCGCGTACGCTACGTGATTGCGACGGACTTTTGATCACATCAAAATTCCGTGGCAACCGATCAAGTGAGACTAAAGTGCTATGTTTATAACATTCATTCAGTTATCTCATAACTCATTGTGAATTCCAATTATTGTATCACATTCCAGATAATTAGAAAATGTTAAACTTTCCGATCGAACATTCAAACACCCAAGTTTTCCCGATACTGATCAACGCATGAAACAAGTCTAAAAACATTCAGTTCGTGCCTCAGTACCAACGGTCCAGCCGTAGAAGGGTCAAGCCAACGCCTCACATGTGGCACGCCGTACTGCCCCAAACCCGAAGGTTCAAAGGGCAGTTCAAGACGGTCACATAATCGAGTTAAGGTTTGTTGTCTTCTAGAGGGTCCATTGCATTACTTGCACTACTTAGAACGTCGTTAAACTACGGAAAGATCCAACACTTGGAAATTTCCCGATAGGGGAAAGATTGGGTATTTACATCCGGTCGAACTTTTTAACATATTCTAAAATTATCCGGAAAGCCACACAGACAAAATTTGATAATCCGATCGAACATTCGAATCCCCAAAACAACTCAGAAAATTCAACTCTTGAAAAAATATTAAAAATTCCCAGGAAAACCAGCACTGCATATTATGAATTACTGTGCAAAATTGGATGCCACAAAAGACAAAACGGCCGCGGATCCGCCGCACGAGCCATGCTCGTGACGCGGAACCGCGGCGCATTGATGGAATTAGGCACACGAATTTTACAGTATCCCTTAGAATTTCCTCCTGATTTTTCTGCATATTTTTAATATGGAAAAATCCCAGATTTTAGAAAAAGTCCAGAGAGCATGTTTGGTTTAGGGTTTCGGGTTCGTTCGGGTTTCAAACTTCGTCTACTCTTCGCCTAAGGCTCTAGCTAGGCTCTGATACCACTGTAGGGTTCCTAGGCACTCTCAAGAGGTCTCACAAGGCATCAACCATGCCAATTTCAAAATTTTACGGTGCCGAGAAACCCTAATACGGATCGTTGGCTAGAAGTTTAGGCGAAAAACAAACTAGTTAACACTTAACTACAAGAATACGGAAATACAACCTTTGTAAATCCGGTCCTCCACCTTCATGGCTCCATGATGAAGTCCTCTCCGCCGTCCTCATGCAATCCCGGGCTCTAGCGTCGGCTTCATCGGAGAAGAAGCGGGCTAGGTCATCGACGACGTGCCGAAGATGATCTACGTCGAGGCATCGCTAGATCAAGCTCCAACTTCACCAAGTCAAGAAAACTTGTGAAGGAAACACACTCTACTACTTGGCAAGAGGTAGAGGATGAAGAAATAGGAAGTGGGTAGACTTTAGAATTGGATTTCTCACTCATTTTCATCAATCACCATTGATGAAGAAAGGTTTTCTTCAATGAAGAAGATGAAGAAAAAGAAGCTAGTATTATGATAAGATAATTATATTTGAAAAGAAAAATGAATCCTTATCATAATTCCAACCATAGTTAGGTGTAGAGAATAGCCTAGGGTTAGTGAATGGTTAGGTTAAGGAGATGAAGACAAAATGGTCAAAGTTGAATGAAGCTTCAAGAAACTTCATGAATCAATGCAACCATTTTGTTTTCTTCTCTCTTTATTAATCCAAAATAAATAGATAAATGAATGGATAAATAAATAAAACCTAACCATATACTTAACCATAGGTTTAATTCTTTACACTTAACCAAAGCAAACATGTATCATCAAACATGATACAATCAATTGCACAAAAAGTATATCACATATACAATGTGCACATCCGAGTGAGAATATCCATTTAAAGTGAACCGATACTATTTAACGCAAAGTAATATATCAAATATATAATTATACATTAAATCATTAAATCAACACTTGATTTAACGACCCGGTCATATCGCATATAACCGACTAATATCAATAATAACAACTTATCGAATCAACTCTTGATCCGATAACCCGGCTATAATGCATATAATCGATCAATGTTACATATCGTGAGAATCGAATACAGTATCACATACTGGTATCATTCCCGGTCCCGCACATATCTCATATGCGCTCCTATTTCGTTTCGCTTGAGCCAGGAAACCTCTGTGTAGGACTCTAAAGACTCGTCAATACGCCGGCAGCGGATGATGATCATATCAAACATCCACAAGCCGAAAGCGGTCTTTTAAACGTAACGGCCACCCGGGTATTGAGCGATCAGAAGATCGACGAGCAAGCCCGCTCACACTCCAGTGAATCCAACCAGTAACACTACCGTACAGTCCGGTCTGATCGTCTGATATGTCGCATATCTCGCCTAGGGGTGGTAAACGTCAGACCCCAATAGCTCGATAAGTCGTGTTGATATGAGGTCTATAACAATTCGAGATACTACTGGTAACACTTACCAGTAAATCTCAGCAACCCTGGCCAGGGATTTCCTGTTATAGCCAATCGAACACAGCGCAACATCAACTCCCTATACCGGGAGAGACGAATCCCCTCCTATCGCTCATTGCCTCCATGTGACTCGGGACTGTACCCAAAAACCACCGTTTTGCACGCCCTCTTGGACGTGGTAAGATGGAAATCAAAGCACAGTGGGAACCACACAAGACTCTATGACGATCTCAGGTCAACAGACTACTCTGTACCAGTGTCACCAGAGAACTGCCATCTGACGTAAGGTATAATACCATCTGGGAGTTCTCGGCGAGTCCGTCCAGTGTACCCAGTCTCCACTGAGCACCCGTATATCATCTCTGATGTCAAACACCGATGGATATGGGATCATCCATCGCCCATCTGTATGGGTCGAGAAGGTATACGCTAGTCTACTCTGGTATATCGATGCCCCATCTCGATACACCCACGACTAGGGACTTTCAAGGATGTACTTATGGACTACCATGTCCCCACTAGTATGATCTGCATCATAGTCCAGATAGTCAAGTACACATCCTAAGGGCTTTACCAACATGTATCAGAGAGACAATCAGTGTACACGTTAAGGTAAAGAGCAACCAGATAGCGTACTATCATGTCGAGCAAGAAAGTCCTCCCTATATATGTCCCAGCATCCACTACAATATACATCCTATGTATAGTAATGGCCTCTAGGGCATACATATAACTAACATCCCGCACATATCTCATAGGCACACCACATCGTTTTGCCTGAGCCAGGAAACTCCTGTGTGGGACTCTAAGACTCGTCAATACGCTGACAATAGGTGATGATCACATCAAACACCTACAAGCCGCAAGCGGTCAGCTAAACGTAACGGCCACCCGGGTATTGAGCGATCAGAAGAAGAACAAGCGAACTTGTCAAAACTCCCGTCGAGCCAACTGACAACACTTACCGTACAGTCCGATCTCTTCGTCAGATATGC
Source organism: Agapanthus africanus (assembly GCA_030015575.1). Lineage (NCBI taxonomy): Eukaryota > Viridiplantae > Streptophyta > Magnoliopsida > Asparagales > Amaryllidaceae > Agapanthus > Agapanthus africanus. The sequence goes on from JASDDO010000001.1 coordinate 165,272,685, forward strand.
TGCATATCGAGTCTAGGGATGGTATCATCGACCCCAATAACTCAATAAGTCATGTCGGTATATGGTCTATAACAGATCGAGAAACTACTGATAACACTTATCAGTAAATCTCAGCAGCCCTGGCCAGGGACTTCCTGTTATAGCCAATCGTGTATAGCGCAACATCAACCCCCAATACCGGGAGAGACGAAACCCCTCCTATCGCTCATCGCCTCCATGTGCCTCGGGACTGTACCCAAAATCCACCTGTTTGTATGACTCAGTAGAGCCGTAGTAGGGTGGAGATCAAAGTATAGTGGGAGGACACACAAGACTCTATGACGATCTCGGGTCTACAGACTAACCTGTACCGGTGTCACCTGAGAACTGCTATCCGACGTTTAATATAATACCACATAGGAGTTCTCGGCGAGTCTGTTCAGTGTACCCAGTCTCACTGAGCATCCGTATACAATCTTTAGTGTCACCACACCAGATGGATATGGGATCATCCTTCACCCATCATATGGGACAAGAATAGTATACGCTAGTCTACCCTAGAGTATCGATGCCCCGTCTCGATACACCCACGACTAGGAACATTTCAAGGATATGCTTATAAACTACAGGTGTACCACTAGTATGATCCACATCATAATCCCAGTAGTCAAGAAAATATCCTAAGTTCTTTATCAACATGTACCAAATGAATAAAAACTTGATCAAGTGAACATGTCATGATAAAGAGTAACCAGATAGCATACTATCATGTTGAGCAAGACTGTCCTCTCTCTCTCTCTCTATATATATATATACACACACACAAACCAGTACATACACTATCATATAATGGCCTCTAGGGCATACATATATCCAACAATCTCCCACTTACACTAAGGCCAATTATTGGCGTATCTCATACCCACCATCTTAAAAAGTCGCTCATGCTGCGGCTGAGGGAGAGCCTTAGTGAATGGATCCGCAGTGTTGTCCTTTGTATCTACTCTCTTAATCTCGATCTCGTGGCGATCAACTATCTCTCGGATCAAATGATATCGCCTCAGGATGTGTCTGGACTTCTGATGGGACCTGAGCTCTTTGGCCAACGCCATAGCCCCATTATTATCACAATACAAAGGTATTGGATCAATAATGGTTGGAACTACTCCTAGCTCCGAGATGAACTTCCTCATCCAGACGGCTTCCTTGGTAGCATCATTTGCAACAATGTACTCAGCTTCCATCGTAGAGTCTGCAACGGTATCCTGTTTGGAACTCTTCCAACTTACCGTCCCTCCGTTGAGGGTAAATGCAAACCCTGAGATAGACTTGCTGTCATCTTTATCACTCTGGAAGCTCGAATCGGTAAAGGCCTCCATTTGGAGATCCCTGTTACCATACACCAAGAACAATTCTTTTGTCCTTCTCAAGTACTTAAGAATGTTCTTCACAGCAGTCCAGGGATTCTCCCCTGGGTTTGACTAATACCTGCTTACTACACTGAATGCATAAGCTACATCAGGACGTGTACACAATATCGCATACATTATTGATCCTACGGCTGAAGCATAGGGAATAATGTTCATGCGAGCTCTTTCTTCATCAGACTTTGGGCAATTGTCCTTGGAGAGAGTGACTCTGTGGCAAGTGGGTAAGGCACCCCGCTTGGAGTCTTCCATACTAAACCTCTTTAGGATGGTGTTGATATACTTGGTTTGGGACAATCCCAATAACCGTTTGGATCTATCCCTATAGATCCGTATGCCCAATATGTACGTGGCATTACCCAGGTCCTTCATGAAGAACCTTTATGTCACGACCCAAAATATTAGTTCGTGACCAGCAGTTGAATCATGCAACGTCAAAAGGCGTAACGGAATTCAAGTAAGCTGAAACCCAGAAATCTAAACCTTTTTAGAAAAATAAAGGAGGTGAGGTTTTGAAATAAAGGTATAATGAAAACAAGTTTTCTTAATGCATAGAAAAGGAACATGAATGATGCAAGTGAAATTTACTAGTTTGAAAACATGTTTCGTCTTTTAAAAATTTCGGCAGCATCTCCTTTGTATATTTTGATCCAAAACCACAAATACATAGTAAGAATAATGGCATCCCTAAGCGGGAGCTAGCTCTTTGCCAAACGGTGGATCACAACCACGCAATACATCATAAATAAATATACGATGCCCATGGGCGAAGCTCACCACAAAAAGATAAAGAAATGAGCAAGATATAACCTCAAAAGTGAATATAAAACCCATCGCTCAAATCTCGCAACTACAAGTCTCACTAAGTCTCATCGCTTATACAATTTACAACTTTTGATTGATGGAGTTAACTAGATACAATATGAAATATAGATACAAGAGTGGGAATGATACAAATATCCCACCTACCAATGCAAAACACTCGAATGCAACTGTGTGCCAGCGAAGCCGCTACTGATCCAAGCGGTCAACCTGCAAGAACTGTGGCACAACGGGGATGAGTTGCCAACTCGTGAGTAGAAAAATATCATCAGATAGAAATCGAATAAACAATGACTCCTAGGTCAACTATATCATAAAGGTAATACTATGATATCTAGGATGACCGGGTCTGTATATGTGCCAACAAGGTAGTCAATAACTATATGCATGTGGATAACATCCAACAGTAATAATCAATGCATGTATATGGATCTCGTCCAACCATAATCAAGGCATGTATGCATGTGGATCTCATCCAACCAAAATCAATGTCTGCATGCACGTAAATATCATAAAAGGGTGTGCATGAAAGTATGAGGATGTATATCAACGGTGTCCCTCCCGACACATCAAAAACATCATGAAAACCGTGCCCAGCATCGGCACGTAAATCCTCATATATCGGGCCCCGTCAGTCCGGATTGGCCCATCTCATCTCTCGACTCCGATCGGTATCCTCCAGATATCCGCTGAGCCCAAATACTATCACCAATAGGTAGTGGTCCCTCTGCCAGGCTCATCTCCTACTGCGCGACAGATCCGTTCTCGCCCCGGGGTACCATACCGGGTCCACCATGAACCTGCAAATGGATCATCCAACTCCTTGAATCGGGTTTCAAGCACACGTCTCAGAACCGAGAAAACGCATGGTGGACGCACTGAAATATCATATCAAGGGTAACCGGGTTTGTAAAACAATACATACTCTCTTTTGAAATACCCACGGTTCCCAAATCCAGAAATAACATGGAAACAACATATCTCAATGCGTATAATAATAGAGCATGATGTATGCGACATATAAGAGAAATTCGAGCATATCCGTGCATCATGCAACATCGTATAAAAGTGCACAGGTAACTATAGCAAGTAAATGATGTAGAGAGTCATATCATGATGCAGCAATCCTACTGTGTAGTGACATGGCAATTATCGATGATGAAGTGTGTGAGCCGACAAATCTGTGTGCGTGTAACATACGCTTCATCGATAATGGTGCAAGTGTACTAGCACAGGTATAAGCAATGCAATGGAAATAATATGAATGCAGCATAAGATAAATTATATGCAATGCTGACGGGTATACGTATCTAACATGACCGAGTCGGGGAATCTATCAATCGGCATCCAGTCTCACAACATCGCGTACGGTATGATCCGTCGTACGGCAGCCTCTAGTCAAGGGTAAGGATCAATCATCAAGTCAAACTCATCACGCACGGAAAATCATCGTACGACGGCATTAAGCTAATAGGGATCCTATCATCCTATATGACAAATGAGGGTACGGCCTGAAATCACGTATGGCCTATCATCCATGATTCACAACATTCTATAAATATCTATATATGTATCAATATACCTATGTCCCAGGTCACATCCGCAATAATCTTACATCAGGGGGCCGACAGAGTATAAATCATCTCGATCGACTCGCATCCGTATACCAACATATCATCAGATCTTCGTATCTGTCTTATAATCTTTTCATCGCATTTATAACTCAAATCAAGCCGAGTTTACCTAAACATTCTATCTCTACTATAAGTATAGGTATCTAATCTAACATACATACCCGAACCATACAATCAGACTTTAAAAGAAGCGAATCGTAGTTTTGAAAATAGGGGTTACGGTGTTTTACGGAAAAGATATCATTTGAAAATCCGTAACATACCTCGAAGTATATGTTTAAAATACATACGATTCTTCGGTTTAGAAAAGGGTATGGTTCGGATGACGCCTCTACATTGACTATCTAGTCCTACAGTACCCTAAACGGCAATATCGACAAACGTCATCCTCGAATTCCGTCATCACATAATAGCCGTAACATATCACTTCTAACTATCCTCTGGTTTCTAATATGCTTTCGTAGCTATCCTCATTGTAACCCTAGTTTCCTAATCTAGGTTTCCTAACCATATTCTATAATCATTTTTCCATCAATACATTGCGGGGGTGCTATACTCCATCCACCCGACTTCCCCCATGGATATAGATCCACTCACCTGGTCTTCGCTCGCTGAAATCGATGATGCCATGCTCCGTCGCCTCGGAATCCATGCGAAGGTACCTACAATAATCAACAGTCGCAATGCGTATTAAAATCGAATCCGGAAAACCGATATGGCGCACGGTGTACTCATAGGTTAGAACCTACGGCCTATACGTGCAGAACAATCAAACAACCCTTGTTGTCGATGTACAAACATCCAACAACCCAATACAAATTCAAATATCAAGAAAGTGCATTTTAAAATACGGAAAACATAGCCTAAAACACACCAAAATGCTCATAGATTTTCCCCAGGTGACAATTAGCCAATTTTGCAAATAGGAAGGGTCTATTTTACTGACATAGGAGCTACGGACGAAGCAAGAACCAAAAATGAGGTACCCAGGCCGCAAATTATGGCCCAGGGGATTAAATCTGCGGCCCAAAGGTTAGGGTTTGGTCTCGGGTCTCTGTGGTAGCTTCCTGGGTGCCTGCATGTGCTACAGTGTTTGCAAAATTATTTTTAGAGGCTCCAGGTGTTAGCAGATTCCATTTTACATCCATAGAATTCACAATTCTTCCGATATCTGTTTCTAAATCCATATTCCAGGTTTCTAGTCTCTGGTTTGAGTCTTAATTCTAACACTAGGGGGTTTGTGTGGCCTCTACTGAGCTTAATTACCCATCACCACTATCAATTCCCATTAACCCTAACTAGGTTTTTCCTAAGTCCACAAAACCACTCGATATCGATTCAAATATAACATGGGGGTATAAGTAATGGAAACACTAAGCTTATGGTTCAGAAATTACCTTATTTGGCAACACAAGAAAATTCTTGAGTTGTCCCAAGTGGCTAAAATCCTTGCTTTCTTGGTCCAATGTGCTTCCCTTGAGCTTGTGAACGTTTTTGATGAAAAGGAGATGGGGTTTTGAGGTGTTTATTGAGGTGATTTGAAGGGGTTGAAGATGGAGGAGGAGAGGGTGCTGCCTTGCGCTAAAGAAGGAAGGGAAAAATGAAGGAGAATGATGGAGGAGAGAATGGCTTGGTCAAAGTAAACCCTCCCTTTCTCTCTCTCACCCATACCTCTATTATTCAAATCTTTTCTCTTTTTCTTTTCTTTTCTTTTCCCCTATCAAATAAATTATCAACCATGATAAAACATGTAGGAAGCCATGGGAAAATATGTAACAAGTGTAGAAAAAGATACGGTGCATGTTTTGCCCAAATACGCTTAAAGTGCGATTAGCGATTTTTAATCGCGATTAGTGCTAAATTAGCATATAATTAATCATAAAAACATTAAAAATGGCATAATTCCATAAAACACCCTCTTTTAGAATTTTCCATAATTTTCCAAATTTTTTTCCAATTTATCGGTATTTAATTATACCGAAATATTAAAATATTCAATATAATATTATTTAATTATAAAAATTCCCAAAAATAATATTTTATTTTTCTGAAGTGTTACAATCTTCCTCCCTTAAATAAATCTGGTCCCCGAATTTAAATTTAAACCCCTCAATGCTAAAACATTTCAGTAAAAATCCAAGTCGTCGGGGTTCCGAGATCATGGAAAACGCTGAAATAGCACAACGCGCCAAGTGCGCGTGAAAACGAGTACAAATCTCAAAATCGAACTCCGTCAAGCGTTACGCAAATCATTTCATTTTGCACGCATATCCTCGGAGTTAAAATGGAGATACAGATCTCGAAATCCACTACTGAAATCCAATGTACACTAGTCAAATACTATAATACGTGTATAGTACGCATCTTTGAAAAACTCTAAAATCTGAATGAAATACATGCAAAATCTTTTCTAATCCACCGCGAAATGCGTAACTCACGGCATAACTGACGGACGCTCATTTTAAAATAATAATATATGTCCATATATGTTTTCTTAAATACAAGTTCTGTCGTTTCCAAAATATCCCAAAAGGTTTTCCTTATAAACGTTCGTGTCGCTCACGGACATGTAGGAAATAGAGAGACTATAGCTCCTTTTGATAACCCTTTTGGTAGTATATTAATGCATGCAAAGTACTCAGGTAATGTTCTCAGATCAGTCTTGTTGGCTAATACACAATATAGTGCTCAACATGAAAACAAAGTGCTCAAAAGCAAAAATCAGCCTAAAAGGCGTATCCAAAAATCACATGCATCTGGTGCGCATGGAAATCAAATCCAAATTCAGGTGCCAAAATATGCACAAAAACCCAAAACTACGTGCAACGGGTGTGCACGAAAGCATCTGTCCGCTGCAACGGTGTGCATGACAATAATATCTGGTGTACCTATTGTGCACGAAATAACATCGGGTGCATCAAATGCACGAAATACAATCAATAACTCGAACGCATCAAAAGCAACACCGAGTATACCAAGGTGTATAAATCAAAATCATGTGCAACTGTGTGCACAAAACACCTATCAATGCACTGCAAGCACATATAAGCTATACCGAGTGCAAAAATCAAATCATCCGTATGAAATCCATGAAATCATAAACACATTCTACGCAGGTATAAAATTGACATCAAACGCAATAAGCATGCACAAATCGCAAATCAACACAATGGTGTATAAAATATATATCAGGTGTGATAACTATGCGCAAAACGTAAACACTCAGTAGGATGGTGCACGAAATCAATATCAGGAAACTCGTCATCAAAACTCAAATCCAAGCGATATAAGCATGCCACTCGGATCACAAATGCAAATCGCAATAAATGACATCGAGGTACACCTCCTATAATGTCGGAAAATATCGGTGCGCCCAAAACTGACAGGGCAAGAACATCCGCTCGCCTCCTGCTCACAGTCTGGCGCCCTATGTCTCTGGGTACTCATCTTCTCCTTGGATTACCAATCTCGCAATCCATCGGCTCATCGGCCCTGTCAGGTGTGCTAACGGGAACGATTCACTTCTAGCACTTCTCTGGTCATCTCCCGGTCATTTGTCACGACCACTCATAAAGCAGCACGTTACTGGCGTCGGCCTCTGGTCCTCTGAATACACGCGACACATATGATCCTGGGTGCAATTCTTATTGCAGCAGTGTCCTGGAAGGAATCCTGCTCAAGGTCTCTTCCGATCTCGCCTATACCGAACTGTACGGAGGCTGGTACTCTCACATAATCTTTTCTCGTTTTCTGGACATCTGCGTGTTCCGCACACATTTCCTCGGAAACTGACCGTATCCCAACGCCTCTATAAGCATATCAGGTCTCTGATCTCGACGGGGAGTAATAACAGCTCGTCAGCGTCTCACATGAACTTCTGGTTCAACTCGTCTTTATCATCTCTCACTATGACGTCACGCCACACTATCTGCGCACTGCAACTGTTCTCGGCCACGGTCAATCCGAAGTCTCTCGCACGGACTCGAAATCGCGTACCTTATAGCTTCATCAGTCTGTAGTAGATATCTGGCCGAACACGTCCTCGGGAACTTGTCCCAACCATCGGAGGAATACTCAATACTCGTCCGTTCTCGATCAACTCACAATGCCTCTGGGTGAGGTCCTCTATCCAAAGCTGGTCAGCTTGCTGATCTCTTATCACATGGTATCCGGACGATATCAAACTTTTCGATCGAGTCATCAAGGTCCCAAAATTTCCCGAAGGCTCGGCACCTAAGCATAGTCTAAAAGTATCTGGTACATACCACAGTACCTCTGGACCAGCCGTACAAGGGCAAACCCAAGCTTCACTGATGGCACCGCTAAACTGCCACAAACCCTAAGGTTCAAAGCGGTTCCATGGTCATCATGTCGAGTTAGGGTTTCATTCTTCTAGAGGGTCTACAGAATTACCTGCATGTTCCTCCGAACACTTTAAACTTGGAAAAATGGGTTTCTGACACTCGTTCGAACCTTTTTGCTTAGCCTATACTACATGTGAATACCCTTCATCCACACGCTAAACAATGCCTCAATCCTTCAAGAAAGGCGGTACATCGGCGGTCATCTCTGGATCGGTCTGCCCTAGATCTGAGTAAGACTCTCCACACTGGAAATCTTCAACTCAACTGGGCCTGCGTCGGCGCATCAATCTGAGGAATCACCTTCATCTCTCAAATCGGGGTAAACTAGCTATCATCTGTCGCCTTTCTTCCTGGAAGCTCCGGCGATCTTAGCTCGTAAGCTCTGGAAGCGACATCCCATCATCTCAGCGACAGCTGGGTCACCTGTCTGCACGGTAGGTGACATCAAAATCTCCGAGGTGCGCTGTACATCAACAGTCCTCTCGCAACTGGCAGCTCTAACAATGGCCCGATCATCCGGTGTAAAACCAAGCATTCGCCTCCACAAGAGGCCACAACACAACACTACATCGAGATGTTCCCATGTCACCAGAAAACACAATGGTCAGCCTTCGTACCAGACGAGCTCGCCCTGACCGCAATACTAGCAGTAGCTCAAACTATGGTGACAGGAACCTCAATCGAGTATCGAAGAAAGCATATCAACAGCATGAGAGGAAACGACAGATCCAGAATGGATACATGATCATAAGAAGGAACATCATCAATGGGAGTATGATCATGGAAACAAATAGAATCGAGGATCTCGAATGGATGTATAATCATGGATACGAAGAGATGTAGGGTTCCTAGGCACACTAAGGAGGTTCCACAAGGCATCAACCATGCCAAACAAAAATTTTCCGGCGCCGAGAAACCCTAATGAAGATCGTTAACTAGATGTAAAGGCGAAAAGTAAGCAAGCAAACGACTTTGCTACTAAGTGAAAGGGATTACAACCTTTGTAGATCTGGTCCACCACTTCTTTAGCTCCGTGTTGACGTCCCTCCGCTGCGATCATCGGATCCCGGACTCTAGAAATGGTTTCGTCGGAGAAATGATCGGGCTAGGTCATTGACTTCGAGGCCGAAGATGATCTACGTCGGGGAGACTCGAACTCAAGCTATTCCTTCACTTGGTCGAAAACTTTGTGAAGAGAACACCCTATACTACATGGCAAGTGGTAGAGGATGAAGAAATAGGAAGTGGGTTCACTTTAGAATTGGATTTCTCACTCTTTTTCTTTCGATGCCATTGGAGCTAGCAAGCTTTTTCAAGCTTGATGAAGATGAAGAAGAAGAAAAGAATCATATCCATTTTTTAAAGAATAATATGAACACTTATCCTTTTAATCATGGCACCATGGTTGAGTTAAGCCCTCATGCTTAACTCATGTAGAGAATTAACCAAACCATTAGGTTAAGGGTTGGGTTAACTAATATCCTACACAATGACAAAAGGATTGACTTTGTCAATGCTTATCAAGCTTCATGAAGCTTGATAACTTTGACCAAAGTCTCAATTCTTTTGTTATTTGCTAGGAAAATAGTAAACCCTAATCTAACCTTGATATGGTTCAAGTCTCATACACACAACCTGTTTGTATCATCAAGCATGATACAAACATGTACACTTGCATACATCACATATAAACAATGTACACTTTCAAGTGAGAAAATCAATCTTAAGTGAACCAATACTAGTTAATATAAAGTAATATATCAAATATATAATTATACATTAAATCATTAAATCAACACTTGATTTAACGATCCGGTCATATCGCATATAACCGACTAATATCATGTGTATCAATGTATCGAATCAACACTTGATTCGGTAACCCGGCTATATCGCATATAACCGACTAATGATACAAATCGCAAGAATAGAATACAGTATCACATACTGGTATTATTCTCGGTCCCGCACATGTCTCATATGCGCTCCTATTTCGTTTCGCTTGAACCAGGAAACCCCTGTGTAGGACTCTAAAGACTCGTCAATACTCCGGCAGCAGGTGATGATCATATCAAACACCCACAAGCCGCAAGCGTTCTGTTAAACGTAACGGCCACCCGGGTATTGAGCGATCAGAAGATCAACGAGCAAGCCCGCTCACACTCCAGTGAATCCAACGAGTAACACTACCGTACAGTCCGGTCTGTTCGTCTGATATGTCGCATATCTCGTCTAGGGGTGGTAAACGTCAGACCCCAATAACTCGATAAGTTGTGTCGATATGAGGCTCATAACGGGTCGAGAAACTACTGGTAACACTTACCAGTAAATCCCTAAAGCTGCCTTAGCCAAGGACTTCCTGTTATAGCCAATCGAGCACTGCGCAACATCAACTCCCTATACCGGGAGAGACGAAACCCCTCCTATCGCTCATTGCCTCTATGTGATTCGGGACTGTACCCAAAAGCCACCTTTTTGCACGCCCTCTTGGACGTGGTATGATGGAAATCAAAGCACAGTGGGAATCACACAAGACTCTGTGACGATCTCGGGTCTACAGACTAACCTGTACCAGTGTCACCAGAGAACTGCCATCTGACGTAAGGTATAATACCATCTGGGAGTTCTCGGCGAGTCCGTCCAGTGTACCCAGTCTCCACTGAGCACCCGTATGTCATCTCTGATGTCAAACACCAATGGATATGGGATCATCCATCGCCCATCTGTATGGGTCGAGAAGGTATACGCTAGTCTACTCTGGTATATCGATGCCCCGTCTCGATACACCCACGACTAGGGACCTTGAAGGATGTACTTATGGACAACCACGTCCCCACTAGTATGATCCGCATCATAGTCCAGATAGTCAAGTACACATCCTAAGGGCTTTACCAACATGTAACAGAGAGACAATCAGTGTACACGTTAAGGTAAAGAGTAACCAGATAGCATACTATCATATCGAGCAAGAAAGTCATCCCTATATATGTCCAAGCATCCACTACAATATACATCCTATGTATAGTAATGGCCTCTAGGGCATACATATAACTAACCAGAGAATCACTGGTCTCAAAAATATGTACATCCTAAGGTCTCTTAAGTGGAGTATCGTATCGTAAATATGCCGCGGAACATACGTACGGTACGTCACTCTACTCAAGCTACCTACTCCAGCAATCAGGGTCAGCTTATGAAACGAAAGTTCGGGTTTAATACCCCCCGTCCAAGTCTAAATTCCGTAAGGTCAAGCCTAGGTTCCGAAATACACTCCCGCCCTAGACTCCGCATAGTCATACATAGACTCGAACATGGTTAAACCTAGCGCTCTGATACCAACTTTGTCACGACCCGAAATATTAGTTCATGACCAGTACTTGAATCACGCAACGTCAAAAGGCGTAACGGAATTCAAGTAAGCTGAAACCCAGAAATCTAAACCTTTTTAGAAAAATAAAGGAGGTGAGGTTTTGAAATAAAGGTATAATGAAAACAAGTTTTCTTAATGCATAGAAAGGGAACATGAATGATGCAAGTGAAATTTACTAGTTTGAAAACATGTTTCGTCTTTTAAAAATTTCGGCAGCACCTCCTTTGTATATTTTGATCCAAAACCACAAATACATAGTAAGAATAATGGCATCCCTAAGCGGGAGCTAGCTCTTCGCCAAACGGCGGATTACAACCATGCAATACAGCATAAATAAATATACGACGCCCAATGGGGAAGCTCACCACAAAAAGATAAAGAAATGAGCAAGATATAACCTCAAAAGTGAATATAAAACCCATCGCTCAAATCTCGCAACTACAAGTCTCACTAAGTCTCATCACTTATACAATTTACAACTTTTGATTGATGGAGTTAACTAGATACAATATGAAATATAGATACAAGAGTGGGAATGATACAAATATCCCACCTACCAATGCAAAACACCCGAATGCAACTGTGTGCCAGCGAAGCCGCTACTGATCCAAGCGGTCAACCTGCAAGAACTGTGGCACAACGGGGGTGAGTTGCCAACTCGTGAGTAGAAAAATATCAACAGATAGAAATCGAATAAACAACGACTCCTAGGTCAACTATATCATAAAAGTAATACTATGATATCTAGGGTGACCGGGTCTGTATATGTACCAACAAGGTAGTCAATAACTATATGCATGTGGATAACATCCAACAGTAATAATCAATGCATGTATATGGATCTCGTCCAACCATAATCAAGGAATGTATGCATGTGGATCTCGTCCAACCAAAATCAATGTCTGCATGCACGTAAATATCATAAAGGGGTGTGCATGAAAGTATGAGGATGTATATCAACGGTGTCCCTCCCGACACATCAAAAACATCATGAAAACCGTGCCCAGCATCGGCACGTAAATCCTCATATATCGGGCCCCGTCAGTCCAGATCGGCCCATCTCATCTCTCGACTCCGGTCGGTATCCTCCGGATATCAGCCGTGCCCAAATACTATCACTGGTAGGTAGTGGTCCCTCTGCCAGGCTCATCGGCTACTGAGCGACAGATCCGTTCTCGCCTTGGGGTACCATACCGGGTCCACCATGAACCCGCAAATGGATCATCCAACTCCTCGAATCGGGTTTTAAGCACACGTCTAAGAACGGAGAAAACGCATGGTGGACGCACTGAAATATCATATCTAGGGTAACTGGGTTTTTAAAACAATACATACTCTCTTTTGAAATACCCACGGTTCCCAAATCCAGAAATAACATGGAAACAACATATCTCAATGTGTATAATAATAGAGCATGATGTATGCGACATATAAGAGAAATTCGAGCATATCCGTGCATCATGCAACATCGTATAAAAGTGCACAGGTAACTATAGCAAGTAAATGATGTAGAGAGTCATATCATGATGCAGCAATCCTACTGTGTAGTGACATGGCAATTATCGATGATGAAGTATGTGAGCCGGAAAATCTGTGTGCGTGTAACATACGCATCATCGATAATGGTGCAAGTGTACTAGCACAGGTATAAGCAATGCAATGGAAATAATATGAATGCAGCATAAGGTAAATCATATGCAATGCTGATGGGTATACGTATCTAACATGACCGAGTCGGGGAATCTATCAATCGGCATCCAGCCTCACAACATCGCGTACGGTATGATCCGTCGTACGACAGCCTCCAGTCAAGGGTAAGGATCAATCATCAAGTCAAACTCATCACGCACGGAAAATCAACGTACGACGGCATTAAGCTAATAGGGATCCCATCATCCTATACGACAAATGAGGGTACGACTTGAAATCGCGTACGGCCTATCATCCATGATTCACAACATTCTATAAATATCTATATATGTATCAATATACCTATGTCCTGTAAATGCACGGTAGCGCCCCGGCCGTCAATCCGACGCCGGAATGCGGAAACGAAAAACTTTTCAAACTAGAAAGCCGGCACTACCGCGCACTATATACCCGGATCGGGCAATTAAACTAATGCTAGCAAACATGAGAATGGGTAGGAAGCTATACCGAGCGATCCGTGTCCTTCGGTCTTTGGCCTCCACTCCGATTTCCTCACGGAATCTCCGGTCTTCATCTCCTCGTCGGAACGGGCACCACATCGCCGGGTTCTTTTACGGGCTCCCACCTTTGGACCGAGGCAAATCGGGCACGAAGTTGGCGAGTCGACGTGTTCAAGAATACTGTAGGTGAAGTGTAGGATGGTTTGTCTCTCGCGGGTATGAAGTTGCCATAATGATGGAGATGAAGAATGAACTTTGGAGCGAGCTAGAATTTGTGTAGCAAGAAAAATGAGAGATGAATAATTTTCCCACACACACCAAGTGAATTCTTTTTCTCTCTCAAGGAAGTGGCCGGCCAATACAAATATGGTGGAGGGAAAAATCAACAAGGGAGGTGAGTGTAGGAAAAGGAAATGGTGACCATAACCTAAAAGCAAGCCTCACATCATAATCCAAATCAATCCAATCTCAAATCCTTTCTCATTAATGCAAAACCATGATCACTAGAAAAAGCAAAGATGCTATATCCATCATAATCCCTCATTTACAAATAAACTCTCCACAATTGCTAATTTGCATATTTGCAAATTAGCCCCTCCATCAAATATCAGCCAGCGAAAGGAAGAAAGGAAAACTGGCAGAAACGGAATACAAACTGGCAACTCCAAAAAATTGATCCCGTAATAAATTACAGGAAAACCCCGCGACTGTATATACATACCCACATTTGTATTCTGACCGAATACAAATGTAATGAGACAAAATCTACACTGTATAATAGTAGGATCCAGCTTAAACCAAAGCCCGCTAGTATTATCCGTCCGATCATGATGCGTGCAATACCGCACGTATATGATCAAACCCTGCCATATATCCATACGGCCTCTACAACGTTTCGCCCGAAACTTGAGAAACTGTCTGTGGGGGACTCTAAAGACTCGTCAATACTTTTGGCTATGGATTTAACCACTAGCACGTCAAAGGTATTAGCCATACGTAACGGGCTACCGGGTATTGACCAAAAGGGACGTCGATGAGCGAACTCATCCTGACAACCTCCTGAGCCTGTCAGTGACAATATCCGTACAGTCCGGTCCATTCGTCTATGAGCATCGCATAGCGGGCCTAGGGGGTTGGTAAAAGTCAGACCCCCAAAAGCGGTACAAGTCGTGTCGGAGTGTAGCCCAGAACACCCTGAGATATTACTGGAATACCTACCAGTAAATCTCCTGCCTTGGCCAAGGACTTTATGTAATGGCTCTCCTAGACACAGCGCGACCTCACCCCCAATACCGGGAGAGACGAACCCCTGCAGATTCGCTCACTGCCTCTATGTGGCTCGGGACTGTACCCAACTAAAACCTGTTTGCACGACTCTTTTGAGCCATGGTAGGGTAGTAATCAAAGTACAGTGGGAACTCACACGAGACAAATGACGATCTCAGGTCGATGAACTAACCTGTACATATGTCACCAGGGAACTGCTATCCGACGTCTGGTATAAGACCAATTAAATGTTCCCGGCGAGTCCTGTCCGGTGTACTCATAACCCAATGAGCACCTGTATACATCTTAGGTGAACCAACTGACACCAGTGGCTTGTGAGACCGGCCACCGCTCCTCGTCAGGGTCTTGACTGTATACACTAGTCTACTCTGGAGTATCGATGCTCTGTCTCGAAACTCCCACAACTAGGGACCTTTTAAGGATGCGCTTATAGACCCCAGCTCCTACGTATAAGATCGCCATCATACTGCTGGCCGTCAAGCAAGAATCCTAAGGGCTCTATCAACGTGCAATAGTGACCTGTAAGGTCACCTGAAACAGTACACGATGATAAAGATAAACCAGATATCATACTATCATCTTGAGTAAGACTGTTCTAACGGTATCGGTCCTCTCTCAATCGTTGCAATCACGTGCCTGTGATCCAATAATTGACTCTGAGGGCACTATCTCCAACAATCTCCCACTTGGACTCAAGGCTAATTATTGCTATGTCGTATACTCACAGCCCGTGTGATACCGAACACCCAACTCCTCTACTAATCAGTCTCACAAAACCCGCTTGCGAAACTAATGCGTTCGAGGAATAGCCTCAGTGAGTGGATCTGCTCAAATGTTTCTTTCTATGTCTCTCTTTATCTCAAGTTCGCGGAGAAAACCATCTCCCGAAATGAGCAATACCTGTCTTAGAATATGTCTGGATATCTGATAGGACCTAGTTCATAAATGAACTCCACATCCAAACTTCTTAGACTCTATCGTCAACTGAACTTAATCAGTATCCTACGCCATGCCTCCCTCAGTATCTGTTTGGACCACCTGTCCAAAATACTGCCCCTCGTCAGGGGGAAAACTATAACTCTGATAGTCACTCTGTCATCCAGGTCACCTTGGAAGCCTGGAATGATAACCGTCTCCTAAAGGAGGCTGCCGTTATCAAATCCCTAGAACATCCACTTATGTTCTAAGACTGCTTCCGAATGTTTCTCCAGGATTGGATCAATATCAACTTATTGCATCTACTGCAAAAACAACATCTGGTGTGGTACTTGACATCTCATGACTGACTCAATTGCCTAAGCAAGTGATCTGCCAATCATGCACATCCCTCTCCCCTTTAGTCTGTAAGACACCTTTAGAGAGGGTGACTCCATCACCTGCAGGTACATTACCGTGCCAGGAGTCGTTCATTCTAAAACACCTTTAGAATGCTGTCTAAGTACCCAGATTGGGAAACTACCCAAATCTAGATTTAAAAAAATAAATCTAGTAAACGGAATGTCTGATATAATGTCCAACTCCTATGTGGAGAAACCACTGTGTGACAACCAAAGTATTACCGACCGTAGTATAGGAATTTCACTTCCTACTCTGTGTATGTCATCCAAATACCAGGACATAACACCCTACTACCTTCTTAACAGATCCATCCCGTATTCTGATGAAGTCAAACCTATGACTGTGACATCAGAAATAGATGATCTATCTCCGCTATATCTATTTTAGTCTATAAATAGACATAAGCTACTTGTCCATTATACTTCCGCTACTCCCAATGACTACGACAACCCTCTGGCAGAGTCATATAGACGTGCATTTCTAAAACTAGTTTAGAACGACGCTATACTCATCCTCCTGCCGGGTCTCATAGTCTGGAACAACAGCAATGACAAGTCTGGGTAAACAAGAACCTCCCTGCCACCGTCCTTGAGTCTACCGGAGTACCTTTCGGGTGCTTGAGGTTACCCACCATATCTGCGGAGTGGCCAATGGAATGTCAAACCAGATTGAATCTTTAGGTTCTTATCAAATTTTCAGTAATCGTTTGCGGTTCTGGAATCACTTCCAGTTCTACCATAGTCCCACTACTGTTTTCTGAAAAAAATCCATTTTTATTAAAACTGTGGCGAGTCAAGAACAATATCACTATTGATCTTCCAGATGGTAGAAAGTCAACCCTCGTCATAGCCCGGGTCAACCCACAAACAGCCATTACAGAAACGTGCCTTGAGTTATCCAGAGTCTGGTTTTAAGCATAAGCCGGTCAACTCCCCGTACCTTAACATCGTTAAGATATGAACTATTCTATATCCAATACAGAAACAGAAGCACTGATTTAATTGAACCAGATTCAAATCATCCAGCTGTCTCCAGTGCATGTCAACTAAATGGAAAGAGGCCGATCAACATTACTCAACTTAGGAGTGCTTCCAATTATGAGTAACCTGAACGAGAAGCAAGTTCTCTCAATCATTACTATCAACTGAACACCATACACAAGTATCTATATCTTCGATCACCTTGAAGAATCCCGATACTTGCAACACCTGGTTCTCTACTCTATTCTTATACCTATAACTTCTCAAAACTTAGACCTTGTATTTCTACGAAATACATGTCTAAGAACTAGAGAAGTCACAAGTAAACAGAATACAGTCCGAGCACCAACCCCTCTGTCCTCATGGACACTGGACAACATACAATACTCTGTATAAGTCCCCTGAGTCTAATAACTCATTCCCTATGTGTCGTAGGTTGAAAAATGTACTTATGGTTAAGAAGAATTACACCGCTGTTTAATACTCCTTACCTAACCATCCACTGATATAGGTAAATGTCATGGACATAATTTCAAAAAGGTATATCTCACTCTATAAAAATAGACGTACAGATATATCAATTTGAAATTGGTGCATAACAACGGATATTCAAAATCAAATATTTGCCATCCGGCAAACAACCCAGGCGATTTCCTCAAATAGCACAAATTACAACGAATTCCGATATAATGAGGATGATCACCTAATTCCCAATAACTTACTCCCACTCATCATCTGTAAAACCATACAGATGTGAGAATCATATCTGGTAAAACATACCCTGGAGCAAGTGTCTAATTGGGAAATCAGTTTTCTTTTAACAATACACAGTGAAACTGAAACATTGGAATGTTTCGAAGGGGTGTCCTGGTATTTCTAGTAATGCCTCTTTCATTATCCAGATTCACAACTGTAACCGTATATTTTTTTTCCATCTCTCCAAATCCCTTCATATGTCCTTAGTCATTACCTTCTGTACATCCCTTTAGGCCAAATGGTTTTCTTCCTTTTCTACCGCTCGGCACCAGCCTATGGTTTGGAAGAAGACTATCCAATAAGCATAATGGGTGTACTGTCCTAATCCTAGGAGCACTCGCAACCCGAGAGAAGGTAAAGATAAAAGACAACTGAATAAAACCTTATTCCTATTTCTCCTGAACCAGAATCCATCCCCGAACTGGAACAAGTTCCTTTCGAGTTCGTATATAACCATACGATGGAATATCCAATAAACTGTGGATCTTCGTAGTGATACGGAGTGTTCTGGAGAAATACAAAGGTGATGTAGGAGTAGCGATGAAATACTTGGTTTTGGTTGTGAATAGCAGTCGCAGTTTACTTTGCCCTCTTACTAATCCCTTTATTTGTCTTTACTTAATACCTTCTATACACCATCGTTAGGCTAATTGGTTTTCTTCATTCCCTACCGGTCGGCACCTGCCTATGGTTTGGAAGAAGACTATCCATTTTGCGTAATAGGTGTACCGTCCTAATCCAAGGAACACTCGCAACCTGAGAGAAGGTAAAAGGAAAAGACAACTGAATAGTCCTATTCGTTTTCTCCAGAACCAGAAACCATCCTCGAATAAATTCCTTCAAGTTCGTATATAACCATACGATGGTTTTATCCAATGGAAGTGGACGTTCGTAGTAATACGGGGTGTTCTGGAGAAAAAGGTAAAAGAATGAATGGCAATGAGGTTCGCAACTCTGACAATCCAAAAGCCAGTGTTTAAGAAGGTTCGGTTAATTTAGTCACTGAGTCATAGTCAAGGGTCGGGCCATGGTCACTGTCAAAGAGAGAGAGAGAAAAGAAACACTCAGCGTGCACTCTAACCTAGATCAGAATGGTTATCAATTTATCTAATCTGGAAACCTCCCACTGTACCGTCAAATTCTCCTCCAAACCTGAAAGAAGAATTAGTCGGGATCACCCGAGGAGTAAACCAACTCATCAGTGGGAATCGGGATCCAACTATCATCGCATGATAACGTGACGGAATCCGCTCACGTTATCACACTCCAGAAGGTATGCGCATATCTGGCAAGTTTCAGTTTCTTTAGAAACTCTCGATGTGATTTTTGTCCCATGCTTTTATGACCTTGACGTAGGCCAAAATATCATAAGTCACATGTCAAGTTCTACCCGTCATTGTCCAGGTTAATTTGAACCCACCCGTACATACTCTTGACGTAGGCCAAAATAGTAGTACGACTGTCCGAAACTAACACATCTATCTATGCAACAGATAAATATCTGGTAGCTACCAATCACCATGCCTTGGCGTAGGTCAAAATACATAGCTTGAATACTACCGAACATTTAACTGAAATGACGGAGGGCTACGAATGGTTTCTGGCGAAAAACCTTTAACGTAATGAACTTGATATCATTGAAGGAACTGGATAGCTTTTATAAAAATATAGTGACGAAAACCATTGCAAAAGAGGTCACTCCCGGTGAAGGGATCTCGGCTCTTTCCCCGTAGAATGAGGTGCAGGATATTCCAACTGAATACCACGATGCAAAGCAAAAGGCAATCGGCTATAGTGAAGTTATTACCCTGACGCAAACTTCTGTCCAAGGGGTCACTCCCGGTGAAGGGATCTCGGCCCTTGCCTCGTCGACTGAGGTGCAGGATATTCCAACTGAATACCACTGTGCAAAACAAAAGAGAACGTCCTTGCAATAACAGCTTTTTGAATAAATGTTCCAACAACATCAGAATAGGTTTGTTTATCTTGCATTGATCCGAATCAATGTAGTCCCATCAATTGATCACACCAATAAAGAACGAAAATAATGATGTACGTATATGCCATCCGCATTCGCCACTGGGTCCCGTCATCACCCGTTAGGTTACTTAACTAACGACAGAGCGGGGACTGGACTAGCGCGGATGCAAAACATATACAACATATACAACATCTACTAGTATATATATCAATACATAATATTCGCTTAAGGCGTGATAAAATGCAACATCACAGAAATGTAATAAGCATCACAGAACAATACAGATATCTGGGATCCTCGGGTTTCATAGAGCCGCTACTGAAACCCGACGTTCCCCTGGTCATGTGGATAGCCTGTGCAATGAAATCCTAGACCCCTACGGGCGCGGCAAGTTACCTGCCAAAACCTGAAGCGAGGCAGCCCCCTTCAGCAACGTGAATGGACCACCCAGCACTTCATGGAATCCGGTAACTTGGGCACCCCTCCTTGGGTCAACCTGTACCCCCTACGAGTGCGGCGAATAACCCTCCAATTCTAGAGTGAAGCCCCCTCCGTCTCAACGCCATGAGATGCGGGCCCGTTGCCCTCTAGAACCCGGCTATCCGTGCACCCCTCCGCGGGGTAATCCTAGTACAGAAAGTAAAATATACATACAACAGGTACATCGACCTCAGCCCGGTCGTGCCCCAAAAGAATAATATACAAACAGGCAGTGACGGCAGTCCACATGTCGGACGCTCGCCCTACAATATCAAATGTACATATAAAACCAAACTGTACTAACATTGCAACCAGGCTATCCACCACGACAAATCCGCAACATCACAGCACAACACAGAACATCAACGTGAATGTCATGTTCGCAAATCCGTCTAAAAAGGCTGTAGCAGTTAGACAGGATTTACCGATCAAGTGACAATCACAGTCGCAGATATAATGTAAATACTGTGAACTAACATGTTTAAAATTTTCGATCGACTAAATTTCCCGAATTGGGCCCCAAGCACAACTGTAGCACTCAAAAACATCTGGGCCCAAAAAGAATATACCAGAAACCCTATTTACATGTCAGAAAACCACTGTAGAAATTTGGTGCAGTTTGGCCACAAAACGGCGGCGGATCCGTGGCCAAAACATGGTTTTGGCCGCCGATACGCCGCGCTACAGTAATATCAGCCGACCAAATTTTCACAGAATTCTCAAAATCCCCTGCACGTATTTTTCCAATATACCAAATAATTTTTAGAGTAAGGAAAAATTCGACAGAAAGTGCGACATGGAAATGCGGTTTTTGGAAATCCGTTCGATCGAACTTGTAAACACGTTAGAGCAAGCTAGACTAGGTTAATGGCGTGGCTCTGATACCAGTGTAAGTGCACGGCAGCGCCCCGGCCGTCAATCCGACGCTGGAATGCGGAAACGAAAAACTTTTCAAACTAGAAAGCCGGCACTACCGCGCACTATAAACCCGGATCGGGCCATTAAACTAATGCTAGCAAACATGAGAATAGGTAGGAAGCTATACCGAGTGATCCGTGTCCTTCGGTCTTCGGCCTCCACTTCGATCTCCTCGCGGAATCTCCGGTCTTCATCTCCTCGTCGGAACGGGCATCACATCGCCGGGTTCTTTTACGGGCTCCCACCTCTGGACCGAGGCAACTCGGGCATGAAGTTGGCGAGTCGACGTGTCCAAGAATACTGTAGGTGAAGTGTAGGATGGTTTGTCTCTCGCGGGTATGAAATTGCCATAACTTTGGAGTGAGCTAGAATTTGTGTAGCAAGAAAAATGAGAGATGAATAATTTTCCCACACACACCAAGTGAATTCTTTTTCTCTCTCAAGGAAGTGGCCGGCCAATACAAATATGGTGGAGGGAAAAATCAACAAGGGAGGTGAGTGTAGGAAAAGGAAATGGTGACCATAACCCAAAAGCAAGCCTCACATCATAATCCAAATCAATCCAATCTCAAATCCTTTCTCATTAATGCAAAACCATGATCACTAGAAAAAGCAAAGATGCTATATCCATCATAATCCCTCATTTACAAATAAACCCCCTGTAAGTCGATGTACAACACCCCACGACTTGCGGGGAGGCGGAAATATGAAAAACGATCTTGTTCTTTGCTTAAACATCGACTAACCGCATGAATCGAAGCTAAACGATAACTAACATCAAACATAGAAGTTACCAACTACTATGTAAAGGGATTATACCTAAAGAACCGTGTCCTTCGTCTTTACGAACTCCACCTCCTCCTCGGCCTTCTCCAAGTAGTAGACGATCCACCACGAGAGCTAAACTCCAAGCTTTGCCTCTAAACTTGAGGCAACTAGGTATCTTTAAGTGCTAATCAAAGTACCTAGATGAAATAGAGTATGGCTATGGATTAAGTAGTCTAACTAATCCTTGTACTCAACACATGAGAGGGGAGGATTAGAGTTTGAAGAGAGAGAGCTTGAGGAGAGAGAAGATGAACATAATAAAAATGAGAAGAGAAAATGAGTTATCATAATATATATCAAGCATTTTATTTTATCAAGAAAAGAAAAGAAAATGATTTACAACCATGCTTAATAAATATCTTGTGGTGATTCATCTCCATGAGTCATTAAGCAATTATGAAGCATTAATGACATGGATGAATCATCCATATGACTCACTAATCTCATTCAATGTATATGCCACCTAAACCTCCTTAGTCACCATCTTCTAGAAGCTTCTCGCACAATTACGAGAACGCCCCTCCTATCCGTGAAAACACGGAAAAACTTTAGACTGTACAAATCCAATAACCGGATACTAGTAACTGGCTTAAACCAAAGCCGACTAGTAAAAACTTCCCGAAAGTCGTACGTGCGTAAACACACGTATGCGTCCGAACCCTTGTCGTAAAACCATACGACCTCTATATCGTTTCTCCTGGAGTAGGGAAACTCTCTGCGTGGGACTCTAGAGACTCGACTACTACGCTGGCAGTGGGTTTAACCACAGACCGCAAGCGGCACTAGCTGTACGTAACGGTCCCTAGGTAGATGTCGATAAGAAGGCCGATGAGGAAACCCATCCGAACTCCTACTGAGTCTGATGTGACAATCTCCGTACAGTCCGGTCTGTTCGTCTAAGACTATCGCATATCGGGCCTAGGGGGGCGGCAAGCGTCAGTCCCCTAATAGCGGTATAAGTCGTGTCGGAGCGAAGCCCATTACACCCTGAGAAACTACTGGAACCTACCAGCAAATCTCGCTTGCCCTGGCCAGGGACTTTGCGTAATGGCTCTCTGACACAGCGCGATATCAACCCCCAATACCGGGAGAGACGAATCCTGTCTAACCGCCACTGCCTCCAAGTGCTCGGGACTGCACCTAACTGCTACCTGTTTGTACGACTCCTTTGAGCCGTGGTAGGGTAGCAATCTAAGAACAGTGGGACACACTCGAGGCGAAGTAGCAGTGTCAAGTCTGCGGACTATGCTGTACTCATGTCACCTGGGAACTGTTCATTGACGACTGGTATAAAACCAACCAACAGTTCCCTGTGAGTCCTGTCCAGTGTACCCGTAACCTAACGAGCACCTGCATACTATCTCCAGTACGACGTACTGACGGCTGTGGGACAGACCATCTCCCCAACTGGGATGAGAAGCGTACACACTAGTCTACTCCGGAGTATCGATGCCCTGTCTCGATAATCCAACGACTAGGGACCTGAATAAGGATGTGCTTGTAGACTACCCAGCCCCCACTAGTGTGATTGCCATCACAACGCTGGTAGTCAAGCAAGATCCTAAGAGCTCTATCAATACGTATACTCACATATTAAGATAGAAAAACCAAGTAGCATACTACCATGTTTAGCAAGACTGTTACATACATGTGAATATCCCAAGCTTCCATTAAGTAATATACAAACTAGTATGATACAATAATGGCCCCTAGGGCATATACACTAACACCCTCCACAATTGCTAATTTGCATATTTGCAAATTAGCCCCTCCATCAAATATCAGCCAACGAAAGGAAGAAAGGAAAACTGGCTGAAACGGAATACAAACTGGCAACTCCAAAAAACTGATCCCGTAATAAATTACAGGAAAACCCCGCGAATGTATATACATACCCGCATTTGTATTCCGATCGAATACAAATGCAATGAGAAAAAAATCTACACTGTACAATACTAGGATCCGGCTTAAACCAAAGCCTGCTAGTATTATCCGTCCGATCATGATGCGTGCAATACCGCACGTATATGATCAAATCCTGCCATATATCCATACGGCCTCTACAGAGTTTCACCTGAAACTTGAGAAACTATCTGTGGGGGACTCTAAAGACTCGTCAATACTTTTGGCTGTGGATTTAACCATTAGCACGTCAAAGGTATTAGCCATACGTAACGGGCTACCAGGTATTGACCAAAAGGGACGTCGATGAGCGAACTCATCCTGACACCCTCCTGAGCCTGTCAGTGACAATATCCGTACAGTCCGGTCCGTTTGTTTATGAGCATCGCATGGCGGGCCTAGGGGTTGGTAAAAGTCAGACCCCCAAAAGCGGTACAAGTTGTGTCGGAGTGTAGCCCAGAACACCCTGAGATATTACTGGAATACCTACCAATAAATCTCCTGCCTTGGCCAAGGACTTCGTGTAATGGCTCTCCTAGACACAGCGCGACCTCATCCTTAATACCGGGAGAGACGAACCCCTGCAGATCCGCTCACTGCCTCCATATGGCTCGGGACTGTACCCAACTAAAACCTGTTTGCACGACTCCTTTGAGCCGTGGTAGGGTAGTAATCAAAGTACAGTGGGAACTCACACGAGACAAATGACGATCTCAGGTCGATGAACTAACCTGTACACATGTCACCAGGGAACTGTTATCTGACGTCTGGTATAAGACCAACTAGCATGTTCCCAGCGAGTCCTGTCCGGTGTACTCATAACCCAATGAGTACCTGTATACATCTTAGGTGAACCAACTGACACCAGTGGCTTGTGAGACCGGCCACCGCCCCTCATCGGGGTCTCGACTGTATACACTAGTCTACTCTGGAGTATCGATGCCCTGTCTCGAAACTCCCACGACTAGGGACCTTTTAAGGATGCGCTTATAGACCCCAGCTCCAACGTATATGATCGCCATCATACTGCTGGCCGTCAAGCAAGAATCCTAAGGGCTCTATCAACGTGCAATAGTGACCTGTAAGGTCACCTGAAACAGTACACGATGATAAAGATAAACCAGATAGCATACTATCATCTTGAGTAAAACTGTTCTAACGGTATTGGTCCTTTCTGAATCATTGCAATCACGTGCCTGCGATCCAATAATTGACTCTGAGGGCACTATCTCCAACATGTCCCAGGTCACATCCGCAATAATCTCATATCAGGGGGACGGCATGGTATAAATCATCTCAATCGACTCGCATCCGTATACCAACATATCATCAGATCATCGTATCTGTCATATAATATTTTCATCGCATTTATAACTCATATCAAGCCGAGTTTACCTAAACATTCTATCTCTACTATAAGTATAGGTATCTAATCTAACACACACACCCGAACCATACAATCAGACTTTAAAAGAAGCGAATCGTAGTTCTGAAAATAGGGGTTACGGTGTTTTATGGAAAAGATATCATTTGAAAATCCGTAACATCCCTCGAAGTATATGTTTAAAATACATACGATTCTTTGGTTTAGAAAAGGGTATGGTTTGGATGACACCTCTACATTGACTATCTAGTCCTAAAGTACCCTAAACGGCAATATCGACAAACGTCATCCTCGAATTCCGTCATCACATAATAG
Source organism: Agapanthus africanus (assembly GCA_030015575.1). Classification (NCBI taxonomy): domain Eukaryota; kingdom Viridiplantae; phylum Streptophyta; class Magnoliopsida; order Asparagales; family Amaryllidaceae; genus Agapanthus; species Agapanthus africanus. The sequence continues at coordinate 165,298,600 of JASDDO010000001.1, forward strand.
CCGTAACATATCACTTCTAACTATTCTCTAGTTTCTAATATGGTTTCGTAGCCATCCTCATTGTAACCCTAGTTTCCTAATCTAGGTTTCCTAACCATATTCTATAATCAGTTTTCCATCAATACATTGCGGGGGTGCTACACGCCATCTACCCGACTTCCCCCATGGATATAGATCCACTCACCTGGTCTTCGCTCGCTGAAATCGATGATGCCACGCTCCGTCGCCTCGGAATCCATGCGAAGGTACCTACAATAATCAACAGTCGCAATGCGTATTAAAATCGAATCCGGAAAACCGATATGGCGCACGGTGTACTCATAGGTTAGAACCTACGGCCTATACGTGCAGAACAATCAAACAACCCTTGTTGTCGATGTACAAACATCCAACAACCCAATACAAATCCAAATATCAAGAAAGTGCATTTTAAAATACGGAAAACATAGCCTAAAACACACCAAAATGCTCCCAGATTTTCCCCAGGTGACAATTAACCAATTTTGCAAATAGGAGGGGTCTATTTTACTGACATAGGAGCTACAGACGAAGCAAGAACCAAAATGAGGTACCAAGGCCACAAATTGCGGCCCAGGGGAATAAATCTGTGGCCCAAAGGTTAGAGTTTGGTCTCGGGTCTCTGTGGTAGCTTCCTGGGTGCTTGCATGTGCTACAGTGTTTGCAAAATTATTTTTAGAGGCTCCAGGTGTTAGCAGATTCCATTTTACATCCACAGAATTCACAATTCTTCCGATATCGGTTTCTAAATCCGTATTCCGGATTTTTAGTCTCTTGTTTGAGTCTTAATTCTAACACTAGGGGGTTTGTGTGGCCTCTACTGAGCTTAATTACCCATCACCACTCTCAATTCTCATTAACCCTAACTAGGTTTTTCCTAAGTCCACAAAACCATTCGATATCGATTCAAATCTAACAGAGGGTATAAGTAATGGAAACACTAAGCTTATGGTTCAGAAATTACCTTATTTGGCAACTCAAGAAAATTCTTGAGTTGCCCCAAGTGGCCAAAATTCTTGCTTTCTTGGTCCAATGTGCTTTCCTTGTGCTTGTGAACGTTTTTGATGAAAAAGAGATGGGGTTTTGAGATTTTTATTGAGGTGATTTGAGGGGGTTGAAGATGGAGGAGGAGAGGGTGCTGCCTTGGGCTAAAGAAGGAAGGGAAAAATGAAGGAGAATGATGGAGGAGAGAATGGCTTGGTCAAAGTAAACCCTCCCTTTCTCTCTCTCACCCATACCTCTATTATTCAAATCTTTTCTCCTTTTCTTTTCTTTTCTTTTCCCCTCTCAAATAAATCATCAACCATGATAAAACATGTAGGAAGCCATGGGAAAATATGTAACAAGTGTAGAAAAAGATACGGTGCATGTTTTGCCCAAATACGCTTAAAGCGCGATTAGTGATTTTTAATCGCGATTAGCGCTAAATTAGCATATAATTAATCATAAAAACATTAAAAATGGCATAATTCCATAAAAACACCCACTTTTAGAATTTTCCATAATTTTTCAAAATTTTTCCCAATTTATCGGTATTTAATTATACCGAAATATTAAAATATTCAATATAATATTATTTAATTATAAAAATTCCCAAAAATAATATTTTATTTTTCTGAAGTGTTACACTTTGTGATAAGAATGATTTGACCGACTGTAGCATAGGAATGTTATTTCCTATCAGAAGAATGTCATCCACATATAATACGAGAAATGCGACAGTTCTCCCTACAGTCTTCTTATAAACACAAGGTTCATCTGGATTTTTGACGAAATCAAACTCTTTGATAACATCATCAAAATAGATGTTCCAACTCCGTGATGCCTGCTTTAATCCATAAATGGATTTAAGCAACCTACACGTTTTCCCGCTGCTCCCACTGTCAATGAAGTCCTCTGGCTGATCCATATGAACGCATTCTTCTAAATCACCATTTAGAAATGCAGTTTTAACGTCCATTTGCCAGATTTCATAGTCATAGTGAGCAGCAATTGCAAGTAGGATCCGAATGGATTTAAGCATGGCTACCGGAGAGAAAGTCTCGTCATAGTCCAGTCCTGGTCTTTGACAAAAACCTTTCGCTACCAACCTTGCTTTAGAGGTTTCCACCTGTCCATCTACACCAATCTTTCTTTTAAAGATCCATTTGCAGCCTACGAGTTTTATCCCAGAAGGTACATCCACCAAAGTCCATACTTTGTTGGCGTACATGGACTCTATTTCGGATCTCATGGCATCCAGGAACTTCACAGAGTCACCACTCGTGATAGCTTGCTGAAAACTGGCAGGGTCATCATCTTCCATGATGCAATCTTCTCTATCATTATCAATGAGAAAACCGTAGTATCTCTTCGGTGGGCGAGAAGTCCTACCAGATCTACAGAGTGGCTGAGCTTCATTAGATTCTGTTGCAACATCAGGTTCAACCAAGTCGTCATTTGTAACTTGTATCTCTAGAATCTCTTCTAGATCTACCACATTGCCATCAACATCATTTGGAAAAATCTCATTTTCTAAAAATATGGCATACTGAGAAATAAACACCTTTTGTTCCTTTTTGTGGTAGAAAAGATACCCAAAAGAATGTTTCAGATATCCCACAAATATACATTTGACCGATCGTGTCTCGAGTTTGTCTGGATTCTGCTTTTTGACAAAAACCAGACAACTCCAAATCTTAACTCGCTTAAGAGATGGTCTCTTCCCATACCTATCTCATATGGAGTGGTAGACACGGTCTTGGTTGGAACTTTGTTCAACACAAGAGCTGCAGTCTCCAATGCATGCCCCCAAAAAGATAAAGGTAACTCAGAATCACTCATCATTGATCGTACCATATCTAATAGGGTATGATTCCACCACTCTGACACACCGTTATGCTGTGGTGTGTAAGGGGGAGTGAGCTGAGAGAGAATCCCATTTTCTTTTAGGAAGTCCAAGAACTCAGTACTTAAGTACTCTCCACTTCGATCTGATCGAAATATCTTGATGCTCATTCTTGTTTGTTTTTCTACTTCAAGTTTGTACTCCTTGAATTTCTCGAAACCTTCAGACTTATGCTTTATCAAAAACACATGACCGAACCTTGAGAAATCATCAGTAAAAGTTATGAAGTAAGAAAAACCGTCTCTTTCATGTGTAGACATTGGCCCACATACATCACTATGTATGAGGCCTAAGAGCTCAGTAGCTCTTTCTCCGTGTCCAGTAAACGGAGTTTTGGTCATTTTACCTTTGATACAAGACTGGCTAGTCGCATAAGATTTATACTCAAAAGGATTTAAATATCTATCTTTATGAAGCTTGTTTAGTCTTGTTTCATTAATATGACCAAGTCTACAATACCAAAGAAAAACTTCATTTATATCTGAAAATTTTCTTTTACTTGTGTGTTGAATGTTGAAAACCGTGTGTTGATTAAGGACGTATATCCCGTTATTAAGTGTACCACAACCAATCAACTCTTGATTTAATTTAATGTTCATAAAATTGTGTTGCATAACAAAATGATATCCTTCATTGTCTAACAAAGAAACGGATATAATATTTCAAAGCATACTTGGTACAAAATAACATGGGTTCAAAACCAATATATAACCCGACGGCAACCCTAGATGATACTTGGTCAGTCGAAAATATTGCATTTTTAACACATCAATTTCCCTACTATTTGCAATCATCTAAAGGTGTTCGGTATGAATATAGCACATATTAGCAAATTGACTGTAAAATACCAAATAACTTGTGTTATATATTATAACCGGCATTTTTGAAGGAAATTGAGTGTTTATCATTGCATGCATCATCTTTGTATAGCGCAACGCTTGTCTCGAGAATCTGTGCAGGAAATTCCAGGAAAAGAGCCGAAACTGTCAAAAGTGCTGATAAAAATACGCCAAGTCCAAGACTTGTGATCTGGCAGTGATATAGAAAGAAATATAATATTCCACACATCAGAAGAGTGCCAAAAAGTCAGGACTAGAATTACCTGAAAGTTTCATGCCCCAAGGCCTCCAAAGAGCCGCGGATCCACGGCCAAAGGCCCCTTCCCGCCGCGGATCCGCGGCTATATGGTGATGTCAGCTCCTCAGATTTCCTCCACGTGGCTTATGTAATGGCCTCAGCTTCCAGAAGACTCCAGAATACCACGTGGCTTTATCCAAAAGGCTCGGCCTAACAACCTAGCCCTAGAATATACCTTATTCTAGAATATTCCCTCCAACAAACTTCTTCTAGAAGCCTCTCTCTAACAATCTTTTTGGAGGGAAATTTGAATTTGAATTCTAGATCTAGGATTGAGGTGGTTATAAAAGGAGAGCTAGATCTAGGGTTTTGGGTTGTTCATGGGTTGTTGAAAATTGAGCCAAACACCCACAAGTTGAGTGACACAACTTGCGCATTTAAACCCTAACCCTAATCCAAAATCCAAAGCCAAAATTCAAGATCACCGAGTACAATTCAAGCAAGAAGCCATCATCCTTTTAGAAGCGAAGCCGATCTTCAACCGAGCAAATGATCCAAGACGATCCGCGACTCACGGAGACGGTGCGGAGCGAAATCGACGATCTAGTTCTTTCCTCGAATCTTGTAGATCTTGAGAGAATTGTAACAAAATTGTTGATAAATAAAAAGTGAAATTTCTTTATATTGCTTACTTTTATATTTGAGCATTACGATTAGATCTCAATTCTTGATTGTGTTCTTTGATATGATGCTTGAGTAAAAAACTCCGCTCGTGGAGGAATCGAGAAAATTGATAAGTTGATGATGATTAGATTCTTGTACGATTCTTAAGTCCTATAAGTTTTGTAAACTCTAGTAAATTGAAGTATCGACAACCTAGTTTCGAGCGATGCTTTCTTGAATGTTTTCGCTCTTAATTAGCGATCCACGATCGATGCTTGAATTTACTAGAGGCTAGAATGTGAATGAAATCAACGAAAGGACAAGGGATAGATGATGAAACCCTAGTTTCCGCAAGAAATCCCTAATTCTCGTTGATCATCATCGATCTAGCATCAAATCATCAATGGATAAGAAAACGTAATCACAAGTTTTCATCACTACTATCGATTCGATCGATTCCTACGAGCCTCATTTCAAATCTTGATAACTAATTCAATTTGGATAATTCTTGATTCTTGATTCTTGATCTTTAGTATTTCTTTAAAATTCTTGAAACTAAATTTCAAAATTCATGAATCATTTTCTTTTCTTCTTTTCATTTCGACTCATCTAAAATAATAGCAAGCAAAACACACATCTCTGTGGACGATCCGTACTCACTAACGCGCTACATCGATACCGTTATTGATTACGGTTTACAAATTTCTTTGATTGTGATCTTTACACATTTTCAAAACACGACACACAAAGAATCGATATCAATCAAATGGCGCCGTTGCCGGGGATGTGTGCTATTTTGTTTGTTTTTGTTATTTGAGTTGAAAAATTATTATTCCATCAAATTTTCATTCAAGATTCGCATCGTGTGCTTAACTTTAGCGTTTGAATTTTTGCGAGAGAATCTGGAATCATTGTACTGAGGAAATCAAGATTCAAAGGAGTTTTACAGAATACAGAGAAGTACAGGGACCTACAGGAAAATTTCCAAACCCTAGTTCCCCCAGAGCACCACGGATCCGCGGCCATTGTGAGGTTTTTACGGCGGAACCGCCGCCGTTTAGGGCTTGGACTGTTCCAAAATTCCCAGGTCTGCTCTCTGTGTTCCCTTCTTCTCTCTGATCTTGTCCAATAATCAATTTCTTGCAGGATTCTTTGCAAAATTCAGCGCCGCTAAAAAATAAATTTGTTGTGATTCTTGAAATTGGTTGTTTGCATATATTAATACGGAAATTAAGGGGCACGACCAAATTCAGATTAGGTGGGGAGTTCATTACCCTTCCTAAGCCCCGGAAATCACAAACTTGCATCCGCATCACCCTCATTAATTAAAAAATATCTGGACATGACTCTAAGGACCGTTGCGCTCACTTAGGACAGAAGGAGGTCGTGGGTAATCTATTGCTTATCCGCATTTCTTTTGTGGTGTCTAAGGCAAGTGGTTACTTAATTAGGCCCACTACTTACGTAGTGGAGAACCTCCCACTTACCTGGCACTTACCTGGCCACAAGACAAAGAGGCAGTAGAGGATTGATCCTGCAATTTGTCTTCTGGCAGTCTAGGAGCGGTCTAGAGATTTGACCTAGGTGACCATTAGATAATAGGGTTGCTTGTGCATGTTTGTGTGCATTTTCAAAAATCCTTTTCTTTTTCAAAACAAACCAATTAATTTTCCCCCTTTCCCCCCTTTTTACCCTTTTCCCCCCTCTTCTCTTCTTATAATGGGTGACCCGAACAGAAAAACTCTTGCCGAGGTTTGGTGTCCACAACCAGATATTAAATGTTTTCGTAATCCCTTCGGTATACCGTCCGGCTCTTCCATGTCCTAAAGAGATCATATAGAACAAGCGGGAAGAAACAGTTGGCCACCTCAGTCTAGGTCCTATCAACCGTACCCTAATTCTACACCTGTTTCAGTTGATACTCCGAGTGAGGAAGCCCCGAGATGAATGTCCATTGCTGAGCATATACCTAGGGCTAGAAGCCAAAGTTTCAATCTGAACCAATATCAACCGTACCCTAATCCTACATCCATTCTAGTTGATACCCCGAGTGAGGATGCCCCTAGACGAATGTCCATTGCTTAGCATATAGCTAGGGCTAGAGGCCAAAGTTTCAACCCAGACCAATATCAACCATCTCCTCCACTTTCCAAAGAAGAATTTCATAATCGGTTTATGGCATGTATGATGTCCAATAACCAACCGACGAACCAATATCAAAATTCTTCTTATCACAACTTTGACCCGACTCCTACCCAATTTTCACAACCATTCTGTTCCTATCAATCCAATCCAACTTTTCCACCTTCTCTAAACGGTCCTTCTAATCGGTCATTTGGAAGTTTTAACTGTCCACCAGAATTTCAATCTTATACTGGAACTCCTTATCGACCCAAGTCTAATCTTGAGCGGACATTAGAAGAAGGTTTAGTGATGTTGAACCGCATCAGAGAGGAATGGAAGGAAACCATGGCTAAATATGAAGAACCAGCCCAAAATTTTTCGGGCAATGGACAAAATGAGAACTTGGGTAGTGAGAGAGAGAGAGAGCTGTACACCTTTCCTAATCAAACATTCCCTTTCCAAACTGAAATCCACAACTCCAGTTTCACAGATTCATCGAGTGCACCAAAGGATTCACCAATTGACGATAGAATGTATGGCAAGTTGTGTAATAATGCGATGTTTGATTTACCTGACTGCGAAGGGTCCATTCCAAGTGAAACCATGCCAAAACCTTGTGATCTCTACACCTCCACTCTTGAACCAAAACTGATTGAAAACCATACTTTTGATGAGGTGTTTGAGAATTTTAACCTTCACTTGAATGAGATGATTGACGTTGGGGATATATTGATTGATGAACCCGAAATTTTGGATGATTTTGTCCCACCAATTCATCAGATCCTTTCACTTCCTTGTGGTCATCATCTTGAGCCTTTAATTCTTCCTGAACCCCAAATACGTCTTGAAGTTGTTGATACTTGTATACCCGAAGAGCAGACCGAAATCCAGCCTTCATCTCCCACATCTGGTTTACCGACACCCGACATCATCTTCTACTATCTCTGGTTCTTCTTCTGTCCCTGAATTAATTGTGAGTGTTGATGAATCACAATCTGATAGTTCAAGTTTGACAAGCCCAGAAAGCCAACTTGATTTGGATATTTTTGAAAATGAGGTAGATGAGTTTTTTACCTCCACATATTTTAACAAATCAAGTATGGTAAAATCTAGCACAAAACTTTTTGACAGAAAAATGTTCAATCATACCATTGATAAAAGTTTTGAAGAACTTTTTGCTGACGAACTTGAATTTTTAAACAACACGGATTTTGTGATTAATCGACCTCTACTTAGAGAAGTTGAACCACCACCATTCCTTCTTCCTAATCATTCACATTCATCCTCATTCTTTCTTTTCTCTAATTTAAAATTCAAACCCTTTCCAGACCATCTCTTATCCCTTCCCCACTTTTTCTTGACTCGATACAATACATTCTTCTACCAACCTATACGCTTTACTGATAAAATCTTTGAATGGTTGATATTAACTTTTGGTCTTTGTAAGGTCTTACTTTGACCAAATGGCTCACCCCCTCTTAAAATGCTTCTAATTTTCTAACTCATGTTTGAGGGGGGTGTATTTTTGGCTCTTGAAATAACTGTTGTCCTCAATATTGAGAGCCAAAACTAAGTTTGGGGGAGGATTTTCACTTTAATATATTTTGCCCACGTTAATAAATGTCCTCCCAAGGTTACAGGTTTTTTTGAGGTTTAGCAGATAGCAACAGCGAGGATACTGTTGAAAACAAGTTTGGGGGAGGACCCGGCTATATTACATATAACCGGCTAATATCCAAGTAAGAAAAAGAATCAATAAAGCGAGCTTATATTAGTTAATGTAACGTAATATATCTCATATATAATTATACATTAAATTAACGAATCAACACTTGATCCGATAACCCGGCTATATTACATATAACCGGCTAATATAACAAGTACCATTTCATCGAATCAACACTTGATCCGATGACCCGGCTATATCACATATACCCGGCCGATATCACATATTGCGAGAATAAAATACAGTATCTCATATCGTATTAATCTCGGTCCCGCACATATCGCATATGTGCCCCTACTCCGTTTTGCCTGAGCCAGGAAACCTCTGTGTAGGACTCTAAAGAATCGTCAATACGCCGGCAATAGGTGATGATGATATCAAATACCCATAAGCTGCAAGCGGTCAGCTAAACGTAACAGCCACCCGTGTATTGAACGATCAGAAGATCAAAAAGCAAGCCTGTACATTTTCCCGTGAATCCAATCAGTAACACTCCCGTACAGTCCGATCTCTTCGTGATTTGTTGCATATCTAGTCTAGGGGTGGTAAACGTCAGACCCCAGTAAACGATAAGTCATGTCGATGTAAGGCTTATAACAGGTCGAGAAACTACTGATAACTCTTACCAGCCGCACTCCATATCAGCCTTGGCCAGGGACTTCCAGTTATAGCCAATCGAACACAGCACAACATCAACTCCCTATACCGGGAGAGACGAAACCCCTCCTATCGCTCATTGCCTCCATGTGATTCGGGACTGTACCCAAAAGCCACCATTTTGCACGCCCTCTTGGACGTGGTAAGGTGGAAATCAAAGCACAGTGGGAATCACACAAGACTCTATGACGATCTCGGGTCTACAGACTAACCTGTACCAGTGTCACTAGAGAACTACTATCTGACGATAGGTATAATACAATCTAGGAGTTCTCGGCGAGTCCGTTCAGTGTACCCAGTCTCCACTGAGCACCCATGCACCATCTTTGATGTCAAACACCAATGGATATGGGATCATCCATTGCCCATCATATGGGTCAAGATGCGTATACGCTAGTCTACTCTGGTGTATCGATGCCCTGTCTCTATACACCCTCGACTAGGAACAGTTATAGGATGTACTCGTTGACTACCCTAGCCCCACTAGTATGATCTCATCATAATCCTAGTAGTCGAGTACAGATCCTAAGGGCTTTATCAACATATGAGAGCAAGACAGTAAACTAATACAAGTCAACATGTTAAGACAAAATGAAACCAGATAGCATACTATTATGTCGAGCAAGAAAGTCCTCTCTATATATATCCAAGCATCCATTATAATATGCATCATATGTACAACAATGGCCTCTAGGGCATATACATAACTAACAATATAGATAAATGATATTAGTAGGTTATATGTGATATAACCGGATTATTGAATCAAGTGTTTATTTAATAATATGATATATATTTATATTTGATGTAATTATATATTAACTAATATTATTGCTCACAAATTATTTTGTTTATATATATATATATATATATATATATATATAATGAAGAATGATGAGGTAGAAAATGAGGATGCGGTGAAACATGGCTTTGATATTTCTTTATTCATTTGGTATCACTATAGAAGCATGGTTGCTATATTATATTGGATTATATTCTATGCTTCAATGAGTGAGCTATTTGTTAAGCCATTCTACACTTGAGTTTCTACACTTGTGATTTTTCCTCACATGAGCACTTTTCTCAATAGCTCTCTTCATCTTCCTCCTCACCTCCTCCAAGCCCTAACACTCACATGAGTTGTGAAACTTAGGGCTTGTGAGAACCCTAGTGAGCAAACAAAATCCTTACTTCACCATCCTACACTTGATTAGCACTTAAGTGTAGTGTGTTTTCTTCACTAAAGAGTTTAGTGAAGATGTAGCTTGGATTAGCGGAGCTTCGGGTGGATCATCTTCGGTGCGAAGATCGCAAAAGGAAGCTTGTTCAATCTTCAAGTGGAGCCTTGTGGAGTCATAGGGACTACAACCCGGAGCTTTTGAAGAGAAGGACTTGGTCTTCAAAGGTCGTTGTTTCCTTCTCTTAGCTTGTATTTTTGATCTCATCATAGTTAACCCTAATAATCTAGTTAGATCTTTGTTTAGTCTAGCTTAGCACCCCAAAAATTTTAAAGTTGCATTCATGATGCCGGTTTTGACCAAGTGGTGGTGCTATGGTAGACTTTCATGGTATTGGAGCCAAGCTAGAACATTAGGGTATGTCTAAACGACGTTAAAGTATTCGATCGAATTTCGAAAACCCGATTTTGGTAAGTTTCTGTCGATTTTTCAAATGTTGAAATTTTTGTGATTAAAAATATTCAAAAAAATGTGTAGGCTTTTTAACGGAGCCATAAGAAATTCGAAGCCCTAACTCCCACAAAGAGCCGCGGAGCCGCGGCCCAAACCCCGGTTTGGCCGCAGTTCCGCAGTAAGTTTAGGGTGTTTTTGATAGGGTTTCCTACAGCACCACTACAAGGGTTTGGAGGCAACACACATGCCATATTTAAATTTTATATAGTGCTAAAGAAACTATCTTAACGATCATGCTAGAAAATTTAGGGCAACATAAACACAAGTAGTAAAAGCTAGGGTTTTGAGAGTACAACCTTTGTAGCTCCCTACGCTAGACTCCTTGGCTACTTGAGGGTTGGGAAAAAGGTTCGCTTAAGTTCCTCTAGGTCCACGACGATCCACCCGGAGTCCTCTTTGTCCAAGCTTGAAGCTCCACTAGATCAAGAGAAGAAATGGAAGCTAACACTCTACACTAATGGGCAAGACTAGTGTAGAATGGTGATGTGGTTTGTTTTCTCACTTCAAAATCCTAACTTGGTGACTCTTTTGCTCACTTGAGAAAACTAGAGAGCAAGAGAGAAAGGAGGAAGAAGACGATGGCTTGTAAAGAGCTCAAGATAATGATAAACTTGTGAATAAAAATGAGAAATGAAAATATATATATTTTCACTTCCTCATTCTTAACCATAGTTATAAAATATCTAGATATTATAGTTTGGAACAAAAATGGCCATAGAAAATGAATCATGGTTAATCCAAGGGGTTAGTGCAAGAATAAAAAAATTAAACCATGAAAACAATTTCTATTTCCATTTTTCTTTTCCAAATAATAATATCTATATATTTATATATATGGTGTGAGTCTTATATTGCCACCATCCACTATATCAACAACCATGATAGATTATGTATGCATGTATGTGTGCATGCACATCCTATGTGCATGAATGAGAATGAATGCTTACATGCATGCATACAACAAGAAGACAAGAAAGGATTTCAAGTGAGAAACTAGTGGTCAATGATAAATCAACACTTGATTTAGCAAATCGGTCATATCGCATATGACTCGACCAAAAGCAAACCGCCTGATTAATATACGGTATCTCATACGCGCATTTTAACCGGGTCCACGCGCATATCTCATATGTGCACCACATCGTTTCGCCTGGACTAGGCAACTCCATTGTGGGATTCTAAGACTCGTCAATACGCCGGCAGTGGGTGATGATCATATCAAGCACCCCCAAGCCGCAAGCGGTCAGCTAAACGTAACGGCCACCCGGGTATTGAGCGATCAGAAGAAAACAAGCGAACCTGTCACAACTCCCGTCGAGCCAACCGGCAACACTACCGTACAGTCCAGTCTCTTCGTCAGATATGCTGCATATCAAGTCTAGGGATGGTAACGTCGACCCCAATAACTCAATAAGTCATGCCGATGAATGGTCTATAACAGATCGAGAAACTAGTGATAACACTTATCAGTAAATCTCAACATCCCTGGCCAGGGACTTACTGATATAGCCAATCGAGCACAACACAGCATCAACTCCCAATACCGGGAGAGACGAAACCCCTCCTATCGCTCATCGCCTTCATGTGTCTCGGGACTGTACCCAACGGCCACCTGTTTACACGACTCAGTAGAGCCGTGGTAGGGTGGTAATCAAAGTACAGTGGGAGAACACACAAGACTCTATGACGATCTCGGGTCTACAGACTAACCTGCACTAGTGTCACCTGAGAACTGCTATCCGACGATAGATATAATTCCATATAGGAGTTCTCGGTGAGTCCGTCCAGTATACCCAGTCACCACTGAGCACCCGTATACGATCTCGATGTCAAACATCGATGAATGTGGGAACATCCATCGCCCATCATATGGGTCTAGTATCATATACGCTAGTCTACTCTGGTATATCGATGCCCCGTCTCGATATACCTACGACTAGGGACATTTCAGGATATGCTTATAAACTACAGATGTCCCACTAGTATGATCTCCATCATAATCACAGTAGTCAAGCCTATATCTTCAGGGCTTTATCAACATGTGTGAATGAATAAAAGCATGATCAAATCAACATGTCAGATAAAGAAGAACCAGATAGCTTACTATCATGTCGAGCAAGAATGTACACTGAATATATATATACATGTATAAATACATCCACTATCATATAATGGCCTCTAGGGCATACATATATCCAACAGTTTTGGGTTAGTTTTTCTTGTGCTTCTCCATTGTTGTATTAGGCACTTTCTTGATGTTTTTAATGAAACTCAAGTTTTTGAGGTCTCTGTGATTTGTGGGCGTTTGAGGAATCGATCAAAATATTTAGCGTCATATAGATTATGATGATATGTGATACAATATTTGGAATCCACAATAATAAGTTTTGTGAAAACTAGTTAGTGTATTATAAATCTAGCGTTTTAGTCTCAGTTGATCGATTGTCACAGAGTTTCGATTCGGATCAAAACTCCGTCACAATCGCATATTGTACGTGATCACTTAGTCGGGAATCTTGTTGAATTATCCGACTGCTTATTGAAAAGAGTTTTCGATTTGAGACTAAAATGCAGGATTTATATGTTAGGCATGAAATTCGGAATATGAGATATTCCGGGTTTATGATGTTTAAGGTATTTGCGGATTCTAAATATTATAGTTTTACATTTCTTTTCTGCGACCGTAAGTGTAATATGTGGTGTATCCCCAATCTCGTTGCTATATGTCAACGGAATTTGGGATACGCATATTTATTTACGTTGATGACATGTGATGTTATGTGTTGCTGTGATATGCTATATTTGATCGTTGTGAATGAATAGCTGGGGGGTTTTGCGTGAGATGAGAGTTTTTCAATTTTTATTCATGTAAAATTTGTATGTAATATTATTTTATTAGGACACTTCCGGGTTGAGGATAATGTCACCATTGATGTATATTATTTACTTTTCTGCATTAGGATAGACCCAAGGTGAGGAGCACAAGTAACCGGGTTCTAGAGTCCTGTGGGAGACCATCTCGAGGAGTCGAGACCGGGTCTCCTAACTCTAGAATTGGCAGGGTTGCTTGCTGCTCTCGTAGGAGTCTAGGGATGTGGGTTTGGCTATTCATCACGGCCGTGGAATCCGTGTTTTCATTATTGGCTTAATTTAAAACACGGACCTCCTAGTATATACAATATTTCATATATTGACTTCTGATGCTTGGTTCTGTGATGTGATCATATAACTGCATGAGACGATTGCTGTATTATATATATGATATATAATAAACGTTGCTTATGTTTTGCACCCGCACTAGTCTAGCCCCCGCTCTGCCGTTAGTTAAGTAACCTAACGGTGCATGACGGGGCCCCATGGCGAATGCAGATGGCATAACCGTACATTCTATTTTTCATTTCTTTTCTGTGATATTTAGGGAAATATAAATGATGAGACTTTATTAATGAGATTAATGGAAAGAAAAGAAACTTAAAGATGTTGTAGAATCGAAATTTCAAAAGGGTAGCTCCAGTTCTTGCTTTTCATAGCGGTATTCCTTGATGAATATACAGTACCTCATTCGATGAAGAAAGAGCTGAGATCCCTTCACCAGGAGTGACCTCTTTTGCAATACTAGCAAATGTTACAACCCACTCGGTTTTGTTTTAATAGCTTCTCTAGTTCTTGCTTTGCATAGTGGTATTCCTTGATGAATATCTAGCACCTCATTCGATGAGGAAAGAGCCGAGATCCTTTCACCGGGAGTGACCTCTTTAGCAAAACTAGCAAAAGTAAAAAAAAAACACTCCTTTTCAAATCACTGGATTCTACAACGATATCAAGTTCATTACGTTAAAAGTTTTCATCAAAACTAGTCGTAGCCTTCTATTATTTTAGATAAGTGCTATTTAGTATTCGTGCTGCGTTTGTTGACCTCCGTCAAGGCGTAGTGTACGGTAGCTGATTAGTGCTTATCTGCTGCATATGATGTGATTGGATTAGGGTAGTTGTATGTCTTTGTTGACCTCTGTCAAGGGTCGTGCGGGTGGGTTTAATTCAATCACGAAATGAACGGGTTGAACTTGACTAGCGGCCTATGGTTTGTTGATCTCCGTCAAGGTCATAGGTCGTTAGGGGTAAAAACAGATATTGGGAATTTCAAGTGTTGAAATTTGCAATGAGATTGCATACCTTCTATAAGATAGTTGGATCCCGATACCTACTGCGAATAAGAGTTACTCCTGGGAGAGTTTTCCACTTTACAATTAGCTGATCCAGTAGGTGTCTAAGGAAGGTGGTAACGGGGTTATACCTCTACGGAAACGAGATTATTTAATTAGTTCCATGCAAAAGCATGGGTAGACTCCTTCGAAGTACCAATACCTGCCTGGCTGACCGATTGACGAACTTATAAGGTGTAATTAATCCTGGCTAATCTTACCTTTTACGGTTTGATGGAAGATTTGATAAAAACTGTGGGAGCCATCCTGATTAGATAAGATAATTGTTAGTTATATGTATGCCCTAGAGGCCATTACTATACATAGGATGTATATTGTAGTGGATGCTTGGACATATATAGGGAGGACTTTCTTGCTCGACATGATAGTATGCTATCTGGTTGATCTTTACCTTAACGTGTACACTGATTGTCTCCCTGTTACATGTTGGTAAAGCCCTTAGGATGTGTACTTGACTACCTGGACTATGATGCGGATCATACTAGTGGGGACATGGTAGTCCATAAGTACATCCTTCAAGGTCCCTAGTCGTGGGTGTATCGAGACAGGGCATCGATATACCAGAGTAGACTAGCGTATACCTTCTCGACCCATACAGATGGGCGATGGATGATCCCATATCCATTGGTGTTTGACATCAGAGATGATATACGGGTGCTCAGTGGAGACTGGGTACACTGGACGGACTCGCCGAGAACTCCCAGATGGTATTATACCTTACGTCAGATGGCAGTTCTCAGGCGACACTGGTACAGAGTTGTCTGTTGACCCGAGATCGTCATAGAGTCTTGTGTGGTTCCCACTGTGCTTTGATTTCCACCTTACTACATCCAAGAGGGCGTGCAAAACGGTGGTTTTTGGGTACAGTCCCGAATCACATGGAGGCAATGAGCGATAGGAGGGGATTCGTCTCTCCCGGTATAGGGGGTTGATGTTGCGCTGTGTTCGATTAGCTATAACCGGAAATCCCTGGCCAGGGTTGCTGAGATTTACTGGTAAGTGTTACCAGTAGTTTCTCGAACTGTTATAGACCTAATATCGACACGACTTATCAAGCTATTGGGGTCTGACGTTTACCACCCCTAGGCGAGATATGCGACATATCAGACGATCAGACCGGACTGTACGGTAAGTGTTACTGGTTGGATTCACAGGAGTGTGAGCGGGGTTGCTCGTCGATCTTCTGATCGCTCAATACCCGGGTGGCCGTTACGTTTAGCAGACCGCTTGCGGTTTGTGGATGTTTGATATGATCATCATCCGCTGCCGGCGTATTGACGAGTCTTTAGAGTCCTACACAGAGGTTTCCTGGCTCAAGCGAAACGAAATAGGAGCGCATATGAGATATGTGCGGGACCGAGAATAATACCAGTATGTGATACTGTATTCGATTCTCGCGATTTGTGACATTGATCGGTTATATGCGATATAGCCGGGTTATCGAATCAAGTGTTGATTCGATAAGATGTTACTAATGATACTAGTCGGTTATGTGCGACATGACCGGGTCATTGAATCAAGTGTTGATTTAATGATTTAATGTATAATTATATATTTGATATATTACTTTGCATTAACTAGTATCGGTTCACTTAATATGGATTTTCTCACTCGGCTGTGCACATCGTATATGTGATATATTTTTGTGCACTTGATTGTATCATGTTTGATGATACATGATAGCTAGGGTTTGTGTAAAGACTTATACCATTGTTATGTTAATGGTTAGGGTTTTGGTTTTATTCATTTATTTATTTATCTATTCATTTTTGAATTGTAGATAAAAGAAAAACAAAAATGGTTTCTTTCATTCTTTCATGAAGCTTGTTGAAGCTTCATGAAGCTTTGACCAAAGCAACCATTCTTGTCTTCTTCTCTAACCCTAACCATTCAACCTAACTCAAGTTAACTCTCTACACTTGACCTTGGTTATGATATGATAAGTGTGGATTTTATTTAGTTTAGAAAATAACTTATCATAATATTCTTTCTTCTTCTTCTTCATCTTCTTCAATGAAGAAAGCATGACTTCATCAATGGTGACTTGATGAAATGAGTGAGAAATCCAATTCTAAAATGAACCACTTCCTATTTCTTCATCCTCTACCTCTTGCCAAGTAGTATAGGGTGTTTTCTTCACAAGTTTCATGACTTGGTGAAGTGGGAGCTTGATCTTGTGATGCCTCGACGTAGATCATCTTCGGCATCGACATCGACGACCTAGCCCGCCCATTTCTCCGACGAAGCCGACGCAAGAGTCCGGGATCCGATTTGGACAGCGGAGGGACATCATTGCGGAGCTATGGAGGTGGAGCACCGGATCTACAAAGGTTGTATTTTCGTTCACTTAGTTAAGTTGTTAACTAGTTGCATCGCATAGCCTAAAATTCTAGTTAACGATCCGTATTAGGGTTTCTCGGCACCCGTAAAATTTGAAATTGGCATGGTTGATGCCTTGTGAGACCTCATTAGTGTGCCTAGGAACCCTACAGTGGTATCAGAGCCTAGCTAAAGCCTTAGGCGATGGGTAGACGAAGTTAGAGATCCGATCGAACCCCGAAACCCCAATCAAAATGCCTCTCTGTACATTTTTCAAAACTGTTGAATTTTGTGAATTAAAAATATGCAGAAAAGTAAGCAGGAAAAACTAAGAATTACTGTGAAGTTTGGGCCCCTAATTCCATAATTCGACCGCGGAACCGCGGCCAAACCAGGGGTTTGGCGGCTCTTCCGCGGCCCAAATTTGGACTTAGTCCCTCAAATTTCATATATTTATTCTTAGGTCCTTTCTTGGCTTTTTTTTATGTGAATTTTTTTATTCCACTCAAGTGTTGAGTTTTCTAGGGTTTTATTGGGGATTCGTTAATTTGATCGGATAATTTAACTTCGTTTATGTTTTTCCGCATATTTTAGAATATGTTAAAAAGTTCGACCGGATATAAATACCCACTTTTTGCCCTGCCAGAAAATTTCCAAGTGTTGGATTTTTCCGAGATTTAAGGACGTTCTGAGTAGTGCAAGTAACACGATGGACCCTCTAGAAGACAACAAACCTTAACTCGATTATGTGACCGTCTTGAACTGCCCTTTGAACCTTCGGGTTTGGGGCAGTACGGCGTGCCACATGTGAGGCGTTGGCTTGACCCTTCTACGGCTGGACCGTTGGTACTGAGGCATGAACTGGATGGTTTTAAACTTATTTCATGTGTTGATCTGTATCGGGAAAACTTGGGTGTTTGGATGTTCGATCGGAAAGTTTAACATTTTCTATTTATCCGGAATGTGATACAATAATTGGAATTCACAATAAAGTTATGAGATAACTGAATGAATGTTATAAATCTAGCAGTTTAGTCTCACTTGATCGGTTGCCACGGAATTTTGATGTGATCAAAAGTCCGTCGCAATCACGTAGCGTACGCGGATACTCGCCGGGTAAACTTAATAGACAGCCTCGCCTCATAGCCCCGACCAAGTGACTATAGGAGAACCCCGTCACCGAAAGCATCTGTCCGGGTGCTCGCGGTAGCGGTGTTCCGCCTTGGTGCACTTCGTCGACGGTATCGGGGGTGCGACCGCCTACTAAAGTTTGCGACGAGCATTCGATCAGGATATCGGGAATCTTGTTGAATTGCCCGACTTGATATTGAAAAGTGTTTTCGATAATGAGACTAAAATGCGGGGTTTATAATAGTTAGGCATGCGATGTCTAAGGTATTCATTTGATTAGGCATGCGATGTCTATAAAGATTGCGGATTCCAACTGTTGTAGTTTTACACTTTCTTTTCTGTGACCGTAAGTGTAATATGTGATATCGCCTGTTTCGTTGCTATATGTCAACGAAAATTGGGATTCGCATATTTACTTACGTTGATGACATGTGATGTTATGTGTTGCTGGATATGTTATATTGGATCGTCGTGTTTGAATAGCCGGGGGTTTTTATGTGAGATGAGTGTTTTTCATTTTCATTCATGTAAAAATCTGTATGTAATATTCTTTTATTGGGGCACTTCCAGGTTGCGGAAGTTGTCACCTTTTGTATATTATTTACTTTTCCGCACTAGGATAGACCCAAGGAGGGGAGCACAAGTAACCGGGTTCTGGAGTCCAGTGGGAGACCAACTCGAGGAGTCGAGTCCGGGTCTCCTAACTCTAGAATTGGTAGGGTTGCTTGCCGCTCTCGTAGGGGTCTAGGGGTGTGGGTTTGGCTATTCATCATGACCGTAGAATCCGTGTTTTATACTGGCTCGTATTGAAAACACGGACGTCCTAGTATATCCAATATTTCATATGTTTCTTTTGCTGCGATATCTGTGATGTGATCATGTGATGTTCTGTGATGGATACTTTATATAGTATATATGATATATTATATAGACGTTACTTATGTTTTGCACTCGCGCTAGCCCTGCCCCGCTCTGCCGTTAGTTACCTAACCTAACGGTGCACGAGGGGACATCGAGGCGAATGCGGATGGCATAAGTGTACGTCGTATTTATCTGTGATGTTTAGGTACTTAAATGATGGGACTTCATTAATATGATTAATGAAATAAAAGAAACCTAAGATGTTGTAGAATCGAATTTCAAAAATTAAAACAGGTAGCTACAGTTCTTGCTTTGCACAGCGGTATATATGATATATCCTGCACCTTATTCGATGAGGAAAGGACCGAGATCCCTTCACCGGGAGTGACTCCTTTAGCAATAACTGGCAGATGCTACACACTCGGTTTGTCTTTTGAATGCTTTTAAGAGTTTTTGCTTTGCACAGTGATATATATGATATATCCCGCACCTCATTCGACGAGGAAAGGACCGACGATCCCTTCACCGGGAGTGACTCCTTTAGCAAAACTAGAAAAGCCTAAAAAACACTCAATTTTAAAATCATTTGATTCTACAACGATATCAAGTTCATTACGCAATAGGTTTTCAGAAAAACCTGTCGTAGCCCTCCGTCATTTCAGATAAGTCCTACTTAGTATTCATGCTACGTTTGTTGACCTCCGTCAAGGCGTAGTGTGCGGTAGCTAACTAGTATTTATCTGCTTATGCATATGATGCAGATTGGATTAGGGTAGTCGTGCGGCCTTGTTGACCTCCGTCAAGGGTCGTGCGGGTGGGTTTAATTCGATCAAGAAATGACGGGTTGAACTTGACTAGTAGCCTATGGTTTGTTGACCTCCGTCAAGGTCATAGGACGCTAGGGGCAAAATATTATCGGGAATTTCAAGTGTTGAAATTTGCAATAAGATTGCATACCTTCTATGAGATAGTTGGATCCCGATACCCACTGAGAGTAACAGTTACTCCTGGGAGAGTTTTATACATTACAATTAGCCGATCAAGTAGGTGTCTAGAAAGGTGTTAACGGGGTTACGCCTCTGGGAAAACGAGGTTTACATTAATTAGGTTCGTGCGAAAGCACGGGGGACCTTCCTCAAAGTACCGACACTGGCCTGGCCGAAAGATTGGCGAACTTGTAGTGTGTAATTAATCCCGGCTGGTCTTTCCTTTTAGGGTTTGAAGGAAGATTTGATAAAAAGCAGTGGGAGCCATCCTGATTAGATAAAATAAAAACCAATCTATTCTTGCAAGAGCGCACGCTGAGTGTTTTCTTCTCTCTCTCTCCAGGTAGCGACCATATCACGCCTTAATCAAGATAATAATACGGATTATTGACCGAACCCGCTTGTTATACTGAGCTGGGGAACGTTGGTCCCGCTCCAACTTATAATTGTTATAAGACAGAGCAGGAAATTATGGATTACCAGAATTCCCGTGCCACCCAAACGAAGAGAGTGCATGCTGATGCATCATCTTCGGGTGTGTTCATTATATAGAACTGTTTCTCAGTATCCTCCGCATCCTGGGTATATGATACCGGATCTGGATCCCAGATATGTAATCTGTTACATAGGGCTACAAAAAGGTAGAAAAACTGAGAACGGGTGATAAGTTTCATGAGACAGAAAACGGGGCAAGTGTTGCAGCCAAGTCTGTTGGTCACTGTCACCCTGTATTACCAATACATTGATTCTGAACGAATGTTATTAGATACCGAACCTGATATGCAAAATCATATCATTCTCTTTATCAGTAAAGAAAGGATATAATTTTGTATTGTTGGATAATGTTTTGAACATTTCCTATATCAAAAGTTGATCGGTTCAGGCACGTTATCTAAAAGCATTAATGTTCTAAATCAAACTACAGTTCTTAGTATACGGAACACACACAAGAGGAAGAGTTCAGCAATGAACGAATCCTTCTTGAGGTATTGTAGACTAGGTCATATCAATGCGACCCGACTAGCTAAGTTGCACATAGATGCATATTTAAATCAGTTTGAATTTACATCTTGTGATACTTGCCAGTCATGTCACAGAGATAAGATGACCATAGCTCCGTTTACTGGAAACAGAGAAAGAGTTAGTGAACTCTTGGGATGATACATGTTGATGTATGTAGGTCCCCTGTCTACACTTGCCAAGACCGGTTCTTTATACTTCATTACATTCTCTGATAATCTCTCAAGATTCAGACATATGTTCCTGTTGAAACACAAGTCCGAACCTTTTGAGATATTCACAGAATATAAGTTAGAAGTAGAGAACCAATACGGGTATAAGTATTATGTCCTTTGATGTGATCAGGGAGGAGAATACTTGAGCACGAAATTCCTGGACTATTCTAAAGGAGAATGAGATTCTCTCTCAGCATTACTCCTCCGTATACACCATAGCACAATGGTATATCGGGGCGGAGCAATAGCACCCTATATGATATGGTGTGCTCTATGAAGAGTACTACTGAGTTTCCTATTTCCTTTTGGGAGTTATGCACTTGAGAAGCTGCATACCAATTGAATTGGGTTCCAATCAAATCAGTTGTCTACCACTTCATATTTGATGTGATAAGGGAAGAGCCCATCTCTTAAGTTAGTTAAGATTTGGGGTTGTCCAGCCTATGTCTAAAAGCATAATCCGGACAAGCTCGAGGCAAGATCTGTTATGTAGAACTGGAAAGGTTCCAGCTATACAAAACTGCAGCTGACGATTTGACAGAACCAAAGGATTCAATAGTTACCAACGAACCTCAGCCTCTCCGCCGATCTAGTAAGGTTCCTCACCCGCCTGAGAGATACTTCGTTTTCTCTATGACAGTGGGAGCGAGGATTGCATCATAAGATGATGACCCAACTAGTTTCGAGCTGGCCATCAGGAGTGGGACTCTGTAAGAATGGCTGGATACTTAGTGATCTGAGATGGAATCCTTATACACCAACAAAGTATGGACTTTAGTTGCTTTATCTGAAGGGTTAAATCCCCATCAGGAGCAAGTATATCTTGAGAAGATTACTTGGTGTACATGGAAAAGTTGAGACTTTCAAAGCTAGACTTGTTAAAGGTTTGCATCATTAACCCGGTATGGATCATGATGAAACCTTTTCTAAGGAGCTATGCTTAAGTCCATTCAGATCCTACTTGCCACGGCTTCATACCATGACTACGATATCTGGCGGTTGGGTGTCATGACAGCTTTTCTAAATGATGTTTTAGAAGAGAGCGTCTATAAGTACACAGCCAGAAGGCTTCGTGGACAGTGGGAGCAGCGGAAACGTGTGCAAGATGCTTTATAGAATAAAGCAGACATCGCGGAGTTGGAACATCTGTTTTGATGTGTTAGTCAAAGAGTTTGACATCATCAAAATGGTAGATGAACCTTGTATATACAAAAAGGTAGTAGGGAGTATGGTGATGATCCTCGTAGAGTACGTGGATGACATACTCTTGATGGGGAAGGAGTTTCCTATGCTACGCTCGGTCAATCTCCGCTTATCACAATGATTCTCCATATAGGATCAAAGTGATACCTCCTAAATCCTGGGTTTTGGATCTATGAGATAGATCTAATTGGATGTTAGGATTCTCACTAGTTGTAGTGAGACGGTATCAATTGATCCTGGGGAAAATCACTGGAAAGGTTCCAGAGTGATAAGGACGACTGAATGTCAGTCACAGGCATTGTCTTTACCCTCAGTAAAGGGACGGTATGTTGGAAGAGTTCCAAGCTAGATACCGAGGCATACTAGACGATAAAGGCTGGATACATCGCTACTTAAGATGCTACCAAAGAGGCTGTTTGGGTGTATATTGGTTCATGAGA
The DNA here is from genome assembly GCA_030015575.1 of Agapanthus africanus. Lineage (NCBI taxonomy): Eukaryota > Viridiplantae > Streptophyta > Magnoliopsida > Asparagales > Amaryllidaceae > Agapanthus > Agapanthus africanus. The sequence continues at coordinate 165,321,841 of JASDDO010000001.1, forward strand.
TGAACTTAGTTCCTCCCATTGTGTGACAATGGAGTTGTGGCTTATGCCAAGGAACGTCCGTCCCATCAGTGATCCAGACATATTCTAAGGCAGTGTCACCTGATCGTGGACATGGTTGATCTCCAGGGTGATCGAGGTTAGGAGAGTAGACTCAGAGGACAACACGGCGGATCCACTCACAAAGGCCTTTTCCCATAGAGAGACTTTTATGGGATGGTTGAGTATGAGATACTGCAACCACTGCTATCAGATGGCCCTAGTGCAAGTGGGAGATTGTTAGTTATATGTATGCCCTAGAGGCCATTACTATACATAGGATGTATATTGTAGTGGATGCTTGGACATATATAGGGAGGACTTTCTTGCTCGACATGATAGTATGCTATCTGGTTGATCTTTACCTTAACGTGTACACTGATTGTCTCTCTGTTACATGTTGGTAAAGCCCTTAGGATGTGTACTTGACTACCTGGACTATGATGCGGATCATACTAGTGGGGACATGATAGTCCATAAGTACATCCTTCAAGGTCCCTAGTCGTGGGTGTATCGAGACAGGGCATCGATATACCAGAGTAGACTAGCGTATACCTTCTCGACCCATACAGATGGGCGATGGATGATCCCATATCCATTGGTGTTTGACATCAGAGATGATATACGGGTGCTCAGTGGAGACTGGGTACACTGGACGGACTCGCCGAGAACTCCCAGATGGTATTATACCTTACGTTAGATGGCAGTTCTCAGGCGACACTGGTACAGAGTAGTCTGTTGACCCGAGATCGTCATAGAGTCTTGTGTGGTTCCCACTGTGCTTTGATTTCCACCTTACCACGTCCAAGAGGGCGTGCAAAATGGTGGTTTTTGGGTACAGTCCCGAATCACATGGAGGCAATGAGCGATAGGAGGGGATTCGTCTCTCCCGGTATAGGGGGTTGATGTTGCGCTGTGTTCGATTGGCTATAACCGGAAATCCCTGGCCAGGGTTGCTGAGATTTACTGGTAAGTGTTACCAGTAGTTTCTCGAACTGTTATAGACCTAATATCGACACGACTTATCGAGCTATTGGGGTCTGACGTTTACCACCCCTAGGCGAGATATGCGACATATCAGACGATCAGACCGGACTGTACGGTAAGTGTTACTGGTTAGATTCACAGGAGTGTGAGCGGGGTTGCTCGTCGATCTTCTGATCGCTCAATACCCGGGTGGCCGTTACGTTTAGCAGACCGCTTGCGGCTTGTGGATGTTTGATATGATCATCATCCGCTGCCGGCGTATTGACGAGTCTTTAGAGTCCTACACAGAGGTTTCCTGGCTCAAGCGAAACGAAATAGGAGCGCATATGAGATATGTGCGGGACCGAGAATAATACCAGTATGTGATACTGTATTCGATTCTCGCGATTTGTGACATTGATCGGTTATATGCGATATAGCCGAGTTATCGAATCAAGTGTTGATTCGATAAGATGTTACTAATGATACTAGTCGGTTATGTGCGACATGACCGGGTCATTGAATCAAGTGTTGATTTAATGATTTAATGTATAATTATATATTTGATATATTACTTTGGATTAACTAGTATCGGTTCACTTAAGATGGATTTTCTCACTCGGCTGTGCACATCGTATATGTGATATATTTTTGTGCACTTGATTGTATCATGTTTGATGATACATGATAGCTAGGGTTTGTGTAAAGACTTATACCATTGTTATGTTAATGGTTAGGGTTTTGGTTTTATTCATTTATTTATTTATCTATTCATTTTTGAATTGTAGATAAAAGAAAAACAAAAATGGTTTCTTTCATTCTTTCATGAAGCTTGTTGAAGCTTCATGAAGCTTTGACCAAAGCAACCATTCTTGTCTTCTTCTCTAACCCTAACCATTCAACCTAACTCAAGTTAACTCTCTACACTTGACCTTGGTTATGATATGATAAGTGTGGATTTTATTTAGTTTAGAAAATAACTTATCATAATATTCTTTCTTCTTCTTCTTCATCTTCTTCAATGAAGAAAGCATGACTTCATCAATGGTGACTTGATGAAATGAGTGAGAAATCCAATTCTAAAATGAACCCACTTCCTATTTCTTCATCATCTACCTCTTGCCAAGTAGTATAGGGTGTTTTCTTCACAAGTTTCATGACTTGGTGAAGTGGGAGCTTGATCTTGTGATGCCTCGACGTAGATCATCTTCGGCATCGACATCGACGACCTAGCCCGCCCATTTCTCCGACGAAGCCGACGCAAGAGTCCGGGATCCGATTTGGACAGCGGAGGGACATCATTGCGGAGCTATGGAGGTGGAGCACCGGATCTACAAAGGTTGTATTTTCGTTCACTTAGTTAAGTTGTTAACTAGTTGCATCGCATAGCCTAAAATTCTAGTTAACGATCCGTATTAGGGTTTCTCGGCACCCGTAAAATTTGAAATTGGCATGGTTGATGCCTTGTGAGACCTCATTAGTGTGCCTAGGAACCCTACAATAATAACCAATCTAATTTTGCAAAGAGCGCACGCTAATGCGTTTCCTTATCTCTCTCTCCAGGTAGAGACCAATGACACGCCTTAATCAAGATAATAATATGGATGTATTGACTGAACCCGCTTATTATACTGAGCTGGGGAACGTTTTTTCCGTTTTTTCTTATGATTGTCATAAGTCTGAGTAAGGAATAGGGGAATACCCGGATTCCCACGCCACCCAAACGAAGAAGGAGCATACTGATGCATCTTCTTCGGGTATATTGGTAACCGAGAACTATTTCTCAGTTTGCTCTACGTTCTGGGTATTGGATACCGGATCAAGATCCCACGTATGTAATTTATTACATGGTTTAAAGAGAGGTAGAGAACTGGGAAAGGGTGATATGTCTCTAAAAGTAGAGAATTGAGCAATTATTCAGCCAAAGCAGTTGAGGAATATCACCTAGTATTACCAAATGGTAATACGCTGATTCTGAATGACTGTTATTACGTACCAAATATGATGTGCAATATTATATCAGTTTCTTTATTGCATAAAGAATGATATAATTTTCTATTGGAGGATAATGTTATGAATATTTTCCTAAATCAAGTGTTGATTGGGTTTGGTACGTTAAGTAATGGTATATACGTTCTAAATCAAACTACAGTTCTAAACGTACAGAACACACACAAGAGCAAAAGTTTAGAAATGAGCGAAGCCTTCTTGTGGTATTGTAGACTAGGTCATATCAATGCGATAAGACTAGCTAAGTTGCATAAAGATGGATATTTGAATCAGTTCAAATTTACATCTTATGTAACTTGCGAGTCATGTCTTAAAGGCAAGATGACCAAAACCCCATTTACTGGATACGGAGAAAGAGCTATAGAACTCTTGGGAGATATACATAGTGATGTATGTGGTCCTATGTCTACACATGCCAGGAATGGTTCCTCGTACTTTATTACATTCACCGATGATATCTCAAGATTCGGACGTGTGTTCTTGTTGAAACATAAATCTGAACCTTTTGAAAAATTTAAGGAATATAAGAACGAAGTAGAGAACCAGACGGGTAAAAGTATTAAAATTCTTCGATCTGATCGGGGAGGAGAATACTTGAGCACGAAGTTCCGAGACTATTTAAAAGAGAATGAGATTCTCTCTCAGTTTACTCCTCCGTATACACCACAGCACAACGGTGTATCAGTGTGGAGAAATCTCACCCTATTAGATATGGCGCTCTCTATGATGAGTGTTGCTGAGTTACCGATTTTCTTTTGGGGTTATGCACCTGAGACAGCTGCATACCTATTGAATAAGGTTCTAACCAAATCAGTATCTACCACTCCATATGAGATATGGGAGGGGAAGAGACCATGTATTAATTACATTAAGACATGGGTTTGTACGGCTTATGTCAAAAAGCAAAATCCGGACAAGCTCGAGGTAAGGTCAGTTTTGTGCAAGTTTGTAGGATATCCCAAACATTCGCGAGGGCATATCTTCTACCACACTGAGGAACAAAAAGTGTTTGTTGCTCAACATGCCACCTTTTTAGAAAAATAATTTCTTGTGAAAGAAATTAGTGTTAATGAGGTAAAACTGGAAGAAATTCCAGCTACACAAACTGTAACATTTCAGAAAATATAAAATATTATTTTTGGAATCTAATATTAAAATAATACACTTGGCGAAAATTACCCGATTTGTGAAATTGAGGTTTTCGTAAAATGGTATGAATTTATACCAATATTTGTGAAATAATTGGGAGATTAAAATAATTTATTCATTTTAAAAATAATGTGGTGATGGAATTTGTAAGCATTCTTTTTTGGCCATTTCCTTCTCATTGTGGCCGAACCTTTTTTTTGGGCAGTGGGCTTGTTTTGGGTTTGGTGAGTCATTGGCTAGCTTCTAGAAATGCATGGTTTCTTTTGATGAGGTGTTGTGCATTAATGTTGATTGTCCAAGCTTAGGATATTTTGTTAAGGATATTTCCTTATGCTCACCACTAAATTCCTTGTGCTCACCACTCCCATTTCAATTTGCCAGTGAACAATTTTGAGTGAGGTGGCTGCCAAATGGGGGTGTGCTGGAAATTTTGGTGAGGGTTAATTTCTTGAATGTTGATTAATTTATTGCCCCTACTTCACAAGAGTGTAATCCCCAGAGAGATTTTATATTGGCCGAGCACAACTTGAGCACCAAGGGTGGCCGAGCACATTTTGGCAGTGACCATATGTTAGTTAAATGTATGGCCTAGAGGCCATTACTGTATATACGATGTATATTGTAGTGGATGCTTGGACATATATAGGGAGGATTTTCTTGCTCGACATGATAGTATGCTATCTGGTTGTACTTTATCTTAACATGTACTCTGATTGTCTCTATGTTACATGTTGATAAAGCCCTTAGGATATGTACTCGACTACTGGGACTATGATGAGATCATACTAGTGGGGCCACGGTAGTCGACGAGTACATCCTATAACTGTTCCTAGTCGAGGGTGTATCGAGACAGGGCATCGATGCACCAGAGTAGACTAGCGTATACGCATCTTGACCCATATGATGGGCGATGGATGATCCCATATCCATCGGTGTTTGACATCAAGGATGGTGTACGGGTGCTCAGTAGAGACTGGGTACACTGGACGGACTCGCCGAGAACTCCCAGATGGTATTATACCATACGTCAGATGGCAGTTCTCCGGTGACACTGGTACAGAGTAGTTTGTTGACCCGAGATCGTCATAGAGTCTTGTGTGATTCCCACTGTGCTTTGATTTCCATCATACCACGTCCAAGAGGGCGTGCAAAAAGGTGGCTTTTGGGTACAGTCCCGAATCACATGGAGGCAATGAGCGATAGGAGGGGATTCGTCTCTCCCGGTATAGGGAGTTGATGTTGTGCTTTGTTCGATTGGCTATAACCGGAAATCCCTGGCTAGGGTTGCTGAGATTTACTGGTAAGTGTTATCTGTAGTTTCTCGAACTGTTATAGACCTCATATCGACACGACTTATCGAGCTACTGGGGTCTGACGTTTACCACCCCTAGGCGAGATATGCAACATATCAGACGACGAGACCGGACTGTACGGGAGTGTTACTGTTTGGATTCACAGGAGAATGTACAGGCTTGCTTGTTGATCTTCTGAGCGCTCAATACCTGGGTAGCTGTTACGTTTAGCTGACCGCTTGCAGTTTGTGGGTGTTTGATATGATCATCACCTACTGCCGGCGTATTGACGATTCTTTAGAGTCCTACACAGAGATTTCTTGACTCAGGCAAAACGGAGTAGGGGCACATATGTGATATGTGCAGGACCGAGGATAATGCGATATGTGATACCGTATTATATTCTCGCGATATTTGATATCAGCCGGGTCATCAGATCAAGTGTTGATTCGATGAATCGGTATGGATAAATATTAGTCGGTTATATGCGATATAGCCGGATTATCGGATCAAGTGTTGATTCGATAATTTAATGTATAATAATATATTTGATATATTAAATTGCATTAACTAATATTTGCTCACTAAAAGATTCTTTTTCTCACTCGGGTAATACATTGATATATATGCGATATATGTTAAATGTATTATTTTATTTTGTTACAATAAATATTGTATATGTGATATATAATATTGTAACATATTATAATTATTAATGCAACATGTTTAGAGGAGTTTAAACATGATTAGGGTTTGGATTAGGGTTAAACCTTCTAGTTGATTCTAGAAGCTTTACTTTGTCTTTGTTAAGATATTATGATAGATATTTACAAGTGACTCACTCTTTGACCTAACCCAAACCCTAACCCTAGTAAACTCTCTACAATGGTTACTACAACCATGGTTGCATAAATGATTATGATAACTTTTATTATTCATCACAAATAATATTGTTCATCTTCTTCCTTCTTCTTCTTTGCTTGAAATGCTTTCTTGCTTTGATTTTTGTGATGGATAAATATGAGAAAAAGATAAATAAAGAGAGCAAAAATCCTACTTCATCATCCTCATCTTCCCTTGCCATTTAGATGAGGGTGTTCACATCATTTCATGAGTGTTAGCTTGTGTTAAAGAAACTTCAAGGTAGATCATCTTAGTATCGAAGATCGGAAGCAAAGGTTGCGTCTTTCTCTTCGTGGAACCTCTCGAGAGTCCGGATCCCGATGATCGCAGTGAAGGGACCACAACATGGAGCATATGAAGTGAAGGACCGGATCTACAAAGGTTGTAATCCCTCTCACTTAGTGTTAAAATGTTTAGCATGTTAGTTTTCGCCTAATCTCTAGTTTAAAGTTCCGTATTCGGGTTGTTCGGCACGGCTAAATTTTTAATCGGGCATGGTTGATGCCTCGTAGACCCTTGTGCGCGTGCCTAGCAACCCTACAGTGGTATCAGAGCCAAGCTAGAGTTTTAGACGAAGTCTAGACGAAGTTTAAAGTCCGATCGAACCCGAAACCCCGACTCCAAAATGCTCTCTGGACTTTTTCTAAAAACTGGGTTTTTTCCAGATTAAAAATCCTTAAAAAATTCAGCAGGGAATTCTAAGAATTACGGTGCAAAAAGTTTTCGATGAACAGTATAAAGAGCGGCGGAACCGCGGCAGAAACATGCCTTCTGCGGCGGTTCCGCGGCGAAATGATGACGTCATCATCTCCTGTTTGCACGGTAACTCCTATTTTATTATGTTGGATTTTCTGGGAATTTTTAATATTTATTCTACTGTTGAGTTTTCTGGGGTTGTTTAGGGATTCGATGATTCGATCGGATTATCAGATTTTGTCTATGTGTTTTCCGGGTAATTTTTAGAAACTGTTAAAAAGTTCGAACGGATATCAATAACTCACTTTTTCCCCTGTCGGAAATTTTTTCAAAAGTTGGATTTTTTCTCGTGTTTAAGAATGTTCTAAGTCATGCAAGTAACTCGGTGGACCCTCTAGAAGACAACAAACCTTAACTCGATTATGTGAACGTCTTGAACTGCCTTTTGAACCTTAGGGTTTGGGGCAGTACGGCGTGCCACATGTGAGGCGTTGGCTTGACCCTTCTACGGCTGGACCATTGGTACTGTGGCATGTAATGGATGTTTTTTAAACCGATTTCAAGTGTTGAGATATATTGGGGAAATCTTGGGTGCTTGATGATTCGATCGGAAAGTTTAACTTTTTCTATTTATCTGGAATGTGATACAATATTTGGAATCCATAGGTAGTTATGAGATAACTAATTTGAATATTATAAACATAGCAGTTTAGTCTCAGATGATCGGTTGCCACGGAATTTTGATGTGATCAAAAGTCCGTCGCAATCACGTAGAGTACGCGGATACTCGCCGGGTAAACTTAATAGACAGCTACACCTCTTAGCCCCGACCAAGTGACTGTAGGAGAGCCCCGTCGCCGAAAGCATCCGTTCGGGTGCTCGCGGCAGCGGTGTTCCATCTTGGTGCACTTCGTCGACGGCATCTGGGGGTGCGGCCGTCTACTAAAGTTTGCGACGAGCATTCGATCAGGACGTCGGGAATCTTGTTGAATTGCCCGACTTGATATTGAAAAGAGTTTTCGATAATGAGACTAAAATGCGGGGTTTATAATTGTTAGGCATGTGATGTCTAAGGAATTCATTTGGTCAGGCATGCGATGTCTGAGGTGGTTGCGGATTCCAACTGTTGTAGTTTTACACTTTCTTTTCTGTGACCGTAAACGTAGTATGTGGTGTATCGCCGGCTTCGTTGCTATACATCAACGACAATCGGGATACGCATACTTGCTTACGTTGATGATATGAGATATTATGTGTTGCTGTGATATGTTATATTGGATCGTCGCGTTTTGAATAGCCGGGGGTTTTATGTGAGATGAGAGTTTTTTCTTTTTCATTCATGTAAAATTCATTTGTATGTAATATTCTTTTATTGGGGCACTTCCAGGTAGCGGAAGCTGTCACCATTGTATATTATTTACTTTTCCGCATTAGGTAGACCCAAGGAGGGGAGCACAAGTAACCGGGTTCTAGGGTCCAGTGGGAGACCATCTCGAGGAGTCGAGACCGGGTCTCCTAACCCTAGAATTGGCAGTGTTACTTGCCGCTCTCGTAGGGGTCTAGGGATATGGGTTTGGCTATTCATCGCGACCGTGGAATCCGTGTTTTATACAGGCTCGTATTGAAAACACGGACATCCTAGTATATCCAATATTTCATATATGTTCTTCTGCTGCAATGTTCTGTGATGAGATTATATTACTGCCTGAGACGAATGTTTATATTATATATATGAGATATATGTTATATTGCAGATTTCGTTTCAAAAGACATGCTTATGAAGCATATTAAAATGGGACTTCATTAATGAGATTAATGAAATAAAAGAAACCTAAGATGTTGTAGAAACTTGTTTATAAAAACTGGTAGCTCTAGTTGTTGCTGTGCATAGCGGTGTTCCTTGTAGAACATCCAGCACCTTATTCGATAAGGAAAGGACCGAGATCCCTTCACCGGGAGTGACTCCTTTAGCAATAACTGGCAGATGCTATAAACTCGGTTTGTCTTTTGATTGCTTTTATAGTTCTTGCTTTGCACAGCAGTATATATGATATATCCTGCACCTTATTCGATGAGGAATGAGCCGACGATCCCTTCACCGGGAGTGACCCCTTTAGCAAAACTAGAAAAGCCTCAAAAACACTCCATTTAAAATCACTCGATTCTACAACGATATCAAGTTCATTACGCAAAGGGTTTTCATAAAAACCTGTCGTAGCCCTCCGTCTTTTCAGATAAGTAGTAGTTAGTATTCGTGCTACGTTTGTTGGCCTGTGTCAAGACGTAGTGTGCGGTAGCTAACTAGTATTTATCTGCTTATGCATATGATGCAGATTGAGTTAGGGTAGTCGTGCGACTTTGTTGGCCTGCGTCAAGGGTCGTGCGGGTGGGTTTAATTCAATCAAGAAATGACGGGTTGAACTTGACTAGCGCACTGTGGTTTGTTGGCCTGCGTCAAGGTCATGGGACGCTAGGGGTAAAATATTATTGGGAATTTCAAGTGTTGAAATTTGCAATGAGATTGCATACCTTCTATGAGATAGTTGGATCCCGATACCCGCTGCGAGTAAGAGTTACTCCTGGGAGAGTTTTACACATTACAATTAGCCGATCAAGTAGGTGTCTAGAAAGGTGTTAATGGGGTTACGCCCCTGGGAAAACGAGGTTTACTTTAATTAGTTTCGTGCGAAAGCACGGGGGACCTCCCTCAAAGTACCGACACTGGCCTGGCTGAAAAATTGGCGAACTTGTAGCGTGTAATTAATCCCGGCTAGTCTTTCCTTTCAGGGTTTGAAGGAAGATTTGATTAAAACAGTGGGAGACATCCTGATTAGATATATTATATAACCAATCTAATCTTGCAAGAGCATACGCTGAGTGTTTTCTTCTCTCTCTTTCCTGGTAACGACCATATCACGCCTTAATCAAGATAATAAAACGGATATATTGACCGAACCCGCTTGTTATACTGAGCTGGGGAACGTTGGTCCCGCTCCAACTTATAATTGTTATAGGACAGAGCAGGAAATTGGGGATTACCAGAATTCCCGTGCCGCCCAAACGAAGAAAGTGCATGTTGATGCATCATCTTCGGGTGTGTTCATTACACAGAACTGTTTCTCAGTATCCTTTACGTCCTGGGTATATGATACCGGATCAGGATCCCGTATATGTAATCTGTTACATGGGCTACAGATAGGTAGAGAACTGAGAACGGGTGATAAGTTTCATGAGACAGAAAACGGTGCAAGTGTTGCAGCCAAGTCTGTTGGTCACTATCACCCTGTATTACCTGAATACATTGATTTTGAACGAATGTTATTAGATACCGAACCTGATATACAACATCATATCAGTTTCTTTATTAGTAAAGAAGTGATATAATTTTGTATTGTTGGATAATGTTCTGAACATTTCCTATATCAAGAGTTGATCGGTTCAGGCACGTTATCTAAAAGCATAGACGTTCTAAATCAAACTACAGTTCTTAGTATACAGAACACACACAAGAGGAAAAGTTCAGAAATGAATGAATCCTTCTTGAGGTATTGTAGACTAGGTCATATCAATGCGACCCGACTGGCTGAAGTTACATTTAGATGCATATTTAAATTAGTTTGAATTTACATCTTGTGAAACTTGCCGGTCATGTCACAGAAATAAGATGACCATAGCTCTGTTTATTGGAAACAGAGAAAGAGTTAGTGAACTCTTGGGATTGATACATGCTGATGTATGAAGGTCCCCTGTCTACACATGCCAAGACCGGTTCTTTTTACTTCATTACGTTCTCTGATAATCTCTCAAGATTCAGACATGTGTTCCTGTTGAAACATAAGTCCGAAGCTTTTGAGATATTCACAGAATATAAGTTAGAAGTAGAGAACCAAAATACGGGTATAAGTATTATGTCCTTTGATGAGATCAAGGAGGAGAATACTTGAGCACGGAATTCCTGGACTATTCTAAAGGAGAATGAGATTCTCTCTCAGCATCACTCCTCCGTATACACCACAGCACGTAGGTGTATCGGGGCGGAGCAATAGCACCCTATGTGATATGGTGTGCTCTATGATAAGTACTGCTGAGTTTCCTATTTCCTTTTGGGTGTTATGCGCTTGAGAAGATGCATACCTATTGAATAGGGTTCAAATCAAATCAGTTGCCTACCACTTCATATGTGATATGGAAAGGGAAGAGCCCATATCTTAAGCTTGTTAAGATTTGGGGTTGTCCGGGCTATGTCTAAAAGCAAAATCCGGACAAGTTTGAGGCAAGGTCTGTTATGTACAAGTGGAAAGGTTCCAGCTATACAAATTGCAGCTGATTTGATAGAACCCAAGGATTCAATAGTTTCCAACGAACCTCAGCCTCTCTGCCGATCTAGTAGGGTTCCTCACCCACCTGAGAGATACTTCGGTTTCTCTGTTACAGTGGGAGCGAGGATTGCATCATGAGATGATGACCCAACTAGTTTCGAGCTGGCCATCAGGAGTGGGACTCTGTAAGAATGGCTGGATGCTTATCGATCTGAGATGGAATCCTTATACACCAACAAAGTATGGACTTTGGTTGCCTTATCTGAAGGGTTAAATCCCCATCAGGAGCAAGTATATCTTGAGAAGATTACTTGGTGTACATGGAAAAGTTGAGACTTTCAAAGCTAGACTTGTTAAAGGTTTGCATCATAGACCAGGTATGGATTATGTTGAAACCTTTTCTAAGGATCTATGCTTAAGTCCATCCAGATCCTACTTGCCACGGCTACATACCATGACTATGATATCTGGTGGTTGGGTGTCATGACTGCTTTTCTAAATGATGATTTAGAAGATAGCGTCTATAAGTACACAGCCAGAGGGCTTCGTAGACAGTAGGAGCAGCGGAAACGTGTGCAAGATGTTTTATATGATAAAACAGGCATCGCGGAGTTGGAACATCTGTTTTGATGTGCTAGTCAAAGAGTTTGACTTCATCAAAATGGTAGATGAACCTTGTATATACAAAAAGGGTAGTAGAAAGTATGGTGGTGATCCTCGTAGAGTACGTGGATGACATATTCTTGATAGGGAAGGAGTTTCCTATGCTACGCTCGGTCAATCTCCGCTTATCACAAGGATTCTCCATATAGGATCAAAGTGATACCTCCTAAATCCTGGGTTTTTGGATCTATGAGATAGATCTAATTGGATGTTAGGATACTCATTAGTTGTAGTGAGATGGTATCAATCGATCCTAGGGAGAATCACTGGAAAGGTTCCAGGGTGATAAGGACGACTGAATGTCAGTCGCGGGCATTGTCTTTACTCTCAGTAGAGGGACGGTATGTTGGAAGAGTTCCAAGCTAGATACCGTGACATACTAGATGATTAAAGGCAAGATTCATCGTTACCAAGGATACTACCAAAGAGGCAGTCTGGATATATATATAAGTTCATATACTTCGTTCCTACCATTGTGTGACAATGGAGTTGTGGCTTATGCCAAGGAACTACCGACCCATCAGAAATCCAGATATAATTCTTAGGCAGTATCACCTGATCATGGAGATGGTTGATCTCCAGGGAGATCGAGGTTAGGAGAGTAGATACAGAGGACAACAGCACGGATCCACACACAAAGGCCTTTTTTCCCAGTAGAGACTTTAACGGGATGGTTGAGTATGAGATACTTCAACCGCAGCTAATTGTTTGGTATGCGATACCATAACAGATGGCCCTAGTGCAAGTGGGAGATTGTTAGTTATATGTATGCCCTAGAGGCCATTACTGTACATACGATGTATATTGTAGTGGATGCTTGGACATATATAGGGAGGATTTTCTTGCTCGACATAATAGTATGCTATCTGGTTGTACTTTATCTTAACATGTACTCTGATTGTCTCTATGTTACATGTTGATAAAGCCCTTAGGATATGTACTCGACTACTGGGACTATGATGAGATCATACTAGTGGGGCCACGGTAGTCGACGAGTACATCCTATAACTGTTCCTAGTCGAGGGTGTATCGAGACAAGGCATCGATGCACCAGAGTAGACTAGCGTATACGCATCTTGACCCATATGATGGGCGATGGATGATCCCATATCCATTGGTGTTTGACATCAAGGATGGTGTACGGGTGCTCAGTAGAGACTGGGTACACTGGACGGACTCGCCGAGAACTCCCAGATGGTATTATACCATACGTCAGATGGCAGTTCTCCGGTGACACTGGTACAGAGTAGTCTGTTGACCCGAGATCGTCATAGAGTCTTGTGTGATTCCCACTGTGCTTTGATTTCCATCATACCACGTCCAAGAGGGCGTGCAAAAAGGTGGCTTTTGGGTACAGTCCCGAATCACATGGAGGCAATGAGCGATAGGAGGGGATTCGTCTCTCCCGGTATAGGGAGTTGATGTTGTGCTGTGTTCGATTGGCTATAACCGGAAATCCCTGGCCAGGGTTGCTGAGATTTACTGGTAAGTGTTATCAGTAGTTTCTCGAACTGTTATAGACCTCATATCGACACGACTTATCGAGCTACTGGGGTCTGACGTTTACCACCCCTAGGCGAGATATGCAACATATCAGACGACGAGACCGGACTGTACGGGAGTGTTACTGTTTGGATTCACAGGAGAATGTACAGGCTTGCTTGTTGATCTTCTGAGCGCTCAATACCTGGGTAGCTGTTACGTTTAGCTGACCGCTTGCAGCTTGTGGGTGTTTGATATGATCATCACCTACTGCCGGCGTATTGACGATTCTTCAGAGTCCTATACAGAGGTTTCTTGACTCAGGCAAAACGGAGTAGGGGCACATATGTGATATGTGCGGGACCGAGGATAATGCGATATGTGATACCGTATTACATTCTCGCGATATTTGATATCAGCCGGGTCATCGGATCAAGTGTTGATTCGATGAATCGGTACGGATAAATATTAGTCGGTTATATGCGATATAGCCGGATTATCGGATCAAGTGTTGATTCGATAATTTAATGTATAATAATATATTTGATATATTAAATTGCATTAACTAATATTTGCTCACTAAAAGATTCTTTTTCTCACTCGGGTAATACATTGATATATATGCGATATATGTTAAATGTATTATTTTATTTTGTTACAATAAATATTGTATATGTGATATATAATATTGTAACATATTATAATTATTAATGCAACATGTTTAGAGGAGTTTAAACATGATTAGGGTTTGGATTAGGGTTAAACCTTCTAGTTGATTCTAGAAGCTTTACTTTGTCTTTGTTAAGATATTATGATAGATATTTACAAGTGACTCACCCTTTGACCTAACCCAAACCCTAACCCTAGTAAACTCTCTACAATGGTTACTACAACCATGGTTGCATAAATGATTATGATAACTTTTATTATTCATCACAAATAATATTGTTCATCTTCTTCCTTCTTCTTCTTTGCTTGAAATGCTTTCTTGCTTTGATTTTTGTGATGAATAAATATGAGAAAAAGATAAATAAAGAGAGCAAAAATCCTACTTCATCATCCTTATCTTCCCTTGCCATTTAGATGAGGGTGTTCACATCATTTCATGAGTGTTAGCTTGTGTTAAAGAAACTTCAAGGTAGATCATCTTAGTATCGAAGATCGGAAGCAAAGGTTGCGTCTTTCTCTTCGTGGAACCTCTCAAGAGTCCGAATCCCGATGATCGCAGCGAAGGGACCACAACACGGAGCATATGAAGTGAAGGACCGGATCTACAAAGGTTGTAATCCCTCTCACTTAGTGTTAAAATGTTTAGCATGTTAGTTTTCGCCTAATCTCTAGTTTAAAGTTCCGTATTCGGGTTGTTCGGCACGGCTAAATTTTTAATCGGGCATGGTTGATGCCTCGTAGACCCTTATGCGCGTGCCTAGCAACCCTACACCATATATGGCCGAGCCCCATTTTCCTTTGCATCACAAGTTTTTATTTCATGTGCTCACATTATTCTCACTACATGGCAACTTCATTTACCTCCACCCAAATACTTGGGTGCCTTGAGACAAAATATTCACACACTATCTCTACTTCGTCTTGGGTATCTAGGCTGGCAAACTGGATGTCCGAGTTACCTCGGTTTTGAGACGGAGCCTGTATAAAGAATCCTCGACGTGTGTCCTCTTCGACGAGTTTGACCGGAGAGAGAACATCGTTGACGCAGCCGCAACATGCTAAGGACAGAGATTGAATGCCGAAGGACACGGATCAATCGGTATAATTTCTTAAACCACTTTACAGTTTACTTTTGGTACGATTGGGGTTTTAGGCTTG
Organism: Agapanthus africanus; assembly: GCA_030015575.1. Lineage (NCBI taxonomy): Eukaryota > Viridiplantae > Streptophyta > Magnoliopsida > Asparagales > Amaryllidaceae > Agapanthus > Agapanthus africanus. The sequence goes on from JASDDO010000001.1 coordinate 165,337,184, forward strand.
GTGGTTTTCATGAATAGAGACCCTAGTTGCAGTTTTGGCTATGTTTTCCGGTATTGGGATTCTTGGTTTTGAGATTTGATATTGTATTTGGTCGTTGGATGTTTGTATGTTAACGACGCGGGTTGTTTGGTTGTTTTGCATGCGTAGGCTATAAGTTCTAACCTATGAGCGCACCGTATGGAGTATCATTTTTCCGGATTTGGTTTTCATAACGTGGCAATATGTGTTGATTTGTAGGTACCCTCGTTTGGATTCCGAGACGACGAAGCTCTTCGACTATGCCTGAACGTGGAGTTCCACAGGTGAGTAGATTTATATCTACTCAGGAAGTCCGGTGGATGGCGTATAGCACCCCCCGATTTATGAATGGAACTGATATATACATAGAATACTGTAGAAGAAACCTACACTTAAACACTATTGATGTGTTAAAAAGATAGTTAGAGGTGATACTATTGATTTAGTATATATCAATATATGAGATGAAGGCTATAGTGACATAACTCTTGGAGATTCATGTGATAGAATGCATATGTAAAATGACTTGATGTGAGAGATTGATGAAATGAGAAGAGTATACGACTAGATATGATGACTTGGTTGATATGTTGTTCTAAGGATGCGAGTAGATAAAAGATAGTTGATACCTTGTCGGTCCGCTGATACGAGATTGACGCGGATGTGACATGAGAGACAGGTATATATATATATATATATATATATGGATAATGATATGCATAATGAGTAATATGCCGTACGAGACTTAGGTCCGTACCCCCGATGTTGTATAGGTTGGTAGAATCCCTGATTTGTTTAGTGCCACCGTACGAAAGATTACCGTACGCGATGGGTTTTACTTCTTGATTTATTTATACCCTTGATTAGAGGATGCTGTACGATGGATTGTACCGTACGCGATGTTGTGAAGCTGGATGCTGATTGATAGATTCACCGACTCGGTCATTTTAGATACGTATACCTTATAGCATTTATTTCACGATGTACTTTATGCTGCATTCATGTTATTCTCATTGCATTTCATATACCTGTGCTAGTACACCTACACCATTATCGATGATGCGTATGTTACACTTACACAGATTGCCGGCTCACACATTTCATTATCGATAATTGCTATGTCACTTACACAGTAGAATTGCTACATCATGCTATGATATACTTGCCATGTTCACATCACTATACTAGGTTGCATGATATACTGGCTATGCTCACACCTTTATGATAAGTCGCATGATATACTTTCCATGTTCACATCACTATGCTAGGTTGCATGATATACTGGTTATGCTCACAACATTATGCTATGTTGCACGATTTACTTGCTATGATCGCATCACTGTTCCATGTTGCATGATATACGGATATGCTTACATTCTGTTATATGTCGCATACATCATGCTTTATGACTATACGCATTGAGATATGCTGTTTTCATGAGATTTTGGATTTGAGAACCGTGGATACGTTTTCAAGAAATTATGTATTGTTTGAAAACCCGGATTCTCTTGATATGATATTTCAGTGCGTCCACCATGAGTTTTCTCGGTTCTGATACTTGTGTTAGATACCCGATTCGAGGAGCGATAGGCACCGTCTGCGAGTACATGGTGGACCCGGTATGGTACCCCGGGGCAAGAAAAGTATATTGATGGGTTTGCCGATGAGCCTGGCAGAGGGACTACTACCTACCGGTGATAGTATTTGGACTCGGCGGTTATCCAGAGGATACCGACCGGAGTCGTGAGATGATATGGGCCGATCTGGACTGACGGAGCTCGTGGGCCGATCCAGACCGACGGAGCCCGAGATATTGATGAGAGCCGATCCGGACTGACGGAGCCCGAGATGTAGGGTTCCTAGGCACTCTAATGAGGTTCCACAACAGATCAACCATGGAAAAATCAAAATTTTCTTGTGCCAAGAAACCCTAATGCGATCGTTGACTAGAGGTAAAGGCGATAACTATGCAAGTAAACAACTTTATTGCTAAGTGATTGGAAATACAACCTTTGTAGATCCGGTCCACCACTTCTCTAACTCCGTGATGACGTCCCTTCGCTACGATCACCGGGTCCCGGACTCTCGCGGTGGTTTCATCGAAGAAATGATCGGGCTAGGTCGATGACTTCGATGCCGAAGATGATCTACGTCGAGGCGACTCTAACTCGAGCTCCAACTTCACCAAATCATGAAACTTGTGAAGAAAACACCTTATACTACATGGCAAGTGGTAGAGAATGAAGAAATAGGAAGTGGGTTCACTTTGGATTTGGATTTCTCACTTGGAATCGTCACTTGACATTTTTGAAGCAAGCTTTTATTTTCTTTCTCAAGAGGAAGAAGAAGAAGAAAAAAATATCAATTCCAATTCAAATTAAAAAATCAAGTGAAGAGTTATTATAATGCAACCATGGGTGAGGCTAACTCATGCAGAGAATGAACTAGGGCTAAGCTAAATGGTTAGGGTTTACGAATAAAACAAAATGGTAAGACTTATTCAAAGATGCTAGAAAAGTCATGAAGCTTCTTGCCAAAAATAAGAAAAGCCACCATTTTATTTTTCCAAAAATGAATAAAGAAAAGAAAATAATAACTTAACCATTAACCTAAACCATGGTTTAATGCATACACACCCAAGTTTGCATGTATCATCAAACATGATACAAACTAGTGCACAAAACTATATCATATATATACAATGTGCACATTCAAGTGAGAAAATAATCTTAAGTGAACCAATACTAGTTAATGTAAAGAAATATATCAAATATATAATTATACATTAAATCATTAAATCAACACTTGATTTAATGATCCGGTCATATCGCATATAACCGACTAATATCATATGTATCAATGTACCGAATCAACACTTGATTCGGTAACCCGGCTATATCACATATAACCGTCCCATGATACAAATCGCGAGAATAGAATACAGTATCACATACTGGTATTATTCTCGGTCCCGCACATATCTCATATGTGCTCCTATTTCGTTTCTCTTGAGCCAGGAAACCTCTGTGTAGGATTCTAAAGACTCGTCAATACGCCGGCAGCAGGTGATGATCATATCAAACACCCACAAGCCGCAAGCGGTCTGCTAAACATAACGGCCACCCGGGTATTGAGCGATCAGAAGATCAACGAGCAAGCCCGCTCACACTCCTGTGAATCCAACCAGTAACACTTACCGTACAGTCCGGTCTGATCGTCTGATATGTCGCATATCTTGCCTAGGGGTGGTAAACGTCAGACCCCAGTAGCTCGATAAGTCGTGTCGATATGAGGTCTATAACAGTTTGAGATACTACTGGTAACACTTACCAGTAAATCTCAGCAACCCTGGCCAGGGATTTCCGGTCATAGCCAATCGAACACAGCGCAACATCAACTCCCTATACCGGGAGAGACGAATCCTCTCCTATCGCTCATTGCCTCCATGTGATTCGGGACTGTACCCAAAAACCACCGTTTTGCACGCCCTCTTGGACGTGGTAAGGTGGAAATCAAAGCACAGTGGGAATCACACAAGACTCTATGACGATCTCGGGTCTACAGACTAAGCTGTACCAGTGTCACCAGAGAACTGCCATCTGACGTAAGGTATAATACCATCTGGGAGTTCTCGGCGAGTCCGTCCAGTGTACCCAGTCTCCACTGAGCACCCGTATATCATCTCTGATGTCAAACACCAATGGATATGGGATCATCCTTCGCCCATCTGTATGGGTCGAGAAGGTATACGCTAGTCTACTCTGGTATATTGATGCCCCGTCTCGATACACCCACGACTAGGGACCTTGAAGGATGTACTTATGGACTACCATGTCCCCACTAGTATGATCTGCATCATAGTCCAGGTAGTCAAGTACACATCCTAAGGGCTTTACCAACATGTAAGAGAGAGACAATCAGTGTACACGTTAAGGTAAAGAGCAACCAGATAGCATACTATCATGTCGAGCAAGAAAGTCCTCCCTATATATGTCCAAGAATCCACTACAATATACATCCTATGTATAGTAATGGCCTCTAGGGCATACATATAACTAAAAATCTCCCACTTGCACTAGGGCCATCTGTAGCAGTGGTTGTAGTATCTCATACTCAACCATCCCATGAAAGTCTCTCTCTGGGAAAAGGCCTTTGTGAGTGGATCCGCCGTGTTGTCCTCTGAGTCTGCTCTCCTTATCTTGATCTCCTTGGAGATCAACCATCTCCATGATCAGGTGATACTGCCTTAGAATATGTCTGGATCACTGATGGGACGGACGCTCCTTGGCATAAGCCACGACTCCATTGTCACACAATGGGAGGAACTAAGTTCATCTCATGAACTAATATACACCCAGACGGCCTCTTTGGTAGCATCTTAAGCAGCGATGTATCCAGCCTTTATCGTCTAGTACGCCACGGTATCTAGCTTGGAACTCTTCCAACATACCGCCCCTTTACTGAGGGTAAAGACAATGCCTGTGACAGACATTCAGTCGTCTTTATCACCCTGGAACCCTTCCAGTGATTCTCCCCAGGATCGATTGATACCATCTCACTATATCTAGTGAGTATTCTAACATCCAATTACATCTATCTCATAGATGAAAACTCAGGATTTAGGAGGTATCACATTGATCTTATATGGAGAATCCTTGTGATAAGCGGAGATTGACCGAGCGTAGCATAGGAAACTCCTTTCTTATCAAGAGTATGTCATCCACGTACTCTACGAGGATCACCACCATACTCCCTACTACCTTTTTGTATATACAAGGTTCATCTACCCTTTTGATGATGTCAAACTCTTTGACTATCTCATCAAAGCAGATGTTCCAACTCCGCGATGCCTGCATTAATCTTATAAAGCAACTTGTACACGTTTCCGCTGCTCCCACTGTCTACGAAGCCCTCTGGCTGTGTACTTATAGACACACTCTTCTAAAACATCACTTAGAAAAGCAGTCATGGCACCCATCCGCCAGATATCGTAGTCATGGTATGTAGCCATGGCAAGTAGGATCTGGATGGACTTAAGCATAGCTACTTAGAAAAAAGTTTCATCATAATCCATACCTGGTCAATGATGCAAACTTTTAAAAAGTCTAGCTTTGAAAGTCTCAACTTTTCCATGTACACCAAGTAATCTTCTCAAGATATACTTGCTCCTGATGGGGATTTAAACCTTCAGATATAGCAGCCAAAGTCCATACTTTGTTGGTGTATAAGGATTCCATCTCAGATCACCAAGCATCCAGCCATTCTTACAGAGTCCCACTCTTGATGGCCAGCTCGAAACTAGTCGGGTCATCATCTCATGATGCATTCCTCGCTCCCACTGTCATAGAGAAATAGAAGTATCTCTCAGGTGGGTGAGGAACCCTACTGGATCGGCGGAGAGGCTGAGGTTCGTTGGAATCTACTGAATCCTTTGGTTCTATCAAATCATCTGCTGTAGTTTGTATAGTTGGAACATTTCCAGTTCTACAGAACTGACCTTGCCTCGATCTTGTCCGGATTTTGCTTTTAGACATAGGCCGGACAACCCCAGATCTTAACTAACTTAAGATATGGGCTCTTCCTTTTCCATATCACATATGAAGTGGTAGGCAACTGATTTGATTGGAACCCTATTCAATAGGCATGCAACTTCTCAAGTGCATAACACCCAATAGGAAAAAGGTAACTCAGTAGTACTCATCATAGAGCACACCATATCAAATAGGGTGTATCTGCTCCGCCCCGATATACCATCGTGCTATGGTGTATACGGAGGAGTAATTCTGAGAGAGAATCTCATTCTCCTTTAGAATAGTCCTGGATTTCCGTGCTCAAGTATTCTCCTCCTCGATCACATCAAAGGACATAATACTTATACCCGTATTTTGGTTCTCTACTTCTAAATCATATTCTGTGAATATCTCAAAAGGTTCGGACTTGTGTTTCAACAGGAACATATGTCTAAATCTTGAGAGATTATCAGAGAATGTAATGAAGTAAAAAGGAACCGGTCTTGGCATGTGTAGACTGGAGACTTTCATACATCAGCATGTAACAATCCCAAGAGTTCACTAACTCTTTCTCTGTTTCCAATAAACAGAGCTACGGTCATCTAATCTTTGTGACATGACTGGCAAGTTTCACAAGATGTAAATTCAAACTGATTTAAATATACATCTAAATGTAACTTCACCCAGTCGGGTCGCATTGATATGACCTAGTCTACAATACCTCAGGAAGGATTCGTTCAAATGTGAACTCTTCCTCTTGTGTGTGTTCCGTATACTAAGAACTGTAGTTTGATTTAGAACATCAATGCTTTTAGATAACGTGCCTGAACCGATCAACTTTTGATATAGGAAATGTTCAAAACATTATCCAACAATACAAAATTTTATCATTTCTTTACTAATAAAGAGACTGATATGATTTTGTATATCAGGTTCGGTATCTAATAACATTCGTTTAGAATCAATGTATTTGGAATACATGGTGACAGTGACCAACAGACTTGGCTGCAACACTTGCACCATTTTCTGTCTCATGAAACCTATCACCCGTTCTTAGTTCTCTGCCTTTTTGTAGCCCTATGTAACAGATTACATATCTGGGATCCTGATCCAGTATCAGATACCCAGGACGCAGAGGATACTGAGAAACAGTTCTGTATAATGAATACACCCGAAGGAGATGCATCATATGCACTTTCTTCGTTTGGGCGGCATAGGAATTCTGGTATTCCCTATTTCTTGTTCTGTCTTATAACAATTATAAGTTGGAGCGGGACCAACGTTCCCCAGCCCAGTATAACAAGCGGGTTCGGTCAATATATCCGTTTTATTATCTTGATTAAGGCATGATATGGTCGCTACCTGGAGAGAGAGAGAAGAAAACACTCAACGTATGCTCTTGCAAGATCAGATTCTTTATTATTTTATCTAATCAGGATGGCTCCCACTGTTTTTATCAAATCTTCTTTCAAACCCTAAGAGGAAAGACTAGCCGGGATTAATTACACACTACAAGTTCTCCAATCTTTCAGCCAGGCCAGTGTCGGTACTTTGAGGGAGGTCCCCCGTGCTTTCGCACGAACCTAATTAATGTAAACCTCGTTTTCCCAGAGGCGTAACCTCGTTAACACCTTTCTAGACACCTACTTGATCGGCTAATTGTAATGTGTAAAACTCTCCCAGGAGTAACTCTTACTCGCAGCGGGTATCGGGATCCAACTATCTCATAGAAGGTATGCAATCTCATTGCAAATTTCAACACTTGAAATTCCCGATAATATTTTGCTCCTAGCGTCCTATGACCTTGACGGAGGCAAACAACCCATAGTCCGCTAGTCAAGTTCAACCCGTCATTTCCTGATTGAATTAAACCTACCCGCACGACCTTTGACGGAGGCCAAACAACACCGTACAAATACCCTAATCCAATCGCATCATATGCTAGCAGATAAGCACTAGTTAGCTACCGTACACTACGCCTTGACGGAGGACAAACAACCGCAGCACGAATACTAACTAGTACTTATCTGAAATGACGGAGGGCTACGACAGGTTTTTCTGAAAACCTATTGCGTAATGAACTTGATATCGTTGTAGAATCAAATGATTTTAAAATGGAGTGTTTTTGAGGCTTTTCTAGTTTTGCTAAAGGGGTCACTCCCGGTGAAGGGATCATCGGCCCTTTCCTCGTCGAATGAGGTGCGGGATATATCATATATATCACTGTACAAAGCAGAAACTATAGAAGCAATCAAAAGACAAATCGAGTGTGTAGCATCTGCCAGTTATTGCTAAAGGGGTCACTCCCGGTGAAGGGATCTCGGCCCTTTCCTCATCGAATAAGGTGCATGATGTTCTACAAGGAACACCGCGATGCAAAGCAAGAACTGTAGCTACCTGTTTTATTTTTGAAATTCGATCGCACAACATCTTAGGTTTCTTTTCTTTCATTAATCACATTAATGAAGTCCCATTATTTAAGTCACCTAAACATCACAGATAAATACGACGTACACTTATGCCATCCGCATTCGCCTCGATGTCCCCTCGTGCACCGTTAGGTTAGGTAACTAACGGCAGAGCGGGGCAGGGCTAGCGCGGGTGTAAAACATAAGTAACGCATATATAATATATCATATATACTATATATTGTATCTATCACAGAACATCACATGATCACATCACAGATATCGCAGTAGAAGAAACATATGAAATATTGGATATACTAAGACGTCCGTGTTTTCAATACGAGCCAGTATAAAACACGGATTCCATGGTCGCGATGAATAGCCAAACCCACACCCCTAGACCCCTACGAGAGTGGCAAGCAACCCTACCAATTCTAGAGTTAGGAGACCCGGACTCGACTCCTCGAGTTGGTCTCCCACTGGACTCCAGAACCCGGTAACTTGTGCCCTCCTTCTTGGGTCTATCCTAGTGCGGAAAAGTAAATAATATACAAACGGCGACATCTTCCGCAACCTGGAAGTGCCCCAATAAAAGAATATTACATACAAGTTTTTACATGAATGAAAATGAAAAACACTCATCTCACATAAAAAACCCCCGGCTATTCAAACACGACGATCCAATATAACATATCCAGCAACACATAACATCACATGCCATCAACGTAAGTAAACATGCGTATCCCAATTGTCGTTGACATATAGCAACGAAACTGGCGATATCACATATTACACTTACGGTCACAGAAAAGAAAGTGTAAAACTACAACAGTTGGAATCCACAAACTCATTAGACATCGCATGCCTAATCAAATGAATTCCTTAGACATCGCATGCCTAACAATTATAAACCCCGCATTTTAGTCACAAAATCGAAAACACTTTTCAATACCAAGTCGTGCAATTCAACAAGATTCCCGACATCCTGATCAAATGCTTGTCACAAACTTCAGTAGACGGCCGCACCCCCGATACCGTCGACGAAGTGCACCAAGGCGGAACACCGCTGCCGCGAGCACCCGAACGGATGCTTTCGGCGACGGGGTTCTCCTACAGTCACTTGGTCGGGGCTATGTGGTGTAGCTGTCTATTAAGTTTACCCGGTGAGTATCCGCGTACGCTACGTGATTGCGACGGATTTTTGATCACATCAAAATTCCGTGGCAACCGATCAAGTGAGACTAAACTGCTATGTTTATAACATTCAAATCGGTTATCTCATAACTACATGTGGATTCCAAATATTGTATCACATTCCAGATAAAATAGAAAATGTTAAACTTTCCGATCGAATAATCAAACACCCAGGTTTTCCCGAAACAGCTCAACACATGAAATAGGTTTAAGAACATTCACTTCACGCCACAGTAGCGACGGTCCAGCCGTAGAAGGGTCAAGCCAACACCTCACATGTGGCACGCCGTACTGCCCCAAACCCAAAGGTTCAAAGGGCAGTTCAAGACGGTCACATAATCAAGTTAAGGTTTGTTGTCTTCTAGAGGGTCCATCGCATTACTTGCACTACTTAGAACGTCTTTAAACCACGGAAAAATCCAACACTTGGAAATTTCCCGGCAGGGGAAAATATGGGTATCTATATCCGGTCGAACTTTTTAACATATTCTAAAATTACCCGGAAAAACACATAGACAAAGTTAAATGATCCGATGGAATCATCGAGTCCCCAATACATCCTAGAAAACTCAACTGTTTAGTATATATTAAAAATTCCCATAAAATACAGCAACTATTAATAGAGATTACTGTGCAAACAAATAGGAAAACGCCACTATATTGCCGCGGAACCGCCGCCCAAGGTAGGGTACGACCGCGGTTCCGCGGCGGTTCAATGGAATTGGGTCCACGAATTTCACAGTAATTCCTACAGAACCCTGCTGAATTTTTTGGCTATTTTTAATTTGGAAAAATCCACACTTTCAGAAAATGTATAGTGAGTGGTCTCGGATTAGGGTTTCGGGTTCGATCGGGTTTCTAACATCGTCTACACATCGCCTAAGGCTCTAGCTAGGCTCTGATACCACTGTAGGGTTCCTAGACACTCTAATGAGGTTCCACAACAGATCAACCATGGCAAAATCAAAATTTTCTTGTGCCAAGAAACCCTAATGCGATCGTTGACTAGAGGTAAAGGCGATAACTATGCAAGCAAACAACTTTATTGCTAAGTGATTGGAAATACAACCTTTGTAGATCCGGTCCACCACTTCTATAGCTCCGTGATGACGTCCCTTCACTGCGATCACCGGGTCCCGGACTCTCACGGTGGTTTCATCGAAGAAATGATCGGGCTAGGTCGATGACTTCGATGCCGAAGATGATCTACGTCGAGGCGACTCTAACTCGAGCTCCAACTTTACCAAGTCATGAAACTTGTGAAGAAAACACCCTATACTACATGGCAAGTGGTAGAGGATGAAGAAATAGGAAGTGGGTTCACTTTGGATTTGGATTTCTCACTTGGAATCATCACTTGACATTTTTGAAGCAAGCTTTTCTTTTCTTTCTCAAGAGGAAGAAGAAGAAGAAAAAAAATATCAATTCCAATTCAAATTAAAAAATCAAGTGAAGAGTTATCATAATGCAACCATGGGTGAGGCTAACTCATGTAGAGAATGAACTAGGGTTAAGCTAAATGGTTAGGGTTTAGGAATAAAACAAAATGGTAAGACTTATTCAAAAATGCTAGAAAAGTCATGAAGCTTCTTGCCAAAAATAAGAAAAGCCACCATTTTGTTTTTCCAAAAATGAATAAAGAAAAGAAAATAATACCTTAACCATTAACCTAAACCATGGTTTAATGCATACACACCCAAGTTTGCATGTATCATCAAACATGATACAAACTAGTGCACAAAACTATATCATATATATACAATGTGCACATTCAAGTGAGAAAATAATCTTAAGTGAACCAATACTAGTTAATGTAAAGTAATATATCAAATATATAATTATACATTAAATCATTAAATCAACACTTGATTTAATGATCCGGTCATATCGCATATAACCGACTAATATCATGCGTATCAATGTATCGAATCAACACTTGATTCGGTAACCCGGCTATATCACATATAACCGTCCCATGATACAAATCGCGAGAATAGAATATAGTATCACATACTGGTATTATTCTCGGTCCCGCACATATCTCATATGTGCTCCTATTTCGTTTCGCTTGAGCCAGGAAACCTCTGTGTAGGACTCTAAAGACTCGTCAATACGCCGGCAGTAGGTGATGATCATATCAAACACCCACAAGCCGCAAGCTGTCTGCTAAACGTAATGGCCACCCGGGTATTGAGCGATCAGAAGATCAACGAGCAAGCCCGCTCACACTCCTGTGAATCCAACCAGTAACATTTACCGTACAGTCCGGTCTGATCGTCTGATATGTCGCATATCTTGCCTAGGGGTGGTAAACGTCAGACCCCAGTAGCTCGATAAGTCGTGTCGATATGAGGTCTATAACAGTTCGAGATACTACTGGTAACACTTACCAATAAATCTCAGCAACCCTTACCAGGGATTTTCGGTCATAGCCAATCGAACACAGCGCAACATCAACTCCCTATACCGGGAGAGACGAATCCCCTCCTATTGCTCATTGCCTCCATGTGATTCGGGACTGTACCCAAAAACCACCGTTTTGCACGCCCTCTTGGACGTGGTAAGGTGGAAATCAAAGCACAGTGGGAATCACACAAGACTCTATGACGATCTCGGGTCTACAGACTAACCTGTACCAGTGTCACCAGAGAACTGCCATCTGACGTAAGGTATAATACCATCTAGGAGTTCTCGGCGAGTCCGTCCAGTGTACCCAGTCTCCACTGAGCACCCGTATATCATCTCTGATGTCAAACACCAATGGATATGGGATCATCCATCGCCCATCTGTATGGGTCGAGAAGGTATACGCTAGTCTACTCTGGTATATTGATGCCCCGTCTCGATACACCCACGACTAGGGACCTTGAAGGATGTACTTATGGACTACCATGTCCCCACTAGTATGATCTGCATCATAGTCCAGGTAGTCAAGTACACATCCTAAGGGCTTTACCAACATGTAACAGTGAGACAATCAGTGTACACGTTAAGGTAAAGAGCAACCAGATAGCATACTATCATGTCGAGCAAGAAAGTCCTCCCTATATATGTCCAAGCATCCACTACAATATACATCCTATGTATAGTAATGGCCTCTAGGGCATACATATAACTAACAATCTCCCACTTGCACTAGGGCCATCTGTAGCAGTGGTTGTAGTATCTCATACTCAACCATCCCATGAAAGTCTCTCTTTGGGAAAAGGCATTTGTGAGTGGATCCGCCGTGTTGTCCTCTGAGTCTGCTCTCCTTACCTTGATCTCCTTGGAGATCAACCATCTCCATGATCAGGTGATACTGCCTTCGAATATGTCTGGATCACTGATGGGACGGACGCTCCTTGGTATAAACCACAACTCCATTGTCACACAATGGGAGGAACTAAGTTCATCTCATGAACTAATATACACCTAGACAGCCTCTTTGGTAGCATCTTAAGCAGCGATGCATCCATCCTTCATCGTCTAGTATGCCACGGTATCTAGCTTGGAACTCTTCCAACATACCGCCCCTTTACTGAGGGTAAAGACAATGCCAGTGACATTACTGCTTTAGGCGACATTACTGATCACTATTACACGTTGATAGAGCCCCTAGGATTCTTGCTTGACTGCCAACAGTATGAGGGCGATCATATACGTGGGAGCTGGGGTCTATAAGCACATCCTTAAAAGGTCCCTAGTCGTGGGAGTTTCGAGACAGGGCATCGATACTCCAGAGTAGACTAGTGTATACAGTCGAGACCCCGACGAGGGGCGGTGGCCGGTCTCACAAGCCACTGGTGTCAGTTGGTTCACCTAAGATGTATACAGGTGCTCATTGGGTTATGAGTACACCGGACAGGACTCGCTGGGAACATGCTAGTTGGTCTTATACCTGACGTCAGATAGCAGTTCCCTGGTGACATGTGTACAGGTTAGTTCATCGACCTGAGATAGTCATTTGTCTCGTGTGAGTTCCCACTGTGCTTTGATTACTACCTTACCACGCTCAAAGGAGACGTGCAAACAGGTTTTAGTTGGGTACAGTCCCGAGCCACATGGAGGCAGTGAGCGGATCTGCAGGGGTTCGTCTCTCCCGGTATTGGGGGTGAGGTCACGCTGTGTCTAGGAGAGCCATTACACGAAGTCCTTGACCAAGGCAGGAGATTTACTGGTAGGTATTCCATTAGTATCTCAGGGTGTTCTGGGCTACACTCCGACACGACTTGTACTGCTATTGGGGTCTGACTTTTACCAACCCCCTAGGCCCGCCATGCGATGCTCATAGACGAACGGACCGGACTGTACGGATATTGTCACTGACAGGCTCAGTAGGGTGTTCGAATGAGTTCGCTCATCGACGTCCCTTTTGGTCAATACTTGGTATCCCGTTACGTATGGCTAATACCTCTGACGTGCTAGTGGTTAAATCCACAACCAAGGTGTTGACGAGTCTTTAGAGTCCCCCACAGACAGTTGCTCAAGTTTCGGGCGGAACGCTGTAGAGGCCGTATGGAGATATGACAGGGTTCGATCAGATACGTGTGGTATTGCACGGATCATGATCGGACGGATAATAGTAGCGGGCTTTTGTTTAAGCCGGATCCTAGTATTGTACAGTGTAGATTTTGTCTCTTTGCATTTGTATTCAGTGGGAATACAAATGCGGGTATGTATATATAGTTGCGGGGTTTTCCTGTAATTTATTACGGGATCAGTTTTTAGAATTTTCCAGTTTGTATTCCGTTCCGGCCAGTTTTCCTTTGTTCCTTCACGGCCCGACTTTTATGATGAGAGGGGCTAATTTGCATATTTGCAAATTAGCAATTGTGGACGGTTTATTTGGATATGGAAAGATTATGATAGATATAGCATCATGAGATTCTTTTTGCATCACTTGTTTTGCATTAATAAGATTGGATTTGTATTTGAAATTGATGCGAGGCTTGATTTAGCTTATGCTCACCCATTCCACCATCTTGTGCTCACCTCCCTTTGATACATTTTTTTCCTCTTCATTCTTGTAGGGGGCCGGCCACTTCTTGAGAGAGAGAGAGGTTCATTTACTTGAGGTGGGGAAAATTTCATTTGGTGGAAAAATGATTCACACTCATATGCTTGCTTCAAAAATCCCAAAGTTCATTTTTCACATCTTTTTCTCCTCCATCATGGCAACTTCATACCCCATGAGACAAAGCTACTACACTTAGCCTACAACATTTCTTTTGCACGTCGGCTCGCCAACTTCGTGCCCGAGTTGCCTCGGTCCAGAGGTGGGAGCCCGTAAAAGAACCCGGCGATGTGGTGTCCGTTCCGACGAGGAGATGAAGACCGGAGATTCCGTGAGGAGATCGGAGTGGAGGCCGAAGACCGAAGGACACGGATCGCTCGGTATAGCTTCCTTCCAATTTTCTAGTTTGCTAGCATTAGGTTAATGGCCCGATCTAGGTTTTTAGTGCGCGGTGGTGCCGGTTTAAAGTTTTAGAAAAAGTTTCGTTTCCGCATTTTGACCTCGTTCAGACGGCCGGGACGCCGCCGTGCACTTACACTGGTATCAGAACTGGCCATTAACCTAGTCTAGCTTACTCTAATGTGTTTACAACTTCGATCGAACAAATTTCCATAAACCACAATTTCCATTGCATCAGTTTCTGTCGAAATTTTTTTGGCTCAAAATTTTTTTCAGTACATTGTAGAAATACGTGCAGGGAATTCTAAGAATTATGGATATATCTGGTCACATGATTGCACTGTTCCACCGCGGAACCGCGGCCAAACCCATACTCTGGCCTTGGTTCCAGGACCATCTCATCTCATTACTGTACCAGATTTCTGCAGTGGGTCTTAGACTGGGAAATGGGGTTCTTAGAATATTCTTTTTGGGCCCAGATTCTCTTTGAGTGCTACAGTAGTGCTTGGGGACCACTTCGGTAAATTTGATCGATCAAAAATTTTAAACATGTTAGTTCACAGTATTTATATTATATCTGCGACCGTGAATATCATTTGATCGGTAAATCCTGTCTAACTGCTATAGCCCTTTTAGACGGATTTGCGAACGTGACATTCACGTTGATGTTCTGTGTTGTGCTGTGATGTTGCGGATTGGTCGTGAGGGATAGCCTGGATCCAATGTTAGTACAGTTTTGTTTTATATGTACATTTGATATTGCGGGGCGAGCATCTGACATGTAGACTGCCGTCACTGCCTGTTTGTATATTATTTTTTTGGGACACGACCGGGCTGAGGTCGATGTACCCGTTGTATATTTTACTTTCTGTACTAGGATTACCCCGCGGAGGGGTGCACGGATAGCCGGGTTCTAGAGGGCAACGAGCCCGCATCTCATGGCGTTGAGACGGAAGGGGCTTTACGCTAGAATTGGCGGGCTATTCGCCGCACTCGTAGGGGGTACAGGTTGACCCAAGGAGGGGTGACTAAGTTACCAGATTCCGTGAAGTGCTGGGTGGTCCATTCACGTTGTTGAAGGGGGCTGCCTCGCTTCAGGTTTTGGCGGGTAACTTGCCGTGCCCGTAGGGGTCTAGGATTTCATTGCACAGGCTATCCACACGACCAGGGGAACGTCAGGTTTCAGTAGCGGCTCTGTGAAACCTAGGGATCCCAGATATTTGTATTGTTCTGTGATGCTTATTGCATTTCTGTGATGTTACATTTTATCACGCCTTGAGCAAATATTATATATTGATATATATACTAGTAGATGTTGTATATGTTTTGCATCCGCGCTAGTCCAGTCCCCGCTCTGTCGTTAGTTAAGTAACCTAACGGGTGATGACGGGACCCAGTGGCGAATGCGGATGGCATATACGTACATCATTATTTTCGTTCTTTTGTGGTGTGATCAATTGATGAGACTGCGTTGATTCGGATCAATGCAAGCTAAACAAACCTATTCTGATGTTGTTGGAACATTTTTCAAAAAAAAAGCTGTTATTGCAAGGACGTTCTCTTTTATTTTGCACAGTGTGTTAGGTTTACCTAGCATCCTATGAGAGGTTTGGAAGCATCACATGTCACAAAGATCAAATTTTTATGGTGCTAAGTAAGCATACAAAGGATCTATCCTAGAAAATTAGGGTTTCATAATATAAAGGCAACAAAGACTAGGGTTTAGAGAGTACAACCTTTGTAGCTCCCTACGCTAGACTCTTTGGCCTCTTGAGAGTTGGAGGAGGGTTCGCTTGAGGTCTTCTAGTGTCCACGACGATCCACCCGAAGCTCCTTGTCCAAGCTAACAACTTCACTTTTCCAAGAGAATGAAATGAAGCAAACACTCTAAACAAGTGGGCTAAACTTGTGTAGAATGATGTTGTGGTTCTTATTCTCACTTCAAAATCCAATCTTGTTAAGTATTTTGCTCACTACAAAAGTCTAGAGAGCAAAAGAGGAAGGAAGAAGAAGATGATGTCTTTTCTTTGAACAAGAGTAAAAAGAATAACTCTTGAAAAGAAAAAGAAAATATATGTATATATATTTTTTTCTTCTCATCTCAAACCATGGTTAAATGTTTAAGATATTATTTAATTTGAGTTAAAACACAAAGAGAAGGTTAACCCATGGTTAGAAGTAGGTGAGCATGGTTAAGTTAAGGAAGAGTGTAGAAACTAACCATGAATTATCCTTTTCTTCTTTTCTTTTGTTTTAACAAAAAATTAAATAATAATCCATATATTTAAACCATGGTGTGAGTCTTATATTGCCACCATTTTCAATGTGTAATCAACCATGAAGGATGATGTATGTATGTATTTATGTATGCACATCCATATGTGCATGAAACTAAAAAGAAAGAAAGCATACATGCATGTATACATCCATCATATACAAGAGAAGATTTTTAAGTGAGAAAACTAATGGTTAAATGATAAATCAACACTTGATTTATCAATCCGGCCATATCACATATGACCCCACCAAAAGCAAGACGCCCGATCAATATACGGTATCCTATACGCGCATTTTAATCGGGTCCATGCGCATATCGTATACCGGCACCACAACGTTTCGCCTGGACTAGGTAACTCCTTTGTGGGACTCTAAGACTCATCAATACGCCGGCAGTGGGTGATGATCATATCAAGCACCCCCAAGCCGCAAGCGGTCAGCTAAACGTAACGGCCACCCGGGTATTGAGCGATCAGAAGAAAACAAGCGAACCTGCTGCAACTCCCGTCGAGCCAACCGGCAACACTACCGTACAGTCCGGTCTCTTCGTCAAATATGCTGCATATTGAGCCTAGGGATGGTCACGTCGACCCCAATAACTCAATAAGTCGTGCCGGTGAATGGTCTATAACAGATCGAGAAACTACTGATAACATTTATCAGTAAATCTCAGCAGCCCTGGCCAGGAACTTACTGATATAACCAGT
Source organism: Agapanthus africanus (assembly GCA_030015575.1). Taxonomy (NCBI): domain Eukaryota; kingdom Viridiplantae; phylum Streptophyta; class Magnoliopsida; order Asparagales; family Amaryllidaceae; genus Agapanthus; species Agapanthus africanus. The sequence continues at coordinate 165,354,693 of JASDDO010000001.1, forward strand.
CGGGCACAGCACAACATCAACTCCCAATACCGGGAGAGACGAAACCTCTCCTATCGCTCATCGCCTTCATGTGTCTCGGGACTGTACCCAACGGCCACCTGTTTGCACGACTCAGTAAAGCCGTGGTAGGGTGGCAATCAAAGTACAGTGGGAGAACACACAAGACTCTATGACGATCTCGGGTCTACAGACTAACCTGTACCAGTGTCACCTGAGAACTGCTATCCGACGATAGATATAATTCCATATAGGAGTTCTCGGTGAGTCCGTCCAGTGTACCCAGTCACCACTGAGCACCCGTATATGATCTTAATGTCAAACATCGATGAATGTGGGAACATTCATTGCCCATCGTATGGGTCTAGTATCATATACGCTAGTCTACTCTGGTATATCAATGCCCCGTCTCTATATACCTACGTCTAGGGACTTTCCAGGATATGCTTATAGACTACAGATGTCCCACTAGTATGATCTCCATCATAATCACAGTAGTCAAGCCGATATCCTCAGGGCTTTATTAGCATGTATGAATGAATAAAAGCATGATCAAATTAACATGTCGGATAAAGAAGAATCAGATAGCATACTATCATGTCGAGCAAGAATGTATACTGAATATATATATACATGTACAAATACATCCACTATCATATAATGGCCTCTAGGGCATACATATATCCAACACAGTGGTATTCGGTTATGAATATCCAGCTCCTCAGTCGACGAGGCAAGGGCCGAGATCCCTTCACCGGGAGTGACCCCTTGGACAGAAGTTTGCGTCAGGGCAATAACTTCACTATAGTCGTTTACTTTTGATTTGCATCGTGGTATTCAGTTGGAATATCCTGCACCTCATTCTACGGGGAAAGAGCCGAGATCCCTTCACCGGGAGTGACTTCTTTAGCAAAGGTTTTCGCCACTATATTTTTAAAAGCTATCCGGTTCCTTCAACGATATCAAGTTCATCACGTTAAATGTTTTTCGCCAGAAACCATTCATAGCCCTCCGTCATTTCAGACGGGTAGCACGTAGTATTCATGCTATGTTTGTTGACCTTCGTCAAGGCATAGTGTATGGTAGCTGCTTGTTACCTTTCTGCTGCATAGATATATGCGTTGGTTTGGGACAGTCGTATAGCCTTGTTGACCTTCGTCAAGGGCTTGTACGGGTGGGTTCAAATTAACCTGGAAAATGACGGGTAGAACTTGACATGTGACTTATGATTTGTTGACCTTCATCAAGGTCATAAGAGCATGGGGCAAAAATTACATCGGGAGTTTCTAAAGAAACTGAAACTTTCCAGATATGCGCATACCTTCTGGAGTGTGATAACGTGAGCGGATTCCGTCACGTTATCATGCGATGATAGTTGGATCCCGATTCCTACTGATGAGTTGGTTTACTCCTCGGGTGATCCCGACTAATTCTTCTTTCAGGTTTGGGGAAGAATTTGACGTTACAGTGGGAGGTTTCCTGATTGGGTAAAGTGATAACCATTCTGATCTAGGTTAGAGTGTATGCTGAGTGTTTCTTTTCTCTCTCTCTTTAGCAGCGACCATGACCTGACCCTTGACTATGACTCAGTGACCAAAATTAACCGAACCTTCTTAAACACTGGCTTTTGGATTGTTAGAGTTGCAAACCTCATTGCCACTCCTACTTTTACCCTTTTCTCCAGGACACCCCGTATTACTACGAACATCCACTTCCATTGGATAAAACCATTGTATGGTTATATACGAACTCGAAGGAATTTATTCGAGGATGGTTTCCGGTTCTGGAGAAAACGAATAGGACTATTCAGTTGTCTTTTCCTTTTACCTTCTCTCAGGTTGCGAGTACTCCTTGGTTTAGGAGATAGTACACCTATTACACAAATTGGATAGTCTTCTTCCAAACCTTAGGCTGGTGCCAAACGGTGGGGAATGAAGAAAACCAATTAGCATAACGATGGTGTACAGAAGGTATTAAGTAATGACATATCAAGGGATTAGTAAGAGGGCAAAGTAAATTGCGACTGCTATTCACGACCAAACCAAGTATTTCTTCGCCAATCCTAAATCACCTTTGTATTTCTCCAGGACACTCCGTATCACTACGAAGATCCACAGTTTATTGGATACTCCATCGTATGGTTATATACGAACTCGAAAGGAACTTGTTCCAATTCGGAGATGGATTCTAGTTTAGGAGAAATAGGAATAAGGTTTATTCAGTTGTCTTTTATCTTCACCTTCTCTCGCGTTGCGAGTGCTCCTAGGATTAGGACAGTACACCCATTATGCTTATTGGATAGTCTTCTTCCAAACCTAGGCTGGTGCCGAACGGTAGGGAAGGAAGAAAACCATTTGGCCTAAAGGGGTGTGCAGAAGGTAACGACTAAAGACATATAAAGGGATTTGGAGAGGTGGAAAAGAAATATACGGTTACAGTTGTGAATCTGGATAATGGAAGAGGCATTACTAGGAATACCCGGATACCCCTATGAAACATTTCAATGTTTCAGTTTCACTGTGTACTGTTAAAAGAAAACTGATTTGCCAATTAGACACTTACTCCAGGGTATGTATTTACCAGGTTTGATTCTCACATCTGTATAGTTTTACAGATGATGAGTGGGAGTAAGTTATTGGGAATTGGGTGATCATCCTCATTATATCGGGATTCGTTGTAATTGGTGATATTTGAGGAAATCGCCTGGGCTGTTTGCCGGACGGCAAATATTTGGTTTTGAATATCCGTTGTTATGCACCAATTTAAAATTGATATATACGTCTATTTTTATAGAGTGAGATATATCTTTTTGAAATTATGTCTATGACATTTACCTATATCAGTGGATGGTTAGGTAAGGAGCATTGAACAGCGGTGTAATTCTTCTTAACCATAAGTACAGTTTTCAACCTACGACACACAGTGAATGAGTCCTTAGACTTAGGGGACTTATACAGAGTATTGTATATTGTCCAATGTCCATTAGGACAGAGGGGATGGTCCTCGTACTATATTCGGTTTACTTATGACTTCTCTAGTTTTTAGACAGGTATTTCGTAGAAACACAGGGTCCAAGTTTTGAGAAGTTATAGGTATATGAATAAAGTAGAGAACCAGGTATTGCAAGTATCAGGATTCTTCAAGGTGATCGAAGATGTAGATACTTGTGTATGGTGTTCAGTTGATAGTAATGTTTAAGAGAACTTGCTTCTCTTTCAGGTTACCCATAATTGAAAGCATTCCTAAGTTGAGTAACGCTGATCGGCCTCCTTCCATTTAGTTGACATACACTGGAGACAGCTGCATGATTTGAATTTGGTTCAATTAAATCAGTGCCTCTGTTTCTATATTGGATATAGAACAGTTCATATCTTGACATTGTTAAGGTACGGGGAGTTGTCCAGCTTATGCTTAAAACAAGACTCTGGGTAACTCAAGGCACGTTTCTGTAATGGCTGTTTGTGGGTTGACCCAGGCTATGACGAGGGTTGACTACTACCATCAGGAAGATCAATAGTGATATTGTTCTTGACTCGCCACAGTTTTAATAAAAAAATGGATTTTTTCAAAAAACGGTAGTGGGAGTATGGTAGAACTGCAAGTGATTCCAGAACCGCAAACGATTATTGAAGATTTGATAAGAACCTAAAGATTCAATCTGGTTTGACATTCCATTAGCTACTCCGCAGATATGGTGGGTAATTTCAGGCACTCGAGAGGTACTTCGGTATGCCTCAAGGACGGTGACAGTGAGGTTCTTGTTTATCCAGACTTGACACTACTGTTGTTCCAGACTATGAGACCCGGCAGGAGGATGAGTATAGCGTCGTTCTGAACTAGCTTCAGAAGTGTACGTGTATATGACTCTTCCAGAGGGTTGTCGTAGTCAGTGGGAGCAGCGGAAGCATAGTGGACAAGTGGCTTATGTCTATTTATAGACTAAAGAAGATATAGCGGAGATAGATCATCTATTTCTGATGTGACAGTCATAGGTTTGACTTCATCAGAATAGGGGATGGATCTGTCAAGAAGGTAGTAGGGTGTGATGTCCTGGTATTTGGATGACATACACAGAGTAGGAAATGATATTCCTATACTACGATCGGTTATAGTTTGGTTGTCACACAGTGGTTTCTCCACATAGGAATTGGATATTATATCACGCATTCTGGTTACTAGATCTATGGTTTTAGATCTAGATTTGGGAAGTGTCCCAATCTGGGTACTTAGACGGCATTCTAAAGGTGTTTTAGAATGGACGACTTCTAGCACGGTAGTATACCTGCAGGTAATGGAGTCACCCTCTCTGAAGGTGTCTTACAGACTAAAGGGGAGAGGGATGTGCATGATTGGCAGATCACTTGCTTAGGCAATTGAGTCAATCATGAGATGTCAAGTACCACACCAGATTGTAAGTCTACGGTAGCGTCCCGGCCGTCAAACTGACGCCAAATGCGGAACAAAAACTTTTATAACTAGCGCTATCGCATACTATAACCCGGATCTGCCATTAACGCTAAACTAACAATCTACAAAGAGGGTAGAAAGGTTATACCGAACGATCCGAGTCCTTCGTTCTTTAACCATCATCCCACGCTCCGTTGCGGCTGCTCCGATCTCGTCGATCTCCGATCTCCTCGTCCAGGTGGCACCACGTCATCGGATCTTTAAACGGGCTCCCGTCTCTGACTCGAGGCAACTCGGTCATCAAGTTTGCTAGAAGAGATGACCAAGATGGATGTAGAGAATGAGTGGAACACTTTGTCTCGCTTCGTCCAAAGCCATGGACGAACGGTTAATGAAGTTGCCAATTGAGACGGGTGATGGAATGAAAAGTGCTATCAAATTTCCAACACCAAAATCTATCATAATCTTTTAACCAAGTCAAGTGAGAGAGTGTAGTGAGAGTGAGGGGAGGGGCCGGCCATATATGAGGAGGGGGGTGATGGTAGGAGCAAGGAGGTAACCATAAGAAAAAGATCTTTAACAAATATCTATCATGCAAACAAAAGGAATTAATGGTAAAGGGTGACTCATAAAACACATCATCAAAAACCATTAAAGCACTAATGAGTCATGAAGCCTAGTCATCATCTAGAAGCTCCTAGAACCTTCCACACACTCATGACTCACCTCAGAGAAGAAAAGATAAATCCGCATTTAACCGAATGTTAAATACGGATGATAGAAAACTGGAAACTGGAAACTGACAACTTCCAAAAGTGATCCTGAAACGAATTTCAGGATAACCCCGTAACTGTATAAAAATACCCGCATTTGTATTACGACCGAATACAAATGCAACTGAGACAAAGATATTATATCTACTCTGTATAATACTTGGATCCGGCTTAAACCAAAGCCCACCAGTATTATCTGTCCGAAAAATAACACATGTGTAAACGCACGTGCATTTTCCGAACCCTGCCATAAAACCATACGGCCTCTATAATGTTTCGCCCGAACTTGGGAAACTATCTGTGGGGGACTCTAATGACTCGTCAGTACCCTGGCAGTAGGTTTAAGCACAAGCCGTCAGCGGCACTAGCTGTGCGTAACGGCTGCCCATGGACTGACCTCAAGGGAGGCTGATGAGCGAATTCATCCAGAAACCCTACTGAGCCTAACAGTGACAATGTATATACAGTCCGGTCTGTTCGTCTATGAGTATCGCATATCCGGCTTAGGGGGCTAGTAACGTCAGACTCCCAATAGCTGTATAAGTCGTGTCGGAGACAAGCCCTGAACACCCTGAGAAACTACCGGAGTACCTACCAGTAAATCTCACCTGCCTTGGCAAAGGACTTGGTGTAATGGCTTTCCTAGACACAGCGCAACCTCCACCCCCAATACCGGGAGAGACGAATCCCCTGCCGATCCGCTCACGTGCCTCCATGTGGCTCGGGACTGTACCCAAAAACTACCTGTTTGCACGACTCCTTTGAGCCGTGGTAGGGTAGAAATCAAAGCACAGTGGGAACTCACACGAGACTAATGACGACTTCAGGTCGATGAACTAACCTGTACACATGTCACCAGGGAACTGCTATCGACGATATGTATAATACCAACTAGCAGGTTCCCGGCGAGTCCTGTCCGGTATACCCATAACCCAATGAGCACCTGTATACATCTTAGGTGATCCCACTGACACCAGTGGCTTGTGAGACCGGCCACCGCCCCTCATCGGGGTCTCGACTGTATACACTAGTCTACTCCGGAGTATCGATGCCCTGTCTCGAAACTCCCATGACTAGAGACCACTATTAAGGATATGCTTATAGACTACCCAACTCTCACGTATATGATCGCCCTCATACAGTTGGTAGTCAAGCAAGATCCTAAGGGCTCTATCAACATGTAACAGTGATCAGTCACCTGAACATGTACATGACTGATAAAGGCAAACCAGATAGCATACTATCATCTCGAGTAAGACTGTTCTACCGGTATAGGTCCTCCTCAATCTTTGCAATCACGTACCTGCGATCCAATAATTGACTTTGAGGGCACTATATCCAACAATCTCCCACTTGCACTTAAGGCTAATTATTGCGATGTCACGTACTCACAGCCCGTGTGAAACCGACACCCAACTCCTCTACTAATCAGTTTCACAAAGCCCGTTTATAAAACTATCGTGTTCGAGAAATAGCCTTAGTGAGTGGATCCGCCCTGATGTTTCTTTCTATGTCTCTCTTAATCTCAAGTTCGCGGAGAAAGCCATCTCCCGAATCGAGTAATATCTGTCTTAGAATATGTCTGAATATCTGATGGGACCTAGTTCATAAATGAACTCCAAATCCAAACTTCTTAGACTGTATCAATCACTGAAACTAATCAGTATCCAGCACTATGCCTCCCACAGTATCCTCTTGGACCACCTGTCCATAATACTGTCCCTCGTCAGAGGGAAAACTATAACTCTGACAATCACTCTGTCATCCATGTCACCTTTGAAGCATGGAATGATAACCGTCTCCCGAAGAAGGCTGCCTTCATCAAATCCGTAGAACATGCACTTATGTTCTAAAACTGCTTCCTTATGTTTCTCCAGGATTGGATTAATACAAACTTATCGCATCTAGTGCAAAAACAACATCTGATGTGGTACTTGACATCTCACGATCGACTCAATTGCTTAAGCAAGTGATCTGCCAATCATGCACTTCCCTCTCCCCTTTAGTCTGCAAGACACTTTTAGAGAGGGTGACTCCATCACCTGCAGGTACACCACCATGCCCGGAGTCAATTATTCTAAAAACTATTAGAATACTGTCAAAGTACCCACATTGGGAAACTACCCAAATCCAGATCTAAAACCATACATCTAGAAACCAGAATGTCTGATATTATATCCATATCCTGTCTGGAGAAACAACTGTGTGACGACCACTGTACAACCGATCGTAGTATAGGAATTTTACTTCCTACTCTGTGTATGTCATCCAAATATCAGGACATCACACCCTACTACCTTCTTAACAGATCCATCCCTTATTCTGATGAAGTCAAACCTATGACTGTCAAATCAAAATTAGATGGTCTATCTCCGCTATAACTGCTCTAGTCTATAAATAGACATAAGCTACTTGCCCACTATGCTTCCGCTGCTCCCACTGACCACAATAACCCTCCTACCGGGTCTCATAGCCTGGAACAACAGTAGTGTCAAGTCTGAGTGGATAAGAACCTCTTTGTCACCATCCTTGAGGCTACCGGAGTACCTCTCGGGTGTCTGAGGTTACCCACTATATCTGCGGAGTGGCTATTGGAATGTCAAACCTGATTGAATCTTTAGGTCCTATTAAATTTTCCGTAATCGTTTGCGGTTATGGAATCACTTCCAGTTCTACCATACTCCCACTACTGTTTTCTGAAAAAAAACATTTTACTAAAACTGTGGTGAGTCAAGAACAATATCACTATTGATCTTCCAGATGGTAGAAAGTCAACCCTCGTCATAGCCAGGGTCAACCCACAAACTGCCATTACAGAAACGTGCCCTGAGTTATCCAGAGTCTGGTTTTAAGCATAAGCCGGACAACTCACCTATATACAATATAGAAACTTTGGCACTAATTTAATTAGAACCAGATTCTAATCATGCAGCTGTCTCCAGTGCATATCAACTTAATGGAGAGAGGCTAATCAACATTACTCAACTCAGGAATCCATCCAATTATGAGTAACCCGAAAGAGAAACAAGTTTCTCAAAACCACTACTTGAATACCATTCACAAGAATCTACATCTTCGATCACTTTGAAGAATCCCGATACTTGCGATATCTGGTTCTCTACTTTATTCTTATACCCACAACTTCTCGAAACTTAGACCTTGTATTTCTACGAAACACTTGTCTAAAAACTAGAGAAGTCATAAGTAAACAGAATATAGTATGAGGACCCACTCCTTTGTCCTGATGGACACTGGACAACATACAATACTCTGTATAAGTCCGCTGAGTCGAATAACTCAAAACCTGTACATCGTAGGTTGAAAACTGTACTTATGGTTAAGAACTACTCCGTTTATTCAATGCTCCTTACCCAATCGTTAACTGATATAGGTAAATGTCATCGACATAATTTCAAAAAGTTATATCTCACTTTATAAAAATAAACGTACAGATATATCATTTTGAAATTGGTGCACAACAACGGATAGTCAAAACCAAAAACATGCCTGCCGGCAATAACCCAGGTGACTTCCTCAACTATCACCAATTACAACGAATTCCGATATAATGAGGATAATCACCTAATTCCCAATAACTTCCTCCCACTCATCATCTGTAAAACCATACAGATATGAGAATGAAACCTGGTAAATACATACCCTGGAGTAAGTATCTAATCGGGAAATCTGTTTTCCTTTAACAATGCACTGAAACATGAAAATGCTTCGTAGGGGTATCCTGGTATTCATAGTAATGTCTCTTCCATAATCCAATTCATGACTTTGACCGTATATTTCTTTGCCGTCTCTCCAAGTCCCTTTATTTGTCTTTATTCATTTCCTTCTGTACACCATCGTTAGGCTAAATGGTTTTCTTCCTTCCCTACTGTTCGGCACCAGCCTATGGTTTGGAAGAAGACTGTCCAGTAAGCATAATAGGTGTACCCTTCTAAACCAAGGAGTACTCGCAACTTGAGAGAAGGTAATGATAAAAGACAACTGAATAATACCTTATTCTAGTAAAGGTGAAATAGGAGTGGCGATGAAGTACGCGGTTTGGTCGTGAATGATAACAGTCGCAACTTACTTTGCCCTCTTTGTAATCCCTTTTATTTTGTCTTTACATATGACCTTTTGCACACCCTACTTAGGCTAATTGGTTTTCTTCATTCCCTACCTTTCGGCACCTGCCTATGGTTTGGAAGAAGACTATCCAATAAGCGTAATAGGTGTACTCTCCTAAACCAAGGAGCCCTCGCAACCTGAGAGAAGGTGATAATAAAAGACAACCGAATAAACCAATTCTATTTCTCCTGAACCTGGATCCATCCTCGAAGAAGTCCCTTCGAGTTTGTATATAACCATACGATGGATCTATCCAATGGAAGTGGATGTCCGTAGTAATACGAGTGTTCTGAGAAATGCAAAGGGTAGAAGAAGGAGTAGCAATGACTTATGCAACTATAGATAATCCAAAAGCCAGTATTTTAAGAAGGTTCGGTCAACTTGGTCACTGAGTCATAGTCTAGGGTCGGTCAAAGGTCGCTGCCAAAGAGAGAGAGAAAAGAAACACTCTGCGTGCACTCTAACCTAGATCAGAATGGTTATCACTTTATCTAATCCGGAAACCTCCCACTGTACTGTCAAATTCTCCTCCAAACCTGAAAGAAGAATCAATCGGGATCACCCGAAGAGTAAACCAACTCATCAGTGGGAATCGGGATCCAACTCTCATCGCATGATAATGTGACGGAATCCACTCACGTTATCACACTCCAGAAGGTATGCGCATGCCTGGCAAGTTTCAGTTTCTTTAGAAACTCCCGATATGATTTTTACCCCATGCTCTTATGATCGTGACTAAGGGCCAACCCATCATAAGTCCCATGTCAAGTTCTTCCTATCATTATCTTGTTAATTTGAACCCACCCGTACTCGCCCTTGACTAAGGGCCAACAAGGCTGTACGACTGTCCCAAACCAACGCATCTATCTATGCAACATATGAACACCCCAGCAGCTACCAATCACTATGTCCTGGCTAAGGGCCAGACCAACATAGCTTGAATACTACTGACCATTCATATGAAATGACGGAGGGCTACGGCTGGTTTTTGGCGAAAAACCTTTAACGTAATGAACTTGATCTCGTTGAAGGAACCTGATAGCTTTTTATAAAAATATAGTGGCGAAAACCTTTTCCTAAAGAGGTCACTCCCGATGAAGGGATCTCGGCTCTTTCCTCGTGGAATGAGGTGCAGGATATTCCACTGAATACCGTGATGCAAAGTAACTTGTAATCGACTATAGTGAAGTTATTACCCTAACGCAAACTTCTGCCCAAGGGGTCACTCCCGGTGAAGGGATATCGGCCCTTGCCCCGTCGAATGAGGTGCAGGATATTCCAACCGAATACCGCTATGCAAAACAAAAGGAAACGTCTTTGTAATAACACTTTTTAAATTTGTTCCAACAATATCCAAACAGGTTTGTTTTCTTTTGCATTGATCAAAATCAACGCAGTCCCATCAATTAATCACACCAGAAAAGAACGAAAATAAAATGTATGTATATGCCATCCACATTCGTCACTGGGTCCCGTCATCACCCGTTAGGTTACTTAACTAACGACAGAGCAGGGACTGGACTAGCGCGGGTGCAAAACATATACAACATCTAATAGTATATATACCAATATACAATAATCGCTCCAGGCGTGATAATATGCAACATTACAGAAAAGTAATAAGCATCACAGAGCAATACAGATATTCTGGGATCCCCGAGTTTCACAGAGCCGCTGCTGAAACTCGACGTTCCCCTGTCGTGTAGATAGCCTGTGCAATGAAAACCTAGACCCCTACGGGTGTGGCAAGTTACCCGCCAAAACCTGAAGCGAGACAGCCCCCCACAGCAAAGTGAATGGACCACCCTGCACTTCACGGAATCCGGTAACATGAGCACCCCTCCTTGGGTCAACCTGTACCCCCTACGAGTGCGGCGAATAGTCTGCCAATACTAGAGTGAGGCCCCTATGCCTTTCAAAGCCATAAGATGCGGACCCGTTGCCTTCCAGAACCCGGCTATCCGTGCACTCCGTCGCGGAGTAAAACCTAGTACAGAAATGAAAAATATGTACAACGGGTACATCGACCTCGACCCGGTCGTGCCCCAAAAGAATATTATATAAACAGACAGTGACGGCAGTCCACATGTTGGACGCTCGCCCCGCAATATCAAATGTACAAATAAACTCAAACTGCACTACCATTGCACACTGCTATCCACCACGACAAATTCGCAACATCACAGCACAACACAGAACATCAACGCGAATGTCACGTTTGCAAACCCGTCTAAAAGAACTATAGCAATTAGACGCGGTTTACCGCTCGAATGACATTCACGGTCGGAGATATAATGCAAGTACTGTAAACTAACACGTGTGAATTTCGATCGACTAAATTTCCCTAGGTGGGCCCCACGCAAATCTGCTGCACAGTATTAAAATCTGGGCCCAAAAGAAATATGCCAAAAACCACAATTTACCAAGCCAAGCTCACTGAAGAAATTTGGAGAAGTGTTCCAATATACTGGCCGCGGATGCGCGGTCAAACCCCAGGTTTGACCACGGATCCGCGGCGGTATGAGGAGATCATGTGACCGTATTTCTACTGTGTGCTTAAAAAACCCTGCTCAATTTTCTGGGATCATCAAAATAATATTTAAACCAGATTTAAAATCGACAGAAACTTTGAACTGGAAAAATTGTAGTTTTTGAAATCCGGTTCGATCGATGTTTTAAACGCGTTAGCATAAGTTAGTAAAGCTTAATGGCGTGGCTCTGATACCATGTAAGTCTACGGTAGCACCCCGGCCGTCAAACTGACGCAAAATGCGGAACAAAAACTTTTATAACTGACGCTATCGCATACTATAACCCGGATCTGCCATTAACGCTAAACTAACAATCTACAAAGAGGGTAGAAAGGTTATACCGAACAATCCGAGTCCTTCGTTCTTTAACCATCATCCCACGCTCCGTTGCGGCTGCTCCGATCTCGTCGATCTCCGATCTCCTCGTCCAGGTGGCACCACGTCATCGGATCTTTAAACGGGCTCCCGCCTCTGACTCGAGGTAACTCGGTCATCAAGTTTGCTAGAAGAGATGACCAAGATGGATGTAGAGAATGAGTGGAACACTTTGTCTCGCTTTGTCCAAAGCCATGGACGAACGGTTAATGAAGTTGCCAATTGAGACGGGTGATGGAATGAAAAGAGCTATCAAATTTCCATACACCAAAATCTATCATAATCTTTTAACCAAGTCAAGTGAGAGAGTGTAGTGAGAGTGAGGGGAGGGGCCGGCCATATATGAGGAGGGGGTGATGGTAGGAGCAAGGAGGTAACCATAAGCAAAAGATCTTTAACAAATATCTATCATGCAAACAAAAGGAATTAATGGTAAAGGGTGACTCATAAAACACATCATCAAAAAACATTAAAGCACTAATGAGTCATGAAGCCTAGTCATCATCTAGAAGCTCCTAGAACCTTCCACACACTCATGACTCACCTCAGAGAAGAAAAGATAAATCCGCATTTAACCGAATGTTAAATACGGCTGATAGAAAACTGGAAACTGGAAACTGACAACTTCCAAAAGTGATCCTGAAACGAATTTCAGGATAACCCCGTAACTGTATAAAAATACCCGCATTTGTATTACGACCGAATACAAATGCAACTGAGATAAAGATATTATATCTACTCTGTATAATACATGGATCCGGCTTAAACCAAAGCCCACCAGTATTATCTGTCCGAAAAATAACACGTGCGTAAACGCACGTGCATTTTCCAAACCCTGCCATAAAACCATACGACTTCTACAACGTTTCGCCCGAATTTGGGAAACTATCTGTGGGGGACTCTAATGACTCGTCAGTATCATGGCAGTGGGTTTAACCACAAGCCGTCAGCGGCACTAGCTGTGCGTAACGGCTGCCCATGGACTGACCTCAAGGAAGGCTGATGAACGAATTCATCCAGAAACCCTACTGAGCCTAACAGTGACAATGTATATACAGTCCGGTCCGTTCGTCTATGAGTATCGCATATCCGGCCTAGGGGGCTAGTAACGTCAGACCCCCAATAGCTGTATAAGTCGTGTCGGAGACAAGCCCTGAACACCCTGAGAAACTACCGGAGTACCTACCAGTAAATCTCACCTGCCTTGGCCAAGGACTTGGTGTAATGGCTTTCCTAGACACAGCGCGACCTCCACCCCCAATACCGGGAGAGACGAATCCCCTGCCGATCCGCTCACGTGCCTCCATGTGGCTCGGGACTATACCCAAAAACTACCTGTTTGCACGACTCCTTTGAGCAGTGGTAGGGTAGAAATCAAAGCACAGTGGGAACTCACACGAGACAAATGACGACCTTAGGTCGATGAACTAACCTGTATACATGTCACCAGGGAACTGCTATATGACGATATGTATAATACCAACTAGCAGGTTCCCGGCGAGTCCTGTCCGGTGTACCCATAACCCAATGAGCACCTGTATACATCTTAGGCGATCCAACTGACACCAGTGGCTTATGAGACCGGCCACCGCCCCTCGTCGGGTCTCGACTGTATACACTAGTCTACTCCGGAGTATCGATGCCCTGTCTCGAAACTCCTACGACTACGGACCACTATTAAGGATATGCTTATAGACCACCTAACTCTCACGTATATGATCGCCCTCATACAGTTGGTAGTCAAGCAAGATCCTAAGGGCTCTATCAACATGTAACAGTGATCAGTCACCTGAACCTGTACATGACTGATAAAGGCAAACCAGATAGCATACTATCATCTCGAGTAAGACTGTCCTACCGGTATAGGTCCTCCTCAATCATTGCAATCACGTACCTGCGATCCAATAATTGACTTTGAGAGCACTATATCCAACACAGATGTTATTTTTGCACGAGATGCAGTAAGTTGATATTAATCCAATCCTGGAGAAACGATCGGAAGCAGTTTTAGAACATAAGTTGATGTTCTAGGGAAATGATAACGGCAGCCTCCTTTGGGAGACAGTTATCATTCCAGGCTTCCAAGGTGACCTGGATGACAGAGTGACTGTCAGAGTTATAGTTCTCCCTCTGAAGAGGGGCAGTATTTTGGACAGGTGGTCCAGGCGGATACTGAGGGAGGCATGGCGCAGGATACTGATTAAGTTCAGTTGACGATACAGTCTAAGAAGTTTGGATTTGGAGTTCATTTATGAGCTAGGTCCCATCAGATATCCAGACATATTCTAAGACAGGTATTGCTCATTTCGGGAGATGGTTTTCTCTGCGAACTTGAGATAAAGAGAGACATACAAAGAAACATCAGAGCGGATCCACTCACAGAGGCTATTCCTCGAACGCAATAGTTTTGCAAACGGGCTTTGTGAGACTGACTAGTAGAGGAGTTGGGTGTTCGGTATCACATGGGCTGTGAGTATACGACATCGCAATAATTAGCCTTGAGTGCAAGTGGGAGATTGTTGGATATAGTGTCCTTAGAGTCAATTATTGGATCACAGGCACGTGATTGCAATGATTGAGGGAGGACCTATGCCGGTAGGACAGTCTTACTCAAGATGATAGTATGCTATCTGGTTTACCTTTATTATCGTGTACTACTTTAGGTGACATTACTGATCACTATTACACGTTGATAGAGCCCTAAGGATTCTTGCTTGACTGCCAGCAGTATGAGGGCGATCATATACATGGGAGCTGGGGTCTATAAGCACATCCTTAAAAGGTCCCTAGTCGTGGGAGTTTCGAGACAGGGCATCGATACTCCAGAGTAGACTAGTGTATACAGTCGAGACCCCGACGAGGGGCGGTGGCCGGTCTCACAAGCCACTGGTGTCAGTTGGTTCACCTAAGATGTATACAGGTGCTCATTGGGTTATGAGTATACCGGACAGGACTCGCCGGGAACATGCTAGTTGGTCTTATACCTGACATCAGATAGCAGTTCCCTGGTGACATGTGTACAGGTTAGTTCATCGACCTGAGATAGTCATTTTTCTCGTGTGAGTTCCCACTGTGCTTTGATTACTACCCTACCACGCTCAAAGGAGACGTGCAAACAGGTTTTAGTTGGGTACAGTCCCGAGCCACATGGAGGCAGTGAGCGGATCTGCAGGGGTTCGTCTCTCCCAGTATTTGGGGCGAGGTCGCGCTGTGTCTAGGAGAGCCATTACACGAAGTCCTTGGCCAAGGCAGGAGATTTACTGGTAGGTATTCCAGTAGTATCTCAGGGTGTTCTGGGCTACACTCCGTCACGACTTGTACCGCTATTGGGGGTCTGACTTTTAGCAACCCCTAGGCCCGCCATGCGATGCTCATAGACGAACGGATCAGACTGTACGGATATTGTCACTGACAGGCTCAGTAGGGTGTTCAGATGAGTTCGCTCATCGACGTCCCTTTTGGTCAATACCTGGTATCCCGTTACGTATGGCTAATACCTCTGACGTGCTAGAGGTTAAATCCACAACAAAGGTGTTGACGAGTCTTTAGATTCCCCCACAGACAGTTGCTCAAGTTTCGGGCGAAATGCTGTAGAGGCCGTATGGAGATATGGCAGGGTTCGATCAGATACGTGCGGTATTGCACGGATCATGATCGGACGGATAATAGTAGCGGGCTTTGGTTTAAGCCGGATCCTAGTATTGTACAGTGTAGATTTTGTCTCTTTGCATTTGCATTCAGTGGGAATACAAATGCGGGTATGTATATACAGTCGTAGGGTTTTCCTGTAATTTATTACGGGACCAGTTTTTAGAAGTTGCCAGTTTGTATTCCGTTCCGGCTAGTTTTCCTTTGTTCCTTCACGTCCGGACTTTAATGATGAGAGGGGCTAATTTGCATATTTGCAAATTAGCAATTGTGGAGGGTTTATTTGGATATGGAAAGATTATGATAGATTCATCATGAGATTCTTTTTGCATCACTTGTTTTGCATTAATGAGATTGGATTTGCATTTGAAATTGATGCGAGGCTTGATTTGGCTTATGCTCACCCATTCCACCATCTTGTGCTCACCTCCCTTTGATACATTTTTTCCCTCCTCATTCCTGTGGGGGGGCTGGCCACTTCTTGAGAGAGAGAGAGGTTCATTTTCTTGAGGTGGGGAAAATTTCATTTGGTGGAAAAATGATTCACACTCATATGCTTGCTTCAAAAATCCCAAAGTTCATTTTTCACATCTTTTTCTCCTCCATCATGGCAACTTCATACCCCATGACACAAAGCTACTACACTTAGCCTACAGCATTTCTTGGGCACGTCGGCTCGCCAACTTCGTGCCCGAGTTGCCTCGGTCCAGAGGTGGGAGCCCGTAAAAGAACTCGGCGATGTGGTGTCCGTTTCGACGAAAAGATGAAGACCGGAGATTCCGCGAGGAGATCGGAGTGGAGGCCGAAGACCGAAGGACATGGATCGCTCGGTATAGCTTCCTTCCCATTTTCTAGTTTGCTAGCATTAGGTTAATGGCCCGATCCGGGTTTTTAGTGCGCAGTGGTGCCGGTTTAAAGTTTTAGAAAAAGTTTCGTTTCCGTATTTTGGCCTCGTTCAGACGGCCAGGGCGCCGCCGTGCACTTACATTATCAAGATTTGTAAAGAGGCACGTAGGAATCGATCCAATCGATAGTGATGATGAAGAATTAGGATTATAAATTCTTATCCATTGATGATTTGTTGCTAGATCGATGACGATCAACGAGGTTTAGGGATCTCTTGAAGAAACTAAGGTTTCTTCTTCATCATCCCTTGTCCTTTCGTTGATTAGCATTCAAATTCTAGCCTCTAAGAAATTCAATCATCGATCGTTGATCTCTAATTAAGAGCGAAAACATTCAACAAAGCATCTCGCTCAAAATTAGGTTGTTGATGATTCAATTTCCTAAAGTTTACAAAACTCATAACGCTTAAGAATCGTTCAAGAATTTAATCATCGTCATCTATCTATTTTCTCGATTCCTCCACGCGCGGAGTTTTCACTCAAACATCATGAAAATGAAAACAATCAAGAATGTAGAACTCTTCATAATCCTCAAATGTAAAGAAAAACAAGATCAAGAATTTTCACCTTTTATTATTCAACGTTTCGTTACAATTCACTCACAGACTACAAGAATTGAGGAGAGAACTCGATCGTCGAACTAGCTTCGCATTGTCTTCGTGAGTCGCGGATCGTCTTGGATCACTTGCTCGGATGAAGATCGGCGTTGCTTCAAAAAGTCTTGTTGAGTGATTGCTTGATCCTGAAGGTAATGATAGCACTGGTGTCGTAGTCAGTAGAGCCCGTAGCTGCTGAAAACTGTGCTCACACTCCTCCGTCCAATCGAAACGAACTCCCTTCCGGGTCAACCCGGTCAAAGGTGTATCAATGCGAGAGAAGTCCTGCACGAATCGCCTGTAATAGCCTGCCAGCCCTAGAAAGCTGCGAACCTCCGTCACTGACGTGGGTCTAGGCCAACTCCGAACTGCCTCGATCTTCCTCGGGTCTACACATATACCATCTCGTGTGATCACGTGCCCCAAGAAGTCTACGCTGTCTAGCCAGAAAGAACACTTTGAGAATTTGGCGAAAAGCTGATGCTCCCTCAAGGTCTGCAGTGTAATCCACAGGTGATGCTCGTGCTCCTCTCTACTCTGAGAATACACTAGAATATCGTCAATGAACACTATGATGAACAGATCAAGATACGGCTGGAAAATACGGTTCATCAAGTCCATAAATGTTGTTGGCACGTTGGTGAGTCCGAACGACATCACCAAAAACTCGTAATGGCCGTAGCGCGTGCGGAAAGCTGTCCTAGGAATGTCCTCATGTCGAACCCGCAGCTGATGATAGCCTGATCGCAAATTGATCCTCGAAAAGTATCCTGCCCCTTGAAGCTGGTCGAACAAATCGTCGATACGTGGCAAAGGATATCTGTTCCGCACTGTAACCCTGTTCAGCTGGCGGTAGTCGATACACAGACGCAAACTGCCGTCCTTCTTCTTGACGAACAGGACTGGAACATCCCAAGGAGAAACAATGGGTCGAATGAGTCCCTTATCCAGCAAATCTTGCAACTGACCCTTCAATTCTCTAAGTTCCGCCGGGGCCATCCGATAAGGCGGTACAGAAATAGGCCCCGTGCCAGGAACCAAATCAATACAGAAAGAAATATCACGCTCGGGCAGTAGCCCAGGAAGCTCGTCAGGGAACACATCAGGGAACTCGCTAACAACCGGAACCTGATCCATCGGAACCTCTGTAGCTCTAGTATCGCAAACATAAGCGAGAAATCCCTGACATCCCTTCCTCAAAAGCTGTTCAGCACGAAAAGAAGAAATCACACTGTGAGGGGTGGCACCACGGTCCCCCAACACAACAAAAACCGACTCGCCGGGAACACAAAATCTAACTGTCTTCTCGCGGCAGTCAACAGAAGCATAGCATGTGGCTAACTAATCCATGCCCAAAAGAATGTCGAAGTTCAACATCTCAAGAAGGATCAAATCGACCGGCAACTCTCTCTCGCTAATACGGACGGTACAGGATCGGAACACGTGACTAGCGACAAACGACTCTCCCACAAGAGTAGTCACAACAAGTGGCTGTTCAAGCAAACCAGACTCTCTACCCAAACTCGGCACAAAGTGTGTGGATACGTACGAGTGCGTGGATCCGGGATCGAATAACACGTGTGCACCAACAGAACATACTGGAAGGATACCTGAGACCACCGCATTGGACGCCTGCGCGTCCTGATGCGTCAAAGAAAAAACTCGCGCTTGTCCTCCACCTACGAGTGACCGTCCCCTGCCGGCCGCTGGCTGTCCTCTGCTTCGATCACCCCGTCCTCTATGAACAAATCCTCCGCGACCATGACCTCTCTGTGCATGAGTCTGGCGCGGAGTAACAGTAGGTACAATAGGCAACGCCGTCTGGGGTGGTGAATGTGGTAGTGTGACGTGCGGTGCTGCTGCTGTAGGGTTCCTAGGCACTCCCAAGAGGTCTCACAAGGCATCAACCATGCCAATTTCAAATTGAAACGGTGCCGAGAAACCCTAAATTACGGATCGTTGGCTAGAAAACTAGGCAAAAAAGAAACTAGTTAACACTTAACTACAAGAATACGGAAATACAACCTTTGTAGATCCGGTCCTCCACCTCCACGGCTCCGTGATGAAGTCATCTCCGCTGTCCAAATCAAAATCCGGGCTCTAGCGTCGGCTTCAGCGGAGAAAGAGCGGGCAAGGTCGTCGGCTTCGTGCCGAAGATGATCTACGTCGAGGCATCGCTAGATCAAGCTCCAACTTCACCAAGTGATGAAACTTGTGAAGAAAACACACTCTACTACTTGGCAAGAGGTAGAGGATGAAGAAATAGGAAGTGGGTTCACTTTAGAATTGGATTTCTCGCTCATTTCATCAATCCACTATTGATGAAGTGAAGCTTTCTTCATTGAAGAAGATGAAGAAGAAGAAGAAAGTGTTATGATAAGTTAAAATAATAAAATCAAATTGATCTTATCATAATGCAACCTTGGGTTAGACTTAACTCTTGTAGAGAGCAAACTCTAGTTTAGCTAATGGTTAGGTTTTAAACATAAAACAAAATGGTTACAAATTCAAAGTATCATGAAGTTTCCACAAAAGACAAAATTAGCAACCATTTTATTTTAGCCAAAAGAAATAAAGAATATAAATGAATAAGTGAATACTTTAAAACCATAACCATTAACCTGAACAAGGTTCAAATCAAACATACACCCAAGTTTGCATGTATCATCAAACATGATACAAACTAGTGCACAAAACTATATCATATATACAATGTGCACTCCAAGTGAGAAAATCCATCTTAAGTGAACCAATACTAGTTAATGTAAAGTAATATATCAAATATATAATTATGCATTAGATCATTGAATCAACACTTGATTCTATGATCCGGTCATATCGCATATAACCGGCTAGTATCCAATGTATCGGCTTATCGAATCAATCCTTGATTCGATAACTAGGTTATATCGCATACAACCATTCGACACATTCATCGCGAGAATGAAATACGGTATCACATACATGCATTATTCTCGGTCCCGCACATATCTCATATGTGCTCCAATTTCGTTTCGCTTGAGCCAGGAAACCTCTGTGACTCTAAAGACTCGTCAATACGCCGGCAGCGGATGATGATCATATCAAACACCCACAAGCCGCAAGAGTTACTTGTAAGAAATGACGGAGGGCTACGGCTGGGTTTTTGGCGAAAAACCCGTTAACGTAATGAACTTGATATCGTTGAAGGAACCTGGTAATCTTTTTGAAAATATAGTAGCGAAAACTTTTGCTAAAGAGGTCACTCCCTGTGAAGGGATCTCGGCTCTTTCCTCGTCGAATGAGGTGCAGGATATTCCAAACTGAATACCTCGATGCAAAGCAAGAATAATCGACTATAGTGAAGTTATTACGCTGACGCAAACTTTTGTCCAAGGGGTCACTCCCGGTGAAGGGATCTCGGCCCTTGTCTCGTCGACTGAGGTGCTGGGCATTCATAACCGAATACCTCGATGCAAAACAAAAGTGAACGTCCTTGCAATAACAGCTTTTTGAAAAACTTGTTCCAACAACGTCTTTTAGGTTTATTTTCTTGCATTAGTTCTTTTAATGCGTCCCATCATTTAAATCCTACCATTGCAGAAAACAACCAAAATATGACGTACGCTTATGCCATTCGCATTCGCCACGGGGCCCCGTCATCACCCGTTAGGTTACTTAACTAACGACAGAGCGGGGGCTGGGCTAGCGCGGCTGTAAAACATAAGCAACGCCTAAATAGTTATTATATAGCAATATAGCAATGATAGCCAATCCAGATCACAGATGAACACTTTGGATATACTAGGAACCCGCAATTCGTTCGAGCCTGCAACGAAAAGCGGATTACACGGTCGCGATGAATGGCCAAAACCCCACTCAAGACCCCTACGGGTGCGGCAAACTACCCGCCAAGTACCTGAAGCGAAGCAACCTCCCTCAATGCCATGAGTAGGCCACTCGGCACTTCGAGATACCCGGTAGTTTGTGCACCCCCTCCATGGGTCTATCCTAGGAGCAAAAACAGTAAAAAGAATTATACAATGACGGCTACAACCCCGACCCGGTTGTGCGGCCATACAAATAATATTACATCAATTTACAAATTTATTACATGAATGAAAGAAAAAGAAACTCTCATCTCACATCCACCCCGGCTATTCATCCGCGACAATCCATCGAGTTCATATACACAAACCATCAACAACAATCACAGATCACAGATATGTATAACCCCGACTAATCGACATATAGCGATTAGCCGACGTTCAATACATAAGAACATCACAGATATAACCAACATAGTCAAAGTGTAGTGAAGTTCGGAAAAATACGGAATTATAGGCCCCCAAAAACAAATTTCTATTCTGGAAAATCTGGGCACATATAATATATCTTAAAAATCCTAAAACCAAGTCAGAAACATTCTGCACCAAAAACGACGCAGTAACTCACCAAGTTGGCCGCGTTTCCGCGGCAATAGCAAGCTATTGCCGCGGAAGCGCGGCGCTTTGGTGGAGTCGCTGTCTCGTTTTTGGTGGCTTTCTTCTAAAAACCCTGAAATGATTTTTGGACTATAACAAATTTTGTTTTGACGAGAAAAATTTTTAACAGAAACTCAGGTTTTTATAACTTGGTTTTTTCGATTTTTCCGTTTCGAACTTCGATACACTTTACTACCAAGCTAGTTTATGTTTAGTTAGGCTCTGATACCACTGTTAGGTCCACGTTACCTCTCCCGGTACTTTCGGGGTTGTGGAAACGGTAAAACAAAATTTTTTCTGGACTTTGTAACATAGACCGTAAAAGCCGGATCTTTGCTAAACAATATACTAGCATACTTGCAAAGAAGAGTTAACTACTCGGCAAAGTGGTTATACCTCAACTTGAACTCCTTCACTTCTTGTTGTTGTTCTTCTTTGATGTTCTTCTCTTCTTGTTGTTCTTCTCATTGCTTGCTCAATGGTTGATCCGGACTTCGGTCACCTCCGCGGCCTCCTTGAGTCGAAGACGATCCACCCGAGAGATGTACACCGAGCTCCACCTCAAGCCGAGGTAACTAGGGCAAGGAGATTGCTAATCTAGAAGCCCTAGGTTGTGTAGAGAAGATGTATGGATGTGTTTGTCAAGTAGAATCCTTTTTCTCTCAACACATGAGATCAAAGGAGAAATCAAGAGGAGGAAGAAGAAGGAGATTTTCTAGCAACCATGGAGCTTCTCATTTCAAGAGAGAGAATGAGAATAAAATTATGAACAAAAGAAAAACAACCATGGTTGCAAATAATGCACAAACATTATCATTACTAATCCCATCAAGATAAAGGTGATGGCTACAAATGACATGACCATTATCATAACTAAAGAAAAAGAAAACCAAAGAATACTTTAGATCTTCTAAGAAGATCCAAGTCAACTTTGGTCAAAAGGTCAACAAAGTCAAGATGGTCAAATGGTCAATGTAATTAGCCATAACAAAATTATCAATGAAAGGATTAGTAAATAATGTCCCCGGCTCATAATGGTTTTGACCAAACGAACTGTCGAAACCCTAATGAGTCCGCCTCAAAATGGTTTTGACCGAATCAACTGTCAAAACCCTAATGAGCCTGCCACATAGCGGTTTTGGCCGAACTAACTGCCAAAACCCTAATGAGGCACCTCCTCCTTCATCGCTCCAGAAAACTGTGCATACACATCTGCATCCGTATTCCGTAGAATGCGGATGCACAGAAGACAAAACAAATCCATCCATGCAATACTAGGATCCGGCTTAAACCAAAGCCCACTAGTATTGCCTGCCCGAACACCACACGCACACAAGCGTACGTAAGTGATCGCAGCCCTGCCGTAAAACCATACAGCCTCTACACGTTTCGCTCAGTGCAGGGAAACTCTCTGTGTGGGACTCTAAAGACTCGACACTATGCTGGCAGTGGGTTTAACCACAGACCGCAAGCGGCACTAGCTGTACGTAACGGTCCCCAGGTAGATGTCGATAAGAAGGCCGATGAGGTAAACCCATCCGAACTCCTACTGAGCCTGTATGTGACAATCTCCGTACAGTCCGGTCTGTTCGTCTGATACATCGCATGGCGGGCCTAGGGGGGCGGTAAACGTCAGTCCCCTAATAGAGGTACAAGTCGTGTCGGAGTGAAGCCCAATACACCCTGAGATAACACTGGAAACCTACCAGTATATCTCGCTTGCCCTGGCCAGGGACTACTCGTGTAATGGCTCTCCTAGACACAGCGCGATGTCAACCCCCAATACCGGGAGAGACGAATCCTGTCTAACCGTCACTGCCTCCAAGTGCTTCGGGACTGCTCCCAACTACTACCTGTTTGCACGACTCAGCAGAGCCGTGGTAGGGTAGTAATCAAAGAACAGTGGGAACACACTCGAGGCGAAGTGACAGTGTCAAGTCAGCGGACTAAGCTGTACTCATGTCACCTGGGAACTGATAACCGACGATAGGTATAATACCAACCATCAGTTCCCGACGAGTCCTGTCCAGTGTACTCGTAACCCAACGAGCACCCGCATACTATCTCAACTACGACGTACCGACGGCTGTGGGACAGACCGTCTCCCGTGCTAGGATGAGAAGCGCATACGCTAGTCTACTCCGGAGTATCGATGCCCTATCTCGGTACTCCCACGACTAGGGACGTGTATAAGGATGTGCTTGTAGATTACCCAGCCCCCACGAGTGTGATCGCCATCACAACGCCGGTAATCAAGCAAAGATCCTAAGGGCTCTACTAATGCGTATAGGTGATATAATAAATAAACACACATGTACACATTAAAGCAGAGACAAACCAAGTAGCATACTACTATATTGAGCAAGATTGTCTGTACAACTGTGAATATCCCAAGCTTCCATCAAGTAATATACATACTAGTATGATACAGTAATGGCCTCTAGGGCATATACACTAACAATCTCCCACTTGCACTAAGGCCATGTACTGGCGTATCGAAGACCTATCATCTCGATCAGCCGCTCGAACTGAGTCTGGGGTAAAGCCTTCGTGAATGGGTCCGCAGTGTTGTCCTTTGTGTCCACTCTCCGCACCTCGATCTCCTGTCGATCAATGATCTCCCTGATCAGGTGATACCGCCTTAAGATGTGCCTGGATTTCTGATGGGACCTTGGTTCCTTCGCTAAAGCTATAGCCCCATTGTTATCGCAATACAAAGGTATTGGGTCAACAATGGACGGAACCACCTGAAGTTCACTAATGAACTTCTTTATCCAGACCGCCTCTTTTGCGGCATCGCTTGCAGCAATGTATTCAGCCTCCATCGTCGAGTCTGCGATGGTATCCTGCTTGGAACTCCTCCAACATACCGCCCCTCCGTTGAGGGTAAACACAAAACCCGAGACGGACTTGCTGTCATCCTTGTCACTCTGGAAGCTTGAATCGGTAAAGGACTCGACCCTGAGGTCTCCATTACCGTAAACCAGGAACATCTCCTTAGTCCTTCTCAGGTACTTGAGAATGTTCTTCACTGCTGTCCAGTGGTCCTCCCCTGGGTCTGACTGATACCGGCTTACCGCGCTCAGCGTGTAAGCTACATCTGGTCTTGTACATAGCATCGCATACATTATAGATCCTACCGCCGAAGCGTAGAGTATAGTGCTCATGCGAACCCTCTCCTCGTCAGTCTTAGGAGACATCTTCTTGGAGAGGGTAATTCCGTGCAATGCGGGTATGTTACCGCGCTTGGAACCCTCCATACTAAATCTCTTTAGTACGGTCTCTATGTACCTGGACTGCGAAAGTCCCAATAGTTTCTTGGATCTATCTCTATAGATCTTGATCCCCAGAATGTACGAGGCATCACCCAGGTCTTTCATGGAGAACCTTTGTGACAAAAATAGCTTGACCGATTGTAGCATAGGAATATCATTTCCTATCAAAAGAATGTCGTCCACGTACAAGACTAGGAACACGACAGTTCGTCCTACAATCTTCTTATAAACACAGGGTTCATCTTCGTTCTTGATGAAATCAAATTCCTTGATTGCCTCATCAAAACAGATGTTCCAGCTCCGCGATGCCTGCTTTAATCCATAAATGGATTTAAGCAACTTGCACACCTTCCCGCTGCTCCCACTGTCTACGAAACCTTCTGGTTGATCCATGTAAACGCACTCTTCCAAACAACCGTTTAGGAAAGCCGTTTTAACATCCATCTGCCAGATTTCATAGTCATGGAAGGCAGCAATGGCAAGTAGGATCCGAATGGATTTGAGCATAGCCACCGGAGAAAAAGTTTCATCGTAGTCCAAACCAGGTCTTTGACGAAAACCTTTTGCAACGAGTCTAGCTTTATAGGTTTCCACCTGCCCATCTACACCAAGTTTCCTTTTGTAGATCCATTTGCATCCAACGGGTTTTACCCCAGGTGGAGCAATATCCAAGGTCCACACTTTGTTGGCGTACATGGACTCCATTTCGGATTGCATTGCTTCCTGCCACTTATCAGAGTCCCTACTGATAATGGCCTGCCTGAAACTGGTAGGGTCATCTTCTTCCAAGATGCAATCCTCTCGATCCCCGTCTATGAGAAAACCGTAGTATCTCTCGGGCGGATGAGAAATCCTTCCAGATCTGCGGAGTGGCTGAGGTTCGTTTGGGGTTATTGAATCTAGCGGTTCCTCCAAATTTTCAGTTACATTTTGTGGTCGCTGAATTTCTTCCAGTTCTACCGAACTCGCACTAGTTTCTTTTGCAAGAAACTCCCTTTCTAAGAAGGTAGCGTGGCGAGATACAAACACCTTCTGTTCCTCAGTGTGGTAGAACAGATATCCTAGTGAGTCTTTAGGATATCCCACAAATTTACAGAGAACTGACCGTGCCTCTAACTTGTCCGGTTTCTGTGTTTTCACATAGGCCGGACAACCCCATATCTTAAATCGCTTAAGATACGGATTTCTTCCACTCCATATTTCATATGGAGTCTTAGGCACTGATTTGGATGGAACATAATTCAATAGGTATGCCGCTGTCTGAAGCGCATGTCCCCAAAATGAAAGAGGCAACTCAGCACTACTCATCATGGAGCGAACCATATCCAATAGGGTACGATTCCTCCGCTCCGAAACACCGTTGTGCTGTGGTGTATAAGGAGGAGTAAGCTGAGAGAGAATACCATTCTCTTTTAAGTAATCTAGGAATTCCGTGCTTAAGTACTCCCCTCCCCTATCAGACCGGAGGATCTTGATACTTTTGCCAATCTGGTTCTCTACTTCTTTTCTGAATTCCTTGAATTTCTCAAAAGCTTCAGATTTGTGTTTCATCAGATACACATATCCGAACCTAGAGAGATCGTCAGTGAATGTGATGAAGTAGGAGAACCCACCCCTTGCATGTATAGACATCGGACCACATACATCACTGTGTATGAGTCCCAAGAGCTCTGCTGCTCTTTCTCCATGTCCGGTGAACGGAGATTTGGTCATCTTCCCTTTGAGACAGGACTGACAAGTTTCATAAGATGAAAACTCGAACGCATTCAAGAGTCCATCTTTATGCAACTTACTCAGTCTTTTCTCTCCGATATGACCAAGTCTACAATGCCACAAGCAGGATTCATTCGTATCTGAAATCTTCCTCTTGCGTGTGTTTTGTATATTGAGAACTGTATTCTGATTTAGAACGTAGATACCATTACACAGTGTACCCTCTGCAACCAGTACCTTATGAAGGTAAATGTTCATGATATTCTTTTCAAGAACAAAGTTATATCCATCTTTATCGAGTAAAGAAACTGATATGATGTTGCAAACCATGGAGGGTACATAGTAGCAATTGTTCAAAATCATAGTCTTGCCATTTGGCAATACTAGGTGATATTCACCGACGGCTGCCGCATTAACTTGTGCTCGGTTCGCTACTCTGAGCGACATATCACCCGGTGCAACTTTCCTACTTTTTCTCTGTCCCTGCAATAAATTACAGATATGAGATCCTGATCCGGTATCAAGTACCCAGGAGGTAGGGCTGACCGTAAAACAGTTCTCAATTACAAGAACACCTGAAGTAGATGCAAAACCATGCTTCTTCTTCAACTGGGTATCCTGGAAATCCATACAATCCCCTTTCCCATTCTCATACTCATGACTGTTGTCACAAGTTAGAGCTGAACCAACTTTCCCCAGTCCCGAATAAGAATTCGGATCGGTCAATTGATACATTTTATTATCTTGATTAGGGCGTGAAAAGGTTGCTGCCTGGAGAGAGAGAAAAGAAACACTCAGCGTATGCTCTTGCAAGATTAGATTGGTTTATTAATTTATCTAACCAGGATGTCTCCCACTGTTTCCTCAAATTCTTCTTAAAACCCTTTTAAAAGAAGAACTAGCCGGGTTTTAATTCACGTCACAATACTTACTTAACCTTTCAGCCAGGCTAGTGTCGGTACTTCGAGGGAGGTTTTCCAACGCTTTCGCGAAGTTCCTTAATTAAAGAACCTCTTTTCCCTGGGGGCGTAGCCCCGCTAACACTTTTCTAGACACCTACTAGGTTTATAGCATTGATCGTTAAGTGAAATAATCTCCCGAGAGTAAACCAACTCATCAGTGGGATCGGGATCCAACTGTCATTGTGTGATAACCTAGATGGAATCCACTCTAGTCACCACACTCCAGAAGGTATGCTAAATCTGCAAGTTTCAGTTCTTTTGAAACTCCCGATGTGGTTTTTGCCCCTAGGACCCAAGTGACCTTGACGGAGTCAACAAATCAAAGAGTCCTAGTCAAGTTCAACCTGTCATTATCTGGATTGCATTAAACCCACCCGCATAACCCTTGACGGAGTCAACAAGGTTATACGACTGTCCTAATCAATCCCATATACCGATACAAACAAGCAGCACTTAGCTACCGTACACTACGCCTTGACGGAGTCAACAAACGCAGCACGAATACTAAGTGTTACTTGTAAGAAATGACGGAGGGCTACGGCTGGGTTTTTGGCGAAAAACCCGTTAACGTAATGAACTTGATATCGTTGAAGGAACCTGGTAATCTTTTTGAAAATATAGTAGCGAAAACTTTTGCTAAAGAGGTCACTCCCTGTGAAGGGATCTCGGCTCTTTCCTCGTCGAATGAGGTGCAGGATATTCCAAACTGAATACCTCGATGCAAAGCAAGAATAATCGACTATAGTGAAGTTATTACGCTGACGCAAACTTTTGTCCAAGGGGTCACTCCCGGTGAAGGGATCTCGGCCCTTGTCTCGTCGACTGAGGTGCTGGGCATTCATAACCGAATACCTCGATGCAAAACAAAAGTGAACGTCCTTGCAATAACAGCTTTTTGAAAAACTTGTTCCAACAACGTCTTTTAGGTTTATTTTCTTGCATTAGTTCTTTTAATGCGTCCCATCATTTAAATCCTACCATTGCAGAAAACAACCAAAATATGACGTACGCTTATGCCATTCGCATTCGCCACGGGGCCCCGTCATCACCCGTTAGGTTACTTAACTAACGACAGAGCGGGGGCTGGGCTAGCGCGGCTGTAAAACATAAGCAACGCCTAAATAGTTATTATATAGCAATATAGCAATGATAGCCAATCCAGATCACAGATGAACACTTTGGATATACTAGGAACCCGCAATTCGTTCGAGCCTGCAACGAAAAGCGGATTACACGGTCGCGATGAATGGCCAAAACCCCACTCAAGACCCCTACGGGTGCGGCAAACTACCCGCCAAGTACCTGAAGCGAAGCAACCTCCCTCAATGCCATGAGTAGGCCACTCGGCACTTCGAGATACCCGGTAGTTTGTGCACCCCCTCCATGGGTCTATCCTAGGAGCAAAAACAGTAAAAAGAATTATACAATGACGGCTACAACCCCGACCCGGTTGTGCGGCCATACAAATAATATTACATCAATTTACAAATTTATTACATGAATGAAAGAAAAAGAAACTCTCATCTCACATCCACCCCGGCTATTCATCCGCGACAATCCATTGAGTTCATATACACAAACCATCAACAACAATTACAGATCACAGATATGTATAACCCCGACTAATCGACATATAGCGATTAGCCGGCGTTCAATACATAAGAACATCACAGATATAACCAACATAGTCAAAGTGTAGTGAAGTTCGGAAAAATACGGAATTATAGGCCCCTAAAAACAAATTTCTATTCTGGAAAATCTGGGCACATATAATATATCTTAAAAATCCTAAAACCAAGTCAGAAACATTCTGCACCAAAAACGACGCAGTAACTCACCAAGTTGGCCGCGTTTCCGCGGCAATAGCAAGCTATTGCCGCGGAAGCGCGGCGCTTTGGTGGAGTCGCTGTCTCGTTTTTGGTGGCTTTCTTCTAAAAACCCTGAGATGATTTTTGGACTATAACAAATTTTGTTTTGACGAGAAAAAATTTTAACAGAAACTCAGGTTTTTATAACTTGGTTTTTTCGATTTTTCCGTTTCGAACTTCGATACACTTTACTACCAAGCTAGTTTATGTTTAGTTAGGCTCTGATACCACTGTTAGGTCCACGTTACCTCTCCCGGTACTTTCGGGGTTGTGGAAACGGTAAAACAAAATTTTTTCTGGACTTTGTAACATAGACCGTAAAAGCCGGATCTTTGCTAAACAATATACTAGCATACTTGCAAAGAAGAGTTAACTACTCGGCAAAGTGGTTATACCTCAACTTGAACTCCTTCACTTCTTGTTGTTGTTCTTCTTTGATGTTCTTCTCTTCTTGTTGTTCTTCTCATTGCTTGCTCAATGGTTGATCCGGACTTCGGTCACCTCCGCGGCCTCCTTGAGTCGAAGACGATCCACCCGAGAGATGTACACCGAGCTCCACCTCAAGCCGAGGTAACTAGGGCAAGGAGATTGCTAATCTAGAAGCCCTAGGTTGTGTAGAGAAGATGTATGGATGTGTTTGTCAAGTAGAATCCTTTTTCTCTCAACACATGAGATCAAAGGAGAAATCAAGAGGAGGAAGAAGAAGGAGATTTTCTAGCAACCATGGAGCTTCTCATTTCAAGAGAGAGAATGAGAATAAAATTATGAACAAAAGAAAAACAACCATGGTTGCAAATAATGCACAAACATTATCATTACTAATCCCATCAAGATAAAGGTGATGGCTACAAATGACATGACCATTATCATAACTAAAGAAAAAGAAAACCAAAGAATACTTTAGATCTTCTAAGAAGATCCAAGTCAACTTTGGTCAAAAGGTCAACAAAGTCAAGATGGTCAAATGGTCAATGTAATTAGCCATAACAAAATTATCAATGAAAGGATTAGTAAATAATGTCCCCGGCTCATAATGGTTTTGACCAAACGAACTGTCGAAACCCTAATGAGTCCGCCTCAAAATGGTTTTGACCGAATCAACTGTCAAAACCCTAATGAGCCTGCCACATAGCGGTTTTGGCCGAACTAACTGCCAAAACCCTA
Source organism: Agapanthus africanus (assembly GCA_030015575.1). Classification (NCBI taxonomy): domain Eukaryota; kingdom Viridiplantae; phylum Streptophyta; class Magnoliopsida; order Asparagales; family Amaryllidaceae; genus Agapanthus; species Agapanthus africanus. The sequence continues at coordinate 165,385,495 of JASDDO010000001.1, forward strand.
ATGAGGCACCTCCTCCTTCATCGCTCCAGAAAACTGTGCATACACACCTGCATCCGTATTCCGTAGAATGCGGATGCACAGAAGACAAAACAAATCCATCCATGCAATACTAGGATCCGGCTTAAACCAAAGCCCACTAGTATTGCTTGCCCGAACACCACACGCACACAAGTGTACGTAAGTGATCGCAGCCCTGCCGTAAAACCATACGGCCTCTACACGTTTCGCTCAGTGCAGGGAAACTCTCTGTGTGGGACTCTAAAGACTCGACACTATGCTGGCAGTGGGTTTAACCACAGACCGCAAGCGGCACTAGCTGTACGTAACGGTCCCCAGGTAGATGTCGATAAGAAGGCCGATGAGGTAAACCCATCCGAACTCCTACTGAGCCTGTATGTGACAATCTCCGTACAGTCCGGTCTGTTCGTCTGATACATCGCATGGCGGGCCTAGGGGGGCGGTAAACGTCAGTCCCCTAATAGCGGTACAAGTCGTGTCGGAGTGAAGCCCAATACACCCTGAGATAACACTGGAAACCTACCAGTATATCTCGCTTGTCCTGGCCAGGGACTACTCGTGTAATGGCTCTCCTAGACACAGCGCGATGTCAACCCCCAATACCGGGAGAGACGAATCCTGTCTAACCGTCACTGCCTCCAAGTGCTTCGGGACTGCTCCCAACTACTACCTGTTTGCACGACTCAGCAGAGCCGTGGTAGGGTAGTAATCAAAGAACAGTGGGAACACACTCGAGGCGAAGTGACAGTGTCAAGTCAGCGGACTAAGCTGTACTCATGTCACCTGGGAACTGATAACCGACGATAGGTATAATACCAACCATCAGTTCACGATGAGTCCTGTCCAGTATACTCGTAACCCAACAAGCACCCGCATACTATCTCAAGTACGACGTACCGACGGCTGTGGGACAGACCGTCTCCCGTGCTGGGATGAGAAGCGCATACGCTAGTCTACTCCGGAGTATCGATGCCCTATCTCGGTACTCCCACGACTAGGGACGTGTATAAGGATGTGCTTGTAGATTACCCAGCCCCCACGAGTGTGATCGCCATCACAACGCCGGTAATCAAGCAAAGATCCTAAGGGCTCTACTAATGCGTATAGGTGATATAATAAATAAACACACATGTACACATTAAAGCAGAGACAAACCAAGTAGCATACTACTATATTGAGCAAGATTGTCTGTACAACTGTGAATATCCCAAGCTTCCATCAAGTAATATACATACTAGTATGATACAGTAATGGCCTCTAGGGCATATACACTAACAGCTTGGAACTCTTCCAACATACCGTCCCTTTACTGAAGGTAAAGACAATGCCTGTGACTGACATTCAGTCGTCTTTATCACTCTGGAACACTTCCAGTGATTCTTCCCAGGATCAATTGATACCATCTCACTACAACTAGTGAGTATCCTAACATCTATTTAGATCTATCTCATAGATCCAAAACCTAGGATATAGGAGGTATCACTTTGATCCTATATGGAGAATCATTGTGATAAGCGGAGATTGATCGAGCGTAGCATAGGAAACTCCTTCCCTATCAAGAGTATGTCATCCACGTACTCTACGAGAATCATCACCATACTCCCTACTACCTTTTTGTATATACAAGGTTCATCTACCATTTTGATGATATCAAACTCTTTGACTACTTCATCAAAACAGATGTTCCAACTCCGCGATGCCTGCTTTATCCTATAAAGCATCTTGCACACGTTTCCACTGCTCCCACTGTCTACGAGGCCTTCTGGCTGTGTACTTATAGACGTTCTCTTCTAAAACATCATTTAGAAAAGCAGTCATGGCACCCAACCGCCAGATATCGTAGTCATGGTACGTAGCCGTGGCAAGTAGGATCTGGATGGACTTAAGCTTGGTTACTTGAAAAAGGTTTCATCATAATCCACGCCTGGTAAATGATGCAAACTTTTAACAAGTCTAGCTTTGAAAGTCTCAACTTTTCGATGTACACCAAGTAATCTTCTCAAGATATACTTGCTCCTGATGGGGATTTAACCCTTCAGATATAGCAACCAAAGTCCATACTTTGTTGGTGTACATGGATTCCATCTCAGATCACTAAGCATCCAGCCATTCTTACAGAGTCTTACTCCTGATGGCCAGCTCGAAACTAGTTGGGTCATCATCTCATGATGCAATCCTCGCTACCACTGTCATAGAGAAACGGAAGTATCTCTTGTAAGCCCGCGGGGGCGCCCCGGCCGTCGATCCGACGCCGGAAACGCGGAAAACAAAAACTTTGCGAACTTTGCAAAACGGCACCACCGCGGACTTTTTACCCGGATCGGGCCATTAACCTAGCTAGCTAGCAAAATAGAAAGGAGTAGAGATGCTATACCAAGCGATCCGTGTCCTTCGGTCTTCGTCTCCACTCCGATCTCCCGCGGAATCTCCGTCACCTCCTCGCTCGTCGGAAAGGGCACCACGTAGCCGGAATCTTTTACGGGCTCCCGCCTCTTGACCGAGGCAACTCGGGCGCGAAGTTGGCTAGCCGACGCGTCCAAGACTTGCTATAGAAATAGTGTAGAAGGTTATCTCTTTGGGGTTTCTTGAAGTTGCCTTGATGGAAGGATTTTGCACAAGGATTTTTCATGAAGGCTTGAAGAAAAATGGAGCATACTTGAAAATGGGCTCGGCCACCCCATTATGTGCTTGCTGGAAATATGTATGGGTGAAGGGAATTAATTAAAAAACCATGCATAAAGAATTAACACTTCACAGCACATATACTAAGGGAGGGGCCCACCAAATTCCATGAAGGAATAAATCCACACCAATTAAGCTCAATGCCACCCAATAAAATAACTCAATATAAAACCTCACCCCTCTTCAACAGTGGCCGGCCCCTCTTCATTAAGTGGGTGGAAAAAAAGAAAAGAAGGAATAATTCAAGATGCATGAACAAAAATAATCTCACATCTAAAATCACCATCTCATAAATGCAAGAGAATGACCAAAATAGAATATCATGATAAAGAGGATAATCATGAAGCCACATTTGCAAGAAAACCCCTCACAACTAAGTTAATTGCAAACTTGCAATTAACCCCCCTCCAACGAAAAGTCCGGCCGTGAAGGAATAAAAGAAAACCGGCCGGAACGGAATGCAAACTGGCAACCACAGAAAACCGATCCCGTAATAAATTACAGGAAAACCCCGCTACTGCAAATACATGCCCGCATTTGTATTCCCACTGAACACAAATGCAAAGAGATAAAACTACACTATCTAATACTAGTATCCGGCTTAAACCAAAGCCGGCTAGTAAAAACCTGTCCGATCACGATCCGTGCAATACCGCACGTATCTGATCGAACCCTGCCATATCTCCATACGGCCTCTACAGCGTTTCGCCCGAAACTTGAGTAACTGTCTGTGTGGTGGACTCTAAAGACTCGTCAATACTGTGGCTGTGGATTTAACCACTAGCACGTCAGAGGTATAAGCCAATACGTGACGGGCCACCAGGTATTGACCAAAAGGGACGTCGATGAGCGAAACTCATCCTGACACCCTACTGAGCCTGTCAGTGACAATATCCGTACAGTCCGGTCCGTTCGTCTATGAGCATCGCATGGCGGGCCTAGGGGGTTGGTAAAAGTCAGACCCCCAAAAGTGGTACAAGTCGTGTCGGAGTATAGCCCAGAACACCCTGAGATACTACTGGAATACCTACCAGCAAATCTCCTGCCTTGGCCAAGGACTTTTCATGTTCTGGCTCTCCTAGCCACAGCACGACCTCACCCCCAATACCGGGAGAGACGAACCCCTGCAGATCCGCTCACTGCCTCCATGTGGCTCGGGACTGTACCCAACTAAAACCTGTTTGCACGACTCCTTTGAGCCGTGGTAGGGTAGTAATCAAAGCACAGTGGGAACTCACACGAGACAAATGACGGTCTCAGGTCGATGAACTAACCTGTATACATGTCACCAGGGAACTGCTATCTGACGTCTGGTATAATCCCAACTAGCAGGTTCCCGGCGAGTCCTGTCCGGTGTACTCATAACCCAATGAGCACCTGTATACATCTTAGGTGAACCAACTGACACCAGTGGCTTGTGAGACCGGCCACCGCCCCTCGTCGGGGTCTCGACTGTATACACTAGTCTACTCTGGAGAAACGATGCCCTGTCTCGAATCTCCCACGACTAGGGACCTTTTAAGGATGTGCTTGTAGACCCCAGCTCCCACTTATATGATCGCCCTCATACTGCTGGTGGTCAAGCAAGAATCCTAGGGGCTCTATCAACGTGTAATAGTGACTTGTCAGGTCACCTAAAGCAGTACACGATGATAAAGATAAACCAGATAGCATACTATCATCTCGAGTAAGACTGTCCTACCGGGATAGGTCCTCCCCTCAATCATTGCAATCACGCGCCTGTGATCCAATAATTGACTCTGAGGGCACTATCTCCAACAATCTCCCACTTGCACTCAAGGCTAATTATTGCGATGTCGCATACTCACAGCCCGTGTGATACCGAACACCCAACTCCTCTACTAGTCAGTCTCACAAAGCTCGTTTGCGAAACTATTGCATTCGAGGAATAGCCTCAGTGAGTGGATCCGCTTTGATGTTTCTTTCTATGTCTCTCTATATCTCATGTTCGCAGAGAAAACTATCTCCCGAAATGAGCAATACCTGTCCTAGAATGTCTGGATGTCTGATGGGACCTAGCTCATAAGTGAACTCCAAATCCAAACTTCTTAGACTGTATCGCCAACTGAACTTATTCAGTATCCTGCGCCATGCCTTCCCTCAGTTTCCACCTGGACCACCTGTCCAAAATACTGCCCCTCGTCAGAGGGAAAAACTATAACTCTGACAGCCACTCTGCCATCCATGTCACCTTGGAAGCCTGGAATGATAACCGTCTCCTAAAGGAGGCTGTCGTTATCAATTCCTTAGAACATCAACTTGTGTTCTAAAACTGCTTCCGATTGTTTCTCCAGGATTGGATTAATATCAACTTATTGCACCTACTGCAAGAACAACATCTGGTGTGGTACTTGACATCTCATGATTGACTCAATTGCCTAAGCAAGTGATCTGTCAATCATGCGTATCCCTCTCCCCTTTAGTCTGTAAGACACCTTTAGAGAGGGTGACTCCATTACCTGCAGGTACACTACCGTGCCAGGAGTCGTCCATTCTAAATACTCATAGAATGCGGTCAAAGTACCCAGATTGGGAAACCACCCAAATCTAGATCTAAAACCATAGATCTAGTAACCAGAATGTCTGATATAATATCCAAGTCCTATGTGGAGAAACTACTGTGTGACGACCAAAGTATAACCGATCGTAGTATAGGAATATCACTTCCTACTCTGTGTATGTCATCAAATACCAGGACATCACACCCTACTACCTTCTTAACAGATCCACCCCCTATTCTGATGAAGTCAAACCTATGACTGTCACATCAGAAATAGATGATCTATCTCCGTTATATCTGCTTTAGTCTATAAATAGACATAAGCCTGATATCCACCAATGCTTCCGATGCTCCCACTGACTACGACAACCCTCTGGCAGAGTCATATAGACGTGCACTTCTAAAGCCAGTTTAGAACGACGCTATACTCATCCTCCCGCCGGGTCTCGCAGCCTGGAACAACAGCAATGGCAAGTCTGGGTAAACAAGAACCTCCCTGCCACCGTCCTTGAGCATACCGAAGTACCTCTCGGGTGCCTGAGGTTACCCACCTTATCTGCGGAGTGGCCATTGGAATGTCAAACCAGATCGAATCTTTAGGTTCTTATCAAATCTTCAGTAATCGTTTGCGGTTCTGGAATCACTTCCAGTTCCACCATACTCCCACTACTGTTTTTCTGAAAAAATCCATTTTTGATAAAACTGTGGCGAGTCAAGAACAATATTACTATTGATCTTCCAGATGGTAGAAAGTCAACCCTCGTCATAGCCCGGGTCAACCCACAAACAGCCATTACTGAAACGTGCCTTGAGTTGTCCAGAGTCTGGTTTTAAGCATAAGCCGGACAACTCCCCGTATCTTAACTATGTCAAGATATGAACTGTTCTATTTCCAAGAAACAGAGGCACTGATTTAATTGAACCAGATTCAAATCATGCAGCTGTCTCCAGTGCATGTCAACTAAATGGAAGAGAGGCCGATCAGCGTTACTCAACTTAGGAGTACTTCCAATTATGAGTAACCTGAAAGAGAAGCTAGTTCTCTTAATCATTACTATCAACTGAATACCATTCACAAGTATCTACATCTTCGATCTCCTTGAAGAATCCCGATACTTGCAACACTTGGTTCTCTACTTTACTCTTATACCTATAACTCCTCAAAACTTAGACCCTGTGTTTCTACGAAACACATGTCTAAGAACTAGAGAAGTTAAAAGCAAACAGAATATAGTACGAGGACCAACCCCTCTGTCCTAATGGACACTGGACAATATACAATACTCTGTATAAGTCCCCTGAGTCTGGTGACTCATTCACTGTGTGTCGTAGGTTGAAAACTGTACTTTTGGTTAAGAAGAATTACACCGTTGTTCAATGCTCCTTACCTAACCATCCACTGATATAGGTAAATGTCATAGACATAATTTCAAAAAAGTATATCTCACTCTATAAAAATAGACGTACAGATATATCAATTTGAAATTGGTGCACAACAACGGATATTCAAAACCAAATATTTGCCGACCGGCAAACAACCCAGGTGGCTTCCTCAAATATCATGAATTCCAACGAATCCCGATATAATGAGGATGGTCATCTAATTCCCAATAACTTACTCCCACTCATCATCTGTAAAACCATACAGATGTGAGAATCATACCTGGCAAATACATACCCTGGAGCAAGTGTCTAATTGAGAAATCAGTTTTCTTTTAACAGTACACAGTGAAACTGAAACATTGAAATGTTTCGATGGGGTTTCCTGGTATTCCTAGTAATGCCTCTTCCATTGTCCAGATTCACAACTGTAACCGTATAATTCTTTGCCACCTCTCTAAATCCCTTTATATGTCTTTAGTCATTACCTTCTGTACACCCCTTTAGGCCAAATGGTTTTCTTCGTTCCCTACCATTCGGCACCAGCCTATGGTTTGGAAGAAGACTATCCAATAAGCATAATGGGTGTACTGTCCTAGTCCTAGGAGCACTCGCAATGCGAGAGAAGGTGAGGATAAAAGACAACCGAATGAACTTAATTCATAGGTGATTTAGGATTGACAAAGAAGTACATGGTTTGGTCGTGAATAGCAGCCGCAATTTACTTTGCCCTCTTACTAATCCCTTGCTTTGTCTGAACTTAATACCTTCTGTACACCGTTTAGGCTAATTGGTTTTCTTCATTCCCTACCGGTCGGCACCAGCCTAAGGTTTCGAAGAAGACTATCCAATTTGCATAATAGGTGTACTACTCCTAAACCAAGGAGTACTCACAACCTGAGAGAAGGTAAAAGGAAAAGACAACTGAATAGTTCTATTCGTTTTCTCCAGAACCGGAAACCATCCTCGAAGTCCTTCGAGTTCGTATATAACCATACGATGGTTTTGTCCAATGGAAGTGGACGTTCGTAGTAATACGGGGTGTCCCGGAGAAAAGGGTAAAACTAGGAGTGGCAAAGAGGTCTGCAACTCTGACAATCCAAAAGCCAGTGTTAAGAAGGTTCGGTCAACTTGGTCACTGAGTCATAGTCTAGGGTCGGGTCAATGGTCGCTGCCAGAGAGAGAGAGAGAAAAGAAACACTCAGCGTGCACTCTAACCTAGATCAGAATGGTTACCAATTTATCTAATCTGGAAACCTCCCACTGTAACGTCAAATTCTTCCCCAAACCTGAAAGAAGAATTAGCCGGGATAACCCGAGGAGTAAACCAACTCATCAGTGGGAATCGGGATCCAACTCTCATCGCATGATAACGTGACGGAATCCGCTCACGCTATCACACTCCAGAAGGTATGCGCATATCTGGCAAGTTTCAGTACTTTTGAAACTCCCGATGTGGATTTCTACCCCATGCTCTTATGACCTTGACTTTGGCCAACATATCATAAGTCACATGTCAAGTTCTACCCGTCATTCTCCTGGTTAATTTGAACCCACCCGTACCTACCCTTGACTTTGGCCAAAATGGCAGTACGACTGTCCCAAACCAACGCATCTATCTATGCTGCATATGAATACCCAACAGCTACCAAACACTGTGCCTTGACTTTGGCCAACATACACAGCTTGAATACTATTGACCATCCATATGAAATGACGGAGGGTTACGAATGGTTTCTGGCGAAAACCTTTAACGTAATGAACTTGATATCGTTGAAGGAACTGATAGCTTTATAAAATATAGTGACGAAAACCTTTGCTAAAGAGGTCACTCCCGGTGAAGGGATCTCGGCTCTTTCCCCGTAGAATGGGGTGCAGGATATTCCAACTGAATACCACGATGCAAAGCAAAAGTAATCGGCTATAGTGAAGTTACTGCCCTGACGCAAACTTTTGTCCAAGGGGTCACTCCCGGTGAAGGGATCTCGGCCCTTGCCTCGTCGACTGAGGAGCAGGATATTCCAAATGAATACCACTGTGCAAAACAAAAGAGAACGCCCTTGCAATAACAGCTTTTTGAAAAAGTGTTCCAACAACATCAGAATAGGTTTGTTTAACTTGCATTGATCCGAATCAATGCAGTCCCATCAATTGATCACACCACAAAGAACGAAAATATACTGACGTACGTATATGCCATCCGCATTCGCCACTGGGTCCCGTCATCACCCGTTAGGTTAGCTAACTAACGACAGAGCGGGGACTGGACTAGCGCGGATGCAAAACATATACAACATCTACTAATATATATACCAATATATAGTATTCGCTCAAGGCGTGATAAAAGCAACACAGAAATGTATAGCAACACAGATCAATACAGATATCTGGGATCCCCGGGTTTCACAGAGCCGCTACTGAAACCCGACGTTCCCGTGGTCGTGTGGATAGCCTGTGCAATGAAATCCTAGACCCCTACGGGCGCAGCAAGTTACCCGCCAAAACCTGAAGCGAGGCAGCCCCCTTCAGCAACGTGAATGGACCACCCAGCACTTCACGGAATCCGGTAACTTGGGCACCCCTCCTGGGTCAACCCTATACCCCCTACGAGTGCGGCGAATAGCCCGCCAATTCTAGAGTGAAGCCCCCTTCGTCTCAATGCCATGAGATGCGGGCTTGTTGCCCTCTAGAATCCGGCTATCCGTGCACCCCTCCGCGGGGTAATCCTAGTACAGAAAGTAAAATATACATACAACGGGTACATCGACCGCAACCAGGTCGTGCCCCAAAATAATAATACAAACAGGCAGTGACGGCAGTCCACATGTCGGACGCTCGCCCCGCAATATCAAATGTACATATAAAACAGAACTGTACTACCACTGCAACCAGGCTATCCCCCACGACCGATCCGCAACAACACAGTACAATCACAGAACATCAACGTGAAAGTCACGTTCGCAAATCCGTCTAACCGGGCTATAGCAGTTAGACGGGATTTACCGAGCAAGTGACATTCACGGTCGCAGATATAATGTAAAAACTGTGAACTGGCATGTTTAAAAATTCCGATAGAACAAATTTATTAAAGTGGGCCCCAAGCAGTACTGTAGCACTTACAGAAAATCTGGGCCCAAAAATAATATCCCAAAACCCCTATTTCTAAGTATAAGACCTACTGGGAAATTTTGGTGCAATGATCACACATTCCCACCGCGGAACCGCGGCCAAACTAGGGCTTTGGCCGCGTTTCCGCGGCCGTACAAAGAGATCAATGCATGAAAATTTACCAGAAGTCTTAGAATTCCATGCTTGTGTTTCTGCAGTGACCTGAAAAATTTTTGGAGCTTGAAAAAATTTCGACAGAAACATGAAGTATGAAAAATACGGTTTTTGGGGATTTTGTTCAATCGGGTTTTAAACACACTAGACCATACTAGGCTAAGTTAATGGCGTGGCTCTGATACCATTGTAAGCCCGCGGGGGCGCCCCGGCCGTCGATCCGACGCCGGAAACGCGGAAAACAAAAACTTTGCGAACTTTGCAAAACGGCACCACCGCGGACTTTTTACCCGGATCGGGCCATTAACCTAGCTAGCTAGCAAAATAGAAAGGAGTAGAGATGCTATACCAAGCGATCCGTGTCCTTCGGTCTTCGTCTCCACTCCGATCTCCCGAGGAATCTCCGTCACCTCCTCGCTCGTCGGAAAGGGCACCACGTAGCCGGAATCTTTTACGGGCTCCCGCCTCTTGACCGAGGCAACTCGGGCGCGAAGTTGGCTAGCCGACGCGTCCAAGACTTGCTATAGAAATAGTGTAGAAGGTTATCTCTTTGGGGTTTCTTGAAGTTGCCTTGATGGAAGGATTTTGCACAAGGATTTTGCATGAAGGCTTGAAGAAAAATGGAGCATACTTGAAAATGGGCTCGGCCACCCCATTATGTGCTTGCTGGAAATGTGTATGGGTGAAGGGAATTAATTAAAAAACCATGCATAAAGAATTAACACTTCACAGCACATATACTAAGGGAGGGGCCCACCAAATTCCATGAAGGAATAAATCCACACCAATTAAGCTCAATGCCACCCAATAAAATAACTCAATATAAAACCTCACCCCTCTTCAACAGTGGCCGGCCCCTCTTCATTAAGTGGGTGGAAAAAAAGAAAAGAAGGAATAATTCAAGATGCATGAACAAAAATAATCTCACATCTAAAATCACCATCTCATAAATGCAAGAGAATGACCAAAATAGAATATCATGATGAAGAGGATAATCATGAAGCAACATTTGCAAGAAAACCCCTCACAACTAAGTTAATTGCAAACTTGCAATTAACCCCCCTCCAACGAAAAGTCCGGCCGTGAAGGAATAAAAGAAAACCGGCCGGAACGGAATGCAAACTGGCAACCACAGAAAACCGATCCCGTAATAAATTACAGGAAAACCCCGCTACTGCAAATACATGCCCGCATTTGTATTCCCACTGAACACAAATGCAAAGAGATAAAACTACACTATCTAATACTAGTATCCGGCTTAAGCCAAAGCCGGCTAGTAAAAACCTGTCCGATCACGATCCGTGCAATACCGCACGTATCTGATCGAACCCTGCCATATCTCCATACGGCCTCTACAGCGTTTCGCCCGAAACTTGAGTAATTGTCTGTGTGGTGGACTCTAAAGACTCGTCAATACTGTGGCTGTGGATTTAACCACTAGCACGTCAGAGGTATAAGCCAATACGTGACGGGCCACCAGGTATTGACCAAAAGGGACGTCGATGAGCGAAACTCATCCTGACACCCTACTGAGCCTGTCAGTGACAATATCCGTACAGTCCGGTCCGTTCGTCTATGAGCATCGCATGGCGGGCCTAGGGGGTTGGTAAAAGTCAGACCCCCAAAAGCGGAACAAGTCGTGTCGGAGTGTAGCCCAGAACACCCTGAGATACTACTGGAATACCTACCAGCAAATCTCCTGCCTTGGCCAAGGACTTTTCATGTTCTGGCTCTCCTAGACACAGCACGACCTCACCCCCAATACCGGGAGAGACGAACCCCTGCAGATCCGCTCACTGCCTCCATGTGGCTCGGGACTGTACCCAACTAAAACCTGTTTGCACGACTCCTTTGAGCCGTGGTAGGGTAGTAATCAAAGCACAGTGGGAACTCACACGAGACAAATGACGGTCTCAGGTCGATGAACTAACCTGTATACATGTCACCAGGGAACTGCTATCTGACGTCTGGTATAATCCCAACTAGCAGGTTCCCGGCGAGTCCTGTCCGGTGTACTCATAACCCAATGAGCACCTGTATACATCTTAGGTGAACCAACTGACACCAGTGGCTTGTGAGACCGGCCACCGCCCCTCGTCGGGGTCTCGACTATATACACTAGTCTACTCTGGAGAAACGATGCCCTGTCTCGAATCTCCCACGACTAGGGACCTTTTAAGGATGTGCTTGTAGACCCCAGCTCCCACTTATATGATCGCCCTCATACTGCTGGTGGTCAAGCAAGAATCCTAGGGGCTCTATCAACGTGTAATAGTGACTTGTCAGGTCACCTAAAGCAGTACACGATGATAAAGATAAACCAGATAGCATACTATCATCTCGAGTAAGACTGTCCTACCGGGATAGGTCCTCCCCTCAATCATTGCAATCACGCGCCTGTGATCCAATAATTGACTCTGAGGGCACTATCTCCAACATCTCTCAGGTGGGTGAGGAACCCTACTAGATCGGCGGAGAGGTTGAGGTTCGTTGGTAACAATTGAATCCTTTGGTTCTTTCAAATCATCAGCTTCAGTTTGTATAGCTGGAACCTTTCCAGTTCTACATAACTGACCTTTACTCGAGCTTGTCCGGATTTTGCTTTTCAGACAAAGGCTGGACAACCCCAAATCTCAACTAACTTGAGAGATGGGCTCTTCCCTTATCATATCAAATATGAAGTGGTAGGCAACTGATTTGATTTGAACCCTATTCAATAGGTATGCAGCTTCTCAAGTGCATAACTCCCAAATAGGTAACTCAGTAGTACTCATCATAGAGCACACCTTATCATATAGGGTGAGATAGCTCCACCCCGATATACCATCGTGCTATGGTGTATAAGGTGTAGGGTTCCTAGGCACCCTAATGAGATCTCACAAGGCATCGAACATGCCATTTTCAAAAATTCTAGGTGCCGAGAGACCCGACTACGGATCGTTGGCTAGATATTTAGGCGAAAAAGCAAACTAGTTAACACTTAACTAAGGGATACGGATATACAACCTTTGTAGATCCGTTTGTCCACCTCCATAGCTCCATGAAGAAGTCATCTCCGCTGTACAAATCCGAAATCCGGGCTCTTGCGTCGGCTTCATCGGAGAAGAAGCGGGCTAGGTCATCGACGACGTGCCGAAGATGATCTACGTCGAGGCATCGCTAAATCAAGCTCCGACTTCACCAAGTCAAGAAACTTGTGAAGTAAACACACTCTACTACTTGGCAAGAGGTAGAGGATGAAGAAATAGGAAGTGGGTAGACTTTAGTTTTGGATTTCTCACTCATTTTCACATTCCACCATTGTTGAAGAAAGGTTTTCTTCATGGAAGAAGATGAAGAAGAAGAAGAAAGAATTATGATAAAAGTTATTTAAAAAGGAAAAGAATATGCAAACCTATCATAATCCTAACTATGGTTATGTGTAGAGAATTAACCAAGGGTTAAAGGAATGGTTAGGGTTAAGGATGAGATAAGAATGGTGGACAAAGTCAAAGCTTCATGAAGCTTCAACTAAACAACAAATAAAGCCACCATTCTTTTCTCTTCTCATTTATTTTCCAAAATGAAATGGATAAATAAATAAGTGAATAAAACAAAACCCTAACCATAATCATGTAACCATGGTTTGATCTTTACACAAAAACCCTAGCATAACATGTATCATTAATCATGATACAATCAAGTGCACAAAAGTATATCGCATATACAATGCGCACATCCGAGTGAGAAAATCCATCTTAAGTGAACCGATACTAGTTAACGCAAAGTAATATATCAAATATATAATTATGCATTAAATCATTAAATCAACACTTGATTTAGCGATCCGGTCATATCGCATATAACCGACTAGTATCCAATGTATCGGCTTATCGAATCAACCCTCGATTCGATAACTAGGTTATATCGCATATAACCATTCAACACATTCATCGCGAGAATGAAATACGGTATCACATACACGCATTATTCTCGGTCCCGCACATATCTCATATGCGCTCCTATTTCGTTTCGCTTGAGCCAGGAAACCTCTGTGTAGGACTCTAAAGACTCGTCAATACGCCGGCAGCAGATGATGATCATATCAAACACCCACAAGCCGCAAGCGGTCTGCTAAACGTAACGGCCACCCGGGTATTGAGCGATCTGAAGATCGACGAGCAAGCCCGCTCACACTCCAGTGAATCCGACCAGTAACACTACCGTACAGTCCGGTCTGATCGTCTGATATGTCGCAAATCTCGCCTAGGGGTGGTAAACGTCAGACCCCAATAGCTCGATAAGTCGTGTCGATATGAGGTCTATAACTGTTCGAGAAACTACTGGTAACACTTACCAGTAAATCTCAGCAACCCTGGACAGGGATTTCCTGTTATAGCCAATCGAACACAGCGCAACATCAACCCCCTATACCGGGAGAGACGAATCCCCTCCTATCGCTCATTGCCTCCATGTGACTCGGGACTGTACCCAAAAACCACCGTTTTGCACGCCCTCTTGGACGTGGTAAGATGGAAATCAAAGCACAGTGGGAACCACACAAGACTCTATGACGATCTCGGGTCAACAGACTACTCTGTACCAGTGTCACCAGAGAACTGCCATCTGATGTGAGGTATAATACCATCTGGGAGTTCTCGGCGAGTCCGTCCAGTGTACCCAGTCTCTACTGAGCACCCGTATATCATCTCTGATGTCATACACCGATGGATATGGGATCATCCATCGCCCATCTATATGGGTCGAGAAGGTACACGCTAGTCTACTCTGGTATATCGATGCCCCGTCTCGATACACCCACGACTAGGGACTTTGAAGGATGTACTTATGGACTACCATGTCCCCACTAGTATGATCCGCATCATAGTCCAGGTAGTCAAGTACACATCCTAAGGGCTTTACCAACATGTAACAGAGAGACAATCAGTGTACACGTTAAGGTAAAGTTCAACCAGATAGCATACTATCATGTCGAGCAAGAAAGTCCTCCCTATATATGTCCCAGCATCCACTACAATATACATCCAATGTACAGTAATGGCCTCTAGGGCATACATATAACTAACAATCTCCCACTTGCACTAGGGCCATCTGATAGCAGTGGTTGTAGTATCTCATACTCAACCATCCCATAAAAGTCTCTCTCTGGGAACAGGCCTTTGTGAGTGGATCCGCTATGTTGTTCTCTGAGTCTACTCTCCAAACCTCGATCCCCTGGAGATCAACCATCTCCATGATCAGGTGACACTGCCTTAGATTATGTCTGGATCACTGATGGGACCGGCGTTCCTTGGCATAAGCCACAACTCCATTGTCACACAATGGGAGGAACAAAGTTCATCTTATGAACTAATATACACCCAGACTGCCTCTTTGGTAGCACCTTAAGTAGCGATGTATCCTGCCTTTATCGTCTAGTATGTCACGGTATCTAGCTTGGAACTCTTCCAACATACCGTCCCTGTACTGAAGGTAAAGACAATGCCTGTGACTGACATTCAGTCGCCTTTATCACCCTGGAACCTTTCCAGTGATTCTCCTCAGGATCGATTGATACCATCTCACTACAGCTAGTGAGTATCCTAACATCCAATTAGATCTATCTCATAGATCCAAAACCCAGGATTTAGGAGGTATCACTTTGATCCTATATGGAGAATCATTGTGATAAGCGGAGATTGACCGAGCGTAGCATAGGAGACTCCTTTCATATCAAGAGTATGTCATCCACGTACTCTACGAGGATCGTCACCATACTCCCTACTACCCTTTTGTTTATACAAGGTTCATCTACCATTTTGATGCTGTCAAACTGTTTGACTAACACATCAAAACAGATGTTCCAACTCCGCGACGCCTGCTTTATCCTATAAAGTATCTTGCACACGTTTCCGCTGCTCCCACTGTCTACGAAGCCCTCTGGCTGTGTACTTATAGACACTCTCTTCTAAACATCATTTAGAAAAGCTGTCATGACACCCAACCACCAGATATCGTAGTCATGGTATGTAGCCGTGGCAAGTAGGATCTGGATGGACTTAAGCATAGCTGCTTGAAAAGGTTTCATCATTATCCACGCCTGGTCGATGACGAAAACATTTAACAAGTCTAGCTTTGAAAGTCTCAACTTTTCCATGTACACCAAGTAATCTTCTCAAGATATACTTGCTCCTGATGGGGATTTAACCCTTCAGATATAGCAACCAAAGTCCATACTTTGTTGGTGTACATGGATTCCATCTCAGATCGCTAAGCATCCAGCCATTCTTACAGAGTCCTACTCCTGATGGCCAGTTCGAAACTAGTTGGGTCATCATCTCATGATGCAATCCTCGCTCCCACTGTCATAGAGAAACCGAAATATCTCTCAGGTGGGTGAGGAACCCTACTAGATCGGCGGAGAGGCTGAGGTTCGTTGGAATCTACTGAATCCTTTTGGTTCTATCAAATCATCAGCTGCAATTTGTATAGCTGGAACATTTCCAGTTCTACATAAACAGACCTTGCCTCGAGCTTGTCCGGATTTTGCTTTTAGACATAAGCCGGACAACCCCAAATCTTAATTAGCTTAAGACATGGGCTCTTCCCATACCATATCTCATATGGAGTGGTAGGCAACTGATTTGATTTAAACCCTATTCAATAGGTATGCAGCTTCTCAAGTGCATAACTCCCATTAGGAAATAGGTAACTCAGTAGTACTCATCATAGAGCACACCTTATCATATAGGGTGTATCTGCTCCACCCCGATATACCATCGTGATATGGTGTATACGGAGGAGTAATGCTGAGAGAGAATCTCATTCTCCTTTAGAATAATCCAGGATTTCCGTGCTCAAGTATTCTCCTCCTCGATCGCATCAAAGGACATAATACTTTTACCTGTTTTGGTTCTCTACTTCTAATTTATATTCCGTGAATATCTCAAAAGGTTCGGACTTGTGTTTCAACAGGAACATATGTCTGAATCTTGAGAGATTATCAGAGAATATAATGAAGTATAAAGAATGAGTCCTGGCATGTGTAGACAGGGGACCTTACATACATCAACATGTATCATCCCAAGAGTTCACTAACTCTTTCTCTGTTTCCAATAAACAGAGCTATGGTCATTTTATCTTTGTGACATGACTGGCAAGTTTCACAAGATGTAGATTCAAACTGATTTAAATATGCATCTACATGTAATTTCAGGTAGTCGGGTCACATTGATCTGACCTAGTCTACAATACCTTAAATAAGAATTCGTTCATTTCTGAACTCTTCCTCTTTTGTGTGTGTTCCATATACTAAGAACTGTAGTTTGATTTAGAACATCAATGCTTTTAGATAACGTGCCTTAACCGATCAACTTTTGATATAGGAAATGTTCAAAACATTATCCATTAATACAAAATTATATCCTTTCTTTTCTAACAAAGAGAGTGATATGATTTGGTATATCAGGTTCGGTATCTAATAACATTCGTTCAGAATCAATGTATTGGTAATACAGGGTGACAGTGACCGACAGACTTGGCTGCAACACTTGCCCCGTTTTCTGCCTCATGAAACTTATCACCCGTTCTCAGTTCTCTACCTATCTGTAGCCCTATGTAACAGATTACATATCTGGGATCCTGATCTGGTATCACATACCTAGGACGTAAAGAATACTGAGAAACAGTTCTGTATAATGAACACACCCGAAGATGATGCATCAACATGCACTCTCTTCGTTTGGGCGGCATGGGAATTCTGGTAATCCCCAATTTCCTGCTCTGTCTTATAACAATTATAAGTTGGAGCGGGACCAACGTTCCCCAGCTCAGTATAACAAGCGGGTTCGGTCAATAATCCGTATTATTATCTTGATTAAGGCGTGATATGGTCGCTACCTGGAGAGAGAGAGAAGAAAACACTCAGCGTGCGCTCTTGCAAGAATAGATTGGTTATTATTTTATCTAATCAGGATGGCTCCCACTGCTTTTTATCAAATCTTCCTTCAAACCCTAAAAGGAAAGACTAGCCGGGATTAATTACACACTACAAGTTCGCCAATCTTTCAGCCAGGCCAGTGTCGGTACTTTGAGGGAGGTCCCCCGTGCTTTCGCACGAACCTAATTACAGTAAACCTCGTTTTCTCAGAGGCGTAACCCCGTTGACACCTTTCTAGAGACCTACTTGATCGGCTAATTGTAATGTATAAAACTCTCCCAGGAGTAACTCTTACTCGCAGCGGGTATCGGGATCCAAATATCTCATAGAAGGTATGCAATCTCATCGCAAATTTCAACTCTTGAAATTCCCGATAGTATTTTGCTCCTAGCTCGCTATGACCTTGACGGAGGCCAAACAACCCATAGTCCGCTAGTCAAGTTCAACCCGTCATTTCCTGATTGAATTAAACCCACCCGCACGACCCTTGACGGAGGCCAAACAACGCCGTACGAATACCCTAATCCAATCGCATCATATGCTAGCAGATAAGCACTAGTTAGCTACCGTACACTACGCCTTGACGGAGGCCAAACAACCGCATCACGAATACTAACTAGCACGTATCTGAAATGACGGAGGGCTACGACAGGTTTTTCTGAAAACCTATTGCGTAATGAACTTGATATCGTTGTAGAATCAAATGATT
This sequence comes from Agapanthus africanus, assembly GCA_030015575.1. Classification (NCBI taxonomy): domain Eukaryota; kingdom Viridiplantae; phylum Streptophyta; class Magnoliopsida; order Asparagales; family Amaryllidaceae; genus Agapanthus; species Agapanthus africanus. The sequence continues at coordinate 165,404,005 of JASDDO010000001.1, forward strand.
TTTAAAATAGAGTGCTTTTGAGGCTTTTCTAGTTTTGCTAAAGGAGTCACTCCCGGTGAAGGGATCGTCGGTCCTTTCCTCGTCGAATGAGGTGCGGGATATATCGTATATATCACTGTGCAAAGCAAAAACACTTAAAAGCAAACAAAAGACAAACCGAGTGTGTAGCATCTGCCAGTTATTGCTAAAGGAGTCACTCCCGGTGAAGGGATCTCGGTCCTTTCCTCATCGAATAAGGTGCAGGATATATCACATATACCGCTGTGCAAAGCAAGAACTGTAGCTACCTGTTTTATTTTGAAATTCGATTCTACAACATCTTAGGTTTCTTTTATTTCATTAATCATATTAATGAAGTCCCATCAATAAAGTACCTAAACATCACAGATAGATATGACGTACACTTATGCCATCCGCATTCGCCTCGATGTCCCCTCGTGCACCGTTAGGTTAGGTGACTAACGACAGAGCAGGGCAGGGCTAGCGCGGGTGTAAAACATAAGTAACGTCTATATAATATATCATATATACTATATACTATATCCATCACAGAAACACAACACAGATATCGCAGCAGAAGAATCATATGAAATATTGGATATACTAGGACGTCCGTGTTTTTAATACGAGCCAGTATAAAACACGGATTCCACGGTCGTGATGAATAGCCAAACCCACACCCCTAGACCCCTACGAGAGCGGCAAGCAACCCTACCAATTCTGGAGTTAGGAGACCCGGACTTGACTCCTCGAGTTGGTCTCCCACTGGACTCCAGAACCCGGTTACTTGTGCTCTCCTCCTTGGGTCTATCCTAGTGCGGAAAAGTAAATAATATACAACAGGTGACAACTTCCGCAACCTGGAAGTGCCCCAAATAAAAGAATATTACATACAAGTTTTTACATGAATGAAAATGAAAAACACTCATCTCACATAAAAACCCCCGGCTATTCGAATACGACGATCCAATATAACATATCCAGCAACACATAACATCACATGTCATCAACGTAAGTAAATATGCGCATCCCAATTGTCGTTGACATATAGCAACGAAACCGGCGATATCACATATTACACTTACGGTCACAGAAAAGAAAGTGTAAAACTACAACAGTTGGAATCCGCAATCTGCATAGACATCGCATGCCTAATCAAATGAATACCTTAGACATCACATGCCTAACAATTATAAACCCCGCATTTTAGTCTCATTATCGAAAACACTTTTCAATATCGAGTCGGGCAATTCAACAAGATTCCCGACAGTCTGATCGAATACTCGTCGTAAACTTCAGTAGACGGCCGCACACCTGATACCGTCGACGAAGTGCACCAAGGCGGAACACCGCTACCGCGAGCACCCGAACGGATGCTTTCGGCGATGGGGTTCTCCTACAGTCACTTGGTCGGGCTATGGAGTGAGGCTGTCTATTAAGTTTATCCGGCGAGTATCCGCGTACGCTACGTGATTGCGAAGGACTTTTGATCACATCAAAATTCCGTGGCAACCGATCTAGTGAGACTAAACTGCTACGTTTATAACATTCATTCAGTTATCTCATAACAATTTGTGAATTCCAATTATTGTATCCCATTCCGGATAAATAGAAAATGTCAAACTTTCCGATCGAACAATCGAACACCCAAGTTTTCCCGATACAGATCAACACATGAAATAAGTCTAACAACATTCAGTTCGTGCCTCAGTAGCAACGGTCCAGCCGTAGAAGGGTCAAGCCAACGCCTCACATGTGGCACGCCGTACTGCCCCAAACCCGAAGGTTCAAAGGGCAGTTCAAGACGGTCACATAATCGAGTTAAGGTTTGTTGTCTTCTAGAGGGACCATCGCGTTACTTGCACTACTTAGAACGTCGTTAAACTACGGAAAAATCCAACACTTGGAAATTTCCCGGCAGGGGAAAAATTGGGTATTTATATCCGGTCGAACTTTTTAACATATTCTAAAATTTATCCGGAAAGCCACACAGACAAAATTTGATACCCCGATCGAAACACCGAATCCCCAAAACAACTCCAGAAAAATCAACTCTAGAATAAATTTTAAAAATTCCCAGAAAACTTAGAAGAATTTATCAGGAATTACTGTGCAGAAATGAGGAGCTGACGTCATCATGGGACCGCGGAACCGCCGCATAAGCAGGGCTTATGCTGCGGTTCCGCCGCAAGTTTTATTGTTCACTTCTCAATTTTTGCATCGTAATTCTTATTTTTCCCTGCTGAATTTTTTAGCAATTTTTAATTTGGAAAAATCCACGTTTTTAAAATCTGGACAGAGAGCAATTTTGGGGTCGTGTTTTGGTTCGATCGGACTTCAAAATCCGTCTAGACTTCGCCTAAGGCTCTAGCTAGGCTCTGATACCACTGTAGGGTTCCTAGGCACCCTAATGAGATCTCACAAGGCATCGAACATGCCATTTTCAAAAATTCTAGGTGCCGAGAGACCCGACTACGGATCGTTGGCTAGATATTTAGGCGAAAAAGCAAACTAGTTAACACTTAACTAAGGGATACGGATATACAACCTTTGTAGATCCGTTTGTCCACCTCCATAGCTCCATGAAGAAGTCATCTCCGCTGTACAAATCCGAAATCCGGGCTCTTGCGTCGGCTTCATCGGAGAAGAAGCGGGCTAGGTCATCGACGACGTGCCGAAGATGATCTACGTCGAGGCATCGCTAAATCAAGCTCCGACTTCACCAAGTCAAGAAACTTGTGAAGTAAACACACTCTACTACTTGGCAAGAGGTAGAGGATGAAGAAATAGGAAGTGGGTAGACTTTAGTTTTGGATTTCTCACTCATTTTCACATTCCACCATTGTTGAAGAAAGGTTTTCTTCATGGAAGAAGATGAAGAAGAAGAAGAAAGAAGTATGATAAAAGTTATTTAAAAAGGAAAAGAATATCCAAACCTATCATAATCCTAACTATGGTTATGTGTAGAGAATTAACCAAGGGTTAAAGGAATGGTTAGGGTTAAGGATGAGATAAGAATGGTGGACAAAGTCAAAGCTTCATGAAGCTTCAACTAAACAACAAATAAAGCCACCATTCTTTTCTCTTCTCATTTATTTTCCAAAATGAAATGGATAAATAAATAAGTGAATAAAACAAAACCCTAACCATAATCATGTAACCATGGTTTGATCTTTACACAAAAACCCTAGCATAACATGTATCATCAATCATGATACAATCAAGTGCACAAAAGTATATCGCATATACAATGCGCACATCCGAGTGAGAAAATCCATCTTAAGTGAACCGATACTAGTTAACGCAAAGTAATATATCAAATATATAATTATGCATTAAATCATTAAATCAACACTTGATTTAGCGATCCGGTCATATCGCATATAACCGACTAGTATCCAATGTATCGGCTTATCGAATCAACCCTCGATTCGATAACTAGGTTATATCGCATATAACCATTCAACACATTCATCGCGAGAATGAAATACGGTATCACATACACGCATTATTCTCGGTCCCGCACATATCTCATATGCGCTCCTATTTCGTTTCGCTTGAGCCAGGAAACCTCTGTGTAGGACTCTAAAGACTCGTCAATACGCCGGCAGCAGATGATGATCATATCAAACACCCACAAGCCGCAAGCGGTCTGCTAAACGTAATGGCCACCCGGGTATTGAGCGATCTGAAGATCGACGAGCAAGCCCGCTCACACTCCAGTGAATCCGACCAGTAACACTACCGTACAGTCCGGTCTGATCGTCTGATATGTCGCATATCTCGCCTAGGGGTGGTAAACGTCAGACCCCAATAGCTCGATAAGTCGTGTCGATATGAGGTCTATAACTGTTCAAGAAACTACTGGTAACACTTACCAGTAAATCTCAGCAACCCTGGCCAGGGATTTCCTGTTATAGCCAATCGAACACAGCGCAACATCAACCCCCTATACCGGGAGAGACGAATCCCCTCCTATCGCTCATTGCCTCCATGTGACTCGGGACTGTACCCAAAAACCACCGTTTTGCACGCCCTCTTGGACGTGGTAAGATGGAAATCAAAGCACAGTGGGAACCACACAAGACTCTATGACGATCTCGGGTCAACAGACTACTCTGTACCAGTGTCACCAGGGAACTGCCATCTGACGTAAGATATAATACCATCTGGGAGTTCTCGGCGAGTCCGTCCAGTGTACCCTGTCTCTACTGAGCACCCGTATATCATCTCTGATGTCAAACACCGATGGATATGGGATCATCCATCGCCCATCTATATGGGTCGAGAAGGTACACGCTAGTCTACTCTGGTATATCGATGCCCCGTCTCGATACACCCACGACTAGGGACTTTGAAGGATGTACTTATGGACTACCATGTCCCCACTAGTATGATCCGCATCATAGTTCAGGTAGTCAAGTACACATCCTAAGGGCTTTACCAACATGTAACAGAGAGACAATCAGTGTACACGTTAAGGTAAAGTTCAACCAGATAGCATACTATCATGTCGAGCAAGAAAGTCCTCCCTATATATGTCCCAGCATCCACTACAATATACATCCAATGTACAGTAATGGCCTCTAGGGCATACATATAACTAACATAAGGAGGAGTAATGTTGAGAGAGAATCTCATTCTCCTTTGGAATAATCCAGGATTTTCGTGCTCTAGTATTCTCCTCCTCGATCACATCAAAGGACATAATACTTATACCCGTATTTTGGTTCTCTACTTCTAAATCATATTCTGTGAATATCTCAAAAGGTTCGGACTTGTGTTTCAACAGGAACATATGTCTGAATCTTGAGAGATTATCAGAGAATGTAATGAAGTACAAAGAACCGGTCTTGGCATGTGTAGACAGGGGACCTTTATACATCAACATGTATCATCCCAAGAGTTCACTAACCCTTTCTCCGTTTTCGATAAACGGAGCTATGGTCATCTTATCTCTGTGACATTACTGGCAAGTTTCACAAGATGTAAATTCAAACTGATTTAAATATGCATCTAAATGTAACTTAGCTAGTCGGGTCGCATTGATATGACCTAGTCTACAATACCTCAAGAAGAATTCGTTCATTTCTGAACTTATCCTCTTGTGTGTGTTCCGTATACTAAGAACTGTAGTTTGATTTAGAACATTAATGCTTTTAGATAACGTGCCTGAACCGATCAACTTTTGATATAGGAAATGTTCAAAACAATGTCCAACAATACAAAATTTTATCGTTTCTTTACTAATAAAGAGACAGATATGATTTTGCATAACAGGTTCGGTATCTAATAACATTCGTTCAGAATCAATGTATTTGTAATACAGGGTGACAGTGACCAACAGACTTGGCTGCAACACTTGCCCCGTTTTCTGCCTCATGAAACTTATCACCCGTTCTCAGTCCTCTACCTTTCTGTAGCCCTATGTAACAGATTACATATCTGGGATCCTGATCCGGTTCATATACCCAGGATGTAGAGGATACAGAGAAACAGTTCTTTGTAACGAACACACCCGAAGATGATGCATCAGCATGCACTCTCTTCGTTTGGACGGCACGGGAATTCTGGTAATCCCCAATTTCCTGCTCTGTCTTATAACAATTATAAGTTGGAGCGGGACCAACGTTCCCCAGCTCAGTATAACAAGCGGGTTCGGTCAATATTTCCGTATTATTAACTTGATTAAGGCGTGATATGGTCGCTACCTGGAGAGAGAGAGAAGAAAACACTCAGCGTGCGCTCTGCAAGAATAGATTGGTTATTATTTTATCTAATCAGGATGGCTCCCACTGCTTTTTATCAAATCTTCCTTCAAACCCTAAAAGGAAAGACTAGCCGGGATTAATTACACACTACAAGTTCGCCAATCTTTCAGCCAGGCCAGTGTCGGTACTTTGAGGGAGGTCCCCCGTGCTTTCGCACGAACCTAATTAATTTAAACCTCGTTTTCCCAGAGGCGTAACCCCGTTGACACCTTTCTAGACACCTACTTGATCGGCTAATTGTAATGTGTAAAACTCTCCCAGGAGTAACAATTACTCGCAGCGGGTATCGGGATCCAACTATCTCATAGAAGGTATGCAATCTCATTGCAAATTTCAACACTTGAAATTCCCGATAATATTTTACCCCTAGCGTCCTATGACCTTGACGGAGGTCAACAAACCATAGGCTACTAGTCAAGTTCAACCCGTCATTTCTTGATCGAATTAAACCCACCCGCACGACCCTTGACGGAGGTCAACAAGGCCGCACGACTACCCTAATCCAATCTGCATCATATGCATAAGCAGATAAATACTAGTTAGCTACCGCACACTACGCCTTGACGGAGGTCAACAAACATAGCACGAATACTAAATAGGACTTATCTGAAATGACGGAGGGCTACGACAGGTTTTTCTGAAAACCTATTGCGTAATGAACTTGATATCGTTATAGAATCAAATGATTTTAAAATGGAGTGTTTTTGAGGCTTTTCTAGTTTTGCTAAAGGAGTCACTCCCGGTGAAGGGATCGTCGGTCCTTTCCTCGTCGAATGAGGTGCGGGATATATCATATATATCACTGTGCAAAGCAAAAACTCTTAAAAGCAATCAAAAGACAAACCGAGTGTGTAGCATCTGCCAGTTATTGCTAAAGGAGTCACTCCCGGTGAAGGGATCTCGGTCCTTTCCTCATCGAATAGGGTGCAGGATATATCATATATACCGCTGTGCAAAGCAAGAACTGTAGCTACCTGTTTTATTTTGAAATTCGATTCTACAACATCTTAGGTTTCTTTTATTTCATTAATCATATTAATGAAGTCCCATCATTTAAATACCTAAACATCACAGATAAATACGACGTACACTTATGCCATCCGCATTCGCCTCGATGTCCCCTCGTGCACCGTTAGGTTAGGTAACTAACGGCAGAGCGGGGCAGGGCTAGCGCGGGTGTAAAACATAAGTAACGCCTATATAATATATCATATACACTATATACAGTATCTATCACAGAACATCACATGATCACATCACAGATATCGCAGCAGAAGAATCATATGAAATATTGGATATACTAGGACGTCCGTGTTTTCAATACGAGCCAGTATAAAACACGGATTCCACGGTCGCGATGAATAGCCAAACCCACACCCCTAGACCCCTACGAGAGCGGCAAGCAACCCTACCAATTCTAGAGTTAGGAGACCCGGACTCGACTCCTCAAGTTGGTCTCCCACTGGACTCCAGAACCCGGTTACTTGTGCTCCCCTCCTTGGGTCTATCCTAGCGCGGAAAAGTAAATAATATACAAACGGTGACATCTTCCGCAACCTGGAAGTGCCCCAATAAAAGAATATTACATACAAGTTTTTACATGAATGAAAATGAAAAACACTCATCTCACATAAAAACCCCCGGCTATTCAAACACGACGATCCAATATAACATATCCAGCAACACATAACATCACATGTCATCAACGTAAGTAAATATGTCCATCCCAATTGTCGTTGACATATAGCAACGAAACCGGCGATATCACATATTACACTTAGGGTCACAGAAAAGAAAGTGTAAAACTACAACAGTTGGAATCCGCAATCTCTTTAGACATCGCATGCCTAATCAAATGAATTACTTAGACATCGCATGCCTAACAATTATAAACCCCGCATTTTAGTCTCAAAATCGAAAACACTTTTCAATGTCAAGTCGGGCAATTCAACAAGATTCCCGACATCCTGATCGAATGCTCGTCGCAAACTTTAGTAGACGGCCGCACCCCCGACACCGTCGACGAAGTGCACCAAGGCGGAACACCGCTACCGCGAGCACCCGAACGGATGCTTTCGGCGACGGGGTTCTCCTACAGTCACTTGGTCGGGGCTATGGAGTGAGGCTGTCTATTAAGTTTACCCGGCGAGTATCCGCGTACACTACGTGATTGCGACGGACTTTTGATCACATCAAAATTCCGTGGCAACCGATCAATTGAGACTAAAGTACTATGTTTATAACATTCATTCAGTTATCTCATAACTTCTTGTGAATTCCAATTATTGTATCCCATTCCGGATAAATAGAAAATGTCAAACTCTCCGATCGAACAATCGAACACCCAAGTTTTCCCGATACAGATCAACACATGAAACAAGTCTAAAAACATTCAGTTCGTGCCTCAGTACCAACGGTCCAGCCGTAGAAGGGTCAAGCCAACGCCTCACATGTGGCACGCCGTACTGTCCCAAACCCGAAGGTTCAAAGGGCAGTTCAAGACGGTCACATAATCGAGTTAAGGTTTGTTGTCTTCTAGAGGGTCCATCGCGTTACTTGCACTACTTAGAACGTCGTTAAACTACGGAAAAATCCAACACTTGGAAATTTCCCGGCAGGGGAAAAATTGGGTATTTATATCCGGTCGAACTTTTTAACATATTCAAAAATTATCCGGAAAGCCAAATAGACAAAGTCTGATAAACCCGATCGAATCATCGAAGCTCCAAGACATCCTAGATTATTCAACTCTTGAATAAATATTAAAAATACCCAGAGAACTCATCACTGTAAAATAGGAATTACTGTGCAAAAGTCAACGCAAGAGGAGACCATAAGGCCGCGGAACCGCCGCACATGCCAAGCACGTGCCGCGGTTCCGCGGTGGTTTAATTGAATTAGGCCCCCGTATTTCACAGTAATTCATATAATACCCTGCTTAATTTTCTGCATATTTTTAATGTGGAAAAAAGCACTGTTTTGAAAAAAGTACAGAGAGCATGGGAAAAATGGGGTTTCGGGTTCGATCGGGATTCAAACGTCGTCTAGACTTCGCCTAAGGCTCTAGCTAGTCTCTGATACCACTGTAGGGTTCCTAGGCACTCCCAAGAGGTCTCACAAGGCATCAACCATGCCAATTTCAAATTGAAACGGTGCCGAGAAACCCTAAACTACGGATCGTTGGCTAGAAAACTAGGCGAAAAAGAAACTAGTTAACACTTAACTATAAGAATACGGAAATACAACCTTTGTAGATCCGGTCCTCCACCTCCACGGCTCCGTGATGAAGTCATCTCCGCTGTCCAAATCAAAATCCGGGCTCTAGCGTCGGCTTCATCGGAGAAAGAGCGGGCAAGGTCGTCGGCTTCGTGCCGAAGATGATCTACGTCGAGGCATCGCTAGATCAAGCTCCAACTTCACCAAGTGATGAAACTTGTGAAGAAAACACACTCTACTACTTGGCAAGAGGTAGAGGATGAAGAAATAGGAAGTGGGTTCACTTTAGAATTGGATTTCTCACTCATTTCATCAATCCACCATTGATGAAGTGAAGCTTTCTTCATTGAAGAAGATGAAGAAGAAGAAGAAAGTGTTATGATAAGTTAAAATAATAAAATCAAATTGATCTTATCATAATGCAACCTTGGGTTAGACTTAAGTCTTGTAGAGAGCAAACTCTAGTTTAGCTAATGGTTAGGTTTTAAACATAAAACAAAATGGTTACAAATTCAAAGTATCATGAAGTTTCCACAAAAGACAAAATTAGCAACCATTTTATTTTAGCCAAAAGAAATAAAGAATATAAATGAATAAGTGAATACTTTAAAACCATAACCATTAACCTAAACAAGGTTCAAATCAAACATACACCCAAGTTTGCATGTATCATCAAACATGATACAAACTAGTGCACAAAACTATATCATATATACAATGTGCACTCCAAGTGAGAAAATCCATCTTAAGTGAACCAATACTAGTTAATGTAAAGTAATATATCAAATATATAATTATGCATTAGATCATTGAATCAACACTGGATTCTATGATCCGGTCATATCGCATATAACCGGCTAGTATCCAATGTATCGGCTTATCGAATCAATCCTTGATTCGATAACTAGGTTATATCGCATACAACCATTCGACACATTCATCGCGAGAATGAAATGCGGTATCACATACACGCATTATTCTCGGTCCCGCACATATCTCATATGTGCTCCTATTTCGTTTCGCTTGAGCCAGGAAACCTCTGTGTAGGACTCTAAAGACTCGTCAATACGCCGGCAGCGGATGATGATCATATCAAATACCCACAAGCCGCAAGCGGTCTGCTAAACGTAACGGCCACCCGGGTATTGAGCGATCAGAAGATCGACGAGCAAGCCCGCTCACACTCCTGTGAATCCAACCAGTAACACTTACCGTACAGTCCGGTCTCGTCGTCTGATATGTCGCATATCTTGCCTAGGGGTGGTAAACGTCAGACCCCAATAGCTCGATAAGTCGTGTCGATATGAGGTCTATAACAATTCGAGAAACTACTGGTAACACTTACCAGTAAATCTCAGCAACCCTGGCCAGGGATTTCCTGTTATAGCCAATCGAACACAGCGCAACATCAACCCCCTATACCGAGAGAGACGAATCCCCTCCTATCGCTCATTGCTTCCATGTGACTCGGGACTGTACCCAAAAACCACCATTTTGCATGCCCTCTTGGACGTGGTAAGATGGAAATCAAAGCACAGTGGGAACCACACAAGACTCTATGACGATCTCGGGTCAACAGACTACTCTGTACCAGTGTCACCAGAGAACTGCCATCTGACGTGAGGTATAATACCATCTGGGAGTTCTCGGCGAGTCCGTCCAGTGTACCCAGTCTCTACTGAGCACCCGTATATCATCTCTGATGTCAAACACCAATGGATATGGGATCATCCATCGCCCATCTGTATGGGTCGAGAAGGTATACGCTAGTCTACTCTGGTATATCGATGCCCCGTCTCGATACACCCACGACTAGGGACTTTGAAGGATGTACTTATAGACTACCATGTCCTCACTAGTATGATCCGCATCATAATCCAGGTAGTCAAGTACACATCCTAAGGGCTTTACCAACATGTAACAGAGAGACAATCAATGTACACGTTAAGGTAAAGAGTAACCAGATAGCATACTATCATGTCGTGCAAGAAAGTCCTCCCTATATATGTCCCAGCATCCACTACAATATACATCCAATGTACAGTAATGGCCTCTAGGGCATACATATAACTAGCAGCTGCCTCCCTCCGGGGTATCTCAGGACAATTATACGATGATAAGAACTCCCACAACGGAAACATCCCGATGATGGTCGCTGACCCTCCTGGGGATAGGAGCTAAACAACCAGCCTCGCCCCGAATCTCTACTACTTGCAAGACGTCTATCACGACGCCGAAAAGGCTGTCTCTGCGCTGATGTATCCGCACGAACTCTCTTCGGCTCTGGAACTGCCGAAGTCTCAGCAAGGCGCTCCTCAACCAATAAGGCTGCATCTACAGCTGCTGCGTAAGTCTCGTAATGCTGCGCGCTAATCGCAAGGAACAGTGGTGTGAGCAAGCCTCGGACAACTCTCTTGACTCGCATCTCTTCGGTAGCCACTAAATACGGGGCATAGATAGATAGTTCTGTGAATAGCACGTCATACTCTGCCACTGAAATCTCCGGAGTCTGGCGTAAGGACTCGAACCTGCGTGCTCTAGCATCTCTGACGCTCAGTGGAAGAAAGCGGGCAAGTAATAGCGCCACGATCTCTGTCCAGGTCATAGGAGGAAGACCTGCTGCTCTACCCTTCTCGACTGATTCACACCATTTCTGCGCGAGACCTTCCAGGCGAAAGCTCACGAACTCAACCCATCTCGCATCTGCGCATCTAAGTGAACGACATATCCACGCCATCCTATCAATGAAAGACTGTGGGTCTTCGGCCGCATCGGTGCCTGTGAAGACCGGAGGCTTCAGCCTCATAAACTCTGACAACGATACTGTAATAACCTTCATAGCTGCAGGGGCAACTGCCTGTACCGTGGGTACCACCGCGGTCTCTGCAACGGGTGGAACTACCTCTGGTCGCTGCGCTCGAAGTGTCTCAACTAGAGATCCCATCATCTGGCGCATTTCCTGCATACAGGATCCCATCGTCTGGCGCATCTCCTGCACACCAGCCCCTAACATAGCAATCTGATCTATCACGGCAGGAACAGCCTGCTCGGGCACAACCGGTGTACAATCCGGATCAGTCCTCGTCTTGGACGAGTCAACTCGAATCTCGGCCCTCGCGGCCGCTCTCTGCGCCCTCGTAGTCTTTGGCGGCATAATGGCTGAAAGGAACAATAGGATTCGATAAGGATACAGAAATCGAATCGCAAGAATGTATATACTCAAGAAGAAATTTAAATCAACAAGTCCTAAGGTCGCCTTGGCGGAGTACCGTGTCGTGAGTATGCCGTGGAACATACGCACGCTATGCCACTCTGCTTGAGCTACCTACTCCATAATACCAGGGTCATCCTAGGAACACACCGAAAGGTAAAACCTACGCTCTGATACCAACTTAGTCACGACCCAAAGATTGGCCGTTACCGGCACTTAACCACGTAACGTCTACAGACGTAACGCAGCTATGTGAACCGAAAACCCAGAAACCAAACCAGTAAAAGTTTAGAGTGTTTTAAGTTTTAAAAGGAAGCATTTAGAAGTGATAAGAAATCTTAAGTAAACAATCACCAAGATAGCAATATACGATGCCGTAGCGAAGATCAAGATCCACTAGTGGGAACATCACAGAAAGAATAAACTGCAAGTACAGTTGGCTCACAACGAGCTCGACACCAGAATACAAAAATATACATCATCGTCCTCACACTGTCTCTAAGTCAAATACATACATGGTAGATGGAGAATACTAGATACAACAATTTACATAACTGAAAGAAAAACAGATACCGCACAAAACCCACCTATCAGCAAAAGAGCTAGTACACCAACTATGGGGGTATCTGTGTCAAAAGATGCAAAACGCAGCTTGCCGCGACTACTCCGAAGGGCAACGTGCAAACACTGTAGCACAACGGGGGTGAGTTGCCAACTCGTGAATAGAGATAACATATAAAGGTAATCATGAGCATGCACGTACTGCGCTACTCTATCATAAGCTAACAGATGATATCATTGCGCGATAAGCAGTATGTGCAATAATCATGCAAGTGTTCTATCAGGTAATATAACTACAGGATGAGATACAATAATGAATGCTGAGCATGGAAAATATAACATCTACACGGAATGTCAACGTGGAATATGTAACCGGTGTCCATCAATGCACCCCAAATCCCAACAACCCAGACGCCGGCACTCCCATCGGCCCTCAAATCTTGTACATCACTGAGAATCACGAGTGCCCAACATCGGCACCCAAATATCATAAATACTCGTGTCTAGCATCGACACGCAAATCTTCCTATATCGGGCATCCGTTAGTCCGGGTCAGCCCTCTCTCTCATATATATTGTGCATCCGTCAGTCCGGGTCAGCCCTCTCTCTCATATATATCGGGCATCCATCAGTCCAGGTCAGCCCCCTCTATCTTATATATATCGGGCATCCGTCAGTCCGAGTCAGCCCTCTCTCTCATATATATCTCACTCTAGCACCGAGAAAACATAGGGTAGACGCACCGAAATATCATATCAAGGGAACCGGGTTTTTAAATGATTACATATTTGAAATAGCCACGGTTCCCAAATCCAGAAATCACATGTAATCCAAACCAATATGCAAGTCAATGTGATGTGATATTGTAGGGTTCCTAGGCACACTCAAGAGGTTCCACAAGGCATCTACCATGCCAAAATCAAAATTTTCTTGTGTCGAGAAACCCTAATGTAAGATCGTTAACTAGAGGCATAGGTGAAAACTATGCAAGTAAACAACTTTACTCTAAAGTGAATGGAAATACAACCTTTGTAGATCTGGTCCTCCACTTCCTAAGCTCCGTGATGATATCCCTCCGCTGCGATCATCGGATCCCGGACTCTCGCGGTGGTTTCATCGAAGAAATGATCGGGCTAGGTCGATGACTTCGATGCCGAAGATGATCTACGTCGAGGCGACTCTGACTCGAGCTCTAACTTCACCAAGTCATGAAACTTGTGAAGAAAACACCCTATACTACATGGCAAGTGGTAAAGGATGAAGAAATAGGAAGTGGGTTCACTTTGGATTTGGATTTCTCACATGATTTCATCACTTGATAATTTTCAAGCAAAGGTTTTCCTTTTCTTTTTGAAGAAGAAGAAGAAGAATGGAAAAGAATAATGAATTAAAACAAAATCAAGTGATGGTTATCATTTTGTAACCATGGGTGAGTGTAGAGAATAAACTAGGGTTAAGTTGAATGGTTAGGTTAAAGGAAAGAAACAAAATGGTTACTTCTTCAAAGCTTCATGAAGCTTCAACAAAAGACAAAGCAAGCCACCATTTCATTTTCCTTTGCCAAAATGAATAAAGAAAATAAATAAATAAGTAAATCAAAACCCTAACCATTAACATAACCATGGTTTAATCATACACACCCAAGTTTGCATGTATCATCAAATATGATACAAACTAGTGCACAAAACTATATCAAATATACAATGTGCACTTCAAGTGAGAAAATCTATCTTAAGTGAACCAATACTAGTTAATGTAAAGTAATATATCAAATATATAATTATACATTAAATCATTAAATCAACACTTGATTTAACGATCCGGTCATATCGCATATGATCGACTAATATCCAATGTATCGACTCATCGAATCAATTCTCGATTCGATAACTAGGTTATATCGCATACAACCAATCGATACATTCTGTAACATTTCAAAAAAATAAAATATTATTTTTGGGAATTTTCATAATTTAATATTAATTTTTAATGAATATTTTAATAGTCGGTATAATTAAATACCGATAAATGGGGAAAATTTTGGGAAAAACTTATGGAAATTCTAAAATAGGCTATTTTGTGGAAATATGCTATTTTACCGTTCTTTTGATGAATTATATGCTATGTTGGTGTTAACCGCGATTAAAAATCGCTAATTGGATTTTTGGCTTTTTGTGCAAAAATGTTGCACATAACATTTTCTACACTTGTTTCATGTTTTGGACTCATGGTAGCCTAGGGTTGAACCATGTTAGATGACCATGGTGGCTTTAACCTTTTGATTTGGTTAATTGGGTTAATTAAGGGTCTTTGGTTTTGTCAAGGGAGTTTAGGGTAGGTTGACTTGCTTGTTGAGAGAGAGAGAGAGAGATGTGATGGTTGTCATGATGGTTTAAGGATGTGTCACCTCCATTTTCATTTCACAACTTTTAGCATATCCATCACCCTCTCACTCAAGCTCACATCAGCCCAAAAAATTAGCTTTTCAGCCACCATTTCAGCAACAAAACATTACACAACTGCACACCAACTGCTGCACAATCAGCCACTTCAGCCCCTAAACTCATTGCAAACAGCTCCCCTACATCTGCTACAGCTACAGCAACTTCTTTTAACCAACAGCAGCAGCTGTAGCCCCAAAGCAATAGCAGTTGCTGCTGCAAAAGCAGCCAAAAACAGCCCCTAACACCTTAAGCCAACACCTACACCCACACTTCAGCTCCCATCAACACTTTTCAGCCCCCAATTGTTCAACTTCAGCCACCAAACTGCTGCAACAGCAGCCCATTACATCAGCATAAGCATCATCATCATCTGCTGCAACAGCAGCTGATGCATCAGCCCAATACCAACACATCAGCCCCTTCAAACAACACTTCAGCCCCAATTTTGCATCAGCTGCAACAATATGTTTCAAAACAACACCACCACACCACCACAACCATTCCCACAACACCAAAGCAACAACAACACCAGCCACAACAAAAAAAACCCTCAGCAACAGCAACAAACTGCTGTTAAAAACAACATCAGCATCAGCTGCACCAGCAACCTCAGTAGCAACAGAAGTAATCCAGCAGCAGCACAACACCCCTCCTTCCTTCATCCTCTCTTCTCCTACGTCCTAGGACACTCTTAAGGTATAATCTTGCAACCCAATTTCTATCTTCTTAAGTTATGGTTGTTAAACTGAAATTTAGTGTTTGCTAGGTGGTTTAGTGCTAGTTTTAGTGATTTTGAGTGAGACTTGACCAAGTGATGGTTTTGATGATTAATGTAACCTTATTAGGTGTATTTGAGACTAGTTTAACCAAGATTACCCCAAATTCCAATTAGTTACCTGAAAGTTTCGACTTGGCGTGTTTTAGCGATTTTGTCGATTTTATGACCTCTCTGGAATCTGCTACAACCTGAGATACCCTAAAATAAAATTGACTTGGCAGTGAGGTATGCAGGTAGATAGAAACCAACACCCAAATCCCCAGACCCTGGACCCACTTCCCGGCCGCAGATAAATTCCATCTGGCCGCAATTTGCGGCCAGATCTGTAGGAAAGCCCATTGTTTTTGGTGCCTAGCTCTTTTACCTGTAGAATTGACCCTGGGTATGTCTAGTTTTGTCTGGTTCCAACCAGGATAGAATCTGGGTTGATTTTCATGAGTTGGCGTATGATTTACGACTTGTTTTAGCATGGTTTTTGGTATTCGATGATTTGTTTCCGTCGGGTGGCGTTTGAACGCCAACGACCAGTGAGCTTTGACCGTGTTTGCACGCGAGACTATAGGTTTTTACTTATAGACGTAGCGTGTATCGTTTTGGGTTTCCGACATGGTTTTCATGTGTTTTAGCATGTGATATTCTTGTAGGTACTCACGTGACGTCGAAGCGTTGGAGATGCAGATGGCGACATCGGCACCGGCACACATGAACAAGGTGAGTAGATTTATATCTACGGGGAGAAGTCGGGTGGATGGCGTATAGCACCCCCGCAGTCCGTGGTGATGTATACGGATGCGTATACACTCCTACAATTTATTATATGTTGTTTGGGATTAATGGTGATGTTTAGGATGGACATTAGTATGTTGGATGATTTAGTGTCGTGAACCCTAGGTAGTGGGTGCACTACACATACATATACACACATACATACTCGCATACATCCTTGTCCATTTGTGCTTATGGGATTCTATATAGATATGTGTTCACATAGGTATGGGACTACGTGTTCATATACAGACTTGAGGATGAGACATGGGATTGAGATGAGTCGATGATATTTGACCCAAGATTATGATATCGGTGATATGGTAAAATTCGTATTTGGGATACGTCTTGATGCTTTAGCGGATTTTGGGATGATGATGCCATAGGAATAGTGATATATGTATGTAAATGATCGACATGTGATTATAATACGAGTTAGGATATGATATGATGTGATATGACATGACAAGATAATTATGATAGGCCGCCTTAGGCGTTGTTTACTCCTTGAGATGATATGTGCTGATGATATTGTTTTTGCTAGAGGCTGTCTATCGGAAGCCGGATTATGATTATATTGACGATATATGATGATAATATCGATTTATACTAGACAGTCGATCAGTAGTCAGAACTTGATTATAGTGATGATGTTAGAATTGTACTAGACATAGGTCAGTACCCAGATAATGATATTTGATAAAGAGAATACCAGATGAATGATATGACGAATGTGATATTGACCCGTACCCAGATTTGGGGATGCCGTACGACGGATTTACGTACGAGGTATAAATTGATGTTTGATCCGCACTCTTGATTTGGGAATAACTGATTTTAGAGATATGGTATCGGATGTGATATTATCGAGGCGGGATCACCGACTATATATGTGTATTTATGTATCGACTCAGAGGTTAGGCGGTTTACCTTACCTGCAGTTAGCCTTTAGTTGGCGTAGCTGTATGACTCTTATGACATTAGATGCAGTTTAGCTATCTTTGTGTTTAGCATTCAGCTCCCGCATATTATTGTTTTTACTCTGCATCGCATACTTATTGTGATTCATATTTCATTATTGATATCATGCTGTTAGGACACCAGCACCATTACCGACGATGCGTATGTTCCACATACACTTACTTGCCAGCTCACACACATCTTCATCGGTAATTGCCATGTCACTACACAGTAGTATTATTGCATCAGGATATGACCCTTGTATGTGCATACTATTTTTCCATGTTGCATGATATACTGTTATACTTGCATTTCATTTATATGTCACATACATCATGCTTCCTGATTATACGCATTGAGATATGCTGTTTCTATGATATTTCTGGATTTGGGAACCGTGGATATTTCAAAGAGATTATGTAAATGTTTTAAAAACCCGGTTGCCCTTGATATGATATTTCAGTGCGTCCACCATGTGTTTTCTCGGTGCTGAGAGCGACATGTGGAACCCGAATCGAGGAGGCGGATGAGACCGATTGCGGGTACATGGTGGGCCCGGTGCGGTATCCCGGGGCAAGAAGATCGCAGGAGATAGCGTTGAACCTGGCAGGAGAGCACTACCGACCGGTGATTTTACCCGACACGTCGGATATCCGGAGGATACCGTCGTAGTCATGAGATGGATAGTAGGGGCCGATCTGGACTGACGGCGCCCTGGATTTATGATTGAGATATTGAGATTTATGATATTGAGCTACAGAGATTATGATTCAGAGATATCGAGATATTGAGATTATGTTTTTTTGCCGATGCTAGGCACTGTTTTATGCTGATTTCATTATGATACCTCATTTTAAAATACAGAAATTTCACAAATTTATGAAAGCAGTTTTCTTCTGTACATGCATTCTGTTTCATGCATTCATACATCATTCATATGATATATTGCCACCTGATGCACTGACACAGGCACATGGGTTTACACTTGGGTTAGATATTTACCCTAGTCTTGTTATAGATTGCTGGTTATCTATATTTGAGGATTTTATATTTTGATCGTATGACCTAGGATTGCGTCATACATGCGATTTTCTGTTCGTAGATCTTTTTCTACTCACGAGTTGGCAACTCACCCCCGTTGTGCCCCAGTTTCTTGCAGGTGTTGCCGTACGGGTTTCATTACGGCTTTGCGGGCACTGTTCCTTTCGGGTGACTTGCTAGTAGGTGGGTTTATTGTATCGTACCCATCATTATACATTGTATATTATATCCAGTTGTATCTAGAAGTTCCATCAACCAAACATGTACTTATTTGAGATAGAGACCAGTGATATTTATTCTTTTGACCTTAGAGTCGTGCGTTATATTTCTATGGATTTCTTGCTGGTTGGAGTTTCCTTTTCTGATGTGATCATCGCCTTTAGGTGTTGTATATTATGTTGCATACTGGTTGTTTTGATATGGTTCTTCCTATTCTCAACTACTTTCTGGGTTTGGATTTCTGGGCACGGCTTACTTAGAGCACATACGCCTTGAGACGTTCGTAGCCTAAGTGTCGGTCATGTTCCATACTTTCAGGACGTGACACATTCATCACGAGAATAGAATACGGTATCACATACACGCATTATTCACGGTCCCGCACATATCTCATATGCGCTCCTATTTCATTTCGCTTGAGCCAAGAAACCTCTGTGTAGGACTCTAAAGACTCGTCAATACACCGGCAGCAGGTGATGATCATATCAAACACCCACAAGCCACAAGCGGTCTGCTAAACGTAACGGCCACCCGGGTATTGAGCGATCAAAAGATCAACGAGCAAGCCCGCTCACACTCCTGTGAATCCAACCAGTAACACTTACCGTACAGTCCGGTCTGATCGTCTGATATGTCGCATATCTCGCCTAGGGGTGGTAAACGTCAGACCCCAGTAGCTCGATAAGTCATGTCGATATGAGGTCTATAACAGTTCGAGATACTGCTGATAACACTTACCAGTAAATCTCAGCAACCCTGGCCAAGGATTTCCGGTTATAGCCAATCGAACACAGCGCAACATCAACTCCCTATACCGGGAGAGACGAATTTCCTCCTATCGCTCATTGCCTCCATGTGATTCGGGACTGTACCCAAAAATCACCGTTTTGCACGCCCTCTTGGACGTGGTAAGGTGGAAATCAAAGCACAGTGGGAATCACACAAGACTCTATGACGATCTCGGGTCTACAGACTAACCTGTACCAGTGTCACCAGAGAACTGCCATCTGACGTAAGGTATAATACCATCTAGGAGTTCTTGGCGAGTCCGTCCAGTGTACCCAGTCTCTACTGAGCACCCGTATATCATCTCTGATGTCAAACACCAATGGATATGGGATCATCCATAGCCCATCTGTATGGGTCGAGAAGGTATACGCTAGTCTACTCTGGTATATCGATGCCCCGTCTCGATACACTCACGACTAGGGACCTTGAAGGATGAACTTATAGACTACCATGTCCCCACTAGTATGATCCGCATCATAGTCCAGGTAGTCAAGTACACATCCTAAGGGCTTTACCAACATGTAACAGAGAGACAATCAGTGTACACGTTAAGGTAAAGAGCAACCAGATAGCATACTATCATGTCGAGCAAGAAAGTCCTCCTTATATATGTCCAAGCATCCACTACAATATACATTTTATGTATAGTAATGGCCTCTAGGGCATACATATAACTAACAATCTC
Organism: Agapanthus africanus; assembly: GCA_030015575.1. Taxonomy (NCBI): domain Eukaryota; kingdom Viridiplantae; phylum Streptophyta; class Magnoliopsida; order Asparagales; family Amaryllidaceae; genus Agapanthus; species Agapanthus africanus. Next base: position 165,424,445 of record JASDDO010000001.1, read on the forward strand.
CCACTTGCACTAGGGCCATCTGTAGCAGTGGTTGTAGTATCTCATACTCAACCAACCCATAACAGTCTCTCTCTGGGAAAAGGCCTTTGTGAGTGGGTCCACCGTGTTGTCCTCTGAGTCTGCTCTCCTAACTTTGATCACCTTGGAGATCAGCCATCTCCATGATCAGGTGATACTGCCTTAGAATATGTCTGGATCATTGATGGGACGGACGTTCCTTGGCATAAGCCACAACTCTATTGTCACCCAATGGGAGGAACTAAGTTCATCTCATGAACAAATATACATCCAGACTGCCTCTTTGGTAGCATCTTAAGTAGCGATGTATCCAGCCTTTATCGTTTAGTATGCCACGGTATCTAGCTTGGAACTCTTCCAACATACCGTCCCTTTACCGAGGGTAAAGACAATGCCTGTGACTGACTTTCAGTCGTCCTTATCACTCTGGAACCTTTCCAGTGATTCTCCCCAGGATCAATTGATACCATCTCACTACATCTAGTGAGTATCCTAACATCCAATTAGATCTATTTCATAGATCCAAAACCCAGGATTTAGTAGGTATCACTTTGATCCTATATGGAGAATCATTGTGATAAGTGGAGATTGACCGAGCGTAGCATAGGAAACTCCTTCCCTATCAAGAGTATGTCATCCACGTACTCTACGAGGATTACTACCATACTCCCTACTACCTTTTTGTATATACAAGGTTCATCTACCATTTTGATGATGTCAAACTGTTTGACTAACTCATCAAAACAGATGTTCCAACTCCGCGATGCCTGCTTCATCACATAAAACATCTTGCACACGTTTCCGCTGCTCCCACTATTTACGAAGCCCTCTGGCTGTATACTTACAGACGCTTTCTTCTAAAACATCATTTTAGAAAAGCAGTCATGACACCCAACCGCCAGATATTGTAGTCATGGTATGTAGCCGTGGCAAGTAGGATCTGGATGGACTTAAGCATAGCTGCTTAGAAAAGGTTTCATCATAATCCATAACTGGTCAATGATGCAAACTTTTAACAAGTCTAGTTTTGAAAGTCTCAACTTTTCCATGTACACCAAGTAATCTTCTCAAGATATACTTGCTCCTGATGGGAATTTAACCCTTCAGATAAAGCAACCAAAGTCCATACTTTGTTGGTGTATAAGGATTCCATCTCAGATCGCTAAGCATCCAGCCATTCTTATAGAGTCCCACTCCTGATGGCCAGCTCGAAATTAGTTGGGTCATCATCTCATGTTGCAATCCTCGCTCCCACTGTCATAGAGAAACCGAAATGTCTCTCAGGTGGGTGAGGAACCCTACTAGATCGGCGGAGAGGCTGAGGTTCGTTGGAATTTACTGAATCCTTTGGTTCTACCAAATCATCTGTTGTAGTTTGTATAGCTGGAACCTTTCCAGTTATACATAACAGACCTTGCCTCGAGCTTGTCCGGATTATGCTTTTAGACATAGTCCGGACAACCCCAAATCTTAACCAACTTAGGATATAGGCTCTTCCCTTTCCATATCACATATGAAGCGGTAGGCAACTGATTTGATTGGAACCCTATTCAATAGGTATGCAACTTCATAAGTGCATAACTCCCAAAAGGAAAAAGGTAACTCAGTAGTACTCATCATAGAGCACACCATATCAAATATAGTGTATCTACTCCGCCCCGATATACCATCGTGCTATGGTGTATACGGAGGAGTAATTCTGAGAGAGAATCTCATTCTCCTTTAGAATAGTCCAGGATTTCCGTGCTCAAGTATTCTCCTCCTCGATCACATCAAAGGACATAATACTTATACCCGTATTTTGGTTCTCTACTTCTAAATCATATTCTGTGAATATCTCAAAAGGTTCGGACTTGTGTTTCAATAGGAACATATGTCTGAATCTTGAGAGATCATCAGAGAATGTAATGAAGTACAAAGAACCGGTCTTGGCATGTGTAGACAGGGGACCTACATACATCAACATGTATCATCCCAAAAGTTCACTAACTCTTTCTCTGTTTCCAGTAAACGGAGCTATGGTCATCTTATCTCTGTGACATGACTGGCAAGTTTCATAAGATGTAAATTCAAACTAATTTAAATATGCATCTAAATGTAACTTCAGCCAGTCGGGTCGCATTCATATGACCTAGTCTACAATGCCTCAAGAAGGATTCGTTCATTTCTGAACTCTTCCTCTTGTGTGTGTTCTATATAATAAGAACTGTAGTTTGATTTAGAACATCAATGCTTTTAGATAACGTGCCTGAACCAATCAACTTTTGATATAGGAAATGTTCAAAACATTATCCAACAATACAAAATTTTATCATTTCTTTACCAATAAAGAGACTCATATGATTTTGTATATCAGGTTCGGTATCTAATAACATTCGTTCAGAATCAATGTACTGATCATACAGGGTGACAGTGACCAACAGACTTGGCTGCAACACTTGCCCCGTTTTCTGCCTCATGAAACTTATCACCCGTTCTCAGTTCTCTACCTTTCTGTAGCCCTATGTAACAGATTACATATCTGAGATCCTGATCCGGTATCAAATACACAGGACGTAGAGGATACTGAGAAATAGTTCTTTGTAATGAACACACCCGAAAGAGATGCATCTCATGCACTTTCTTCGTTTGGGCGGCATGGGAATCCTGGTATTCCCCTATTTCCTGCTCTGTCTTATAACAATTATAAGTTGGAGCGGGACCAACGTTTCCCAGCTCAGTATAACAAGCGGGTTCGGTCAATATTCCGTATTATTATCTTGATTAAGGCGTGATATGGTCGCTACCTGGAGAGAGAGAGAAGAAAACACTCTGCGTGCGCTCTTGCAAGATTAGATTGCTTATATATTTTATCTAATCAGGATGGCTCCCACTGTTTTTATCAAATCTTCCTTCAAACCCTAAAAGGAAAGACTAGCCGGGATTAATTACACGCTACAAGTTCGCCAATCTTTCAGCCAGGCCCGTGTCGGTAGTTTGAGGGAGGTTCCCCGCGCTTTCGTACGGACCTAATTAAAGTAAACCTCGTTTTCCCAGAGGTGTAACCCTGTTGACACCTTTCTAGACACCTACTTGATCGGCTAATTGTAATGTGTAAAACTCTCCCAGGAGTAACAATTATTCGCAGTGGGTATCGGGATCCAACTATCTCATTGAAGGTATGCAATCTCATTGCAAATTTTAACACTTGAAATTCCCGATAATATTTTGCCCCTAGCAGCTATATGACCTTAACATAGTCAAGTTCAACCCGTCATTTCCTGATTGAATTAAACCCACCTGCATGACCCTTAACATTGTTAGTTATATGTATGCCCTAGAGGCCATTACTGTACATAGGATGTATATTGTAGTGGATGCTGGGACATATATAGGGAGGACTTTCTTGCTCGACATGATAGTATGCTATCTGGTTACCCTTTACCTTAACGTGTATGCTGATTGTCTCTCTGTTACATGTTGGTAAAGCCCTTAGGATCTGTACTTGACTACCTGGACTGTGATGCGGATCATAATAGTGGGGAAATGGTAGTCCATAAGTACATCCTTCAAAGTCCCTAGTCGTGGGTGTATCGAGACGGGGCATCGATATACCAGAGTAGACTAGCGTATACCTTCTCGACCCATACAGATGGGCAATGGATGATCCCATATCCATTGGTGTTTGACATCAGAGATGTTATACGGGTGCTCAGTGGAGACTGGGTACACTGGACGGACTCGCCGAGAACTCCCAGATGGTATTATACCTCACGTCAGATGGCAGTTCTCTGGTGACACTGGTACAGAGTAGTCTGTTGACCCGAGATCGTCATAGAGTCTTGTGTGGTTCCCACTGTGCTTTGATTTCCATCTTACCACGTCCAAGAGGGCGTGCAAAACGGTGGTTTTTGGGTACAGTCCCGAGTCACATGGAGGCAATGAACGATAGGAGGGGATTCGTCTCTCCCGGTATAGGGGGTTGATGTTGTGCTGTGTTCGATTGGCTATAACAGGAAATCCCTGGCCAGGGTTGCTGAGATTTACTGGTAAGTGTTACTAGTAGTTTCTCGAATTATTATAGACCTCATATCGACATGACTTATCAAGCTATTGGGGTCTGACGTTTACCACCCCTAAGCGAGATATGCGACATATCAGACGATCAGACCGGACTGTACGGTAGTGTTACTGGTTGGATTCACTGGAGTGTGAGCGGGCTTGCTCGTCGATCTTCAGATCGCTCAATACCCGGGTGGCCGTTACGTTTAGCAGACTGCTTGCGGCTTGTGGGTGATTGATATGATCATCACCTGCTGCCGGCGTATTGACGAGTCTTTAGAGTCCTATACAGAGGTTTCCTGGCTCAAGCAAAACGAAATAGGAGCGCATATGAGATATGTGCGGGACCGAGAATAATGCGTGTATGTGATACCGTATTTCATTCTCGCGATCAATGTGTCGAATGGTTGTATGCGATATAACCTAGTTATCGATTCAAGCGTTGATTCGATAAGCCGATACATTGGATATTGGTCGGTTATATGCGATATGACCGGATCATTAAATCAAGTGTTGATTTAATGATTTAATGCATAATTATATATTTGATATATTACTTTGCATTAACTAGTATCGGTTCACTTTAAATGGATTTTCTCACTCGGGTGTGCACATTTCATATGCGATATGATTTGTGCACTTGCTTGTATCATGTTTGATGGTGCATGCCCTTTTTGTTAAGTGTATAGAATTAAACCTTGGTTAATGGAATGGTTAGGGTTTACTATTTGATTATTCATTTTATTCATTTGTTTATTTCTTTTTGGAAAAGAAAAAATTGCATGATAATATGGTGGCATTTTTGTTTTATTCATGAAGCTTCATGAATACTTTGACCATTGCAACCATTTTGTCATCTTGTAGAAACCTAACCATTCACTAACCATGATCAATTCTCTACATTAAACCATGGTTACAATTATGATAAGGATGGTTTTTTCTTTCCTTTTCTAATTAATCTTATCATAATTTCTTCTTCTTCTTCCTTCAACTCAAGAAGAAAAACCTAGACTACATCAATGGTGGATTGATGATATGAGTGAGAAATCCAAAACTAATGTCTACCCACTTCCTATTTCTTCATCCTCTACCTCTTGCCAAGTAGTAGAGTGTGTTTCCTTCATAAGTTTTTAGGGCTTGGTGAAGGTGGAGCTTGATTTAGCGATGCCTCGACGTAGATCATCTTCGGCATGGACATCGACGACCTAGCTCGCTTTTTCTCCGACGAAGCCGATTCTAGAGCCCGGATTCCTTTTGGACAGCGGAGACGACTTCGTTGCGGAGCTATGGAGGTGGAGCACCGGATCTACAAAGGTTGTATTTCCGTATCTCTTAGTTAAGTGTTAACTAGTTAGCTTTTTCGCCTAGTTTTCTAGCAAACGATCCGTAGTCGGGTCTCTCGGCACCTAGAATTTTTGAAAATGGCATGTTCGATGCCTTGTGAGACCCCTTGAGAGTGCCTAGGAACCCTACAAACATAGTCAACAAAGTCGCACGACTACCCTAATCCAATCGCATCATATGCTTATACAGATAAGCACTAATTAGCTACCGCACACTACGCCTTAACATAGTCAACAAACGTAGCACGAATACTAACTAGTACTTATCTGAAATGACGGAGGGCTACGACAGGTTTTTCTGAAAACCTATTGCGTAATGAACTTGATATCGTTGTAGAATCAAACGATTTTAAAAATGGAGTGTTTTTTAGGCTTTTCTAGTTTTGCTAAAGGGGTCACTCCCGATGAAGGGATCGTCGGCCCTTTCCTCGTCGAATGAGGTGCGGGATATATCATATATATCGCTGTGCAAAGCAAAAACTATAGAAGCAATCAAAAGACAAACTGAGGGTTGTAGCATCTGCCAGTTATTGCTAAAGGAGTCACTCCCGGTGAAGGGATCTCGGTCCTTTCCATATCGAATAAGGTGCAGGATGTTCTACAAGGAACACCGCGATGCAAAGCAAGAACTGTAGCTACCTGTTTTTGAAAATTCGATTCCACAATATCTTAGGTTTCTTTTCTTTCATTAATCACATTAATGAAGTCCCATCATTTAAGTCACCTAAACATCACAGATAAATACGACGTACACTTATGCCATTCGCATGCGCCTTGATGTCCCCTCGTGCACCGTTAGGTTAGGTAACTAACGACAGAGCGGGGCAGGGCTAGCGCAAGTGCAAAACATAAGTAACGTCTATATAATATATCATATATACTATATACAGTATTTATCACAGAACATCAAATGATCACATCACAGATATCGCAGCAGAAGAATCATATGAAATATTGGATATACTAGGACGTCCGTGTTTTCAATACGAGCCTGTATAAAACACGGATTCCACGGTCGCGATGAATAGCCAAACCCACACCCCTAGACCCCTACGAGAGCGGCAAGCAACCTTGCCAATTCTAGAGTTAGGAGACCCGGACTCGATTCCTCGAGATGGTCTCCCACTGGACTCTAGAACCCGGTTACTTGTGCTCCCCTCCTTGGGTCTATCCTAGTGAGGAAAAGTAAATAATATACAATGAGTGACATCTTCCGCCACCTGGAAGTGCCCCAATAAAAGAATATTATATACAAGTTTTTACATGAATAAAAATGAAAAAACACTCATCTCACATAAAACCCCCCCGGCTATTCAAACACGACGATCCAATATAACATATCCAGCAACACATAACATCACATGTCATCAACGTAAGTAAACATGCGCATCCCAATTGTCGTTGGCATATAGCAACGAAACCGGCGATATCACATATTACACTTACGGTCACAGAAAAGAAAGTGTAAAACTACAACAGTTGGAATCCGCAACTTCATAGACATCGCATGCCTAATCAAATGAATTCCTTACACTAGTAAAATAGGGGGTTGCCCCTACGGATAACGAAATCCGTAGGGGCAGATTTAGTTTTACCCTACGGATTAGTCCGTAGGGCCTTAAGGTTGCCCCTACGGTCCTTACATATTAATTTAAAAAATATTAAATCGTAAATTGTTGTTTGCCCCTACGGAGCCGCAAACCAAGAACCTACAGATTTATCCGTAGGGGCAACTAAATAGAGATTTAATTAAAAAGGCACGGATCGATCCCTACGCTTATTACCTAAAATTTTTTTCCCAATATCGCACGCGAACCCAAAATCCCCAAACCCTTGTTCCCGCCGATCGCCTGTGTTTCATCGCCATTATCGTCATCGCCAGCGCAGGCCAATTCTCCGTCGCCACCGCCTGGTTCATCCTCATCTCCGTTTTCGTCGTCGCCTCCTTTCGTCGCCGCCTCCAATGGATCGTCGACGCCTCCACTGCACAGGTAAAATAATCTTAAATTAAACAAATTTTTGATTATTTTAGGGCTAGGGTTCATGGTTTGGGTACCGATGAGGCATCCGTTGGGGGTAGCGTTAGGGTTGGGGTTGGGGTTGCGGTTGGGGCTGGGGCTGGGGTTGGGGTTGCGGTTGGGGTTGGGGTTCGGCAGGGGGTTGCGGTTGGGGTTGGGGTTCGGCAGGGGGTTGCGGTTGGGGTTGGGGTTGGGGTTAAGGTTGGGGTTAGGCTGGGGTTGGGGCTGGGGCTAGGGTTAGGGTTAGGGTTAGAATTATGGTTGGGGTTGGGGTTGCCCCGTTTCGTATCAGAACTCGAGTCTGACATCGTAGATCTTTCAGCCATTTTGGTTATATTGTTATCATGATGTTAAATTCTTTATGCTCTCATCAAATTTTTGGGATCTTTGTAATTTGCTTGCTCTGTATGGGGTTTCAGTTGATCCTCATTAAAAAATTGGTGATTGATCTCTTCAATCATATTATTATCTGTATTTAAAATTTTTGTGAAGCCTTCAGAGTTTGGAAAAATCTAGAATTACCGTTGAAATTCTGGCAACATTCAAAAACTGTGTATATGATGTGTGTGTGTGTATGCATGTATATACATTTGAAATTTATCTTTCTTCTATGATATAAAACGGTTAAACCGAGGAAAATTACTGGGGGAATTTTTGCTAAAGTGTCTTGAGAGGGGGTTCAAGTGATGGGATAATTTCATTTGGTAATCTTTTACTTATTTTACATCTCTTATTTTTTCATGCAAAAATCTGAATAGGTTTCTTGCAATTTTGCCTATCGATCAATTATTATATTTATTTCTATTTTTTGTGGATGATTTGGCTTCAATTGAATGGAGGCGATGATGGCTTGCCCTCAAGCTTCCACTTTTATGAGCTTTATAGTTATGAGATTGGCGAGGCAAGCTGGTTTGTAGCCATCTTATTTCTTTTCCTAAATTCAAATCCAAATATAAACTGTCTGATTGAGAGAGAGAGTATGGGAGATTATGTATTATTCAATGTGTTTGGAAGCTGGCATGTTCTGAGCGTCATCTCTGCATGAAAGCTATGGTTTTGCAAAGGGTTTGCCCTAACTATTTTCTGTGGGGAAGCTGAAGGCCTGAAGCTTCATCAAACTCAGGATTGGATTCTGGTCGGGTATTGTAAATTCTTGTGAAAGTTCCGTTCAAGATTTGTTCAGAGCTTGCATAACATCCTTTTCATCTTTATGAGATCTTTATGCAGTCATTTTTTTGGGTTTATATATTTCTAGAGCCCGTTTGACTTTGGACTTAGGATAACCCCAAATCTCTTTCTTATTTTGATTCCTAAGCTGGCATATCTGAGGCTCGTATTCCAGTATCGTTGCAAGAAAAGCTAGGGTTGCGAACATTTTTGCAACGATAATTTCTGTATGACAGCTTAAGCACACATAAAACTTAAACAATCTTGAAGCACTACAGTTTTTCACTAAACTACCTAAAAGTTTTTATATTGCTGCAAGCTTCCTTAAAGTGCTGCATCTAAGTGTATTTTAGTGGGAAAACCCTTGAAAGCCAAACTTCATGGGGTTTGCTGTTTTCCTTCTCTGTAGCTAGTTTGAGGTTTATTTAGTTTTGGATTTGTTTTGCAACACTCTCTGAGTTCCAAATCAACAAAAAGCTGAATGTTGGATCACAAGCAAGAAGCAACCAAACTGGCCCTAAAGTAATCCTGAGTGATGATAATTTTCCAGGGAGTTTAAAATTTATAGAAATGGCGAGGCAACATTGGATTGTCTGCAAGTATTCAAGTAACCTGTTTGCAGCCATCATGCTATTTGTGATCCCAGTATAAAACTCAAACATGCCTCTTAGTTAGTTTACTTTAATTTGTTATTTATGTGTGTGTGTCAACATTGGATTGTCCCAAGTATAAAACCAAACCCACAAAACATCAAAACTGTCTCCGACAATCTTATGGTCATTAGACATAAAATTTATGCATATAGGTAACATCTGCCAATATGCCATATCCAGACCGCAATCTATTTTTGCCTATTGGCTAATATGAAAATATCGGCCCGCGTATATGACATAATCAAAGTTGTTAAATCTTGATACGGTTTGTGTTTCGTTTTTTTATTTATCAGTTCTATCCGTTCTCAGCCCGCCACCGCCTTCCGTTCTTGGCCCACCACCGCCCTCGTTTTTCCTCGTCGAGTTCCTCGTCGCCGATATTTGTGCCTACATTGATGCCTCAAGCAACGAATCAAATGATGTGGATCACAAACTAATTAAATAAATTTTGAATACCAATCTGGACAGGGATTTGAATACCAATCCTAGTTTGCTATATTTTTTATATATAGTAGATGGTGATACTTCTTTAAGTAAAAACAACCCTACACTTAAGCGAAATCATAAATCGAAACACACATATATAGAATACAACTCATACATGGGTATCCTCAAATCTAACTTTCATTGAATTTGCACGCGCACTTAAAATAACAACCTTTATACTAAAAAATTATGTATGCCATTACTTAGTAGTTTATGGTTTTTAGACGCAAAAGCCATTTGAGAAATACTTTTCCAACCCACTATTAATCCATATTCTCAATATAGTCATTGAATTTGCACGCGCACATAATAAGAAGGAGAAGACAATAATGTGGCAGAAGAAGAAGGAGAAGACAGTAATGTGGCAGAAGAAGAAAAAAATGACATTCCTCGTTCTCTGTTTCAGCATCAATCTTCTGATATGAACTAATGATGGCCTTCACATAGGTTTTTCCCTTTAGAGACTTCTTAGTGTCCAATGGAAAGCATACATCAGATTTGTGCAGGTCGGGTTCTTCTATGACTTTCAAGAGTCTCAACTGATTCTGTAAATTACACTCTAGTTGGGTGGTACTTTTACCACTTCTCAATGCAGGTGCGCTCTCTAATATCCATTTTGAATGTAATATTATCGATATTCAAAATGGATATTAGAGAGCGCACCTGCAGTGAGAAGTGGTAAAAGTATCACCCAACTAGGGTGTAATTTACAGAATCAGTTGAGACTCTTAAAAGTCATAGAAGAACCCGACCTGCACAAATCTGATGTATGCTTTCCATTGGACACTAAGAAGTCTCTAAAGGGAAAAGCCTATGTGAAATTCATCATTAGTTCATATCAGAAGATTGATGCTGAAACAGAGAACGGGGAATGTCATTTTTTTCTTCTTCCGCCACATTACTGTCTTCTCCTTCTGCCACATTACTGTCTTCTCCTTCTTATTATGTGCGCGTGCAAATTCAATGACTATATTGAGAATATGGATTAATAGTGGGTAGGAAAAGTATTTCTCAAATGGCTTTTGCGTCTTAAAACCATAAACTACTAAGTAATGGCATACATAATTTTTTTAGTATAAAGGTTGTTATTTTAAGTTTTCCCTTATAGAGATATGATCAAACTGCATCTATAAACTATAAGTGTGCAGAAAATTATGATAAGAAACCATAAGAAAGGGTCGTAGCCATGCATAACCTTGAATCTACATACCAAATCATGCAAAAGCATGCACTTATTGTCACCTTGCCTTGGAATATAAAATATCTTGGAAGACTATAAGCGAGCATTTAAATCTTGATAGCTTTTGACTTCAACATATATTTTTCTCAAGTACCATGAAATATACTTGCTCCGTATAAACCGTTTTCAGGAAGATGGATTAATAATGACAAATTATCCATTGTGGCTCACTAGGTTAGCATTTTCTCTTCTATTGACCATCTTACTAATCTGTTTGGTAAATTTATTCGGAACCGGCTGCGAATCATTAAAAGACATGCATAAGAAAGAAAGCTAAAATACAGATATATAGCATACCGATACATCGAAACTTCATAGTTGCGATGGCAATCCAGAGATATTTATTTCTACACACGTGGTGCGCGTGCGAATGCGTCAGGCATCATGGACAAATATTTCAGAACATGGAAAGTATTATTCGTATAAAGTAATTAAAACTTTTAAACACCTTGGGTAGATATTTTCTTAGTTGATGCAATCATATCATGAGGACTAAATTTAAGCTATTATACATATGCTTATATATTTTTCTAACCTAATATATCACACACACACAGAGAGAGAGAGAGAGAGAGAGAGAGAGAACACCAGGTAGATAGAGAAATCAGGTAGCAGGATCCTGAAGAAATGGAGTCCATAGCATTGCTCATCATCATCATCCGTGATCCCTTTGAAAAAATATTATCAAAGGGATCATGGATGATGATGATGAGCAATGCTATGGACTCCATTTCTTCAGGATCCTGCTACCTGATTTCTCTACCTACCAGGTGTTCTCTCTCTCTCTCTGTGTGTGTGTGTGTGTGTGATATATTAGGTTAGAAAAATACATATGCATATGTATAATAGCTTAAATTTAGTCCTCATGATATGATTGCATCAACTAAGAAAATATCTACCCAAGGTGTTTAAAAGTTTTAATTACTTTATACGAATAATACTTTCCATGTTCTGAAATATTTGTCCATGATGCCTGACGCATTCGCACGCGCACCACGTGTGTAGAAATAAATATCTCTGGATTGCCATCGCAACTATGAAGTTTCGATGTATCGGTATGCTATATATCTGTATTTTAGCTTTCTTTCTTATGCATGTCTTTTAATGATTCGCAGCCGGTTCCGAATAAATTTACCAAGCAGATTAGTAAGATGGTCAATAGAAGAGAAAATGCTAACCTAGTGAGCCACAATGGATAATTTGTCATTATTAATCCATCTTCCTGAAAACGGTTTATACGGAGCAAGTATATTTCATGGTACTTGAGAAAAATATATGTTGAAGTCAAAAACTATCAAGATTTAAATGCTCGCTTATAGTCTTCCAAGATATTTTATATTCCAAGGCAAGGTGACAATAAGTGCATGCTTTTGCATGATTTGGTATGTAGATTCAAGGTTATGCATGGCTACGACCCTTTCTTATGGTTTCTTATCATAATTTTCTGCACACTTATAGTTTATAGATGCAGTTAAATCATATCTCTATAAGGGAAAACTTAAAATAACAACCTTTATACTAAAAAAATTATGTATGCCATTACTTAGTAGTTTATGGTTTTAAGACGCAAAAGCCATTTGAGAAATACTTTTCCTACCCACTATTAATCCATATTCTCAATATAGTCATTGAATTTGCACGCGCACATAATAAGAAGGAGAAGACAGTAATGTGGCAGAAGGAGAAGACAGTAATGTGGCGGAAGAAGAAAAAAATGACATTCCTCGTTCTCTGTTTCAGCATCAATCTTCTGATATGAACTAATGATGGCTTTCACATAGGCTTTTCCCTTTAGAGACTTCTTAGTGTCCAATGGAAAGCATACATCAGATTTGTGCAGGTCGGGTTCTTCTATGACTTTTAAGAGTCTCAACTGATTCTGTAAATTACACCCTAGTTGGGTGATACTTTTACCACTTCTCACTGCAGGTGCGCTCTCTAATATCCATTTTGAATGTAATATTATAGATATCCATGCCTGTTTATGTCAAAATTACTTATATTGTTAATGTTTGATTGTCTAGTTGTTGGTGATGCGTCCATATCAAGGACAGAGGCCACTCTCGTTCCTCCAGGTATGTTTATATATTATATAGGGCATGTATAGTGATTTAGAATGCTATATCATAAATATACACACATTCCTTTTGCTCTTAGTCGTCCAACTCATTATCATGGGCTGCTTGATGAGATTAGATTTGCGCCTGATGATCTACAAGAGCTTGTTCACTCCCTGTCATATGTGTAAGCAGCGCTATATGCGAGTTTACCTTGTTAGTTTGTATGTACTGAAATTAATTAATATTATTCAAATTTTGATACATGCAGATACCAGAGGAGCACATCTTCTATCTCTGTAGGTAAGGCTTTGAATTTGTTGATTTTGGTGTTTCTTGTCAATTTTATAGACCAGTATGTGCTAAATATAATGTTCCACACGCATCTCCTTCGGCTGCGGCTCCGAAAGCCACTACATCGGCTGCGGTTCCGCAGACAGCTCCTGTAGCTCCACCGCCCACTCAGACTCCCGCTCGCGACGAATTGCAGAGTTTATTGACCGAGGAGCAGGCGCGCGTTATTCTATCGTTATTCAGAGGTGGAGCTGGACCGAGCTAGGGTAGATTTTTGGTTCTTTTTTTTTGAAACATGTATTTATTTATATCATACACATTGTACTACATTTTGAAACGATATTGATATTGGTTTGTATTTATATCATATTCAGTTTTTGTGTTTCTTTTGTATATTATATATATGCGTGAGATGTGATTATGAATACTGTAATATATGATTTGATTGATGTATATATTATTGTGCACAGGGCGGAAAAAATCAAGCAGCCCATTTTTAAAAAAAAATTACAGACAATATGTACCTACGGATTAATCCGTAGACACACATTTTACCCCTACGGATATATCCGTAGGGGCTAAATATCAGCAGTAACTGATATTTCCCCCAGATGTCAGTGCCAGGGGGTTGGGAGTGCCCCTACGGATATATCCGTAGGGGCTACTGACTCTCCCCTACGGCGTTATCCGTAGGGGCAAAATATCAGGAATCCTGAATTTGTGCCCCTACGGAAACGTACCTACGAATATATCCGTAGGGGGTAGTACTTGCCCCTACGGGTATATCCGTAGGGCCAAGTAATTTATTAAAATAAACCGTAAATAATATAAAATATTATACCCTACGGCTTAATCCGTAGGGGCAACTGGACCTACACAGATATCCGTAGGGGAAAAAATTTAACCGTAGGGGCAAGTTCAGGGCCTCAACTTGCACCTGCGGCCTTTGCACCTACGGGGTATTTTTTCGCCCCTACGTATATATCCGTAGGGGCAGTGCGTTGCCCCAACGGATAAATCCGTAGGGGCAACCCTTCTTTGTAGTAGTGTTAGACATCACATGCCTAACAATTATAAACCCCGCATTTTAGTCTCAAAATCGAAAACATTTTTCAATACCAAGTCAGGCAATTCAACAAGATTCCCGACATCCTGATTGAATGCTCGTCGCAAACTTCAGTAGATGGCCGCACCCCCGATACCGTCGACGAAGTGCACCAAGGCGGAACACCGCTGCCGCGAGCACCCGAACGGATGCTTTCGGCGACGGGGTTCTCCTACAGTCACTTGGTCGGGGCTATGGGGCATGGCTGTCTATTAAGTTTACCGGCGAATATCCGCATGCACTACGTGATTGCGACGGACTTTTGATCGCATCAAAATTCCGTGGCAACCGATCAAGTGAGACTAAACCGCTAGATTTATAACATTCATTCAGTTATCACATAACAACTTGTGAATTCCAATTATTGTATCACATTCCAGATAAATAGAAAATGTTAAACTTTTCGATCGAACAGTCAAACACCCAAGTTTTCCCGAAACAGCTCAACACATGAAATAAGTTTAAAAACATTCACTTCATGCCTCAGTACCAACGGTCCAGCCGTAGAAGGGTCAAGCCAACGCCTCACATGTGGCACGTCGTACTGCCCCAAACCCTAAGGTTCAAAGGGCAATTCAAGACGGTCACATAATTGAGTTAAGGTTTGTTGTCTTCTAGAGGGTCCATCGCGTTACTTGCACTACTTAGAACGTCTTTAAACCACGGAAAAATCCAACACTTGGAAATTTCCCGGCAGGGGAAAAAGTGGGTATCTATATCCGGTCGAACTTTTTAACATATTCTAAAATTATCCGGAAAAACACAGACGAAGTTAAACTTCCCGATCGAAACACCGAGTCCCCAATACAACCCAGAAAACTCAACTCTTGAGTAGAAGTTAAAATATCCCAGAAAATACAGCACTAAAATATAGGAATTACTGTGCAAAAAAAATGACAAGAAGCTCCTATATGGCCGTGGAACCGCCGCACATGCTATGCCCGTGCCGCGGTTCCGCGGCCACGTGGTCGAGTTACCCTCACGTGCTTCACAGTAATTCATGAAAAAGCCTGCTAAATTTTCTGGATATTTTTAATTCACAAAAATCCCCGATTTAAAAAAATGTACAGAGAAGGATTTTGCATTAGGGTTTCGGTTCGATCGGACTTCTAACATCGTCTACACTTCGCCTAAGGCTCTAACTAGGCTCTGATACCACTGTAGGGTTCCTAGGCACACTCAAGAGGTTCCACAAGGCATCTACCATTCCAAAATCAAATTTTTCTTGTGCCGAGAAACCCTAATGTAAGATCGTTAACTAGAGGCAAAGGCGAAAACTATGCAAGTAAACAACTTTACTCTAAAGTGAATGGAAATACAACCTTTGTAGATCCGGTCCTCCACTCCCTAAGCTCCGTGATGATGTCCCTCCGCCGCGATCATCGGATCCCGGACTCTCGCGGTGGTTTCATCAAAGAAATGATCGGGCTAGGTCGATGACTTCGATGCCGAAGATGATCTACATCGAGGCGACTCTAACTCGAGCTCCAACTTCACCAAGTCATGAAACTTGTGAAGAAAACACCCTATACTACAGGGCAAGTGGTAAAGGATGAAGAAATAGGAAGTGGGTTCACTTTGGATTTGGGTTTCTCACATGATTTCATCACTTGTTAATTTTCAAGCAATGGTTTTCCTTTTCTTTTTGAAGAAGAAGAAGAAGAAGAATGGAAAAGAATAATGAATTAAAACAAAATCAAGTGATGGTTATCATTTTGTAACCATGGGTGAGTGTAGAGAATAAAATAGGGTTAAGTTGAATGGTTAGATTAAAGGAAAGAAACAAATGGTTACTTCTTCAAAGCTTCATGAAGCTTCAACAAAAGACAAAGCAAGCCACCATTTCATTTTCCTTTGCCAAAATGAATAAAGAGAATAAACAAATAAGTAAATCAAAACCCTAACCATTAACATAACCATGGTTTAATCATACACACCCAAGTTTGCATGTATCATCAAACATGATACAAACTAGTGCACAAAACTATATCAAATATACAATGTGCACTTCAAGTGAGAAAATCTATCTTAAGTGAACCAATACTAGTTAATGTAAAGTAATATATCAAATATATAATTATACATTAAATCATTAAATCAACACTTGATTTAACGATCCGGTCATATCGCATATGACCGACTAATATCCAATATATCGACTCATCGAATCAATTCTCGATTCGATAACTAGGTTATATCGCATACAACCAATCGATACATTCATCGCGAGAATAGAATACGGTATCACATACACGCATTATTCTCGGTCCCGCACATATCTCATATGCGCTCCTATTTCGTTTCGCTTGAGCCAGGAAACCTCTGTGTAAGACTCTAAAGACTCGTCAATATGCCGGCAGCAGGTGATGATCATATCAAACACCCACAAGCCGCAAGCGGTCTGCTAAACGTAACGGCCACCCGGGTATTGAGCGATCAGAAGATCAACGAGCAAGCCCGCTCACACTCCTGTGAATCCAACCAGTAACACTTACCGTACAGTCCGGTATGATCGTCTGATATGTCGCATATCTCGCCTAGGGGTGGTAAACGTCAGACCCCAGTAGCTCGATAAGTCGTGTCGATATAAGGTCTATAACAGTTCGAGATACTACTGATAACACTTACCAGTAAATCTCAGCAACCCTGGCCAGGGATTTCCGGTTATAGCCAATCGAACACAGCGCAATATCAACTCCCTATACTGGGAGAGACGAATCCCCTCCTATCGCTCATTGCCTCCATGTGATTCGGGACAGTACCCAAAAACCACCATTTTGCATGCCCTCTTGGACGTGGTAAGGTGGAAATCAAAGCACTGTGGGAATCACACAAGACTCTATGACGATCTCGGGTCTACAGACTAACCTGTACCAGTGTCACCAGAGAACTGCCATCTGACGTAAGATATAATACCATCTGGGAGTTCTCGGCGAGTCCGTCCAGTGTACCCAGTCTCTACTGAGCACCCGTATATCATCTCTGATGTCAAACACCAATGGATATAGGATCATCCATCGCCCCATCTGTATGGGTCGAGAAGGTATACGCTAGTCTACTCTGGTATATCGATGCCTCGTCTCGATACACCCACGACTATGGACCTTAAAGGATGTACTTATGGACTACCATGTCCCCACTAGTATAATCCGCATCATAGTCCAGGTAGTCAAGTACACATCCTAAGGGCTTTACCAACATGTAACAGAGAGACAATCAGTGTACACGTTAAGATAAAGAGCAACCAGATAGCATACTATCATGTCGAGCAAGAAAGTCCTCCCTATATATGTCCAAGCATCCACTACAATATACATCCTATGTATAGTAATGGCCTCTAGGGCATACATATAACTAACAGATATGTGCATCAAGTATGAATATCATGTCAAGTCACATAAAGATAAGCTACAACATAATGATCCGATGTGATATATACATCAAGTATGAATGTCATGGAAATTCTACAATGTGAGTGTCATGGCAATTACTAACGGTGTGTGTGTAGCATACAGGATAGTGCTCATGCAACATGAACCGTTATTAATGGTGCTGTGTTCTATCAATTCTAGTTTATATACATATATCAGGGAATATGGTATGCACTAAATAGTAGCCATGAACAGACGATATATGGAATGTAGCTATAAGATCCTATCAGCCCTGACGTAGAACGCCATGCGGGCGATATCCCCGTAGATGTTATTGTAGGGTTCCTAGGCATCCTAATGAGGTCTCACAAGGCATCAACCATGCCAATTTCAAAATATCTAGGTGCCGAGAAACCCGACTACGGATCGTTGGCTAGAAATCTAGGCGAAAATGAAACTAGTTTACATCTAAACTAAAAGAACGAATATACAACCTTTGTAGATCCGGTCCTCCACCTCCACGGCTCCGTGATGAAGTCCTCTCCGCTGTCCAAATCAAGATCCGGGCTCTAGCGTTGGCTTCATCGGAGTAGAAGCGGGCTAGGTCATCGACGACGTGCCGAAGATGATCTACGTCGAGGCATCGTTAGATCAAGATCCAACTTCACCAAGTCAATAAAACTTGTGAAGGAAACACACTCTACTACTTGGCAAGAGGTAGAGGATGAAGAAATAGGAAGTGGGTAGACTTTAGAATTGGATTTCTCACTTGTTTTCATCAATCACCATTGATGAAGTAAGCTTCTTCAAGTGAAGAAGAAGAAGAAGAAGAAAGAAATGAATATGATAAGTTATTTCTAATTGGAAAAGAAAATGAATACTTATCATATTAGAACCATGGTCAAGTGTAGAGAATTAACTAAGGTTAGATTAATGGTTAGGGTTAAAGATGAAGACAAGAATGGTTACAAAGTCAAAGCTTCATGAAGCTTCAACTAAACTCCAAAATTAGCAACCATTCTTTTCTTATCTATTCAAAATAAATAAATAAATAAATAAGTAAGAAAAGAAAACCCTAATCATTAGTTTAACCATGGCTTAATTCATTACACTTAACTATAGTTAAACATGTATCATCAAACATGATACAATTAAGTGCACAAAAGTATATCACATATACAATGTGCATATCCGAGTGAGAAAATCCATTTAAAGTGAACCGATACTAGTTAATGCAAAGTAATATATCAAATATATAATTAAACATTAAATCATTAAATCAACACTTGATTTAACGATCCAGTCATATCGCATATAACCGGCTAGTGTCCAATGTATCGGCTTATCGAATCAATCCTTGATTCGATAACTAGGTTATATCGCATACAACCATTCGACACATTCATCGCGAGAATGAAATACGGTATCACATACACACATTATTCTTGGTCCCGCACATATCTCATATGCGCTCCTATTTCATTTCGCTTGAGCCAGGAAACCTCTGTGTAGGACTCTAAAGACTCGTCAATACGCCGGCAGCGGATGATGATCATATCAAACATCCACAAGCCGCAAGCGGTCTGCTAAACGTAACGGCCACCCGGGTATTGAGCGATCTGAAGATCGACGAGCAAGCCCGCTCACACTCCAGTGAATCCAACCAGTAACACTACCGTACAGTCCGGTCTGTTCGTCTGATATGTCGCATATCTCGCCTAGGGGTGGTAAACGTCAGACCCCAATAGCTCGATAAGTCGTGTTGATATGAGGTCTATAACAATTCGAGAAACTACTGGTAACACTTACCAGTAAATCTCAGCAACCCTGGCCAGGGATTTCCTGTTATAGCCAATCGAACACAGCGCAACATCAACCCCCTATACCGGGAGAGACGAATCCCCTCCTATCGCTCATTGCCTCCATGTGACTCGGGACTGTACCCAAAAACCACCGTTTTGCACGCCCTCTTGGACGTGGTAAGATGGAAATCAAAGCACAGTGGGAACCACACAAGACTCTATGACGATCTCGGGTCAACAGACTACTCTGTACCAGTGTCACCAGAGAACTGCCATCTGACGTGAGGTATAATACCATCTGGGAGTTCTCGGCGAGTCCGTCCAGTGTACCCAGTCTCTACTGAGCACCCGTATATCATCTCTGATGTCAAACACCAATGGATATGGGATCATCCATCGCCCATCTGTATGGGTCGAGAAGGTATACGCTAGTCTACTCTGGTATATCGATGCCCCGTCTCGATACACCCACGACTAGGGACTTTGAAGGATGTACTTATGGACTACCATGTCCCCACTAGTATGATCCGCATCATAGTCCAGGTAGTCAAGCACACATCCTAAGGGCTTCACCAACATGTAACAGAGAGACAATCAGTATACACGTTAAGGTAAAGAGCAACCAGATAGCATACTATCATGTCGAGCAAGAAAGTCCTCCCTATATATGTCCCAGCATCCACTACAATATACATCCTATGTACAGTAATGGCCTCTAGGGCATACATATAACTAACAATCTCCCACTTGCACTAGGGCCATCTGTAGCAGTGGTTGCAGTATCTCATACTCAACCATCCCATAAAAGTCTCTCTCTGGGAAAAGGCCTTTCGTGAGTGGATCCGCTGTGTTTGTCCTCTGAGTCTACTCTCCAAACCTCGATCACCCTGGAGATCAACCATCTCCATGATCAGGTGATACTGCCTTAGAATATGTCTGGATCACTGATGGGACCTGCGTTCCTTGGCAAAAGCCATAACTCCATTGTCTCACAATGGTGGGAACGTAGTTCATCTCATGAACCAATATACACCCAGACAGCCTCTTTGGTAGCATCTTAAGTAGCGATGTATCCTGCCTTTATCGTCTAGTATGCCACGGTATTTAGCTTGGAACCCATCCAACATACCGTCCCTTTACTGAGGGTAAAGACAATGCCTGTGACTGACATTCAGTCGTCCTTATCACCCTGGAACCCTTCCAGTGATTCTCCCCAGGATCGATTGATACCATCTCACTACAACTAGTGAGAATCCTAACATCCATTTAAATCTATCTCATAGATCCAAAATCTAGGATTTAGTAGGTATCACTTTGATCCTATATGGAGAATCCTAGTGATAAGCGGAGATTGACCGAACGTAGCATAGGAAACTCCTTCCCTATCAAGAGTATGTCATCCACGTACTCTACGAGGATCGTCACCATACTCCCTACTACCTTCTTGTTTATACAAGGTTCATCTACCATTTTGATGATGTCAACTTCTTTGACTAATCCATCAAAACAGATGTTCCAACTCCGCGATGCCTGCTTTATCCTATAAAGCATCTTGCACACATTTCCGCTGCTCCCACTGTCTACGAAGCCCTCTGGCTGTGTACTTATAGACACTCTCTTCTAAACATCATTTAGAAAAGCTGTCATGACACCCAACCACCAGATATCGTAGTCATGGTATGTAGCCGTGGCAAGTAGGATCTGGATGGACTTAAGCATAGCTACTTAGAAAAGGTTTCATCATCATCCATACTGTTGGAGATAGTGCCCTCAGAGTCAATTATTAGGTCACAGGTACGTGATTGTAATGATTGAGGGAGGACCTATCCCGGTAGGACAGTCTTACTCGAGATGATAGTATGCTATCTGGTTTACCTTTATCATCGTGTACTGCTTTAGGTGACCTGACACGTCGCTATTACACATTGATAGAGCCCCTAGGATTCTTGCTTGACCACCAGCAGTATGAGGGCGATCATATAAGTGGGAGCTGGGGGTCTACAAGCATATCCTTAAAAGGTCCCTAGTCGTGGGAGTTTCGAGACTGGGCATCGATACTCCATTAGTAGACTAGTGTATACAGTCGAGACCCCGACGAGGGGCGGTGGCCGGTCTCACAAGCCACTGGTGTCAGTTGGATCACCTAAGATGTATACAGGTGCTCATTGGGTTATGAGTACACCGGACAGGACTCGCCGGGAACATGCTAGTTGGTCATATACCAGACGTCAGATGGCAGTTCCCTGGTGACATGTGTGCAGGTTAGTTCATCGACCTGGGGATCGTCATTTGTCTCGTGTGAGTTCCCACTGTACTTTGATTACTACCCTACCACGGCTCAAAGGAGTCGTGCAAACAGGTTTTAGTTGGGTACAGTCCCGAGCCACATGGAGGCAGTGAGCGTATCTTCAGGGGTTCGTCTCTCCCGGTATTGGGGGTGAGGTCGTGCTGTGTCTAGGAGAGCCATTACACAAAGTCCTTGGCCAAGGCAAGGAGATTTACTGGTAGGTATTCCAGTAGTATCTCAGGGTGTTCTGGGCTACACTCCGACACGACTTGTACCGCTTTTGGGGGTCTGACTTTTACCAACCCCCTAGGCCCGCCATGCGATGCTCATAGACGAACGGACCGGACTGTACGGATATTGTCACTGACAGGCTCAGTTGGGTGTCGGGGTGAGCTTCCTCATCGACGTCCCTTTTGGTCAATAGCTGGTGGCCCGTCACGTATTGGCTTATACCTCTGACGGGCTAGTGGTTAAATCCACAGCCATAGTATTGACGAGTCTTTAGAGTCCACCACACTTTCAGTTACTCAGCTTTCGGGCGAAACGCTGTAGAGGCCGTATGGAGATATGGCAAGGTCCGATCAGATACGTGCGGTATTGCACGGATCAGGATCGGACAGTTTTGTACTAGTGGCCGTATAGTTATATGGCAGGGTTTGATCTGATACGTGCGGTATTGCACGGATCAGGATCGAACGGATTTAACTAGCCGGCTTTGGCTTAAGCTGGTCTTAGTTTAGTACAGTGTAGATTTTGTCTCATTGCATTTGTATCCGGACGGAATACAGATGCGGGTGTGTATGCACAGTATCGGGGTTTTCCTGTAATTTATTACGGGACCAGTTTTCTGGAGTTGCCAGTTTGCATTCCGTTCCGGCCGGTTTTCCTTTGTTCTTTCCCGGCCGGACTTTTTCGATGGAGGGGGTTATTTGCAGTTTTGCAAATAACAATTTGTGGGGGGGTTTCTTGCAATTGTATTGATTATGATGGCTTTCATATCTTGCACCATTGACTTGCTTTTTATTGTGATTGAAAGGGTATGGGTTGAATAGTAGTTTAAGCATGGTGTATGTTTCTTTGACCTTGGATATGGTCACCTTTCTTATGCTCCTACACTCACCTCCCTTTGCATTATGTGTTGATTCCTCCACCATTCTCATTCTCACTAGAAGAGAGTTTTATTCATGGTTGAGAAAAAGAAAGAGTGAAAGAAAAGAGAAGAAGAGGGTTTCATCTTCATCCTTGAGAGTGTTTCATTTTCTTGATCTCATTTCATGATAAGAAAAATGCAAGCACCATTTTTCTTGTCTTGTATCCTCCATCATCCTCAAATGGCAACAAACCCCAAAAGAGACACTACACTAGATAACCTACAGCATATCTTGAGCATGTCGAGTTGCCGGCTTCATGCTCGAGTTGCCTCGGTATTGAGGCGGGAGCCCGTAAAAGACGAAGGCGATGTGGTGCCCTTTCTGGCGAGGAGGCGACGATGTGGACGGAGATCCCGCGAGGAGATCGGAGTGGAGATGAAGACCGGAGGACTTGGATCGTCGGTATATCTCTATTCCCATTCTTGTAGATAGCTTAGACTAGTTAATGGTCCGATCCGGTTAAAGTGCGCGGTGGTGCCGGTTTGCAAAGTCCGCAAAATTTAAGTTATTCACCGCTTCCGCATTCCGGCGTCGGATTGACGGCCGGGGCGCCGCCGTGCACTTACAGTGGTATCAGAGCCTCCCCATTAACTTAGTCTAGCTTTGTGTAATGTGTTTGCATTTCCGATCGATCAAAAAGTTCCAAAACTGCATTTTACCCACGACAGTTTCTGTTGAAATTTTTCAGTCTCGAAAATTTTTTCAGGTTGTAAAATATTGATGTACTGGATAATCTAAGAGTTCTGTAAAAATTTGATGAAGTAACTCCACAGTTGGAGCGCGGAACCGCCGCGAAAACCACCTTTGTGCGGCCCTTCCGCCGCGCACTATTCACATCACTTCACCATTTTTTTACAGAGGCCTTCTGGGCTTAAAATATGGGCTTTGGAATATTAAAGTTGGGCCAATTGTTTCTGTGAGTGCTACAGTTTTCTTTGGGGCCCACTTGTTAATTGTTTGATCAATCGGAAATTTTTTAAACACATTTTTCACAGTATTTACATTATATCTGCGACCGTGAATGTCACTCGATCGGTAAATCCGGTCTAACTGCTATAGCCCGGTTAGACGGATTTGCGAACGTGACTTTCACGTTGATGTTCTATGTATTTGCTGTGATGTTGCGGATCGGTCGTGGGGATAGCCTGGATGCAATGCTAGTACAGTTTTGTTGTATTATGTACATTTGATATTGCGGGGCGAGCGTCCGACATGTGGACTGCCGTCACTGCCTGATTGTATTATTATTTTGGGGCACGACCTGGTTGCGGTCGATGTACCCGGTGTATGTATATTTTACTTTCTGTACTAGGATTGCCCCGCGGAGGGGTGCACGGATAGCCGGGTTCTGGAGGGCAACAAGCCCGCATCTCATGGCATTGAGACGGAGGGGGCTTCACTCTAGGATTGGCGGGCTATTCGCCGCACTCGTAGGGGGTACAGGTTGACCCAGGAGGGGTGCCCAAGTTACCGGATTCCGTGAAGTGCTGGGTGGTCCATTCACGGTGCTGAAGGGGGCTGCCTCGCTTCAGGTTTTGGCGGGTAACTTGCCGCGCCCGTAGGGGTCTAGGATTTCATTGCGCAGGCTATCCACACGACCAGGGGAACGTCGGGTTTCAGCGGCTCTGTGAAACCCGGGGATCCCAGATATCTGTATTGTTCTGTGATGTTGCATTTCATTCACGCCTTGAGCGAATATAATATATTGGTATATATATTAGTAGATGTTGTATATGTTTTGCATCCGCGCTAGTCCAGTCCCCGCTCTGTCGTTAGTTAGCTAACCTAACGGGTAATGACGGGACCCAGTGGCGAATGCGGATGGCATATACGTACATCAGTATATTTTCGTTCTTTTTGGTGTGATCAATTGATGGGACTGCATTGATTCGGATCAATGCAAGTTAAAACAAACCTAATCTGATGTTGTTGGAACACTTTTCAAAAAGCTGTTATTGCAAGGACGTTTACTTTTGTTTTGCATCGTGGTATTCATTGGAATATCCTGCTCCTCAGTCGACGAGGCAAGGGCCGAGATCCCTTCACCGGGAGTGACCCCTTGGACAGAAGTTTGCGTCAGGGCATTAACTTCACTATAGCCGATTACTTTTGCTTTGCATCGCGGTATTCATTTGGAATATCCTGCACCCCATTCTACGGGGAAAGAGCCGAGATCCCTTCACCGGGAGTGACCTCTTTAGCAACGGTTTTCGTCACTATATTTTCAAAAAGCTATCCGTTCCTTCAACGATATCAAGTTCATTACGTTAAAGGTTTTCGCCAGAAACCATTCGTAGCCCTCCGTCATTTCAGTTAAATATTCGGTAGTATTCAAGCTATGTATTTTGACCTCACGCCAAGGCATAGTGTTTGGTAGCTGCCGGTTATTTATCTGTTGCATAGATAGATGCGTTGGTTTGGGACAGTCGTACTACTATTTTGGCCTACGTCAAGGGTATGTACGGGTGGGTTCAAATTAACCTGGATAATGACGGGCAGAACTTGACATGTGACTTATGATATTTTGACCTCACGCCAAGGTCATAAGAGCATGGGGCAGAAATCACATCGGGAGTTTCAAAAGAACTGAAACTTGCCAGATATGCGCATACCTTCTGGAGTGTGATACCGTGAGCGGATTCCGTCACGTTATCATGCGATGATAGTTGGATCCCGATTCCCACTGATGAGTTAGTTTACTCCTCGGGTGACCCCGACTAATTCTTCTTTCAGGTTTGGAGGAGAATTTGAGGTACAGTGGGAGGTTTCCAGATTAGATAAATTGGTAACCATTCTGATCTAGGATAGAGTGCACGCTGAGTGTTTCTTCTCTCTCTCTCTCTGGCAGCGACCATTGACCCGACCCTAGACTATGACTCCGTGACCAAGTTGACCGAACTTACTTAACACTGGCTTTTGGATTGTCAGAGTTGCAAACCTCATTGCCACTCCTACTTTTACCCTTTTCTCCAGGACACCCCGTTTTACTACGAACGTCCACTTCCATTGGACAAAACCATCGTATGGTTAGATACGAACTCGAAGGGATTCGAGGATGGTTTCCGGTTCTGGAGAAAACGGATAGGATTATTCAGTTGTCTTTTCTTTTCACCCTCTCTCAGGTTGCGAGTACTCCTTAGTTTAGGAGTAGTACACCTATTATGCAAATTGGATAGTCTTCTTCCAAACCATAGGCTGGTGCCGACTGGTAGGGAATAAAGAAAACCAATTAGCATAACGATGGTGTGCAGAAGGTATTAAGTTCAGACAAAGCAAGGGATTAGTAGGAGGGCAAAGTAAATTGCAACAGATATTCACGACCAAACCAAGTATCTCTTCGCCAATCCTAACATCACCTTTGTATTTCTCCAGGACACTCCGTATCACTACGAAGATCCACAGTTTATTTGGATATTCCATCGTATGGTTATATACGAACTCGAAAGGAACTTGTTCCAGTTCGGGGATGGATCCTGGTTCAGGAGAAATAGGAATAAAGTACATTCAGGTGTCTTTTATCTTCACCTTCTCTCGTGTTGCGAGTGTTCCTAGGATTGGGACAGTACACCCAATATGCTTATTGGATAGTCTTCTTCCAAACCATAGGCTGGTGCCGAACGGTAGGGAAGGAAGAAAACCATTTGGCCTAAAGGGGTGTGCAGAAGGTAAAGACTAAAGACATATGAAGGGATTTGGATAGGTGACAAAGAACTATACGGTTACAGTCGTGAATCTGGAAGAGGTATTACTAGGAATACCAGGATACCCCATCGAAACATTTCAATGTTTCGGTTTCACTGTGTACTGTTAATAGAAAACTGATTTCCCGATTAGATACTTACTCCAGGGTATGTATTTACCAGATACGATTCTCACATCTGTATGGTTTTACAGATGATGAGTGGGAGTAAGTTATTGGGAATTGGGTGATTATCCTCATTATATCGGGATTCGTTGTAATCGGTGATATTTGAGGAAATCACCTGGGTTGTTTGCCGGTCGGCAAATATTTGGTTTTGAATATCCGCTGTTATGCACCAATTTCAAATTGATATATCTGTACGTCTATTTTCATAGAGTGAGATATACCTTTTGATATTATGTCGATGACATTTACCTATATCAGTGGATGGTTAGGTAAGGAGCATTAAACAGCGGTGTAATTCTTCTTAACCATAAGTACAGTTTTCAACTTACGACACACAGTGAAAGAGTTGTTAGACTCAGCGGACTTATACAAAGTATTGTATGTTGTCCAGTGTCCATCAGGACAGAGGGCTTGGTCCTCGTACTATATTCGGTTTACTTATGACTTCTCTAGTTCTTAGACATGTGTTTCGTAGAAACACAGGGTCTAAGTTTTGAGGAGTTATAGGTATTTGAATAGAGTAGAGAACCAGGTATAGCAAGTATCGGGATTCTTCAAAGAGATCGAAGATGTAGATACTTGTGTATGGTATTCAGTTGATAGTAATGATTAAGAGATCTTGCTTCTCTTTCAGGTTACTCATAATTGGAAGTATTCCTAAGTTGAGTAACGCTGATCGGCCTCCTTCCATTTAGTTGACATGCACTGGGGATAGCTGCATGATTTGGATCTGGTTCAATTAAATCAGTGTCTCTGGTCCTATATGGGATATAGAACAGTTCATATCTTAACGATGTTAAGGTATGGGGAGTTGTCCGGTTTATGATTAAAACCAGACACTGGAAAACTCAAGGCACGTTTCTGTAATGGCTGTTTGTGGGTTGACCCAGGCTATGACGAGGGTTGATTTTCTACCATCTGGATGAACAATAGCGATATTGTTCTAGACTCGCCACAGTTTTATTAAAAATGTTTTTTTTTTCAGAAAACAGTAGTGGGAGTATGGTAGAACTGGAAGTGATTCCAGAACCACAAACGATTACTGAAGATTTGATAAGGAACCTAAAGATTCAATCTGGATTGACATTCCATTGGCCACTCCGCAGATAAAGTGGGTAACTTCAGGCACCCGAGAGGTACTCAGGTAGCCTCAAGGACGGTGACAGGGAAGTTCTTGTTTACCCACACTTGCCATTGTTGTTGTTCCAGGCTGCGAGACCCGGCAGGAGGATGAGTATAGCGTCGTTCTAAATTAGTTTTAGAAGTGCACGTCTATATGACTCTGGCAGAGGGTTGTCGTAGTCAGTGGGAGCAGCGGAAGCATTGGTGGACATCAGGCTTATATCTATTTATAGACTAAAGCAGATGTAGCGGAGATAGATCATCTATTTCTGATGTGACAGTCATGGGTTTGACGTCATCAGAATAGGGGATGGATCTGTTGAGAAGGTAGTAGGGTGTGATATCCTGGTATTTGGATGACATACATAGAATAGGAAAAGAAACTCCTATACTACAATCGGTTGTACTTTGGTCGTCACACAGTTGTTTCTCCACATAGGAATTGGGTATTATATCAGACATACTGGTTACTAGATCTATGGTTTTAGATCTAGATTTGGGTGGTTTCCCAATCAGGGTACTTGACAGCATTCTAAGAGTATTTAGGGTGGACGACTCCTGGCACGGTAGTGTACCTGCAGGTAATGGAGTCACCCTCTCCAAAGGTGTCTTACAGACTAAAGGGGAGAGGGACGGGCATGATTGGCAGATCACTTGCTCAGGCAATTGAGTCAATCGTGAGATGTCAAGTACCACACCAGATGTTGTTCTTGCACTAGATGCAATAAGTTGACATTAATCCAATCCTGAAGAAACAGTCGGAAGCAGTTCTAGAACATAAGTGGATGTTCTAGGGAGATGATAACGACAGCCTCATTCAGGAGACAGTTATCATTCCAGGCTTCCAAGGTGACATGGACGACAAGGAGGTTGTCAGAGTTATAGTTTTCCTTCTGATGAGGGGCAGTATTTTGGACAGGTGGTCCAAGGCAATACTGAGGGAGGCATGGCGCGCAGGATACTGATTAAGTTCAGTTGACGATACAGTCTAAGAAGTTTGGATTTGGAGTTCATTTATGAGCTATGTCCCATCAGACATCCAGACACATTCTAAGACAGGTATTGCTCATTTCGGGAGATGGGTTTCTCCGCGAACATGAGATATAGAGAGACATAGAAAGAAACGTCAAGGCGGATCCACTCACTAAGGCTATTCCTCGAACGCAATAGTTCCGCAAACGAGCTTTGTGAGACTGACTAGTAGAGGAGTTGGATGTTCGGTATCACACGGGCTGTGAGTATGCGACATCGCAATAATTAGCCTTGAGTGCAAGTGGGAGATTGTTGGAGATAGTGCCCTCAGAGTCAATTATTAGGTCACAGGTACGTGATTGTAATGATTGAGGGAGGACCTATCCCGGTAGGACAGTCTTACTCGAGATGATAGTATGCTATCTGGTTTACCTTTATCATCGTGTACTGCTTTAGGTGACCTGATACGTCGCTATTACACATTGATAGAGCCCCTAGGATTCTTGCTTGACCACCAGCAGTATGAGGGCGATCATATAAGTGGGAGCTGGGGGTCTACAAGCATATCCTTAAAAGGTCCCTAGTCGTGGGAGTTTCGAGACTGGGCATCGATACTCCATTAGTAGACTAGTGTATACAGTCGAGACCCCGACGAGGGGCGGTGGCCGGTCTCACAAGCCACTGGTGTCAGTTGGATCACCTAAGATGTATACAGGTGCTCATTGGGTTATGAGTACACCGGACAGGACTCGCCGGGAACATGCTAGTTGGTCATATACCAGACGTCAGATGGCAGTTCCCTGGTGACATGTGTGCAGGTTAGTTCATCGACCTGGGGATCGTCATTTGTCTCGTGTGAGTTCCCACTGTACTTTGATTACTACCCTACCACGGCTCAAAGGAGTCGTGCAAACAGGTTTTAGTTGGGTACAGTCCCGAGCCACATGGAGGCAGTGAGCGTATCTTCAGGGGTTCGTCTCTCCCGGTATTGGGGGTGAGGTCGTGCTGTGTCTAGGAGAGCCATTACACAAAGTCCTTGGCCAAGGCAAGGAGATTTACTGGTAGGTATTCCAGTAGTATCTCAGGGTGTTCTGGGCTACACTCCGACACGACTTGTACCGCTTTTGGGGGTCTGACTTTTACCAACCCCCTAGGCCCGCCATGCGATGCTCATAGACGAACGGACCGGACTGTACGGATATTGTCACTGACAGGCTCAGTTGGGTGTCGGGGTGAGCTTCCTCATCGACGTCCCTTTTGGTCAATAGCTGGTGGCCCGTCACGTATTGGCTTATACCTCTGACGGGCTAGTGGTTAAATCCACAGCCATAGTATTGACGAGTCTTTAGAGTCCACCACACTTTCAGTTACTCAGCTTTCGGGCGAAACGCTGTAGAGGCCGTATGGAGATATGGCAAGGTCCGATCAGATACGTGCGGTATTGCACGGATCAGGATCGGACAGTTTTGTACTAGTGGCCGTATAGTTATATGGCAGGGTTTGATCTGATACGTGCGGTATTGCACGGATCAGGATCGAACGGATTTAACTAGCCGGCTTTGGCTTAAGCTGGTCTTAGTTTAGTACAGTGTAGATTTTGTCTCATTGCATTTGTATCCGGACGGAATACAGATGCGGGTGTGTATGCACAGTATCGGGGTTTTCCTGTAATTTATTACGGGACCAGTTTTCTGGAGTTGCCAGTTTGCATTCCGTTCCGGCCGGTTTTCCTTTGTTCTTTCCCGGCCGGACTTTTTCGATGGAGGGGGTTATTTGCAGTTTTGCAAATAACAATTTGTGGGGGGGTTTCTTGCAATTGTATTGATTATGATGGCTTTCATATCTTGCACCATTGACTTGCTTTTTATTGTGATTGAAAGGGTATGGGTTGAATAGTAGTTTAAGCATGGTGTATGTTTCTTTGACCTTGGATATGGTCACCTTTCTTATGCTCCTACACTCACCTCCCTTTGCATTATGTGTTGATTCCTCCACCATTCTCATTCTCACTAGAAGAGAGTTTTATTCATGGTTGAGAAAAAGAAAGAGTGAAAGAAAAGAGAAGAAGAGGGTTTCATCTTCATCCTTGAGAGTGTTTCATTTTCTTGATCTCATTTCATGATAAGAAAAATGCAAGCACCATTTTTCTTGTCTTGTATCCTCCATCATCCTCAAATGGCAACAAACCCCAAAAGAGACACTACACTAGATAACCTACAGCATATCTTGAGCATGTCGAGTTGCCGGCTTCATGCTCGAGTTGCCTCGGTATTGAGGCGGGAGCCCGTAAAAGACGAAGGCGATGTGGTGCCCTTTCCGGCGAGGAGGCGACGATGTGGACGGAGATCCCGCGAGGAGATCGGAGTGGAGATGAAGACCGGAGGACTTGGATCGTCGGTATATCTCTATTCCCATTCTTGTAGATAGCTTAGACTAGTTAATGGTCCGATCCGGTTAAAGTGCGCGGTGGTGCCGGTTTGCAAAGTCCGCAAAATTTAAGTTATTCACCGCTTCCGCATTCCGGCGTCGGATTGACGGCCGGGGCGCCGCCGTGCACTTACACATACCTGGTCAATGATGTAGACCTTTAACAAGTCTAGCTTTAAAAGTCTCAACTCTTCCATGTACACCAAGTAATCTTCTCAAGATATACTTGCTCCTGATGGGGATTTAACCCTTCAGATATAGCAACCAAAGTCCATACTTTGTTGGTGTATAAGGATTCCATCTCAGATCGATAAACATCCAGCCATTCTTACAGAGTCTTACTCTCGATGGCCAGCTCGAAGCTAGTTGGGTCATCATCTCATGATGCAATCTTCGCTCCCACTGTCATAGAGAAACCGAAGTATCTCTCAGGTGGGTGAGGAACCCTACTAGATCGGCGGAGAGGCCGAGGTTCGTTGGTAACTATTGAACTCTTTGGTTCTTTCAAATTATCAGCTGCAGTTTGTATAGCTGGAACATTTCCAGTTCTACATAACAGATCTTGCCTCGAGTTTGTCCGGATTTTGCTTTTAGACATAGGCCGGACAACCCCAAATCTTAACTAGCTTAAGACATGGGCTCTTCCCTTTCCATATCACATATGAAGTGGTAGGTAACTGATTTGATTCGAACCCTATTCAATAGGTATGCAGCTTCTCAAGTGCATAACTCCCAAAAAGGAAATAGGTAACTCAGTAATACTCATCATAGAGCACACCATATCATATAGGGTGTGATTGCTCCGCCCTGATATACCATCGTGCTATGGTGTATACAGAGGAGTAATGCTGAGAGAGAATCTCATTCTCCTTTGCTCAAGTATTCTCCTCCTTGATCACATCAAAGGACATAATACTTTTACCCGTATATTGGTTCTCTACTTCTAACTTATATTCTGTGAATATCTCAAAAGGTTCGGACTTGTGTTTCAACAAGAACATATGTCTGAATCTTGAGAGATCATCAGAGAATGTAATGAAGTACAAAGAACCGGTCTTGGCATGTGTAGACAGGGGACCTACATACATCAACATGTATCATCCCAAGAGTTTACTAACTCTTTCTCTGTTTCCAATAAACAGGGCTATGGTCATCTAATCTTTGTGTCATGACTGGCAAGTTTTCACAAGATGTAAATTCAAACAGATTTAAATATGCATCTACATGTAACTTCAGCTAGTCGGGTCACATTGATCTGACCTAGTCTACAATACCTTAAGAAGGATCCGTTCATTTCTGAACTCTTCCTCTTGTGTATGTTCCATATACTAAGAACTGTAGTTTGATTTAGAACATCAATGCTTTTAGATAACGTGCCTGAACCGATCAACTTTTGATATAGGAAATGTTCAAAACATTATCCATCAATACAAAATTATATCCTTTCTTTTCTAACAAAGAGAGTGATATGATTTGGTATATCAGGTTCGGTATCTAATAACATTCATTCAGAATCAATGTATTGGTAATACAGGGTGACAGTGACCAACAGACTTGGCTGCAACACTTGCCCCATTTTCTGCGTCATGAAACTTATCACCCGTTCTCAGTTCTCTACCTATCTGTAGCCCTATGTAACAGATTACATATCTAGGATCCTGATCTGGTATCACATACCCAGGACGTAGAGGATACAGAGAAACAGTTCTTTGTAATGAACACACCCGAAGATGATGCATCAACATGCACTCTCTTCGTTTGGGCGGCACGGGAATTCTGGTAATCCCCAATTTCCTGCTCTGTCTTATAACAATTATAAGTTGGAGCGGGACCAACGTTTCCCAGCTCAGTATAACAAGCGGGTTCGGTCAATAATCCGTATTATTATCTTGATTAAGGCGTGATATGGTCGCTACCTGGAGAGAGAGAGAAGAAAACACTCAGCGTGCGCTCTTGCAAGAATAGATTGGTTTTTATTTTATCTAATCAGGATGGCTCCCACTGCTTTTTATCAAATCTTCCTTCAAACCCTAAAAGGAAAGACTAGCCGGGATTAATTACACACTACAAGTTCGCCAATCTTTCAGCCAGGCCAGTGTCGGTACTTTGAGGGAGGTCCCCCGTGCTTTCGCACGAACCTAATTACTGTAAACCTCGTTTTCCCCGAGGCGTAACCCCGTTGACACCTTTCTAGACACCTACTTGATCGGCTAATTGTAATGTATAAAACTCTCCCAGGAGTAACTCTTACTCGCAGCGGGTATCGGGATCCAACTATCTCATAGAAGGTATGCAATCTCATTGCAAATTTCAACACTTGAAATTCCCGATAATATTTTGCCCCTAGCTCGCTATGACCTTGACGAATGCCAAACAACCCATAGTCCACTAGTCAAGTTCAACCCGTACATTTCTTGATCGAATTAAACCCACCCGCACGACCCTTGACGAATGCCAAACAACGCCGTACGAATACCCTAATCCAATCGCATCATATGCTCAAGCAGATAAATACTAGTTAGCTACCGTACACTACGCCTTGACGAATGCCAAACTACCGCAGCACGAATACTAACTAGTACTTATCTGAAATGACGGAGGGCTACGACAGATTTTTCTTAAAACCTATTGCGTAATGAACTTGATATCGTTGTAGAATCAAATGATTTTAAAATGGAGTGTCTTTGAGGCTTTTCTAGTTTTGCTAAAGGAGTCACTCCCGGTGAAGGGATCGTCGGTCCTTTCCTCGTCGAATGAGGTGCGGGATATATCACATATATCACTGTGCAAAGCAAAAACTCTTAAAAGCAATCAAAAGACAAACCGAGTGTGTAGCATCTGCCAGTTATTGCTAAAGGAGTCACTCCCGGTGAAGGGATCTCGGTCCTTTCCTCATCGAATAAGGTGCAGGATATATCACATATAACTCTGTGCAAAGCAAGAACTGTAGCTACCTGTTTTATTTTGAAATTCGATTCTACAACATCTTAGGTTTCTTTTTATTTCATTAATCACATTAATGAAGTCCCATCATTTAAGTACCTAAACATCACAGATAAATACGACGTACACTTATGCCATCCGCATTCGCCTCGATGTCCCCTCGTGCACCGTTAGGTTAGGTAACTAACGGCAGAGCGGGGCAGGGCTAGCGCGGGTGTAAAACATAAGTAACGTCTATATAATATATCATATATACTATATAATGTATCTATCACAGAACATCACATGATCACATCACAGATATCGCAGCAGAAGAATCATATGAAATATTGGATATACTAGGACGTCCGTGTTTTCAATACGAGCCAGTATAAAACACGGATTCCACGGTCGTGATGAATAGCCAAACCCACACCCCTAGACCCCTACGAGAGCGGCAAGCAACCCTACCAATTCTAGAGTTAGGAGACCCGGACTCGACTCCTCGAGTTGGTCTCCCACTGGACTCCAGAACCCGGTTACTTGTGCTCTCCTCCTTGGGTCTATCC
This sequence comes from Agapanthus africanus, assembly GCA_030015575.1. NCBI lineage: Eukaryota > Viridiplantae > Streptophyta > Magnoliopsida > Asparagales > Amaryllidaceae > Agapanthus > Agapanthus africanus. The sequence goes on from JASDDO010000001.1 coordinate 165,459,358, forward strand.
TAGTGCGGAAAAGTAAATAATATACAAAGGGTGACAACTTCCGCAACCTGGAAGCGCCCCAATAAAAGAATATTACATACAAGTTTTTACATGAATGAAAATGAAAAACACCCATCTCACATAAAAAACCCCGGCTATTCAAACACGACGATCCAATATAACATATCCAGCAACACATAACATCACATGTCATCAACGTAAGTAAATATGCGCATCCCAATTGTCGTTGACATATAGCAACGAAACCGGTGATATCACATATTACACTTACGGTCACGGAAAAGAAAGTGTAAAACTACAACAGTTGGAATCCGCAACCACCTCAGACATCGCATGCCTGACCAAATGAATTCCTTAGACATCGCATGCCTAACAATTATAAACCCCGCATTTTAGTCTCATTATTGAAAACACTTTTCAATGTGAAGTCGGGCAATTCAACAAGATTCCCGACATCCTGATCGAATGCTCGTCGCAAACTTCAGTAGACGGCCGCACCCCCGTTACCGTCGACGAAGTGCACCAAGGCGGAACACCGCTACCGCGAGCACCCGAACGGATGCTTTCGGCGATGGGGTTCTCCTACAGTCACTTGGTCGGGGCTATGGAGTGAGGCTGTCTATTAAGTTTACCCGGCGAGTATCCGCATACGCTACGTGATTGCGACGGACTTTTGATCACATCAAAATTCCGTGGCAACCGATCAAGTGAGACTAAACTGCTACGTTTATAACATTCATTCAGTTATCTCATAACAATTGTGAATTCCAATTATTGTATCACATTCCAGATAAACAGAAAATGTTAAACTTTCCGATCGAACAGTCGAATACCCAAGTTTTCCCGATACAGATCAACACATGAAATAAGTCTAACAACATTCAGTTCGTGCCTCAGTACCAACGGTCCAGCCGTAGAAGGGTCAAGCCAACGCCTCACATGTGGCACGCCGTATTGCCCTAAACCCGAAGGTTCAAAGGGCAGTTCAAGACGGTCACATAATCGAGTTAAGGTTTGTTGTCTTCTAGAGGGACCATCGCGTTACTTGCACTACTTAGAACGTCGTTAAACTACGGAAAAATCCAACACTTGGAAATTTCCCGACAGGGGAAAAATTGGGTATTTATATCCGGTCGAACTTTTTAACATATTCTAAAATTTATCCGGAAAGCCACGCAGACAAAATTTGATACTCCGATCGAAACACCGAATCCCCAAAACAACCCCTGAAAATTCAACTCTTGAAAAAAAATTAAAAATTCCCATAAAACCCAGCATCAGAAAAGAGGAGTTACTGTGCAAAGATATCAGTGAGATAGGACCGTACGGCCGCGGAACCGCCGCATGAGCCTTGCTCATGCCGCGGAACCGCGGTGGAATAGTGGAATTGGGCCCACGAATTTCACAGTAAATCTTAGATATTCCTGCTGAATTTTTTAGCAATTTTTAATTTGGAAAAATCCCAGTTTTTGAAAAAAGGACAGAGAGCTATTTTGGGTTCTAAATTTCGGTTCGATCGGACTTCAAATTGCGTCTAGACTTCGCCTAAGGCTCTAGCTAGGCTCTGATACCACTGTAGGGTTCCTAGGCATCCTAATGAGGTCTCACAAGGCATCAACCATGCCAATTTCAAAATATCTAGGTGCCGAGAAACCCGACTACGGATCGTTGGCTAGAAATCTAGGCGAAAATGAAACTAGTTTACATCTAAATTAAAAGAACGAATATACAACCTTTGTAGATCCGGTCCTCCACCTCCACGGCTCTGTGATGAAGTCCTCTCCACTGTCCAAATCAAGATCCGGGCTCTAGCGTTTGCTTCATCGGAGTAGAAGCGGGCTAGGTCATCGACGACGTGCCGAAGATGATCTACGTCGAGGCATCGTTAGATCAAGCTCCAACTTCACCAAGTCAATAAAACTTGTGAAGGAAACACACTCTACTACTTGGCAAGAGGTAGAGGATGAAGAAATAGGAAGTGGGTAGACTTTAGAATTGGATTTCTCACTTGTTTTCATCAATCACCATTGATGAAGTAAGCTTCTTCAAGTGAAGAAGAAGAAGAAGAAGAAAGAAATGAATATGATAAGTTATTTCTAATTGGAAAAGAAAATGAATACTTATCATATTAGAACCATGGTCAAGTGTAGAGAATTAACTAAGGTTAGATTAATGGTTAGGGTTAAAGATGAAGACAAGAATGGTTACAAAGTCAAAGCTTCATGAAGCTTTGACTATCAGCGTGCGCTCTTGCAAGAATAGATTGGTTTTTATTTTATCTAATCAGAATAAATAAATAAATAAATAAGTAAGAAAAGAAAACCCTAATCATTAGTTTAACCATGGCTTAATCCATTACACTTAACTATAGTTAAACATGTATCATCAAACATGATACAATTAAGTGCACAAAAGTATATCACATATATAATGTGCATATCCGAGTGAGAAAATCCATTTAAAGTGAACCGATACTAGTTAATGAAAAGTAATATATCAAATATATAATTATACATTAAATCATTAAATCAACACTTGATTTAACGATCCGGTCATATCGCATATAACCGGCTAGTGTCCAATGTATCGGCTTATCGAATCAATCCTTGATTCGATAACTAGGTTATATCGCATACAACCATTCGACACATTCATCGCGAGAATGAAATACGGTATCACATACACGCATTATTCTTGGTCCCGCACATATCTCATATGCGCTCCTATTTCGTTTCGCTTGAGCCAGGAAACCTCTGTGTAGGACTCTAAAGACTCGTCAATACGCCGGCAGCGGATGATGATCATATCAAACATCCTCAAGCCGCAAGCGGTCTGCTAAATGTAACGGCCACCCGGGTATTGAGCGATCTGAAGATCGACGAGCAAGCCCGCTCACACTCCAGTGAATCCAACCAGTAACACTACCGTACAGTCCGGTCTGTTCGTCTGATATGTCGCATATCTCGTCTAGGGGTGGTAAACGTCAGACCCCAATAGCTCGATAAGTCGTGTTGATATGAGGTCTATAACAATTCGAGAAGCTACTGGTAACACTTACCAGTAAATCTCAGCAACCCTGACCAGGGATTTCCTGTTATAGCCAATCGAACACAGCGCAACATCAACCCCCTATACCGGGAGAGACGAATCCCCTCCTATCGCTCATTGCCTCCATGTACTCGGGACTGTACCCAAAAACCACCATTTTGCACGCCCTCTTGGACGTGGTAAGATGGAAATCAAAGCACAGTGGGAACCACACAAGACTCTATGACGATCTCGGGTCAACAGACTACTCTGTACCAGTGTCACCAGAGAACTGCCATCTGACGTGAGGTATAATACCATCTGGGAGTTCTCGGCGAGTCCGTCCAGTGTACCCAGTCTCTACTGAGCACCCGTATATCATCTCTGATGTCAAACACCAATGGATATGGGATCATCCATCGCCCATCTGTATGGGTCGAGAAGGTATACGCTAGTCTACTCTGGTATATCGATGCCCCGTCTCGATACACCCACGACTAGGGACTTTGAAGGATGTACTTATGGACTACCATGTCCCCACTAGTATGATCCGCATCATAGTCCAGGTAGTCAAGCACACATCCTAAGGGCTTCACCAACATGTAACAGAGAGACAATCAGTATACACGTTAAGGTAAAGAGCAACCAGATAGCATACTATCATGTCGAGCAAGAAAGTCCTCCCTATATATGTCCCAGCATCCACTACAATATACATCCTATGTACAGTAATGGCCTCTAGGGCATACATATAACTAACAGTTATATCTACTCACCGTAGTCTCTTACTAGGTATAGCCGATGACTTGTTTCCCCTTCTTTGCGGCATCCGTCGCACTCGCCTGCGAACCTAGAATTCCACAGATATCACGCATAAGCTCAAAATTATACAAACACGACATTTAAGGTCCACTAGAAACTCGTGTCGCAAACCAAGTACGCGTGTGCGCGATACGCTAAAACGTGTGATTACGCGCCTGAAGTCACTCCGACGCGTCGCGATACGCAGAAACCCCAAACCCACACGCACGTATCACGCGTGTCGCTAAAGATTAAAAATACGGGAAATAGGGTATTCTACTCCAGATTTTGATACAGAACAGATTTTACAAATATATATATACCAAAATACTACAAATAGCAGCAGACTCCAGTGGCCCAAACCCCAACCCAAAACACCCCCATCTGGCTGCAAATTGCGGCCAGAATGCTTATTTCGGCGGCCTGGGTAGGGGGAAGGACTCCCAGATTTTGTGTGTGCACTGTATACCCCCTGTGTATGCTACAGTAATTCCAATTTCACTCTGAAACATCTCGGGTAGTAGCAGATCCTACAGAACCTTATTTCTAGTTAAAAACCACACTTTTTGCACTAAAATGAAACTTTATGGTATTTCTGTGCAACTGAAACAAAACCCTGGCTTAACTAGCTCTAATAGCACGAAATAGAGTTAACCAAGCCAACAAAACCCTAATCTAACATATGAATCACAAATATCCCTCAATATCACTAATAATGCACAAAAACATGATTTTTGCTAAAGAATACTACAAGTTTAAGGAAAAGGAGTGCTAACATGAGTTAATACCTTCTACAAACCTTATGAAACACCAAAAATCCCAGCTCAAGCATCAAGTGTGCAGATTTGCCTCCAAACACCTCAAAAAGCCCCTTTTCCTATGATTTTGTGAAGGAAATGTGTTGATTTGAGTAGGGTTTTGTGTGGGGATCAAAGGGAAATGAAAAGAAGAAGAGGAGATGAAGAAAATGATAGGGTTTTTCTGCTGGAAGCTGCAGAATTCAGAAGTGAGGAGAAGAGAGAGAGAAGGTCAACAAAAGTCAAATTCTTACCTAACACCCATACCTCATTTTCTATTTGAATTTTTGATATTCAAAAAGGGTTTTGACTAGATTAAAATGGTGGGGATAATTTAACAACCATGCAAGGAAAGCAAAGGGTTAACATGTTACACTAAAAGACCTAAATCACCAAAATTGGCTAAGTGTGCAAGTGTACACTACAAAGGAAAATTTTCCAATTAGGGTAAACCCGACTAAAATAACTAATAATCCTATGTACACATATATAATAACACGCACAAATTACTAATTATCACGAAAAATATTCTAACGAAAATTCAAAGTGTTACAGTTTAAGCCGGATCCTAATATTGTACAGTGTAGATTTTGTCTCTTTGAATTTGTATTCAGTGGGAATACAAATGCGGGTATGTATATATAGTCGCAGGGTTTTCCTGTAATTTATTACGGGATCAGTTTTTAGAAGTTGCCAGTTTGTATTCCGTTCCGCCCAGTTTTCCTTTATTCCTTCACGGCCGGACTTTTATGATGAGAGGGGCTAATTTGCATATTTGCAAATTAGCAATTGTGGAGGGTTTATTTGGATATGGAAAGATTATGATAGATATAGCATCATGAGATTCTTTTTGCATCACTTGTTTTGCATTAATGAGATTGGATTCGTATTTGAAATTGATGTGAGGCTTGATTTGGCTTATGCTCACCCATTCCACCATCTTGTGCTTACCTCCCTTTGATACATTTTTTTCCCCCTCATTCTTGTATGGGGCCGGCCACTTCTTGAGAGAGAGAGGTTCATTTTCTTGAGGTGGGGAAAATTTCATTTGGTGGAAAAATGATTCACACTCATATGCTTGCTTCAAAAATCCCAAAGTTCATTTTTCACATCTTTTTCTCCTCCATCATGGAATTCATACCCCATGAGACAAAGCTACCACACTTAGCCTACAGCATTTCTTGGGCACGTCGGCTCGCCAACTTCATGCCCGAGTTGCCTCGGTCCAGAGGTGGGAGCCCGTAAAAGAACCCGGTGATGTGGTGTCCGTTCCGACGAGGAGATGAAGATCGGAGATTCCGCGAGGAGTCGGAGTGGAGGCCGAAGACCAAAGGACACGGATCGCTCGGTATAGCTTCCTTCCCATTTTCTAGTTTGCTAGCATTAGGTTAATGGCCTGATCCGGGTTTTTAGTGCGCGGTGGTGCCAGTTTAAAGTTTTAGAAAAAGTTTCGTTTCCGCATTTTGGCCTCGTTCAGACGGCCGGGGCGCCGCCGTGCACTTACATTATCAAGATTTGTAAAGAGGCTCGTAGGAATTGATCCAATCGATAGTGATGATGAAGAATTAGGATTACAAATTCTTATCCATTGATGATTTATTGCTAGATCGATGATGATCAACGAGGTTTAGGGATCTCTTGAAGGAACTAGGGTTTCTTCATCATCATCTCTTGTCTTTTCGTTGATTAGCATTCAAATTCTAGCCTCTAAGAAATTCAATCATCGATCGTTGATCTCTAATTAAGAGAGAAAACATTCAACAAAGCATCTCGCTCAAAACTAGGTTGTCGATGATTCAATTTCCTAAAGTTTACAAAACTCATAAGACTTAAGAATCGTTCAAGAATTTAATCATCGTCATCTATCTATTTTCTCGATTCCTGCACGAGCGGAGTTTTCACTCAAACATCATGAAAAAGAAAACAATCAAGAATTGAGAACTCTTCATAATGCTCAAATGTAAAGAAAAGTAAGATCAAGAATTTTCACCTTTTATTATTCAACGTTTCGTTACAATTCACTCAAAGACTACAAGAATTGAGGAGAGAACTCGATCGTCGAACTAGCTTCGTATTGTCTTCGTGAGTCGCGGATCGTCTTGGATCACTTGCTCGGATGAAGATCGGCGTTGCTTCAAAAAGTCTTGTTGAGTGCTTGCTTGATTTGGTACTCGATGATCTTGATTTGGATTTTGAATTGTATTTGGGCTAGGGTTTGGATGCACAAGTTGTGTCACTCAACTTGTGTTTGGAATTGTTGAACAACCTTTGTAATGAAGCCTTGAGTCCCTTTATATAGCCTTCTCCTTTAGATTTGTAACAACCGAGTTCAATTATACAAATTTCTGTTTCCGTATGTGTTGTTTGTAGGGTTTATTTCATTTACCGTGTTTGGATGCGAATGGAAGGTTACTTTACGTTCGACCCGCTTACTTGAGCTTGTTGTTTCATAGTTATAGAATACCCTAGCATCACGTATTTTGCATATAACAATTTAAGTCACGTAAAATAATTTAAAAATACATGACATGGCCTGCATGATACCCCTAACCCTGTGGTAGCGTCCTTGCATCGTGTTCTCATCCCGTTCAGTGAAACGGATATGTTTGGAGGGCTACGCGCACGTACGTGCTTCCGTTCTTGGGGGTATGCATTTCTGTTACATAATCCTTCATTTTAAATTTTTGAACTTACAAATAATTTTCGTATTTCAAATCCAAAATCTTGGACCCGACCCGGGCGCATTTCTGAATTATTTTATATCCTGCCAAATTTTATTTATTTTAATTTCTTTAATTCATTTAATATATTTTAACAGCTAAGATTTCTTGCTCAGCTAGCAAAGAAAATAATTTTTTTTAACAATTGAAATCTTTTAAAATTCTTTCTCTAAAAATAATTTTATCCAACCAATCCCCAGCCTTCTTTTTTTAATACTGGACCCCACCACCGAGCCTCTCTCTCTCTTCTATCTCTTTCTCTTTTATTTTCCTACAATCAATCAGAAACTTTCCTTTTAATTCACCGGGCCTCACACGTCTCTCTCTCTCTCCCCCCAAAATCTTTCTCCTTCTCTTTCTCTCTCCCCGAGCGCGACATACACTCCCTCTCTTCTTTCTCTCTCCTCTCGCGCTTCTCTCTCTCCTCTCGTGTTTACTGTTTCCTTCTCGAGTCGGGTCACCGCCTTCTGCTCCCGTCACCTCCCTTCTTTCTATCTTCATCTTCTTCTGTTTTTTAAAAACCCAGCGCATCTCCTCGCCACGAGAAACCCATCCAACTCCTCATCGCCTCCTCAAACCCTAACCCTATTCCTTGCTCCAAAACCATCGTCTCCATCCTCATCTCCTCTCCTCCTCCTCTCCATCTTATTCTTCTTCTCTTCTTCTTCCCCGAGCCTTTCTCCCCCTGCATACACACCTTACACGAACCCAAGAACCCACCTTTGCATCGCCGCCGACCATCTCCCATCGCCATCGCCATCTCCTTCCTCTCCTCTCCCTTCCTCTGCACCCTCACCTCACCTAAACCCCTGTACATACCCTGCACCAACACCCCCGCAACAAAACCCAGCAACCAAACCCTAACCGAACCCTAGCAGCCAACTTCATCGCCGGAGCTTCATTCACGGCCGTCAACTCCTCACGACTCCTCTCTGCCCACAGTAAGACACCTATCCCTCCTCCACTCTCTTTTCTTGCTTTCTTTCTTCTTTCTTTCCTTTCTTTCTTTCTTCAGTTCTTTAAATGTTCTCTGTTCTATCTAGATCGCCGGAGTTGGCCGGGACGTCGACGATCCCGACGACCCAGCGAGGACATCTGACCCGTGTGATCCCATCGTGCGTTGTTTGGACTCATTCCGTGTTCTGTGCGCGCGTCACGACTTTTCTCGCCGACGTGTGACATTCCGTATACCGTATCGCGATCTGTCGAGGCAAGTGAAACTTGCTACATGCTATCTATAATATTTTATACCTATTAAACTGCATAGTAAAACTGTAGATTTCATATAGCGCCACATGTTCCATTTTCCTTTTCGATGTTTCATATTTCATGTTAAATTCGGATCTTGAATTAGAACTTGTTGCATGTTAGAGTACAATATCGTGTACCCACATCCGTGTTTAAATTACTTAATAATTATCTGCATAACCCATAGCACTTTTAAATAGTTTCTACCCCCGAATACCCGGTTGCATCCATTGAACATATTTTATATATCATTGCATCCCTAGATCATTTAACCTATAATAATGAGATTTAACAATCCCATACTGGTTTAAGTGTATTTTACTTAAGGTTGGAACCACAACCCTAACTCTAATCTATAACCGTGCATTCCCATGCTTTAATCTATACCCTTGCATATATCATCACCATGTTTCATTTTATTGTTTCACTAGTACCCCATGCTTGTTTGGTTTACCCATGCTTACGTTAGTTGATTATGAGCACCCACATGACATTCTGTGCACTCCTGACATGACTTGTTACACCTATTACTTGACACGACATAGTACCGTGCACCTTTCCACATGACATGATGCCTATATACTACCTGACTTGACCTGATGTACCATGGCATTACCTGTTACTTGATCTTGTGTCTAATGCCAACAAACTTGACCTGTTGTCCTTACGGACAGTTCCTGTTGTCTATCCAGACAAACCTGTACCTGCCTGATCCTGAGTTAGCATTAGCTCTTGATTACTTAATACCTGACTTGAATACATATAACTTGGGGGTATGGGGAAATCAATGATGAAACCTGACTTGTAACTCGACAGTTCTATATCATTTCTGATCAGTCTTACGGGTTAGGCCAGCCTCGGAGTGATGCTACTGACGTCACTCGTCATTACCTACAATCCTTTACTGCCTTAAGGCACGTCTCGGGTTCAGCCCGAGAGTCATAGACCGTGATCCCGGGCATGCACGGGATACTATTGAGTTGCATCGATGATTCATCAAATTGATTTCAAAGACTTGAGAGTTGTTAACCCAATAGACCAGTTTAGATTACTCAATGTACACTACCTTTCACTGCCCTGATTTATATTGCTGTTACACCTGCTTTACCATTTATGATTATACTTGCATGTCTTGCTACCCTGTTTATATATTATTGCTTGATGTTATGACGCGCTGACGTCTTGGTTTTGCATGGCCCAGATTCCGTACCTTTGCTGCAGTCGGAGCAGGAGTACTTCAGTCAGCAGGCTGAGCAGTGAGGACTCGTTAGTAGTTAGTTCTTTTATTTTCAGTATTTTCATTCCTGATGTGAGCCCGCATTATGGGACATACATTCTAGTTATTCTTGTATTGGATCTTTTGCTTCCGCATTATTTTATTCTTGACTCATTTTATTTTGGCTTATGGACATGTGTTAGATAGTTTATTATTGTTCTTGATATCTTTACAGCCGTAATGTGACTATGGAAGGATAATTCCTATCCACAGGTAGCATGGTTGGCTATGTCACGTGCCTACCTTAGTGTACTCTGGGAAGCGGGGCGTGACAAGCTTCCCCTAGAAGCTTGAACTAGCTTCCTTTAGAAGCTAAGCTAGGTTTAGCTTCTCTTGCAAACTTGGTAGTTATGAAGGAAGCTTCTAGGTTAAGGTAGTTAGCTAGCTTGCTTGAGAAGCTTGGTTGTTGGGAAGAACCTTCTAGATTTAGCTAGCTTGCTTGAGAAGCTTGGTGGTATTAGGCTTGCACAAGAAGCTTGGCTGTTAGGAAAGAAGCTTCTGGAGATATCTGGAGACCGAAGTGTATTGAAGAAGTTTTGATCTTGGAAGGAAAGCCCTGAGAAAACATTCTGTCGCCGACGTGTCCACATGGCCGCGGATCCACAGCGAATCGGCCAATTCGGCTGCGGATCCGTGGCCGTTTGGTGGTAATGATGCATGGAAATTCCAGTGTACTCTTGTGTTGGCTTTAGGGCTGTTTCCTGATGTCTGGAATCTTTTTATACTTTCTTGTATACTGCCAGATCAAAAGTCTTGGACTTGGTGTATTTTTAATCAGCAATTTTAGCAGTTTCGGCTCTTTACCTGGAATTTCCTGCACACAATCTCGAGACAAGTGTTGCGATATACAAAAGATCATGCGTGCAATAATAAACACTCAATTTCCCTCAAAATGCCGGTTATAATTGTAGGGTTACTAGGCTGTCACGTCCCGAAAGCACGGAACATGACCGGCACTTAGGCTACGAACGTTTCAAGGCGTACGTGCTCTAAGTAAGCCGAGCCCAGAAATCCAAACCAAGAAAGTAGTAGAGTATAGGAAGAACCAAATCAAATCAACCTGTAAGCAACATAATATACAACGCCAAAAGGCGAGGATCACAACAGAAATGAAACTCAACCAGCAAGAACCCATCGAAATATAACACGCGACTCTAAGGTCGAAAGAGTAAACATCACTGGTCTCTATCTCAAATAAGTACATGTTTGGTTGATGGAACTTCTAGATACAACTGAAATATAATATACAATGTATAATGATGGGTATGATACAATAACCCACCTACTAGCGGATAGCAAGTCACCCGAAAAGAAACCGTGCCTGCAAAGCCATAATGGGACCTGTACGGCAAACCTGCAAGAAACTGGGGCACAACGGGGGTGAGTTGCCAACTCGTGAGTAGAAAAAGATCTACGAACAGAAAATCGCATGTATGACGTAATCTTAGGTCATACGATCATAATATATAATCCTCAAATCTATATAACCAGCAATCCCTAACCATGTCTAGGGTAAATATCTAACCCAAGTGTAAACCCATATGCCTGTGTCAGTGCATCAGGTGGCAATATATCATATGAATGATGTATGAATGCATGAAACAGAATGCATGTACTGAAGAAAACTTCTTTCATAAATTTATGAGATTTCTGTATTTTAAAATGAGGCATCATAATGAAATCAGCATAAAACAGTGCCTAGCATCGGCACAAAACACAAATCTCAATATCTCGATATCTCTGTACCTCAATATCTCAAATCTCAATGTCTCAATCATAATATCCAGGGCGCCGTCAGTCCAGATCGGCCCCTACCATCCATCTCGTGACTACGACGGTATCCTCCGGATATCCAACGTGTCGGGTAATATCACCGGTCGGTCGTGCTCCCCTGCCAGGCTCAACGCCATCTCCTGCGATCTTCTTGCCCCGGGGTACCGCACCGGGCCCACCATGTACCCGAAACGGTTCATCCGCCTCCTCGAATCGGGTCTCGAAATCCATCAGCAAAACTCATGGTGGACGACTCATACATCATGGAAAAACCGCATTTATTTAAAAAAAGAGAGAAAGCAGTTTATATATGTTTTGCAGTTTTCCTCCAAATCCAGAAAACATCATGGAAATCCGAATCATCAATAGTATGTAAACCATGAATATAAGCATGAGAATCCATGAATGCGGCATATAATGAACAACAGTATGCATGATGTGACAAGCAATAGCCACAATGTCAAGCTGGCATATATGGCAAGTACACTAATATCATGTCACTGCTAGCTATCAAGCTAAATTAAGCAATTATATTCTCTAAGTGTGCGTGGCATGGCAATTACCGATGAAGATGTGTGTGCGCTGGTAAATAAGTGTACGTGGTACATACGCATCATCGGTAATGGTGCTGGTGTCCTAGCAGCAGGATATCAATAATGGAATATAAATCACAACAGCATGCGATACAGAGCAACAAAAATAATATGTGAGAGCTGAAATACGGAACACCATAGTCTCCAAACTGTATCTAAGGTCATAAAAGTCACATAGCTACACCACTACAATGCTGAACTAAAACTAACAGTAGGTAAGGGAAACCGCCTAATCTCTGAGTCGATACATATAAATATATATTCGTATAGTCGGTGATCCCGCCTCGATAATATTACATCCGATAACATACCTCTATAATCAGTTATTCCCAAATCAAGGGTGCGGATCAAGCATCAAATTACAGCTCGTACGTAAATCCGTCGTACGGCATCCCCAAATTTGGGCACGGATCAATATCACATTCGTCATGTCATTCATCAAGTATTCTCTTTATCAAATATCATAATCTGGGGTACTGACCTACGTCTAGTACTACGCCAACATCATCACTATAATGAAGATCTGACTACTGATCGACAGTCTAGTATAAATCGATATTATCATCCTATATCATCACAAGAGTATACATCGCCCAAGGCGGCCTATCATAAGTATCCTGTCATATCAAATCATATCATATCTCATAGCATAATCACATGCCGACCACATAATATATATGTCATTATTACTATGGCATCATCATTCCCAAAATCCTCTAAAGTATCAAGACGTATCTAAATCATGAATTTTTTTTACCGTCATAACATGTCATATCACCAATATCATAATCTCAGATCAAACTCCTCGACTCATATCAATCCCATGTATCATCCTCAAATCCGTATGTGAACACATAATCCCAAACCCATATGAACACGTATCCACCTAGAGTCCCATAACCACATATGAAATAAGAATGTATGCAAGTATGTATATGTGTGTATGTATGTGTAGTGCACCCACTACCCTAGGGTTTCGTAACCTTTCGCCAATCCAACATACCAATATCCTTTTAAACATCAATAATTAATCCCAACAACATATAATAAATTGTCGGTTTCCGTATACATCACCACGGACTGCGGGGGTGCTATACGCCATCCACCCGACTTCTCCCCGTAGATATAAATCTACTCACCTTTCTTATGTATGCCGGTGCCGAAGTCGCTATTCGCATCTCCAATGCCTGGACGCCACGTGGGGTACCTACAAGGATGTCACACACTAGAATACATGAAAACCAGGTCGGAAATCAAAATGGTGCACGCTACGCTCATAGGTAAAATCCTGTGGCCTCGCGTGAAACACAGCCAATGCTCACTGGTCGTTGGCGTTCAAATGCCACCCGACGGAAACGAATCACCAAATACCCAAAATCTATACGAAGTCAAGTCGTAAATCATACGCCAACTCATGAAAAACAACCCAGATTTTACCCTAACTGGAAACAGTCAAAACTAGACATACAGAGGGTCAAGTTTACATGAAATAGGGCTGTGCACGCAAAACGAGGAGGTTCCACCCTGGTCTGGCCACAATTTGCGGCCAGAAGGGATAAATCTGCGGCAGGGAAGTGGGTTCGAGGTCTGGGGCTTTAGGTGTTGGTTTCTACTAGCCTGCACAACTCACTACCAAGTCAATTTTGTAATAGAGTTCCCGGAGTGAAAGCAGATCTCAGAAAGGTCAATAAGTCGACAAAATCGCTAAATTACGTCATGTATAACAAATCTGGTATTTACTGGAAATCTGGGGTAATCTTGGTTACAATGGTCTCAAACACACCTACTAAGGTCACCCTAGCAATCAAAACCATCACTTGGCCATATCTCACTCAAAATCACTAAACTAGCACTATACTACATGGCAAACACTAAATTTCAGCTATATAACCAGAACTGAGCAAGAACCGAGTTGAGATGTGAGATTATACCTCAAGGAATCCTAGAACAAAGGGGAGGGGAAGGAGGAGGAAGTGGGGGAGTGAGTTGCTGCTGCTGAGCTGCTCCTAGTGGCTGATTTCCTGCATAGTGGTTGTTGCTGTTGGTTGGTCCAGTAGCTGTTGCTGCTGATGCTTGGAATTTCCTTTTGCTTTTCCTTTGCTGTTGTAGCAGCAGTTGGGGCTGTGGTTTTGTTGTGGGGATTGAGTTGTGGTATGATGAGGGTGTGGGGTTGTAGTATGATGATGATGGTGTGGAGTTGTGTTGAAATGAAGTTGCTGCTGTGGCTGATAAAATGTGGCTGAAAATGTGCTGATACTGTTTTATTGGTGTTGTGCTGGTGTGTTATGAGGGATGAAGCTGCTGATGTGCTGGAAATTGGGCTTCTTTGTGCTGAGCTGATGCTGGAATTGGGGCTGATGGGTTGCCTCAGCTGCAGTTGCAGCTGAAATGATGCTGCAGATGTGATTTTTGAAGCTGGTGTGGCTGCTGAAGCAGCAGGTGTAGGGGGGGCTGAAGTAGCTGCTGGTGTGAGGGATTTGGGGTGTAGGTTTTGGGCTATGGTGCTAGGGTGGTGGCTGCAGCTGCTGTAGCTGTTGTAGGTAGCTGATGTAGGGGGCTGAATATGCTGATGGGATAAAAGTGGGGCTGATGTTGTATATGGTGGCTGATGTGATGATATATGGGCTGATGTTTGTGCAGCAACTGATGTTACTGATGTTACTGCTGCTAAATTGCTGATGTCTCTGATGGGTTGCTTTGGGGGGGCTGATATGGTGTTTGGGTGGCTGATGTTTTCTTCGGCTGCTGCTGGAGTTGCTGTTTTGGTTAAAGTTGAATATAGGATGATGTGTGAGAGGGAGTAAAAGAGCACAAGGGGTTATGAAGTGAAATGGATCATGGCACACCCTAACCATCTCTCTCTCTCTCTCTCTCTCAATGCTAGCACTCACAAGCCATCATGGCTCACCCTCTCCCTACACAAGTCATCCTAATCTTAACCAATTCTTAACCAAGCTAAACCCTTAATTAACCCACTTACTTAATCCAATGGTTCAAGTCACCAAGGTCAGCTAACATGGTTCAACCCTAGGCCACCATGAGTCCAAAACATGAAACAAGTGTAACAAGTGTAGAAAATGTCATGTGCACATTTTTGCACAAAAAGCCAAAAATCCACTTCGCGATTTTTAATCGCGATTAACACCAAAATAACAATATAATCCAACATAAAAACTGCAAAATGACATATTTCCACAAAATAAGCTATTTTAGAATTTCCAAAATTTTCTCCGGAATTTTCACCATTTATCGGTATCTAATTATACCGACTATTAAAATATTCATTAAAAATTAATATTAAATTATGAAAATTCCCAAAAATAATATTTTATTTTTTGAAATGTTACAGTCTTCCCCCGTTAAAGAAATTCGGTCCCCGAATTTAAATTTTAACCTCCAAATTCCAAAACATTTCAATAAAATGTCCAAGTCAACGGGGCTCCAAAATCATCAATCCATAAAGCGCATCGTAGCACAATACATGCGCACGAGTAACGAGCAGATAACTCGAAATCAAACTCCTCAAGCATTCCGCAATCATCGGAATCAAGATGAAAACACAAATGCCAAATCCAAAGCAAAACCGATATGCTATAAATCGGAACTATACATGTAAATACCAACTCCGTACATGTAAATATATGAAGGAAATGCATGCCAAAATTCTTTAAAGTCGATGTGCAATGCGCATAACACTGCACAGTGGCGGACGTCTTTATAAGAAAATAGCCATATATGTATATATCTTTTGTTTAGTATGCACGATCCGCCGTTTGAAAACTGTTTAGAAGGGTTTTTCCTTGTTTTATACGCTTCGTGTCATACCGGACATGTATATAAATAATGAGACTATAGCTCGCTTTTGGAAATCCCTTTGAAATCTATCAATGCATGCAAAATACACTTAGGTACTGTCATCTGACTAGTCCTGCTCAGTACGAAAACAAATCGCAATATCATAAAAATGTACTGCTCCATAAGAAATCAATCCCAAAAAGTACATATGAAAACTACGTGCGTCTGGTGCGCACGGAAATCAAAATCCATAAATGTGCCAAGCAGGTGCACAGAAAACGACATCAAGGTGTAACGGGTGTGCACACAACATCGGTCATAGGCAACGTGTGTGCCTGACAACAAAATCAGGTGCATCTGTCATGCACGAAAAATCTCGATTTAGTGCATCTGGTGTGCACCAAATCGCATCTCATATCCTGCGCCCAACATGCGCTAAAAATCCAAAGCCGGTGCATCCATTATGCACGAAACTATGAAATCCAATATCAAGCATCGAACACGCGCCAAATCCAGTCGGGTGCATAAAGTGCACAAAACAAATATCGAACATCACCATCGAAATTGAAGTCCAGTGCAATTAAGTGCACAAAATATAAAACACTGCACTGCAAGCATATGTGAACTATACCGAGTGCAAAAACCAAATCGTGTGCGTATATACGCACAAAATCAACTCAACTGCATGAAACCCCATAAAATCACAAACATGTGAAACCAAGGCACGAAAACGATATCAAGTGCAACAACTGTGCAAAAATCGTAAATCCTCAATTATCAAAATCAAATCATGCGAATAAATCACCCAAAACATCGAAATCAAGTATGGCGGAATAGTTCCGCTCAAGCACGTCCTCTAAGAATCTCGGGCCAACTGTCGCGGTCATTGTTCACACCATAATATTGCATTATTATATTCCCCATTCTTATTCTTTTTATAAATAAACAGGTGCTTTTGACGCATGTCTGCTACATGTTACAGGTTACAGGTTCTTGGACAGAAAACAGTGCAAACGATGTAAAGACGATGAAAATGTGGACTTTAACCAACAAACAGAGAATCTTGATCAAGCCTACATAAGGAACAATTCACAAAGCAAGATTCAAGACATCGACTCAAAGCGAACGGTTAAAAATCCATTGCAAATTGTTCACTGAAGATCTGGAACCAACCTAGAAGCCAAAATGGAAAAAGATATATAGAAATAAGAAGCCCAAGCCAACAGAAATCAGCCCAGAAAAAATGGTGATTCAATCTTGTTAAAGGGCCACGGAACCGCGGCCCAAGCCCACCATTGCCGCGGTTCCGCGGCCTTCTGGTGCCCTCGCTTCGTGAAATTTTTACATAATTTGGGTGCGGCTCTGAAAATATTTCCTAAGGGCTATTTTTGTAATTTCAGACATGCGAAACAAATGTAACCCTAGGGTTTCCTATTCTTTATAAATAGGAACTCTAATCATTGTAATTTCTTTATGCCTCCTTTTAATAATAAATTCCAAAATTCTTTATGGAGTGTATCGGTGCCTCTCTTCAATTCAGAAATTCAGATCTGACAACCTGCGTTGATGATTGGAGACATGCATCTGTAAGTAGATTTAATTCCTTGCCCTAGTTTAGATTTCAATTCTTTGCCCTAGGTACATTTATTTCCTCACCGTAAATAATTGTTTAGAGTTAGCTTTGGGGAAGGCTTTTGAGAGATGAGATCTCTCATCCCTTTCTTACCCATAATATATTTACAATAGGACTCCATGCATACACACACACACCACGTCCTACGGCACCCTATCCCTCGAGGTAGCGGTGATACCGTAGTATAAAAGCCCGGTTGCGCGTGTTTTCCATGGAGGTTAGGGTAAGGATCTCTAAAGGAAGGACAAGAACCTAGAGGAAGGAACACCTTCCCGAATGGATCTAATCCCCTTTATTGATAATTACCATAACTCCTCATAGATCTTCATTCGGGTATAGAAGGCGTTGAGATTTACCTGCATTTCCAAACCATCCCTAAATCTAACCCTAACAAGACTAGATCTACATAATCGTAGATAGATAGATTTAGATTTTAGATTTAATAATCACTCAGAACACCCTTCGGAATTAACTCGTAAGAGCGAATCGGAAATTCACAACATCCCTGTGGACCGACCCGTACTCACCGGCTAGCTTCATACGACGCCGTTCTTGATTGCGGTTAACATATATTTTTGATACAAATCAAATGGCTCCGTTGCCGGGGATAGCGTGCTATTTCCTTTTTGCGATTTCGGGTTAATCAAAATTTAAAAAAAAATCATAAAAATCAAAAAAATCAAAAAAATATAAATATATATATATATATATATATATTTTGTTATTTTTGGAAGGGATACTTTTTTTTTTGTGAATCTTTGCAGGATCAAATTCGGATCTAGAAATCTACAGAGATCAAAACAGGAAAAAACAGATCGGAACAACAGAAGATCACAACAACCGAGGAACAGAAGAAATTTGGAGGACCGAGTCTACAAGTTAACCGTGGTGATCTGTTCCAGCAAAAAAAACTTGCCGAACCGACCAACGCGCGGCGGAACCGCCGCGCCAGCCCCCTTGCGACCGCGGAACCGCCGCGGCCTGGTCGATTCAGGGCTTGGAAAAAAGGCAGAAGCGTGATAAAAAAAAAACAGTTCTGCCACTGCAAATTTCTGTGAGTTTTCTCTCTCCTCCTCTGCAAATCTTGATATATCTTCTGTAAATTTGCCTGCAGGATTTCTTTACGCTCAAAAATTTTTTCCCTTCCAACTAACGATCTTGTGCAGGATTTTTGTGCCTTGCTTAAAATGAAATTAGATTGCAAGTAATATTTTGCTGTTGCATATCTTGTGTTGAAAATCTTTTTGCAACAAATTTTTCCTAATAAAGAGAAAAAGAATAAAAAACAAAGAATAAGGAAAATTTTGTAGAAACTTGCAAAGTTTTTTTAGCCGCAAATAAATCCTTGCACGACAAATTTTCTTTCCTTTCCCCTTCTTCTAACATGGGTACCCCACATAATAAATCATTAGCCGAACTTTGGTATCCCGAACCTTGGTATCCCGAACCTAATTTTGCGTCATACGTCAATTTGTTCGGTCTATTTAAAGACGATCCTTCCTTGCTAAAAAAACCTTTGAAAGATCAAATAGAGGCGTCTAGGAGAAACAGTTTGACTTTTCAATCCACTTTGTGTCAACCAAGTCAACCTTTACCACCTATATATGTTGATACCACTTCTTCAAGTCTTTCTGTCACTCCTAGGCCGATGTCCATCGCTGAGCATATTGCTCAATCTCGCAGCCGATCTTTCACCCCTCTCCACTCATCTAGTTCTAGGGATCCGCACGATTATTCACCTTTTTATCCATATGTTGACCCTACCCCTGTCCAATTACCCACTTCCTACCAGTCCTACCCGACCTTTCCACCTTCACTAGACACTGTTTCTACACAGACTGTTGGGAGTTTTGCATATCCACACCATTTCGAATCTTTTACTGAAAGCTCCTCACCACCTAAGTCTAGTTTGGAAGAGTCGTTGGAGGCGTATATCGCAGCAACAAATAAAATGACTAGGAATGTGGAAGCATCTGTGGCCGCCCTTATGCAACCTAGTGAACCGGTAGCTAGTCTCCCGCTAGCTCAAAAATTTTTAATGTATAAGGCGGCGGTTGGACAGAGTGAGAATGAGAGAGGATTTTCAAATCAAACCTACCCTTACCCAATTAAAGCCCACAACTCCCGTTTTCCATCGATTGCCCTAAATAGTTCACAAGTTCAAAATAAAAACGAGTTGTGTGATTTTGTAGTGTTTGATTTGCCAAATTGTGAGGAACCCCTTTCGAGTGAAACCGCACCTAATCCTTTCGATCTTTACACCTCCCATCTAGAACCTAAATCGATAGATATCCATGCTTTTGATGAGGTGTCTAAGAAAATTGATTTTCACTTGATGGAGGATATAGACGCCGGGAATATTTCGGATGATGAACCTATCGATTTAATTAAGATTTTATGTTCAAATCATCATCCCGAGTTATTAATGGTTTCTCCCGAATCTAATATGCATCTTGAATTTGATGATAACGGCATGGATGAGTTGAATTTTGAGGAAAATTTTAAGGATAATATTGAGGAGAGTTTTGAGGATAATATTGAGGTTGAACCATTTTTGTTTAATGTGTCGGATTTTCCAATTTAGCCTCCTGAACCTTTGACTGTTATATCACCCTCCCTCCTTCCTATCGTTCCGACCGAACAAGTGACCGTTACGCTTTCATCTCCTATACCAAGTTCGGCGTACCCATGTTTTCTTGCGAATCTTGAGGGATTTGACCCCATTTCCCGACGGGTTGATAGGTTAGCGCAATCGCTTATAACATATCGGTCATCACATATTGCGCTAATTTATTCACTCGATTTACACCCTCAAGTTCGCGCGATCCTTCTTTCTCCTTTCCGCCCTTCTTTCCCCCTACCGAGACCATATTCTACCATTCTT
The DNA here is from genome assembly GCA_030015575.1 of Agapanthus africanus. Lineage (NCBI taxonomy): Eukaryota > Viridiplantae > Streptophyta > Magnoliopsida > Asparagales > Amaryllidaceae > Agapanthus > Agapanthus africanus. The sequence goes on from JASDDO010000001.1 coordinate 165,479,905, forward strand.
CTTTCCACACGGTCTCGCGTGTTTCTTATTTCTTTCCTCCACACCCCATTCTTGCATCAACTATACCTTTACCATGATAAGATTTTTGAATGGTTGGTGCTAACCTTTGGCTTGTGTAAGGCCAAGCTTAAGTTTGGGGGGGGGGGGGACCTTTGTATATATGTACATATTTTTTGTTTTCTTATTGTAAAAAAAAAAAAAATCAAAACATTAAATAAAAAATTATAAATAAATAAACAGGGGAGTATCGACATTTTGACCCTCTTGGTTTAGCCTGACAGTGAGGACACTGTCAAGTTCAAGTTTGGGGGTATGCTCGGTACGTTTTTTTCCTTCGCATTCATTTGTACATATTTTTGCATTTGCATATTTATTTGAAAACCCATAAAAATTTGAAAAATTATAAAAATTATTGTATTCAATTTTGGTCTAATTGATTTGAGTTTGACAAATAGGTTAACTGGCTAGGAACAACTAGATCTTAGACTTAGTAAATTAAAAACCCTAAAAATAACCTTCCTTAGAGTTTAATGGTAGAAAGTATATGTTTTTGTAGTTTATTTAGAAATAGGCAAATTTTGGGTTCACTTCTTGGGCTAAGTCGAAACGAAGGAAGAGTATTGATGTTCTTATTAGAGTATAAGTTTGAAAAATAGTTCCTAGCTTAAGTCTAGATTCTGAAAACGTATACCCTACAATTTGCATAATCACGCACCTTGAAACTTGGAATAGTAGAAGAGATCTTGAAATGCTCTTGTCTAAAGTCCTTAGTACGAAGAAAATAAAAGAAAAAAAAGTGAATAAAGAAAAGAAAAAAATGAACACTGGTTTTTGTGATTACTTAAGGCTGTAAAAAATAGAAAAATATTTAGCGAGGGTGCTTCATCACCTAGTGCCTTAGACCAACTGGTTTGGAAGTCACTGCTAAAGCCTTGGGTGTTACAAGACTAGGATTTACGCTTTAATGTGCAAACACATCTTGTAATCGGTTGTTGGTACCTCAAGAAGTATTAACGGTCGCATGAAGGATGTGTAAGCAAATTTCAATTAAAAATTCACCAATTAAAAAGTGCTTTGGACAACGGACAAGAGTATGATTGTTTGATTTGAATTTCCAAGTATAGGGGTGATCTATACACACACGTAGGGGTATGTGATTGGAATTTAGATAAGAGAGAGGAATGAAGAATAGAACTTGTATCTTTAGTAGAGTTGATAGAAATTCCTAAGTGGAGATGGAACCTTAGAAGGAAAACTTAAGAGATGCCGAAAGCTAAGTAAGTCTATAGAACATATATAATCTTAAGTTAAATAATGAGGAAGTGTGAAGAATGTGGGTGGATAATTTACAAGTAGAAGATAATAGAATTCCTTGTTAGAAAACCTAATTGGAGAACTAAAGTTAATGGGCCGAGTTGATAGGATTTTGTGGGTGTAATCCGCTGAAAACCCTCAGGAGACAACACTCCTCCTACTAGGGACACCTAGAGCTTTAACGGCTTGTTGCACGTGCTCAGTGTAATCGTTTTTCCCTGCGAAAGTGTGGTTAGGATTTTAGTGAATAAAAATAAGTTTGCTCGAGGACGAGCAAAAGATAAGTTTGGGGGTATTTGTTCACACCATAATATTGCATTATTATATTCCCCATTCTTATTCTTTTTATAAATAAACGGGTGCTTTTGACGCATGTCTGCTACATGTTACATGTTACAGGTTCTTGGACAGAAAACAGTGCAAACGATATAAAGACGATGAAAATGTGGACTTTAACCAACAAACAGAGAATCTTGATCAAGCCTACATAAGGAACAATTCACAAAGCAAGATTCAAGACATCGAATCAAAGCGAACGGTTAAAAATCCATTGCAAATTGTTCACTGAAGATCTAGAACCAACCTAGAAGCCAAAATGGAAAAAAATATATAGAAATAAGAAGCCCAAGCCAACGGAAATCAGCCCAGAAAAAATGGTGATTCAATCTTGTTAAAGGGCCGCGGAACCGCGGCCCAAGCCCACCATTGCCGCGGTTCCGCGGCCTTCTGGTGCCCTCGCTTCGTGAAATTTTTACATAATTTGGGTGCGGCTCTGAAAATATTTCCTAAGGGCTATTTTTGTAATTTCAGACATGCGAAACAAATGTAACCCTAGGGTTTCCTATTCTTTATAAATAGGAACTCTAATCATTGTAATTTCTTTATGCCTCCTTTTAATAATAAATTCCAAAATTCTTTATGGAGAGCATCGGTGCCTCTCTTCAATTCAGAAATTCAGATCTGACAACCTGCGTTGATGATTGGAGACATGCATCTGTAAGTAGATTTAATTCCTTGCCCTAGTTTAGATTTCAATTCTTTGCCCTAGGTACATTTATTTCCTCGCCGTAAATAATTGTTTAGAGTTAGCTTTGGGGAAGGCTTTTGAGAGATGAGATCTCTCATCCCTTTCTTACCCATAATATATTTACAATAGGACTCCATGCATACACGCACACATCGCGCCCTACGGCACCCTATTCCTCGAGGTAGCGTTGATACCGTAGTATAAAAGCCCGGTTGCGCGTGTTTTCCATGGAGGTTAGGGTAAGGATCTCTAAAGGAAGGACAAGAACCTAGAGGAAGGAACACCTTCCCGAATGGATCTAATCCCCTTTATTGATAATTACCATAACTCCTCATAGATCTTCATTCGGGTATAGAAAGCGTTGAGATTTACCTGCATTTCCAAACCATCCCTACACCTAACCCTAACAAGACTAGATCTACATAATCGTAGATAGATAGATTTAGATTTTAGATTTAATAATCACTCCGAACACCCTTCGGAATTAACTCGTAAGAGCGAATCGGAAATTCACAACATCCCTGTGGACCGACCCGTACTCACCGGCTAGCTTCATGCGACGCCGTTCTTGATTGCGGTAATAGATAGTTTTTGACATATAATCAGTCATTAGTAGAACGTCTCGTCGACGATCATGAACTCTGGCCTGCTGGTGCGCGTAACATGACCACTCCTGGGTCTAAGTCTCCTTGTGGATTACCAATCTCTCGATCCATCGGCTCATCGGCCCTGTCAAGTGTGCTAACGGGGACGATCCCGTTCTGGCACTTCTCTGGTCAACTCTCGGTCAATCATCACGACCATTCATAAAGCAGCATGTCACTGGCGTCGGCCTCTGGCTCTCTGAATGTACGCGACACATCTGATCCTGGTTGCAAAACTCATTGCAGCAGTGTCCTGGAAGGAATCCTGCTCAAGGTCTCTTTCGAGTCTCATTTCTGCCAATGGTCCGGAAGTCATCGTCCTTTACCATATCTGTTTCTTGCTTCAAAACGGCCGTATACTCATTGCGACTCCTTCTGGAAGGTATATCCAATATTCTGCCTAGGCAGGCGCATCGCATCTCCGATGTCGGTGGAGTAGAACGTCATCACATCTAGATCTGGTACGGACCTCTTACTCTACTTTTCTCTAATGTCAACTGCTTCGGACTCGTCTCATCGTGGCTGCATGGACTGAACTCCAACGGCTATCCTCGTATCTTGAGTCTCCCAAGAAATGCATCTCGCCACCTAGCATCCGAATTAAGTCGAGCCATCCGATCGAGTCGTCAAAACCTCATAATCCCCCAAGGGCTCAACATCTTGGGTACAGTATAATAGTATCGAGTACATACCACAGCATCGGTGGTCCAGCCGTAGAAGGGCAAACCCAAGCCTCACTAATGGCGCCGAGAAACTGCCGTGAACCCTAAGGTTCGAAGGATTTCACACGGTCATTAAGTCGAGTTAGGGTTTCATTTTTCTAGAGGGACCATAGAATTGCCTGCATGTCTTTCTGAAATACTTAAAACTTGGAATAATAGGTTTCTGACATTCGATCGTCTCTGTCGACTCTCAACGTCTCCGCGTGAAGTCGTCTCTAGCTGGAATCAATTTATCTGATGACCTCGCATCGGGGTAGCGAACAAACCACATGTCCTAGTCATTCGTCCTCGGTGACTAGCGACCTTCTATCATCTCTTAGTACGATCTCATACTGCAATAGCTCCAACATCTGGAGCGATATCTCGTCGTTCGCAGCAATAACTGGCTCACTCGTCTGCACGCTGAACAGTGCTTCAATCATCATGAATGAGCAATACATCAAAGATCATCAAAATCTGGCTGGCCTCTGTCAGTAGCTCAATCCTCTGGTGCTGATCTGCACGTCCGAGTAATCTCATGCAGTGATCCATCCAACGCTCGTGGTGCAAAACATCATAAAAAGACACATCCCCGCAATCGTGTGTCGCCGGAATTTGCTCTGGTCTGTCCTCGTTCGTAACGAGCTCAGGCTGACCGCAACTCTAGCCGTAGCTCTCCCTGCCCGTAATCGTGGCAGCAAAACCAAAACTGGTACCGATGAGGCTAGATCAGGAAGGAATATGATACTGGACAAGGAAATGTACATCCTAAGGCTTCTTAAGTGGAGTGGTGTATCGTAAATATGCCGCGGACATACCACGGTACGTCACTCTACTTTAGTCACCTATTCCATCAACCAAGGGTCATCCTACGCTCCGAAGGTAAAACCTAACGCTTTGATACCAACTTTGTCACGTCCCGAAAGCACGGAACATGACCGACACTTAGGCTACGAACGTCTCAAGGCGTACGTGCTCTAAGTAAGCCGAGCCCAGAAATCCAAACTAAGAAAGTAGTAGAGTATAGGAAGAACCAAATCAAATCAACCTGTAAGCAACATAATATACAACGCCTAAAGGCGAGGATCACAACAGAAATGAAACTCAACCAGCAAGAACCCATCGAAATATAACACGCGACTCTAAGGTCGAAAGAGTAAACATCACTGGTCTCTATCTCAAATAAGTACATGTTTGGTTGATGGAACTTCTAGATACAACTGAAATATAATATACAATGTATAATGATGGGTACGATACAATAACCCACCTACTAGCGGATAGCAAGTCACCCGAAAAGAAACCGGGCCCACAAAGCCGTAATGGGACCTGTACGGCAAACCTGCAAGAAACTGGGGCACAACGGGGGTGAGTTGCCAACTCGTGAGTAGAAAAAGATCTACGAATAGAAAATCGCATGTATGACGTAATCCTAGGTCATACGATCATAATATATAATCCTCAAATATATATAACCAGCAATCCCTAACCATGTCTAGGGTAAATATCTAACCCAAGTGTAAACCCATGTGCCTGTGTCAGTGCATCAGGTGGCAATATATCATATGAATGATGTATGAATGCATGAAACAGAATGCATGTACTGAAGAAAACTGCTTTCATAAATTTATGAGATTTCTGTATTTTAAAATGAGGCATCATAATGAAATCAGCATAAAACAGTGCCTAGCATCGGCACAAAACACAAATCTCAATATCTCGATATCTCTGTATCACAATCTCTGTACCTCAATATCTCAAATCTCAATGTCTCAATCATAATATCCAGGACGCCGTCAGTCCAGATCGGCCCGTACAATCCATCTCGTGACTACGACGGTATCCTCCGGATATCCGACGTGTCGGGTAATATCACCGGTCGGTCGTGCTCTCCTGCCAGGCTCAACGCCATCTCCTGCGATCTTCTTGACCCGGGGTACCGCACCGGGCCTACCATGTATCCGAAACGGTTCATCCGCCTCCTCGAATCGGGTCTCGAAATCCTCTCGCGTTTACTGTTTCTTTCTCGAGTCGGGTCACCGCCTTCTGCTCCCGTCACCTCCCTTCTTTCTATCTTCATCTTCTTCTGTTTTTTAAAAACCCAGCGCATCTCCTCGCCACGAGAAACCCATCCAACTCCTCATCGCCTCCTCAAACCCTAACCCTATTCCTTGCTCCAAAACCATCGTCTTCATCCTCATCTCCTCTCCTCCTCCTCTCCATCTTATTCTTCTTCCCTTCTTCTTCCCCGAGCCTTTCTCCCCCTGCACACACACCCTACATGAACCCAAGAACCCACCTTTGCATCGCCGCCGACCATCTCCCATTGCCATCGCCATCTCCTTCCTCTCATCTCCCTTCCTCTGCACCCTCACCTCACCTAAACCCCTGTACATACCCTGCACCAACACCCCCGCAACAAAACCCAGCAACCAAACCCTAACCGAACCCTAGCAGCCAACTTCATCGCCGGAGCTTCATTCACGGCCGTCAACTCCTCACGACTCCTCTCTGCCCACAGTAAGACACTCATCCCTCCTCCACTCTCTTTTCTTGCTTTCTTTCTTCTTTCTTTCCTTTCTTTCTTTCTTCACTTCTTTAAATGTTCTCTGTTCTGTCTAGATCGCCGGAGTTGGCCGGGACGTCGACGATCCCGACGACCCAGCGAGGACATCTGACCCGTGTGATCCCATCGTGCGTTGTTTGGACTCATTCCGTGTTCTGTGTGCGCGTCACGACTTTTCTCGCCGACGTGTGACATTCCGTATACCGTATCGTGATCTGTCGAGGCAAGTGAAACTTGCTACATGCTATCTATAATATTTTATACCTATTAAACTGCATAGTAAAACTGTAGATTTCATATAGCGCCACATGTTCCGTTTTCCTTTTCGATGTTCCATATTTCATGTTAAATTCGGATCTTGAATTAGAACTTGTTGCATGTTAGAGTTCAATATCGTGTACCCACATCCGTGTTTAAATTACTTAATAATTATCTGCATAACCCATAGCACTTTTAAATAGTTTCTACCCCCGAATACCCGGTTGCATCCATTGAACATATTTTATATATCATTGCATCCCTAGATCATTTAACCTATAATAATGAGATTTAACAATCCCATACTGGTTTAAGTGTATTTTACTTAAGGTTGGAACCACAATCCTAACTCTAATCTATAACCGTGCATTCCCATGCTTTAATCTGTACCCTTGCATATATCATCACCATGTTTCATTTTATTGTTTCACTAGTACCCCATGCTTGTTTGGTTTACCCATGCTTACGTTAGTTGATTATGAGCACCCACATGACATTCTGTGCACTCCTGACATGACTTGTTACACCTATTACTTGACACGACATAGTACCGTGCACCTCTCCACATGACATGATGCCTATATACTACCTGACTTGACCTGATGTACCATGGCATTACCTGTTACTTGATCTTGTGTCTAATGCCAACAAACTTGACCTGTTGTCCTTACGGACAGTTCCTGTTGTCTATCCAGACAACCCTGTACCTGCCTGATCCTGAGTTAGCATTAGCTCTTGATTACTTAATACCTGACTTGAATACATATAACTTGGGGGTATGGGGAAATCAATGATGAAACCTGACTTGTAACTCGACAGTTCTATATCATTTCTGATCAGTCTTATGGGCTAGGCCAGCCCCGGAGTGATGCTACTGACATCACTCGTCATTACCTACAATCCTTTACTGCCTTGCGGCACGTCTCGAGTTCAGCCCGAGAGTCATATACCGTGATCCCGGGCACGCACGGGATACTATTGAGTTGCATCGATGATTCATCAAATTGATTTCAAAGACTTGAGAGTTGTTAACCCAATAGACCAGTTTAGATTACTCAATGCACACTACATTTCACTGCCCTGATTTATATTGCTGTTACACCTGCTTTACCATTTATGATTATACTTGCATGTCTTGCTACCCTGTTTATATATTATTGCTTGATGTTATGACGAGCTGACGTCTTGCTTTTGCATGGCCCAGATTCCGTACCTTTGCTGCAGTCCGAGCAGGAGTACTTCAGTCAGCAGGCTGAGCAGTGAGGACTCGTTAGTAGTTAGTTCTTTTATTTTCAGTATTTTCATTCCTGATGTGAGCCCGCATTATGGGACATACATTCCAGTTATTCTTGTATTGGATCTTTTGCTTCCGCATTATTTTATTCTTGACTCATTTTATTTTGGCTTATAGACATGTGTTAGATAGTTTATTATTATTCTTGATATCTTTACAGCCGTAATGTGACTATGGAAGGATAATTCCAATCCACAGGTAGCATGGTTGGCTATGTCACGTGCCTACCTTAGTGTACTCTGGGAAGCGGGGCGTGACAAGCTTCCCCTAGAAGTTTGAACTAGCTTCCTTTAGAAGCTAAGCTAGGTTTAGCTTCTCTTGCAAGCTTGGTAATTATGAAGGAAGCTTCTAGGTTAAGGTAGTTAGCTAGCTTGCTTGAGAAGCTTGGTTGTTGGGAAGAACCTTCTAGATTTAGCTAGCTTGCTTGAGAAGCTTGGTGGTATTAGGCTTGCACAAGAAGCTTGGCCGTTAGGAAAGAAGCTTCTGGAGATATCTGGAGACCGAAGTGTATTAAAGAAGTTTTGATCTTGGAAGGAAAGCCCTGAGAAAACATTCTGTCGCCGACGTGTCCACATGGCCACGGATCCACGGCGAATCGGCCCATTCGGCTGCGGATCCGCGGCTGTTTGGTGGTAATGATGCATGGAAATTCCAGTGTACTCTTGTGTTGGCTTTATGGCTGTTTCCTGATATCTGGAATCTTTTTATACTTTCTTGTTTACTGCCAGATCAAAAGTCTTGGACTTGGTGTATTTTTAATCAGCAATTTTAGCAGTTTCGGCTCTTTACCTGGAATTTCCTGCACACAATCTCGAGACAAGTGTTGCGATATACAAAAGATCATGCGTGCAATAATAAACACTCAATTTCCCTCAAAATGCCGGTTATAATTGTAGGGTTACTAGGTTGTCACGTCCCGAAAGCACAGAACATGACCGGCACTTAGGCTACGAACGTCTCAAGGCGTACGTGTTCTAAGTAAGCCGAGCCCAGAAATCCAAACCAAGAAAGTAGTAGAGTATAGGAAGAACCAAATCAAATCAACCTGTAAGCAACATAATATACAACGCCTAAAGGCGAGGATCACAACAGAAATGAAACTCAACCAGCAAGAACCCATCGAAATATAACACGCGACTCTAAGGTCGAAAGAGTAAACATCACTGGTCTCTATCTCAAATAAGTACATGTTTGGTTGATGGAACTTCTAGATACAACTGAAATATAATATACAATGTATAATGATGGGTACGATACAATAACCCACCTACTAGCGGATAGCAAGTCACCCGAAAAGAAACCGTGCCTGCAAAGCCATAATGGGACCTGTACGGCAAACCTGCAAGAAACTGGGGCACAACGGGGGTGAGTTGCCAACTCGTGAGTAGAAAAAGATCTACGAACAGAAAATCGCATGTATGACGTAATCCTAGGTCATACGATCATAATATATAATCCTCAAATATATATAACCAGCAATCCCTAACCATGTCTAGGGTAAATATCTAACCCAAGTGTAAACCCATATGCCTATGTCAGTGCATCAGGTGGCAATATATCATATGAATGATGTATGAATGCATGAAACAGAATGCATGTACTGAAGAAAACTGCTTTCATAAATTTATGAGATTTCTGTATTTTAAAATGAGGCATCATAATGAAATCAGCATAAAACAGTGCCTAGCATCGGCACAAAACACAAATCTTAATATCTCGATATCTCTGTATCACAATCTCTGTACCTCAATATCTCAAATCTCAATGTCTCAATCATAATATCCAGGGCGCCGTCAGTCCAGATCGGCCCCTACCATCCATCTCGTGACTACGACGGTATCCTCCGGATATCCGACGTGTCAGGTAATATCACCGGTCGGTCGTGCTCCCCTGCCAGGCTCAACGCCATCTCCTACGATCTTCTTGCCCCGGGGTACCGCACCGGGCCCACCATGTACCCGAAATGGTTCATCCGCCTCCTCGAATCGGGTCTCGAAATCCATCAGCAAAACTCATGGTGGACGACTCATACATCATGGAAAAACCACATTTATTTAAAAAAAGAGAGAAAGCAGTTTATATATGTTTTGCGGTTTTCCTCCAAATCCAGAAAACATCATGGAAATCCGAATCATCAATAGTATGTAAACCATGAATATAAGCATGAGAATCCTTGAATGCGGCATATAATGAACAACAGTATGCATGATGTGACAAGCAATAGCTACAATATCAAGCTGGCATATATGGCAAGTACACTAATATCATGTCACTGCTAGCTATCAAGCTAAATTAAGCAATAATATTCTCTAAGTGTGCGTGACATGGCAATTACCGATGAAGATGTGTGTGCGCTGGCAAATAAGTTACGTGGTACATACGCATCATCGGTAATGGTGCTGGTGTCCTAGCAGCAGGATATCAATAATGGAATATAAATCACAACAGCATGCGATACCAAGCAACAATAATAATATGCGAGAGCTGAAATACGGAACACCATAGTCGCTAAATTGTATCTAAGGTCATAAAAGTCACATAGCTACACCACTACAAGGCTGAACTAAAGCTAACAAGAGGTAAAAGAAACCGCCTAATCTCTGAGTCGATACATATAAATATATATTCGTATAGTCGGTGATCCCACCTCGATAATATTACATCCGATAACATACCTCTATAATCAGTTATTCCCAAATTAAGAGTGCGGATCAAACATCAAATTACAGCTCGTACGTAAATTCGTCGTACGGCATCCCCAAATTTGGGAATGGATCAATATCACATTCGTCATGTCATTCATCAAGTATTCTCTTTATCAAATATCATAATCTGGGGTACTGACCTACGTCTAGTACTACGCCAACATCATCACTATAATGAAGATCTGACTACTGATCGACAGTCTAGTATAAATCGATATTATCATCCTATATCATCACAAGAGTATACATCGCCCAAGGAGGCCTATCATAAGTATCCTGTCATATCATATCATATCATATCTCATAGCATAATCACATGCCGACCACATAATATATATGTCATTATTACTATGGCATCATCATTCCCAAAATCCTCTAAAGTATCAAGACGTATCTAAATCATGAATTTTTTTTACCGTCATAACATGTCATATCACCAATATCATAATCTCAGATCGAACTCCTCGACTCATATCAATCCCATGTATCATCCTCAAATCCTTATGTGAACATATAATCCCAAACCCATGTGAACACGTATCCACCTAGAGTCCCATAACCACATATGAAATAAGAATGTATGCAAGTATGTATATGTGTGTATGTATGTGTAGTGCACCCACTACCCTAGGGTTTCGTAACCTTTCGCCAATCCAACATACCAATATCCTTTTAAACATCAATAATTAATCCCAACAACATATAATAAATTGTCGGTTTCCGTATACATCACCACGGACTGCGGGGGTGCTATACGCCATCCACCCGACTTCTCCCCGTAGATATAAATCTACTCACCTTTCTTATGTGTGCCGGTGCCGAAGTCGCTATTTGCATCTCCAATGCCTCGACGCCACGTGGGGTACCTACAAGGATGTCACACACTAGAATACATGAAAACCAGGTCGGAAATCAAAATGGTGCACGCTACGCTCATAGGTAAAATCCTGTGGCCTCGCGTGAAAACACAGCCAATGCTCACTGGTCGTTGGCGTTCAAATGCCACCCAACGGAAACGAATCACCAAATACCCAAAATCCATACGAAGTCAAGTCGTAAATCATACGCCAACTCATGAAAAACAACCCAGATTTTACCCTAACTGGAAACAGTCAAAACTAGACATACAGGGGGTCAAGTTTACATGAAATAGGGCTGTGCACGCAAAACGAGGAGGTTCCACCCTGGTCTGGCCACAATTTGCGGCCAGAAGGGATAAATCGGCCGGGAAGTGGGTTCGGGGTCTGGGGCTTTAGGTGTTGGTTTCTACTAGCCTGCACAACTCACTACCAGGTCAATTTTGTAATAGAGTTCCCGGGGTGAAAGCAGATCTCAGAAAGGTCAATAAGTCGACAAAATCGCTAAATTACGCCAAGTATAACAAATCTGGTATTTACTGGAAATCTGGGGTAATCTTGGTTACAATGGTCTCAAACACACCTACTAAGGTCACCCTAGCAATCAAAACCATCACTTGGCCATATCTCACTCAAAATCACTAAACTAGCACTATACTACATGGCAAACACTAAATTTCAGCTATATAACCAGAACTGAGCAAGAACTGAGTTGAGATGTGAGATTATACCTCAAGGAATTCTAGAACAAAGGGGAGGGGAAGGAGGAGGAAGTGGGGGAGTGAGTTGCTGCTGCTGAGCTGCTCCTAGTGGCTGATTTCCTGTGTAGTGGTTGTTGCTGTTGGTTGGTCCAGTAGCTGTTGCTGCTGCTGCTTGGAATTTCCTTTTGCTTTTCCTTTGCTATTGTAGCAGCAGTTGGGGCTGTGGTTTTGTTGTGGGGATTGAGTTGTGGTATGATGAGGGTGTGGGGTTGTAGTATGATGATGATGGTGTGGAGTTGTGTTGAAATGAAGTTGCTGCTGTGGCTGATAAAATGTGGCTGAAAATGTGCTGATACTGTTTTATTGGTGTTGTGCTGGTGTGTTATGAGGGATGAAGTTGCTGATGTGCTGGAAATTGGGCTGCTTTGTGCTGAGCTGATGCTGGAATTGGGGCTGATGGGTTGCCTCAGCTGCAGTTGCAGCTGAAATTATGCTGCAGATGTGATTTTTGAAGCTGGTGTGGCTGCTGAAGCAGCAGGTGTAGGGGGGCTGAAGTAGCTGCTGGTGTGAGGGATTTGGGGTATAGGTTTTGGGCTATGGTGCTAGGGTGGTGGCTGCAGCTGCTGTAGCTGTTGTAGGTAGCTGATGTAGGGGGCTGAATATGCTGATGGGATAAAAGTGGGGCTGATGTTGTATATGGTGGCTGATGTGATGATATATGGGCTGATGTTTGTGCAGCAACTGATGTTACTGATGTTACTGCTGCTAAATTGCTGATGTCTCTGATGGGTTGCTTTGGGGGGCTGATATGGTGTTTGGGTGGCTGATGTTTTCTTCAGCTGCTGCTGGAGTTGCTGTTTTGGTTAAAGTTGAATATAGGATGATGTGTGAGAAGGAGTAAAAGAGCACAAGGGGTTATGAAGTGAAATGGATCATGGCACACCCTAACCATCTCTCTCTCTCTCTCTCTCTCTCTCAATGCTAGCACTCACAAACCATCATGGCTCACCCTCTCCCTACACAAGTCACCCTAATCTTAACCAATTCTTAACCAAGCTAAACCCTTAATTAACCCACTTACTTAATCCAATGGTTCAAGTCACCAAGGTCAGCTAACATGGTTCAACCCTAGGCCACCATGAGTCCAAAACATGAAACAAGTGTAACAAGTGTAGAAAATGTCATGTGCACATTTTTGCACAAAAAGCCAAAAATCCACTTCGCGATTTTTAATCGCGATTAACACCAAAATAACAATATAATCCAACATAAAAACTGCAAAATGACATATTTCCACAAAATAAGCTATTTTAGATTTTCCAAAATTTTCTCCGGAATTTTCACCATTTATCGGTATCTAATTATACCGACTATTAAAATATTCATTAAAAATTAATATTAAATTGTGAAAATTCCCAAAAATAATATTTTATTTTTTGAAATGTTACATAGGCACTCTAACAAGGGTTAAGGAAGCATCAACCATGCCCGATTAAAATTTTAGCCGTGCCTAACAACCCTAAACTAGATCTTTGCTAGAAAATTATGGTTTTACATGTATGTAAATAGCATCTATGACTAATTGAATATGAATTACAACCTTTGTAGATCGGTCCTTCACTTCTATAGCTCCTTGTTGAAGTCCCTTCGCTGCGATCGTGGTTCTCCCGGACCCTTGCATGGCTTCACGAGGCGAAAGGCGCGTCCTTGCTTGAAGTCTTCGAGGCCGAAGATGATCTACGTCGAGGGGATGCCAACTCAAGGTTCTACTTCACTAACTTGAGAATTAGTGAAGCAAACACCCTAAACTAAAGTGCTTGTCTAGTAGAGGATGGAGAAATAGGAAGTGGGTTCTCTTTAGAATTTTATTTCTCATAATCTTTCTCACTTTGGATCAAATCCTAACAAGCTTTTTCTTTTTAACAAATGAAGAAGAAGATGAACAAAAGAAAGAGATGAGGATAATGATCAAGTGAGTGAGCTAACCATGGTGAGTGAGTATCATATACTAACTCATGTAGAGACATTACCATAGCTAAGTGTGATGGTTAGGTTAAAAATCCAAAGTAAAAACAAATTTAGTGGACTTTAGTCAATGCATCCACAAGCTTCCACAAGCTTCATGCATTTTCTAATTTTCCACTAATTTTGTAATTACTTTAAATATATTAATCACAACATAACAAATAGCATGGTGTAAGTCTCATACACCCATGAATGTTGTATCATCAACCATGATACAAAAAGAAAACACATTTTAATATATATCACATATATATTAAAGTTGTGTACATGTGAAAAAAAACTAAAGTGAACAAGTGTTAGTTAATGTAAACTAGTATATCAAATATACAATTATAAAATAAATTATTAAATCAACACTTGACTTAATAATCCGGTCATATCACATATAACCGACTAACATCCAATGTATCGACTTATCGAATCAACACTTGATCCGATAACCCGGCTATATCACATATAACCGACCGATAAAAGAAGTCGCGAGAATAGAATGCGGTATCACATACACGCATTATTCTCGGTCCCGCATATATCACATATGCGCTCCTATTTTGTTTTGCCTGAGCCAGTAAAACCTCTATGTAGGACTCTAAAGACTCGTCAATACGCCGGCAGTAAGTGATGATCACATCAAGCACCCACAAGCCGTCAGCGGTACTAGCTGGACGTAACGGCCATCCGGGTATTGAGCGATCAGAAGATCAGCAAGCAAGCCCGCTCCAACTGCTGTAAAAAGCCTGCCGGTAACACTTCCCGTACAGTCCGGTCTCCTCGTCTGATATGTCGCATATCAAGTCTAGGGGTGGTAAACGTCAGACCCCAATAACCGATAAGTCATGCTGATGTGAGGCTCATAACGGGTCGAGAAACTACTGGTAACACTTACTAGTAAATCTCTAACTCAGCCCTGGCCAGGAACTACCCTGTTATGGCCAATCGAGCACAGCGCAACATCAACCCCTAATACCGGGAGAGACGAAACCCCTCCTATCGCTCATTGCCTCCATGTGACTCGGGACTGTACCCAAAAACCACCGTTTTGCACGCCCTCATGGACGTGGTAAGGTGGAAATCAAAGCACAGTGGGAATCACACAAGACTCTATGACGATCTCGGGTCTACAGACTAACCTGTACAAGTGTCACCAGAGAACTGCCATCTGACGTGAGGTATAATACCATCTGGGAGTTCTCGGCGAGTCCGTCCAGTGTACCCAGTCTCCACTGAGCACCCGTATACCATCTCTAATGTTAAACACCAATGGATATGGGATCATCCATCGCCCATCTCATGGGTCGAGAAGTGTATACGCTAGTCTACACTGGTATATCGATGCCCCGTCTCGATACACCCACGACTAGGGACCTTGAAGGATGCACTTATGGACTACCATGTCCCCACTAGTATGATCCGCATCATAGTCCAGGTAGTCAAGTACACATCCTAAGGGCTTTACCAATATGTAGCTATAAGACAGTATAAAGAGACAAGTATACATGTTAAGATAAAGAGCAACCAGATAGCATACTATCATGTTGAGCAAGAAAGTCCTCTCTATATATGTCCAGGCATCCAATATAATATACATCATCTGTACAATACTGGCCTCTAGGGCATACATACAACTAACAATAATGTATAACACATGTTATTTGGTATTTTGCAGACTAATTGCTAATATGTTCCATATTCATACCGAACACTTTTAGATGATTGCAAATAGTAGAGAAATTGATGTGTTAAAAATGCAATATTTTCGACTGATCACCCCTCCTATATTTGTTATTCATATTGTATCTAGTCAACTTCATCAAATCAGAAACTAGTGTTTGTATATGTTGAGAGGCTTAGAAAGACTTGTAGTCGTGAGACTTGAGTGTTGGGTTTTTATGTACGCTTTTGGGTTGATGCCTTGCTTCATTCATTATCTTTTGTGTTGATCTTCGCCATTGGGCGTTGTATACATGTTATTTATTCTTGTGGTAGTTGTTTCCGCCGTTGGGCGTGATTTGCTTCCGTTTGGGGATGTTTTATTTATATTATGTGTTGTACCCATTTTCGGGGCTAGTTTTTACTAAGGAGGTGCTGCCGAAATTTTTAAGAAAGTAAATCTAAGTTTAAAGATTTTTACTTGAGTTTCCTGAAGGTTTTTAACAATGTTTCTTTACTTACTTCTTTTGAAAGGTTTAGATTTCTGGGTTTCAGCTTACTTAAGTTACGTTACGCCTGTAGACGTTGCGTGATCTAAGTGCCGGTCACGAACTAATATTTTGGGTCGTGACAAAGTTGGTATCAGAGCGCTAGGTTTAACCTTGTTTAGAGTCTAGGTTTGACTATGTAGAGTCTGGGGCGTAATTTATTTCGTTACATAGGCTTGACCTTACGGAACTTAGACTTGAACAGGGGGGTATTAGACCCGAACTTTCGTTTCATAGACTGACCCTGATTGATGGAGTAGGTAGCTTGAGTAGAGTGACGTACCGTACGTATGTTCCGCGGCATATTTACAATATGATACTCCTTTTAAGTGATCTTAGGAGGTACATATCTTGAAACTTGTGATTCTCTTCGTCCTCTTGATTATACATCCATCTGAGATCCTTGATTCTATTTGTTTCCATGATCATACCCTCACTGATTCTGTTCCTCCTTATGATCATGTGTTCATTCTGGATCTGTTGATTCATTTCATCCTTTTGATCTATTTTCGTCGATACTTGATTGAGGTTCCTGTCACCATGGTTTGAGCGCAGATTGAGCTGCTGCTGGTGATGCGGTCAGGACGAGCTCGTCGTGGATGAGGATTGACCATCGTGTTTTCTGGTGACATGGGAACGTATTGATGTAGTGTTGTGTTGTGACCTCTCGGTTAAGGCGAGTGTAAGGTTTTATACTGGATGATCGGGCCATTGTTAGAGGCTGCCTGTTGGGAGATGACTGTTGATGTACAACCTACCTCAAGGATTGTGATGTCGTCTACCGTGTAGACAGATGACCCAGTTGTTGCTGAGATTGACGAGATGCCGCTTCCAGAGCTTACGAGCTGAGCTCGCCGGAGCTTTCAGGAAGAGATGCGACAGGAGATAGCTAGTCTATCTTGAGTTAAGAGATGAAGTGATTCGTCAGATTTGTTGCGCCGATGCAGGTCCAGTTGAGTTGAAGATTTCCAGTATGGAGAATCTTATTCAGATCTAGAGTAGGTCGATCCAGATATGACGTTGTTCGTTGGATGCTCCGATAGGAGATCAGTAAAGTGGACCAGCTTCAGATAGAGGACCTCACCCAGATGCGTTGTGAGTTGATTGAGAACGGACGAGTATTGAGTATTCCTCCGATGGTTGGGATGGGTTCCCGAGGGCGTGTTTGGCTAGACATCTTCTACAGAGTGATGAAGATACCGAGTTCACGATTTTGAGTCCGTGCGAGAGATTCCAGATTGACTATAGCCGAGAACAATTGCGGTACGCAGATAGCATGATGCGACGTCAAAATGGACAATAATAAAGATGAGTGCAACAAGAGGATCGTGCGAGATGCTAACGAGCTGTTGTTACTCTCCATTGAGATTTGAGATCGGATGTGTATACAGGAGCGTTGGAATATGACCAGTTCCAAGGAAATGTTGTGCTGAGAATGCAGATGTGCAGAAAACGAGAAAAGATTATGTAAGAGTACCGGCCTCCATATAGCTCGGCATAGGCAAGACCGGAAGAGACCCTGAGCAGGCTCCTTCCTGGACACTACTGCAATAAGATTTACACCGAGGATCAGATGTGTCATGTGTATTCAGAGGACCAGAGGCCGACGCCATTGACGTGCCGCTTTATGAGTGATCATACTAATTGACCAAGGAGTGCCAGAGCGGAATCGTTCCGTTAGAACACCTGACCGGGCTGATGAGCCGATGGATTGCGAGATTGGTAATCCGCAGAGAAGTAAGGACCCAGAGACAGAAGACGCCAGACCGTGAGCAGGAGGCAAGCGGATGTTCTTGCTCTGCTAGTTTGGGCGCACCGTCATTTTTCGACATTGTAGGAAGTGTGCTTCGATGTCTTTTGTTGCGATTTGCGTTGTGATCCAAGTATCACGCTTATATCGCTTAGATTTGAGTTTTGATGATTGAGTTTCAGGATATTGTTTTCGTGCACCATGGCTGCACCTACTGGGTATTTACATTTCGTGCATAGTTATTGCACTTGATATATATATTTTATATACCGTTGTGTTGATGTCGATTTTGTGCCTTAGCTGCACATGTTCATGATTTCCTAGATTTCCTACAGTTGATTTGATTTGTGCGTGTGGTACGCACTCGATGTGATTTTTGCACTCGGTATAGCTCACATATGCTTGCAGTGCATGGATACATGTTTTCTGCACGCAGTTGCACACGTTTATGATTTTATACACCTTCGTACACTCGGTATAGTTTTCATACGTATTTGAGTTATCGATGTTAGATTTCGTTCACTCGACGCACATGATTTGATATTTCGTGTACTGGATGCACATATTTGATATTTCGTACACTCGATGCACAGGATTTGATATTTCATGCACTGGATGCACATGATTTGATATTTCGTGCACTAGATGCACATGATTTGATATTTCATGCACTCGATGCACAGGATTTGATATTTCGTGCACTGGATGCACATGATTTGATATTTCGTGCACTGGATGCAAATGATTTGATATTTCGTGCACTTGATGCACAGGATTTGATATTTCATGCACTGAATGCACATGATTTGATATTTTGTGCATTGGATGCACCCGATTTGTATTTTGTGCACTGGATGCACAGGATTTGTATTTCGTGCATTGGATGCACAGGATTTGTATTTCATGCACTGGATGCACAGGATTTGTATTTCGTGCATTGGTTGCACTACATTTGCATTTCATGCGTTTTTTGCACCATATGGGTATTTCGTGCATTGGTTGCACTAGATTTATATTTTTATGCGCATGTATACTTGTCAAGACCCGAAATAGTACGTGACTGGCCCTTGAACCATATGAAGTCTATAGGACCTCATCTAATTCAAGTAAGCCAAAAGCCCAGAAATCTAAAACCATTTTAAATAATAAATGAAGGAAAACCAGTTTTAAAGAAGTGAAGAAAATATGTTTTAAAAACAAGGTTTGTAAATAAATAAGCCGAATATGCATTTTTAAATCCTCAAGTCTTTTCTGAAAATATCGGTAGAGTTTCCTTTATAAATATTGGCCCCAAACGGGGTACAACAAGAATAATATATGCATAATGATAAAAGGCATCCCCAAGCGGGAGCTAGCTCTTCGTCAATCGACGGTCACAACCACGCAAGCAATATAATATACAACGCCGAAGGGCGAGGATCAAAACTTAAAAAGAAAACTAAAAATCATCAAGAAAACCATAATACTACAACGCGCGACTCTAAGGTCGGAATAATACACAACTGGTTTTCTAAGTCTGAAATAAATATACAAGTCTGGTTGATGGAATTACTAGACACAACTGATTAAAATAAATACAAGGGTGGTCACGATGCGAGTGAACCCACCTACCAAAGCAATCACCCAGAAAGTAAGCAGTGTGCCAAAAAAACCGTAGTGAAACCTGTACGGAAAAACCTGCAAAAAACTGTGGCACAACGGGGGTGAGTTGCCAACTCGTGAGTAGAAAACATCACAGAGCAGAAATTGTATGTATGACTCAATCCTAGGTCAATACGATCAGTAATAATATATCCTCAATATGATAAAGTTTGAAGCATGATAAGGTGGTAAGGGTAAACATCTATACATAAGTGTAATACCAAGTGCTCGTGTCAGTGCCTCAGCTAGCAACATATCATAAATATGAGGTAAGGTCAATGTAATTAACAGGAATCAATAACAACTACATCATGAAGTCTATAAGTATGTGGGTATCATCCAACTATATAATCAATGCATGTATGTATGTGGATCCCGTCCACGTGTCAACCAAAGACACAAAACATCATGCATGTAAATATCATAAAGCATATGTATGGAAGTATGAGGATATAAATCAACGTGTGTCCCTCGCGACACATTAAAATCATGGAATTTGATTGTCCAGCATCGACACTCGAAAACATCATGAAACCTGTGCCCAGCATCGGCACGTAAATCCTCATATATATATAGGGTTCCGTCAGTCCGGAACGGCCCATGGGCTCCGTCGGTCCGGATCGGCCCATATTATCTCTCGACTCTGGTCGGTATCCTTTGGATATCCGCCAAGCCTAAATACTATAACCGGTAGGTAGTGGTCCCTCTGGCAGGCTCATCGTCATCCACACGAAATATCTCTCTCGCCTCGGGGTACCATACCGGGTCCACCATGTACCCGCAAATGGAATCCCCCGCCTCCTCGAATCGGGTTTCACATGTCACACATCTCAGAACCGAGAAAACGCATGGTGGACGCACTGAAATATCATATCAAGAGAAACCGGGTTTTTAAAACAGTACATACTTTCTTTTGAAATACCCACGGTTCCCAAATCCAGAAATCTCATGGAAATAGCATATCTCAATGCGTATAACCGTAAAGCATGATGTATGCGACATATAAAAGTGTAGGGTCCCGGCAGCGCCCCGTCCGTCGAAACGTGGCAAAAATGTGGAACAAAAAATTTATCAAACCGGCGCTACCGCTACCCGAATCCCGGATCGACCTTAAACCCTATACTAGCGAGCTAACTAAGAGTTAGGAAGGTTATACCGAGTTGATCCGTGTCCTTCGGTCATCATTCCAAGCTCCTAGTGATCCTTTGACGATATTTGGTTGCCGGTCTTTCTTTGTCTCCGATGATCCACCCGAAGGAAACGCCGCAAGCTCCAACCTCGTCGAACGAGATAACCGACGCTCCAAAGTCACTAGCTATGGAGAGTGGGGGTGTATGAAAGTGTCACTATAATTTTTCTCTCAACCCATGAGCTCAAGAGAGCATCCATGGAAGATGAATGAAGGTGGTGATGAAGACATGGCATGAACAAAGGAAATGGCTAAGTTTTCTTTTGTGTGAATTAGAGAGTGGGCTTGTAATGCAAGTGTGAATTAATCCCAAAAACAAATGAACCCCAATCACCACAATAAGTGGCCGGCCCCCCCTCTCTCTTCCACACAAAAATAAAATAATTTTTCTTTTTAATTTCATTAAACAAATGAGACCATACTTCAAGCCCATACCTTGTCCATGTGCATGCCACCTCATACCTCCTTTCCACCTCATTTCCAAATGATTTTCAATAAATAAAATCATTAATGAGGTGGCACCTTCTAGAAGCTATTCCGTATAAAATACGGAATACTTCCGGTACATGTACCGAAATACATATACGCGTATTCGTACCAAAATACGAATAGCCGAGAGAGAAAATGTATTGTGAACAATAATACTAGAATACGTATATACAAATACATATATAAATTATTAAATCAAAACCTGATTTAATAAACTGGCTTAATCCTAAGCCGCTAGTATTATCAACCGTCCGATTAAAGTCTGCGCAGCACTTGCACATATTTAATCGGACACCTGTATGTATTAACATACCTCATGTACACCATATCGTCTGAACCGTGAAAACCCTCTGTGTGGGACTCTAAAGACTCGTCAATACGCTGGCAGTGGGTTTAACCTCAAGCACGTCAGCGGCACTAGCTGAACGTAACGGCTACCCAGGTATTGAACGAAAGGGAGGCCGACGAGCAAACTCATCCTGAACCCCTACTGAGCCTGTCAGCGACAATATCCGCACAATCCGGTCTGTTCGTCTAAGAGTATCGCATATCGTGTCTAGGGGGTGGATAAAGTCAGATCCCCAACAACGCGATATTTAGTGTCGGTATGAAACCCATCACCACCTGAGAAACTATCGATTCTGGATCGGTAATTCTCATCTACCGTGGCCACGGATATATGGTGATGGCCATCCGTACACAACGCGATATCAACCCCCAATACCGGGAGAGACGAATCCCCGACGATCCGATCACTGCCTCTATGTGGCTCTGGACTGTACCCAACTAAAATCTGTTTGCACGACTCCTTTGAGCCGTGGTAGGGTAGTAATCAAAGCACAGTGGGAACTCACACGAGACAAATGACGATCTCAGGTCGACAGACTAACCTTTACACATGTCACCTGGGAACTGCTATCTGATAATAGGTATAATACCAACTAGCAGGTTCCCGGCGAGTCCGTCCAGTGTACTCATAACCCAATGAGCACCGTATACTATCTTAGGTGAACAAACTAACACCAATGGCTTGTGAGACCTGGCCACCGCCCCTCGTCGGGGTCTCGATCAGTATACACTAGTCTACACTGGAGTACCGATGCCCGGTCTCGATACTCCTACGACTAGGGACATTTAAGGATGTGCTTATAGACCCCCAGCTCCCACATATATGATCTCCATCACAATGCTGGCAGTCTAGCAAGAATCCTATGGGCTCTATCAACATGTACATGATGATAAAGACAAACCAGATAGCATACTATCATCTTGAGTAAGACTGTTTTATCGGTATAGGTCCTCACTCAATCATCATAATCACAAGTCCGCGACTATGATAATTGGCTTGAGGGCACTATAGCCAACAATCTCCCACTTGCACTTAAGGCCAATTATCGCGATGTCGCATACCCACAGCCCGTGTGATACCGAACACCCAACTTCTCTACTAATCAGTTTTGCAAAACCCGTTTGCGAAAATGATTGCGTTCGAGAAATAGCCTCAGTAAGTGGATCCGCTCCAATGTTTCTTTCTATATCTCTCTATATCTCAACTTCGCGGAGAAAATTATCTCCCGAAATGAGCAATACTTGTCTTAGAATTTGTCTGGATGTCTGATGGGACCCAGTTCTTAAATGAACTCCATATCCAGCAAACCTCCTAGACAGTATCATCCACTGAATTTAATCAGTAACATGCGCTATGCCTTCTTCAGTATCCGCTTGGACCACCTGTCCAACATACCGTCCCTCAGAAGAGGGAAAACTATAACTCTGACAGTCACTCTATCATCCAGGTTACCTTGGAAGCCTGATATGATAACCGTCTCCAGAAGGAGGCTGCCGTTACCATATCCCAAGAACTTTCACTTATGTTCATAAATTGCTTCCCAATGTTTCTCCAGGATTGGATTAATATATCTGCTTATTGCATCTAGTGCAAAAGAAATATCTGGTGTGGTACTTAACATTTCATGATTAACTCAATTGCCTAAGCAAATGATATGTTAATCATGTAGATCCCTCTCTCCTTTAATCTGTAAGACACCTTTAGAGAGGTTGACCCCATCACTTGCAGGTACACCACCATGGCAGGAGTCGTCCATTTAATATCAAAGTACCCAGATTAGGATACTTCCTAAATCTAGATCTAAAAACATAGATCTAGTAACCAGAAAACCTGATATTATATCCATATCTTGTGTGGAGAAAAAACTTTGTGACAACCACAATATAACCGATCGTAGTATAGGACTGCCCCTTCCTATCAAGTGCATGTCATCCAAATACCTGGACATCACTCTCTACTACCTTCTTACCAGATCCATCTCCTATTCTGATGAGGACAAAGCCTATGACTGTCACGTCAAAATTAGATGATATATTTCCGCTATACCTGGTTTAGTCTATAAATAGACATAAGCTACTTGCCCACTATGCTTCCGCTGCTCCCACTGACTTCAACAACCCTCTGGTAGAGTCATATAGACATGCACTTCTAAAACTAGTTTAGAACGACGCTATACTCATCCTCCTGCCGGGTCTTATAGTCTAGAACAACAGCAATGGCAAGTCTGGGTAAACAAGAACCTCCCTGTCACTGTCTCTGAGAAGACCGAAGTACGTCTCGGGTGACTGAGGTTACCCACCAAATCTGCGGAGTGGCTAATGGAACAACAAATCCAATTGAATTCTTAGGTTCTATTAAATTTCCAGTAATTGTTTGTGGTTCTGGAATCACTTCCAGTTCTACCATACTCCCTCTTTTGTTTTTCTGAAAAAATCCATTTTACTAAAACTGTGGCGAGTCAAGAACAATATAAATATTGATCTTCCTAATGGTAGAAAGTTAACCCTCGTCAAAGCCCGGGATAACCCACAAAACAGCCATTACTGAAACGTGCCTTGAGTTTATCAGGATTCTGGTTTTAAGCATCAGCCGGAAAACTCCCTATACCTTAACATCGTTAAGATATAAATTGATTCTATATATATCTAATATAGAAACAAAAGAACTAATTTAATTGGAACCAGATTCAAATCATGCAGCTGTCTCCAGTGCATATCAACCAAATGGAATGAGGTAATCAGCATTACTCATCTAGGAGTGCTTCCATATATGAGAAACCCGAAAGAGAAGCAAGTTCTCAAAACCATTACTATCAATGGAATACCAAACACAAGTATCTACATCTTCGACTTCCTCGAAGAATCCTGATACTTATAATAAATGGTTCACTACTTTATTCTTATACCTATAACTTCTCAATATCTGGACTTTGCATTTCAACGAAATACTTTTCCAGAACTGGAGAAGTCACAAGTAAACAGAATATAGTACGAGTACCAACCCCTTTGTCCTAATGGACATTGGACAACATACAATACTTTGTACAAGTCCCCTGAGTTCAACAACTCAAACCCTGTGTGTCGTAGGTTGAAAAACTGTAGTGTGGTTAAGAAGAATTACACCGCTGTTGAATGCACCTTACCTAATCACCAACTGATATAGGTAAGTGTCATAGACACAATATCAAAAAGTTATATTTCACTTTATAAAATAAATGTACAGATATATCAGTTTGAAATTGGTGCATAACAATGGATATTCAAAACCAAATATTTGCCATCCGGCAAAATCCAGATGATTTGCTCAAATATCACCAATTACAACGAATTCCGATATAATGAGGATCTAATCACCCAATTCCCAATATCTTACTCCCACTCACCATCCGTAATCACATGCAGATGTGAGAAACTGATCTGGTAAATACATACCCTGGAGTTAGATTCCAATTGGGAAAACAGTTTTCAATTAACATTGCACAGTGAAACTGAAACATAAAATATTTCGAAAGGGTTAACTGGTATTCCTAGTAACGCCTCTTCCAATATCCTGATTCACGACAATAACCATATACTTACCTTCCCTCACTCCAATTCCTTTATTATGTCTTTACTTATTACCTTCTGTACACCTTCTTTACGCTAATTGGTTTTCTTCATTCCCTACCCTTCGGCACCAGCCTAAGGTTTGGAAGAAGACTATCCAATAAGCATAATAGGTGTACTCTCCTAATCCTAGGAGCCCTCGCAACCTGAGAGAAGGTAATAGGAAAAGACATATGAATAATCCTATTCAATCTCTCCAGAACCAGAATCCATCCTCGAAAAAGTTCCTTCAAGTTTATATATAACCATACGATGGATTTATCCAATGGAAGTGGATGTTCGTAATAATACGGGGTGTTCTGGAGAAAAGCAAAGTGGATGTAGGAGTGGCAGGGGTATACCCGGTCTTTGTCGTGAATGATGGTGATCGCAATTTCCTTTGCCATTATTCTAATCCCTTTATATATGTCTTTACTTATTACCTTCTGTACACCACAGTTAAGCTTGTTGGTTTTCTTCCTTCCCTACCGTTCGGCACCTGCCTATGGTCTGGAGGAAGACTATCCAATAAGATCAATAGGTGTACCCTCTCCTAATCCTAGGAGCCCTCACAACCTGAGAGAAGGTAAAGAGAAAAGACAACCGAATAATCCTATTCAATCTCTCCAGAACCAGAATCCATCCTCGAAAAAGTTTCTTCGAGTTCGTATATAACCATAGGATGGATTTATCCAATAGAAGTGGATGTTCGTAATAATACGGGGTGTTCTTGAGAAAAGCAAAGGTGATATAGAAGTGGCAATGATATATGCGACACCATGACATTCCAAAAAGCCATAGTGTTTTAAGAAGGTTCGGTAAACTTGGTTTCATGAGTTTTAGTCAAAGGTAGGTCATAGTCGCAGCCAGAGTCGCAGCCACAGAGAGAGAGAGAGAGAGAAGAAACACTCAGCGTGCACTCTAACCTAGATCAGAATGGTTAATCATTTTATCTAATCTGGATGGCTCCCACTGTTTCCTCAAATTCTCCTCCAAACCTAAAAGGAGAATTAATCGGAATTACCCGAGGAGTAGTCCTACTCATCAGTGGGAATCGGGATCCAACTATCATCACATGATAACTTGATGGAAGCCACTCAAGTCACCACACTCCAGAAGGTATGCGCATGCCTGGCAAGTTTCCTGTATGTTTGAAACTCCCGATGTGATTTTTACCCCTAAGACCCAAGTGACCTTGACTAAAGATCAAAATGTCAAAAGGTCCTAGTCAAGTTCTACCCGTCATTATCTTGACTGCATTAGACCTACCCGTACGAGCCTTGACTAAAGATCAAAATGATCGTACGACTGTCCTAACCAATTGCATTATATCTGTAACAGAAAAGCACTGCATAGCTACCGAACACTACGCCTCGGCTAATGCACGACATACGCAGCACGAATACTAAGCAATACTAGTCTGAAATGACGAAGCGCTACGGCTGGTTTTTGGCGAAAAACCTTTAACGTAATGAACTTGATATCGTTGAAGGAATCCAAGTGGTTTTTTATAAATATATAGTGGCAAAAATTTTTGCTAAAGAGGTCACTCCCGGTGAAGGGATCTCTGCTCTTTCCCCGTCGAATGGGGTGCTGGATATCCCAAACTGAATACCACGATGCAAAGAAAAAACAATCGACTATAGTAAAATTATTACGTTGAAACAAACTTTTACTCAAGGGGTCACTCCCGATGAAGGGATCTCGGCCTTTGCCTCGTCGAATGAGGTGCAAGATATTCCAAATGAATACTACGATGCAAAGCAAAAGAGAACGTTTGTAATCTCAGTTTTTTAAAAACTTGGTTCCAACAACATCATAAATAGGTTTGTTTTATCCTTGAATTGATAAGAATCAATGCAGTCCCATCAATTAATCACACTAGAAAAGAACGAAAATAAAATGTACGTATATGCCATCCGTATTCACCACTGGGTCCCGTCATCACCCGTTAGGTTACTTAACTAACGACAGAGTGGGGACTGGGCTAGCGCGGGTGCAAAACATATACAACATCTACTAGTATATATAAATATATATAACAATCGTCCCAGGCATGATATAAAGCAACATCACAGAAACATCACAGAAGCAACACAGAATGGTGGATAATCTGGAGCCCCGGGTTTCACTTGAGCCGCAAGTGAGACCCAACGTTCCCTGTCGTGTAGATAGCCTGTGCAATGAAACCTAGAACCCTACGAGCATGGCAAGTTACGCGCCAAAACCAGAAGTGAGGCAGCCCCCTTCAGCAATGTGAATGGACCACCCAGCACTTCACGGAATCCGGTAACTTGAGCACCCCTCCTGGGTCACCTATACCCCCTACGAGTGCAATGAACAGCCCGCCAATTCTTGAGTAAGGTCTCCTCCGTCCCAACGCCATGAGATGTGGACCAGTTGCCCTCTAGAATCCGGCTATTCGTGCACCCCACCGCGGGGTAATCCTAGTATAGAAAATAAAATAATATACAAGGGTAACATCGACCTCAGCCTGGTCGTGCCCCAAAAGAATAATATACAAACTGGCAGTGACGACAGTCCACATGTCGGACGCTCGCCCCGCAATATCAAATATACAAATGAAATAAAACTGTACTATCATTGTACTATTGCTATCCACCACGACGATCCAACCAACATCACGGCACGTCACAGAACATCAACGTGAATGTCACGTTCGCAAACCCGTCTAAAAGACATATAGTAATTAGACGAGTTTACCGATCAAATGAAATTCACGGTCGCAGATATAAATGTATGTACTGATAAACGCACACTTAAAATATCGATCGACTAAGTTCCAAATTGGCCCCAATAGCAAAACAACACTACACTGAAACCTAGGCCAAAACAGAATATCCCAAAAATCCCAATTCCAAGTATATGAACTACAGAGAAATTTGAAGGCCCGTCGCTAAAAAATGGCCACGGAACCGCCGCCAATAGGGGGTTATTGCGGCGGATCCGCGGCACTTTAGTGGCATCACGAGCTCAAAGTTTTTGTGTAGCCTTATATTTGCCAGCACGGATTTTTAAGATGTGTGAAATAATTTTTTGACCACATTTGAAAATCGACAGCAAACAGAAAAATGGAATCGTGTTTTTTGAAATTTCCGTCGATCGATCTTTCAAGCACGTTTCAACAAGCTAGTAAGGGGTTTAAAGGGTGGCTCTGATACCATGTAGGGTCCTGGCAGCGCCCCGGCCGTCGAAACGCGGCAAAAATGCGGAACAAAAAATTTATCAAACCGACGCTACCGCTACCCGAATCCCGGATCGACCTTAAACCCTATACTAGCGAGCTAACTAAGAGTTAGGAAGGTTATACCGAGTTGATCCGTGTCCTTCGGTCTTCATTCCAAGATCCTAGTGATCCTTTGACGATGTTTGGTTGTCGGTCTTTCTTTGTCTCCGATGATCCATCCGAGGGAAACGGCACAAGCTCCAACCTCATCGAACGAGATAACCGACGCTCCAAAGTCGCTAGCTATGGAGAGTGGGGGTGTATGAAAGTGTCACTATAATTTTTCTCTCAACCCATGAGCTCAAGAGAGCATCCATGGAAGATGAATGAAGGTGGTGATGAAGACTTGGCATGAACAAAGGAAATGGCCAAGTTTTCTTTTGTGTGAATTAGAGAGTGGGCTTGTAATGCAAGTGTGAATTAATCCTAAAAACAAATGAACCCCAATCACCACAATAAGTGGTCGGCCCCCCTCTCTCTTCCACACAAAAATAAAATAATTTTTCTTTTTAATTTCATTAAACAAATGAGACCATACTTCAAGCCCATACCTTGTCCATGTTCATGCCACCTCATACCTCCTTTCCACCTCATTTCCAAATGATTTTCGATAAATAAAATCATTAATGAGGTGGCACCTTCTAGAAGCTATTCCGTATAAAATACGGAATACTTCCGGTACATGTACCGAAATACATATACGCGTATTCGTACGAAAATACGAATAGCCGAGAGAGAAAATGTATAGTGAACAATAATACTAGAATACGTATATACAAATACATATATAAATTATTAAATCAAAACCTGATTTAATAAGCTGGTTTAATCCTAAGCCGCTAGTATTATCAACCGTCCGATTAAAGTCTGCGCAGCACTTGCACATATTTAATCGGACACCTGTATGTATCAACATACCTCATGTACACCATATCGTCTGAACCGTGAAAACCCTCTGTGTGGGACTCTAAAGACTCGTCAATACGCTGGCAGTGGGTTTAACCACAAGCATGTCAGCGGCACTAGCTGTACGTAACGGCTACCCAGGTTTGAGCGAAAGAGAGGCCGACGAGCAAACTCATCCTGAACCCCTACTGAGCCTGTTAGTAACAATATCCGCACAGTGCGGTTTGTTCATCTAAGAGTATCGCATATCGTGTCTAAGGGGGTGGATAAAGTCAGACCCCCAACAATGTGATATTTAGTGTCGGTATGAAACCCATCACCGCTTGAGAAACTATCGATTCTGGATCGGTAATTCTCGTCCACCGTGGCCACGGATTTATGGTGATGGCCATCCGTACACAACGCGACATCAACCCCCAATACCGGGAGAGACGAATCCCCGACGATCCGATCACTGCCTCCATGTGGCTCGGGACTGTACCCAACTAAAACCTGTTTGCACGACTCCTTTGAGCCGTGGTAGGGTAGTACTCAAAGCACAGTGGGAACTCACACGAGACAAATGACGATCTCAGGTCGACAGACTAACTTGTACACATGTCACCTGGGAACTGCTATCTGACAATAGGTATAATACCAACTAGCAGGTTCCCGGAGTCCGTCCAGTGTACTCATAACCCAATGAGCACCTGTATACTATCTTAGGTGAACAAACTAACACCAAAGGCTTGTGAGACCTGGCCACCGCCCCTCGTCGGGGTCTCGATCAGTATACACTAGTCTACACTGGAGTACCGATGCCCGGTCTCGATACTCCTATGATAGGGACATTTAAGGATGTGCTTATAGACCCCCAGCTCCCACGTATGTGATCGCCATCACAATGATGGCAGTCAAGCAAGAATCCTATGGGCTCTATCAACATGTACATGATGATAAAGACAAACCAGATAGCATACTATTATCTTGAATAAGACTGTTTTATCGGTATAGGTCCTCACTCAATCATCATAATCAAAAGTCCGCGACTATGATAATTGGCTTAAGGGCACTATAGCCAACAATAAGAAATGTAAGCATATCCATATATCATGCAACATGGAACAGTAATATGCACATATCGAGGGAAACCGCTCTTTTAAAATGAATCAGTTTTAAAATATATCTTGCGGGTCCCAAATCTCCAAAATCAAGCCAGAATCATTTATGTATGTGCAAATACGTATGTATGCAAGTATAGGTGTACAATATGTCTGTGCGCCAATATAGATGTATAAGTAAGTATATACACAAGTATAAGTGTACAATATGTATGTGTGCTAGTATATCATACAAGGAATCATATCCTGATGCAACAATCCTACTGTGTAGTGACATGGCAATTATCGATGATGAAGTGTGTGAGCCGGCAAGCAGGTGTACGTGAAACATACGCATCATCGATAATGGTGCTGGTGTCCTGACAGCATGAGTTTAATATAACAATAAACATATTTACACATGCAATGCGATGCGAATAGCAAGAACATACGAAAATCAAATAATAAACGCAACAGTGAAGAATCTACATCAATATGTATATGTCAAACAGTTATGCCATTTGAAATAACACGAATCGTGGTGTTTAGAAAAATAAGGGCTACTGTGTTTTTAGGAAAAGATATGAAGGGTTCCTAGGCACCCTAATGAGGTCTCACAAGGCATCGAACATGCCAATTTCAAAAATCTAGGTGCCGAGAAACCCGACTACGGATCGTCGGCTAGAAATCTAGGCGAAAAAAGAAATCTAGTTAACACTTAACTAAAAGAATACGAAAATACAACCTTTGTAGATCCGGTGCTCCACCTCCATAGCTCCGCAACGAAGTCCCCTCGCTGTCCAAATGAATTCCCGGGCTCTAGCGTCGGCTTCGTCGGAGAAATGGCGAGCTAGGTCGTCGATGTCCATGCCGAAGATGATCTACGTCGAAGCATCGCAAGATCAAGCTCTCACTTCACCAAGTCATGAAACTTGTGAAGAAAACACACTCTACTACTTGGCAAGAGGTAGAGGATGAAGAAATAGGAAGTGGGTAGACTTTAGATTTGGATTTCTCACTCTTTTTCATCACTTGCCATTGATGGAGGCAAGCTTTCTTCACTTGAAGAAATGAAGAAGAAGAAGGTAAATGTTATGACAAGTTAATTCCAAAAAGAAAATTAAAAGAATACTTATCATAACCAAACCATGGTCAAGTGTAGAGAATAAATCATGGTTAGTGGGATGGTTAGGGTTAAGCATGAGACAAAATGGTCACTTGGTCAAAGTCTTCATGAAGCTTCATGAACAAAACAAAACATGCCACCATTTTCTCATTTGCTTTTCTTTTTCCAAAAGAATAAACGAATGAATAAAATGAATAAGGAAAAAGTAAACCCTAACCATTTCATTAACCAAGGTTTAATTCTTTACACTTAACCAAAAAGGCATGCATCATCAAACATGATACAAGCAAGTGCACAAAATCATATCGCATATGCAATGCGCACAACCGAGTGAGAAAATCCATTTAAAGTGAACCGATACTAGTTAATGCAAAGTAATATATCAAATATATAATTATGCATTAAATCATTAAATCAACACTTGATTTAACGACCCGGTCATATCGCATATAACCGACTAATATCAACAGTAACAACTTATCGAATCAACACTTGATCCGATAACCCGGCTATATCACATATAACCGATCAACGTCACATATCGCGAGAATTGAATACAGTATCACATACTGGTATCATTCTCGGTCCCGCACATATCTCATATGCGCTCCTATTTCGTTTCGCTTGAGCCAGGAAACCTCTGTGTAGGACTCTAAAGACTCGTCAATACGCCGGCAGCAGGTGATGATCATATCAAGCACCCACAAGCCGCAAGCGGTCTGCTAAACGTAACGGCCACCCGGGTATTGAGCGATCAAAAGATCGACGAGCAAGCCCGCTCATACTCCTGTGAATCCAACCAGTAACACTACCGTACAGTCCGGTCTGATCGTCTGATATGTCGCATATCTCACCTAGGGGTGGTAAACGTCAGACCCCAATAGCTCGATAAGTCGTGTCGATATGAGGTCTATAACAATTCGAGAAACTACTGATAACACTTACCAGTAAATCTCAGCAACCCTGGCCAGGGATTTCCTGTTATAGCCAATCGAACACAGCGCAACATCAACTCCCTATACCGGGAGAGACGAATCCCCTCCTATCGCTCATTGCCTCCATGTGATTCGGGACTGTACCCAAAAACCACCGTTTTGCACGCCCTCTTGGACGTCGTAAGATGGAAATCAAAGCACAGTGGGAACCACACAAGACTCTATGACGATCTCGGGTCAACAGACTACTCTATACCAGTGTCACCAGAGAACTGCCATCTGACGTCAGGTATAATACCATCTGGGAGTTCTCGGCGAGTCCGTCCAGTGTACCCAGTCTCTACTGAGCACCCGTATATCATCTCTGATGTCAAACACCGATGGATATGGGATCATCCATCGCCCATCTGTATGGGTCGAGAAGGTACACGCTAGTCTACTCTGGTATATCGATGCCCCATCTCGATACACCCACGACTAGGGACTTTGAAGGATGTACTTATGGACTACCATGTCCCCACTAGTATGATCCGCATCATAGTCCAGGTAGTCAAGTACACATCCTAAGGGCTTTACCAACATGTAACAGAAAGACAATCAATGTACACGTTAAGGTAAAGAGCAACCAGATAGCATACTATCATGTCGAGCAAGAAATTCCTCCCTATATATGTCCCAGCATCCACTACAATATACATCCAATGTACAGTAATGGCCTCTAGGGCATACATATAACTAACAATCTCCCACTTGCACTAGGGCCATCTGTAGCAGTGGTTGAAGTATCTCATACTCAACCATCCCATAAAAGTCTCTCTTTGGGAACAGGCCTTTGTGAGTGGATCCGCTGTGTTGTCCTCTGAGTCTACTCTCCTGACCTCGATCCCCTGGAGATCAACTATCTCCATGATCAGGTGATGCTGCCTCAGAATATGTCTGGATCACTGATGGGACCTGAGTTCCCTGGCCAAAGCCACACTTCCATTGTCACACAATGGTAGGAACCTAGTTCATCTCATGAACCAATATACACCCAAACAGCCTCTTTGGTAGCATCTTAAGTAGCGATGTATCCTGCCTTTATCGTCTAGTATGCCACGGTATCTAGCTTGGAACTCTTCCAACATACCGTCCCTTTACTGAGGGTAAAGACAATGCCTGCGACTGACATTCAGTCGTCTTTATCACCCTGGAACCCTTCCAGTGATTCTCCCCAGGATCGATTGATACCAACTCACTACAACTAGTGGGAATCCTAACATCCAATTAAATCTATCTCATAGATCCAAAACTCTGGATTTTAAGAGGTATCATTTTGATCCTATATGGAGAATCATAGTGATAAGCGGAGATTGATCGAGCGTAGCATAGGAAACTCCTTCCCTATCAAGAGTATGTCATCCACGTACTCTACGAGAATCGTCACAATACTCCCTACTACCTTTTTGTTTATACAAGGTTCATCTACCATTTTGATGATGTCAACTTCTTTGACTAATCCATCAAAACAGATGTTCCAACTCCGCGATGCCTGCTTTATCCTATAAAGCATCTTGCACACGTTTCCGCTGCTCCCACTGTATACGAAGCTGTCTGGCTGTGTTCTTATAGACGCTTTCTTCCAAATCATCATTTAGAAAAGCAGTCAAGACACCTAACCACCAGATATCGTAGTCATGGTATGTAGCCGTGGCAAGTAGGATCTGGATGGACTTAAGCATAGGCACTGGAAAAGGTTTCATCATTTTCCATGCCTGGT
Organism: Agapanthus africanus; assembly: GCA_030015575.1. Classification (NCBI taxonomy): domain Eukaryota; kingdom Viridiplantae; phylum Streptophyta; class Magnoliopsida; order Asparagales; family Amaryllidaceae; genus Agapanthus; species Agapanthus africanus. The sequence continues at coordinate 165,514,249 of JASDDO010000001.1, forward strand.
CGATGACGAAAAACTTTAACAAGTCTAGCTTTGAAAGTCTCAACTTTTCCATTTACACCAAGTAATCTTCTCAAGATATACTTGCTCCTGATGGGGATTTAACCCTTCAGATATAGCAACCAAAGTCCATACTTTGTTGGTGTATATGGATTCCATCTCAGATGGCTAAGCATCCAGCCATTCTTACAGAGTCTTACTCTTGATGGCCAGCTCGAAGCTAATTGGGTCATCATCTCATGATGCAATCCTCGCTCCCACTGTCATAGAGAAACAGAAGTATCTCTCAGGTGGGTGAGGAACCCTACTAGATCGGCGGAGAGGCTGAGGTTCGTTGGAATCTACTGAATCCTTTGGTTCTGTCAAATCATCAGCTGCAATTTGCATAGCTGGAACATTTCCAGTTCTACATAACAGACCTTGCCTCGAGCTTGTCCGGATTTTGCTTTTAGACATAGGCCGGACAACCCCAAATCTTAACTAGCTTAAGACATGGGCTCTTCCCTTTCCATATCACATATGAAATGGTAGGCAACTGATTTGATTGGAACCCTATTCAATAGGTATGCAGCTTCTCAAGCGCATAACTCCCAAAAAGGAAAAAGGTAACTCAGTAGTACTCATCATAGAGCACACCATATCAAATAGGGTGTATCTGCTCCGCCCCGATATACCATCGTGCCATGGTGTATACGGAGGAGTAGTACTGAGAGAGAATCTCATTCTCCTTTAGAATAGTCCAGAAATTCCGTGCTCAAGTATTCTCCTCCTTGATCTCATCATAGAACATAATACTTATACCCGTATTTTGGTTCTCTACTTCTCGCTTATATTCTGTGAATATCTTAAAAGGTTCGGACTCATGTTTCAACAGGAACATACGACTGAATCTTGAGAGATTATCAGAGAATATAATGAAGTATAAAGAACCAGTCCTGGCATTTGTAGACAGGAGACCTTACATACATCATCATGTATCAGTCCCAAGAGTTCAATAACTCTTTCTCTGTTTCCAATAAACAGAGCTATGGTCATTTTATCTTTGTGACATGACTGGCGAGTTTCACAAGATGTAAATTCAAACTAATTTAAATATGCATCTTTATGTAACTCTAGCTAGTCGGGTCATATTGATCTGACCTAGTCTACAATACCTCAAGAAGGAATCGTTCAATTCTGAACTCTTCCTCTTGTGTGTGATCTGTATACTAAGAACTGTAGTTTGATTTAGAACGTCAATGCTTTTAGATAACGTGCCTGAACCGATCAACTTTTGATATAGGAAATGTTCAAAACATTATCCATCAATACAAAATTATATCCTTTCTTTTCTACCAAAGAGAGTGATATGATTTGGTATATCAGGTTCGGTATCTAATAACATTCGTTCAGAATCAATGTATTGGTAATACAGGGTGACAGTGACCGACAGACTTGGCTGCAACTCTTGCCCCGTTTTCTGTCTCATGAAACTTATCACCCGTTCTCAGTTTTTCTACCCTTTTGTAGCCCTATGTAACAGATTACATATCTGGGATCCTGATCCGGTATTATATACCAGGATGCGAAGGATACTGAGAAACAGTTCTGTATAATGAACACACCCGAAGATGATACATCAGCATGCACTCTCTTCGTTTGGGCGGCACGGGAAATCTGGTATTCCCCAATTTCCTGCTCTGTCTTATAACAATTATAAGTTGGAGCGGGACCAACGTTCCCCAACTCAGTATAACAAGCGGGTTCGGTCAATAATCCGTATTATTATCTTGATTAAGGCATGATATGGTCGCTACCAGGAGAGAGAGAAGAAAACACTCAGCGTGCGCTCTTGCAAGAATAGATTGGTTATGATTTTATCTAATCAGGATGGCTCCCACTGCTTTTTATCAAATCTTCCTTCAAACCCTAAAAGGAAAGACTAGCCGGGATTAATTACACACCACAAGTTCGCCAATCTTTCAGCCAGGCCAGTGTCGGTACTTTGAGGGAGGTCCCCCGTGCTTTCGCATGAACCTAATTAATGTAAACCTCGTTTTCCCAGAGGCGTAACCTCGTTGACACCTTTCTAGACACCTACTTGATCGGCTAATTGTAATGTATAAAACTCTCCCAGGAGTAACTCTTACTCGCAGCGGGTATCGGGATCCAACTATCTCATAGAAGGTATGCAATCTCATTGCAAATTTCAACACTTGAAATTCCCGATAATATTTTACCCCTAGCAGCTATATGACCTTAACATAGTGAACAAATCATAAGTGCTAGTCAAGTTCAACCCGTCATTTCCCGATTGAATTAAACCCACCCGCACGACCCTTAACATAGTCAACAAAGTCGCACGACTACCCTAATCCAATCACATCATATGCTTATGCAGATAAGCACTAATTAGCTACCGCACACTACGCCTTAACATAGTCAACAAACGTAGCACGAATACTAACTAGTACTTATCTGAAATGACGGAGGGCTACGACAGGTTTTTCTGAAAACCTATTGCGTAATGAACTTGATATCGTTGTAGAATCAAATGATTTTGAAATGGAGTGCTTTTGAGGCTTTTCTAGTTTTGCTAAAGGAGTCACTCCCGGTGAAGGGATCGTCGGTCCTTTCCTCGTCGAATGAGGTGCGGGATATATCATATATATCACTGTGCAAAGCAAAAACACTTAAAAGCAATCAAAAGACAAACCGAAGGTTGTAGCATCTGCCAGTTATTGCTAAAGGAGTCACTCCCGGTGAAGGGATCTCGGTCCTTTTCTCATCGAATAAGGTGCAGGATATATCACATATACCTCTGTGCAAAGCAAGAACTGTAGCTACCTATTTTATTTTGAAATTCGATTCTACAACATCTTAGGTTTCTTTTATTTCATTAATCTCATTAATGAAGTCCCATCATTTAAGTACCTAAACATCACAGATAAATACGACGTACACTTATGCCATCCGCATTCGTCTCGATGTCCCCTCGTGCACCGTTAGGTTAGGTAACTAACGGCAGAGCGGGGCAGGGCTAGCGCGGGTGTAAAACATAAGTAACGTCTATATAATATATCATATATACTATATACAAGTATCTATCACAGAACATCACATGATCACATCACAGATATCGCAGCAGAAGAAACATATGAAATATTGGATATACTAGGACGTCCGTGTTTTTAATACGAGCCAGTATAAAACACGGATTCCACGGTCGCGATGAATAGCCAAACCCACACCCCTAGACCCCTACGAGAGCGGCAAGCAACCCTACCAATTCTGGAGTTAGGAGACCCGGACTCGACTCCTCGAGTTGGTCTCCCACTGGACTCCAGAACCCGGTTACTTATGCCCTCCTCCTTGGGTCTATCCTAGTGCGGAAAAGTAAATAATATACAACAACGGTGACAACTTCCGCAACCTGGAAGCGCCCCACATAAAAGAATATTACATACAAGTTTTTACATGAATGAAAATGAAAAACACTCATCTCACATAAAAAAAACCCGGCTATTCAAACATGACGATCCAATATAACATATCCAGCAACACATAACATCACATGTCATCAACGTAAGTAAATATGCGCATCCCAATTGTCGTTGGCATATAGCAACGAAACCGGCGATATCATATATTACACTTACGGTCACAGAAAAGAAAGTGTAAAACTACAACAGTTGGAATCCGCAACCACCTCAGACATCGCATGCCTGACCAAATGAATTACTTAGACATCGCATGCCTAACAATTATAAACCCCGCATTTTAGTCTCAAAATCGAAAACTCTTTTCAATATCAAGTCGGGCAATTCAACAAGATTCCCGACATCCTGATCGAATGCTCGTCGCAAACTTCAGTAGGCGGCCGCACCCCCGACGCCGTCGACGAAGTGCACCAAGGCGGAACACCGCCACCGCGAGCACCCGAACGGATGCTTTCGGCGACGGGGTTCTCCTACAGTCACTTGGTCGGGGCTATGGAGTGAGGCTGTCTATTAAGTTTACCCGGCGAGTATCCGCGTACGCTACGTGATTGCGACGGACTTTTGATCACATCAAAATTCCGTGGCAACCGATCAAGTGAGACTAAACTGCTATGTTTATAATATTCATTCCGTTATCTCATAACTATTTGTGAATTCCAATTATTGTATCACATTCCAGATAAACAGAAAATGTTAAACTTTCCCATCGAACAATCGAACACCCAAGTTTTCCCGATACAATCCAACACATGAAATAAGTCTAACAACATTCAGTTCGTGCCTCAGTACCAACGGTCCAGCCGTAGAAGGGTCAAGCCAACGCCTCACATGTAGCACGCCGTACTGCCCCAAACCCGAAGGTTCAAAGGGCAGTTCAAGACGGTCACATAATCGAGTTAAGGTTTGTTGTCTTCTAGAGGGTCCATCGCGTTACTTGCACTACTTAGAACGTCGTCAAACTACGGAAAAATCCAACACTTGGAAATTTCCCGGCAGGGGAAAAGTGGGTATTTATATCCGGTCGAACTTTTTAACATATTCTAAAATTTATCCGGAAAGCCAAATAGACAAAATCTGATAAACCCGATCGAATCATCGAAACTCCAAAACATCCCAGATCATTCAACTCTTGAATAAATATTAAAAATACCCAGATAACTCATCACTGTTAAATAGGAATTACTGTGCAAAAGTCAACGCAAGAGGAGACCATTAGGCCGCGGAACCGCCGCACATGCCAAGCTCGTGCCGCGGTTCCGTGGTGGTTTAATTGAATTAGGCCCCCGTATTTCACAGTAATTCATATAAAACCGTGCTTAATTTTCTGCATATTTTTAATGTGGAAAAATGCACAGTTTTGAAAAAAGGACAGAGAGCATGGGAAAAATGAGGTTTCGGGTTCGATCGGGATTCAAACGTTGTCTAGACTTCGCCTAAGGCTCTAGCTAGGCTCTGATGCCAGTGAAGGGTTCCTAGGCATCCTAATGAGGTCTCACAAGGCATCGAACATGCCAATTTCAAAAATCTAGGTGCCGAGAAACCCGACTACGGATCGACGGCTAGAAATCTAGGCGAAAAAAGAAATCTAGTTAACACTTAACTAAAAGAATACGGAAATACAACCTTTGTAGATCCGGTGCTCCACCTCCATAGCTCCGCAACGAAGTCCCCTCGCTGTCTAAATGAATTCCCGGGCTCTAGCGTCGGCTTCGTCGGAGAAATGGCGAGCTAGGTCGTCGATGTCCATGCCGAAGATGATCTACGTCGAAGCATCGCAAGATCAAGCTCTCACTTCACCAAGTCATGAAACTTGTGAAGAAAACACACTCTACTACTTGGCAAGAGGTAGAGGATGAAGAAATAGGAAGTGGGTAGACTTTAGATTTGGATTTCTCACTCTTTTTCATCACTTGCCATTGATGGAGGCAAGCTTTCTTCACTTGAAGAAATGAAGAAGAAGAAGGTAAATGTTATGACAAGTTAATTCCAAAAAGAAAATTAAAAGAATACTTATCATAACCAAACCATGGTCAAGTGTAGAGAATAAATCATGGTTAGTGGGATGGTTAGGGTTAAGCATGAGACAAAATGGTCACTTGGTCAAAGTCTTCATGAAGCTTCATGAACAAAACAAAACATGCCACCATTTTCTCATTTGCTTTTCTTTTTCCAAAAGAATAAACGAATGAATAAAATGAATAAGGAAAAAGTAAACCCTAACCATTTCATTAACCAAGGTTTAATTCTTTACACTTAACCAAAAAGGCATGCATCATCAAACATGATACAAGCAAGTGCACAAAATCATATCGCATATGCAATGCGCACAACCGAGTGAGAAAATCCATTTAAAGTGAACCGATACTAGTTAATGCAAAGTAATATATCAAATATATAATTATGCATTAAATCATTAAATCAACACTTGATTTAACGACCCGGTCATATCGCATATAACCGACTAATATCAACAGTAACAACTTATCGAATCAACACTTGATCCGATAACCCGGCTATATCACATATAACCGATCAACGTCACATATCGTGAGAATTGAATACAGTATCACATACTGGTATCATTCTCGGTCCCGCACATATCTCATATGCGCTCCTATTTCGTTTCGCTTGAGCCAGGAAACCTCTGTGTAGGACTCTAAAGACTCGTCAATACGCCGGCAGCAGGTGATGATCATATCAAGCACCCACAAGCCGCAAGCGGTCTGCTAAACGTAACGGCCACCCGGGTATTGAGCGATCAGAAGATCGACGAGCAAGCCCGCTCATACTCCTGTGAATCCAACCAGTAACACTACCGTACAGTCCGGTCTGATCGTCTGATATGTCGCATATCTCACCTAGGGGTGGTAAACGTCAGACCCCAATAGCTCGATAAGTCGTGTCGATATGAGGTCTATAACAATTCGAGAAACTACTGATAACACTTACCAGTAAATCTCAGCAACCCTGGCCAGGGATTTCCTGTTATAGCCAATCGAACACAGCGCAACATCAACTCCCTATAACGGGAGAGACGAATCCCCTCCTATCGCTCATTGCCTCCATGTGATTCGGGACTGTACCCAAAAACTGAAAGGTTCCTAGGCACCCTATAGAGGTCTCACAAGGCATCGAACATGCCAATTTTAAAAATTATGGGTGCCGAGAAACCCTAACACGGATCGTTTACTAGATGTTTAGGCGAAACGGAAAACTAGTTAACAAATTAACTATAGGTTAGATGCTACAACCTTTGTAGATCCGGTAATCCTCTTCCTTGGCTCCACGAAGGCATCCTCTCGCTGTCCATCTCGATTCCCAAACTCGAACTTTGGCTTCATCGGAGAAACGGGCAAGCTAGGTCGTCAGCTTTGTGTCAAAGACGATCTACCTCGAGGCATCGCAAGTTCAAGCTCCGACTTCACAAACTTGTGAAAATTGTGAAGTAAACACCCAAAACAACTTGGCAAGAGGTAGAGGGTGAAGAAATAGGAGGTGGGTTCTCTTTAGATTTGGATTTCTCTCACTAAAACTCAAGTTGCCATTGATGTAGCAAGCTTGAAGAAGAAGAAGAAGATGAAGAAGATGATGATAATGTTATGATAAGTAATTGAAATAAAAAGGAAAATCAATACTTATCATAAAGTAAACCATGGTTATGTGTAGAGAATTGACCAAGGTTAGATTAGTGGTTAGGGTTAAGGATGAAGACAAAAGGGATGACTTTGGTCAAAGTTTCATGAAGCTTCAATAAGCTTCATGAAGAAAAGAAACCCTTTTTGTTTTCTTTCACCTAATTAAATGAATAAATAATGGATAAATAATTAAGTGAACAATCAAAAACCCTAACCCTTATCATAACCATGGTTCAATTCTTCACACAAAGCCAAGTTATTATGCATCATCAATCATGATACAAACAAGTGTACACAAAACATATCACATATACAATGTGCACACCAAGTGAGAAAAATCCGTTTAAAGTGAACTAATACTAGTTAATGCAAAGTAATATATCAAATATATAATTATACATTAAATCATTAAATCAACATTTGATTCAATGATCCGGTCATGTCGCACATAACCGACTAGTATTCAATGTATCGATTTATCGAATCAATGATTCGATAACTAGGTCATATCGAATATAACCAATCGAAACATATATCGCGAGAATGAAATGCGGTATCACATACACGCATTATTCTCGGTCCTGCACACATCTCATATGCGCTCCTATTTCGTTTCGCTTGAACCAGGAAACCTCTGTGTAGGACTCTAAAGACTCGTCAATACGCCGGTAGCAGATGATGATCATATCAAGCACCCACAAGCCGCAAGCGGTCTGCTAAACGTAACGGCCACCCGGGTATTGAGCGATCAGAAGATCGACGAGCTAGCCCGCTCACACTCCTGCGAATCCGACCAGTAACACTTACCGTACAGTCCGATCTCTTCGTCTGATATGTCGCATATCAAGTCTAGGGGTGGTAAACGTCAGACCCCAATAACCCGATAAGTCATGCCGATGTGAGGCTCATAGCGGGTCGAGAAACTACTGGTAACACTTACCAGCAAATCTCTGATCAGCCCTGGCCAGGGACTTCCCTGCTACGGCCAATCGAGCACAGCGCAACATCAACTCCCAATACCAGGAGAGACGAAACCCCTCCTATCGCTCATTGCCTCCATGTGACTCGGGACTGTACCCAAAGACCACCGTTTTGCACGCCCTCATGGACGTGGTAAGATGGAGATCAAAGCACAGTTGGAATCACACAAGACTCTATGACGATCTCGGGTCTACAGACTAACCTGTACAAGTGTCACCTGAGAACTGCCATCTGACGTGAGGTATAATACCATCTGGGAGTTCTCGGCGAGTCCGTCCAGTGTACCCAGTCTCCACTGAGCACCCGTATACCATCTCTGATGTCAAACACCAATGGATATGGGATCATCCATCGCCCATCCCATGGGTCGAGAAGCGTATACGCTAGTCTACTCTGGTATATCGATGCCCCGTCTCGATACACCCACGACTAGGAACCTTGAAGGATGTACTTATGGACTACCATGTCCCCACTAGTATGATCTGTATCATAGTCCAGGTAGTCAAGTACACATCCTAAGGGCTTTACCAACATGTAACTACAAGACAGTATAAAGAGACTAGTGTACATGTTAAGATAAAGAGTAACCAGATAGCATACTATCATATCGAGCAAGAAAGTCATCTCTATATATGTCCAAGCATCCAATATAATATACAACATCTGTACAATACTGGCCTCTAGGGCATACATACAACTAACAATCTCCCACTTGCACTAGGGCCAGCTGCTGTAGTATCGCATACCCAGCATCCCGAAGAGTCTCTCAAACTGTGTCTGGGGAATGGCCTTCGTGAGTGGATCCGTCGTGTTGTTCTTCGTGTCTACCCTCCTGACCTCGATCTCCCGGCGATCAACTATCTTCCGGATCAGGTGATACCGCCTCAGAATATGCCTGGATCGCTGATGGGACCTGGGTTCCTTGGCCAAAGCCACCGCTCCATTGTTATCGCAATACAAAGGTATTGGATGCTCAATGGATGGAACCACTCCAAGTTCAGTAATGAACTTCTTGATCCAGACAGCCTCTTTGGCAGCATCGTTGGCAGCGATGTATTCAGCCTCCATCGTCGAGTCTGCCACGGTTTCCTGCTTGGAACTCTTCCAGCTAACCGCCCCTCCGTAAAGGGTAAAGACAAAGCCCGACTGCGACTTAGAGTCGTCCTTATCACTCTGGAAGCTCGAATCGGTAAAGGACTCCACTTGGAGTTCTCCGTTACCATACACCAAGAACATATCTCTAGTCCTTCGCAAGTACTTGAGAATGCTCTTCACAGCTGTCCAGTGACTCTCTCCAGGATCAGCTTGATACCTGCTCACTATACTTAGTGAGTATGCTACATCGGGTCGGATACATAGCATCGCATACATGATAGAGCCTACTGCCGAAGCATAGGGTATACCTTGCATGCGAGCTCTCTCCAAATCAGTCTTGGGAGACATCTCTTTGGAGAGAGTGACTCCAGAGATCGTGGGCAAGTTCCCACGCTTGGACTCTTCCATACTAAACCTCTTTAGTATGGTGTCAATGTACCTGGATTGGGACAATCCCAAAATCCTTTTGGATCTATCTCTATAGATCCTAATTCCCAATATGCAGGAGGCATCACCAAGATCTTTCATTAAGAATCTTTGTGATAAGAAGAGCTTGACCGATTGCAGCATAGGAATATCATTTCCTATCAAGAGTATATCGTCCACGTACAATACGAGGAAGACAACCTTACTCTCTGCCACCTTCCTGTAGATACAAGGTTCATCTGGATTTTTGACGAAATCAAACTCTTTGATAACGACGTCAAAGCAGATGTTCCAGCTCCGCGATGCTTGCTTTAATCCATAAATTGATTTAAGCAGCTTGCACACCTTCCCGCTGCTCCCACTGTCTACGAAGCCCTCTGGCTGAGTCATGTACACGCACTCTTCTAAATCACCGTTTAGAAAGGCGGTCTTAACATCCATTTGCTAGATTTCGTAATCATGATATGCAGCGATGGCAAGCATGATCCGGATGGATTTAAGCATAGCCACTGGAGAAAAGGTCTCGTCATAGTCCACACCTGGTCTTTGACGAAAACCCTTTGCTACAAGTCTAGCTTTGAAAGTCTCCACTTTCCCATCTACACCAAGTTTCTTCTTAAAGATCCACTTGCTCCCAATGGGTTTTACCCCTTCAGGAGCAACTTCCAAAGTCCATACTTTGTTGGTGTACATGGAATCCATCTCGGACCGCATAGCATCCAGCCATTTCACTGAGTCCCCACTCGTGATGGCCTGCTCGAAGCTAGTTGGGTCATCATCCTCCATGATGCAATCCTCACTACCACCATCAATGAGAAAACCATAGTATCTCTCAGGTGGACGAGAAACCCTACTAGATCGGCGGAGAGGCTGGGGTACGTCGGGCACCACTGAATCCTCTGGTTCTACTAAATTGTCAATTGCAGTTTGTGGTGCTGGAACCTCTTCCAGCTCTACCTCTTTGCCATTAATTTCTTTTGCAAGAAATTCCCTTTCCAAAAAGGTGGCATGTTGAGCAACAAACACTCTTTGTTCCTCAGGTTGGTAGAAAAAATATCCTTGAGAATTCTTAGGATATCCCACAAACTTGCAAAGGACTGATCGTGCCTCGAGTTTGTCCGGATTTTGTTTTTTGACATAGGCCGGACAACCCCATATCTTAATTCGTTTAAAATATGGTCTCTTCCCACTCCATATCTCATATGGTGTGGTAGGTACAGATTTAGACGGAACCAGATTCAATAGGTATATGGCTGTCTCAAGCGCATACCCCCAAAAGGAAATAGGTAACTCAGCATTACTCATCATTGAACGCACCATATCTAATAGGGTGTGATTCCTTCGTTCCGATACACCGTTGTGCTGTGGTGTATAAGGAGGAGTAAGCTGAGAGAGAATCCCATTCTCTTTTAGATAATCCAGGAATTCACTGCTTAAGTATTCACCTCCTCGATCAGATCGAAGAACCTTAATACTTTTTCCCGTTTGGTTCTCTACCTCGTGCTTATATTCTTTGAATTTCTCAAAAGCTTCAGACTTGTGTTTCAACAGGAACACATGCCCGTATCTAGAGAGATCGTCAGTGAATGTAATGAAGTAGGAAGAACCATTTCTGGCGTGTGTAGACATTGGACCGCATATATCACTATGCACCAGTCCCAAGAGTTCAGTAACTCTTTCTCCGTGTCCTTTAAACGGAGTTTTGGTCATTTTTCCTTTGAGACATGAATGGCAAGTGTCATAAGATGATAATTCGAATGAATTCAAATATCCATTCTTATGCAACTTAGCTAGTCGTGTCTCATTGATATGGCCAAGTCTACAGTGCCACAAAAAGGATTCGTTCATTTCTGAGCTTTTCCTTTTGTGTGTGTTTTGTATATTGAAGACTGTATTTTGATTGAGAATGAATATGCCATTATGTAGCGAGCCTGATGCAATCAACTTTTGATCTAGGAATATGTTCATAACATTATCCTTTACTACAAAATTATAACCTTCTTTACTTAATAAAGAAACTGATATAATGTTGCACATCATGTTCGGTATATAATAGCACTCATTAAGGACTAGTGTATCACCATTTGGTAATACCAGGTGATATATGCCAACTGCTTTAGCTGCAACATTTGCCCCATTCCCTACATGAACGGAATGTTCACCTTTTCTCAGTTCTCTACCTTTTCGCAGCCCATGTAACATCTTACATATGTGGGATCCTGACCCGGTATCTAATACCCAGGACGTAGGGTGAACTGAGAAACAGTTCTCAATGACAAACACACCCGAAGATGATGCATCAACATGCATGTTCTCCGTTTGGGCGGTGTGAGAATCCAGATATTCTCCTGTTTCCTGTTCAGTCTTATAACATTTATAAGATAGAACGGGTCCAACGTTCCCCTGCACAGTATAACATGCGGGTTCGGTCAATACATCCAAATTATTATCTTCATTAGGGCATGAAATGGTCGCTACCTGGAGAGAGAGAGAAGAAAACACTTTAGCGTATGCTCGTGCAAGATCAGATTGGTTATTATCTTATCTAATCAGGATGGCTCCCACTGCTTTTTATCAAATCTTCCTCCAAACCCTAAAAGGAAAGACTAGCCGGGATTAATTACACACTACAAGTTCGCCAATCTTTCAGCCAGGCCAGTGTCGGTACTTTGAGGGAGGTCCCCCGTGCTTTCGCACGAACCTAATTAATGTAAACCTCGTTTTCCCAGAGGCGTAACCTCGTTAACACCTTTCTAGACACCTACTTGATCGGCTAATTGTAATGTATAAAACTCTCCCAGGAGTAACAATTACTCGCAGTGGGTATCGGGATCCAACTATCTCATAGAAGGTATGCAATCTCATTGCAAATTTCAACACTTGAAATTCCCGATAATATTTTGCCCCAGGCGATCTATGACCTTGACTGAGTCAACAAACCATAGACCGCAAGTAAAGTTCAACCCGTCATTTCCTGATTGAATTAAACCCACCCGCACGACCCTTGACTAAGTCAACAAGGCCGCACGACTACCCTAATCCAATCTGCATCATATGCATAAACAGATAAATAGTAATCAGCTACCGCACACTACGCCTTGACTGAGTCAACAAACGCAGCACGAATACTAACTATTACTTATCTGAAATGACGGAGGGCTACGTCAGGTTTTTAAGAAAACCCTTTGCGTAATGAACTTTATATCGTTGTAGAATCAAATGAAGTTTTGAAATGGAGTGATTTTGAGGCTTTTCTAGTTTTGCTAAAGGAGTCACTCCCGGCGAAGGGATCTCGGTCCTTTCCTCGTCGAATGAGGTGCGGGATATATCATATATATCGCTGTGCAAAGCAAAAACCCAAAAGCAGTCAAAAGCATACCGAGTGTGTAGCATCTGCCAGTTATTGCTAAAGGAGTCACTCCCGGTGAAGGGATCTCGGTCCTTTCCTCATCGAATAAGGTGCGGGATATATCATATATATCACTGTGCATCGCAAGAACTGTAGCTACCTGTTTTATTTTAAAATTCGATTCCACAACATCTTCGGTTTCTTATCTTTCATTAATCACATTAATGAAGTCCCATCATTTAAATACCTAAACATCACAGATAGATATGACGTACACTTATGCCATCCGCATTCGCCTCGATGTCCCCTCGTGCACTGTTAGGTTAGGTAACTAACGACAGAGCAGGGCAGGAGCGCGGGTGTAAAACATAAGTAACGTCTATATAATATATCATATATACTATATACTATATCCATCACAGAGTCACAACTCAGATATCGCAGCAGAATAAACATATGAAATATTGGATATACTAGGACGTCCATGTTTTCAATACGAGCCAGTATAAAACACGGATTCCACGGTCGTGATGAATAGCCAATCCCACACCCCTAGACCCCTACGAGAGCGGCAAGCAACCCTGCCAATTCTAGGGTTAGGAGACCCGGACTCGACTCCTCGAGTTGGTCTCCCACTGGACCCCAGAACCCGGTTACTTGTGCTCCACTCCTTGGGTCTATCCTAATGCGGAAAAGTAAATAATATACAAAAGGTGACATCTTCCGCTACCTGGAAGTGCCCCAAATAAAAGAATATTACATACAAGTTTTTACATGAATGAAAATGAAAAACACTCATCTCACATAAAAACCTCCGGCTATTCGAATACGACGATCCAATATAACATATCCAGCAACACATAACATCACATGCCATCAACGTAAGTAAGTATGCATACCCCAATTGTCGTTGACGTATAGCAACGAAACCGGCGATATGAACATACTACACTTACGGTCACAGAAAAGAAAGTGTAAAACTACAACAATTGGAATCCGCAACTTCTTTAGACATCACATGCCTAATCAAATGAAATACTTAGACATCACATGCCTAACAGTTATAAATCCCGCATTTTAGTCTCATTATCGAAAACTCTTTTCAATATCAAGTGAAACTAAACTGCTAGATTTATAACATTCATTCAGTTATCACATAACTGTTTGTGAATTCCAATTATTGTATCACATTCCAGATAAACAGAAAATGTTAAACTTTCCGATCGAACAGTCGAATACCCAAGTTTTCCCGATACAGCTCAACACATGAAATAAGTCTAACAACATTCAGTTCGTGCCTCAGTACCGACGGTCCAGCCGTAGAAGGGTCAAGCCAACGCCTCACATGTGGCACGCCGTACTGCCCCAAACCCGAAGGTTCAAAGGGCAGTTCAAGACGGTCACATAATCGAGTTAAGGTTTGTTGTCTTCTAGAGGGTCCATCGCGTTACTTGCACTACTTAGAACGTCGTTAAACTACGGAAAAATCCAACACTTGGAAATTTCCCGACAGGGGAAAAATTGGGTATTTATATCCGGTCGAACTTTTTAACATATTCTGGAAATTATCCGGAAATACACAAAAGACGAAATTTGATAATCCGATCGAAATACCGAATCCCCAAAACAACCCCAGAAAATTCAACTCTTGAATGAATACTAAAAATTTCCAGAAGACTCAGCACTACACTACATGAATTACTGTGCAAGCCACGTGCTGTAAATCAATACAATGGCCGCGGAACCGCCGCTATGTCTATAGTGGGGGCCGCGGTTCCGCGCCTATGTTGTGGATTTATCAGCACGTATTTCTCAGTAATTCACTAAATTCCCTGCTGAATTTTTTGGCAATTTTTAATCTGGAAAAATCCACGTTTTCAGAAAAAGTACAGAGAGCAATTTGTATTGGGGTTTCGGGTTCGTTCGGAGTTCAAATTCCGTCTAGACTTCGCCTAAGGCTCTAGCTAGGCTCTGATACCAATGAAAGGTTCCTAGGCACCATATAGAGGTCTCACAAGGCATCGAACATGCCAATTTTAAAAATTATGGGTGCCGAGAAACCCTAACACGGATCGTTTACTAGATGTTTAGGCGAAACGGAAAACTAGTTAACAAATTAACTATAGGTTAGATGCTACAACCTTTGTAGATCCGGTAATCCTCTTCCTTGGCTCCACGAAGGCATCCTCTCGCTGTCCATCTCGATTCCCAAACTCGAACTTTGGCTTCATCGGAGAAACGGGCAAGCTAGGTCGTCGGCTTTGTGTCAAAGACGATCTACCTCGAGGCATCGCAAGTTCAAGCTCCGACTTCACAAACTTGTGAAACTTGTGAAGTAAACACCCAAAACAACTTGGCAAGAGGTAGAGGGTGAAGAAATAGGAGGTGGGTTCTCTTTAGATTTGGATTTCTCTCACTAAAACTCAAGTTGCCATTGATATAGCAAGCTTGAAGAAGAAGAAGAAGATGAAGAAGATGATGATAATGTTATGATAAGTAATTGAAATAAAAAGGAAAATCAATACTTATCATAAAGTAAACCATGGTTATGTGTAGAGAATTGACCAAGGTTAGATTAGTGGTTAGGGTTAAGGATGAAGACAAAAGGGATGACTTTGGTCAAAGTTTCATGAAGCTTCAATAAGCTTCATGAAGAAAAGACACCCTTTTTGTTTTCTTTCACCTAATTAAATGAATAAATAATGGATAAATAATTAAGTGAATAATCAAAAACCCTAACCCTTATCATAACCATGGTTCAATTCTTCACACAAAGCCAAGTTATTATGCATCATCAATCATGATACAAACAAGTGTACACAAAACATATCACATATACAATGTGCACACCAAGTGAGAAAAATCCGTTTAAAGTGAACCAATACTAGTTAATGCAAAGTAATATATCAAATATATAATTATACATTAAATCATTAAATCAACATTTGATTCAATGATCCGGTCATGTCGCACATAACCGACTAGTATTCAATGTATCGATTTATCGAATCAATGATTCGATAACTAGGTCATATCGAATATAACCAATCGAAACATATATCGCGAGAATGAAATGCGGTATCACATACACGCATTATTCTCGGTCCTGCACACATCTCATATGCGCTCCTATTTCGTTTCGCTTGAACCAGGAAACCTCTGTGTAGGACTCTAAAGACTCGTCAATACGCCGGTAGCAGATGATGATCATATCAAGCACCCACAAGCCGCAAGCGGTCTGCTAAACGTAACGGCCACCCGGGTATTGAGCGATCAGAAGATCGACGAGCTAGCCCGCTCACACTCCTGCGAATCCGACCAGTAACACTTACCGTACAGTCCGGTCTCTTCGTCTGATATGTCGCATATCAAGTCTAGGGGTGGTAAACGTCAGACCCCAATAACCCGATAAGTCGTGCCGATGTGAGGCTCATAGCGGGTCGAGAAACTACTGGTAACACTTACCAGCAAATCTCTGATCAGCCCTGGCCAAGGACTTCCCTGCTACGGCCAATCGAGCACAGCGCAACATCAACTCCCAATACCGGGAGAGACGAAACCCCTCCTATCGCTCATTGCCTCCATGTGACTCGGGACTGTACCCAAAGACCACCGTTTTGCACGCCCTCATGGACGTGGTAAGGTGGAGATCAAAGCACAGTGGGAATCACACAAGACTCTATGACGATCTCGGGTCTACAGACTAACCTGTACAAGTGTCACCTGAGAACTGCCATCTGACGTGAGGTATAATACCATCTGGGAGTTCTCGGCGAGTCCGTCCAGTGTACCCAGTCTCCACTGAGCACCCGTATACCATCTCTGATGTCAAACACCAATGGATATGGGATCATCCATCGCCCATCCCATAGGTCGAGAAGCGTATACGCTAGTCTACTCTGGTATATCGATGCCCCGTCTCGATACACCCACGACTAGGGACCTTGAAGGATGTACTTATGGACTGCCATGTCCCCACTAGTATGATCTGTATCATAGTCCAGGTAGTCAAGCACACATCCTAAGGGCTTTACCAACATGTAACTACAAGACAGTATAAAGAGACTAGTGTACATGTTAAGATAAAGAGTAACCAGATAGCATACTATCATATCGAGCAAGAAAGTCATCTCTATATATGTCCAAGCATCCAATATAATATACAACATCTGTACAATACTGGCCTCTAGGGCATACATACAACTAACAAAAACCACCGTTTTGCACGCCCTCTTGGACGTGGTAAGATGGAAATCAAAGCACAGTGGGAACCACACAAGACTCTATGACGATCTCGGGTCAACAGACTACTCTGTACCAGTGTCGCCAGAGAACTGCCATCTGACGTCAGGTATAATGCCATCTGACGTCAGGTATAATACCATCTGGGAGTTCTCGGTAAGTCCGTCCAGTGTACCCAGTCTCTAATGAGCACCCGTATATCATCTCTGATGTCAAACACCGATGGATATGGGATCATCCATCGCCCATCTGTATGGGTCGAGAAGGTACACGCTAGTCTACTCTGGTATATCGATGCCCCATCTCGATACACCCACGACTAGGGACTTTGAAGGATGTACTTATGGACTACCATGTCCCCACTAGTATGATCCGCATCATAGTTCAGGTAGTCAAGTACACATCCTAAGGGCTTTACCAACATGTAACAGAGAGACAATCAATGTACACGTTAAGGTAAAGAGCAACCAGATAGCATACTATCATGTCGAGCAAGAAAGTCCACCCTATATATATCCCAGCATCCACTACAATATACATCCAATGTACAGTAATGGCCTCTAGGGCATACATATAACTAACAAGATATGTCTTTTGAAAATATCCGTAGCATCCCTTGGCCTGTCTTTAAAAATACTCACGATTCTTTGGTTTTGAAATAGGTATGACTCGGGTCTAGTTTAACATCTACTAAGTAAACTACAGATCTAACTAACAAGCTAATCAAAAGGGTACGGAAACCACCTAAATCTGAGTCGATATATATATATACATATATAATAGTCGGTGATCTCGCCTCAATAGTACCGCGTACGATACAATATATCATATGACATCCTCGAGTCAAGAGTGCGGATCTATCATCATAGTTATCTCGTACGGTAAATCCGTCGTACGGCATCCCAAATCTGGGTACGGGTTAAATCTCATATTTATCTCATCAATTATCTGGTATCCTTATCATCATATCTCATGAACTGTGGTACTGATCTAAGTCTAGTACAAACTGATACCATCGATATATATGCATGTATGAAAACGCATGCCTAAAAGCATGCTAAAATCTCATGTCGTATCTCAAAATACGAACCACATATCACCGATCTCATGGCACCATGCCTAATCTCATCGACTCATCTCCAAATACCATAACAATCCTCATCATCCATGTGTAGGTACACGAGTATATATATACATAGTCCCATACTTGTGTGTGTGTGTGTGTGTATGCGTATCCCCATATACGCACAAGTATAACAGTAAGCATGTGTGTGCGTGTGAGTGTAAACATATTCTAGGGTTCGCGACTAAGAAGCTATACTAGTTCACTTCTAAAAACCCTAATCTAACCATTGAACACCTAATCATATCTTGAATATCCATGTCACATATAAAAGATATCTGTAACGCTTCGAAAATCGTTTAGGCAGTTTTTCGGTAATCGGCTAAATTAGCAGTCTTTTCCGTAAAAAGTCAAAATAGGTATTTTTCATTATAGATCTAATTATACAAAATTTAGATAAGATATTATTATAAATTGGTCACTAAAATGTCACTTAAAATTTTCTAGTTAATTAAAAAAAATTCCTTAATTAATTATTTTTAATATTATTTTAAGCTTTTAAAAATACATTAAATTAGTGATAAATACAAATTTAATTAGGTGAATTACACACTTCGGAAACATTATAAACTAAAATTTAGTGTTAATAAAATTTTATCAAGACTTTTCAAAGTTTTTGTTCTATGGTTTAAAATTTTATTCAAAAATGGCTTAAAATGGTGTTTTTTGTGTAAAAATTGATGTGATAGTCATTAATTGAGCTTGGGAAAGGCTTTTTGTGTAGAATTTTCTACACCATTCACACACACACACCCTCCTCTACCTCAGGTTGAGCTGCTGCTGCCCCCTTCCATTTTTTTCCCTCACTTCTCTTGCTTTAATTCTTGCAAAAATCAACAAATTCCATAAAAAATACACACTTTTCCTTCTCAAATTCAAACCAAAACCCAAATCCATCCCTTCCCTAACCCTAATTTGTTTGAAAAGTGAAGAAAAGAGATGTCTTGGAGGCTAGTGCAAGTTTGGAATCAACTCTTGTAAGGTATAAATCCTAATCTAGTTGCTTAATTTGCTAGAATTAATAGTTCAAGTGTGAATTTTAGTTATAAATTCTTATTTTTGAAATTTCAAGAAAAGAGGTGATGTTGTAGTTAGGGTTTGAAGTTGAATAAGTGTGTTTATGTTAGTTTTGTGGCCATCTGGTGTATTAGGTCGGATATTTGTGCGATGTTGCGATCGCGATATCGTTAAATCGCGATGTTTGCTTTGAAATCGGCATGCTAATTGCTTACTAGTTTTTCAAAAATTTTAGGGGGTGATCTAATTGTGTTATGTTGGCGATATAATTAGCATCTTTTACGACTATTAGGGTGTGTGAATGCGGAGTTTTGTCTAGTCGGGTTTTAGTTTTGACAATTGCCCCGAAACGGCGATTTTAGTTAAGGTTTTAGCGATTTTCGTGTATTTTCTGCGTAACGAGTGCATGTTGTGATTAATTCGAGAGCGTCGATATTTTTATAGTGTGAGTTGCGTCATTTCAGAAATCTGTAATCTTATATTGTGTGTTATGCAATTTTAGGATCGGTCGCGGAAACATCGGACGCGGCGCGCAAAGGCAAGATGGTGGTCGGATCGGATTAGCGGGGCTTTCAGGTGAGTAGATGTATTCATCTATGGGGGAATCGTCTGGATGGCGCCAGGCGCCCCCTAGTTAGGATTACTTTATTTCTTGCAAGATTTGCATTGTTAGTTAGCTAACCCCCCTCATTCACATTTCATACCCTTATAGCTAATCGTCTGCTAGATTGCATGGATATTCTTTTACACATGTGCGATATTACTTCGTAGGACACGAACACCATTACCATTGGCTCCTGTTGCACGCGCACTATTCATGTGACACACACGCCTTTGGTAATTGATATGCCACGAGCACCATAGAACCTGTTTAGCTTAGTGTCACCAATTGCATCATACATGTATACGAAATCGCATAGCACGTATATACCTCGCATCATCATCATACTTACATAGATTTCTAGCCACAAATTGCATCACATACCTTGATATCATAGACATTTATCATATACAACATGTTGAGCATTATGATTTTCTTGAGGATTTCCGTATTGCAGTGATTTCTGGATTTTGGGGAAAACCGCAAGAATTTAATAAAAACTTATAATTATCATTTTTTTTAAAACAAAGTTGCGGTTTTCTCGTGATGTATGTGTCGTCCACCATGAGTTTTCATGTTTTCTGTTGGATTTCTGATCCGATTCGAGGAGTGGATGAACCATCTCGGGTACATGGTGGGCCCGGTATGGTACCCCGGGGCAAGAAGATCGAGTTGTAGACGATGAGCCTGGCAGGGGAAGACTACCTACCGGTGATGTCTGGCGCGGCGGATATCCGGAGGATACCGACCGTTGTCGTGAGATTTGATGATATGGGCCGATCCGGACTGACGGAGCCCGATGTATTGAGACATTGATACAGTGAGACATTGAGACATATGTGTTTTCATATTTGGTGTCGATGCTTGACACGGGTTTCAGATGATTTCTTGATGGTATTTAGCTATTATACAGATATTCTTTTTTCTAAAGCTAAGAATGCAAAGCTCATAGTATTTAAAACACTTAAAGATTTAGTATTGACATTGCATACATGCGCATGCATACTAGAGGTATTACATCATATCTGGACATACATGCTGTGACGAATTTGCGTGCATTCTTACGATAGCCTTACTAGATGTTATATTCTACTCACGAGCTGGCAACTCACCCCCGTTGTGCCACAGTGTCTTGCTGGTCGGACTCATCAGTCTAGTAGTGGCGGCTTATCTTGTTAGTGACTTCTTTTGCTCAGACTCGCGACATTGCTCGTAGGTGGGTTGCGAGAGTGCTTTTATCTCTTTTTTTGTACTATTTTTGTATCTAGTATTCTCCATCTACCACTTCTTATGTGTATATGCGACCTAGGGATGAGACTGAGAGATTTGTGTATATGTGGTTTCTTTTGGGTCGAGCTCACTTGAGCCGACGTTGTGTTTTCTTATATTTTGCATTTCTTTATGCTCTTTTCTGGATATTACATATATATATTGCGTGTGGTTGTGATCCGCCTTGGGCGAAGAGCTAGCTCCCGCTTGGGGATGCCATTTTGTGATTACAGATTATATATCTTGTTGTACCCATTTTGGGGGATAGTATTTACAGAGGAGACTGCCGAAATTTTCGGAAATTTTTGATGTTTTTTTAAAAAGGGGTTCAATGCAACTTAATTGATTTCAAAATCGTTTTCATGTAAGTTTTCCTTCACTATTTTGGTTTTGGTTTAGATTTTTCTGGGCTTTGGCTGACTTAGGTTACGTTACGCCTTTAGACGTCTCGTAATCTAAATGCCAGTCACGTTTCGTACTTTCGGGTCGTGACAAAGTTGGTATCTGAGCGTAGGTTTTACCTTTCTGAGTGCAGGACGACCTTGGTAGATGGAGTAGGTGACTTAAGCAGAGTGGCGTAGTGTGGGTATGATCCGCGGCATACTTACGATACGGTACTCCGCCTAAGTGACCTTAGGACATAATTGCTTGTATTTCCTTTCTTGATTCCTTGCATTCCTTGATTCAATTGCAATGTTCTTAGTCCTGTTTCTTATTCCAGCTTCGATGCCGCCAAAGACTACGAGAGCTCAGCGGGCTGCCGCTAGGGATGAGATTCGAGCGAGCTCGTCTGAGGCGGGGATCGAGCGGGATGATACGCCTACCCCTCAGGGTCATATTGATCCGCCTTATCCAGACCGTATTGCAAGATTAGAGGCCGGCATGAAGGAGTTGCGACAGATGATGGGATCTTTAGTTGAGTCCAGTCGGGCACAGAGATCCGAGGACGTTCCTTCCACCGCACAGACCATGATTGTACCTGATGCACCGATGGTCACTCCTGCTGCTGCTACGACTATCCCTGTTTCACTACAGGAGTTCATGAGATTGAGACCTCCAGCTTTTACCGGTACGGATGCGACAGAGGACCCACAGGCATTTCTTGATAGGATGGCTCGGATTGGCCGTTCGTTGAGGTGTTCTGATGATAGGTTGGTGGAGTTCGCGAGTTTTCGTCTGGAGGGTCTTGCCCAGACATGGTATGATTCAGTAGAGAGAGGCCGAGCTGCAGGTCTACCTTCTATGACCTGGGATGAGTTTACAGCTGCATTTCTTGCCCGTTTTCTTCCGAAGAGTGTCCGAGATGCTCGAGCCCGTAGTTTTGAGTCTCTGCGCAAGACTCCTGGGATGACGGTTTTGGAGTCTGATATACAGTTTACCCAGTTGTCTCGATATGCTCCGTACTTAGTAGACACAGAAGAGAAGAGAATAAAGAGGTTTGTGCGAGGGCTTGATACACAGCTATTCCTTGCCATCGGCACCCAGCACTTTGATACATACGCAGCCGCGATGGATGCAGCCTTACTTTTGGAGGAGCGTATTTCTGAGACTCCGGTCGTTTCTGGGCCGAAGAGGATCCGTACTGATATGCCAGCTCAGTGGCAGATGGGTAGACACCGCGATAGATTATTTCTGGGAGATGGTGGAGGCAGAGGATTAAGACGAGGTTAGTTATTTGGTTCATATCTACAGACCCAGCAGTCGTCTCCAGGATGTTTTTGGTGTGGGAGTCAGTACCACCGTGTCAGAGACTGTACCATGGGGCGCCACGGCACGGCGACAGTCCCACATGTGACTTTACCACCTTCACCACCTCCTCAGAGAGCTCTACTTCCTACTCCTGATGATGCTCCACGCCAGCCAGATGCTCCTAGAGGTCGTGGGCGTGGCAGTCCGGTTCAGAGAGGAAGAGGCGACAGAGGCAGAGGCAGAGGCCGAGGCCGAGGTAGAGGCAGAGGGCAGCCAGCTATTAGTGGTGGACAGGCCCGAGTGTTCGCGTTGACTCCTCAGGATGCACAGGCATCCAATGCCGTCGTGACAGGTACTCTGCCGGTATGTTCTTTTGATGCATGGGTATTATTTGATCCAGGCTACACACATTCCTATGTATCCACGTACTTTGCACCGAGGTTGGGCCGAGAGTCTTCTCCGTTAGATCAGCCGCTTGTCGTTATTACACCAGTAGGCGAGTCGTTTGTTGCCCGTTTCGTGTACCGATCATGTTCCGTTCGTATCGGGGAGAGAGATTCTTCAGTTGATTTGATTCTCCTCGATATGCTAGACTTTGACGCTCTTCTTGGTATGGACTGGCTAGCCACCTGTTATGCATCCGTGGACTGCCGTGAGAAAGCAGTCAGATTCAGTTTTCCTGGTGAGCCGGTTCTTGTTATTCAGGGAGATCGTAGCGCTACCCTTCCCAGCTTCATTTCTTCTCTTCGCGCTGGTCAGCTCTTAAGAAATGGGTGTCAGGGATTCTTAGCCTATGTTTGTGATACTAGATCCACAGAGGTTCTGTTGGACCAGGTCCCTATTGTGAGAGAGTTTCCTGATGTATTCCCTGACGAGCTGCCTGGTCTGCCACCAGAGCATGAGATTGAGTTCTGCATCGACTTGATCCCCGGCACGGGGCCTATCTCTATACCGTCTTATCGGATGGCCCCGGCGGAGCTGAGAGAGTTGAAGGATCAGTTACAGGACTTGCTGGACAAAGGCTTATCCGACCGAGTGTGTCACCTTGGGGTTCTCCCGTCCTGTTTGTTAAGAAGAAGGACGGAAGTATGCGCTTATGCATTGATTATCGTCAGCTGAACCGGGTTACTGTGCGGAACAGATATCCCCTACCCCGCATTGATGACTTATTCGATCAGCTCCAGGGTGCAGGGTTTTTCTCGAAGGTTGATTTACTGTCAGGTTATCACCAGTTGCGGGTTCGGAAGGAGGATATTCCAAAGACCGCTTTCCATACTCGATATGGTCATTATGAGTTCTTGGTGATGTCGTTCGGGCTCACCAATGCTCCGGCAGCATTTATGGACTTGATGAACCGTGTATTCAGGCCGTATCTCGATCATTTCATCATTGTGTTCATTGATGACATCTTGGTTTATTCTCGGAGCCGGGAGGTGTTAGTGTATATGCCCCAGAGGCCATTACTGTATCATACTAGTTTGTATATTACTTAATGGAAGCTTGGGATATTCACCTTGTATATACAATCTTGCTCAAAATAGTAGTATGCTACTTGGTTTGTTTCTACTTCAATGTGTACATGTGTTTATTTTAGTATATCGCCTATACACATTAGTGGAGCCCTTAGGATCTTTGCTTGATTACCAGCGTTGTGATGACAGTCACACTAGTGGGGCTGGGTAATCTATAAGCACATCCTTATGCAGGTCCCTGGTCGCAGGACTATCGAGACAGGGCATCGATACTCCGGAGTAGACTAGCGCATGCGCTTCTCATCCCAGTGTGGGAGACGGTCTGTCCCACAACCGTCGGTACGTCGTACTTGAGATAGTATGCGGGTGCTCGTTGGGTTACGAGTACACTGGACAGGACTCGTCGGGAACTGACTAGTTGGTATTATGCCTATCGTCAGTTATCAGTTCCCAGGTGACATGAGTACAGCTTAGTCCGCTGACTTGACACTGTCACTTCTCCTCGAGTGTGTTCCCACTATACTTTGATTACTACCCTACCACGGCTCAAAGGAGCCGTGCAAACAGGTGGTAGTTGGGTGCAGTCCCGAAGCACTTGGAGGCAGTGACGGTTAGACAGGATTCGTCTCTTCCGGTATTGGGGGCTGACATCGCGCTGTGTCTAGGAGAGCCATTACACGAGTAGTCCCTGGCCAGGGCAAACGAGATATACTGGTAGGCTTCCAGTGTTATCTCAGGGTGTTTTGGGCTTCACTCCGACACGACTTGTACCGCTATTGGGGGACTGACGTTTACTGCCCCCTAGGCCCGCCATGCGATGTATCAGACGAACAGACCGGACTGTACGGAGAATGTCACATTCAGGCTCAGTAGGAGTTCAGATGGGTTTCGCCTCGTCAGTCTTCTTGTCGGCATCTACCTGGGGACCGTTACGCACAGCTAGTGCCGCTTGCTGTCTGTGGTTAAACCCACTGCCAGCGTAGTGTCGAGTCTTTAGAGTCCCACACAGAAAGCTATTCGCCTTTAGGCAAAAGAGTAGAGGTCGCATGGTTTTGCGACGGGTCGCATGGTTTTGCGACAGGGTTCGGTCACATCCGTGCACTTGTGCACGTACAGTGTCCGGACAGTTCACACTAGCGGGCTTTGGTTTAAGCCAGATCCTAGTGTACCTTTTGGGATTGGTTTTATCTAGTATGCATTCATGTTCCTCGGAACGCGGATGCGGGTGTGTATGCACAGTTGACGGAGAGACAGAGGCAGAGGATTCTCATTAGGGTTGTTGACCGTTGACAGTTGACTATTGACTTTTTGCTCAACCCTAATGAGAATATGATATGTGATTAACAATTATATTAATTAAGTATTATGGTGACATGGTTGTTGTGGGATTGACTTTGTTGACTTGTTGACTTTTGTTGACTTGTTGACTTTGTTGACCGGTTGATAGGCTTGACTAGTTGACCATCATGATAACTATAGCTATCATTTTATGGCAAAGACTTTTGCTTGCTTGCTCTTTTGTGCAAAATGAGTGCATGAAATGATATGGCTATGGTTGCTTAAACCATCACATAATACTTGATTGATATGAGGTGTTATGATTGTTTTGGATTATGAGAGCCAAATGAGAAAAGTCTTCTCTCATTCTTTCATGCTCATTCTCTCTCTTGTTCTTGAGCTCTCATCTTCCTCCTCTTGCTCTCCCTCTCTTGATTCTATGGTTCACTTGTCTCATGAGTTGAGAACCAAGAACCATAGATAAAATCCCATACAAACTCTTCTCTACTCACTCTAGTTCACAAGGTTTAGCAAACCGAGTGAACTAGTTTCTTCAAAGTTCGAAGAAGGAGCCAAAGGTTGAAGCTTTCAGGTGGATCTATCTTCGGCGCAAGGAGACGACGGGGAGAAGCCGATTCAGACGACCATCGAAGCTTGAAGACGAAGGAGTTCGAGAAAAAGAAAGGTATAACCCCCTAACCGAGTAGTTAGCAACTCGTAGTTAGGTTGTTAATTAGATGTTTAACAAAGATCCGGGTTTTGAGTCCATGTTACCACCTCTAAGAAAATTGTTTTTCACCAAATTCCGCATGCCCGAAAGTACCGGGAGAGGTAGCATGGACTTACAGTGGTATCAGAGCCAGGTTAAACTCTATCTAACATGTTAGCAAAGTAGCTAGAAGATCGATCAAAGAAAAGTCACGAAACGAACCCGAGATTTTCAAGTTTCTGCCGATTTTTATTCTGTTCAAAAGTTGATAAATTTCATCTTAAAAATCGGCTCAGGCTTTTGTTAGAATAACCACAAAATTTGCTCCCACGAACCGTTCAAAGCGCCGCGGAAACGCGGCGGGAGCACGCTCCCGCCGCGGTTCCGCGGCCGAATTGACTCGGCCGAGGTCCAAATTTGGTGCAGTGTATTTCTGGGGTTGTTTTGGGATTTTTGGAATATGTATTTTCTGCCCAGATTTTCCAGAACGAAAATTTTGTATTTGGGGCCTGTAAATCCGTATTTTTGATCGAACTTCTAAAAGACTTAAGCTGACGGGTTTTTCTGTGATGTGATATTTGTATTGAACGTCTACTAATCGCTATATGTCGATTAGTGGGGGTTATACAAATCTGTGATCTGTAATATTATTGGAATGTGTATATGAATTCATTGGATTGTCGCGGGTGAATAGCCGGGGGTTGTGAGACGAGAGTTTTCTTTTCTTTCAATTCATGTAAATTTGTAAATTGATGTAATAATTATTTGTATGGCCGCACAACCGGGTCGGGGTTGTAGCCGTCATTGTATAATTTCTTTTTACTGTTTTTGCTCCTAGGATAGACCCATGGAGGGGGTGCATAAACTACCGGGTATGCCGAAGTGCCGAGTGGCCTACTCACGGAGTTGAGGGAGGTTGCTTCGCTTTGGGTACTTGGCGGGTAGTTTGTCGCACCCGTAGGGGTCTTGGGTGGGGTATTGGCTATTCACCGCGACCGTGTAATCTGCTTTTCGTTACAGGCTCGTACGAATTGCAGCTTCCTAGTATATCCAATGTGTTCATCTGTGATCTGAAATGGCTATCATTGCAATATATCTATATATGATATTATTTAGGCGTTGCTTATGTTTTACAGCCGCGCTAGCCCAGCCCCCGCTCTGTCGTTAGTTAAGTAACCTAACGGGTAATGACGGGGCCCCATGGCGAATGCGAATGGCATAAGCGTACGTCATATTTTGGTTGTTTTCTGCAATGGTAGGGTTAAATGATGGGACGCATTAAAAGAACTAATGCAAGAATATCACGCATTAAAAGAACTAATGCAAGAAAATAAACCAAGTTAAAATCGTTGGAACACTTTCGAAAAACCACTCGGTTCTTTTCAAAACAAACTTTTAAAATGCGGAGTTTGAGCCACTCCTTTTAAAAGCTATCTCGTTCCATCGATTATATCAAGTTCACTACGTTCACGGTTTTGCCAAAACCATTCGTAGCCCTCCATCATTTCAGTTAAATATTCGGTAGTATTCAAGCTATGTATTTTGACCTCACGCCAAGGCATAGTGATGTTGGAGATAGTGCCCTCAGAGTCAATTATTAGGTCACAGGTACGTGATTGTAATGATTGAGGGAGGACCTATCCCGGTAGGACAGTCTTACTCGAGATGATAGTATGCTATCTGGTTTACCTTTATCATCGTGTACTGCTTTAGGTGACATGACACGTCGCTATTACACGTTGATAGAGCCCCTAGGATTCTTGCTTGACCACCAGCAGTATGAGGGCGATCATATAAGTGGGAGCTGGGGGTCTACAAGCATATCCTTAAAAGGTCCCTAGTCGTGGGAGTTTCGAGACCGGGCATCGATACTCCATTAGTAGACTAGTGTATACAGTCGAGACCCCGACGAGGGGCGGTGGCCGGTCTCACAAGCCACTGGTGTCAGTTGGATCACCTAAGATGTATACAGGTGCTCATTGGGTTATGAGTACACCGGACAGGACTCGCCGGGAACATGCTAGTTGGTCATATACCAGACGTCAGATGGCAGTTCCCTGGTGACATGTGTGCAGGTTAGTTCATCGACCTGGGGGTCGTCATTTGTCTCGTGTGAGTTCCCACTGTACTTTGATTACTACCCTACCACGGCTCAAAGGAGTCGTGCAAACAGGTTTTAGTTGGGTACAGTCCCGAGCCACATGGAGGCAGTGAGCGTATCTTCAGGGGTTCGTCTCTCCCGGTATTGGGGGTGAGGTCGTGCTGTGTCTAGGAGAGCCATTACACAAAGTCCTTGGCCAAGGCAAGGAGATTTACTGGTAGGTATTCCAGTAGTATCTCAGGGTGTTCTGGGCTACACTCCGACACGACTTGTACCGCTTTTGGGGGTCTGACTTTTACCAACCCCCTAGGCCCGCCATGCGATACTCATAGACGAACGGACCGGACTGCACGGATATTGTCACTGACAGGCTCAGTTGGGTGTCGGGGTGAGCTTCCTCATCGACGTCCCATTTGGTCAGTACCTGGTAGCCCGTCACGTATTGGCTTATACCTCTGACGTGCTAGTGGTTAAATCCACAACCAAGGTATTGACGAGTCTTTAGAGTCCCCCACATTCAGTTACTCAGCTTTCGGGCGAAAGGTTGTAGAGGCCGTATGGAGATATGGCAAGGTCCGATCAGATACGTGCGGTATTGCACGGATCAGGATCGGACAGTCTGTACTATAGGCCGTATGGTTATATGGCAGGGTTCGATCAGATACGTGCGGTATTGCACGGATCAGGATCGAACAGATATTACTAGCCGGCTTTGGTTTAAGCCGGATCCTAGTATAGTACAGTGTAGATTTTGTCTCATTGCATTTGTATTTCGGTCGGAATACAAATGCGGGTGTGTATGCACAGTATCGGGGTTTTCCTGTAATTTATTACGGGACCAGTTTTATGGAGTTGCCAGTTTGCTTTCCGTTTCGGCCAATTTCCATTGTTCCGTTCATTGGCCGAAGATTGGTGGAGGAGGGCTTATTTGCATTGTTGCAAATAAGTGTTTGTGGAGGGGTTCTTTGCTTATTGTTGTATCATGATAGCCTCTCATTGACCTTGACTTCTAGCTTCATGATAGCTTGACTTTCTTTATCATCATGGTTTTGATGATGGTTGTTGATGATGAGAGATGGTTGTTAGTTGAGTGTTGGTTTTGCTTTGTTATCATTTGGTTCATATGATAACCATTCCCCTCTCTCTCTAGTTTTGGAGATGAGAATGGCTCCCATTATTTTTGAGCTCTCTCTCTCTTTTCACTCTTCTTCTCCTCTTGTCATGGCCGGCCACCATGAGGGTGGGTTGCCCATTTTTGTAGTGGGGATTTTTGCTCTCTTGATGTTAGAAAAATCCCCAAGTTCCTCCACATTGTTCTTGTATCATCCCTCCACCTAAAATGGCATCTCCATGAACCCCAAAGTGAGACTTGAGGACTACGTATTCTACAGCGAACCTTGGGCACGTCGAGTAGCCGGCTTCGTGCCCGAGTTGCCTCGGCATTGAGGTGGGAGCCCGTAAACAAAGTAGGCGATGTGGTGCACTTCCGGCGACGAGGAGGAGACGGGACATTCCGCAGGAGATCGGGACCATGACGAGAAGACCGGAGGACTTGGATCGTCGGTATATCTCTATTCCCTATCTTCTAGTTAGCTTAGACTTGTTAATGGTAACGATCCGGGTGTTTAGTGCGCGGTGGTGCCGGTTTGCTAAGTCCGCAAAATTTAAGTTTTTCACCGCTTCCGCATTCCGGCGTCGGATTGACGGCCGGGGCGCCGCCGTGCACTTACAGTGGTATCAGAGCCTCGCCATTAACTTAGTCTAGCTTTGTGTAATGTGTTTGCATTTCCGATTGATCAAAAAGTTCCAAAACTGCATTTTAGTTCGCATCAGTTTCTGTTGAAAATTTTTGGTCTCGAAAAATTTTTCAGGTTGTAGAATATTGATGTACTGGATAATCTAAGAGTTCTGTAAAAATTTGATGAAGTAACTCCACAGTTGGAGCGCGGAACCGCCGCGAAAACCCCTTTTGTGCGGCCCTTCCGCCGCGTACTATTCACATCACTTCACCATTTTTTTACAGAGGCCTTCTGGGCTTAAAATATGGGCTTTGGAATATTAAAGTTGGGCCAATTGTTTCTGTGAGTGCTACAGTTTTCTTTGGGGCCCACTTGTTAATTGTTTGATCAATCGGAAATTTTTTAAACACATTTTTCACAGTATTTACATTATATCTGCGACCGTGAATGTCACTCGATCGGTAAATCCGGTCTAACTGCTATAGCCCGGTTAGACGGATTTGCGAACGTGACTTTCACGTTGATGTTCTATGTATTTGCTGTGATGTTGCGGATCGGTCGTGGGGGATAGCCTGGATGCAATGCTAGTACTGTGCTGTTGTATTATGTACATTTGATATTGCGGGGCGAGCGTCCGACATGTGGACTGCCGTCACTGCCTGATTGTATTATTATTTTGGGGCACGACCTGGTTGCGGTCGATGTACCCGGTGTATGTATATTTTACTTTCTGTACTAGGATTGCCCCGCGGAGGGGTGCACGGATAGCCGGGTTCTGGAGGGCAACAAGCCCGCATCTCATGGCATTGAGACGGAGGGGGCTTCACTCTAGGATTGGCGGGCTATTCGCCGCACTCGTAGGGGGTACAGGTTGACCCAGGAGGGGTGCCCAAGTTACCGGATTCCGTGAAGTGCTGGGTGGTCCATTCACGGCGCTGAAGGGGACTGCCTCGCTTCAGGTTTTGGCGGGTGACTTGCCGCGCCCGTAGGGGTCTAGGATTTCATTGCACAGGCTATCCACACGACCAGGGGAACGTCGGGTTTCAGCAGTGGCTCTGTGAAACCCGGGGATCCCAGATATCTGTATTGTTTCTGTGATGCTGTTCATTCTCTGTGATGTTGCATTTCTTTCACGCCTTGAGCGAATATAATATATTGGTATATATATTAGTAGATGTTGTATATGTTTTGCATCCGCGCTAGTCCAGTCCCCGCTCTGTCGTTAGTTAGCTAACCTAACGGGTAATGACGGAACCCAGTGGCGAATGCGGATGGCATATACGTACATCAGTATATTTTCGTTCTTTTTGGTGTGATCAATTGATGGGACTGCATTGATTCGGATCAATGCAAGTTAAAAACAAACCTAATCTGATGTTGTTGGAACACTTTTTCAAAAAGCTGTTATTGCAAGGACGTTCACTTTTGTTTTGCATCGCGGTATTCATTTAGAATATCCTGCTCCTCAGTCGACGAGGCAAGGGCCGAGATCCCTTCACCGGGAGTGACCCCTTGGACAAAAGTTTGCGTCAGGGCAATAACTTCACTATAGCCGATTACTTTTGCTTTGCATCGTGGTATTCATTTGGAATATCCTGCACCCCATTCTACGGGGAAAGAGCCGAGATCCCTTCACCGGGAGTGACCTCTTTAGCAACGGTTTTCGTCACTATATTTTCAAAAAGCTATCCGTTCCTTCGACGATATCAAGTTCATTACGTTAAAGGTTTTCGCCAGAAACCATTCGTAGCCCTCCGTCATTTCATATGGGTAGTCAATAGTATTCAAGCTGTGTATGTTGGCCAAAGTCAAGGCACAGTGTTTGGTAGCTGTTGGTTATTCATATGCAGCATAGATAGATGCGTTGGTTTGGAACAGTCGTACTGCCATGTTGGCCAAAGTCAAGGGTATGTACGGGTGGATTCAAATTAACCTGGAGAATGACGGGTAGAACTTGACATGTGACTTATGATATGTTGGCCAAAGTCAAGGTCATAAGAGCATGGGGCAGAAATCACATCGGGAGTTTCAAAAGAACTGAAACTTGCCAGATATGCGCATACCTTCTGGAGTGTGATACCGTGAGCGGATTCCGTCACGTTGTCATGCGATGAGAGTTGGATCCCGATTCCCACTGATGAGTTAGTTTACTCCTCGGGTGACCCCGACTAATTCTTCTTTCAGGTTTGGAGGAGAATTTGAGGTACAGTGGGAGGATTCCAGATTAGATAAATTGGTAACCATTCTGATCTAGGTTAGAGTGCACGCTGAGTGTTTCTTTTCTCTCTCTCTCTGGCAGCGACCATTGACCCGACCCTAAGACTATGACTCAGTGACCAAATTAACCGAACCTTCTTGACACCGGCTTTTGGATTGTCAGAGTTGCAAACCTCATTGCCACTCCTACTTTTACCCTTTTCTCCAGGACACCCCGTTTTACTACGAACGTCCACTTCCATTGGACAAAACCATCGTATGGTTAGATACGAACTCGAAGGAATTCGAGGATGGTTTCCGGTTCTGGAGAAAACGAATAGGATTATTCAGTTGTCTTTTCTTTTCACCTTCTCTCAGGTTGCGAGTACTCCTTGGTTTAGGAGTAGTACACCTATTACGCAAATTGGATAGTCTTTTTCCAAACCATAGGCTGGTGCCGACCGGTAGGGAATGAAGGAAACCAGTTAGCCTAAACGGTGTACAGAAGGTATTAAGTTCAGACAAAACAAGGGATTAGTAAGAGGGCAAAGTAAATTGCAACAGATATTCACGACCAAACCAAATATTTCGTTACCACTCCCACATCACCTTTGTATTTCTCCAGGACACTCCGTATCACTACGAAGATCCACAGTTTATTTGGATACTCCATCGTATGGTTATATACGAACTCGAATGGAACTTGTTCCAGTTCGGGGATGGATTCTGGTTCAGGAGAAATAGGAATAAGGTTTATTCGGTTGTCTTTTATCTTCACCCTCTCTCATTGCGAGTGTTCCTAGGATTGGGACAGTACACCCATTATGCTTATTGGATAGTCTTCTTCCAAACCATAGGCTGGTGCCGAACGGTAGGGAAGGAAGAAAACCATTTGGCCTAAAGGGGTGTGCAGAAGGTAAAGACTAAAGACATATGAAGGGTTTTGGAGAGGTGGCAAAGAATTATACGGTTACAGTCGTGAATCTGGAAGAGGCATTACTAAGAATACCAGGATACCCCATCGAAACATTTCAGTGTTTCAGTTTCACTGTGTAATGTTAAAAGAAAACTGATTTCCCGATTAGACACTTACTCCAGGGTATGTATTTGCCAGGTATGATTCTCACATCTGTATGGTTTTACAGATGATGAGTGGGAGTAAGCTATTGGGAATTAGGTGATTGTCCTCATTATATCGGGATTCGTTGTAATCGGTGATATTTGAGGAAGTCACCTGGGTTATTTGCCGGACGGCAAGTATTTGGTTTTGAATATCCGCCGTTATGCACCAATTTCAAATCGATGTATCTGTACGTCTATTTTCATAGAGTGAGATATACCTTTCTGAAATTATGTCTACGACATTTACCTATATCAGTGGATGGTTAGGTAAGGAGCATTAAACAGCGGTGTAATTCTTCTTAACCATAAGTACAGTTTTCAACCTACGACACACAGTGAATGAGTTGTCAGACTCAAGGGACTTATACAGAGTATTGTATGTTGTCCAGGGTCCATCAGGACAGAGGGCTTGGTCCTCGTACTATATTCGGTTTACTTATGACTTCTCTAGTTTTTAGACAGGTGTTTCGCGGAAACACAGGGTCCAAATTTTGAGAAGTTATAGGTATTTGAATACAGTAGAGAACCAGGTATAGCAAGTATCGGGATTCTTCAAAGAGATCGAAGATGTAGATACTTGTGTATGGTATTCAGTTGATAGTAATGATAAAGAGATCTTGCTTCTCTTTCAGGTTACTCATAATTGGAAGCATTCCTAAGTTGAGTAACGCTGATCGGCCTCCTTCCATTTAGTTGACATGCGCTGGGGACAGCTGCATGATTTGAATCTGGTTCAATTAAATCAGTGCCTCTGTTTCTATATTGGATATAGAACAGTTCATATCTTAACGATGTTAAGGTACGGGGAGTTGTCCGGTTTATGATTAAAACCAGACACTGGACAACTCAAGGCACGTTTCTGTAATGGCTGTTTGTGGGTTGACCCAGGCTATGACGCGGGTTGACTTTCTACCATCTGGAAGATCAATAGCAATATTGTTCTTGACTCGCCACAGTTTTAAATTAAAAATGGATTTTTTCAGAAAACAGTAGTGGGAGTATGGTAGAACTGGAAGTGATTCCAGAACCACAAACGATTACTGAAGATTTGATAAGGAACCTAAAGATTCAATCTGAATTGACATTCCATTGGCCACTCCGCAGATAAGGTGGGTAACTTCAGGCACCCGAGAGGCACTACGGTAGCCTCAAGGACGGTGACAGGGAAGTTCTTGTTTACCCACAATTGCCATTGTTGTTGTTCCAGGTTACGAGACCCGGCGGGAGGATGAGTATAGCGTCGTTCTAAACCAGTTTTAGAAGTGTACGTCTATATGACTCTGCCAGAGGGTTGTCATAGTCAGTGGGAGCAGCGGAAGCATTGGTGGACAGGTTGCTTATGTCTATTTATAGACTAGAGCAGATGTAGCGGAGAAAGATCATCTATTTCTGACGTGACAGTCATGGGTTTGACTTCATCAGAATAGGGGATTGATCTGTTGAGAAGGTAGTAGGGTGTGATATCCTAGTATTTGGATGATATACATAGAGTAGGAAAGGAAACTCCTACACTACGATCGGTTATACTTTGGTCGTCACACAGTTGTTTCTCCACAAAGGAAATGGATTTTATATCAGACATACTGGTTACTAGATCTATGGTTTTAGATCTAGATTTGGGTGGTTTCCCAATCAGGGTACTTGACTGCATTCTAAGAGTATTTAGGATGGTAGACTCCTGGCAAGGTAGTGTACCTGCAGGTAATGGAGTCACCCTCTCCAAAGGTGTCTTACAGACTAAGTGGGAGAGGGGTGGGCATGATTGGCAGATCACTTGCTCAGGCAATTGAGTCAATCGTGAGATGTCAAGTACCACACCAGATGTTGTTCTTGCACTAGATGCAATAAGTTGACATTAATCCAATCCTGGAGAAACGGTAGGAAGCAGTTTTAGAACATAAGTGGATGTTCTAGGGATATGATAACGACAGCCTCATTCGGGAAACAGTTATCATTCCAGGCTTCCAAGGTGACATGGACGACAAGGAGGTTGTCAGAGCTATAGTTTTCCTTCTGATGAGGGGCAGTATTTTGGACAGGTGGTCCAAGGCAATACTGAGGGTGGCATGGCGCAGGATACTGATTAAGTTCAGTTGACGATACAGTCTAAGAAGTTTGGATTTGGAGCTCATTTATGAGCTATGTCCCATCAGACATCCAGACACATTCTAAGACAGGTATTGCTCTTTTCGGGAGATGGGTTTCTCCGCGAACTTGAGATATAGAGAGACATGGAAAGAGACAACTAAGCGGATCCACTCACTGAGGCTATTCCTCGAACGCAATAGTTTCGCAAACGAGCTTTGTGAGACTGACTAGTAGAGGAGTTGGGTGTTCGGTATCACACGGGCTGTGAGTATGCGACATCGCAATAATTAGCCTTGAGTGCAAGTGGGAGATTGTTGGAGATAGTGCCCTCAGAGTCAATTATTAGGTCACAGGTACGTGATTGTAATGATTGAGGGAGGACCTATCCCGGTAGGACAGTCTTACTCGAGATGATAGTATGCTATCTGGTTTACCTTTATCATCGTGTACTGCTTTAGGTGACATGACACGTCGCTATTACACGTTGATAGAGCCCCTAGGATTCTTGCTTGACCACCAGCAGTATGAGGGCGATCATATAAGTGGGAGCTGGGGGTCTACAAGCATATCCTTAAAAGGTCCCTAGTCGTGGGAGTTTCGAGACCGGGCATCGATACTCCATTAGTAGACTAGTGTATACAGTCGAGACCCCGACGAGGGGCGGTGGCCGGTCTCACAAGCCACTGGTGTCAGTTGGATCACCTAAGATGTATACAGGTGCTCATTGGGTTATGAGTACACCGGACAGGACTCGCCGGGAACATGCTAGTTGGTCATATACCAGACGTCAGATGGCAGTTCCCTGGTGACATGTGTGCAGGTTAGTTCATCGACCTGGGGGTCGTCATTTGTCTCGTGTGAGTTCCCACTGTACTTTGATTACTACCCTACCACGGCTCAAAGGAGTCGTGCAAACAGGTTTTAGTTGGGTACAGTCCCGAGCCACATGGAGGCAGTGAGCGTATCTTCAGGGGTTCGTCTCTCCCGGTATTGGGGGTGAGGTCGTGCTGTGTCTAGGAGAGCCATTACACAAAGTCCTTGGCCAAGGCAAGGAGATTTACTGGTAGGTATTCCAGTAGTATCTCAGGGTGTTCTGGGCTACACTCCGACACGACTTGTACCGCTTTTGGGGGTCTGACTTTTACCAACCCCCTAGGCCCGCCATGCGATACTCATAGACGAACGGACCGGACTGCACGGATATTGTCACTGACAGGCTCAGTTGGGTGTCGGGGTGAGCTTCCTCATCGACGTCCCATTTGGTCAGTACCTGGTAGCCCGTCACGTATTGGCTTATACCTCTGACGTGCTAGTGGTTAAATCCACAACCAAGGTGTTGACGAGTCTTTAGAGTCCCCCACATTCAGTTACTCAGCTTTCGGGCGAAAGGTTGTAGAGGCCGTATGGAGATATGGCAAGGTCCGATCAGATACGTGCGGTATTGCACGGATCAGGATCGGACAGTCTGTACTATAGGCCGTATGGTTATATGGCAGGGTTCGATCAGATACGTGCGGTATTGCACGGATCAGGATCGAACAGATATTACTAGCCGGCTTTGGTTTAAGCCGGATCCTAGTATAGTACAGTGTAGATTTTGTCTCATTGCATTTGTATTTCGGTCGGAATACAAATGCGGGTGTGTATGCACAGTATCGGGGTTTTCCTGTAATTTATTACGGGACCAGTTTTATGGAGTTGCCAGTTTGCTTTCCGTTTCGGCCAATTTCCATTGTTCCGTTCATTGGCCGAAGATTGGTGGAGGAGGGCTTATTTGCATTGTTGCAAATAAGTGTTTGTGGAGGGGTTCTTTGCTTATTGTTGTATCATGATAGCCTCTCATTGACCTTGACTTCTAGCTTCATGATAGCTTGACTTTCTTTATCATCATGGTTTTGATGATGGTTGTTGATGATGAGAGATGGTTGTTAGTTGAGTGTTGGTTTTGCTTTGTTATCATTTGGTTCATATGATAACCATTCCCCTCTCTCTCTAGTTTTGGAGATGAGAATGGCTCCCATTATTTTTGAGCTCTCTCTCTCTTTTCACTCTTCTTCTCCTCTTGTCATGGCCGGCCACCATGAGGGTGGGTTGCCCATTTTTGTAGTGGGGATTTTTGCTCTCTTGATGTTAGAAAAATCCCCAAGTTCCTCCACATTGTTCTTGTATCATCCCTCCACCTAAAATGGCATCTCCATGAACCCCAAAGTGAGACTTGAGGACTACGTATTCTACAGCGAACCTTGGGCACGTCGAGTAGCCGGCTTCGTGCCCGAGTTGCCTCGGCATTGAGGTGGGAGCCCGTAAACAAAGTAGGCAATGTGGTGCACTTCCGGCGACGAGGAGGAGACGGGACATTCCGCAGGAGATCGGGACCATGACGAGAAGACCGGAGGACTTGGATCGTCGGTATATCTCTATTCCCTATCTTCTAGTTAGCTTAGACTTGTTAATGGTAACGATCCGGGTGTTTAGTGCGCGGTGGTGCCGGTTTGCTAAGTCCGCAAAATTTAAGTTTTTCACCGCTTCCGCATTCCGGCGTCGGATTGACGGCCGGGGCGCCGCCGTGCACTTACAAGTGATTGGTAGCTGCCGGATATTTATCTGTTGCATAGATAGAATGCGTTGGTTTGGGACAGCCGTACTACCATTTTGGCCTACGTCAAGGGTAGGTACGGATGGATTCAAATTAACCTGGATAATGATGGGAAGAACTTGACATGTGACTTATGACATTTTGACCTCACGCCAAGGTCATAAGAGCATGGGGCAAAAATCCACATCGGGAGTTTCAAAAGAACTGAAACTTGCTAGTGTTGCATACCATTTGGAGTGTGATGATTCTGGTAGGATTCCTTCAGTTTCGTCACGCGATGATATTTGGATCCCGATCCTACTGTGAGTATATGCTACTCCTCGGGAAATTTCTCACTTAACAATCAATGCTATAAACCAAGTAGGTGTCTAGAAAGGTGTTAGCGGGGCTACGCCCTCAGGGAAAAGAGGTTATTTAATTAAGGAACTTCGCGAAAGCGTTGGAAAACCTCCCTCGAAGTACCGACACTGACCTGGCTGAACGGTTAAGCAAGTATTGTGCGGTGGGATTGATCCCGACTAATTCTTCCTTTTTGGTTTGAAGAGGGATTCGAGAAACAGTGGGAGCCATCCTGTTTAGACAAACTAAAAACTAGTCTAAACTTGCAAGAGCATCAAGCTGAGTGTTTCTTCTCTCTCCTAATTTCAGCGACCCATCGACATGACTGGACTTAAGTTACTTCTAGATAAAAACATACTGACAGGGCCAAACTACAAAGATTGGCTCAGGAATGTCAAGATGGCAATCACTTAGGACAAGCTGGGGTATCTTCTTACCACCAAAGCTCCCCCTGTCCCTGGTCCCACTTCCAGCGTCGCGGATAAGGAAATCCGTAAGACTTGGGAGATTGATAGCGCGAAGGCCAAGTGCCTCGTACTTGCCTCTATGGACAATGAACATCAGAGGAAGCCCGAGAATATGGACTTGGAATCCATATTTCTTCATACAAAAGAACTGTATGGAGAGCAATCTCGTATCGCAAGATACGAAGCGTCGAAAAAGTTATTTTCGGCAAGGATGGCCGTCGGATCATCAGCAGCAGAACGCGTGCTTAAGATGATCGGCTACATTGAGGAGCTCGCGGACCTAGGGACCACATTGGAGAGTGAGCTCTATACGGACTTAGTTCTCCAGTCCCTTCCTTCCACTTACGCCCAGTTTATACTGAACTTCAACTTACAAGGAAAGGAAGTTGAACTTTCAGAGCTCCTCAACATGCTGAGGAGCGCAGAGGACACCCTATAGAAAGGTAGGGAAATATCCAGTTTGTTTGTAGGAGGATCATCTTCTTCTAGGTCCAAGGCGAAAGCCAAGGGAAAGAAGAAGAAAGCCCCCGCCAAACCAAGGGGCGGTGTTAGTAAAGTGGATACGAAGGGAAAAGCTAAAGCAATAAAGAAAGCGGGAAAGCTTGTGGATAAGGAAGAATGCTTCTATTGTCATAAGAAAGGACACTGGAAGAATGATTGCAGGGCCTGGAAGGCCAGAACACAGGAATTGAAGCAGGTTGCAGCTTCAGCTTCAGGTGTGTATGTTATTGAAAACTGTCTTTCAATAAACTCTACTTCCTGGGTATTGGATACCGGATCAGGATCTCTTATCTGTAATTCTTTATAGGCGTTGAGAAACCGTAGTGTTTTGAAAGCAGGTGACATGACCCTCAGAGTTGCGAACGGAGCTAGCATGGATGCTAAGGCCGTGGAGGACTATCACCTGGGAATGTCAGATGGACATGTTTTGGTTTTGCGTAATTGCTTTTTTGTACCCAACGCAACTTGTAATATCATTTCTGTATCTTTGGTTTCTAAGAAGG
Organism: Agapanthus africanus; assembly: GCA_030015575.1. Taxonomy (NCBI): domain Eukaryota; kingdom Viridiplantae; phylum Streptophyta; class Magnoliopsida; order Asparagales; family Amaryllidaceae; genus Agapanthus; species Agapanthus africanus. Next base: position 165,554,263 of record JASDDO010000001.1, read on the forward strand.
TTATGAATTTGCGTTTGTAAGCAATGTTGTAAACATTCACCTTAATCAAGTTCTGATTGGGTCAGGTACATTGAGCAATGGTATATACGTATTAAACCAACCACAGATTTTCAATGTCCAGAATACACACAAAAGGAAGTCTCCGGAAATAAATCAGACTTTCTTGTGGCATTGTAGACCGGGTCACATCAATGAGAGAAGGTTGACGAAGTTACATACAGAAGGATATTTGAATGCGTTCGAATATCAATCGTATGCCAGTTGTCAATCCTGTCTCAAAGGAAAGATGACAAAGACTCCGTTCACTGGACACGGAGTAAGAGCGAGCGAGCTCTTGGGACTCGTACACAGCGAAGTGTGCGGTCCAATGTCTACACATGCGCGAAGCGGTTTTTCTTACTTCATTACTTTTACGGATGACTTTTCAAGATACGGTTATGTCTTCTTAATGAAACATAAGTCCGAAGCCTTTGGAAAATTCCAGGAATATAAGAATGAAGTAGAAAAACAAACCGGCAAAAGTATCAAGATTCTAAGATCGGATCGAGGTGGTGAATACTTGAGTGCCGAGTTCCTGGACTATTTAAAAGAGAATGGAATTCTCTCTCAGCTTACTCCTCCATACACTCCGCAACATAACGGTGTATCGGAGAGACGGAACCGCACCCTATTGGATATGGTACGGTCCATGATGAGTAACGCTGAGTTACCGCGATCATTCTGGGGGTATGCGCTAGAATCAGCTGCATACCTTTTGAACCGAGTTCCAACGAAGACTGTGCCTACTACACCATATGAGATGTGGGGTGGGAAGAAACCCTATCTTCAATATCTGAAGATCTGGGGATGTCCAGCTTTTGTCAAAAAGCAGCATGCGGACAAACTCGAGGCACGCTCAGTACTGTGCAAGTTTGTGGGATACCCAAAGAACACCAGGGGTTATCTTTTCTACCACGTAGAGGAACAAAAAGTCCTTGTTTCTCGTAATGCCCACTTTCTAGAACACCAGTTCTTAGAAAAGGAAATTAGTGGGAGCACAGTAGAACTGGAAGAAATTCCAGAACCACGAGCTATTACTGAAAGCTTAGTGGAACCAGAGGGTTCAAAAGAACAGGACATTCCTACGCCGCTCCGCAGGAGTAGTAGGCAGTCTCATCCGCCCGAGAGATACTACGGTTTTCTCATAGACGGGGATAGAGAGGATTGCATCATAGATTATGATGAGCCTACTAGCTTCCAGCAGGCCGTTCAGAGCGTTGACTCGGTAAAATGGCTGGATGCAATGCGGACCGAAATGGAGTCCATGTACACCAACAAAGTATGGACGTTGGACATTGCTCCAGACGGGGTAAAACCCGTAGGATGCAAGTGGATCTTCAAAAGGAAGATTGGTGTAGATGGACAGGTTGAGACCTATAAAGCTAGACTTGTTGCAAAGGGTTTCCGTCAAAGACCTGGCTTGGACTATGACGAAACCTTTTCTCCAGTGGCTATGCTGAAATCCATTCGGATCCTTCTTGCCATTGCTGCCTTCCACGATTATGAGATCTGGCAAATGGACGTAAAGACCGCTTTTCTAAATGGAAATTTAGAGAAGTGTGTCTATATGGACCAACCAGAGGGTTTCATTCAGAGTGGGAGCAGCGGAAAGGTGTGCAAGTTGCTTAAGTCCATCTATGGACTAAAGCAGGCATCGCGGAGTTGGAACATCTGTTTTGATGAGACGGTTAAGGAATTTGGCTTTATCAAAAATCCAGATGAACCATGCATCTATTGTAGATTTGTAGCGAGAACTGTAGTATTCCTCATTTTGTACGTGGATGACATTCTCTTAATAGGAAATGACATTCCTATGCTACAATCTGTCAAGGGGTTCTTGTCACACAGGTTCTCCATGAAAGACCTGGGTGATGCCTCATACATCCTGGGGATCCGGATCCATCGTGATAGATCCAAGAGGATATTAGGACTTTCACAGTCCAGGTACATCGACACCATACTGAAAAAATTCAGTATGGAAGATTCCAAGCGCGGTAACCTACCGGCTTGTCACGGGATCACCCTCTCTAAAGAGATGTCTCCCAAGACTGATTTGGAGAGGGATCGCATGTCTATTATACCCTACGCTTCTGCGGTATGCTCTATAATGTATGCGATGTTGTGTACCAGACCGGATGTAGCTTATGCACTGAGTGTGGTAAGCCGGTATCAGTCAAACCCTGGGGAGAAAGACTGGATAGCAGTAAAGAACATTCTCAAGTACCTCAGAAGGACTAAGGAGATGTTCTGGGTGTATGGCGGAAAAGACCTCCAGATCGAGGCCTTTGCTGACTCCAGCTTCCAGAGTGACAAGGATGATTCCAAGCCCATGTTGGGTTTTGTCTTTACCCTCAATGGAGGGGCGGTGTGTTGGAAGAGTTCCAAACAGGAAACCGTTGCAGACTCGACGATGGAAGCGGAATACATCGCTGCATCTGATGCCGCAAAAGAAGCTGTCTAGATGAGGAAGTTCTTGAAAGAGCTTCAGGTGGTTCCGTCCATTGTTGATCCAATACCTCTGTATTGCGACAACAACGGGGCTATAGCTTTAGCGAAGGAACCCAGGTCCCATCAGAGATCCAGACACATCTTGAGGCGGTATCACCTGATCAGGGAGATCGTGGATCGCCAGGAGATCGAGGTTCGGAGAGTCGCTTCAGAAGATAACACTGCAGATCCATTCACCAAGGCCTTGCCCCAGACTCAGTTCGAGCGGCTGATCGAGATGATAGGACTTCGATACGCCAGTACATGGCCTTAGTGCAAGTGGGAGATTGTTAGTGTATATGCCCTAGAGGCCATTACTGTATCATACTAGTTTGTATATTACTTAATGGAAGCTTGGGATATTCACCTTGTATATACAATCTTGCTCAAAATAGTAGTATGCTACTTGGTTTGTTTCTACTTCAATGTGTACATGTGTTTATTTTAGTATATCGCCTATACACATTAGTGGAGCCCTTAGGATCTTTGCTTGATTACCAGCGTTGTGATGGCAGTCACACTAGTGGGGCTGGGTAATCTATAAGCACATCCTTATGCAGGTCCCTGGTCGCAGGACTATCGAGACAGGGCATCGATACTCCGGAGTAGACTAGCGCATGCGCTTCTCATCCCAGTGTGGGAGACGGTCTGTCCCACAGCCGTCGGTACGTCGTACTTGAGATAGTATGCGGGTGCTCGTTGGGTTACGAGTACACTGGACAGGACTCGTCGGGAACTGACTAGTTGGTATTATGCCTATCGTCAGTTATCAGTTCCCAGGTGACATGAGTACAGCTTAATCCGCTGACTTGACACTGTCACTTCGCCTCGAGTGTGTTCCCACTATACTTTGATTACTACCCTACCACGGCTCAAAGGAGCCGTGCAAACAGGTGGTAGTTGGGTACAGTCCCGAAGCACTTGGAGGCAGTGACGGTTAGACAGGATTCGTCTCTCCCGGTATTGGGGGTTGACATCGCGCTGTGTCTAGGAGAGCCATTACACGAGTAGTCCCTGGCCAGGGCAAACGAGATATACTGGTAGGCTTCCAGTGTTATCTCAGGGTGTTTTGAGCTTCACTCCGACATGACTTGTACCGCTATTGGGGGACTGACGTTTACCGCCCCCTAGGCCCGCCATGCAATGTATCAGACGAACAGACCGGACTGTACGGAGAATGTCACATTCAGGCTCAGTAGGAGTTCAGATGGGTTTCACCTCGTCAGTCTTCTTGTCGGCATCTACCTGGGGACCGTTATGCACAGCTAGTGCCGCTTGCGGTCTGTGGTTAAACCCACTGCCAGCGTAGTGTCGAGTCTTTAGAGTCCCACACAGAAAGCTATTCGCCTTTAGGCAAAAGAGTAGAGGTCGCATGGTTTTGCGACGGGTCGCATGGTTTTGCGACAGGGTTCGGTCACATCCGTGCACTTGTGCACGTATAGTGTCCGGACAGTTCACACTAGCGGGCTTTGGTTTAAGCCAGATCCTAGTGTACCTTTTGGGATTGGTTTTATCCAGTATGCATTCGTGTTCCTCGGAACGCGGATGCGGGTGTGTATGTACAGTTGACGGAGAGACAGAGGCAGAGGATTCTCATTAGGGTTGTTGACCGTTGACAGTTGACTATTGACTTTTTGCTCAACCCTAATGAGAATATGATATGTGATTAACAATTATATTAATTAAGTATTATGGTGACATGGTTGTTGTGGGATTGACTTTGTTGACTTGTTGACTTTTGTTGACTTGTTGACTTTGTTGACCGGTTGACTAGGCTTGACTAGTTGACCATCATGATAATTATAGCTATCATTTCATGGAAAAGACTTTTGCTTGCTTGCTCTTTTGTGCAAAATGAGTGCATGAAATGATATGGCTATGGTTGCTTAAACCATCACATAATACTTGATTGATATGAGGTGTTATGATTGTTTTGGATTATGAGAGCCAAATGAGAAAAGTCTTCTCTCATTCTTTCATGCTCATTCTCTCTCTTGTTCTTGAGCTCTCATCTTCCTCCTCTTGCTCTCCCTCTCTTGATTCTATGGTTCACTTGTCTCATGAGTTGAGAACCAAGAACCATCGATAAAATCCCATACAAACTCTTCTCTACTCACTCTAGTTCACAAGGTTTAGCAAACCGAGTGAACTAGTTTCTTCAAAGTTCGAAGAAGGAGCCAAAGGTTGAAGCTTTCAGGTGGATCTATCTTCGGCGCAAGGAGACGACGTGGAGAAGCCGATTCGGACGACCATCGAAGCTTGAAGACGAAGGAGTTCGAGAAAAAGAAAGGTATAACCCCCTAACCGAGTAGTTAGCAACTCGTAGTTAGGTTGTTAGTTAGATGTTTAACAAAGATCCGGGTTTTGAGTCCATGTTACCACCTCTAAGAAAATTGTCTTTCACCAAATTCCGCATGCCTGAAAGTACCGGGAGAGGTAGCATGGACTTACAGGAGGAGCATGAGCTGCACTTACGTATCACATTGCAGACTTTGAGGGAGTATCAGCTGTTCGCCAAATTTTCCAAGTGCGCATTCTGGTTAGACAGTGTTGACTTCTTGGGTCATGTGGTGACGAGAGATGGTATTTGTGTTGACCCGAAGAAGATCGAGGCAGTTCAGCGTTGGCCTAGACCGGTATCAGTTACAGAGGTTCGCAGCTTTCTAGGTCTGGCCGGCTATTATCAACTTTTGTCCAGGATTTCTCCCGCATTGCTGCACCGTTGACCGGGTTGACCCGGAAGGGGGTTCCTTTCGATTGGACCCAGGCATGTGAGGATAGTTTCCAGCAGTTGAAGACTCGTCTGACTACTGCACCAGTGTTAGCATTGCCTTCAGGGTCAGGCAGTTTCATGGTATATTGTGACGCTTCTCGAGTGGGGCTGGGTTGTGTATTGATGCAGCACGATAGAGTTATCGCGTATGCTTCTCAGCAGCTGAGGAAACATGAACAGAACTACCCCACTCATGATTTAGAGATGGCTGCAGTGGTTTTTGCACTTAAGATCTGGAGACATTACCTATACGGCGAGTCGTGCCAGATATTCACTGACCATAAGAGTTTCAAGTATATCTTTCAGCAGCGAGATCTGAATCTGAGACAGCGCCGTTGGATGGAGTTGGTGAAGGATTATGACTGCGAGATTCTATACCATCCGAGCAAGGCGAATGCCGTGGCAGATGCTTTGAGTAGGAGGCCCGGAGGTAGCTTATTTTGTTTGAGCGCAGTACAGATGCAGTCGACGGCGGATTGGCAGGTTTTATGTGATAGCAGAGTGCAGTTCGAGTTTACTCCTACAGGGGGACAGCTGGCCCATTTCAGAGCACGCCCACAATTACTTGACCGTATCCGCGAGGCACAGTCCGGCGATGCCCGTATTTTAGAGATTTGAGCAGATTCGGCAGGGCAGAGTTTCTGAGTTCGTGATTGATGATCAGGGGATACTTCGATTTGGGACTCGACTGTGCGTACCAGATTCTGAGGGACTGAGGCGCGATATCCTCGAGGAGGCACATAGATCAGTATACAGTGTGCATCCAGGTTCCACCAAGATGTACCGTGATTTGAGAGAGGTTTACTGGTGGGACGGAATGAAGAAGGATGTTACAGACTTTTTGTCGAGATGCCTGACTTGTCAGCAAGTCAAGGCCGAGCACCAGAGGCCAGCCGGCGAGTTGCAGCCTTTGCCCATCCCCGAGTGGAAGTGGGAACAAGTCTCCATAGACTTCATTGTGGGTCTACCCAGGACCAGTCGAGGGTATGACTCTATTTGGGTGATTGTGGATCGAATGACGAAAGTGGCTCACTTCCTGCCAGTGAAGACCACTTTTGGATTTTCTCAGTACGCCCAGGTTTATATTGATGAGATCGTGCGATTGCATGGCGTTCCGACTTGCAACGTGTCCGACCGGGGCACCCCGTTTACCAGCCGATTATGGCAGAAACTTCAGGAAGTTTTGGGCACCCGATTGAGTTTTAGCACAGCCTTTCACCCGCAGACTGACGGTCAGTCGGAGCGTACTATTCAAACTCTTGAGGACATGCTCAGAGCTTGTGTTTTAGATTTCGGTGGTAACCGGGATCGTCATTTGCCTTTGATCGAGTTCTCCTACAATAATAGCTTTTAGGAGACGATTCAGATGAAACCTTTCGAGGCTTTATATGGGAGGAGAGGTCGATCGCCTGTGTGTTGGACAGACCTCAGGGAGAGCAGTATTTTGGGCCCGCAGATCGTACAGGAGACGATCGAGAAGATACAGCTGATTCGGGACAGGATGAGAACAGCACAGAGTAGGCAGAAATCATATGCTGACAGGCGCCGTCGCCGACTCGAGTTCGCTGTTGGCGATCATGTTTTCCTGAAGGTCTCTCCGATGAAGGGTGTGATGAGATTTAGGTGGAAAGGGAAGCTGAGTCCTAGATATGTTGGTCCCTTCGAGATCCTAGAGCGTGTTGGTCCAGTCGCTTATCGGTTAGCTCTTCCGCCCAGCTTTCCCGATGTTCATCCCATGTTCCATGTCTCGATACTCCGCAAGTACCTTCATGATCCTTCCCATGCGATTCAGCACCAGATGATCTAGCTAGAGTGTGATTTTTCATTCACCGAGCAGCTGGTGGTCATTTTGGATCGGCAGGTGAAGAAATTGAGGTCGAAGGTTATACCGTCCGTCAAGGTCCTTTGGCGTGGCCCGAACAGCGAGGAGATCACCTGGGAGACCGAGGTCAAGATGAGGAAGAGATATCCCCATCTTTTTGAAGGTACGCGTAGTTAAATTCTAAATTCGGGGACCGAATTTCTTTAAGGGGGAAAAATTGTAACGTTTCGAAAATCGTTTAGGCAGTTTTTCGGTAATCGGCTAAATTAGCAGCCTTTTCCATAAAAAGTCAAAATAGGTAGTTTTCATTATAGACCTAATTATAAAAAATTTAGATAAAATATTATTATAAATTGGTCACTAAAATGTCACTTAAAATTTTCTAGTTAATTAAAAAAAATTCCTTAATTAATTATTTTTAATATTATTTTAAGCTTTTAAAAATACATTAAATTAGTGATAAATACAAATTTAATTAGGTAAATTACACACTTAGGAAACATTATAAACTAAAATTTAGTGTTAATAAAATTTTATCAAGAATTTTCAAAGTTTTTGTTCTATGGTTTAAAATTTTATTCAAAAATGGCTTAAAATGGGGTTTTTTGTGTAAAAATTGATGTGATAGTCATTAATTGAGTTTGGGAAAGGCTTTTTGTGTAGAATTTTCTACACCATTCACACACACACACCCTCCTCTACCTCAGGTCGAGCTGCTGCTGCCCCTTCCATTTTTTTCCCTCACTTCTCTTGCTTTAATTCTTGCAAAAATCAACAAATTCCATAAAAAATACACACTTTTCCTTCTCAAATTCAAACCAAAACCCAAATCCATCCCTTCCCTAACCCTAATTTGTTTGAAAAGTGAAGAAAGGAGGTGTCTTGGAGGCTAGTGCAAGTTTGGAATCAACTCTTGTAAGGTATAAATCCTAATCTAGTTGCTTAATTTGCTAGAATTAATAATTCAAGTGTCAATTTTAGTTATAAATTCTTGTTTTTGAAATTTCAAGAAAAGAGGTGATGTTGTAGTTAGGGTTTGAAGTTGAATAACTGTGTTTATGTTAGTTTTGTGGCCATCTAGTGTATTAGGTCGGATATTTGTGCGATGTTGCGATCGCGATATCGTTAAATCGCGATGTTTGCTTTGAAATCGGCATGCTAATTGCTTACTAGTTTTTCAAAAATTTTAGGGGGTGATCTAATTGTGTTATGTTGGCGATATAATTAGCATCTTTTATGACTATTAGGGTGTGTGAATGCGGAGTTTTGTCTAGTCGGGTTTTAGTTTTGACAATTGTCCCGAAACAGCGATTTTAGTTAAGGTTTTAGCGATTTTCGTGTATTTTCCGCGTACCGAGTACTCGTTGTGATTAATTCGAGAGCGTCGATCTTTTCATAGTGTGAGTTGCGTCATTTCAGAAATCTATAATCTTATATTGTGTGTTATGCAATTCTAGGATCGGTCGCGGAAATATCGGACGCGGCGCGCAAAGGCAAGGCGGTGGTCGGATCGGATTAGCAGGGCTTTCAGGTGAGCAGATGTATTCATCTATGGGGGAATCGTCTGGATGGCACGAGGCACCCCCTAGTTAGGATTACTTTATTTCTTGCAAGATTTGCATTGTTAGTTAGCTAACCCCCCCTCATTCACATTTCATACCCTTATAGCTAATCGTCTGCCAGATTGCATGGATATTCATATACACATGTGCGATATTACTTCGTAGGACACGAACACCATTACCATTGGCTCCTGTTGCACGTGCACTATTCATGTGACACACACGCCTTTGGTAATTGCCATGCCACGAGCACCATAGAACCTGTTTAGCTTAGTGTCACCAATTGCATCATACATGATATACGAAATCGCATAGCACGTATATACCTCGCATCATCATCATACTTACATAGATTTCTAGCCACAAATTGCATCGCATACCTTGATATCATAGACATTTATCATATACAACATGTTGAGTATTATGATTTTCTTTAGGATTTCCGTATTGCAGCGATTTCTGGATTTTGGGGAAAACCGCAAGAATTTAATAAAAGCTTATAATTATCATTTTTTTTTAAAACAAAGTTGTTGTTTTCTCATGATGTATGTGTCGTCCACCATGAGTTTTCATGTTTTCTATTGGATTTCGAGACCCGATTCGAAGAGTGGATGAACCATCTCGGGTACATAGTGGGCCTGGTATGGTCCCCCGGGGCAAGAAGATCGAGTTGTAGACGATGAGCCTGGCAGGGGAAGACTACCTACCGGTGATGTCTGGCGCGGCGGATATCCGGAGGATACCGACCGTTGTCGTGATATTTGATGATATGGGCCGATCCGGACTGACGGAGCCCGATGTATTGAGACATTGATACAGTGAGACATTGAGACATATGTGTTTTCATATTTGGTGTCGATGCTTGACACGGGTTTCAGATGATTTCTTGATGGTATTTAGCTATTATACAGATATTCTTTTTTCTAAAGTTAAGAATGCAGAGCTCATAGCATTTAAAACACTTAAATATTTAGTATTGACATTGCATACATGTGCATGCATACTAGAGGTATTACATCACATCTGGACATACATGCTGTGACGCATTTGCGTGCATTCTTACGATAGCCTTACTAGATGTTATATTCTACTCACGAGCTGGCAACTCACCCCCGTTGTACCACAGTGTCTTGCAGGTTGGACTCATCAGTCTAGTAGCGGCGGCTTATCTTGTCAGTGACTTCTTTTGCTCAAACTCGCGACATTGCTCGTAGGTGGGTTGCGATAGTGCTTTTATCTCTATTTTTGTACTATTTTTTTATCTAGTATTCTCCATCTACCACTTCTTATGTGTTTATGCGACCTAGTGATGAGACTGAGAGATTTATGTATATGTGGTTTCTTTTGGGTCGAGCTCACTTGAGCCGACGTTGTGTTTTCTTATATTTTGCATTTCTTTATGCTCTTTTCTGGATATTACATATATATATTGCGTATGGTTGTGATCCGCCTTGGGCGAAGAGCTAGCTCCCGCTTGGGGATGCCATTTTGTGATTACAGGTTATATATCTTGTTGTACCCATTTTGGGGGATAGTATTTACAGAGGAGACTCTGCCGAAATTTTCAGAAATTTTTGATGTTTTTTTAAAAAGGGGTTCAATGTAACTTAATTGATTTCAAAATCGTTTTCATGTAAGTTTTCCTTCACTCTTTTGGTTTTGGTTTAGATTTTTCTGGGCTTTGGCTGACTTAGGTTACGTTACGCTTTTAGGCGTCTCGTAATCTAAGTGCCAGTCACGTTCCGTACTTTCGGGTCGTGACAATATCATATATATATAGTATATAAATATAGTATACTATATATCGAATTGCGGGGGTGCTACACGCCATCCACCCGACTTCCCCCGTAGATATAATCTACTCACCTTGCTCTTCGCTTTCCGTTGCCAACGTCGCCACGTGCTTGATTGTCATCTCGAAGTCTTCATAGGGTACCTACACATCATAACGTATCGTGTCGCATTAAAACCCAATTCAAAAATCAAAACGACACGCTAAAAGCCTATAGGTTAGAACCTATGGACTACGCTTTCAAAAACCACCAAAAACACTCGATTTCGATGTACAAACGTCAAGTGATCGAATACGACACAAATCACAGAAATCCAAAATTAAAAATACGCAAAACGAAACCACGAATCAAAACAACAACTCTTGAAAATGGTCCCAGAATTTACCCTAGGTCAAATCAGCCAATTTTGCATATGCCAGGGGTCTAATTTATTGGAGATAAAGCCCTGGAACAAAAATGAATCAATTCCATACTGCTTTGGCCGCAAATTGCGGCTAGAAAGAATTTATTTGCGGCCATGGTTGAGGGTTAGGGGCTAGGGTTTCAGTGGGGGGTTCTAGGTTTCCTGCATGTGTCACTATCTTTGCTAAATAATTTTCAGGTCACCCGGGTGTTAGCAGATTTCAATATACACACACAAAATCCACAATTCTTCCGATATCGGGTTTCTAAATCCGTATTCTGGGATTCTAGTCTCTGGTTTAGGTCTGAATTCTTGCACTAGGGGGTTTGTGTGGCCTCTACTAAGCTCAAGTACACATCACAACTCAAAAATTCCATAAACCCTAACTAAAATTTCCCAAGTCTCACTAAACGACACCAAATCGGTTCTAAACAAATATGGATGTAAAAGCAATGGAATTACTAGGCTAATGGTTAAGAGAATATCTCATTTGGCAACTCAAGAATTTTCTTGAGTTTCCCCAAGTGTCCAAAATGCAAGCTTTCTTGGTCCAAGGTGTACCTAGTGAGCTCATGCACATTTTTTACGAAATGGGTATTGAGTTTTGAGGTGTTTTTAATGGTGATTGAGAGGATGAAGAGGGGGAGGGAGTGAGGGAAGCAACAGCAGCAGCAAGAGTGAGGGAGAGGAGAGAAGATGATGAAGAAATGAAGTAATGGGAGCTTGGTCCAAGATTTGACCCCTTACCCTCTCACTCTCTCTCATGCTCATCCCTCCATTCTTTATTCATATCCCTTTTTCTTTTCTTTTCTTTTCCATTTTCTTTTCTTCTCTCTAATTTACAACCATGCATGATAAAAAGAAGAAAGCATGAAAGAAAAATGTAACAAGTGCTACAAAAAGACATGTGCATGTTTTGCACAAAATAAGCTTAATGCGCGATTAGCGATATTTAATCGCGATTAGCACTAAATAGCGTATAATTAATCATAAAAACTTATAATTTGCATAATTCACATAAAACACCCTCTTTTTAGTAATTTCCATAATTTTCCAAAATTTTTCGCAATTTATCGGTATTTAATTATACTGCCTTATTAAAATATTCAATATTTTATTATTTAATTATAAAAATTCCCAAAAATAATATTTTATTTTTTTGAAATGTTACAATCTTCCCCCTTTAATAAAATTCGGTCCCCGAATTTAAATTTAAACCCCTCAATACTAAAACATTTCAGTAAAAAGTTCAAGTCGTCGGGGCTCTGAAATCATCAGTACATAAAACGCATCATAGCGCAATGCATGCGCATGAACAATGAGCAGATAACTCAAAAACAAAACTCCGTCAAGCATCCTGCAATCATCGGAGTCATGGGGAAGACATCAATGTCTAAAACCAATACGAAAACCAATATGATATACATCAACACTATACATATAAACACCTAATCTGTACATGTAAACATCTGAAAGAAATGCATGCCAAATACATCCAGGTTCTGTCCTCTGACTAGTCCTACTCAGTACGAAAACAAATAGCAAATATCATAAAAACGTACTGCTCCATAAGAAATCAATCCCAAAATGTGCATAAGAATACTACGTGCGTCTGGTGCGCACGGAAATCAAAATCCATATATGTACCATACATGTGCACAGAAACAACATCTAAGTGCAACAGGTGTGCACGAAACACCTGTCAGAGACAACGTATGTGCCTGACAGCAAAATTAGGTGCATCTGATATGCACGAAGAATCTTGATTTAGTACATCTGGTGTGCACCAAAATCGCATCTCATAACATGCGCGAAAATCCAAATCAAATGCATAGAGTGCACGAAATCAAGATCAATATCAGAATCGAAATCGATGATATACAATAAAGCTCAATCCAAATCAGGTATACCGCAGTATATAATCTCATAACCATGAGCATCAGCGTGCACAAATCAAATCAAACCTAAAAATGCAATAGCCGTGCACAAATCATAAATCAACACAACGATGTATAAAGCATATCTGAAGTGTAATAACTATGCACAAAATATAAATACCCAGTAGGTGCAACCATGGTGCACGAAACAAATATCATGAAACTCAATCATCAAAACTCAATCATGCGAATAGATCGCCCAAATACCGAAATCAAGTATAGCGGAATAGTCCCGCTCAAGCACATCCTCTAAAAATCTCTGGCCAACTGTCGTGGTCACTCATAACATGTCTCGTCGACGATACCGAGCTCTGGCCTGCTGGGTGTGCGTAAAATGACCACTCCTGGGTCCAAGTCTTCTCGTAATTTATTCCAGAAAGGTCCTGTCGAGGTCTCTCCCAAATCTCGTCCCTGCCAAACTGTCCGGAAGTTATCACCCTTCACTAAATCTGTTTCGTGTTCCGGAACGGCTGCATTCTCATCGTGACTCCTTCTGGAAGATATATCAATAATCAACGCCTCTGCATGCGTATCGCATCTCTGATGTCGGCGGAGTGAAACATCATCTCATCATGATCTCGTACGAACCTCTTACTCCACTTTTCTCTGATGTCGACTGCTTCGGACTCGTCTCATCTTGGCTGCATGGACTGTGCTCCAACGGCTGTACTTGTATCTGGAGTCTTCCAAGCAATGTATCCCATCATATGATATCCGAAAGATGTCGAACCATTTGATCGATTCGTCAAAACCTCATAATCCCCCAAGAGCTCTACATCTTGAATACAGTTTAATAGTATTCCAGTACATGCCACAGCACCTGTGGACTAACCGTAGAAGGGAAAACCCAAGCCTCACAAATGGCACCGCTAAACTGCCGCAAACCCTAAGGTTCAAAGGTGTTCCATGGTCATTACGTCGAGTTAGGGTTTCATTCTTCTAGAGGGTCCATATCATTACTTGCATTGTCTTCCGAATACTTTAAACTTGGAAATGGGTTCCTGACATTCGATCGTCTCCATCGACTCTCAACGTACCTGTGTGAAGTCGTCTCTAGCTGGAATCAATCTATCTGATGATCTCGCATCGGGGTAAGCGAACGAACCACATGTCCTAGTCATTCATCCCCGGGTGACTAGCGACCTTCCATCATATCTTTAACTATATATTCATGCTGCGGTAGCTCCAACATCTGGGCGATATTGCAGCAACAACTGGCTCATTCGTCTGCACGCTGAACAGTGCCTCAATCATCATGAATAAGTGATACATCAATGGTCATCACATTCTGGCTGGCCTTTATCAGTGGCTCAATCCTTTAGTGCTGATCTGCACGTCTGAATAATCTCGTAAAAGCGATCCATCAAACGCTCATGGCGCGAAAACACAATAAGACGACGTCTCTCTATGAAATCGTATGTCCCTGGAATCACGCCCTGGTCAGTCCTCGTCTGTAACGAGCTCGTGCTGACCGCAACTCTAGCCATAGCTCTCCCTGCCCGTGAAATCGTGGCAGCAAAATCATAACCAATATCGATGAGGATAGATCATAGGAATGAATACAATACTGTGCAAGGAAATGTACATCCTAAGGCTCCTTAAGCGGAGTGGCGTATCGTAAGTATGCCGTGGAACATACACATGGTACGTCACTCTCCTCAAGTTATATACTCCATCAACCAAGGTCAACCTACGCGACGAAAGTTCGGGTCTAATACCCCCTCGACTAAGTCTAAGTTCCGTAAGGTCAAGCCTAAATTCCGAATATATACAAACGCTCTAGGCTCCACATAGTCAAACTTAGACTCGAACCAAGGTTAACCTAGCGTTCTAATACCAACTTTGTCACGACCCAAAATAGCACGTGACTGGCCCTTGAATCATATGAAGTCTATAGGACCTCATCTAATTCAACTAAGCCAAAAGCCTATAAATCTGAAACCATTTTAAATAATAAAAGAAGGAAAACTAGTTTTAAAGAAGTGAAGAAAATATGTTTTAAAAACAAGGTTTTTAAATAAGTAAGTCGAATATGCATTTTTAAATTCTCAAGTCGTTTCTGAAAATTTCGGCAGAGTTTCCTTTATAAATACTGGTCCCAAACGGGGTACAACAAGAATAATATATGCATAATGATAAAAGGCATCCCCAAGAGGGAGCTAGCTCTTCGTCAATCGACGGTCACAACCACGCAAGCAATATAATATACAACACCGAAGGGCGAGGATCAAAACTCAAAAAGGAAACTCAAAATCATCAAGAAAACCATAATACTACAACGCGCGACTCTAAGGTCGGAATAATACACAACTGGTTTTCTAAGTATGAAATAAATATACAAGTCTGGTTGATGGAATTACTAGATACAACTGATTAAAATAAATACAAGGGTGGTCACGATGCGAGTGAACCCACCTACCAAAGAAATCACCCAGAAAGGAAGCAGTGTGCCAGAAAAGCCGCAATGAAACTTGTACGGCAAAACCTGTAAGAAACTGCGGCACAACGGGGGTGAGTTGTCAACTCGTGAGTAGAAAACATTACAGAGCAGAAATCGTATGTATGACTCAATCCTAGGTCAATACGATCAGTAATAATATATCCTTAATATGATAAAGTCTGAAGCATGATAAGGTGGCAAGGGTAAACATCTATACATAAGTGTAATACCAAGTGCTCGTGTCAGTGCCTCAGGTAGCAACATATCATAAATATGAGGTAAGGTCAATGTAATCAACAGGAATCAATGTCAACTATATCATGAAGTCTATAAGTATGTGGGTATCATCCAACTATATAATCAATGCCTGTATGTATGTGGATCCCATCCACGTGTCAACCAAAGACACAAAACATCATGCATGTAAATATCATAAAGCATATGCATGGAAGTATGAGGATATAAATTAACGTGTGTCCCTCGCGACACATCAAAATCATGGAATTTGAGTGTCCAGCATTGATACTCGAAAACATCATGAAACCTGTGCCCGGCATCGGCACATAAATCCTCATATATATATAGGGCTCCGTCAGTCCGGATCGGCCCACGGGCTCCGTCGGTCCGGATCGGCCCATATCATCTCTCAACTCTAGTCGGTATCCTTTGGATATCCGCCAATCCTAAATACTATAACCGGTAGGTAGTGGTCCCTCTGGCAGGCTCATCGTCATCCACACGAAATCTCTCTCTCGTCCCGGGGTACCATACCGGGTCCACCATGTACCCGCAAATGGAATCCTCCGCCTCCTCGAATCGGGTTTCACATGTCACACGTCTCAGAACCGAGAAAACGCATGGTGGACGCACTGAAATATCATATCAAGAAAAACCGGGTTTTTAAAACAGTACATACTTTCTTTTGAAATACGCACGGTTCTCAAATCCAGAAATCTCATGGAAACAGCATATCTCAATGCGTATAATCGTAAAGCATGATGTATGCGACATATAAAAGAAATGTAAGCATATCCGTATATCATGCAACATGGAACAGTTATATGCACATATCGAGGGAAACCGCTCTTTTAAAATGAATCAGTTTTAAAATATATCTTGCGGGTCCCAAATCTCCAAAATCAAGCCAGAATCATCTATGTATGTGCAACTACGTATGTATGCAAGTATAGATGTACAATATGTCTGTGCGCCAATATAGATGTACAAGTAAGTATATACGCAAGTATAAGTGTACAATATGTATGTGTGCCAGTATATCATACAAGGAGTCATATCCTGATGCAACAATACTACTGTGTAGTGACATGGCAATTATCGATGATGAAGTGTGTGAGCCGGCAAGCAGGTGTACGTGAAACATACGCATCATCGATAATGGTGCTGGTGTCCTGACAGCATGGGTTTAATATAACAATAAACATATTTACACATGCAATGCGATGCGAATAGCAAAAACATACGGAAATCAAATAATAAATGCAACAGTGAAGAATCTACATCAATATGTATATGTCAAACAGTTATGCCATTTGAAATAACACGAATCGTGGTGTTTAGAAAAATAAGGGCTACGGTGTTTTTAGGAAAATATGCGTCTTTTGAAAATATCCGTAGCATCCCTTGGCCTGTCTTTAAAAATACTCATGATTCGTTGGTTTTGAAATAGGTATAACTCGGGTCTAGTTTAAAATCTACTAAGTAAACTACAGATCTAACTAACAAGCTAATAAAAAAGGTACGGAAACCACCTAAATCTGAGTCTATATATATATATATATACATATATAATAGTCGGTGATCTCGCCTCAATAGTACCGCGTACGATACAATATATCATATGACATCCTCGAGTCAAGAGTGCGGATCTATCATCATAGTTATCTCATATGGTAAATCCTTCGTACGGCATCCTAAATTTGGGTACGGGTCGAATCTCACATTTATCCCATCAATTATCTGGTATCCTTATCATCATATCTCATGAACTGTGGTACCGATCTAAGTCTAGTACAAACTGATACCATCGATATATATATGCATGTATGAAAACACATGCCTAAAGGCACGCTAAAATCTCATGTCATATCTCAAAATACGAACCACATATCACCGATCTCATGGCACCTTGCCCAATCTCATCGACTCATCTCCGAATACCATAACAATCCTCATCATCCATGTGTAAGTATACGAGTATATATATATACATAGTCCCATACTTGTGTTTATATATATATATATATATATATATATATATAAATATATATATATATACGTATCCCCATATACGCACAAGTATAACAGTAAGCATGTGTGTGCGTGTGAGTGTAAACCTATTCTAGGGTTCGCGACTAAGAAGCTATACTAGTTCACTTCTAAAAACCCTAATCTAACTATTGAACATCTAATCATATCTTGAATATCCATATCACATATAAAAGATATCATATATATAGTATATATATATATAGCATACTATACATCGAATTGTGGGGGTGCTATACACCATCCACCCGACTTCCCCCATAGATATAATCTACTCACCTTGCTCTTCGCTTTCCGTTGCCACGTGCTTGCTTGTCGTCTCAAAGTCTTCATGGGATACCTACACATCATAACGTATCGTGTCGCATTAAAACCCAATTCAAAAATCAAAACGACACGCTAAAAGCCTATAAGTTAGAACCTATAGACTACGCTTTCAAAAACCACCAAATAACACTCGATTTCGACGTTCAAACGACAAGTGATCAAATACGACACAAATCAAAGAAATCCAGAATTCAAAATACGCAAAACGAAACTACGAATCAAAACAGCAACTCTTGAAAATGGTCCCAGATTTTATCCTAGGTCAAATCAGCCAATTTTGCATATGCCAGGGGTCTAATTTACTGGAGATAATGCCCTGGAACAAAAACGAATCAATTCCATACTGTTCTGGCCGCAAATTGCGGCCAAAAAGAATTTATTTGTGGCCATGGTTGAGGGTTAGGGGCTAGGGTTTCAGTGGGGGTCCTAGGTTGTCTACATGTGTCACTGTCTTTGCTAAATAATTTTCAGGTCACCCGGGTGTTAGCAAATTTCAATATACACACACAGAATCTACAATTCTTTCGATATCGGGTTTCTAAATCTGTATTCTGGGGTTCTAGTCTCTGGTTTAGGTCTGAATTCTAGCACTAGGGGGTTTGTGTGGCCTCTACTAAGCTCAATTACACATCACAACTCAAAAATTCCATAAACCCTAACTAGAATTTCCCAAGTCTCACTAAACAACACCAAATCGGTTCTAAACAAACATGGATGTAAAAGCAATGGAATTACTAGGCTAATGGTTAAGAGAATACCTCATTTGGCAACTCAAGAATTTTCTTGAGTTGCCCCAAGTGTCCAAAATGCAAGCTTTCTTGGTCCAAGGTGTACCTAGTGAGCTCATGCACATTTTTTACGAAATGGGTATTGAGTTTTGAGGTGTTTTTAATGGTATTTGAGATGATGAAGAGGGGGAGGGAGTGAGGGCAGCAGTAGTAGCAGCAAGAGTGAGGGAGAGGAGAGATGATGAAGAAATGAAGTAATGGGAGCTTGGTCCAAGGTTTGACCCCTTACCCTCTCATTCTCTCTCATGCCCATCCCTCCATTCTTTATTCATATCCCTTTTTCTTTTCTTTTCTTTTCCATTTTCTTTTCTTCTCTCTAATTTATAACCATGCATGATAAAAAGAAGAAAGCATGAAAGAAAAATGTAACAAGTGCTAAAAAAAGACATGTGCATAATTTGCACAAAACAAGCTTAATGCGCGATTAGCGATATTTAATTGCGATTAGCACTAAATAGCATATAATTAATCATAAAAACTTATAATTTGCATAATTCACATAAAACACCCTCTTTTTAGTAATTTCCATAATTTTCCAAATTTTTTCCCAATTTATCGGTATTTAATTATACCGCCTTATTAAAATATTCAATATTTTATTATTTAATTATAAAATTCCCAAAAATAATATTTTATTTTTTTGAAATGTTACAGTACTTGATGTTCTTTTTCGTGCATGCTAATGCACTAGACGCTTTTTATGAAGCTGACGCGCTTGGGTTGGATTTTTGCGCATATTAGGCGCTTGGTACTGGATTTTGTGCGCATCGGATGCACTTGAGTGAGATTTTATTCGTGCATGTGAGATGAACTTGATTTCGATTTTATTCGTGCATGTGGGATGCACTTGATTTTGATTTCATTCGTGCATGACAGATGCACTTGATTTGGATTTTCGCGCACGTTGGGCGCATGATATGAGATATGATTTTGTGCACACCTGATGCACTCGTTTTGGGATTTTCGTTCGTACATGTTAGTTGCACTGGATCGAGATTTTCGTGCACTATATATGCACTAGTTGTTGTTGTGCACACCAGTTGCATTGGACAGATACTTTCGTGCACACCCGTTGCACTTAGTTTTTCTTTCGTGCATACTGTGGCACCTGTATTTAGATTTGATTTCTGTGCGCACCAGACGCACGTGATTGTTGGATACGCCTTTTGAGGCTGATTTTGCTCTTTAGCCTTTTGTTTTCATGATAGGTACTATTATGTAGTAGCCAAACATGACTGATCTGAGGACAATACCTGAGTATTTTGCATGCATTAAAAGTTAATAGGAGGTTTTAAAATAGAGCTATAGTCTCGCTATTTCTTATGTGCCTGTGAGCGACACGAACGTTTACAAAGGAAAACTTTTTGGGATATTTCAAAAAGGCGGAACATATATTTGAGCAAAACATATATGAAAGTATATTATTACTTTACAAATGAGCGTCCGTCACTTGTGCCGTGAGTTACGCATCACACGACGATTCAGAAAAGATTTTGCATATGTTTTATTCAGTTTTTGGAGATTTTTCAAAGAGGATGTGTACTATATACATATTATAGTATTTGATAGGTGTATATTGGATTTCAGTAGTGGATTTCGAGATCTTTATCTCCATTATAACTCCGATGATATGCGTGCAAGTACGATGATTTGCATGACGCTTGACGGAGTTCGGTTTTGAGTTTCGTACTCATTTTCCGGCGCACAGGGTGCGCTGTGGAATTTTTGTTTCTTCCGTGATTTTAGAGCCCCGTCGATTTGAGCTGATTATTGAAATGTTTTAGTATTTGGGGGTTTAAATTTAAATTCGGGGACCGAATTTCTTTAAGGGGGGAAGATTGTAACATTTCAGAAAATATAAAATATTATTTAGGAATCTAATATTAAAATAATATATTTCGCGAAAATTACCCGATTTGTGAAATTGGGGTTTTCGTAAAATGGTATGAATATATACCAATATTTGTGAAATAATTAGGAGATTAAAATAATTTATTCATTTTAAAAATATTGTGGTGATGGAATTTGTTAGCATTCTTTTTTGGCTTTTTCCTTCTCATTATGACCGAACCTTTTTTTGTGGGCAGTAGGCTTGTTTTGGGTTTGGTGAGTCATTGGCTAGCTTCTAGAAAGGCATGGTTTCTTTTGATGAGGTGTTGTGCATTAATGTTGATTATCCAAGCTTAGGATATTTTGTTAAGGAAATTTCCTTATGCTCACCACTAAATTCCTTGTGCTCACCACTCCCATTTCAATTTGCCAGTGAACAATTTTGAGTGAGGTGGCTGCCAAATGGGGGGTGTGCTTGAAATTTTGGTGAGGGTTGATTTCTTGAGTGTTGATTAATTTATTGCCCCCACTTCACAAGAGTGTAATCCCCAGAGAGATTTTATATTGGCCGAGCACAACATGAGCACCAAGGGTGGCCGAGCACTTTTTGGCAGTGACCATATATTGCCGAGCCCCATTTTCCTTTGCCTCACAAGTTTTTATTTCATGTGCTCACATTATTCTCACTACATAGCAACTTCATTTACCTCCACCCAAATACTTGGGTGCCTTAAGACAAAATATTTACACACTATCTCTACTTCATCTTGGGTATCTAGGCTGGCAAATTGGATGTCCGAGTTGCCTCGGTTTTGAGACGGAGCCCGTATAAAGAATCCTCGATGTGTGTCCTCTTCGACGAGTTTGACCGGAGAGAGAACATCGTCGAGGCAGCCGCAATATGCTAAGGACAGAGATTGAAAGCCAAAGGACACGGATCGATCGGTATAATTTCTTAAACCACTTTACAGTTTACTAGTATAGGGTTTTGGTACGATTGGGGTTTTAGGCTTGGTGGTTTTCATGAATAGCGACCCTAGTTGCGGTTTTGGCTATGTTTTCCGGTATTGGGATTCTTGGTTTTGAGATTTGATATTGTATTTGGTCGTTGGATGTTTGTACGTCAACGACGCGGGTTGTTTGGTTGTTTTGCATGCGTAGGCTATAGGTCCTAACCTATGAGCGCACCGTGTGCCGTATCAGTTTTCCGGATTTAGTTCTCATAATGTGGCGATATGTGTTGATTTGTAGGTACCCTCGCTTGGATTCTGAGAAGACGAAGCACATCGACTACGCTTGAACGAGGAGTTCCACATATGAGTAGATTTATATCTATTGGGGAAGTCGGGTGGATGGCGTATAGCACCCCCGTGATTTATGAATGGAACTGATATATACATAGAATACTGTAGGAGAAACCTACACATGAACACTATTGATGTGTTAAAAAGATAGATAGAGGTGATACTATTGATTTAGTATATATCGATATATGAGATGAAGGCTATAGTGGCATAACTCTTGGAGATTCATGTGATAGAATGCATATGTAAAATGACTTGATGTGAGAGATTGATGAAACGAGAAGAATATACGACTAGATATGATGACCTGGTTGATATGTCGTTATATGGATGCGAGTCGATAAGAGATAGTTGATACCTTGTCGGTCCCCTGATACGAGATTGACGCGGATGTGACCTGAGAGATAGGTGTGTGTGTGTGTGTATGTGTGTGTGTGGATAATGATATGCATAATGAGTGATATGCCGTACGAGACTCAGGTCCGTACCCCCGATGTTGTATAGGTTGATAGAATCCCTAATTTTTTTAATGCCGTCGTACGATAGATTACCGTACGCGATGGGTTTTACTTCTTAATTTATCTATACCCTTGATTAGAGGATGCCATACGATGGATTGTACCGTACGTGATGTTGTGAGACTGGATACCGATTGATAGATTCACCGACTCGGTCATGTTAGATACGTATACCTTATAGCATTTAGTTCACAATGTACTTTATGTTGCATTCATGTTATTCTCATTGCATTTCATATACCTGTGCTAGTACACCTACACCATTATCGATGATACGTATATTACACTTACACAAATTGCCGGCTCACACACTTCATCAACGATAATTGCCATGTCACTTACACAGTAGAATTGCTACATCATGCTATGATATACCTGCCATGTTCACATAACTATGCTAGGTTGCATGATATACCGGCTATGCTCACGCCTTTATGATATGTCGCATGATATACTTGCCATATTCACATCACTATGCTGGGTTGCATGATATACTGGTTATGCTCACACCATTATGCCATGTTGCACGATTTACTCGCTATGATCACATCATTGTTCCATGTTGCATGATATACGGATATGTTTACATTCTGTTATATGTCGCATACATCATGCTTTATGACTATACGCATTGATATATGCTGTTTTCATGAGATTTTGGATTTGAGAACCGTGGATATGTTTTCAAGAAATTATGTATTGTTTGAAAACCCGGTTTCTCTTGATATGATATTTCAATGCGTCCACCATGAGTTTTCTCGGTTCTGAGACTTGTGTATACCCGATTCGAGGAGCGGTAGGCACCGTCTGTGGGTACATTATGGACCCGGTATGGTACCCCGGGCAAGAAAGGTATGTCGATGGGTTTGCCGATGAGCCTGGCAGAGGAACTACTACCTACCGGTGATAGTATTTGGACTCGGCGGTTATCCGGAGGATACCGACCGGAGTCGTGAGATGATACGGGCCGATCCAGACTGACGGAGCTCGTGGGCCGATCTGGACTGATGGAGCCCAAGATATTGATGAGGACCGATCCGGACTGACGGAGCCTGAGATATGAGGATTTACATGTCGATGCTGGACATGGGTTTCATGATGTTTCGAGTGTTGATGTTGGACACTCAGATTCTATGATTTTGTTGTATCATTGATGGACACACATTGATTTATATCCCCATATTTTCATGCATATGCTTTCATGATATTTACATACATGATGTTGTTGTGTCATTGATGGACACGTAGGATGTTATCCACATGCTGATATGCATTGATTATATTGTTGGACGTGATCCACATGCATACAGGATTTGATTATGTTGTTGGCACATATGCAGATACGGTCACCCTAGATATCATAGTATTACCTTTTTTATATAGTTGACCTAGGAATCGTTGTTTATTTCGATTTCTACCTGATGATGTTTTCTACTCACGAGTTGGCAACCCACCCCCGTTGTGTCACAGTTCTTATAGGTTGACCGCATGGATCAGTAGCGGCATCGCTGGCACACGCTGCATTCAGGTGATTTGCTTTGGTAGGTGGTACATGTTGGATCGTGCCCATCTTGTATTTGTTATTCATATTGTATTTAGTCAACTCCATCAAATTAGAAACTAGTGTTTGTATATGTTGAGAGACTTCGAAAGACTTATAGTTCCGAGACTTGAGCGATGGGTTTTTATGTTCGCTTTTGGGTTGATGCCTTACTTCAATCATTATCTTTTGTGTTGATCTTCGCAGTTGGGCATCATATACTTGTTATTTATGCTTGTGGTGGTTGTTTCCGCCGTTTGGCGTGATATGCTCCCGTTTGGGGATGTTTTATTTATATTCTGTGTTGTACCCGTTTTTGGGACTAGTTTTTACAAAGGAGGTGCTGCCGAAATTTTTAAGAAAGTAAATTTAAGTTTAAAGATTTTTACTTGAGTTTCCCGAAGGTTTTTAACAATGTTTCTTTACTTACTTCTTTTGAAAGGTTTAGATTTTTGGGTTTCGGCTTACTTAAGTTACGTTACACCTGCAGACGTTGCATGATCTAAGTGCCGGTCATGAGCTAATATTTCGGGTCGTGACACAAACTATAATTGACGATTTGGTAGAACTGGAGGATTCAATAGTCTCCGACGAACCTTAGCCAATCCACAGATTTAGTAGGGTTCCTCATCCACCTGAGAGATACTACGGTTTTCTCATAAATAGTGGGAGCGAGGATTGCATCATGGAAGATGATGACCCAACTAGTTTCGAGCAGGCTATCACAAGTGGAGACTCTGGAAAATGGCTGGCTGCTATGTGATCTTAGATGGAATCCATGTACACTAACAAAGTATGGACTTTAGAAGTTGCTCCTGAAGGAGTAAGACCCATTGGGAGCAAGTGGATTTTTAAGAAGAAAATTGGTGTAGATGGAAAGGTTGAGACCTTCAAAGCTAGAGTTGTAGCAAAAGGTTTTCGTCAATGACCATGTGTTGACTATGATGAAACCTTTTCTCCTGTCGCTATGCTTAAGTCCATCAGGATCCTACTTGCCATTACTGCATACCACAACTACGAAATCTGGCATATGGACGTCAAGACCGCTTTTCTAAATGGTGATTTAGAAGAGAGCGTGTACATGACAAAGCCAGAGGGCTTCATAGATAATGGGAGCAGCGGAAGCGTGTGCAAGCTTCTTAAATCAATCTACGGATTAAAGCAGGTATCGCGGAGCTGGAACATCTGTTTCGATGAAGCTATCAAAAAGTTTGACTTCATAAAAAACATAGATGAACCTTGTATATACAAGAAGGTTATAGAGAGTAAGGTTGTCTTCCTCGTATTGTACGCGGATGACATACTCTTGATAGGAAATGATGTTCCTATGATACATTCGGTCAAGCTCTTCTTATCACACAAGTTCTCCATGAAAGATCTATGTGATGCCTTCTACATCTTGAGGATAAAGATCTATAGAGATAGATCTAAGCGGATGTTGGGATTGTCCCAATCCAGGTATATTGACACCAGACTAAAGAGGTTTAGTATGGAAGATTCTAAGCATGGTAATTTACCCGTTTGTTCAGCAATCACTCTCTCATAAGAGATGTCTCCCAAGACTGATTTGGAGAGGGCTCACATGCAAGAGATACCCTATGCTTAGGCAGTCGGGTCAATCATGTATGCGATGTTATGTACCAGACCGGATGTAGCTTACTCACTAGGTGTACTGAGTAGGTATCAATCAAATCCTGGGAGAAACACTGGACAACTGTGAATATCATTCTTAAGTACTTGAGAAGGATTAAAGAAATGTTCTTGGTGTATGGTAACGGCGAACTCCAGGTGGAGTCTTTTACCGATCCGAGCTTTCACAGTGATAAGGACGATAGTAAGTCGGTCTCTTCTTTTGTCTTCACCCTCAATAGAGGGGCGGTATGTTAGAAGAGTTCTAAGCAAGATACCATAGCAGACTAGACGACGGAGGCTGAATACATCGCTGCCAATGATGCTGCCAAAGAGGCTCTCTGGATGAAGAAGTTCATTGCTGAACTTGTTGTGGTTCCATCCATTGAGCATCCAATACCTGTGTATTGTGATAACAATAGAGCTGTGGCTTTAGCCAAGGAATCCCGGTCCCATCAGAGATCCATACATATTTTTAAGTGGTATCACCGGATCCGGAAGATAGTAGATCGACGGGAGATCGAGATCAGGAGAGTTGACACGAAGGACAACGTAGCGGATCAACTCACGAAGGCCCTCCCCCAGACGCAGTTTGAGAGAATTTTTGGGATGTTGGGTATGGGATACTACTGAAAGTATACGCTAGCACCCCACTGGTTTTTACAAGCATCAAGCATGCCAAATTTTAAATTTTCGGGGCGCTAATCTACACTTAACAAGATCGTTAGCTGGGTGATTAGAGTTATGGTTTGATATATACTAAACTATAAGAAATGAAAGAGGTTATACCCTTGTAGATCATGTCCTTCACTTCTAAATCTTCGGGTTGAACTCCACGCGACTCTACTAGACTTCTCTTCGAGTTAAACGAACCACCTTCGTGATCTTCGCGCTATAGACGATCCACCCGAAGTCCCTCTAGCTCAAGCTACCTCTACACTAAACACTTTTAGTGTAGGAAACACACCACGCTAAATTGCTAATTTGGTGTGGGATGGTGAAGTAAGGAATTAGAAAGCTCACTAGGGTTCTCACAAGTTCAATGATTCACATCATATGTGAGGGTTTGAACATGGAGGTGAGGTGAGGGAAATTGTGAAGAGCAAGAGAGCATAAGCTCTTGAAAAATGGCTAAGGCATGAACTCAAGAACCAAAAGCAAGTGTAGAATGAATAAATGAATAATATCTATCCTCACTTATTCAAGCATGGATTAAATTGCAATTCTAAATTGCAACCATGCTTGAATAGTGAGTCAAGACCAATATTATATCATAAAAACCCATGCCTTAACCATACCCAAAATATCTCCACAATTACACCTCATTTGCCAGTTTCTAAAAAATAGAAAATAGATGCCATGCTTCTTATAATATATATATATATATACACATACATATATATATATACACATATATCAAATATACATATATTAATATATATTAAGAAACACAATTAGTGAGCTAATAATATTAGTCAAGATATAATTATATCATATATAATATATATCACATTATTAAATCAATACTTGATTTAATAATCAGGTTATATCACATATAACCGACTAATATCATTAATCTGAATATCACATTATCTAACCAACACTTGATTCGATAATCCGGTTATATCACATATAACCCGACCGACATCAGATAACTGCCAGATTATAATACAGTATCACATACTCATATTTAATCAGGACCACACACATATCAACATATTTTGCCTACTTCATTTCGCTCGAACCAGAAAATTTCTGTGTGGGACTCTAAAGACTCGTCAATACGCCAGCAGTTGGTGATGATCACATCAATCACCTACAAGCCGTCGGCGGTACTAGCTGGACGTAACGGCTATCCGGGTATTAAGCGATATGAAGATCAACAAGCAAGCTCGTCCGTATTCTCCATGAATCCTATCAGTGACACTACCGTACAGTCCGGTCTCTTCGTCTGATATGTCGGATATCATGTCTAGGGGTGGTAAACGTCAGCTCCCAGTAATGTGATAAGTCATGCCGATGTTTGGCCTACAACGGTTTGAGAAACTACAGATAACTCTTATAAGTAAATCTCAGCAACAGCCCTGGCCAGGGACTTCCAGTTATAGCCAATCGAGAATAGCGTAACATCAACCCCAAATACCGGGAGAGACAAAACCCCTCCTATCGCTCATTGCCCTCATGTGACTTGGGACTGTACCCAAAATCCACCTGTTTGCACGACTCCTTTGAGCTGTTGTGGGGAGAAATTAAAGCACAGTGGGAGCCACAAAAGACTCTATGAAGATCTCGGATCTACAGACTAACCTGTACCAGTGTCACCAGAGGACTGCTATCTGACGATAGGTATACTACCAACTATGAGTCCTCGGCGAGTCCTGTTCGGTGTATCTATTCTCCAATGAGCACCTGTGTACAATCTTTGATATTGCACACCAATGGTTGTGGGATCAACCATCGCCCTCTAAGGGACAAGAAACGTACACACTAGTCTACACTGGAATATCGATGCCCTGGTCTCGATATTCCCACGACTAGGAACTGATTAAAGGATGTACTTGTGGGCCACCCTGGCCCCACTAGTATGATCTCATCATAATCCTGGTAGTCAAGTACATATCCTAAGGGTTTTATCAACATGTGAAAGCAAGACAGTAAAGAATACCGGTCAACATGTTAAAATAAAGAGTAACCAGATAGCATACTATCATGTCGAGCAAGAAAGTCCTATATATATATATATATGTATGTATGTATGTATGTATGTATGTATATATGTCCAAGCATCCACTATAATATACATCACATGTACAATAATGGCCTCTACGGCATACATATAACTAACAATCTCCCACTTGCACTAAGGCCATGTGTTGTAGTATCTCATACCCAACATCCCAAAAAGTCTCTCAAATTGTATCTGGGGGAGGGCCTTTGTGAGTGGATCCGCTACGTTGTCCTTCGTGTCAACTCTCCTGACCTCGATTTCCCGGCGATCTACTATCTCCTTGATCAGGTGATACCGCCTCAGAATATGTCTGGATCTCTGATGGGACCTGGGTTCCTTGGCCAAAGCCACCGCTCCATTATTATCATAATACACAGGTATTGGATGCTCAATGGATGGAACCACACTAAGCTCAGCAATGAACTTCTTCATCCAGACAACTTCTTTGGCAGCATTGTTGGCAGCGATGTATTCAACCTCCATCGTCGAGTCCGCTACGGTGTCTTGCTTGGAACTCTTTCAACACACCGCCCCTCCGTTGAGGGTAAAGACAAAACCCAAGACCGACTTACTGTCGTCCTTATCACCCTGGAAGCTCGAATCGGTAAAGGACTCCACCTGGAGTTCATCGTTACCATACACCAAGAACATTTCTTTAGTACTTCTCAAGTACTTAAGAATGTTCTTCACAGCTGTCCAGTGGTTTTCCCTAGGATCTGATTGATACCTGCTTACGACACCTAGTGACTAAGTTACATCCGGTCTGGTGCATAATATCGCATACATGATAGAGCCTACTGCCAAAGCATAGGGTATCCCTTGCATGTGAGCCCTCTCCAAATCAGTCTTGGGAGACATCTCTTTGGATAGAGTGATTCTTGAACAAGCGGGTACATTACCACGCTTGGAATCTTCCATACTAAACCTCTTTAGTATGTTTCTATGTACCTGGATTGGGACAATCCCAAAATCTATTTAGAACTATCTCTATAGATCTTTATCCACATAATGTAGGAGGAATCACCAAGATCTTTCATGCAGAACTTGAGTGATAAGAAGAGCTTGACCGAGTGTAGTATAGGAACATCGTTTCCTATCAAGAGTATGTCATCCACGTACAATACGAGGAAGACCACCATACTCTCTACAGCATTTTTATATATACATGGTTCATCTATATTTTTGATGAAGTCAAACTCTTTGATAGCTTCATCAAAATAGATATTCTAACTCTGTGACGCCTGCTTTAATCCGTAGATAGATTTAAGCAGCTTGCACACCTTTCCGCTGCTCCTACTATCCACGAAGCCCTTTGGCTGTGTCATATACACGCTTTCTTCTAAATCACCATTTAGAAAAGCGGTCTTGACATCCATCTACCAGATTTCGTAGTCATGGTATGCAGCAATGGCAAGTTGGATCCTGATGGACTTGAGCATTGCGACAGGAAAAATGGTTTCTTCATAGTCGACGCCAGGTCGTTGACGAAAACCTTTTGGTACAAGTCTAGCTTTGAAAGTCTCAACTTTTCCATCTACACCTATCTTCTTTTTGAAGATCCATTTGCTCCCAATGGATTTTACCCCTTCAGGAGCAACTTCCAAAGTCTATACTTGGTTGGTGTATATGGATTCCATTTCGGATCTCATAGCATCCAGCCATTTCACAAAGTCTCCACTTGTGATGGCCTGCTCGAAACTAGTAAGGTCATTATCTTCCATGATGCAATCCTCGCTCCCACCGTCTATGAGAAAACCGTAGTATCTCTCAGGTGGGTGAGAAACCCTATTAGATCTACGGAGTGGCTGGGATTTGTTGGGTACTAATGGATCCTCCGGTTCCACCAAATCGTCAGTTATAGTTTGTGCTGCTGGAACTTCTTCCAGTTCTACCTCATTGCCGCTAATTTCTTTCACAAGAAATTCCTTTTCTAAAAAGGTGGCATATTGAGCAACAAAAACTTTTTGTTCCTCAGTATGGTAAAAGATATATCCAGAGGAATCCTTTAGATATTCCACAAACTTGCACAAGACAGACCTTGCCTCGAGTTTGTCCAGATTTTTCTTTTTAACATAGGCCGGACAACCCCATATCTTAACTCGTTTAAGAGATGGTCTCTTCCCTTTCCATATCTCATATGGAGTGGTAAGCACTGATTTGGTCGGAACTCTATTCAATAGATATGCAGCTGTCTAAAGCGCATACCCCTAAAAAGAAATAGGTAACTCAGCAATATTCATCATAGAGCGCACCATATCTAATAGGGTGTGATTTCTCCGCTCCGATACACAGTTGTGTTGTTGTGTATACGGAGAAGTAAGCTGAGAGAGAATCCCTTTCTCTTTTAGATAGTCTTGGAATTCCCCGCTCAAGTATTCTCCTCCCCGATCAGATCGTAGGATTTTAATACTTTTGCCCGTCTGGTTTTCTACTTCGCACTTATATTCCTTGAATTTCTCAAAAGCTTCAGACTTGTGTTTCAACAAGAACACATGTCCGAACCTTGGTGAATGTAATAAAGTATGAGAAACCATTTCTGGCATATGTAGACATAGGACCGCATACATCGCTATATATGAGTTCCAAGAGTTTCGAAGCTCTTTCTCCATATCCAGTAAACAGAGTTTTGGTCATCTTGCCTTTGAGACATGATTGGAAAGTTTCATAAGATGAAAATTCAAACGGATTCAAATATCCATCTTTATAAAACTTAGCCAGTCTTGTCGCATTGATATGACCTAGTCTACAGTGCAACAAGAAGGCTTCGTTCATTTATGAACTTTTTCTCTTGTTTGTGTTCTGTATGTTAAGAATTGTACTTTGATTAAGAATGTATATACCGTTACAAAACATACCAGATCCAATCAACACTTGATTCTGGAAAATGTTCATAATATTATCCTCTAATGTGAGATTATATCCTTCTTTAGTTAGCAAAGAAACCGATATAATGTTGTACATCATCTTTGGTACGTAGTAACAGTCGCTCAGAATCAATGTATTACCAGTTGGTAATACAAGGTGATAATCGCCAGCTGCCTTGGCTGCAACAATTGCACCATTCCCTACTGTTAGGGATTTATCACCCTTTCCCAGTTCTCTACCTTTCTTTAGCCCATGTAACAAATTACATACATGGGATCCTGATCCGGTATCCAATACCCAGGACGTAGAATAAACTAAGAAACAGTTCTCAGAAACGAACACACCCGAAGAAGATGCATCAACATGCTGTTTCTTTGTACGGGTGGCGTGGGAATCCTGACATTTTGCTATCCTTTGCTCAGACTTATGACATTCATAAGATAGAGCGGGACTAATGTTCCCTAGTCCTGTATAAAAGGAGGGTTCGGTCAATACATCCATATTATTATCTTGATTAAGGCATGACATTGGTTGCTGCCAGGAGAGAGAGAGAAGGAAACGCGTTAGCGTGCGCTCTTTGCAAGATTAGATTGGTTATTATCTTATCTAATCAGGATGGCTCCTACCGTTTTTATTAAATCTTCCTTCAAAACCTAAAAGGTAAGATTAGCCGGGATTAATTACACTCTATAAGTTAGCCAATCATTCGGCCAGGCAGGTATCAGTACTCTGAAGGAGGTTCCCCGTGCTTTCGTACGAACCTAATTAAAATAAACCTCATTTTCCCAGAGGCATAACCCCATTGACACCTTTCTAGACACCTACTTGATCGGCTAATTGTAAATTGCAAAATTCTCCCAGGAGTAACTCTTACTCGCAGTGGGTATTGGGATCCAACTATCACATAGAAGGTATGAAATCTCATTCCAAATTTCAACACTTGAAATTCCCGATAATAGTTTTTACCCCTAGCAACTTATGACCTTGGCTATGGTCAACAAATCATAGGTCCTAGCCAAGTTCAACCCGTCATTTCTTGATTGAATTAAACACACCCGTGCGACCCTTGGCTATGGTCAATAAAGCCGCACGGCTACCCTAATCCAATCACATCACATATCGCAGACAAGCACTAATTAGTTACCGCACACTATGCCTTGGCTATGGTCAACGAATGTAGCACGAATACTAAGTACTATTTATCTGAAATGAAGGAGGGCTACGCAGGTTTTTAAGAAAATCATGAGCGTAATGAACTTGATATCGTTGTATAATCTAATATTTTCGAAAAGGAGTGTTTTTGAGGCTTTTACTAGTTTTGTTAAAGAGGTCACTCCCGGTTAAGGGATCTCGGCTCTTTCCTCATAGAATGAGGTGCTGGATATTCATGAATACCACTATGCAAAACAAGAACTAGAGAAGCAGTCAAAAGACAAAAACGAGTGGGTTGTAGCATTTGCTAGTTTCGCTAAAGTGGTCACTCCCGATGAAGGGATCTCGGCACTTTCCTCATCGAATGAGGTGATGGATATTCATCAAGGAATACCACTATGCAAAGCAAGAACTAGAGCTACCCTTTTTGAAAATTTGATTCTACAATATCTTTTGATTTCTTTCTTTTCATTAATCTCATTAATGAAGTCCCATCAATTAATGTTTCCTAAACATTACAGAAAAGTGAAACAAAAATAGAACGTACGCTTATGCCATCTGTTGGAGATAGTGCCCTCAGAGTCAATTATTGGATCACAGGCACGTGATTGCAATGATTGAGGGAGGACCTATTCCGGTAGGACAGTCCTACTCAAGATGATAGTATGCTATCTGGTTTATCTTTATCATCGTGTACTGCTTTAGGTGACCTTACAAGTCGCTATTACACGTTGATAGAGCCCTTAGGATTCTTGTTTGACTGCCAGCAGTATGAAGACGATCATATACGTGGGAGCTGGTAGTCTATAAGCACATCCTTAAAAGGTCCCTAGTCGTGGGAGTTTCGAGACAGGGCATCGATACTCCAGAGTAGACTAGTGTATACAGTCGAGACCCCGACGATGGGCAGTGGCCGGTCTCACAAGCCACTGGTGTCAGTTGGTTCACCTAAGATGTATACAGGTGCTCATTGGGTTATGAGTACACCGGACAGGACTCACCGGGAACATGCTAGTTGGTCTTATACCTGACGTCAGATAGCAGTTCCCTGGTGATATGTGTACAGGTTAGTTCATCGACCTGAGATCGTCATTTGTCTCGTGTGAGTTCCCACTGTGCTTTGATTACTACCCTACCACGCTCAAAGAAGACGTGCAAACAGGTTTTAGTTGGGTACAGTCCCGAGCCACATGGAGGCAGTGAGCGGATCTGCAGGGGTTCGTCTCTCCCGGTATTGGGGGTGAGGTCGCGCTGTGTCTAGGAGAGCCATTACGCAAAGCCCTCGGCCGAGGCAGGAGATTTACTGGTAGGTATTCCAGTAGTATCTCAGGGTGTTCTGGGCTACACTCCGACACGACTTGTACCGTTTTTGGGGTCTGACTTTTACCAACCACCTAGGCCCGCCATGCGATGCTCATAGACGAACGGACCGGACTGTACGGATATTGTCACTGACAGGCTCAGTAGGGTGTCAGGATGAGTTCGCTCATCGACGTCCCTTTTGGTCAATAGCTGGTAGCCCGTCACGTATGGCTAATACCTCTGACGTGCTAGTGGTTAAATCCACAGCCATAGTATTGACGAGTCTTTAGAGTCCCCCACAAAACAGTTACTCAAGTTTCGGGCGAAACGCTGTAGAGGCCGTATGGAGATATGGCAGGGTTCGATCAGATACGTGCGGTATTGCACGGATCATGTTCGGACGGAATATACTAGCGGGCTTTGGTTTAAGCCGGATCCTAGTATAGTACAGTGTAGATTTTGTCTCATTGCATTTGTATTCGATTGGAATACAAATGCGGGTATGTATATACAGTAGCGGGGTTTTCCTGTAATTTATTACGGGATCAGTTTTTGGAGTTGCCAGTTTGTTTTCCGTTTCGGCCATATTTCTTTGTATCTTTCTTTGACCGAAAAATTGGTGGAGGAAGGCTTATTTGCATTTGTGCAAATAAGCATTTTGGAGGGTTGTCTTTGCATATTGTAGTGTCATGATTGTTGTTCCACCATTGACTTCATAACCTCATGATTGCTTGACTTTTGTTTGTGATGATTAGTTGGTGGAGTGTTGGACCTTGTCTTGTGATCATGCTTCATGATAACTCCACACTCTCTCTTGCATTATTGAGATACACCCCCTTGGACTTTGACCCTCTCCTCTTCATCACATAAGGCCGGCCACTTTTGAGGGAAAAGAGGATTAATTTTTGTGTGAAAATTTGATCTCTTTTGGCTCTCACAGAATGATATAGCTATCTCCAAAAGTTCATCTCTTTTTCCTCCACTATATGGCAACTCCTTTAAACCCCAAAGAGACATAGAGTTCTACAGATAACCTACAGCATCCTTGGGCACGTCGACTCGCCAACTTCTTGCCCGAGTTGCCTCGGTCCAGAGGTGGGAGCCCGTAAAAGAAGCCAGCGACGTGGTGCCCTTCCGGCGAGAAGGTGGAGACCGGACATTCCGCGGGAGATCGGGACGACGACGAGAAGACCGAAGGACACGGATCGCTTGGTATATCTCTCTACCCGTTCTTTAGTTAGTTATAACTAGTTTAATGGCTCGATCCGGGATTTTTGTGCGCGGTGGTGCCGGTTTTCTAGTTTGAAAAGTTTTTCGTTTCCGCATTCCGGCGTCGGATTGACGGCTAGGGCGCCGTCGTGCACTTACACTGGTATCAGAGCCATGCCATTAACCTAGTCTAGATTGCACTAGTATGTTTAAAGCTTCGATCGAACAAATATTCCAAAACCGTATTTTTCATGTGCATCAGTTTCTGTCGAATTTTTTTTTGGCTCCAAAAATTTTTCAGGTTATTGCGGAATGATGTGCAGGGAATTCTAAGCCTTCTGTAAAAATTTGGTCTCGTGATCTCACTACCCCACCGCGGAACCGCGGCCAAACCTATACTTGGGCCGCGGTTCCGCCGCTACTTTCACTGTTCAGTGTACCAAAATTTTACAGCATGCTCCTGAGTTGAAAATGGGGTTTTTGGAATGTTCTTTTTGGGCCCAGAATTTCTTTAAGTGCTACAGTAGTTCTTGGGGGCCCACTTAGGAAAATTTAGTCGATCAAATGTTTCAAACACATTAGTTCACAGTATTTACATTATATCTGCGATCGTGAATGTCACTTGATCGGTAAATCCTGTCAAACTGCTATAGCCCGGTTAGACGGATTTGCGAACGTGACATTCATGTTGATGTTCTGTGTTGTACTGTGATGTTGCGGATTGGTCGTGGGGGATAGCCTGGATGCAATGGTAGTACAGTTTGGTTATTTATATACATTTGATATTGCGGGGCGAGCGTCCGACATGTGGACTGCCGTCACTGCCTGTTGTATATTATTCTTTTGGGGCACGACCAGGTTGAGGTCGATGTACCCGTTGTATGTATATTTTACTTTCTATACTAGGATTACCCCAAGGTGGGGTGCACGGATAGCCGGGTTCTAGAGGGCAACAAGCCCGCATCTCATGGCATTGAGACGGAGGGGGCTTCACTCTAGAATTGGTGGGCTATTCGCCGCACTCGTAGGGGGTACAGGTTGACTCAGAAGGGGCACCCAAGTTACCGGATTCCGTGAAGTGCTGGGTGGTCCATTCACATTGCTGAAGGGGGCCGCCTCACTTAAGGTTTTGGCGGGTAACTTGCCGCGCCCGTAGGGGTCTAGGATTTCATTGCACAGACTATCCACACGACCAGGGGAACGTCGGGTTTCAGTAGCGGCTCTGTGAAACCTGGGGATCCCAGATATCTGTATTGTTCTGTGATGCTTATTACATTTCTGTGATGTTGCATTTTATCACGCCTTGAGCGAAAATTATATATTATATATATACTAGTAGATGTTGTATATGTTTTGCATCCGTGCTAGTCCAGTCCCCGCTCTGTCGTTAGTTAACTAACCTAACGGGTAATGACGGGACCCAGTGGCGAATGCGGATGGCATATACGTACGTCATTATTTTCGTTCTTTGTGGTGTGATCAATTGATGGGACTGCATTGATTCGGATCAATGCAAGCTAAACAAACCTAATTGATGTTGTTGGAACAATTTTTCAAAACGCTGTTATTGCAAGGACGTTCACTTTTGTTTTGCACAGTGGTATTCGATTATGAATATCCAGCACCTCAGTCGACAAGGCAAGGGCCGAGATCCCTTCACCGGGAGTGACCCCTTGGACAGAAGTTTGCGTCAGGGTAATAACTTCACTATAGCCGATTACTTTTGCTTTGCAT
The DNA here is from genome assembly GCA_030015575.1 of Agapanthus africanus. Classification (NCBI taxonomy): domain Eukaryota; kingdom Viridiplantae; phylum Streptophyta; class Magnoliopsida; order Asparagales; family Amaryllidaceae; genus Agapanthus; species Agapanthus africanus. The sequence goes on from JASDDO010000001.1 coordinate 165,590,731, forward strand.
CGTGGTATCCAGTTGGAATATCCTACACCTCATTCTACGAGGAAAGAGCCGAGATCCCTTCACCGGGAGTGACCTCTTTAGCAAAGGTTTTCGCCACTATATTTTTAAAAGCTATCCAGTTCCTTCAATGATATCAAGTTCATTACATTAAAGGTTTTTCGCCAGAAACCATTCGTAGCCCTCCGTCGTTTCAGATGGGTAGCAAGTAGTATTCATGCTATGTTTGTTGGCCTTCGTCAAGGCATAGTGTATGGTAGCTGCTTGTTGCCTTTCTGTAGCATAGATAGATGCGTTGGTTTGGGACAGTCGTATAGCCTTGTTGGCCTTCGTCAAGGGCTTGTGCGGGTGGGTTCAAATCAACCTGGAGAATGACGGGTAGAACTTGACATGTGACTTATGATTTGTTGGCCTTCGTCAAGGTCATAAGAACATGAGGCAAAAATCACATCGGGAGTTTCTAAAGAAACTGAAACTTTCCAGATATGCGCATACCTTCTGGAGTGTGATAATATGAGCGAAGTCCGTCACGGTATCATGCGATGATAGTTGGATCCTGATTCCCACTGATGAGTTGGTTTACTCCTCGGGTGATCCCGACTAATTCTTCTTTCAGGTTTGGAGGAGAATTTGACGGTACGGTGGGAGGTTTCCAGATTAGATAAAGTGATAACCATTCTGATCTAGGATAGAGTGCACGCTGAGTGTTTCTTTTCTCTCTCTCTTTGGCAGCAACCATTGACCCGACCCTAGACTATGACTCAGTAACCAAGATTAACCGAACCTTCTTAAACACTGACCTTTGGATTGTCAGAGTTGCAAACCTCATTGCCACTCCTACTTTTACCCTTTTCTCCAGGACACCCCGTATTACTACGAACGTCCACTTCCATTGGACAAAACCATCGTATGGTTATATACGAACTTGAAGGAATTTATTCGAGGATGGTTTCCGGTTCTGGAGAAAGCGAATAGGACTATTCAGTTGTCTTTTCCTTTTACCTTCTCTCAGGTTGCGAGTACTCCTTGGTTTAGAAGATAGTACACATATTACGCAAATTGGATAGTCTTCTTCCAAACCTTAGGCTGGTGCCGAACGGTGGGGAATGAAGAAAACCAATTAGCATAACGATGGTGTACAGAAGGTATTAAGTAAAGACATATCAAGGGATTAGTAAGAGGGCAAAGTAAATTGCGACTGCTATTCACGACCAAACCAAGTATTTCTTCGCCAATCCTAAATCACCGTTGTATTTCTCCAGAACACTCCGTATCACTACGAAGATCCACAGTTTATTGGATACTCCATCGTATGGTTATATACGGACTCGAAAGGAACTTGTTCTAGTTCGGGGATGGATTCAGGTTCAGGAGAAATAGGAATAAGGTTTATTCGGTTGTCTTTTATCTTCACCTTCTCTCGCATTGCGAGTGCTCCTAGGATTAGGACAGTACACCCATTATGCTTATTGGATAGTCTTCTTCCAAACCATAGGCTGGTGCTGAACGGTAGGGAAGGAAGAAAACCATTTGGCCTAAGAGGGTGTACAGAAGGTAACGACTAAAGACATATAAAGGGATTTGGAAAGGTGGCAAGGAAATATACGGTTACAGTTGTGAATCTGGATAATGCAAGAGGCATTACTAGGAATACCAGGATACCCCATCGAAACATTTCAATGTTTCAGTTTCACCGTGTACTGTTAATGGAAAACTGATTTCCCAATTAGACACTTGCTCCAGGGTATGTATTTACCAGGTTTGATTCTCACATCTGTATGGTTTTACAGATGATGAGTGGGAGTAAGTTATTGGGAATTCGGTGATCATCCTCATTATATCGGGATTCGTTGTAATCGGTGATATTTGAGGAAGTCACATGGGTTGTTTGCCGGACGGCAAATATTTGATTTTGAATATCCGTTGTTATGCACCAATTTCAAATTGATATATCTGTACGTCTATTTTTATAGAGTGAGATATACCTTTTTGAAATTATGTCCATGACATTTACCTATATAAGTGGATGGTTAGGTAAGGAGCATTAAACAGCGGTGTAATTCTTCTTAACCATAAGTACAGTTTTCAACCTACGACACACAGGGAATGAGTTATTAGACTCAAAGGACTTATACAGAGTATTGTATATTGTCCAGCGTCCATGAGGACAGAGGGGTTGGTTCTCGTACTATATTCGGTTTACTTATGACTTCTCTAGTTTTTAGACAGGTGTTTCGTACAAACACAGGGTCCGAATTTTGAGAAGTTATAGGTATATGAATAAAGTAGAGAACCAAGTATTGCAGGTATCGGGATTCTTCAAAGTGATCGAAGATGTAGATACTTATGTATGGTATTCAGTTGATAGTAATGATTAAGAAAACTTGTTCCTCTTTCAGGTTACTCATAATTGGAAGCATTCCTAAGTTGAGTAACGCCGATCGGCCTTTTTCCATTTAGTTGACATGCACTGGAGACAGCTGCATGAATTGAATCTGGTTCAATTAAATCAGTGCATCTGTTTCTATATTGGATATAAAACAGTTCATACGAGGGTTGACTTTCTACCATTTGGAAGATCAATAGTGATATTGTTCTAGACTCACCACAGTTTTAACAAAAATGGATTTTTTCAGAAAACGGTAGTGGGAGTATGGTAGAACTGGAAGTAATTCCAGAACCGCAAACGATTACTGAAAATTTGATAAGAACCTAAAGATTCAATCTTGTTTGACATTCCATTGGTCACTCCGCAGATAAGGTGGGTAACCTCAGGCACCCGAGAGGTACTCAGGTAGCCTCAAGGACGGTGGCAGGGAGGTTCTTGTTTACCCAGACTTTCCATTGCTGTTGTTCCAGACTGTGAGACCCGGTAGGAGGATGAATATAGCGTCATTCTAAACTGGCTTTAGAAGTGCACGTCTATATGACTCTGCCAGAGGGTTGTTGTAGTCAGTGGGAGCAACGGAAGCATAGTGGACAAGTGGCTTATGTCTATTTATAGACTAAAGCGGATATAGCGGAGATAGATCATCTATTTCTGATGTGACAGTATAGGTTTGACTTCATCAGAATAGGGGATGGATCTGTTAAGAAGGTAGTAGGGTGTGATGTCCTGGTATTTGGATGACATACACAGAGTAGGAAATGATATTCCTATACTACGATCGGTTATACTTTAGTTGTCGCACAGTGGTTTCTCCACATGGGGCTTGGATATAATATCAAGACATTCTGGTTACTGGATCTATGGTTTTAGATCTGGATTTGGGTAGTTTCCCAATCAGGGTACTTAGACAGCATTCTGAAGGTGTTTTAGAATGGACGACTCCAGGCACAGTAGTGTACCTGCAGGTGATGGAGTCACCCTCTCTAAAGGTGTCTTACAGACTAAAGTGGAGAGGGATGTGCATGATTGGCAGATCACTTGCTTAGGCAATTGAGTCAATCATGAGATGTCAAGTACCACACCAGATGTTGTTTTTGCAGTAGATGCAAGAAGTTGACATTTATCCAATCCTGGAGAAACAGTCGGAAGCAGTTTTAGAACATAAGTGGATGTTCTAGGGATATGATAACGACAGCCTCATTCGGGAGACAGTTATCATTCCAGGCTTCCAAGGTGACTTGGATGATGAAGAGGTTGTCAGAGTTATAGTTTTCCTTCTGACGAGGGGCAGTATTTTGGACAGGTGGTCCAAGGGGATACTAGGGAGGCATGACGTAGGATACTGATTAAGTTCAGTTGACAATACAGTCGAAGAAGTTTGGATTTGGAGTTCATTTATGAGCTAGGTCCCATCAGACATCCAGACACATTCTAAGACAGGTATTGCTCATTTCGGGAGATGGCTTTCTCCGTGAACTTGAGATATAGAGAGACATAGAAAGAAACATCAAAGCGGATCCACTCACTGAGGCTATTCCTCGAACGCAATAGTTTCGCAAACGAGCTTTGTGAGACTGACTAGTAGAGGAGTTGGGTGTTTGGTATCACACGGGCTGTGAGTATGCGATATCGCAATAATTAGCCTTGAGTGCAAGTTGGAGATTGTTGGAGATAGTGCCCTCAGAGTCAATTATTAGATCACAGGCACGTGATTGCAATGATTGAGGGAGGACCTATTTCGGTAGGACAGTCTTACTCAAGATGATAGTATGCTATCTGGCTTATCTTTATCATCGTGTACTGCATTAGGTGACCTTACAGGTCGCTATTACACGTTGATAGAGCCCCTACGATTCTTGCTTGACTGCCAGCAGTATGAGGGCGATCATATACGTGGGAGCTGGTAGTCTATAAGCACATCCTTAAAGGGTCCCTAGTCGTGGGAGTTTCGAGACAGGGCATCGATACTCCAGAGTAGACTAGTGTATACAGTCGAAACACCGATGAGGGGTGGTGGCCAGTCTCACAAGCCACTGGTGTCAGTTGGTTCACCTAAGATGTATACAGGTGCTCATTGGGTTATGAGTACACCGGACAGGACTCGCCGGGAACATGCTAGTTGGTCTTATACCTGACGTCAGATAGCAGTTCCCTGGTGACATGTGTACAGGTTAGTTCATCGACCTGAGATCGTCATTTGTCTCGTGTGAGTTCCCACTGTGCTTTGATTACTACCCTACCACGCTCAAAGGAGACGTGCAAACAGGTTTTAGTTGGGTACAATCCCGAGCCACATGGAGGCAGTGAGCGGATCTGCAGGGGTTCGTCTCTCCCGGTATTGGGGGTGAGGTCGCGCTGTGTCTAGGAGAGCCATTACGCAAAGCCCTCGGCTGAGGCAGGAGATTTACTGGTAGGTATTCCAGTAGTATCTCAGGGTGTTCTGGGCTACACTCCGACACGACTTGTACCGCTTTTGGGGGTCTGACTTTTACCAACCACCTAGGACCGCCATGCGATGCTCATAGACGAACGGACCGGACTGTACGGATATTGTCACTAACAGGCTCAGTAGGGTGTCAGGATGAGTTCGCTCATTGACATCCCTTTTGGTCAATAGCTGATAGCCCGTCACGTATGGCTAATACCTCTAACATGCTAGTGGTTAAATCCACAGCCATAGTATTGACGAGTCTTTAGAGTCCCCCACAAAACAGTTACTCAAGTTTCGGGCGAAACGCTGTAGAGGCCGTATGGAGATATGGCAGGGTTCGATCAGATACGTGCGGTATTGCACGGATCATGTTCGGACGGAATATACTAGCGGGCTTTGGTTTAAGCCGGATCCTAGTATAGTACAGTGTAGATTTTGTCTCATTGAATTTGTATTCGTTCGGAATACAAATGCGGGTATGTATATACAGTAGCGGGGTTTTCCTGTAATTTATTACGGGATCAGTTTTTGGAGTTGCCAGTTTGTTTTCTGTTTCGGCCATATTTCTTTGTATCTTTCTTTGGCCGAAAAATTGGTGGAGGAGGACTTATTTGCATTTGTGCAAATAAGCATTTTGGAGGGTTGCCTTTGCATATTGTAGTGTCATGATTGTTGTTCCACCATTGACTTCATAACCTCATGATTGCTTGACTTTTGTTTGTGATGATTAGTTGGTGGAGTGTTGGACCTTGTCTTGTGATCATGCTTCATGATAACTCCACACTCTCTCTTGCATTATTAAGATACACCCCCTTGGACTTTGACCCTCTCCTCTTCATCACATAAGGCCGGCCACTTTTGAGGGAAAAGAGGATTAATTTTTGTGTGAAAATTTGATCTCTTTTGGCTCTCACAAAATGATATAGCTATCTCCAAAAGTTCATCTCTTTTTCCTCCACCATATGGCAACTCCTTTAAACCCCAAAGAGACATAGAGTTCTACAGATAACCTACAGCATCTTTGGGCACGTCGACTCGCCAACTTCTTGCCCGAATTGCCTCGGTCCAGAGGTGGGAGCCCGTAAAAGAAGACGGCGACGTGGTGCCCTTCCGGAGAAAAGGTGGAGACCGGACATTCCGCGGGAGATCGGGACGACGACGAGAAGACCGAAGGACACGGATCGCTTGGTATATCTCTCTACCCGTTCTTTAGTTAGCTAGAACTAGTTTAATGGCTCAATCCGGGATTTTTGTGCGCGGTGGTGCCGGTTTTCTAGTTTGAATAGTTTTTCGTTTCCGCATTCCGGCGTCGGATTGACGGCCGGGGCGCCGCCATGCACTTACACCATCTGCATTCGCCACTGGGCCCCGTCATGCACCGTTATGTTACTTAACTACCGGTAGAGCGGGGGCTGGACAAGCGCGGGTGCAAAACATAAACAACGTTTATTATATATCATATATATAATATTACATTCGTCTCACACAGTTATATGATCAACATCACAGAATCAAGCAGCAGAAGCAATATATGAAATATTGGATATACTAGGACGTCCGTGTTTTAAATTTAGCCAGTAATGTAAAACACGGATTCTACAGTCATGATGAATAGCCAAACCCACATCCCTACACTCCTACGAGAGCGGCAAGTAACCCTGCCAATTCTAGAGTTAGGAGACCCGGTCTCAACTCCTTGAGATGGTCTCCTACTGGACTCTAGAACCCGGTAACTTGTGCTCCCCGTCTTGGGTCTATCCTAATACGGAAAAGTAAATAATATATAACAGTGGTGACAACATCCCCAACCCGGAAGTGGCCCAATAAAAGAATATTACATACAAATTTTACATGAATGAAAATTGAAAAACTCTCATCTCACAGAAAACCCCCGGCTATTCAATCACGACGATCCAATAAAATATATCACCAGCAACACATGATATCACATACCTTCAACGTAAGTAAATATGCGTATTCCAAATTCTGTTGACATATAGCAATGAGATTTGGGATACCCTACGTATTACACTTACGGTCGCAGAAAAGAAATATAAAACTGCAATAATTAGAATCTGCATATCCTTAGACATCATAAACCCGGAATATCTCATATTCTGAATTTCATGCCTAAGCTATAAACCTTGCATTTTAGTCTCATATTAAAAACTCTTTTCAATATTTTTCTCGAGTAATTCAACAAGATTCCTGACTACCCGATCGAATACGCGTCAGAAACTATAGTAGATGGCCGCACCCCCTATGCTGTCGACAAAGTGCACTGAGGAAGAACACCATGGCCGCAAGCATCCGAGTGGATGCTATTGGCAACGGGGTTCTCCTACAGTCACTTGGTTGTGGAAATGGGGCGAGGCTATCTATTAAAGTTATTCGGCGAGTATTCGCGTACGATACACGATTGTGATGGAGTTTTGATCCGAATCGAAACATTGTGGCAATCGATCTTGCGAGACTAAAACGCTGGATTTATAAACACTAACTTGTTTTCATAAAACTAATTAAACGTGGATTCCAACTACTGCATCCATATCAAACTAAAACCGAAACGACGTAACAATTACGACTGCGAAATACTCCGTATTAGCCCCAATAGAATTGTTAACATCTCATGCAAACTGGGCTAATCAAACAATACCTGAAACCCCAAAATCAAGTCCATAGAACACCAAAAAAATTCGAGCCATAACAGAGAAAGAAAAACCGGTGATACCGGATTTTTCGTGCTCGTCGCCGGGTCAAAACCGGTGAAATGGTCTCGAACTTTTTCAGTGTTCTACTTGTATCACATACATTCTGCAGTTGCTAAAATAATTTTTTCAGATCATTTTAAAATCGACAGAAATTGGATTTTTGGGTTCGGGTGTTTCGGAGTTTTTCGGTTTCGTGATTCTAATTATTGTTGGGTTGCTCTAGCACCACACAAGGGTTTTGTCTTGCATCAAACATGCTGCAATAAAATTTTTGGGGTGCTAAGCAAACTAACCTGGAATCAAATTAGAAATTTAGGGTAACAAATATAGTATCACATACAAGATCTAATGTCTAACACTAAGAGGATAGTAATACAACCTTTGTAGACCTCCTTCTTGGACTCCTTAGATCAACTCGGTATTTGGACGGATCCGCTTGAGTCCTTCATTGTCCACGACGATCTACCGCGGAGTCCCTTGGCTCAAGCTCCTTGCTTCACTAGAACAAAGTAGAAGTGATGAAAAAAACCTATACTAATGGGCTAAACTAGTGTAAATTGGTGATGTGGGTTTGGATCTCACTTAAAAACCTTTTCTTTTTATCTTCTTCACTCACTTTGTAAAAGGTAGAAAGCTTTTGAGGAAAAAGGAGGAAATGGCTAAGCAAGCTCAAGATATTTCTTATTTGCCAAAATTAAAATGAATAAATCAATATATGAGAGAGTCACACTCACTCCAAACCATGGTTTAAAAATATCTAGATATTTTGTTGGTGAGTTAAAGAATTAGCTTAGATATTAAATCATGGTTTAAGTCATGGTTGACTCAAGAAGTGTGTAGAATGACCAACCATGATTTAATCCCAATTAATTCTTTAATCAATAATCAAAATAAATAAATATCTTCACCATGTGAGTCTTGTATAGCCATCTCCAATGTATCATAAACCATGACACATGTATGCATGCATGTGTGCATTTATATCAATATATGTACATGCATACATTCATGCATACAATATATATATATATATATATATAGAAAAGGTTTTATAAATAAGCAAATGGTCACTAATTATTAAATCAACAATTGATTTAATAAACCGGTCATATCACATACGACCCGACGAATAGAAAACGTCAGATCACAATGCGGCATCATATATACGCATTTAATCGAGCTCCCGCACATATCTCATATGCACACCACATCGTTTTGTCTGAGCTAGGAAACTCCTGTGTGGGACTCTAAGACTCGTCAATACGCCGGCAGTAGGTGATGATCATATCAAACACCCACAAGTCGCAAGCGGTCAGCTAAACATAACGGCCACCCAGGTATTGAGCGATCAGAAGAAAAAGAAGCGAATCTGTCAAAACTCATGTCGAGCCAACCGGTAACACTTACCTACAGTCCGGTCTCTTCGTCAGATATGCTGCATATCGAGTCTAAGGATGGTATCGTCGACCCCATTAACTCAATAAATCATGCATGTATATGGCCTATAACAGATCGAGAAACTACCGATAACATTTATTAGTAAATCTCATCAGCCCTGACCAGGGACTTGCTGATATAGCCAATCGAGCATAGCACAACATCAACCCCCAATACCGGGAGAGATGAAACCCCTCCTATCGCTCATTGCCTCCATGTGTCTCGGTACTGTACCCAAAAGCCACCTGTTTGCACGACTCAGTAGAGCCGTGGTAGGGTGGAAATCAAAGTACAATGGGAGAACACACAAGACTCTATGACGATCTCGGGTCTACAGACTAACCTGTACCAGTGTCACCAGAGAACTGCTATCCAACGATAGATATAATACCATATAGGAGTTCTCGGCGAGTTCGTCCAATGTACCTAGTCTCTGCAGGGTTGCCTAGCATGGCAGCAGGGTTTCGGGAGGTATCGTTCATGCCATATTAAAATTTTAGCCGTTCTAGCTAACCCTAACATAGAATCGTTGACTAGAAATCCGAAGAAATGAAATGCAAAAAACTTTTCAAGTAAAGTGAACAAGGAATACAACCTTTGTAGACCGGTCATTCACTTCAATAGCTCCGTGTAGTAGTCCCTTCACTGCGATCATGAACTTCTGGACTCTAGAGAGGCTCTCATAAAGAAACGAATGGATCGAAGTCTTCGAGGCCGAAGATGATCTACGTCGAGGAGACACTAACCCAAGCTATCTCTTTACTAATTGTGGAATTTGTGGAGTAAACAACCTATACTAAATGGCAAGTAGTAGAGGATGATGAAGTAAGAATTGGGTTCACTTTAGATTTATTTTTCTCACTATTTTTCATCACCTTCTCAAGTCAAGAGAGCAAAAAAATCAATGAAGAAGAAGAAGCTCAAGTGAAGTGATGAAGAGAATAAATGAGGTCAGAAATGCAACCATAGGTTAATGATATCATGCTTAACCCTTGTAGAGACTTAACCATGAGCTAAGGTTAAAGATTAGGTTAACAAATATCTTAGAAATATCCAAAAGGGTGGACTTAGTCAACTATGATAAATCTCTTAGCATAAATCCAAACATTTTGAATTATCTATAAATAAAATGTAAATCCTAATCTTAACCCTAGCATGGTATAAGTCTCTCACATCCATGTTGCATGTGTAACTGTAACTCCTTAGAATGCGATTAGTGGTTAATTATACTTTAATATGGGGTTTTTAGTAAAAAGTTTACCAAAAAGTTTTTCAAATATTTTATCAGAATTTATGAATATTTTATTAGAATTTAATTAGGCTTGCACACACATTGCATGTAAACTAGGGCTAAGTTTTGGGTTAAACCATGTTTAGGTAGCCATGGTGAACTAAACCATTTCATTAGGTTAATGTGAAGTTAATTAAGTGTATTAGTTTTTTTTTAGTTTAATTAGTGTTTTGGGGGTTGAATTGTGAATTGGAGAGAGAGAGAGGGAATGATGGCATAAGGCATGTTTGGTAATCATGATGAGAGAGAGGGGGAAAGGGGGTTGACTCTCATCTCTCATTTCTTTTTTTTTCCAAAACCACTCACACCCCTCATCACATTTCTCTCCCTCTCATTCCCCCCCCCACACACAGCAGCAGCAGCAGCAACAACAGCAGCAGCAGCAAAACAACAGCAGCAGCAGTAGCAAGCAGCAGCAGCAGCACCCACACCCCCCTTCTTCTCTTCTTCTTCTTCTCTTGCATCCTAGGACCAACTTGAGGTATAATGTTAAACTCAATTCCCATTTTTTTGCTAAACTTGTAGTTTATTTAGCATAATTTAGGGTTTAAGTTGATTTTAGTGCTAGTTTTGTGATTTAAGTGGAGTTTAGGCCAAGTTAGGATTTTTATGGCTAAAGTAGCTTAACTAAGTGTTATTAAGGTTATCTAATCCTAGTATTTGCTTCAGATTACACTAAAATACCTTATTGTTTTAAATTTAGTGTAAAGTAAACTTTTTAGTTAAGATTTGGGTTCTTTTTTAGATCTACTTTTGACCCGGGTACTTCAGGAAAAAGTTGCAAATACCGGAGCTTAGTGATTGGGATAGGACCACACACACAAAGCACGAGACCCCCTCTCCCCTTTTAGGCCGCAGATTTAATATGTCTGGCCGCAATTTGCGGCCAGAGGGTGGGTGTGGGTGTCGGGTCTTGGTTTGTAGGAGTCTGCTATATATCTAAGCTTTTTGGTATATACAACTTTTGCTATTTCCACTCGAGTCAAAATCTGGAACCTAAAACCTAGTTTTCAATACTTTTAACTTGTGTGACACATGTATTTTGTGAGTTGGGTTTGCTGTTCACTGCGCGTCACATCGAGTCGGGGTGTTTTCAAGCGAGGTTTCACGCGTTTTGCTGTATCGAGTGCACACGCGTTTAACTTCCAACGTGAGTTTCTCCTTTGATCTTGATATCGCATTTTTGGCAGGATTTAGACTTATGTGTATTGCTTGTGTGTTTCTAGGATCAATCGCGGAGACATCGGACACGGTGCGAAAAAGAAAAGCGGTGGTTGGACCTGGCTAGCACGAGATCACGGGTGAGTAGATGTACACATCTATGGGGGAAATCGTTTGGATGGCGCAAGACGCCCGATATTTTAGATAGTTTAAAAACTTCTAGTAGTACTAGCATTTATGAGTATAGTTCCTAGTTAATCATCTTGCTGCATTCACGATCCTATCTATTTACATACATGTGCGAAGTCATCTCATAGGACACTTGCACCATTACCATGGTTTTATGCAGCACGAGCACTATTCATGCGGACACACACGCCTTGGTAATTGCTATGCCACAAACACTAGATAACTTGTAAAACATGAAATCTAGAACAATTTCATTATATATGATGTGTCAACCTGTGCTAATACATTTAAATTCCTCAGGATAAACATGTAGGATGGCTAGCCACATATACGTACATCATAGCATCATATTTCATACATAGTTTCTGTTCGTACCTTGCATAGTATATACTATCATATTATAGACATCCATCATCATCGATATGCTTACACATTGTGATTTTTTCTTGAGAATTCAGTATTTATGAGATTTCTGGATTTTGGGGGAAAACCCAAGGATTTAATAAACCAGATATCATTTTTTTTAATATGCAAGTTGCGGTTTTCTAGTGATGTATGTATCGTCCACCATGAGTTTTCATGTTTTCTGTTGGTTTTCGAGACTCGATTCAAGGAGTGGATGAACCGTCTCGGGTACATGGTGGGCCCAGTAAGGTACCCCGGGGCAATAAGCTCGAGTTGTAGACGATGAGCCTGGCAGGGGAAGACTACCTACCGGTGATTGTTGGCGCGGCGGATATCCAGAGGATACCGACCGTGGTCGTGAGATATTGTGATATTGACACCTTCAGATGGGCCAGCCGGACGACTGGGGCCCGAGATACTGTGATACCGATACTTTGAGGCTTTGAGATAATCATTTGAGGTGTCGATGCTGGACACGGATTTCTGTTGATTCCATTGATATTATGTTGATATTTCAAAAGAGTTTTTCTATGATGAAAATAATGATTCCTCATATCAACATATTCAGATCACGGGTTAAAATCGATTCATGTTACACACATACCTGCTAGTACATCATGCCAGATTAGTATTGTAAAATTGATTCATGTTGCATACATATCTGCTAGTATATCATGCCATATCAGTATTGTTGAGTTATGACATTTTGCGTGCATGCTTACGATAGCCTTTATAAATGTTACTTATTACTCACGAGTTGGCAACTCACCCCCGTTATGCCACAGCCTTTCTGCAGGTCCGATCTGTCGGTACTGTAGCGGCGGACGCACTTCATCCTTTTTCTCTTTTTGCTTGGATTTGAGACTTTTGCTCGTAGGTGGGTTGTGAGATTATTTTGTTCCTCCTTGTATATTTATTATGTCTAGTGTGCTCCATCTACTGTACCTGCTACTTGTATTGATGTACTATGACCTAGAGACGAGACAGTGAGATTTATGGACATTTATGTTGTTTCTCTGGGTCGAGCTCACTTGAGCCGACAGGATGCTTATTACCGTGCCTTTTATGATTATTTTTTGCACATTGATGATTTACATTGCATGGGATTTGAGTCCGCTTCGGCGAAGAGCTAGCTCCCGCTTGGGGATGCCTTATTCATGTTATATGTTTTTTCGTGATTTGTACCCGTTTTGGGGCCAGTTTTACAAGGAGACTCTGCCGAAATTTTTGGAAAATGCGATGTTGTTTTTAAAGATTTTGATACGACTTATATGGTTTTTCCTTCACTCTATTTCTTAATTGGGTTTTGATTTCTGGGCTTTGGCTTACTTAGATTATGTACGCCTTGAAACGTTTCGTAATTTAAGTGACAGTCACGTTCCGTACTTTTCGGGTCGTGACAAAGTTGGTATCAAAGCCAGGTTTTACCTTTCTAAGTGTAGGATGACCTTTGGTAGATGGAGTAAGTGACTTAACCAGGATAACGTAGCGTGTGTATGTCCGCGGCGTACTTGCGATACGGTACTCCGCCTAGGTGACTTTAGGATATACTTGCTTGAAATTCCTTCTTCAATTCCATGTATCCTATCATTCTGTTGCACTGTTCTTATTATCCTATTTCCTATACTAGCTACTATGCCGCCGCAGGCTACGAGGGCCCAGTGGGGTGCCGCCAGAGACGAGATCAGGGAAAGTCCGACCGAGACAGGGACCGACCACGACAGTACACCCATCTTTCAGGAGCAGGCCGATTCGCTTTCTACAGACCCTATCGCTAGGCTGGAGGCCAGTTTACAAGACTTACGCCAGATGATCGGATCCTTGATAGAGATTAATCAAGAGCAGGGATCGGATATTGCTCCCCCTACGGTTGTTTCGAGACCAAGTCGGATTCGCACTGATATGTTAACACCTAGGAGGGTTCGCAGAGGCCGTGGCGGATTCCTTAGGGGCCAGTTGTATCGCCTTCACCCCACATGGCCAGCAGGCGTCGCTAGGATGTTTTCGGTGTGGGGGTACATAGCATCGTGTCAGAGACTGTATGGTGAGATGACAGGGCACGGCGACAGTTCCACACATGATTTTACCACCTTCACCATCTCCTCAGAGAGCTCTACTTCCTACCTCCGGTGGTGCTCCACGTCAGTTAGACGCCCCCAGAGGCCATGGACGCAGCGATCCTGTTCAGAGAGGACGAGGAGGCAGAGGCCGAGGCGGAGGACAGCCAGCTATTGGTGGGGGACAGGCCCGAGTGTTCGCTTTGACTCCACAGGATGCGCAGGCATCTAATGCTGTTGTGACAGGTACCTTGCCAGTATGTTCTTTTGACGCGCGGGTATTATTCGACCCAGGTTCCACACATTCGTATGTATCTACATACTTTGCACCGATGTTGGGCCATGAGTCATCATCATTAGATCAGCCGCTTGTTGTTATTACTCCGGTAGGCGAGTCGTTTGTCGCTCGTTGTGTGTTTCGTTTGTGTTCCGTTCGTATCGGGAAGAGGGATTCATCGGTTGATTTGATTCTCCTCGATATGTTGGACTTTGATGTGCTTCTGGGCATGGACTAGCTAGCCACTCGTTATGCATCTGTGGACTGCCGTGAGAAGGCAGTCAGATTTAGCTTTCCGGGGAAGCCAGTCCTTGTTATTCAGGGAGACCGCAGCGTCACCCTTCCCAGCTTGATTTCGTCTCTTCGCGCCGGTCAGCTCTTACAGAAAGGTTGTCATGGATTCTTAGGATATGTTTGCGATACTCGAGCTGCAGAGGTCCCGTTGGACCAGGTCCCGATTGTGTGTGAGTTTCTTGATGTCTTCCCTGATGAGCTGCCTGGGCTACCGCCTGAGCGCGATGTTGAGTTCGGCATCGATTTGATCCCCGGCACGGGGCCTATTTCCATACCGTCTTATCGGATGTCCCCGGCGGAGCATAGAGTGCTGAAGGATCGGTTGCAGGATTTATTAGATAAAGGGCTTATTTGACCTAGTGTATCTCCGTGGGGTGCTCCTGTCCTGTTCGTCAAGAAGAAGGACGGCAGTTTGCGCTTGTGCATTGATTACTGCCAGCTGAACAGGGTTACCGTACGGAACAGATATCTCTTACCACGTATCGATGATTTGTTCGACCAACTTCAGGGTGCGGGATACTTTTCGAGGATTGACTTGCGATCGGGTTACCATCAGTTGTGGGTGCGGCAGGAGGATATTCCGAAGACGGCTTTTCGCAGTCGTTAAGGGCACTATGAGTTTTTGGTGATGTCGTTCGGACTCACCAATGCACCAGCCGTGTTTATGGATTTGATGAACCGCATTTTTAGGCCGTATCTAGATCTGTTCACATCGTGTTTATTGACGACATTTTTGTGTATTCCCGGAGCCGAGAGGAGCACGAGCAGCACCTGCGGATCACATTGCAGACTTTGAGGGAGCACCAGCTATTCGCAAAATTCTCCAAGTGCGCGTTTTGGCTTGACAGCGTTGATTTCTTGGGTCATGTGATTACGAGAGATGGCATATGTGTGGACCCGAAAAAGATCGAGGTCGATCAGCATTGGCCCAGACCAACATCAATTACAGAGATCCGCAGCTTCCTAGGCGTGGCTGGATACTACCGACGATTTGTTCAGGACTTCTCCCGTATCGCTGCACCGTTGACCGGGTTGACCCGGAAGGGAGTTCCTTTTGATTAGACCGAGGCGTGCGAGCATAGCTTCCAGCAGTTGAAGACTCGTCTGACTACTACACCAATGTTGTCATTGCCTTCGGGATCGGGCGGATTCGTAGTCTATTGTGACGCTTCTCGAGTGGGACTAGGTTGCGTGTTGATGCAGCACGACAGGGTTATTACATATGCTTCTCGGCAGCTGAAGACACATGAACAGAACTATCCTACGCACGATTTAGAGATGGCTGCAGTGGTATTTGCACTCAAGATCTGGAGACATTACCTATATGGCGAGTCATGCCAGATATTCACAGACCATAAGAGCTTGAAGTACATATTTCAGCAGCGAGACCTGAATCTGAGACAGCGTCGTTGGATGGAGCTGGTGAAAGACTATGATTGCGAAATCCTTTACCATCCGGGCAAGGCGAACATGGTGGCAAATGCTTTGAGTCGGAGGCCCGGAGGTAGTTTATCTTATTTGAGCGCCGTGCAGAGGCAGTCGTCAACAGATTGGCAGATTCTATGCGACAGCCGAGTGGAGTTCGAGTTCACTCCGACCGGGGGACAACTTGCACATATTCGTGCACGTCCGTAGTTGCTTGACCATATTCTAGAGGCACAGCCCAGTGATGACCGTCTTTCAGAGATCATGGAGTAGGTTAGACAGGGCAGAGATTCCGAGTTCGTGATCAATGATCAGGGGGTACTGTGATTTGGGACTCGATTATGCGTACCAGATTCTGAGGGACTGCGGCGTGAGATTCTTGAGGAGGCGCATGGATCGATTTATAGCGTTCATCCAGGTTCCACCAAGATGTACCACGATCTGAGAGATATTTATTGGTGGGATGGAATGAAGAGGGACATCACAGACTTCGTGTCGAGATGCTTAACTTTTCAGCAAGTCAAGGCCGAGCACCAGAGACCCGCGGGAGAGTTACAGCCTTTGCCCATTCCGGAGTAGAAATGGGAGCAGATTTCTATGGACTTCATTATGGGTCTACCCAAGACCAGTCGAAGGTACAACTCCATTTGGGAGATCGTGGATCGATTGACGAAAGCGGCTCACTTTCTGCCAGTGAAGACCACTTTCGGTTTTGCTCAGTATGCCCAGATTTACATCGACGAGATCGTACGGTTGCATGGCGTCCCGATTTTTATCGTGTCAGACCGTGGCACCCAGTTTACCAGCAGACTATGGCAGAGACTTCAGGAGGCGTTGGGCACCCGTTTGAGTTTCAGCACAGCATTTCATCCGCAGACCGACGGCCAGTCAGAGCGGACTATTCAGACTCTTGAGGACATGCCCCGAGCGTGCGTTTTAGACTTCGGTGGTGGCTGGGATCATCATTTACCCTTAGTGGAGTTCTCCTACAATAGTAGCTTTCAGGATACTATTCAGATGGCACTTTTCGAGGCCTTGTATGGGAAGAGATGTAGATCGCCCTTCTGTTGGACAGAGCTCAGCGAGAACAGTAATTTAGGGTTGCAGATCGTGCAGGAGACGACCGAGAAAGTACAGTTGATTCGAGATCGGATGAGAGCAGCTCAGAGCAGGCAGAAATCGTATGCGGACAGACGCCGTCGCAGACTAGAGTTCGCATATGGAGATCATGTTTTTCTTAGGGTCTCTCCGATGAAGGGCGTGATGATATTTGGGCGAAAAAGAAAGCTTAGTCCCAGATTTGTGGGTCCCTTCGAGATCCTCGAGCGTGTCGGCGCAGTTGCATATCGTTTGGCTCTTCCACCCAGCTTTCCGGATGTTCACCCCGTATTCCACGTGTCGATACTTCGTAGATATCTTCATGACCCTTCTCACATGATTCAGCATTAGACCGTTCATCTTGAGCGCGATCTTTCGTTCACCGGGTAGCCAGTAGTGATATTGGATCGGCAGGTGAAGAAACTTCGATCAAAGGTCTTGCCATCTGTGAAGGTTCTTTGGCACAGCCTGAATGGTGAAGAGATCACTTGGGAGGCCGAGGGCGAGATGCGAAGGAAATTCCTTCATCTCTTTGAAGGTACGCGTGGCTATATTTTAAATTCGGGGACGAATTTTCTTTAATGGGGGAAGATTGTAACACCTTAGAATGCGATTAGTGGTTAATTATGCTTTAATGTGAGGCTTTTATAAAAAGTTTACCAAAACGGTTTTCAAATATTTTATCAGAATTT
Organism: Agapanthus africanus; assembly: GCA_030015575.1. Classification (NCBI taxonomy): domain Eukaryota; kingdom Viridiplantae; phylum Streptophyta; class Magnoliopsida; order Asparagales; family Amaryllidaceae; genus Agapanthus; species Agapanthus africanus. The sequence continues at coordinate 165,608,585 of JASDDO010000001.1, forward strand.
ATGAATATTTTATTAGAATTTAATTGGGCTTGCACACACATGTGCATGTAAACTAGGGCTAAGTTTGGGGTTAAACCATGTTTAGGTAGCCATGGTGAACTAAACCATTTCATTAGGTTAATGTGAAATTAATTAAGTGTATTAGTTTTTTTTAGTTTAATTAGTGTTTTGGGGGTTGACTTGTGAATTGGAGAGAGAGGGGGGGAATGATGGCATGAGGCATGCTTGGTAATCATGATGAGAGAGAGGGGGAAAGGGGGTTGACTCTCATCTCTATTTCTTTTTTTTTCAAAACCACTCACACCCCTCATCACATCTCTCTCCCTCTCATTTCCCCCCCCCCTCCGCCCAAACACACACAGCAACAGCAGCAGTAACAATAGCAGCAGCAGCAAAACAACAGCAGCAGCAAGAAGCAGCAGCAGCACCCACACACACCCTTCTTCTCTTCTTCTTCTTCTCTTGCATCCTAGGACCAACTTGAGATATAATGTTAAACTCAATTCCCATTCTTTTGCTAAACTTGTAGTTTATTTAGCATAATTTAGGGTTTAAGTTGATTTTAGTGCTGGTTTTGTGATTTAAGTGGAGTTTAGGCCAAGTTAGGATTTTTATGGCTAAAGCAGCTTAACTAAGTGTTATTAAGGTCATCTAATCCTAGTATTTGCTTCAGATTACACTAAAATACCTTATTGTTTTAAATTTAGTGTAAAGAAAACTTTTTAGTTAAGATTTGGGTTCTTTTTGAGATCTGCTTTTGACCCGGGTACTTCAGGAAAAGTTGCAAATACTGGAGCTTAGTAACTAGGATAGGACCACACACACGAAGCACGAGACCCCCTCTCCCCTTTTAGGCCGCAGATTTAATGTGTCTGGCCGCAATTTGCGGCCAGAGGGTGGGTGTGGGTGTCGGGTCTTGGTCTGTAGGAGTTTACTATATATCTAAGGTTTTTGGTATATACAACTTTTGCTTTTTCCACTCGAGTCAAAATCTGGAACCTAAAATCTCATTTTCAATACTTTTAACTTATGCGACACGTGTATTTTGTGAGTTGGGGTTGCTGTTCACTGCGCGTCACAGTGAGTCGGGATGGTTTCAGGCGAGGTTACACACGTTTTGGTGTATCGAGTGCACACGTGTTTAACTTCAAACGCGAGTTTCTCCTTTGATCTTGATATCGCATTTTTGGCAGGATTTAACCTTATGTGTATTGCTTGTGTGTTTCTAGGATCGATCGCGGAGACATCGAACGCGGAGCTGAAAGGAAAAGCGGTGGTTGGACCTGGCTAACACGAGATGACGGGTGAGTAGATGTACACATCTACGGGGGAAATCATTTAGATGGCGCAAGACGCCGATAGTTTAGATAGTTTAAAAACTTCTAGTAGTACTAGCATTTATGAGTATAGTTCATAGTTTATCATCTTGATTCATTCACGATCCTATCTATTTACTTACATGTGCGAACTCATCTCATAGGACACTTTCACCATTACCATGGTTTTATGCAGCACGAGCACTATTCATGCGGACACACACGTCTTGGTAATTGCTATGCCATAAACACTAGATAACTTGTATAACCTGAAATCTAAAACAATTTCACCGTATATGATGTGTAAACCTGTGCTAATACATTTAAATTCCTCAGGATGAACATGTAGGATGGCTAGCCACATATACATACATCATAGCATCATATTTCATACATAGTTTCTGTTCGTACCTTGCATAGTATATACTATCATATTATAGACATCCATCATCATTGATATGCTTACACATTGTGATTTCTTCTTGAGAATTCAGTATTTATGAGATTTCTGGATTTTGGGAGAAAACCGCAAGGATTTAATAAACCAGATATCATTTTTTTTAATATGCAAGTTGCGGTTTTCTAGTGATGTATGTGTCGTCCACCATGAGTTTTCATGTTTTCTTTTGGTTTATGAGACCCGATTCGAGGAGTGAATGAACCGTCTCGGGTACATGGTGAGCCCGGTAAGTTACCCCGGGGCAATAAGCTCGAGTTGTAGACGATGAGCCTGGCAGGGGAAGACTACCTACCGGTGATTGTTGGCGCGGCGGATATCCAGAGGATACCGACCGTGGTCGTGAGATATTGTGATATTGATACCTTGAGATGGGCCAGCCGGAGGGCTGTGGCCCGAGATACTGTGATACCGATACTTTGAGGCTTTGAGATAATCATTTGAGGTGTCGATGCTGGACACGGATTTCTGTTGATTCCATTGATATTATGTTGATATTTCAAAAGAGTTTTTCTATGATGAAAATAATGATTCCTCATATCAACATATTCAGATCACGGGTTAAAATCGATCCATGTTACACACATACCTGCTAGTATATCATGCCAGATTAGTATTGTAAAATTGATTCATGTTGCATACATATCTGCTACTATATCATGCCATATCAGTATTGTTGAGTTATGACATTTTGCGTGCATGCTTACGATAACCTTTATAAATGTTACTTATTACTCACGAGTTGGCAACTCACCCCCGTTGTGCCACAGCCTTTCTGCAGGTCCGATCCGTCGGTACTGTAACGGCGGACGCACTTCATCCTTTTGCTCTTTTTACTTGGATTTGAGACTTTTGCTCGTAGGTGGGTTGTGAAATTATTTTGTTCCACCTTGTATATTTATTGTGTCTAGTGTACTCCATCTATTGTACCTGCTACTTGTATTGATGTTCTATGACCTAGAGACGGGACAGTGAGATTTGTGGACATTTATGTTGTTTTTCTGGGTCGAGCTCACTTGGGCCAACATGATGCTTATTACTGTGCCTTTTATGCTTATTTTTTGCACATTGATGATTTACATTGCGTGGGATTTGAGTCCGCTTCGGCGAAGAGCTAGCTCCCGCTTGGGGATGCCTTATTCATGTTATATGTTTTTTTGTGATTTGTATCCGTTTTGGGGCCAGTTTTTACAAGGAGACTCTATTGAAATTTTTGGAAAATGTGATATTATTTTTATAGATTTTGATGCGACTTATATGGTTTTTCCTTCACTCTATTTCTTAATTGGGTTTTGATTTCTGGGCTTTGGATTACTTAGATTACGTATGCCTTGAGACGTTTCGTAATTTAAGTGCCAGTCACGTTCCGTACTTTTCGGGTCATGACAGTAACCTAACATGTTACAATTATACATATCACACACACATATATATATATATATAATTTAGTAACAAAAGAAAAGAATACAGTAAGCATATATCACATATATGTTAAAAGTATCCAAAGTGAGAAATGAAATCTTAAGTGAACTAATATTAGTTAATGTAATGTAATATATCAAGTATATAATTATATATTAAATTATTAAATCAACTCTTGATTTAATAATCCGGCTATATTACATATAAGCGGCTAATATCAAATGAATCAACTTATCGAATCAACACTTGATTCGATAACCCGGCTATATCATATATAATCGACCGATATCACATATCGCGAGAATAGAATACGGTATCACATATCGTATTAATCTCGGTCCCGCACATATCACATATGTGCTCCTACTCCATTTTGCTTGAGCCAGGAAACCTCTGTGTTGGAGTCTTAAGACTCATCAATACGCCGGCAGTAGGTGATGATCATATCAAACACCCACAAGCCACAAGCTGTCTGCTAAACGTAACGGCCACCCGGGTATTGAGCGATCAGAAGATCAACAAGCAAGCCTGCTCGTACTCCTGCGAATCCAATTAGTAACACTACCGTACAGTCCGGTCTCTTCGTCTGATATGACGCATATCTCGTATAGGGGTGGTAAACGTCAGACCCCAGCAACTCGGTAAGTCATGTAGATATGAGGCTCATAACGGGTTGAGAAATTACTGATAACACTTACCACTATATCTCTGAAGCAGCCCTAGCCAGGGACTTCCTGTTATAGCCAATCGAGCACAGCGCAACATCAACTCCCAATACCGGGAGAGACGAAACCCCTCCTATCGCTCATTGCTTCCAATGTGATTCGGGACTGTACCCAAAAGCCACCGTTTTGCACGTTCTCTTGAACGTGGTAAGGTGGAAATCAAAGCACAGTGAGAATCACAGAAGACTCTATAACAATCTCGGGTCTACAAACTAACATGTACCAGTGTCACCAGAGAACCGCCATCTGACGTGAGGTATAATACCATCGGGGAGTTCTCGGCGAGTCCGTTCAGTGTACCCAGTCTCCACTGAGCACCCGTATACTATCTTTGATGTCAAACACCAAAGGATATGAGATCATCCATCGCCCATCTACATGGGTCGAGAAGCCATACGCTAGTCTACTCTGGTATATCGATGCCCTGTCTCGATACACCTATGACTAGGAACATTTGAAGGATGTACTTACCGACTACACTGTCCCCACTAGTATGATCCGCATCATAATCCTGGTAGTCAAGTACTCATCCTAAGGGCTTTATCAACATGTAACATAGAGATAATTAGTGTACATGTTAAGATAAAGTGCAACCAGATAGCATACTATCATGTCGAGCAAGAAAGTCCTCCCTATATATGTCCAAGCATCCACTACAATATACATCATATGTACAGTAATGGCCTCTATGGCATACATATAACTAACAATCTCCCACTTGCACTAGGGTTATCTGTTGTAGTATCCAATACCCAACAATCAGCAGTGGTTGCAGTATCTCATACACAACCATCCCATAAAAGTCTCTTTTGGGAAAAGGCCTTTGTAAGTGGATCCGCCGTGTTGTCCTCTGTGTCTACTCTCTTTTCCTCGATCTCCCTGGAGATCATCCATCTCCATGATCATGTGATACTGCCTTAGAATATGTCTGGATAACTGATCGGATGGGGGTTCCTAGGCTAAAGCCACAACTCTATTGTCACACAATGGTAGGAACGAAGTTCATCTCATGAACTAATATACATCCAGACTGCCTCTTTGGTAGCATCGTTGGTAGCGATATATCCATCCTTTATCGGCTATTTTGACACGGTATCTAGCTTGGAACTCATCCAGCATGCCGTCCCTCTACTGGGGGTAAAGACAATGCATGTGACTGATATTCAGTCGACCTTACCACCCTGGAAGCTATCCAGTGATTCTCCCCAAGATCGATTGATACCATCTCATTACACCTAGTGAGAATCCTAACATCCACTTAGATCTATCTCATAGATCCAAAACCCAGGATTTAGGAGGTATCACCTTGATCCTATATGGAGAATCCTTGTGATAAGAGGAGATTGACCGAGTGTAGCATAGGAAATTCCTTTCCTATCAAGAGTATGTCATCCACGTACAATACGAGGATCACTACCATACTCCCTACTACCTTTTTGTATATACAAGGTTCATATACCATTTTGATGAAGTCAAACGCTTTGACTACCACATCAAAACAGATGTTCCAACTCCACGATGCCTGCTTTAACCTGTAAAGCAACTTGCACACGTTTCCGCTGCTCCCACTGTCTACGAAGCCCTCTGGCTGTGTACTTATAGACGCTCTCTTCTAAATCGCTATTTAGAAAAGCAGTCATGACACCCAACCGCCAGATATCGTAGTCATGGTATATAGAAATGGAAAGCAGGATCCGGATGGACTTAAGGGTACTAGAAAAGGTTTCATTATTATCCACACCTGGTCGATGACGAGAACCTTTTGCAACAAGTCTTAGCTTTGAAAGTCTCAACCTTTCCATGTACACCAAGTAATCTTCTCAAGATATACTTTCTCCTGATGGGGATTTAACCCTTCAGATATAGCAACCAAAGTCCATACTTTGTTGGTGTATATGGATTCCATCTCAGATCGCATAGCATCCAGCCATTCTTATAGAGTCCCCACTCTTGATGGCCTGCTCGAAACTAGTTGGGTCATCATCTCATGATGCAATTCTCGCTCCCACTATTATTGAGAAAACTGAAGTATCTCTCAGGCGGATGAGGAACCCTACCAGATCGGCGGAGAGGATGAGGTTCGTCGGGAACTATTGAATCCTTGGTTCTACCAAATCATCAGCTGCAGTTTGTATAGCTGGAACTCCTTCCAGTTCTACCTCATGACCATAAATTTCTTCACAAGAAATTCCTTTTCTAAAAAGATGGATGCCGAGAAATAAAACACCTTTTGTTCCTCGGTGTGGTAGAAGATATTCCCTTGCGAATGCTTGGGATATCCAACAAACTTCCACAGAACTGACCTTACTTCGAGCTTTTCGGATCTTGCTTTTGACATAGGCCAGACAACCCTAAATCTTAACTTACTTAAGAGATGGGCTCTTCCCATACCATATTGCATATGGAGTGGTAGACACCCGATTTGGTTGGAACCCTATTCAATAGGTATGTAGCTTCTCAAGCGCATAACTCCCAAAAGGAAATAGGCAACTCAGTGGTACTCATCATAGAGCACTTTTCGTACTTTTTCGCATTAGGATAAACCCAAAGAGGGGAGCATAAGTGACCGGGTTCTAGGGTTCAGTGGGTGCCATCTTGAGGAGTCGAGACCGGGTTTCCTAAACTATAGAATTGGTAGGGTCACTTGCTGCTCTCGTAGGGGTGTAGGGGTGTGGGCTTGGCTATTCATCGCGACCGTGGAATCCGTATTTTCTATTATTAGCTAAATATAAAGTACGGACCTCCTAGATATCCTATATTTTCATATGTGCTTCTGCTGATTGATATTCTGTGATGTGATCGCTTTATATGATAAGACGAATGGTGGATTATATATATAATATATAATAAACGTTGTGTATTGATTGTTTCGAAAGAGTGTGTTTGTAGTTTAACCGCAATCAGAACGGTGTCGCGCGTAGCTAGACCGAGGTGAGTACGGGTCGTCCTCAGGAAAACGTGGAACCTTTTACTCTTACTTTAGATGTGTTGAGAAAGAGAGGAGGGAGAATAAAGAATGTTGTAGAATGGTTGTAGGATCTAGATCTACGTTAAACAAGAATGCAAAATATAGATCTAGATTAACTACGGATGTAAGTTTATATAATAAGAGGGCTTGTAGGGTTCGTTAGGATTTAGTAGTTATGGACGATTAATTAAAAGTTACCCTTTTTATCCTTTAATAGATTTAAAACTAGAATGACGGTGATGCGTGTAGATTAGGGTTTCTGGAGGGAAAAGAAATCCCACTCTTAACCCTTATCTCGACACGGAACTCCGTTCATATCTAGCCTTTACCAAAACAATCATTAATCTAATCTATAGTCGCGGTCGGAACTAACAAAGAATTGTTAGCGCGCCCGATTAGGATGTTAATGATTCTTTTGATAAAGTTCATAAACTTTATAGGACTTAAAAAGGGTTTAGAGATGTTCATCATCCATTAGCCTACCCTAATCCTACGAACCCTAACAAGCGGAGAATTACTCGCGCATGTTGGGAGAAAAAGAGATGGAGAGAAAATGCATAATTAAATTACGAAGAAATAGAATAAGAAAAAGAAAGCTACCTTTATTAATCAACAATATTCATTACACTTTGATTCCTTAGAAAATGATTACAAAGACTAGTTTGCTTCTCGATTTCTTCCATGGAGGTAGACGAACAGTTGATGATCAGTCTGGATCGTGAGCCGTCTTAGACTTCGTGATCTCGTCGACTTGATGAATTTTCCAAGAGGCTCTCGGTGCCTTTTTATAGTGCAAAGCCAGAATCTTTTGCTTGAAAACTTGGTAAAATATAGAAAAGATTTTCCCCAAAAATCCTCAACTCCCAACTCACTATATCTGCGGTGGATCCGCGGCCCAAGTGGGGTTTTGGCCGCGGATCCGCGGCCAATGGTCGAGATCAATTGATCAAACTTTTAGGGCTTGCTCCCTGTGACATGTGTCGATATCTGGAACCTTAAGAATTTGGAAATCTTCTCGTGGTTGCTGCCAGACTTGGTCTTCAAGTTTTGATTCTTAATTAGGCAAGTCTTTTTCAACAACTTTATTTGCTTGATTCTAGTCTTGGAAAATTCTGCACAACTTGGAAATATTCTGCACAACAACTCAAATAAGATTTAGTAGACTTTGTTCTACTAGGATTAGGTCAAAGAATTTATTTGCATACATTTTTCTACCAAATGCTAATTATAATATATCAACACATGGAAAATAGTATTTTTACACATAAACCCTCATATGTATGATATATTATAATAAAGTCCTTTTTTAATATGAAAATGGTAGGAAAAATGTAATAACAAATGTGCAGTTTTATCAACTGAACATGTATGTTTTACATCCGCGCTAGTCCCGCCCTGCTATGCCGTTAGTTAAGTAACCTAACGGTGCATAACGGGACACTGTGGCGAATGCGAATGGTATAAGCATACGTTCTATTTTCGTTTCTTTCTGTGATGGCTTAGGAACTTAAATGATGGGACTACATTAATGAGATTAATGTAAAGAAAAATGAACCTAAAAGATGTTGTAGAATCGGATTTGAAACCCACTCGGTTTTTTATAAAAAAGCAAGATTTCAAAGTGCGGAGCTTAAGCCACTCCTTTTAAACCCATTTGATTCTGCAACGATATCAAGTTTAAAGAGTTAAAAGTTTTCTTAAAAACTATTCGCATCCCTCCGTCATTTTAGGAAGTAGAGTACTTAATATTTGTGCTGCGTATTATGACTATAATTAAGGCGCGGTGTACATTAGCTAAGTGATGTCTTCTTACACCACATATGATGCGATTAGTTAGGACATTCATATGATTATGTTGACTTTAGTTAAGGGTCATATGGGTGGGTCTAGTTAAATCACGAAATGACGGGAAGAACTTGACTAGTACTTATGATATGTTGACAATAGTTAAGGTAGTGAGTACTAGGGGTAAAAACCATATCGGGAGTTTCAAGAGTTGAAATTTGCAATGAGATTGCATACCTTTTATATGATAGTAGGATCCCGATCCCACTGTGAGCAAGAGTTGCTCAAAGGAGAGTTTTGCACTTTACAATTAGCTAACCCATTAGGTGTCTAGAAAGATGTCAACGGGGCTACGCCTCTTGGAAAATGAGGTTTATTCTAATTAGGTCCGTGGGACAGCACGGGGAACCTCCCTCAAAGTACCGGCACTGGCCTGGCTGAACGGTTAGCGAAGTTGTAGAATGTAATTAATCCCGGCTAATTTTCTTTTTAAAGGTTTTAATGAAAATTTGATAAAAGCAGTGGGAGATATCGATTAGAAAAGATAATAACCAATCTGATCTTTGCAAGAGCTTTCGCTGAGTGTATTCTTCTCTCTCTCTTAATGGCAGATACCAATGACAGGCCTTAAGCTTCTACTAGATAAAAACAAGCTGACCGGACCCAACTACAAAGACTGACTGAGGAACATTAACATTGCTCTCACATATGATAAAGTATCATATGTCCTCACTGCCTCAGCCCCACCTATCCCAGGCCCTGAGTCTTCTGTTACGGATAAGGAAATCCGTAAAACGTGGGATATTGACTGTGCCACTGCAAAATACCTCGTGCTTGCATCGATGGACAATACACATCAAAAGCAGCACGAGCAGATGAATGTTCAATCCATCTTTCTCCGTGTAAAAGAGTTATATGGGGAGCAATCTTGGACCCTGAGATACGAAACATCTCGAAAACTATTTCGGATGCGGATGGCACCTGGCACACTAGTAGGCGACCATGTTTTGAAGATGATAGCTCTTATAGAAGAGCTTGAGGACCTCGGATGGAAAATGGATAACAAACAGTAATCTAATATTGTTCTACAGTCTCTTCCCTCCGCCTTTGCTCCATTCATAGTGAATTTCAACATGCATAACATGGAGAAATCACTACCCGAACTTCTCAATATGTTGAGAAGTGCGGAGGTAACGCTTAAAGCGAAGTCCCCCTCTCTACTTATTGGACAATCTTCCTCTTCGGTCCTAAAAACCAAGGCCAAGGGAAAGAATAAGAAGAAATCTACCAAACCGAGAGGTGGAATCAAGAAGGCGAAGGGGAAATACAAATCCAAAGCTGCGAAGTCAAGGAAGTGTAACGTTTTAGAAATCATTATGTGAATTTTTTTCCGTTTTAGGGTAAAATTGTCATTATTTTCCGTTTTAACCCGACTATGATCAAACGCCCATATAGACTTGCCAGCGCCTAGTTTAGCTAAAGTAAAACTGGTGCGCAAGCTTTGGGGGTATATGGGAGGTTTTGGTTCAAATAGATTTTTAATATTATTTTAATGTGGTATTTTCATTTTGGGAAATTTCTCCAAAATTTGTATCATTTCAAATTAAGCAAGCTTGAGTAAAACAAAATCTCCAACTAATATCTAGATCTTTTGTACTAAAAGGATTAAGTTTTAAAAGAAAAGAAAAGAATGGGAGAGGTGGGAATATAGCATTAAGGTGGCATTTATGTGTATTTATTGATGTTTTAGCTAGAACACCCCATAAAAATCCCCCACCTCCTCTCTTGGCCGAGTTCTTCTTCCCTCTTCTGCCCTTGGTCATTTCTTTCACCATTTGCATCAATCCAAGCTCAATAAATCTCCGAAATTTGCTAAATAATCTCACAAAACACATCAAGTCTTGTTTTTGCCTCTTGGATGCCTAGGAGCTTGGATAGCTGGGATCTTTGAGTTCTTTTGATTAGATAATGATCCCTATCTGTTCTTTATATAGTTTTTGTGTTGTGTAGACTTTTAGTTTCAGTTTAGATAGTGTAAAGTTAAGTTTCGTGCATAATATCGTATTTTTAGTGTCGATTAGTGATATCTGTGTTCTGCTGTGACCCGGGGTGTTTACTAGAAAACCAAACAATATAGTTGTGTTGTACTAGAGACCATAGGACATCACCTGGAGCACGAGACCCCCTGCTCGGACCATGGCCGGCGACGATAAGGAGATTTCCGACGACGTCGAAATTCTGGTGGAGTTTTGGGTTTGGGTTTTGTGGGTAGGTGTCTTCTTTGGTTTAGGTATGTTTGGTCTTGTTTAGTTGTTGAGTTTTCTCTGTATGCAAAATCTAGGATCACATAGGTAGTTTCTAGTGATACGACTACGCGCGATATGTTATCCAACATGGTCCGTGCACTTCGTGCTGGTTTTGCTCTTGGGTTGGTTTCGTCGTGTCGCTACATGCGTTAGCCACAATATGAACACTTGGGAGTAGGTTTGGAGTTGGTTTGTCGGTTAAACGTAGTTTGTGCATGTTTTTGGTCATTTACTAATATATATACTTGTGTTATCGTTGTGTTGTTTTAGGTTCGCAGGCGGGGACTTCGGACGCTGCGAAGAAGGGGAAACAAGTGGTTGGCTTCACTTAGTCAGGATGGTTGGTGAGAAAATTTAACATCTACAGGGAAATCACCCGCATGGCGTTATGCGTCTGGGCTAGAGATTTTATGTTTTGTCGCATATTCTATTGCATATATAGAGTTGCGCATACACATTACTGCTTGGTTATTGTTGTGCTTGGACTGGTATCCTCAGGACACTGCGCTATTATTGACGGCTTATATTGTACGAGCACTGATTGTATGCCATACACACCGTCAATAATTGCCATGACATGCACAACACCCTTATAGATATGATATTGTTTGGTTAGGGACATTAAGACATTGATTCATATTTCTTTGTGCATATGACTTATAGCATACCTGTATACCTACATGCTTACACATATGCCCTGACATGCTTACATGTTAGTTAACAATATACCTATAGGGTAGTGTACCATTAGTGATAGGTATATACACATATGAGATATAGCTACATGTACATCTGGCATACATACATATACCTGATGGGTATTATGGATAAGCATAGAGACATACCTTGCTACAGATACTTTTACATCATACATACTTACATATGGACATACATATCTTGTTATACCGTCATAGTTACTCATACCTTGTTATAGCTACTTGTTCACCTGTATATGATGTTGCATCTGATTTCGGAGAAATCAGGAACCGCATGATATATATTTAATAACTTGTTGCAGTTAAATAGCGGTTTTTCCTTTATATGCTCATATTACTGTTTCATGTTGCATATGTTACATTCTTGGATTTCATATGATGTTCTCTGATATTGTTACTCCTAAGTATATATAACAGTGGAGTGGGACACTGTTATATATATATATATATATATATATATATATATTAGTGTAGTGGGACGCTAATATATATGTATTGATTCATGCAGTTATACTTATTCATTACTTGGTGTTTTCTGGATTTGAGGACCGTGGTAGTTTCATGAAATTTTGCATTATTTGAAAAACCCGGTTTCTCCTGATATGATATTTCAGCAGCCACCATGAGTTTTATCGGTTCTGATATATATACCCCATGCAAGGAGCGACATGGGCCGTGTGAGAGTACATGGTGGGGCCCGGTATGGTTCCCCTCGGCAAGATGATCGACGGTCCATGCAGATTTAGCCTGGAAGGTGGGCAAGTACCTACCGGTGACAGTACCTATGGCTTGACGGTTATCGTGGGGATACCGACGGGAGTCATGTACGTATGGATACGTCGAAAGGCGGGGGTCAGAGCTAGGCACTCGAGCTTTCTGTATAGCGTATGATACGTACCTATCAGGGGGCCAGTCGTGGAGATAGCACCCGATAGATCAGTTTTTCTGTGTCGATGCCTGGCACTTGTTTCATGATGTTTTGGGTGTCGATATTAGACACTCACCTTATATGAAACTTACTTGATACTGATATTGTACACACAGGACATGTGGGATATACTGATATTGTACACACAAGATATATGGGATATACTTGATGTTGTGCATTCGGAATATATATGAGATTTATTTGATATTGTACATTCGGAATATATATGAGATTTACTTGATGCTGTACATTAAGGATATATGAGACTTACATGATATGAGAGCTAATTTGGGGGCCGATTTGTGGAAATTTGGAATTTGATTGTCTTGTTGGATTTTGGTCCTACCACGAGATTAGGGTTTCCGTGGAAATGACATGTTTTATTCCATACTCCACATTTATTGTTTATGCACTGTTTCATGTATTAGTAGTATCCGATAGAGTACTTTCCCTGACTGCTGCATTTACATACTATTATATGCATTGCTTCATGTATTAGTTGTATCTGATAGAGTACTTTACATGATTATTGCATACAGATTGTCATATTATTGCTTCATGTATTAGTAGTACTTGCTAGCGTACCTTTCCTGACTGATGCATTGCATATCACCATTCATTGCTATTAAATGCTTATGTTAGATTCGCGCTGTACGTGCATACTCGCGATTACCTTCATATGTTATTTACTATTCACGAGTTGGCAACTCACCCCCGTTGTGCCACAGTGTTTTGCAGATGTTCCTCAGGATAGTCAGAGGCAGGGCTATTTTCATCTGACGCATCATCTTTTGCTGCGGATACCGCTTCGCCTGACAGTGTGCAGTTTTGCTTAGGTAGGTTTTGCGGTTATCCGATTTTATTTCTTGTATATTCGTTGTATCATGTACTCTCCATCTACCATTATCTTGTATGACTTAGAGACTTGATGTGAGGACGATATTGTATATTATTTTGTGACTTGGAGGTTTTTATGCAGTTTTATTTATATCGTCTCTTTCTTCGCTACGGCGTCGTATATCTTTTGTTGTGGTTGTTTTCCGCCGTTGGGCGTGGATTTTGCTCCCGTTGGGGATGTTTTACTTTATATTTATGTTGTACCCATTTTTGGGGTTGGTTTTTACAGAGGAGGTGCTGCCAAAATTTTCAAGAAAGTAAATTGGACTTAAAGAATTTATACTTGAGATTTTAAAAAGTTTAAACAATATTTCTTGCCTTTTCTTGTCTTTTAATGGTTTAGATTTCTTGGTTTTGGCTTTCTTTTACTGCGTTACGCCTGTAGACGTTGCGTAGTATTAGGTCCGTCACGTGCCAATTTCGGGTCATGACAAAGTTGGTATCAGAGCGCTAGGTTTTACCTTTCGGAGTGTAGGATGATCTTGATATGATGGAGTAGGTTGCTTAAGCAGAGTAACGTAGTGTGTGTATGTCCGCGTCATACTCACGATGCGGTACTCCGCCTAAAGTGACCTAAGTACTAATTGCTTGAAATTCCTTCCTTGATGATACATATCCTTGTGATTCAATTTCCGTGTTCTTATTGAATCTTATCTCCATTTATAGCCTTGCCGCCGATGACTATGGGGACTCAGAGTGATGCAGCGAGGGCTGAGGTCAGGATTGACTCGGGTAGGACGAGGACTGACCAGGATGGCACGCTCGTTGCACAGGAGCAGACGGATCCGCCTTCGACAGATAGTATCGCTAGGCTTGTAGCAGAGATGCAGGACATGCGCCAGACGATGAGTTCATTGGTTGAGGCCATTCGAGCACAGCGACAGGAGGTTGTCACCCCTGTTACCCAGTTGTTCCTTGCAATCAGCACATAGCATTTCGTCACCTATATAGCACCAGTGGATGCAGCCCCAGTTGACGAGGCACGTCTTCCGGAGACTTTGGGAGTTTCGGATCGGAGGAGGGCTCATGCAGGTGTGCCAGCCCATAGACAGAGGTTCAGTCGTCGAGACAGGTTTCGTGCACATCGTGGGAGTACAAGAGGCTTGAGGGGGGACAGTCGTCTAGCTCTTATCCCCAGAAAAGTCAGCAGTTTTCTTCCGGATGTTATCGGTGCGGGAGTTTGGATCATCGGGTTCGAGTTTGTACTGAGCCACGTAGTCGTGGGGCAGCTATACTGCAGAGAGGAGGAGTTCAGCCAGTTGCGGGTAGAGGGCAGACTCGGGAGTTTGCTTCTACTCATCGGAACGCGCGGGCGTCTAATGCTGAGTTTTCAGGTATTCTAAATCTGCATGTTCTTTTGTTTCGTAGGTTTGTTTTTAGTTGGAATCTATGCACTCGTTTGTTTTACACACGTTGTGCTGTGGTTGGGACAAGAGTCGTGTTAGGTAGATCATCCGTTTGTTGTGTTAACTTCTGTCAGCGATTCTTTTGTTGCGCGACACGTATTTCGGTCACATGCCAATAGGATAGGAGATAGAGATTCGTCTGTCGTTGTGATCCTTCTAGAGATGTTGGATTTGACGTTCTCCTGGGTACGGACTGGTTAGCTACGTGTTAGGCGTCTGTGGACTGCTGCGAAAAAACAGTCAGATTTTGTTTTCCCGGCAAGTCAGTTCTTGTTGTGCAGGGGGACAGTGGTGCCGCCTCTCACAGCTTGAATTCAGCTTTTTTCGCTAGTCGGCTTTTGAGGAGAGGATGTCGAGGATTCTTGGCATTCATTCATGATACCGGAGCCAACGTGGGCTTGTTGGACCGGGTTCCTTTCGTGCGAGAGTTTTCCCGACGTTGTTCCAGATGAGCCGGCGGAGCTCAGGGAGCTTAAGGATCAGCTGCAGAGTTGTTTGTTGGGGGACATGTGCGTCTGAGTGTTTCGCATTGGGGAGCTCCTATTTCTGTTCATCAAGGAGAAGGACGGCAGTTGAGGTTGTGTATTGATTGATCGTCAATTGAACCGGCTTACGGTGCGGATAGGTATTCTTTACCTCGCATTGACGATTTCTTCGATCAGCTCTAGAGTGCGAGACATTTTTCTAAGTTTGTTGGGATCAGGTTATCATTGTTGCGGGTTCGGAGTGATGTCATTCCGAATACTGCCTTGTGCGTGCTACGAGCTTTGTGTGTTTTGGTGGTGTCATTGGACTCACCAATGCCCTAGCAGCATTCGTAGATATGATGAACCAGATTTCTTCAGGGCGTTCCTCGACCAGTTATTGTTGTGTTATTGATGACATTCTGGTCTATTCTAATGTGTCTTGAGGAACAGGAGCAGCACTTGAGGATTTGTTTTGCAGATACTGGGAGAGCACCAGCTGTTTGCTAAATTCTCGGAGTTTTCCTTCAGGCTTGTTTGTGTTGATTCCTAGGTCTTGTAGTTACGGGAGAAGGTTTTTGTACGGTTCTGAGGAAGATCGAGGCCGTACAGCTTAGGCCCAGACTTGTGTGCAGGACGGAGGTCCATAGATTTTTGGGCTTAGCAGGTTTTTACCGCCGTTTCGTGCAGGATTGCTAGTGTAGTGTTGCACCATTGACTGGGCTGACCAGAAAGGAGTTCTTTTCTGTGGACTGAGGCATGTGTGCGGAGTTTTCAGCAGTTGGAGATTCGGTTGACAACTGCACCAGTTCTTTTTTTGCTTTCTGGTTCGGGCGACTTTGTTGTTTAACTGTGATGTTTTGCGAGTGGGGCTCGATTTTGTGCTGATGCGGCATTATAGAGTTATCGCTTTTACTTCCCTACATTTGGAAGAAGTACTAACAAGATATCCCACTCATGATCTGGAGATGGCTGCGGTGGTCTTGCGTTGGAGATTTGGAAACACTACTTGTTCGGAAAGTCGTGTCAGATTTTCACGGACCACCAGAGCTTAATGTACATCTTCCTGCAGCAGATTTTGATTGTTGAGATAGTTTTCTGCAGATTTACAGTTCTTGTTCGATCGTTGAGTACAGCTTAAGTTCGCCTCTACTGAGGGGACGCTTGCTCATGTCCGCGCCCGACCACTTTTCCTTAATCGCTTTCGCGAGGCACAGCTCGCCGATGCTCGTTCGTCAGAGATTCGTGAGCATACCCGGCTGGGTAAAGATTCGGAGTCCTACATTTATGACTAGGGTATGCTACATTTAGGGATGCGATTGTGTGTACCTGATGTTGATGGGTAAAGACGCGAAATCCTAGAGCAGGCACATCAGTCACCTTTCTGTGTTCATTCAAGTTCCACCAAATTGTGACGTGACTTGTGAGTTAGTTACTGGTGGGCAGGATGAAGAGTGAAGTTTCGGATTTCGTTCAAGGTGTCTGTCTGGTTGTGAGCTAAGGTTGAGCATTTGAGACCGGCTGGAGAGTTGCAACCTTTAACCATTCCGGAGTGGGAATGGGAGCAGATCTCCATGATTTTTGTTAGGGTGTCTACCCAGGTCTAGACAGGGTGTGACTCCATTCGGGTGTTTGTTGCCTGGTTATGCTCAGTTTGCTCAGTTGTTCTTATTAAGTTGTGCGTTTGCACGGAGTTCCTTCATGCGTTGTATCCAATAGAGGCACCTTGTTCGCTAGCCATAGTTGGCAGAAGCTTCAGGAAGCCTTGGGTGCTGGATGAGCTTTAGCTCCGCTTTTCCATCTGTGGGACGATGGTCAATTGAGCGGACTACACAGACTCTGGAAGCTATGCTTGTGCGTACGCACTTGTTGTTGTCGGCAGTTAGGATCGTCACTTGCCATTGTTAGAGTACTCCTTCGATAGCTGTTATCAGGAGACACTCCAATTGGCATTAGGTTTAGTTGTTAGGTCATGTCGATCGCCATTCTGTTTTTCTGGCTCTGCGTTAGGATTTTTGGACCCCAGCTAGTCTAGAGACTTCGGAGATGATCCAGTTGATTCAGGTCAGGATGAGGACAGCCCAGTGCAGACAGAGGTCTTATGTCGATCGTGGTGGTCGCAGACTTGAGTTCGCAGTGGGAGATCATGTATTCCTATGAATTTTTCCGATGAATGACATGTTGAGTTTTGGGAAGCTTATCCCAGGATTGTAGGTCCTTTTCGAGATCCTTAATGCGAGTTAGTTCCGTCGTCTATATCTTGGCACTTCCACCCAGATTATTGAGTTTTCACCCCGTATTCCTTGTGTCATTACTTTGCAATTACCTTCATGACCTTTCTCACATGATTCGGCACCAGACCATTTAGCTTGGACATGATCTTTTCGTTCACCGGCAGCAATTTGTGTTAGTGGCTCGGCAGGTGGAGAAACTTCGGTCAAGAGTCTTGCCATCTGTGGAGGGTTTTCTTGGACGTAGCCTTACTAGTGGGGAGATCACTTGGGAGGCCGAGAGCGAGATGCGGAAGAAATTCCCTCATCTCTTTGAAGGTACGCTTAGTGAGAATTTTAATTCAGGGACCGAATTTCTATAAGGGGGATATTGTAACGTTTTAGAAATCGTTATGTGAAATTTTTTTCCGTTTTAGGGTAAAATTGTCGGTATTTTCCGTTTTAACCCGACTGTGATCAAACGCCCATATAGACTTGCCAGCACCTGGTTTAGCTAAAATAAAGCTAGTGCGTAAGCTTTGGGGGTATATGGGAAGTTTTGGTTCAAATAGATTTTTCCCTATTTTAATATTATTTTAATGTGGTATTTTCATTTGGGAAATTTCTCCAAATTTGTATAATTTCAAATTAAGCAAGCTTGAGTAAAACAAAACCCCAACTAATATCTAGATCTTTTGTGCTAAAAGGATTAAGTTTTAAAAGAAAAGAAAATAATGGGAGAGGTGGCAATATAGCATTTATGTGGCATTTATGTGCATTTATTGATGTTTTAGCTAGAACACTCCACAAAAATCCCCCACCTCCTCTCCTGGCCGAGTTCTTCTTCCATCTTCTGCCCTTGGTCATTTCTTTCACCATTTACATCAATCCAAGCTCAATAAATCTCCGAAATTTGCTAAATAATCTCACAAAACACATCAAGTCTTGCTTTTGCCTCTTGGATGCCTAGGAGCTTGGATAGCTTGGATCTTTGAGTTCTTTTGATTAGGTAATGATCCCTATCTGTTCTTTATATAGTTTTTGTGTTGTGTAGACTTTTAGTTTCAGTTTAGATAGTGTAAAGTTAAGTTTTGTGCATAATATCGTATTTTTAGTGTCGATTAGTGATATCTGTGTTCTGCTGTGACCCGGGGTGTTTACTAGAAAACCAAACAATATAGTTGTGTTGTACCAGAGACCATAGGACATCACCTGGAGCACAAGACCCCCTGCTCGGACCATGGTCGGCGACGATAAGGAGATTTCCGGCGACGCCGAAATTCTGGTGGAGTTTTAGGTTTGGGTTTTGTGGGTAGGTGTCTGCTTTGGTTTAGGTATGTTTGGTCTTGTTTAGTTCTTGAGTTTTCTCTGTATGCAAAATCTGGGATCACATAGGTAGTTTCTAGTGATACAACTACGCGCGATACGTTATCCAACACGGTCCGTGCACTTCATGTTGGTTTTGCTCTTCGGTTGGTTTCGTCGTGTCTCTACGTGCGTTAGCCACAATACGAACACTTGGGAGTAGCTTTGGAGTTGGTGTGTCGGTAAAACGTAGTCTGTGCATGTTTTTGGTCATTTACTAATATATATACTTGTGTTATCGTTGTGTTGTTTTAGGTTCGCAGGCGGGGACTTCGGACGCTGCGAAGAAGGGGAAACAAGTGGTTGGCTTCACTTAGCCAGGATGGTTGGTGAGTAGATTTAACATCTACAGGGGAATCGCCCGCATGGCGTTATGCGTCTGGGCTAGAGATGTTATGTTTTGTCGTATATTCTATTGCATATATAGAGTTGCGCATACACATTACTGCTTTGTTATTGTTGTGCTTGGACTAGTATCCTAAGGACACTGCACTATTATTGACGGCTTATGTTGCACGAGCACTGATTGTATACCACACACCGTTAATAATTGCTATGACACGCACAACACCCTTATAGATATGATATTGTTTGGTTAGGGACAATGAGACATTGATTCATATTTCTTTGTGCATATGATTTATAGCATACCTGTATACCTACATACTTACACATATGCCCTGACATGCTTACATGTTAGTTAACAATATACCTATAGGGTAGTGTACCATTAGTGATAGGTATATACACATATGAGACAGCTACATGTACATCTGGCATCCATACATACATATATCTGGAGGGTATTATGGATAAGCATAGAGACATACCTTCCTACAGATACTTTTACATCATACATACTTACATATGGACATACATATCTTGCTATACCGTCATGGTTACGCATACCTTGTTATAGCTACATGTTCACCTATATATGATGTTGCATCTGATTTCGGAGAAATCAGGAACCGCATGATATATATTTAATAACTTGTTGCAGTTAAATAGCGGTTTTTCCTTTATATGCTCATATTACTGTTTCATGCTGCATATGTTACATTCTTGGCTTTCATATGATGTTCTCTGATATTGTTACTCCTAAGTATATATAACAGTGGAGTGGGACGCTGTTATATATATATATATATATATATATATATATATATATATATATATATTAGTGGAGTGGGACGCTAATATATATGTATTGATTCATGCAATTATACTTATTCATTACTTGGTGTTTTCTGGATTTGAGGATCGTGGTAGTTTCATGAAATTTTGCATTATTTGAAAGACCCGGTTTCTCTTGAAATGATATTTCAGCAGCCACCATGAGTTTTATCGGTTATGATATATATACCCCATGCGAGGAGCGTCGTGGGCCGTGTGAGGGTACATGGTGGGGCCCGGTACGGTTCCCCTCGGTAAGATGATCGAAGGTCCATGCCGATTGAGCCTGGAAGGTGGGCAAGTACCTACCGGTGACAGTACCTATGACTCGGCGATTATCGTGGGGATACCGACGGGAGTCATGTACGTATGGATACGTCGAAAGGTGAGGGTGTAACGTTTTGAAAATCGTTTCGGTGAAATTTCGAAAAAATCGGTAAAATAAGGGGGTTTTCTGTAAAAAGTCAAAATACAAATATCTTATTATAAAAATTAAATATACATATTCTAGCTATGTAATTGCTAGTATTTGGTGTTTATTGAGCCACTGGTGAAATTTCAAATTTTCTGAAAAAAAAATTATTTTATTATTATTTTAAGCCGTCACTAATACATTTAATTAGGGAAAATTAAAAATTGGAATGAGTTGAAACAAATTTTGTGCATCATAAAACATTAAATAAAATTTTATCATGTGGTTTTTGAAACGAAATCGTTTTCCAAAACGGTTTAGAAAATATCGAAGAAAAAACTTTTTTCGGTGAAATTAGTGTTAATGGGAATTGGAGTTTATCATTTATCTTTTTCCTAACCCACACACCCACACCTCACCCTCTCCCCATGTGGCCGGCCCCACCATGACGGCCCTCCCCCTCTCCCTCTCTCCAATCACTTCTTTTTTTCAAAAGAAAAGAAAAAGAAAAGAGTAGAAAATGATAGAATTGGAGTGGACTTTGACTAGAGTGGACTTTCCCCACCTCACTCTCTCTCCTCCCTCACCCAATCCCCACCAATTCTGGCCAAAATCTGAACCCACAACAGCCCCTTCATTCTTCATCTCCTTCTCTTTAAAAAAGTTCATCAAAATGCTTGAAAAATCCACAAAAAATCAAGCAAAAATCCAAATCAAAATCCACCTCCTACCCATTTTCCCTTGGCTACCATAGCATGGATCTAGGGATTTAGATTTCAATTTAGGAGGCTAAGTGTGCTTGTGGGATCTTCAAATTATTGGGTATAAATTCTAACCTTTTTGCTTAATGTGTTGTTAATTGCTTAGGTTAGCTTAATTAATTGTTTAATTAGGTTTTTAATTAGTTCTAGGTGCATGATTTAAAATTCAAGAGAGGGGTTTGATTTCAAATTGGTATTTTGTGTTGTGAGATTTAGTTTATGTGATATAATTGATATATTAATGTTATGCTAAATATAATTTAAGTTGCTAGTTTGCATATTTGTTGATTTAAAAGTGATAATTATATAATTGGTAAACTAGGTTTTTTAAATAATTATATTCTTATGAGATAAAATTCAAATTTAGGTTTCATGTCATTATAAAGATTATATTGAGTGGTTTAATGCTTTTAGTTCATGAAAATCCAAGCTAGATTGTAGTTTGTGCATTTTTGCTATAAAATTGTTAAAATTTAGGTATTTTGTAAACTAGAATTTTAACGTTTATGGAAATTAATGAGATTAAATTATGGGAATTGTTTTTATGACTTAATTAAGATATTTAGTGAATATTGTGGCCGCTAGATTCGTTTATACATCGAGTTTTGTACTAAAACGGCGAATTGTGCTTGCTAGATTTTCGGAAAAATGACTTTTTAAGTGAAATTGGGGTTTTTGTGAGTTTTAACCTATTTTATATTAAAATTAGTGTTCGTGAATGTGAAAATGAGTGTATTTGGGTTTTTCTCGATGGTCTGGCGTTTGTACACCGACGTCGAGAGTTTTTGGGTTGATTTGTGAAAGCAACCATAGGTTTTGACCTATGTGGGATTCATGTGTCGTTTTGGTCATGAGTCGGATTTTAATACGGTACGATGCGTTGTGATATGTAGGTACCCCCATATAGACTTCGAGACGATAAGAAAGCGCGTGGCGACGTCGACACCGGCGAGCGAGGACCAGGTGAGTAGATTTATATCTACGGGGAGAAGTCGGGTGGATGGCGTATAGCACCCCCGCAGTCCGTAGTGTAGCTTATATATATATGTTTATATAGGTGTTTTATGATACGAGAATGTTTATTCATGTTATAATTATGTGTTCATGGATTAGCTTTGGGTTCGTTGCGAAACCCTAGAGTAGTTGTTATACCCACATATGCACACACAGACTTGCATACTTTACTTTCTTGTGCGCAAATTGGGATGTGTATACATGTATATATGCGTGGGTATGGGACTATGCATATGTACATTCATATACGCATGCATGGATAATGATGATAGTACTTGGGATTTATGATGAGTCGATGAGATTTGATTTGAGGCCGTGAGATCGGTGATATAGCAGGGTTCGTATTTGAGATACGACATGACGTTGTAGCGGGTCCTTGACGTAGTGTTTCACACACGTGCATGCATACTTAGGCGGTATCAGTATTGTACTAGACGTAGATCAGTACCCCGATCATGATATTTGATAAAGAGGATACCAGGTGAATAGTATGATGAATGTGATATTAACCCGTACCCAGATTTGGGGATGCCGTACGACGGATTTACGTACGAGCTATATTTTGATGATTGATCCGCACTCTTGACTTGGGATGTCTGATTATAGATATGGTGTCGAATATGATATTATTGAAGCGGGATCACCGACTAATATATATACAGGTATGTATATGTATCGACTCAGATGTTAGGCGGTTTCCTTACATGTAGTCCAGCTTGTTAGCTTAGCCCTTTAGTTTAGTTTAGTTGTTAGAATAGATTCGATTCTTACCTATTTCAAAAACTAACGAATCGTGGGTATTTTAAAAGACAGCCTAAGGGATCCTACGGATATTTCAAAAGACGTATCTTTTCATAAAAACACCGTAGCCCCTATTTTCAAAACCCCATGATTCGTGTTATTTCAAAAGGCACCATTTGTAGGACTTATATTAAATTAATGCAGATTAGTTATAGTTGCGTCTAGTATTCAGCTCCCGCTCATTATTGTGGTTCGCTTCGCATCGCATGCTTATATTATGTTTCATACTCCTATTATTAATATCATGCTGTTAGGACACCAGCACCATTACCGATGACGCGTATGTACCACGTACACTTACTTGCCGGCTCACACACATCTTCATCGGTAATTGCCATGTCACGAACACTTTAGAAAATACTATTTCATTTGACATAGGTTGTTAGCTAATAGTTTAGACATGATATTAGTGTACTTGCCTTATATGCTAGTTAGACATTGTAGTTATTGCCTACTACTTCATGCATGTTTTTATTCACTGTTGTGTCGCATTCATGGATTCTCATGCCTATATTCACTGTTTTCATGCTATTGATGACTTGGATTCGGATTTCATGAGATTTCTTGGATTTGGAGGAAAACCGCAAAAACATAAATAAACATTTTCTCTCTTTTAAAATAAAAAGTGCGGTTTTCCCATGATGTATGAGTCGTCCACCATGAGTTTGCTGATGGATTTCGAGACCCGATTCGAGGAATTGGATGAACCGTTTTGGGTGCATGGTGGACCCGGTAAGGTACCCCGGGGCAAGAAGCTCATGGTGATGACGATGAGCCTGGCAGGGGGAGACTACCTACCGGTGATTTTACCCGACGCGTCGGATATCCGGAGGATACCGTCGTGGTCTTGAGATGGGTGGTAGGGGCCGGTCTGGACTGACGGCGCCCTAGATATTGAGATTGAGACATTGAGATTTTGAGATATTGAGGTACTGAGATTTGATGATACAGGCCGGTCCGGATAGCCGGAGCCTGAGGCTTTGAGACATTGAGATTTATGTTTTGTGTCGATGCTAGACACTGTTGATGCTGATTTCATTTATGATACCTCATTTTAAAAATACAAAGGAAATCTCACTAATTTATGAAAACAGTTTCTTTATTTACATGTATTCTGTTTTCATGCATTCATACCTCATTCATATGATACATTGCTACCTGAGGCACTGGCACGGGCACATGGAATTACACTTGAATTAGATATTTACCCTAGTCATTGTTATAGACTGCTGGTTTTATTTGAGGATTATATATATTGATCGTATGACCTAGGATTGCGTCATACATGCGATTTCTATTCGTAGATGTTTTTCTATTCACGAGTTGGCAACTTACCCCCGTTGTGCCCCAGTTTCTTGCAGGTTTCGCCGTACAGGTTTCTTTACGGCTTTGCGGGTACAGTTTCGTTCGGGTGACTTGCTAGTAGGTGGGTTTATTTGTATCGTACCCATCATTATACATTGTATATTATTATTCAGTTGTATCTAGAAGTTCCATCAACCAAACATGTATTTACTTTGAGATAGAGACCGGTGATGTTATTCCTTCGACCTTAGAGTCGCGCGTTATTTTTCGGTGGTTTTCTTGTGGTTTTGAGTTTCCTTTTGAGTTTTGATCCTCGCCATTGGCGTTGTATATTATATTGCTTGTGTGGTTGTGACCGTCGATTGACGAAGAGCTAGCTCCCGCTTGGGGATGCCTTTTTTTTTGATTTCGTATACTATTCATGTTTTATCCCGTTTGGGGGCCGGTATTTACAAAGGAGACTCTGCCGAAATTTTCAGGAAATTTTTGATGTTTTTAAAAACCGCATAATTCGGCTTATGCTATTGAAACTACTTGCTTTAAGTTGGTTTTTCCTGCACTCTACATCTTTTCTTGGTTTGGATTTCTGGGTTTTCGGTTTACTTAGATTACGTACGCCTTGAGACGTTCGTAGTTTAAGTGCCGGTCATGTTCCGTACTTTCGGGTCGTGACAGAGGGTCAGAACTAGGCACTCGAGATTACAGTATAGCGTATGATACGTACCTATCAGTGGGCCAGTCGTGGTGACAACACCTGATAGTTCAGTTTTTCGGTGTCGATACTTGACACTTGTTTCATGATGTTTTGGGTGTCGATGTTAGAGACTCACCTTATATGAAACTTACTTGATACTGATATTGTACACACAGAACATGTGGAATATACTGATATTGTACACACAGGATATGTGGGATATACTTGATGTTGTACATTCGGAATATATATGAGATTTACTTGATGTTGTACATTAAGGATATATGAGACTTACATGATATGAGAGCCAATTTAGGGGCTGATTTGTGGAAATTGGGAATTTGATTGTCTTGTTGGATTTTGGCACTACCACGAGGTTAGGGTTTCCGTGGAAATGACATGTTTTATTCCATACTCCACATTTATTATTTATGCACTGTTTCATGTATTAGTAGTACCTGATAGAGTACTTTCGCTGACTGTTGTATTTACATACTATTATATGCATTGCTTCATGTATTAGTTGTATCTGATAGAGTACCTTACATGATTATTGCATACAGATTGTCATATTATTGCTTCATGTATTAGTAGTACCTGCTGGCGTACCTTTCCTGACTGATGCATTACATATGACCATTCATTGCTATTAAATGTTTATGTTAGATTCGCGTTGTACGTGCATACTCGCGATTACCTACATTTGTTATTTACTATTCACGAGTTGGCAACTCACCCCCGTTGTGCCACAGTGTTTTGCAGGTGTTCCTCAGGATAGTCAGAGGCAGGGTTATTTTCATTCGTCGCATCATCTTTTGCTGCGGATACCGCTTCGCCTGACAGTGTGCAGTTTTGCTTAAGTAGGTTTTGCGGTTATCCGATGTTACTTCTTGTATATTCGTTGTATCTTGTACTCTCCATCTACCATTATCTTGTATGACTTAGAGACTTGACGTGAGGACGATATTGTATATTATTTTATGACTTGGAGGTTTTTATGCAGTTTTATTTATATCTTCTCTTTCTTCGCTACGGCGTCGTATATCTGTTGTGGTGGTTGTTTTCCGCCGTTGGGCGTGGATTTTGCTCCCGTTGGGGATGCTTTACTTTATATTTATGTTGTACCCATTTTTGGGGTTGGTTTTTACAAAGGAGGTGCTGCCAAAATTTTCAAGAAAGTAAATTGGACTTAAAGAATTTATACTTGAGATTTTTAAAAGTTTAAACAATGTTTCTTGTCTTTTATTGTCTTTTAATGGTTTAGATTTCTGGGTTTTGGCTTTCTTTTACTGCGTTACGCCTGTAGATGTTGCGTAATTTTAGGGCCGTCACGTGCCAATTTCGGGTCGTGACAGGAAGGGAGAATGTTTCCATTGTAAGAAGACAGGGCACTGGAAGCGAAATTGCACGTAGTACTTAGAGCTCAAGAAAAAGAAGCATGGTGATGTTTCAGCTTCAGGTGTGTTTGTAACTGAAAACTGTTTCTCTATTAACTCTGCTTCCTGGGTATTGAATACCGGATCGGGTTCTTATATCTGCAATTCTGTGCAGGGGGTGAGAAATAGTAGAGTTTTGAAGACCGGTGATCATACTCTCCGAGTCGGAAATGGTTCCAATGTACATGCAGTTTCAGTGGGAAAGTATCACCTAGGATTGCCGTCGGGTTGTATATTGGTTTTGAACCCATGTTATTTTGTACCAAACATGCTTTGTAATATAATATCTGTTTCTTTATTAGACAATGTAGGATATCATTTTATATTGCAGCATAATGTTATGAACATTAAACTGAATCAAGAGTTGATTGGTTATGGTACACTAAATAACGGGATATACGTCCTGAATCAACACACAGTTTTCAATATACAACACACAAATAAAAGGAAATTTTCAGATATAAATTAAGCTTTTCTTTGGCATTGTAGACTTGGTCATATTAATGAAACAAGACTAAACAAGCTTCATAAAAATGGATATTTAAATTCTTTTGAATATAAATCTTATGCGACTTGTCAGTCCTGTATTAAAGGTAAAATGACCAAAACTCCGTTTACTGGAAACGGAGAAAGAGCTACATAGCTCTTAGGCCTCATAGGCCTCATACATAGTGATGTATGTGGGCCTATGTCTATACATGCGAGAGGCGGTTTGTCACGACCCAAAATTTGGCCCGTAACCGGCACTTAAACTACGTAACGTCTACAGGCGTACGCAACTTAAGAAAGCCGAAACCCAGAATCTAAACCACCCCAAAATGGATAAACGGAGAAAAACATAGTTTAAAACATTCTGAAGATCTTAAGTAAAAATCATTAACTTTAGTTTTCTTTCTTGAAAATTTCGGCAGCACCTCCTTTGTAAAAACTAGCCCCGAAAACGGGTACAACATAGATAAAAATAAAGCACCCCAAACGGGAGCAAATCACGCCCAACGGCGAAGACAACCACCATAAACATATATATACGACGCCGAAGCGAAGAAATATAAAAGAAAACTGCATAAAGAAGTAAAACTTTTCAACAAAACCGGCTCCCACGAGCACGACACCCAAAGTCACCAAAATAATAATACAATACCGAATCCTCACAACTCGTCTCTAAGTCAAATACAAGAAGTGGTAGATAGAGAATACTAAATCCAACAAAAAATATATACAATGTACAAACGGATAACCGCAAACCCACCGAAAAGCAAAGGCCTCACAGCCAACCGTAGCGGTATCCGCAAAAGTAGAGATGATAAGACGCCCTGCCGCGACTACACTGAGGGTAAGCCCTGCAAAACACTGTGGCACAACAGGGGTGAGTTGCCAACTTGTGAATAGAAAATAACATCATACTAAAATCGCAAGTATGTACTAACAGCAATGATCAATAACATGTAAGCTAGTAACATGAGTATTGAAATATGAATATGCAACTATCATGATCGAGGTATACCACCAGGGTACTATATCTACATGAATCAAATGCATATCAACTGAATACTAAGTGCGGGAAAAATAATAATCTCATGCACAAATCATAAGCATGGAAAAACCCGGTGTAAATCAACAACACCCCAAATCCCAAAATACTCAGCTCGGCCCTCTGATCGGCCTCAAATCCTGTAAGTCTCATGGAACCTGAGTGTCAAACATTGACACTCTAAAACATCATGGAAACCAGTGCCTAATATCGACACATAAATAATCGTATCCATACGTTCCTCGAAACCCAAGTATCCCACTCCGACGCTTGTGTTCCATGTATCGGTCTTTCTGATATCCATACGTTCCTCGAAACTCAAGTATCCCACCTCGACACTTGTGTTCCACGTATCGGTCTCCAAAATCCATGTATCTCTCGGAATATAAGTGCCTAACCTCGACACTTGAAATTCCCCAAATCGCATGAAAACATATCTCAAATGCGTAAATCCATGTAAATAACATATGCAACATAAAATATCAATATGTGCATATCACGGGAAGAGTCCGCTATTTAAATGCATCAAGTCATTAAATATATCTCATGGTTCCCAAAATCCAAATCCAAAATACATATATATACAGCGTCCCATTCCACCGATATATATGTTATAAAAAGCTAATCATGTAACAATAGCAAAGTATATGTGCGAGCATGTAGGTATAGTGTAGGGTTCCTAGGCATACTAAGGAGGTCTCACAAGGCATCAACCATGCCAATTTCAAATTTTACGGGTGCCGAGAAACCCTAATACGGATCGTTAACTAGAATATTAGGCGAACACATACAACTAGTTAACAATTTAACTAAGTGAAAGGAAATACAACCTTTGTAGATCCGGTACTCCACCTCCAAGGCTCAGTGATGAAGTCTCTTTGCTGTCCAAATCGAATCCCGGGCTCTAGCGTCGGCTTCATCGGAGAAATGGGCGGGCTAGGTCATCGACTACGATGCCGAAGATGATCTACGTCGAGGCATCGCAAGATCAAGCTCCCACTTCACCAAGTCATGAAACTTGTGAAGAAAACACCCTTTACTACTTGGTAAGAGGTAGAGGATGAAGAAATAGGAGGTGGGTTCACTTTAGAATTGGATTTCTCACTCATTTTCACTAGTTGCCATTGTTGATGGCAAGCTTTTCTTCAAGTGAAGAAGAAGAAGAAGATGAATATTATGATAAGTATCTCTCAAAAAGAAAATAAAATGAATACTTATCATAATTCAACCATGGTCAAGTGTAGAGAATGAACTAGGGTTAAGTGGAATGGTTAGGGTTAAGGATGAGACAAAATGGTCACTTAGTCAAAGCTTCATGAAGCTTCAACAACAAACAAAGTTAGCCACCATTTTCTCTTTATGCTTTTCATTTTCTAAAAAGAATAAATAAATGAATAAATGAATAAGAAAATGAAAACCCTAACCATTACACAACCATGGTTTAATCTTTACACAAACCCAAGTTAGCATGCATCATTAAACATGATACAAACTTGTGCACAAAAACATATCACATATACAATGTGCACAAACAAGTGAGAAAAACCATTTAAAGTGAACCAATACTAGTTAATGCAAAGTAATATATCAAATAATTATGCATTAAATCATTAAATCAACACTTGATTCAATGATACGGTCATGTCGCACACAACCGACTAGTATACAATGTATCGATTTATCGAATCAATCATCGATTTGATAATTAGGTTATATCGCATACAACCATTCGATACATTCATCGCGAGAATAGAATACGGTATCACATACACGCATTATTCTCGGTCCCACACATATCTCATATGCGCTCATATTTCGTTTCGCTTGAGCCAGGAAACCTCTGTGTAGGACTTTAAAGACTCGTCAATACGCCGGCAGCAGGTGATGATCATATCAAACACCCACAAGACGCAAGCGGTCTGCTAAACGTAACGGCCACCCGGGTATTGAGCGATCAGAAGATCGACGAGCAAGCCCGCTCACACTCCTGTGAATCCAACCAGTAACACTTACCGTACAGTCCGGTCTCGTCGTCTGATATGTCGCATATCTCACCTAGGGGTGGTAAACGTCAGACCCCAATAGCTCGATAAGTCGTGTCGATATGAGGTCTATAACAGTTCGAGAAACTACTGGTAACACTTACCAGTAAATCTCAGCAACCCTGACCAGGGATTTCCGGTTATAGCCAATCGAACACAGCGCAACATCAACTCCTTATACCGGGAGAGACGAATCCCCTCCTATCGCTCATTGCCTCCATATGATTCGGGACTGTACCCAAAAGCCACCGTTTTGCATGCCCTCTTGGACGTGGTAAGGTGGAAATCAAAGCACAGTGGGAACCACACAAGACTCTATGACGATCTCGGGTCAACAGACTACTCTGTACCAGTGTCACCAGAGAACTGCCATCTGACGTAAGGTATAATACCATCTGGGAGTTCTCGGTGAGTCCGTCCAGTGTACCCAGTCTCCACTGAGCACCCGTATATCATCTCTGATGTCAAACACCAATGGATATGGGATCATCCATCGCCCATCTGTATAGGTCGAGAAGGTATACGCTAGTCTACTCTAGTATATCGATGCCCCATCTCGATATACCCTCGACTAGGGACTTTGAAGGATGTACTTATGGACTACCATATCCCCACTAGTATGATCGCATCATAGTCCAGGTAGTCAAGTACACATCCTAAGGGCTTTACCAACATGTAACAGAGAGACAATCAGTGTACACGTTAAGGTAAAGAGCAAGCAGATAGCATACTATCATGTCGAGCAAGAAAGTCCTCCCTATATATGTCCAAGCATCCACTACAATATACATCCTATGTATAGTAATGGCCTCTAGGGCATACATATAACTAACAATCTCCCACTTGCACTAGGGCCATCTGATAGTAGTGGTTGTAGTATCTCATACTCAACCATCCCATAATAGCCTCTCTCTGGGAATAGGCCTTCGTGAATAGATCCGCCGTGTTGTCCTCTGAGTCAACTCTCCTTACCTCAATCCCTTAGAGATCAACCATCTCCATGATCAGGTGATACTGCCTTAGAATATGTCTGGATCACTGATGGGACCTGCGTTCTTTGGCATAAGCCACAACTCCATTGTCACACAATGGGAGGAACATAGTTCATCTCATGAACCAATATACACCCAAACAGCCTCTTTGGTAGCATCTTAAGTAGCGATGTATCCTGCCTTTATCGTCTAGTATGTCACGGTATCTAGCTTGGAACTCTTCCAACATACCGTCCCTCGATAGAGGGTAAAGACAATGCCTGTGACTGACATTCAGTCGTCTTTATCATCCTAGAACACTTCCAGTGATTTTCCCCAGGATCAACTGGTACCATCTCACTACAGTTAGTGAGTATTCTAACATCCATTTAGATCTATCTCATAGATCCAAAATCCAGGATTTAGTAGGTATCATTATGATCCTATATGGAGAATCATTGTGATAAGCGGAGATTGACTGAGCGTAGCATAGGAAACTCCTTCCCTATCAAGAGTATGTCATCCACGTACTCTACGAGGATCGTCACCATACTCCCTACTACCTTTTTGTATATACAAGGTTCATCTACCATTTTGATGATGTCAAACTATTTGACTAACTCATCAAAACAGATGTTCCAACTCCGCGATGCCTGCTTTATCACATAAAACATCTTGCACACGTTTCCGCTGCTCCCACTGTCTACGAAGCCCTCTGGCTGTGAACTTATAGACTCTCTCTTCCAAAACATCATTTAGAAAAGCAGTCATGACACCCAACCGCCAGATATCGTAGTCATGGTATGTAGCCGTGGCAAGTAGGATCTGGATGGACTTAAGCATAGCTCCTTAGAAAAGGTTTCATCATTATCCACGCCTGGTCGATGACGAAAACCTTTAACAAGTCTAGCTTTGAAAGTCTCAACTTTTCCATCTACACCAAGTAATCTTCTCAAGATATACTTGCTCCTGATGGGGATTTAACCCTTCAGATATAGCAACCAAAGTTCATACTTTGTTGGTGTACATGGATTCCATCTTAGATCACTAAGCATCCAGCCATTCTTACAGAGTCTCACTCCTGATGGCCAGGTCGAAACTAGTTGGGTCATCATCTCATGATGCAATCCTCGCTCCCACTGTCATAGAGAAACAGAAGTATCTCTTAGGTGGGTGAGGAACCCTACTAGATCGGCGGAGAGGCTGAGGTTCGTTGGACACTATTGAATCCTTTGGTTCTACCAAATCATCTGCTGTAATTTGTATAGCTGGAACTTTTCCAGTTGTACATAACAGACCTTGCCTCGAGCTTGTCCGGATTATGCTTTTAGACATAGCCCGGACAACCCCAAATCTTAACTAACTTAAGATACGGGCTCTTCCCTTTCCATATCACATGTGAAGCGGTAGGCATAGATTTGATTCGAATCCAATTCAATAGGTATGCAGCTTCTCAAGTGCATAACTCCCAAAAAGGAAATAGGAAACTCAGTAGTACTCATCATAGAGCACACCATATCACATAGGGTGCATCTGCTCCGCCCCGATACACCGACGTACTGTGGTGTATACGGAGGAGTAATGCTGAGAGAGAATCTTATTCTCCTTTAGAATAGTCCAGGATTTCCGTGCTCAAGTATTCTCCTCCTTGATCTCATCAAAGGACATAATACTTTTACCCGTATTTTGGTTCTCTACTTCTAACTTATATTCTGTGAATATCTCAAAAGGTTCGGACTTGTGTTTCAAGAGGAACATATGTCTGAATCTAAAGAGATCATCAGAGAATTCAATGAAGTACTAAGAACCGGTCCTGGCATATGTAGACAGGGGACCTTACATACATCAACATGTATCATCCTAAGAGTTCACTAACTCTTTCTCTGTTTCCTGTAAACGGAGCTATGGTCATCTTATCTCTGTGACATGACTGGCAAGTTTCACAAGATGTAAATTCAAACCGATTTAAATATGCATCTAAATGTAACTTAGCTAGTCGGGTCGCATTGATATGACCTAGTCTACAATACCTCAAGAAGGATCCGTTCATTTCTGAACTCTTCCTCTTGTGTGTGTTCTGTATACTAAGAACTGTAGTTTGATTTAGAACATTAATGCTTTTAGATAACGTGCCTGAACCGATCAACTTTTGATATAGCAAATGTTCAAAACATTACCCAACAATACAAAAGTTTATCATTTCTTTACTAATAAAGAGACTGATATGATTTTGTATATCAGGTTCGGTATCTAATAACATTCGTTCAGAATCAATGTATTTGGGATACAGGGTGACAGTGACCAACAGACTTGGCTGCAACACTTGCCCCGTTTTCTGCCTCATGAAACTTATCACCCGTTCTCAGTTTTTCTATCCTTTTGTAGCCCTATGTAACAGATTACATATTTGGGATCCTGATCCGGTATCATATACCCAGGATGCGGAGGATACTGAGAAACAGTTCTTTGTAATGAACACACCCGAAGATGATGCATCTCATACACTTTCTTCGTTTGGGCGGCACGGGAAATCTGGTATTCCCCAATTTCCTGCTCTGTCTTATAACAATTATAAGTTGGAGCGGGACCAACGTTCCCCAGCTCAGTATAACAAGCGGGTTCGGTCAATTCATCTGTATTATTATCTTGATTAAGGCGTGACATAGTCGCTACCAGGAGAGAGAGAGAAGAAAACACTCAGCGTGCGCTCTTGCAAGAATAGATTGGTTTTTATTTTATCTAATCAGGATGGCTCCCACTGCTTTTTATCAAATCTTCCTTCAAACCCTAAAAGGAAAGACTAGCCGGGATTAATTACACACTACAAATTCGCCAATCTTTCAGCCAGGCCAGTGTCGGTACTTTGAGGGAGGTCCCCCGTGCTTTCGCACGAACCTAATTACAGTAAACCTCGTTTTCCCAGAGGCGTAACCCCGTTGACACCTTTCTAGACACCTACTTGATCGGCTAATTGTAATGTATAAAACTCTCCCAGGAGTAACTCTTACTCGCAGCGGGTATCGGGATCCAACTATCTCATAGAAGGTATGCAATCTCATTGCAAATTTCAACACTTGAAATTCCTGATAATATTTTGCCCCTAGCAGCTATATGACCTTAACATAGTCAACAAATCATAAGTGCTAGTCAAGTTCAACCCGTCATTTCCCGATTGAATTAAACCCACCCGCACGACCCTTAACATAGTCAACAAAGTCGCACGACTACCCTAATCCAATCACATCATATGCTTATGCAGATAAGCACTAATTAGCTACCGCACACTACGCCTTAACATAGTCAACAAACGTAGCACGAATACTAACTAGTACTTATCTGAAATGACGGAGGGCTACGACAGGTTTTTCTGAAAACCTATTGCGTAATGAACTTGATATCGTTGTAGAATCAAATGATTTTGAAATGGAGTGTCCTTTAGGCTTTTCTAGTTTTGCTAAAGGAGTCGCTCCCGGTGAAGGGATCGTCAGTCCTTTTCTCGTCGAATGAGGTGCGGGATATATCATATATATCACTGTGCAAAGCAAAAACACTTAAAAGCAATCAAAAGACAAACCGAGTGTGTAGCATCAGCCAGTTATTGCTAAAGGAGTCACTCCCGGTGAAGGGATCTCGGTCCTTTCCTCATCGAATAAGGTGCAGGATATATCACATATACCTCTATGCAAAGCAAGAACTGTAGCTACCTGTTGTATTTTTGAAATTCGATTCTACAACATCTTAGGTTTCTTTATTTCATTAATCTCATTAATGAAGTCCCATCAATTAAGTACCTAAACATCACAGATAAATACGACGTACACTTATGCCATCCGCATTCGCCTCGATGTCCCTTCGTGCACCGTTAGGTTAGGTAACTAACGGCAGAGCGGGGCAGGGCTAGCGCGGGTGTAAAACATAAGTAACGTCTATATAATATATCATATATACTATATACAGCATTTATCACAGAACATCACATGATCACATCACAGATATCGCAGCAGAAGAATCATATGAAATATTGGATATACTAGGACGTCCGTGTTTTCAATACTAGCCAGTATAAAACACGGATTCCACGGTCACGATGAATAGCCAAACCCACACCCCTAGACCCCTACGAGAGCGGCAAGTAACCCTACCAATTCTAGAGTTAGGAGACCCGGACTCGACTCCTCGAGTTGGTCTCCCACTGGACTCCAGAACCCGGTTACTTGTGCTCCCCTCCTTGGGTCTATCCTAGTGCGGAAAAGTAAATAATATACAAAAGGTGACATCTTCCGCAACCTGGAAGCGCCCCAACAAAAGAATATTACATACAAGTTTTTACATGAATGAAAATGAAAAACACTCATCTCACATAAAAACCCCCGGCTATTCAAACACGACGATCCAATATAACATATCCAGCAACACATAACATCACATGTCATCAACGTAAGTAAATATGTCCATCCCAATTGTCGTTGACATATAGCAACGAAACCGGCGATATCACATATTACACTTACGGTCACAGAAAAGAAAGTGTAAAACTACAACAGTTGGAATCCACAACCTGCATAGACATCGCATGCCTAATCAAATGAATTCTTTAGACATCGCATGCCTAACAATTATAAACCCCGCATTTTAGTCTCATTATCGAAAACACTTTTCAATATCAAGTCGGGTAATTCAACAAGATTCCCGACATCCTGATCGAATACTCGTCGCAAACTTCAGTAGACGGCCGCACCCCCGATGCTGTCGACGAAGTGCACCAAGGCGGAACACCGCTGCCGCGAGCACCCAGATGGATGCTTTCGGCGACGGGGTTCTCCTACAGTCACTTGGTCGGGGCTAAGGGATGTAGCTGTCTATTAAGTTTATCCGGCGAGTATCCGCGTACGCTACGTGATTGCGACGGACTTTTGATCACATCAAAATTCCGTGGCAACCGATCAAGTGAGACTAAACTGCTATGTTTATAACATTCATTCAGTTATCTCATAACTACTTGTGGATTCCAAGTATTGTATCACATTCCGGATAAATAGAAAATGTTAAACTTTCCGATCGAACAATCGAACACCCAAGTTTTCCCGATACAGCTCAACACATGAAATAGGTTCAAAGACATTCACTTCATGCCTCAGTACCAACGGTCCAGCCGTAGAAGGGTCAAGCCAACGCCTCACATGTGGCACGCCGTACTGCCCCAAACCCGAAGGTTCAAAGGGCAGTTCAAGACGGTCACATAATCGAGTTAAGGTTTGTTGTCTTCTAGAGGGACCATCGCGTTACTTGCACTACTTAGAACGTCTTTAAACCACAGAAAAATCCAACACTTGGAAATTTTCCGGCAGGGGAAAAGTTGGGTATTTATATCCGGTCGAACTTTTTAACATATTCAAAAATTATCCGGAAAGCCAAATAGACAAAGTTAAATAATCTGATCGATTCATCGAGTCCCCAATACAACCCAGAAAACTCAACTCTTGAGTTCAGAAAAAAATATCCCAGGAAAACCAGCACTGCAAAATAGGAATTACTGTGCAAAATTCAATGGGAGAAGAGACAAAATGGCCGCGGAACCACCGCATTAGCACGCTAATGCCGCGGTTCCGCCGCACTTTAGAAAGATCATTAGGTAATTTTTGCACCGTAATTCTTAGAATTTCCTGCTGAATTTTCTGCATATTTTTAATCTGGAAAAAACCCAATTTTTGGAAAAAGTCCAGAGAGCAAATTTGTGTTAGGGTTTCGGTTTAATCGGACTTCTAACTCCGTCTACGCATTGCCTAAGGCTCTAGCTAGGCTCTGATACCACTGTAGGGTTCCTAGGCACACTAAGGAGGTCTCACAAGGCATCAACCATGCCAATTTCAAATTTTACGGGTGCCGAGAAACCCTAATACGGATCGTTAACTAGAATATTAGGCGAACACATGCAACTAGTTAACAATTTAACTAAGTGAACGGAAATACAACCTTTGTAGATCCGGTACTCCACCTCCAAGGCTCCGTGATGAAGTCTCCTTGCTGTTCAAATCGAAACCCGGGCTCTAGCGTCGGCTTCATCGGAGAAATGGGCGGGCTAGATCATCGACTACGATGCCGAAGATGATCTACGTCGAGGCATCGCAAGATCAAGCTCCCACTTCACCAAGTCATGAAACTTGTGAAGAAAACACCCTTTACTACTTGGCAAGAGGTAGAGGATGAAGAAATAGGAGGTGGGTTCACTTTAGAATTGGATTTCTCACTCATTTTCACTAGTTGCCATTGTTGATGGCAAGCTTTTCTTCAAGTGAAGAAGAAGAAGAAGAAGATGAATATTATGATAAGTATCTCTCAAAAAGAAAATAAAATGAATACTTATCATAATTCAACCATGGTCAAGTGTAGAGAATGAACTAGGGTTAAGTGGAATGGTTAGGGTTAAGCATGAGACAAAATGGTCACTTAGTCAAAGCTTCATGAAGCTTCAACAACAAACAAAGTTAGCCACCATTTTCTCTTTATGCTTTTCATTTTCTAAAAAGAATAAATAAATAAATAAATGAATAAGAAAATGAAAACCCTAACCATTACACAACCATGGTTTAATCTTTACACAAACCCAAGTTAGCATGCATCATCAAACATGATACAAACTTATGCACAAAAACATATCACATATACAATGTGCACAAACAAGTGAGAAAAACCATTTAAAGTGAACCAATACTAGTTAATGCAAAGTAATATATCAAATAATTATGCATTAAATCATTAAATCAACACTTGATTCAATGATCCGGTCATGTCACACACAACCGACTAGTATACAATGTATCGATTTATCGAATCAATCCTCGATTCGATAACTAGGTTATATCGCATACTACCATTCGATACATTCATCGTGAGAATAGAATACGGTATCACATACACGCATTATTCTCGGTCCCGCACATATCTCATATGCGCTCCTATTTCGTTTCGCTTGAGCCAGGAAACCTCTGTGTAGGACTCTAAAGACTCGTCAATACGCCGGCAGCAGGTGATGATCATATCAAACACCCACAAGCCGCAAGAGGTCTGCTAAACGTAACGGCCACCCGGGTATTGAGCGATCAGAAGATCGACGAGCAAGCCCGCTCACACTCCTGTGAATCCAACCAGTAACACTTACCGTACAGTCCGGTCTCGTCGTCTGATATGTCGCATATCTCGCCTAGGGGTGGTAAACGTCACACCCCAATAGCTCGATAAGTCATGTCGATATGAGATCTATAACAGTTCGAGAAACTACTGGTAACACTTACCAGTAAATCTCAGCAACCCTGGCCAGGGATTTCCGGTTATAGCGAATCGAACACAGCGCAACATCAACTCCTTATACCGGGAGAGACGAATCCCCTCCTATCGCTCATTGCCTCCATGTGATTCGGGACTGTATCCAAAACCCACCGTTTTGCATGCCCTCTTGGACGTGGTAAGGTGGAAATCAAAGCACAGTGGGAACCACACAAGACTCTATGACGATCTCGGGTCAACAGACTACTCTGTACCAGTGTCACCAGAGAACTGCCATCTGACGTAAGGTATAATACCATCTGGGAGTTCTCGGCGAGTCCGTCTAGTGTACCCAGTCTCCACTGAGCACCCGTATATCATCTCTGATGTCAAACACCAATGGATATGGGATCATCCATCGCCCATCTGTATAGGTCGAGAAGGTATACGCTAGTCTACTCTGGTATATCGATGGTATATCGATGCCCCGTCTCGATATACCCTCGACTAGGGACTTTGAAGGATGTACTTATGGACTACCATGTCCCCACTAGTATGATCCGCATCATAGTCCAGGTAGTCAAGTACACATCCTAAGGGCTTTACCAACATGTAACAGAGAGACAATCAGTGTACACGTTAAGGTAAAGAGCAACCAGATAGCATACTATCATGTCGAGCAAGAAAGTCCTCCCTATATATGTCCAAGCTTCTGCCAACGACGGCTAGTAAACTGGGTGCCTCTGTCGGATACTATGCATGTGGGAACACGTGCAAACGCACAATCACATCTATGTACAACTGAGCATACTTAGTATAACCGAAAGTGGTTTTCACTGGGAGGAAGTGAGCCGCTTTCGTCAACCGGTCAATAATCACCCAAATGGAGTCATGCCCTCGACTGGTCCTAGGTAGACCCACAATGAAGTCCATGGAAATCTGCTCCCATTTCCACTCCGGAACGGGTAAAGGCTGCAACTCTCCAGCCGGTCTCTGATGCTCAGCCTTGACTTGCTGACAAGTCAGGCACCTCGAAACGAAGTCCGAAATATCGCGCTTCATCCCTTCCCACCAGTAAAAGTCCCTCAAGTCACAGTACATCTTGGCGGAACCTGGATGAACGCTAAAGGCCGATGATGTGTCTACTCTAGGATCTCGCGTCTCAACCCATCAGCATCTGGAACACACAAGCGAGCCCCGCATTGTAGCACACCCTGGTCATCAATCATGAACTCCGAAACTGTACCCTGCCGAACAAGCTCAAAAATCTCAGACAAACAGGCATCACTGGGCTGCGCCTCACAGATACGATCAAGTAGTAAAGGACGGGTGCGGACATGAGCAAGTTGTCCCCCAGTGGAAGTGAACTCGAACCGCACTCTACCATCACATAAGAGCTGCCAATCTACAGAAGACTGTCACTGAACTGCGCTCAACTGGGACAAGCTACCCCCGGCCCTACGACTCAAAGCATCAGCTACCACATTCGCCTTCCCCGGGTGATAAAGGATCTCACAATCATAATCCTTCACACTCTCCATCCAACGACGCTATCGCAGATTCAGATCCCACTGTTGGAAGATGTACTTCAAGCTCTTATGATCCGTGAAGATCTGACACGACTCCCCGTACAAGTAGTGTCTCCAAATCTTCAATGCAAAGACCGCCGCGGCCATCTCAAGACCGTGAGTGGGGTAATTCTGCTCGTGCTTCTTCAGCTGCCTAGAAGCATAAGCAATCACTCTATCATGCTGCATCAGTACACAACCGAGCCCCACTCGAGAAGCATCACAATAAACAACATAGCCGCCCGATCCAAAAGGCAAAGATAGAACTGGTGTTGTCGTCAACCGAGTCTACAGCTGCTGAAAACTCTGCTCGTACACATCAGTCCAAAGAAAAGGAACTCCCTTCCGGGTCAGTCCAGTCAGCGGTGCAGCGATACTCGAGAAATCCTGCACAAAACGGCGATAATAACCAGCTAAGCCTAAAAAGCTACGGACCTCAGTCACTGATACAGGTCTGGGCCAAAGCTACACAACCTCGATCTTCCTCGGGTCCACAAGAATACCATCATCCGTCACCACATAACCCAGGAAGTCAACTCTATCAAGCCAAAATGCGCACTTTGAGAATTTAGCATACAGCTAGTGCTCTCTTAAAAACTGCAAAGTAATCCTCAAGTGCTTCTCATGCTCCTCACGACTCCTAGAGTAGACCAGTATGTCATCAATAAACACAATAATAAACTGGTCGAGGAACGGCCTGAAAATCCGGTTCATCAGATCCATGAACGCTGCTGGCGTATTGGTGAGCCCGAACGACATCACCAGATGCCCATAGCGCGTACGAAAAGCGGTCTTCGGAATGTCATCATTGCGAACCCGCAACTGATGATAACCCGAACGCAAATCAACCTTAGAAAAATGTTTCGCACCTGTTCCCCTCCGAAAGACGCGGCGGAGACACGGCGGACGTCTAGCCTGAATTACGGGGCAGATGCTAATTGGTGCTATCCGTCCACCTCTCCGAAGATGCCAAGTTGATTTATAGCACCGCGCATCAAAGGTTTAAACGGATGCCGCCGATGTAGCAGACTTCGTCAGATTCCCCCTCGTTTGAGGGGTTTTTTATTGTGGGGACGCTCTTCCCTGCAGGCACAAGCCCCTGCAGTTAATTACGCTACCGCATCGCGGTAACAACTTTCTCCTTCTCCATATGGTCACTTTGTGTCATGGGTGTTTGTTTTGTGTTTGGTTGCCCGTGGATTGTATACGGAGACTAAGTTATGTTGTCGCCCGTAAGGCGTGGATTAGTCCAAATCCGTATCTTTCTTAGATTTGGGTTTGGGGGTTTGGGTTTAAGGATACGTTAGCCTCATTTGAGACTAAGATCAACTTAAACGTTTGTTAAGGATACGTTAGTCTAATTTTAGACTAAGATCAACTTAACGGGACCGTTTAGATCCGACAAGAGAGCAATTGGGCTCTATTGTTTAGTTTAGTGACATTGCGGTCGATAATTAGTTTAAGGACATTACGGTCCAATGTTAGTTTAAAGACATCGCCGTCGAGGTTAAGGAAATCATAGTCCGTGGGTTTAAGGACTCCACAGTCCGTTGTTAGTTTTAAGACATCACGGTCGAGGGTAAGGACATCATAGTCCGTGAGTTTAAGGACTCCACAGTCCGTTGTTAATTTTAA
This sequence comes from Agapanthus africanus, assembly GCA_030015575.1. Classification (NCBI taxonomy): domain Eukaryota; kingdom Viridiplantae; phylum Streptophyta; class Magnoliopsida; order Asparagales; family Amaryllidaceae; genus Agapanthus; species Agapanthus africanus. Next base: position 165,650,159 of record JASDDO010000001.1, read on the forward strand.
GACATCACGGTCGAGGTTAAGGACATCATGGTCCATGAGTTTAAGGACTTCACAGTCCAACGTTAGTTTAAAGACATCACGGTCGAGGTTAAGGATATCATAGTCCGTGAGTTTAAGGACCTCACAGTCCATCGTTAGTTTAAAGACATCACGGTCGAGGTTAAGGACATCATAGTCCATGAGTTTAAGGACCCCACAGTCCGTGAAATGTATGGTTGTCGGGACCCGTCACCTCTTTGAAGACGTTGAGAAATTACAACGACAAATATCAAAGGAGTGAAGAGATGTACCCTTGAACCAAGGTGGATTAAATGATCTGTAGCCCAGTTTGGAACTACGACCAATTAATTATATTATGAGCACATTGGCTCAGTTAAGTCTGAATTGAGGACTTATGGCCTACTTGGGCTAAGTCCAATTAAGTTTGAAGTGTTGGCCCTATGTTGGACCATTAGACATTTGTCTGGATTCGAGCCCATATTATTTAGCAATGCTAAACAAGAGTTGGAGGGCTTTGGCAACATTTTTATCTATGATTTCCTCAATTTTGAGATTCATTTAGAGGAGGGACTTTTGCCTCTAGAAAATTAGCCAATTTGGCTAAAAGTAGTGTTAAACACTAAAAACAACAGTGTTGAACACTGGAGACAAGACTCTCAAATTAGTGTTAAACACTAAAAGACAATTAGTGTTAAACACCCAAATTAGTGTTAAACAATAGAACATAACAGTGTTAAACACTGGAAATAAGACTCTTGAATTAGTGTTAAACACTAGAAAATGACAGTGTTAAACATTGGAAATAAGTCCTTTAAATTAGTGTTTAAACACAAAATAGGAGTGGGTCACGTGGGGGCCACGTGAGGACACCCAGAGATAGGACCAGATTCCTTTTACCTTGCTTTGCAAATAAGTGTTTAACACTTTTTTTATATTTTTGAACATCACGTGTTGGCACGTGATGGGGATTTATGCACTGATCATTAGAGCATTGGCTAAGGGGTCACGTGGAGACACGTGGGAGCGCCCAAAGCTTTGTTTTCCTTCGCTTTTTCTTTCTGTTTTTTGTAAGTCACGTGGGAGCACGTGAGACGTTGTCTCAGAACTTTTTCCTTCTCATCTTTGAGGACCTTTTCAGGGGTCACGAGGGGACACGTGACCTTAATTCTTTTCATGCACAGAGATCTCTTAAGTCTCTTTATTTTTAGGAATTGAATTCTTTGTAGGGTTAAACCCTAATCATGATTTTGGAGGAATTAAATTCCTATTATGAAAGAATTAAATTCCTATGTAGGGTTAAACCCTAATTTCTATCCTGGAGGAATTAAATTCCCATATATGTAAAAGAACTAAATTCTTGTATAGGGTGAAACCCTAATTTCATTTTAAGAGGAATTAAATTCCTCTGAATTTAAGAGAATTAAATTCTCAATTAGGGTTAAACCCTAGTTCTGTCCATCTTGAAGGAATTAAATTCCTGTAATTTTAGGAGAATTGAATTCTCATATTGGGTTAAACCCTAGTCTTATTTTGAGAGAATTAAATTCTCTAAACCCAATTCCCCCTCTAAGTTTCGGATCTGCATGGCAGGATCTCAACCCGATGAGAATTAAATTCTCAACCTATGGGGAGATGTGCTTCTGCAGATCTTCAACTAGAGGAAGAACTAAGTTCTTTTGCAGAAGAGTTAAACTCTTAGATTTTGAGAATTAAATTCTCTGTTTGAGATTTTGATTCCCTTTCTTTTCTCACCTAGGGTTTTCTTTGTTGAGAATTAAATTCTTCTTTTTTTTCTCTCTGAAATTTCAAGATTCTAAAACTCTATATCTCTAAAAAAAAAAAATCCTCCCTTTCTTTTATTCTTTGCTCCTATTTATAGGAGAAGGAAAAGAATCAATTTGTTTAATGAATCTTTCATTGAAAGATTTTGTTTGTTTTCATAATTAATATGAGCTTTTAGATCATTCAATGAATTTTATTCACCGTTGGATTTTCAATCCAAAGATATTCTGTTTGTTATTTTCGGTGAGATTTAAAGAAATCTTTCCTTGTCTAAGATTTTTCCATAAATTGGTGATTTTTAATCACCCTTGGATTTTTAATCCAACGGCTCCCCATAACCCTTTTCCATTTGGAAAGATTTAGAGGAATTTAGAATTTAATTCTATTAAATTGTAAGGCTTTCAAAGCCTGTCACGTGCTGGCACGTGACCCTTGGTCACGTGTGAGCACGTGCCCCAGGTCACGTGTGAGCACGTGCCAATTAAGTCCTTTCCTCAGCCGCTTATTTATGCTTCTGTTTTAACCATCACGTGTTGACACGTGACCATTGGTCACGTGCGAGCACGTGACCCCCAGTTGGGTCCTCCTTCAGCCGTTCATTTTTATTTCTGCTTTAACTATCACGTGTTGACACGTGACCATTGGTCACGTATGAGCACGTGACCCCCAGTTGGGTTCTCCTTCAGCCGCTTGTTTATGATTCTGTTTTAACCATCACGTGTTGACACGTGACCATTGGTCACGTGCGAGCATGTGACCCCCAGTTGGGTCCTCCTTCAGCCGTTAGTTTTTATTTCTGCTTTAACTATCACGTGTTGACACGTGACCATTGGTCACGTGTGAGCACGTGACCCCCAGTTGGGTCCTCCTTCAGCCGCTTGTTTATGATTCTATTTGCTTAGATTTTAACCTTGTAAATAGATTGCATGTCAACACGTGACCCTTGGTCACGTGTGAACACGTGATGCCTCTTTGAGGAAAACCCTGATTTTTAATCAGGGAACAAATGCCCCCACAGCGTTGCTCTCACATGTCTGCATGTGAGTGCAACGCTGTCACTTTTGTGACCGTTGGATCCATCTAGGGAATAGGGGAGATGAAACGTTTCCATCACATCCTATAAATGCAAGGGTCTCTTCGGAAGCGCCTCCACTCTTACTTATCTTCTTCCTTGTAACTTTTTCCTTTCTGAGAATTTAATTCTCCTTTCCAGAGCTTAGTTCTCTGCTTCAAGAATTTTCCAGAGTTTAACTCTGTTGACAGATTCCTTTTCCTCAGGTAATAATCTTGAACGAACGAAGAACTTTCACAAAAATCACCACTGGATTTCAAATCCACACCAAGGGTTTTCCCTTTTAACAAGAACCCATCTTTTTGAAACTCTCTAAAAAAACAGAGAACCATTTAATCTTCAAATCATAGATCTCTTAGGGTTTTTCTGATCTTCAGGGGTCAATGGTGATGTTTATCTTTTCCATGGAATTTAATTCCATCTCAAAAAGAAAAAACTTTGGCTCTGAAAAATGTCTCTGGGAATTTAATTCCCCTTTTTTAACAAGGAATTTAATTCCTATGAAGAACTCAGTTCTTCCCATAGAACTCAGTTCTTCCCATAGAACTCCTTGGGTTTTTTTTTTTGCCCTGAGTTGTCTCTCTGTAACCAAGAAGAAGAGGCTCGCAATGGTGCTTTTTTGGGAATTTAATTCCCTTGATTCTGTTTGATTTGTCACAGAGTCCAAGGTGGATTTCTTTTAGGGGAATGTGTAGGGTCATTTGAAATCCACTTGTTTATTTAATGAGGATCTTTCTTTTGTCTCATTATCATTGCTTTGCCTCATCATTAGCCAGCCGTCATCTTGATTTTATGGGATCCATGTGTTTTGTAACCAATGGTCCCATAAAATGAGTCCGCTGTCGTTTTCTTCCATGGTCTTTACATATATTTATAATCATATATATGTATTTGCACTGTTGGCTTTGCTTTAACAGCTTCCCCTTATTTTATTTCAGGTGCAATGACGTCTGTCCCGTACTTTCCCTTCACTCGCTCAGAAGCCGCTTTTCCCCAGTCACCATCCGACGAGGAAGTGATGGCGATAATCAGGGCTCATGACCCGAATCGCACCAATTTACTTCTGTGGGGGACCTGGTACAGTCACATCATCCGTGGTCGCCGAAGTTTCCTTTGCGAGATACCGATGGAGCCTACTTATCCATTCATGCCGATGGATCCTCCAAGGACTGTCTTCGCTGTGGAGATGCCGAATTGGACCCTAATGGGACGGCTTGAACCTTCGACGACTGGCATCCCGAATCACCCTATCCCAGCCATAGATATTCTTGGACGCCGCATTTGCCAGGGCGAGGCCCAACCATGGGGGCAGATCTATAAAATAGGGCTCACCCTTCGACACCCCACGGGCTATCTTCTTTGGACTCACTACATCCTGTCCGCCCATCGCGCGCGACTGCAGAGGGTCGGACATTATCAGGCAATATATGACTCGCTCTTCCACTACCAATCCCCTCACGTCCGGTGGGTTAAGGCGTTCTTGAACCAGTGGAATCTCCCCACCAACACTTTTCTCCTAGGGGACCACGAAGTTTCGATTTCTTTGGAAGAATTTCGCGAGATCTCGGGGCTGCCAATCAGGGGGATACTTTATGAGGAATTGCTGCCTTCTGACGAGTACGTCTTTGAGACTGAGCCCGCAATGCTCGACCGCTTGTCTACTGAGAATGTCGTCCGCCACAAGCGCCCGAGTTTGATCAAGGCCCTGGGTATCTTTGACAAACTGTTCACAGAGTCGGAGGAGCAGGGCATCACTTTTAAGAGCTTCATCGCTTGCTTCCTTCGCGAGGATGTCCTGTCGAAGACGGCTCCAAAGTTTGCAAACATCAATGACCCCTTTGGATTTGGTTTGAACAGGAAGCCAACTAAGGAATCGGATTTACCACAGTACTACATTCCTATTACGTCGCCGGTATCTTTTGAATCGATTACAGCTCCCGGCATGGATGAGAAGACATACTTTGTGGGTTTTATCAGTGTCTGGCTCAGCTGGTTTGTCATTCCCATGCATCGCCGCTTCATGAGAGTCTCGGTGATCTATCTGGCTCATCGTATCGCTGAGGGGACACGGCTAGCCGTAGGCATCCCGGCGCTAGCGCATCTCTATCATGGGTTGGGTGTCGCGGCTAATACTTCGACTCCCGGCGTGGACGTAGTAAACTTTTCTCTCCATTACTTCATGTCTTGGATCGAAATGCATGTGTTGGGGGCCTTTGCTGCGCACCAGCGACTCGCATTTTACGACGCCTATACTTTCCCGCGACTCATGCAGTTAGTGGATGCTTCTGCCCCTGACCCGACTCAATTTGGGGCCATTCGCGTGTTGATTGCTCCTTACGTTACCATGGGCGGATTGGTATTCGTTGATCGGGTTCTATCCTCTCCTTCAGGTCCAATCCAATAATTCCACGACTTGTCGAAAGAGGGGGCACCTTCTCTGAAGCCCCGGGAAGCCACGCACTTGTACACGATCAGACCAGGTTATCTGGTATTCTGTCAGAATAGTGCGGCCCTCTTTATGCGGTACAATCCGCATCGCTTCGCCCGGCAACTTGGATATGATCGGGGCATTCCCTTTGAGGCTTTTACAGTTGCACCGGTTCCTTCACCTGAAGCTATTCACGATGCTGCTCACCACTTTGCGAGGCTGAACACTGGTTCCCGCTTCATGATCCCTGAAGCTGACGATATTCCCCGATGCGTGGGGTCCTTTACGGGCTGGTACCTTCATCGGGTCGGCCCGATTATTGCTGAGGAGAAGAGGGTGCTCCTTGAATATGGTACTCCTACTCAGGTTCAGGCCACGGGAGTTCCGCCGCGACCGTGCGCACCGGTCCGCTTTCCCCTGAGGGATACCAGTGTCGCGCTCATTCCGGGGGAGTCGGAGGTGGACCTCACTCCCACAATTGGTATGCCATTAAATACCCGGGCTCAGTCGAGAGGTAAAAGGGTGCCAGAAGCAGTACCACCGCCCGCGGCATCAACAATGGCCATGTCGTCCTCAGTCGCAGCGCCAAGCGAGGGCGTTGGGAGTGAGGGTGTTGAAGGCGAAGTGGGTCGGCGTCGCGCCAAGGCTCTGCGGAGGAAACAGTCGTCCTCGGCGGTCGGCTCTGGACCCAAGCGGCGGCGGAAAGTGGCTACCAACTTGCTCGATTCATTAGTAGAGTCTGAGCCAATTTTTCAGGATGAACCATTGGCCCTGCAGGAGTTAGATGTTGGCCTGCTTTTTCCAAATTCAACTGCCGAGGAAGCCACACAATTGGCTGAGGCTATAAGACGTTCTCAAGATGAGTCGGAGAACGTAAGGATTCCGAAGAAGCCTTATCCCACAGTCATCTTTTATAAAGACCCTCAGTGGATCCGGCGACGATTCATCGGGCCTTTGGAGGAATGGGGCGAAAGGGCCCTTAAACAGGCCGCTTCGGAGGACACCGTGGACGCGCTTTCACTGTGGACCGGCGGCCACGAGTCCACCCTAGGACCTCGGCGAGCACACCTTCTTGGGAAGGAGCGTCGGCTTGAGCAAGCTATATTGAAAGCTTCCTTGCGCATTGGTATGTTCCTATATTTCTTTGTAATACTTCATATTGTCTGCGCGCGTATATATGTATTCTTATCCTTGCGTGAACTGTGCAGAGACTTCGGCGATGGGGGAGGTTCCCACAGGTTCACTGACCATAGAGCCTGTTGATACCCCCAGTGAAACACTGCTTAGTGTGGAAGGTGTTGATGAAACTGTCCCTCTCGCGATAGAGCCTCCTATGGTGGCTCCTGCTCCCGAAGCACTTTCTCCCTTAGGGGAGGCACCTTTGGTGATCGCTATCCCAATGGCTCTCCCTAAGGGTGGCTCAGAGGTTGCAGCGGAGGCCGTTGAAGCTGCTATCCCTCCAACTCAGAATGGGAGGAGCGTCGAAGGTAACCTTCTACATTTTAAATTAGTAATCTTTCCGTTATCTGAACTCTTTTGTCTTTTCAGAATTGCGCGGTTTGGCGGCTTCTATCGCCGACCTGTCTCCCAGGCAATCTTTTCAGCGCCTGTTGGAGATGGCTGCTCCACAAGCAATATCTCCTCAGCGCATCGTCCTTTCTTCTGGGCAAGGTTAGTGTTGTCTGCCTTCTTTTCACAGCATTATCACCATTTCATAAAATTACATTGATGTCTTTTACAGTTCTGGAGGCCGACGACGAGGTTGAGGTTCTTGAAGGGCCAGGGGAGTCTTCAGCTCCTTGCATGACCGTGGGTAAGTAAAGTCCCAACATTGTTCCTTTTGTTCTTGATTTACAAGTTTCGCTGACTGTTTATAAATCTGAACAGCTCTGCCAGTCCCTACTGCGTTGGAGTCGCGCGTCACTATGCCACCCGGCCCCAACGCTCTGAGAGCCTCGGAACGGATGGCCAAGCTAAGCCTCGCCTCTCTGTCATCTTTTATCGGGGAGCTTCGTGCTGGCAGCGTAATTACGGCCGAAGCATTTGCTGCCGAAGCTAACGGCTCCCTTCCCTTTCTCGCCACCTATCATAGCGAAGCGGTGGTGCAAGTTTGGGTTGAGTTCTGCCGGCAGGTGGAGGCTTGCTTGCATGTGCTCGAGTGTACACGCCTTTCTTCGGAGGTTGTGGCTGCGAAGGCGAGCTTGCGGGGTATAATAGAGCGGTGCGCGGCAAACATGGTGTCGTGCGAGAAGAGGCTCGGCCGCAAATTTTCGGAGAGGGAGCTGGCTTCGAAAGCGCTGATAGAGCTTCAGGCCAACCTTACAGCCAAGGCCAACAAAGCGTATGAACTTTGGCGAGAATTTCAAGAGGCCATCAAGGAGGTGGTGGCCATCGATAAAGCCGCGGTGTTCACTCGCGAAAGGGTTGAGGCTCATAAAGCTACCGAGAAAGAGCTCGAAGGCTGGCTTGCCTCATATCAGGCCCAGCAGGCTCAGGCGGAGGCCCGTCTTTTAGCGATATTGAATCATGAAGGCGAGGCGCAGCAAAAGAGGGATGAACTGGCAAATCTGCTAAACCGCCCGCCTACTTGAAGAATTGTAGATATATATTTTTGTTCTTTCTTTGTACATACTCCTAAATAAGAGTATATATTTTTTTTGCTTCTTTCGTGAATTGTACTTTGTATTCATTTTGGTTCACGAATAAAAAACACATTTTTCTTCTCAATGATGTGTCCCTTGTTATTGAATGTATTTCTATGGATAGTCTATCTCGATCTCTTTGCAGGATAACGATGGCTTAGGATTCAGGGTTAAGATCTGCCTCCTAAGACTTTTCAACTTTATGAGCCATGAAGGTCTCATAAAGAATTTTCTCCCTACCGATCGAGAGGATCCCGTAGGTGTCATTTCTCCTTAAGAATCGTGAGGATTCCTAAGTGTGTTTTCTCTTAAAAGTCATAAGGATCTCACAAGAGAATTTACTCCCTTACGAGTCGTGAGGACCCGCAAGTGATGGGTGAAGTTGCCTTTATCCGCATTTCACGGAGTCAGGGGTTGCTCTTGATGCTTCCCATGGGTTCACTGCCGTGTTCTGCGAGGACCAGGCTCCGCTCTGGATGTTTCCCACGGGGTCAGAGTGGACATTAGCCGGGTTCCACGTAGCCAGGAATTTTGCTCTGGATGCTTCCCACGGGTTCACTGCCGTGTTCGGCGAGGACCAGGCTCCACTCTGGATGCTTCACACGGGTTCACCGCCGTGCTCTGCGAGGACCAGGATCTGCTCTGGACGTTTTCCATGGGGTCAGGAGTGACATAATCTTCCACGTAACCAGGAATTTTGCTCTGGATGCTTCCCATGAGTTCACTGCCGTGTTCGGCGAGGACCAGGCTCCGCTCTGGATGCTTCACACGGGTTCACTGCTGTGCTCTGCGAGCACCAGGATCCGCTCTGGACGTTTTTTACGGGGTCAGGATTGACATAATCCGCGTTCCACGTAACCAGGAATTTCGCTCTAGATGCTTCCCGCGGGTTCACTGCCGTGTTCGGCGAGGACTAGGCTCCGCTCTGGATGCTTCACACGGGTTCACTGCCGTGCTCTGCGAGGACCAGGATCCGCTCTGGACGTTTTCTACGGGGTCAGGAGTGACATAATCCGCGTTCCACGTAACCAGGAATTTCTCTCTAGATGCCTCCCACGGGTTCACTGCCGTGTTCAGCGAGGACTAGACTCCGCTCTGGATGCTTCACACGGGTTCACTGCCGTGCTCTGCGAGGACCAGGATCCGCTCTGGACATTTTCCATAGGGTCAGGAGTGACATAATCCGCATTCCACGTAACCAGGAATTTTGCTCTAGATGCTTCCCACGGGTTCACTACCGTGTTCGGCGAGGACTAGGCTCCGCTCTGGATGCTTCACACGGGTTCACTGCCGTGCTCTGCGAGGACCGGGATCCGCTCTGGACATTTCTCATGGGGTCAGAATTGACATAAGCCGCGTTCCACGTAACCAGGAATTTTGCTCTAGATGCTTCCCACGGGTTCACTGCCGTGTTCGGCGAGGACTAGGTTCCGCTTTGGATGCTTCATACGGGGTCAGAGTTGACATTATCCGCGTTCCACATGACCAGGAATTTCGCTCTAGATGCTTCCCACGAGTTCACTGCCGTGTTCGGCGAGGACCAGGCTCTGCTCTGGATGCTTCACATAGGTCACTGCCGTGCTCTGCGAGGACCAAGATCCGCTCTGGACGTTTTCCACGGGGTCAAGAGTGACATAATCCGCGTTCCACATAACCAGGAATTTTGATCTGGATGCTTCACACGGGTTCACTGCCGTGCTCTACGAGGACCAGGATCCGCTCTGGACGTTTTCCACAGGGTCAGAGTTAACATTATTCACGTTCCATGTAACCAGGAATTTTGCTCTGGATGCTTCCCATGGTTCACTGCCGTGTTCTGCGAGGACTAAGCTCCGCTCTGGACGTTTCCCACGGGGTCAGAGTTGACATTATCCGCGTTCCACGTGACCAGGAATTTTGCTCTGGATGCTTCCCATGGGTTCACTGCCGTGTTCGGCGAGGACCAGGCTCCGCTCTAGATGCTTCACACGGGTTCACCGCTGTGCTCTGCGAGAACCAGGATCCGCTCTGGACATTTCCCACGGGGTCAGGATTGACATAATCCGCGTTCCACGTAACCAGGAATTTTGCTCTGGATGCTTCCCACAGGTGCACTGCCGTGTTCGGCGAGGACCAGGCTCCGCTCTGGATGCTTCACACGGGTTCACTGCTGTGCTCTGCGAGGACCAGGATCCGCTCTGGACGTTTTCCACGGGGTCAAGAGTGACATAATCCGCATTCCACGTAACCAGGAATTTTGCTCTGGATGCTTCCCACGGGTTCACTGCCGTGTTCGGTGAGGACCAGGCTCCGCTCTGGATGCTTCACACGGGTTCACTGCCATGCTCTGCGAGGACCAGGATCCACTCTGGACGTTTCCCACGGGGTCAGGAGTGACATAATCCGCATTCCACGTAACCAGGAATTTTGCTCTGGATGATTCCCACGGGTTCACTGCCGTGTTCTGCGAGGACCAGGCTCCGCTCTGGACGTTTCCCACGGGGTCAGAGTTGACATTATCCACGTTCCACGTGACCAGGAATTTTTGACTTTATCCGCATTTCACGGAGTCGGGGTTTTACTCTCGGTCATCTGTGCACCGTTGAGTCATGGAACTGGGAGTTGCCACTGTTCCGCTTTGCTTGATGTTGTGTCCATTGTAATGAAATGAATGTTGAGATGATCTCCAGGCTATCCGCGAACCGTTGAGATTTGGCTTCTTCTTCTGATGAAGCTTGGGGAGGAAAGGTATGATTCCTTTTTTTTTGTCTGCGCCCCTGGATTGTATACAGGGATTGATGTGATATCACCTGTAGGGCAAAACGTTTCATTTTTTCATTTTTTTTTATTTCTTTCCGCGATGCTCTATCATTTCAGCTTTTTACATCGCTAAAATCGCGATTGCCCAATCATTTCGGCTATTTTTCGCGGTGCCCAATTATTTCGGCTATTTGTTTTATTTTTACTCGCTGCTTTTATTGCGAGTTGCCCAATCATTTCGGCTATTTTGCATGCATACATTTTTTTACTTGCTGATTTATTTGCAAGTTGCCCCATCATTTCGGCTATTTCGTATGCATGTGTGGCTTGTCAGCTTCTTGCTGCAAGCTTGGAATTAGACACCGGTTTCGGCATCAGCACCGCTACAACTGGGATATGGCCAGGAACGAATCATCATTTACCTCTGTCGATGTCGGACAAAGGTGGCTTAGCGATCAGGGTTAAGATCTTGTCGACTAAGGCTTTTGACTTCATGAGCCGTAAGGGTCTCATAAAGGTATTTCTCCCTACGAGTCGTGAGGATCTCTTAAGTGCATTTTCTCCTTAGGAATCGTGAGGACTCCTAAGTGTATGATCTCTTATAAGTCATAAGGATCTTACAAGAGTGTTTTCTCCTTATAAGTCGAGAGGACTTACAAAGGTTGTTCACCATGTAGACATATCCCTAGTCACGGATAGGACTTTGTTAGGAAAATGTTTATTCGTGCCCGTGGATTGTATACAAGGGTCAGCATTGAGCCACTTGTAGGGCAATATCGGAGGTTGTGGGGCCGCTTAAGAACAGGTTCAGATCCCTGTAGCTTAAGACTTTCAAATCTTATGAGCCATGAGGGTCCCATAAGAGGGTTCTCCTTACGAGTCGTGGGGATCTCGCAAGTGTAATTTCTCCCTAGGGATCGTGGAGATCCCTAAGTGTGTTGCTCCTTTGTGAGTCGTAAGGATCTCTGATTCGTGTTCAAAGAATAATTTATAACCGCAATCAAGAACGGCGTCGCTTATAGCTAGCCGGTGAATACGGGTCGGTCCACAGGGATGTTGTGAATTTCCTAATTGTTCTTACGAGTTAATTCCGATTGGTGTCGGATTGATTAAATCTAAAAACTAAGTTAATCTAGATCTAAATCTTGCTAGGGTTAGGTTTAGGTTAAGTTTGGAAATGCAAAGATTTCCCACCGCTTTCAATACCCATATTAAGATCTATTAGGAGTTATGGTAATTATTAATAAAGGGGATTAGTACCATCGGGAAGAAACGGTGTTTCTTCCTCTAGGTTCTTGTCCTTCCTTTCTTAATACTTACCCTAACCTCCATGGAAAACGCGCTCAACCAGGCCTTTATACTACGGTATCACCGCTACCTCGTGGGATAAGGTGCCGCAGGGAGCGGTGTGTGCATGTATGCATGGAGTCCTATAAAAACGTGTGATGGGCAAGAAAGGGGTGAGAGATCTTCATCTCTCAAGCCTTCCCCAAAGCTAACCCTAACAAGCGAGGAGACTACTCGCTCATTAGGGAATTGAAGAACATATCTAAACTATCTATCTAGGGCAAGGAATTAAAGATCTAACTAGGGCAGATAAGAAATTATACTAGGGCAATGAAATAAAATTAACTAAGGCAAGAATTGAAAACTTACTCCTAATTTGATGCACTCTTCGTTCATTTCAAAAAATTACAGATCTGAATTTTTGAGATTTACAATGAGGCACAAGAAGAGGCATCACCTAATACAAGTATTTGGGTTTCTATTTATAGGACATAGAAAACCCTAGGTTTACAATCGCCGTATGTCTGCTATTACAAAAATACCCCCTAAGAAAAAGACCTAGTCAACGATCGCAGCCACCTCAATAATTTTCCACTGATCCGGGCTTCGCGCGGCCACGGATCCGCCGCCAAACCCCACGTTTGGCCACAGTTCCGCGGCTGTATGTGGGCCTTGTGGGCTCACATTCTTTGGTTATTTTCTGGTGGCATTTTACTTCTTTTTTCTTCACTTTGTTTCTCAGGTTGGCTTCTAGTTCTCTTCCAGATTTCCACAGTGAATAAATGTAGTGGACTTTTACTGTTACTTCGTGTCGAAATCTTGAACCTTGCAGTGCCTTTTTTCTTTGTGAAATTATCCATTGATCTTCGTTTCGTCTTCAAACTGTAGGCTTGATCAATATTCTTCCATTTGTTGGTCGTAGTCTCACTTTTGTATCGTCTTTTTTTTATCTTTTTCACTGTTTTTGTTCCGAGAACTTGTAACCTGCAACTATGTAGCAGACATGGGTCAAAAGCACCTGTTTATTTGTAAAATGCATAAGAATGGGGAATATAATAATGTAATATTATGATATGAACAATCTCACGCAGGTGGTTTCTCCTTACAAAGTCGAGAGGACCTTGCAAGTGTCTTTTAACGAGATTGCGCCCTTTTGGGTTTTCACAAAACTCGCCGGTAGCCCTGCTGTTTTTACTCACGGAGCCCTTTCATCCGTGCCCATTTTGCTTATGGACATACCGTTTTCTTTTTCTTTTCTTTTTATTCTAACGAGGTTGCGCCCTTTCGGGTTTTCACGAGACTCGCCGGTAGCCCAGCTGTTTTTACTCACGGAGCCCTTCCGGGTTTTCATCCGTGCCCATTTTGCTTATGGACGTACCATTTTCTTTTTCTTTTCTTTTTTTTAATTCTTTTTTTTGTATCAGCTTTGGGATGCTGCAATTCACCGTAGTTTATCGACATCTCGGTCAACGGCTAGTTTTAGAACGTAGTGGTCCATTGTTAGTTTAAGGACGTTTCGGTCCGTCGTTAGTTTAAGGACGTTTCGGTCCGTCGTTAGTTTAAGGACGTTTCGGTCCGCCGTTAGTTTAAGGACGTTTCGGTCCGTTAGCCGACTATTATTTATAGAGTTTGGGCTTAGGAAAATAGAGAGCGGACATAGGCATCGTCATCTATCATTGACCTAGGCCGTGACTCGTTAAGCGTAGTACTTCTTCAGGAAGTGACCGTTTTTTGGCCTAAAGGGCCTTTCACAATGCATGTCCATGAGTAGGTAGGCTCCACCCTGGTAGACCTTATCTTTGATATATAGGCCTTCATAGTTCGGCTCGAATTTCCCCCGCTTGGCACGATTATGGATCATAGGTCTTTTTACTATTGGAGATAGTGCCCTCAAAGTCAATTATTGGATCGCAGGTACGTGATTGCAATGATTGAGGCAGGACCTATACCGATATGACAGTCTTGCTCGAGATGATAGTATGCTATCTGGTTTGTCTTTATCATCGTATACATGCTTTAGTTCACTATTGCATGATGATAGAGCCCATAGGATTCTTGCTTGACTACCAGCAGTATGATGGCGATCATATACGTGGGAGCTGGGGTCTGTAAGCACATCCTTAAAGTGTCCCTAGTCATGGGAGTTTCGAGACAGGGCATCGATACTCCAGAGTAGACTAGTGTATACAGTCGAGACCCCGACGAGGGGCGGTGGCCGGTCTCACAAGCCATTGGTGTTAGTTGGTTCACCTAAGATATATACAGGTGCTCATTGGGTTATGAGTACACCGGACAAGACTCGCTGGGAACATGCTAGTTGGTATTATACATATCGTCAGATAGCAGTTCCCTGGTGACATGTGTACAGGTTAGTTCATCGACCTGAGGTCGTCATTTGTCTTGTGTGAGTTCCCACTGTGCTTTGATTTCTACCCTACCACGGCTCAAAGAAGTCGTGCAAACAGGTCTTTTTTGGGTACAGTCCCGAGCCATATGGAGGCAAGTGAGCGGATCGGCAGGGGATTCATCTCTCCCGGTATTGGGGGTGAGATCGCGCTGTGTCTAGGAGAGCCATTACACAAAGCCCTCGGCCGAGGCAGGAGATTTACTGGTAGGTACTCCAGTAGTATCTCAGGGTGTTCTGGGCCACTCTCTGACACGACTTATACCGCTATTGGGGGTCTGACGTTACTAGCCCCCTAAGTAGATATGCGATACTCATAGACGAACGGACTGAACTGTATGTATATTGTCACTGTTAGGCTCAGTAGGGTTTATAGATGAGTTCGCTCGTCAGCTTCCCTTCCAATCAATACATAGGCAAAACGTTACGTACAGCTCGTACCTCTAACGTGCTAGTGGTTATACCCAGTGCCAGTGTGTTGATGAGTCATTAGAGTCCCCCACAGATACTTTCCCAAGTTCGGGCGAAACGTTGTAGAGGCCGTATGGTATTATGGCAAGGTTCGGAAAATGCACGTGCGTTTTCGCACGTGTCATTTTTCGGGCAAATAATACTGGTCGGCTTTGGTTTAAGCCGGATCCGAGTATTATACTGTGTAGATATAATATCTTTGTCTCAGTTGCATTTGTATTCGGTCGTAATACAAATGCGGGTATGTTTATACTGATACGGGGTTATCCTGAAATTCGTTTCAGGATCACTTTTGGAAGTTGCCAGTTTCCAGTTTTCTATCAGCCGTATTTAACATTCGGTTAAATACGGATTTATCTTTTCTTGAGATGAGTGTGGAAGGTTCTAGAAGCATCTAGATGGTAACTAGGATGATGAGGTGGCATGTGACTCATTTGTGCTTTAAATGTTCATTAATGTTTTGGTGACTAAGGGTGATGATTCATTAGTTCTTAAATGTGTTCATACTATGTGTTAAGGTGACTTATTCTTTCATGATAAGTATCATATCTTGTAGTCACCACTCCCTCCTCCTACACTCACCCCCACCCCTCTATTTAATGGTCGGCCACCTCTTAGTGAGGATGATGGTTGCTTGAAAAAGGATTGATATTGTTTTGGACTCATGGAAATTAGATAAGCCTCATTTCTCATTTCACCCGATTCCAAAAGGCAACTTCATTAACCGTTCGTCCATAGCCTTGGACGTAATGAGACAAAGTGTTCTACTCATTCTCTACATCAATCTTGGTCATCTCTTTTAGCAAACTTGATGATCGAGTTGCCTCGGTTCAGAGGCGGGAGCCCGTTTAAAGATCCGTCGACGTAGTGCCACCTGGATGAGAAGACTGGAGATTCAGGAGATCGGAGCAGCCGCAACAAAGAGTGGGATGATGGTTGAAGACCGAAGGACTAGGATCATTCGGTATAACATTTATACCCACTTTGTAATTTATTAGTTTAGCTTTAATGGCAGATCCGGGTTATAGTACGCGATAGCGCCAGTTGTAAAAAGTTTTTGTTCCGCATTTGGCGTCTGTCAGATGGCCGGGGCGCTACCGTGGACTTACATTGACCACTAGCACGAGTTCGCCTTGGCGGAATGTTCTCGGCCTAGCCAATCTTTCGTATGAGCACGTCATCTTTGCTTTATAAGCCTCTAGATTTTGTTGCGCTATGAGCCGGGTTTCGTCAAGGGCGTCGAGCTCCTCAAGCCGAAGATGAGCATTCTCTTCGTCCGTCAGCTCGTAACGAACTGCCACTCGTAGAGAGGGTAACTCTATTTCGACGGGGAGTACCGCCTCTGTACCGAACACCAATGCGTATGGAGTTGTGTTCGTGGCCGTTTTGAACGTAGTCCGGTACGCCCAGAGAGCTTCATGCAGTCTCTCGTGCCAGTCCTTCTTATTTCGGGACACCGTCTTTTTCACGATCTTCGTCAAGGTCTTGTTGAAAGCCTCAGCTAGACCGTTAGCTCGGGGATTATAAACTGAGGAGTATCTCCAGTCTATGTTGTGCTGTTGTGCGAAGCGGCTGATATTGTGGCTTCTGTAGGCTGGCCCGTTATCGGAGATGATCCGTCGCGGAGTTCCAAACCGATAAATGATGTGCGTCTTGAAGAAATGGAGGATATTCTCCGTCTTCACTTCCCTCAGCGGTACTGCTTCTGCCCATTTAGAGAAGTAATCAGTTGTTGCCAAAATGAATCGATGTCCTCTGGACAATGCTAGTTCGATGGGGCCGATTACGTCAGTTCCCCACATTTCGAACGGACAGCTGGCCACTGTCGGATGTAGTGGATTTGGATGCTGATGGATAAAGTCCCCATGGATCTAGCACGAGTGGCACTGCTTCGCGTATTCGAGGAAGTCTTGGATCATCGTGGGCCAATAATAACCCATCCGTTTGATCTTCAGCTTTATTTTCGGCCCGGCTTGGTGAGAACCACAGAGTCCGTCATGAGTTTCTTGGACGACTTTTTTTGCTTCTTCAGGTCCCAGGCATCTCAGCCATAAAGAATCAAATGTCCTCTTGTACAGAGTATCATTGACGAAGGCGAAAGATAGGGCTCGCTTCATAAGCTGATGTCTTGAGGACGCATCTTCGGGCGTTCGACGGGATTTGAAGTAGTCTATAAAGACTTCTCTCCAATCCTCAACCGTTTCTTGGTCTTTTACTTGTAGAGCCGCTGGCTTGGTCGCTCCTTTTTCGTCGGACGATTCCGGAGATATTTCTGCCGGTGCGAGAACCTGACGGCTTTGTACCATGATTCTTACGTCATCGAGGTTTTTGTCAGCCAGATCTTTAGCAAGCTTGGCTAATGCATCTGCTTTGCTATTTTCCGCATGCGGTACGCTTTCCAAGGTGTAGTAAGGTATTTGGGTCAGCAGTTGCTGCACCCTCTCGTCGTACCTTACCAACTCTGGCTTGCACGTTTGATAATCTCCGTTTACTTGACTAACGACCAATTGGGAGTCTCCGTATATGAGGAGGTTCTCAATCCCCATGTCGATGGCGATCTCGAGACCTGCTATCAAAGCTTCATACTCGGCTTCATTGTTTATCCTCGACTCTGTTAAGGAGAAAGCAAAGCGGATTATCCCTCCTTGTGGAGTTACGAAGATAAGGCCTACCCCTGATTTGATTATGGGGGTGCTTTGTTTGCGCTTCTTCATGGAAGATGCTCCATCAAAATAAAGTTCCCATTGGGTATCACTCCCGTTAATCGTGTCAAACGTATGCTCGTCTGGCAGTTCACAATTCAGAGGAGAATCGGCAGGTATCCGATTCTCAGCGAGGAAGTCGGCGGTGGCCTGGCCTTTCACTGCCTTAAGAGGCTGATAAGTTATCGCGAACTCCATCAAGAGCAAGGCCCATTTAGCGAGTCGCCCCGTCAATATGGCCTTTGACATCAAGTATTTGAGAGGATCCACCTTCGATATGAGACGGACTTCATGCGCCAACGCATAGTGCCTAAGCTTCGTTATCGCGAAGATCAATGCCAGGCAATGTTTTTCAATGGGAGAGTAATTGCTTTCTGCCCCCAATAGAACTCGGCTCAAATAGTAGAGGGCTCTTTCCTTCCCTTGGTCGTTCTCTTGTGCCCATAATGCACCTAAAGAACCTTCAAGGGCGGTTGTATACAGAATGAGAGGCTTTCCCTTGACCGGAGCAGCCAGCACTGGCGGGTTCTGCAGGTATTGCTTGATTTCGTCCAGTGCGCTTTGGCATTTGCGATCCCAGACAAAAGGGGTTCCCTTCTTCATCAGGTGACTGTAAGGACGGCACTTGCCTGAGAGATTGGCTATAAATCGCCGAATATACGCTAGCTTCCCTTGGAGAGACCGCAATTGCTTGAGAGTCTTTGGCTGGGGCATCTCCATAATTGCCTTGATCTTTGACGGATCTATCTCAATGCCTTGGTGTCGGACGATGAATCCTAGGAACTTGCCCGAGGAAACTCCGAAGGCGCATTTGAGAGGGTTCATCTTCAAGTTGTGTTGCCGAAGGCGTTGAAACACGATTCTCAGATGCTCTAAATGTTCTTCGTATGATCTGCTTTTCACCACGTAGTCGTCGATATAGCATTCGACGATTTCATGTATGAGGTCATCGAAAATCTTCGTCATGGCCCTCTGATAAGTGGCACCGGCGTTCTTCAGACCGAAGGGCATCACCTTGTAGCAAAATATACCCAAAGGGGTCCGGAAAGCGGTGCGCTTCTGGTCCTCGGGGTGCATCTTTATCTGATTATATCCTGATGAGCCGTCCATGAAAGAGAAGACTTCGTGAGTGGATGTGTTATCTATCATCAGCTCAATGACTGGTACTGGAAAGTCGTCCTTTGGGCAAGCTTTGTTGAGGTCCCGGAAGTCTACACATATGCGCACCGTCCTATTTTTCTTCATTACTGGAACAATGTTGGCGATCCAGTCGGGATATTGAACCTCTTGGATAAAACCGGAGTCGATTAGTTTCTTGACCTCGGCATTGATGCTCATCTCAAGCTCGAGCCGCATTCTCCTCGGTGCTTGTTTAATTGGCTTGGCGTCCGGAGATATTGCCAATTTGTGGACAGCAATCTCTAGGTCTAGTCCTGGCATCTCGGAATAGTTCCATACAAAGCAATCTTTATGCTGCATGAGCACGTCCTTTAGCGTAGCCACCCTTTCTTCAGACAACGGTTCACTGACGAATGTCGGTCGCGGGTCATTTGCCGTCCCCAAATCAATTTTCTTGAGGTTATCTGTTGTAGTATGTATTCCATCTTCCAGCTCTTTCGGCGCTGGTGGAAACTTTGAGATCACCTCGTCATCATTGCTTTCGAAGCACCAGGGGAGGTCATCCATATCCTCAGGCTCCTCTTTTGATAGTGTTATCATATGACAGGTATGAGCTCGCTTCCAAGACCGATGTTGATCTGGTTCTATTCTCGCTGTATGCATGGCTTTTGGTTCTTGCTTCTGTGGCGGATTTATCCTCCAACTGCTGGATAGAGCAAACTTGCCGAGCTGATATTGGTCTTCGACCCAGTTCTTGAAGGTGAAGCAGTCTTCGAGAGGATGTCCTATCGCTCAGTGATAAGAGCAAAAGTCTGAGTGAGAGACCTCGTTAGCTTGCTCGGGGTGTTTGGACTCTGGGAGTGTAATCATCTGATGTTTTATGGCGAGATCAAGTATCTTCCGTGTTTTGTTCTGGAGAAAAGAGTATGCTCGGCTCATCTTCTTCATAAGGTATGAATCCGGATTGCTCGATTCCTGATCGCGTGGTTTCTTGGTTCCGCTTTGTCGCCATCGAACGCTTTTCCCGTTTTTTGACTTATTTTTGCCTCTGCGTCGGGCCTTTTGTATGACGGGTTGATAAGAAAGAACATTGCCATTCTCCGCGGCCTGTTGAAGGAAGCATTGTATCTTGGCTTTTTCGTAAATGGCCACCTCGCAGTTATGGTCATCCCGGCTCTTTTGACCCACTTCCCTGATAAGCTTGTCCATTCGTTCTTCGAACGACGGACTCGGCATTTTGATGGTAGGATCTTGTTTTGGTTCAGGGTCAGCATTTTCTGACAAGGCGTCCTCTTCTTCATTGAAGTCATATATGACGTAGCTACTATGGACTCGTTCCCGTTTCTTGGATCGAACATATCCGAGCCCGACCGTTTCCATTCTCCCGTTGGGCAGTTTGCGCCGAGTTCCAGGGACATCCTAAATCCTGTTGTAGAACCGAGCCTGTCGAGCAGTCTGTCTGAAGGGTACCCCTTGGCGCTTCAATAGCCTTCTCAAGCCTTCCGAGTAATATCTAGGTAGACGGATGGGCTGGAGTCTGTCGAGCAGGGGATCGGCGCCGTGCCAGATTTCTTTCTCCACTTTGGTTTCCCCCGATCGGTAGAATAGTATCGCCTGTTCACCTTTTCGTCTGGGAGGGACGTAAAATGTTTATAGCTCTTGCATGCTATAAGCTTCAAGTACGTCAAGATCTTTGTAGTGATTCCGCGGAATCATGGTGATTTGCAAACTCTGATTATCACTAGCGAATGCTTGTATTGGTGGCCAACCGGAGAATACAGCATTAACCTCGTCTTCCGAGTCGCTGCCGAAGATCAACATGGGGGCGGACGGTCCCGGGTTGTTGCGTTGAGGCGGCCCTGAATAAACTATCTCTTCTTCCTCTTCGGTATCACTCCCGAATACTGGAATAGTAGTGATAGTTTTGTCCTTCGGTTTGTGGCATCTTTCCGTATCCTCAAAATCTGGTAAGAAGTATTTTGCATCTTCGTACTTCTGGACTTCGTTCACGGAGAATGGGTTCAATTCTCCCGTCACAGTGTACTCGAGGCCATCCCTGAAATACTTCATACACTGGTGCTGTGTAGAAGGAATAATGTTGTACTCGTGTAACCAGGGCCGGCCGAGCAAAGCATTGTAGCATGTCTTGCCATTAATGACGTGAAATTTAATGTCCGTGACAAGCAGCCCGAAGCGCAGTGTCAGTATTACAGACCTAAGAGTCCGTGATGACTGGGAGTCGAAACCGGAGATGGTAATTTTATCGCGAGCGAGGTGTTGGACGCTCATGCAGATTTCCTTCAACACTCGCACGTTGAGGAGATTGACGGAAGACCCATTGTCGACCAGGATTTTGCCTATATTGATATCATGACAGTATCCGGAGACATATAGGGGACGGTTGTGCTCGCACGTCCCAAGGAGGAGATCTTCATCGCCGAAGGTGATATCGGCTGTGTGTACTTCTTCCAGCTCGTCTTTCATCCTTTCTTCGGCGAGGAAAGCTTGGAATTGCTCTGGCTCTTGTAGCGCCTTGATCAATGAATCTTTCGCCTCTTTGGATAGCACCAGGGCATCGAGAATACTGAGCTGCGATGGTAGCTTCCTCAAGTGTGCCAGAACGTTGTAGTCCACCTTACTTTTCTTCGGCGGGTCCTTGGCTGTGAGCTTTTCAACGGCTTGGTCATCAAGGATGATATCCTTAGGGACCTTTTTTCCCCCTTATCTTTTCTATTCGTGGGCCCGAGATTCTTTTCGGGCAGCGTACGATTGCGCAGCTGAATATTTTCACAAATCTTTGGTTCTTCCTCTTTTCCCGAGGTGGATTCTTTGAAGAGAGGGCCAAGAGTCATTTCTTCGTCAGAGTCGCTCCTGAAGGTAAGAACTTGTGATCCTCCGGTGTTAACCATGTGACAGTTGCCGGTAGTTCTTTTATACTCCTCGGTCGTACTTCTTTGCTCCCGACGAGTTTTGCGTTTCTTCCGTTTAAAATATTGCCGGTGAGCAACATACCCCTACCACCATCTTTTAAAAGCGTTGCACTCTTTGATGGGTTGTGCCATCTTTCGATGATACAGGCAATAGCTAGGATGCATCTTTGCTTCTCCGAGAGTGTTTCCTTCAGAGGGTGGTAGCTTCATTCCCATTGATATGGCTTTGGCAAACCTTTTCCTCGTCTTGAACTTGTTTTTATTCGCGACGGATGTCCTTTGATTCGGCGGGAATGTCTCGACTCTTTCATCCAGTCGCCGGCACTTGGATTTTTCAAATATGGCCATCTCACGCTCCCGATCAGCTTTACTTTTCAGAAGAGCTTCATTCAGAAATGCATCGATCATTTCTTCTGACGGTCCTAGAGGTTCCGGTTCAGGATTTGCCCCCAGTTTCTCTGTGTAAGGAGCTTCTTCATCGTTTATCGATGAGTGAGAGATCGCATGGTAACTTGCTATGTAATCTTTATAATCGTCCGACGAGTCTTCTCCATCATCTCCGTCTTTAAGGACGTGACTGAGAAATTCTTAGAGTGTGATTGGAGTCCGCGCCTTCTGGTTATATTCTTTCAGCGCGTCAATCTGCTTTTGCAGGTCCGTACGCTTGTCACCAGGCTTCACGGGCTTCTTGGATTTCTTTTTCTTCTTCGGAGATTTCGACGGCTGGGTGTGCGAGCTTTGGCTATCACCACTAATCTTTGGAGCGGGGCGCAGCTTCAGCATCCCTTCGATGATCTAGGGTTCCAGCGGATTCTTCCACCTGATTGTCAGGCATGTCTGGAGCTCATTCTGCATCCTTTTGGTTTTGGCCGAAAGAGCCACCTCCCATGGAGCTTCCTCAACAAAAGAGCACGTTGCCCCCGGTGTGTCCGCCTTTTTAGGAGTGTGCAGTTGTGGTGGATTTACTTTCCACTTTTCAGACAGCGCAAACTTGCCTTGTAGGTACCGATCCTCGATCCATCTCTTAAAGACGAAGCAATCATCGATTGGATGGCTCACCGTTTGGTGGTAAGGACAATAATTGGGGTTATTCGCCTCGCCGGGTTGCAATGGTCGCTTTGGATTCGGCAGATTGATAAGCCTGTTGCGCATTGCTAATTCGAACGGCCTCTTCGTTTTGTCCCGCGGGAATGAGTAAGGGTGCTTCATTTTCTCATTATAATAGCGTCGTCTCTCTTCTAGTTGATCCATTAATCTTGGAGCACTAGGCTGTTGTTGGGTGTTTGCAACGAAGGTCACCTTCCCTTTACCTTTTTCGTTCCGCGGCTCCAGCTTCGGAGGAGACGGTCTATAACCCATCTGATCCATCTGGACTAGCTTGTCGATTAAAGCCTGGAATGTAGCCGGTTTGAAGAACATCATGAACTGTGAAATAGTTGCATGAGGGTCTAGGGTGCCCACGAACATGCCCACCGCTGGTGCTTCTTCGATGTGTTGTTCGCACTTCGACCACAGATTCCGCCATCGGATTGCATACTGAACCCACGTCTCGTCCGGCTTCACCCTGGCATTGATTAATGTCGTTATTGGGGTGCGTTCACTAGCGCTTGCGAATCGCTGGGTGAACAACAACTCCATTTCCGCAAAAGTCTTGACGGAGTCATTTAGGAGTTCGGAGTACCATTTGAAAGCTGTTTCCGATAAGCTGCCGACGAATTGGCGGAGCAAAAGTTTATCGTCGCCACCAGTATTGCCGCAGAGGGCCCTGAACTGAGCAACATGTTGATGGGGATTGCCTGTCCCCTTGTACACATGGAATTTCGGGATCGTGTAGCCCGGCGGGTACTTTATCTGATCATACCAGCCTGGATACGGTCGTCCAGTTTTGACAACTTGGCCGGCCGCTTCATTTGCCTGGTGAACTCTTATTTGCTGACCAATATAGTCATCCAGGGCAGCTTTAGAGATTGTCTCCTCCTTGGCTGTTGACAGAGCCGGCAGAGGATTCGATGTTTCTCCTCTGTCATCTTCAATTATTACTGGAGGATCTTCGGCTGGGGAATCCGGCTGGATCATCATGCCTACCATGTCTTGGAATAGAAGGGTCATTCGTTTTATATTGGCTGCTTGTTTCGCAGCCTCTTTGTCCTTCTTCTCAAGTATTCTCCGAAGGAATTCGGCATCAGTTTCTTGCTCATGGCGTTGCTCCGAGGATGTTTCCGGGCTTTCTTTTGGCCCGGTGAGTGCGGCCATCGCAGTCATCGTCTCCTGAAGCTTCTGCTGCTGCTCTTGAGCTTTTGTCACGGATCGTGTAAGCGGTCGATGACCTGTGGAGATACGGCTATCCTATTTTCCGGATGCCATATAGACGGTCTGTACCACCATGCCCCCAGA
Organism: Agapanthus africanus; assembly: GCA_030015575.1. Lineage (NCBI taxonomy): Eukaryota > Viridiplantae > Streptophyta > Magnoliopsida > Asparagales > Amaryllidaceae > Agapanthus > Agapanthus africanus. The sequence continues at coordinate 165,674,129 of JASDDO010000001.1, forward strand.
CTTAGGGCGTTTAGGCTCAGTGACTTTCACATTTGTCGAAGGCATGGGGATTTTCTCCGTCCTTCTCCTCTTATGAGCGGTCGAAGTTGAGGGGGCCGCTGCAGTGGGCACCCAAGTAGCCGTCGTCTTTTGTGGCTTAACAGGACGGTTTTCTTCCTATCGGACCTTCAGCTTCTTCTGCCGGCGGGGACAGTCTCGATCAACCACCGACTCTCGGACTTGTCGCCAGATTTTGTAAACTTTAGAAGACAGTCGTTGTGGGGACTGTTCCGGCTTCATTTCTGTGATAGTCTCCACCGGCGGCGGAGATGTTTTTAGTACGGCGGTAGGTGAATTCCTGCGCACCTTGTTCAGCAGCTCAAAGCTGTTCCCGGTTGGAACAGCAGCATTAATTTCCACCGTTGGAGCTGGTGGAGTTAGCCCAGAGGGGGAGTTGCCCCCGGCCTTCCTTACTCGGCGCCAGTGGCGACGTCGAGCATGTCGAGCTGTTGGGGCTGGTTCGGAGATGGGGATGGCTTTGTCTTGCCCCCTGTCCAGATGAGGCACCGCTGGTGCCAGCCTCTTGAAGACTGACGTCTTTTGAGTAGCGGTATCGAATCTGTCAAAGACAGACCTTCGAGCAGGAACGGGAGCCGGAATAGTCAATCTTGTAAAGACCGACTCTTTAGCAGGAGAAGCCGCCTTGACGACTTCAGGAGCAGAGATGGCTATCTTCTTTGGGATGGCTACTCTAGGTATCATGGGCTTCTTGGCAGGCCCATCGGAGTTCAGGCTCAGTCTGGCGAAGACCGAGAAGTTGGAGCTGGACGACCCGTTGAGAGGGGCCGTGGTAGTAGCAAGCCGATCAAAGACCGACTTCTTCGGAGCTTCCGGTGCTGGCATAGGAGCGCTGAAGCTCGTTGGTGGGAGCATGGTCCCGAAAAACAATCCTGTGGTGGCTTGGGTGACCTGTTCCACCGGCATCGTGAACAGGGAAGCCGCCTGGGACCCGTAAGCTATGCCCCCAGTTGAGGCAGAACGTAGGTTGCAGTTGCATGTGGAACACTTCGAGCAGGTGAACGCCATTGATCTTTGCTTTCTGCACCAAGCAAAACGCCAAATCTCAGTACCTCGAAACCCAAGGGCAACCATTAGCAAACCGCGATTCGTTCGCGAACACGACACACAAAGTGTGGAGTGGAAAGAGGAAAAGGTCCCACCGGGCGTGCCGGAATCTGTTCCCCTCCGAAAGACGCGGCGAACGTCTAGCCTGAATTTCGGGGCAGATGCTAATTGGTGCTATCCGTCCACCTCTCCGTAGATGCCAAGTTGATTTATGGCACCGTACATCGAAGGTTTAAACGGATGCGGCCGATGTAGCAGACTTCCTCAGATTCCCCCTCGTTTGAGGGGTTTTTGATTGTGGGGACGCTCTTCCCTGCAGGCGCAAGCCCCTGCAGTTAATTACGCTACCGCATCGCGGTAACAACTTTCTCCTTCTCCATATGGTCACTTCGTATCGTTGGTGTTTTTTTTGTGTTTGGTTGCCCATGGATTGTATACGGAGACTAAGTTATGTTGTCGCCCGTAGGGCGTGGACTAGTCCAAATCCATATCTTTCTTAGATTTGGGTTTGGGGGTTTGGGTTTAAGGATACGTTAGCCTCATTTGAGACTAAGATCAACTTAAACGTTTGTTAAGGATACGTTAGTCTAATTTTAGACTAAGATCAACTTAGCGGGACCGTTTAGATCCGACAAGAGAGCAATTAGGCTCTATTGTTTAGTTTAGTGACATTGCGGTCGATAATTAGTTTAAGGACATTACGGTCCAATGTTAGTTTAAAGACATCGCGGTCGAGGTTAAGGACATCATAGTCCGTGGGTTTAAGGACTCCACAGTCCGTTGTTAGTTTTAAGACATCACGGTCGAGGTTAAGGACATCATAGTCCGTGAGTTTAAGGACTCCACAGTCCGTTGTTAGTTTTAAGACATCACGGTCGAGGTTAAGGACATCATAGTCCGTGAGTTTAAGGACCTCACAGTCCAACGTTAGTTTAAAGACATCACGGTCGAGGTTAAGGACATCATAGTCCGTGAGTTTAAGGACCTCACAGTCCATCGTTAGTTTAAAGACATCACGGTCGAGGTTAAGGACGTCATAGTCCATGAGTTTAAGGACCCCACAGTCCGTGAAATGTATGGTTGTCGGGACCCGTCACCTCTTTGAAAACGTTGAGGAATTACAACGACAAATATCAAAGGAGTGAAGAGATGTACTCTTGAACCAAGGTGGATTAAATGATCTGTAGTCCAGTTTGGAACTACAACCAATTAATTATATTATGAGCACATTGGCTCAGTTAAGTCTGAATTGAGGACTTATGGCCTACTTGGGCTAAGTCCAATTAAGTTTGAAGTGTTGGCCCTCTGTTGGACCATTAGACATTTGTTTGGATTCGAGCTCATATTATTTAGCAATGCTAAACGAGAGTTGGAGGGCTTTGGCAACATTTTTATTTTTGATTTCCTCAATTTTGAGATTCATTTGGAGGAGGGACTTTAGGCTATGGAAAATTAGCCAATTTGGCTAAAAGTAGTATTAAACACTAAAGAGCAACAGTGTTGAACACTGGAGACAAGACTCTTAAATTAGTGTTAAACACTAAAAGACAATCAGTGTTAAACACCCAAATTAGTGTTAAACACTAGAACATAACAGTGTTAACACTGGAAATAAGGCTCTTGAATTAGTGTTAAACACTAGAAAATGACAGTGTTAAACACTGAAAATAAGTCCTTTAAATTAGTGTTTAAACACTAAATAGGAGTGGGTCGCGTGGGGGCCACATGAGGACACCCAGAGGTGGGACCAGATTCCTTTTACCTTGCTTTGCAAATAAGTGTTTAACACTTTTTTTATATTTTCGAACATCACGTGTTGGCACGTGATGGGGATTTATGCACTGATCATTAGAGCATTTGTTAAGGGGTCACGTGGAGACACGTGAGAGCGCCCAAAGCTTTGTTTTCCTTCGCTTTTTCTTTCTGTGTTTTGTAAGTCACGTGGGAGCACGTGAGGCATTGTCTTAGAACTTTTTCCTTCTCATCTTTGAGGACCTTTTCAGGGGTCACGTAGGGACACGTGACCTTAATTCTTTTCATGCACAGAGATCTCTTAAGTCTCTTTATTTTTAGGAATTGAATTCTTTATAGGGTTAAACCCTAATCATGATTTTGGATGAATTAAATTCCTATTATGAAAGAATTAAATTCTTATGTAGGGTTAAACCCTAATTTCTGTCTTGGAGGAATTAAATTCCCATATATGTAAAAAAATTAAATTCTTGTATAGGATGAAACCCTATTTTCATTTTAAGAGGAATTAAATTCCTATGAATTTGAGAGAATTAAATTCTCAATTAGGGTTAAACCCTAGCTCTGTCCATCTTGAAAGAATTAAATTCCTGTAATTTTAGGAGAATTGAATTCTCATATAGGGTTAAACCCTAGTCTTATTTCGAGAGAATTAAATTCTCTAAACTCAAATCCCCCTCTAAGTTTCGGATCTGCATGGCAGGATCTCAACCCGATGAGAATTAAATTCTCAACCAATGGGGAGATGTGCTTCTGCAGATCTTCAACTAGAGGAAGAACTAAGTTCTTTTGCAGAAGAGTTAAACTCTTAGATTTTGTGAAATAAATTCTCTGTTTGAGGTTTTGATTCCCTTTCTTTTCTCACCTAGGGTTTTCTTTATTGAGAATTAAATTCTCCTTTCTTTTTTCTCTGAAATTTCAAGATTCCAAAACTCTATATCTCTAAAAAAAATTCATCCCTTTCTTTTATTCTTGGCTCCTATTTATAGGAGAAGGAAAAGAATCAATTTGTTTAAAGAATCTTTCATTGAAAAATTTTGTTTGTTTTCATAATTAATATGAGCCTTTAGATCATTCAGTGAATTTTATTCACCGTTGGATTTTCAATCCAAAGATATTTTGTTTGTTATTTTCGGTGAGATTTAGAGAAATCTTTCTTTGTCTAAGATTTTTCCATAAATTGATGATTTTTAATCACCGCTGGATTTTTAATCCAACGGCTCCCCATAACCCTTTTCCATTTGGAAAGATTAGAGGAATTTAGAATTTATTCTATTAAACTGTAAGACTTTCAAATCCTTTCACGTGCTGGCACGTGACCCTTTGTCACGTGTGAGCACGTGCCCCTGGTCACATGTGAGCACGTAACCCCCAATTAAGTCATTTCCTCAGCCGCTTATTTATGCTTCTGTTTTAACCATCACGTGTTGACACGTGACCATTGGTCACGTGCGAGCACGTGACCCCCAGTTGGGTCCTCCTTCAGCCGTTCGTTTTTATTTCTGCTTTAACTATCACGTGTTGACACGTGACCATTGGTCACGTGTGAGCACGTGACCCCCAGTTGGGTTCTCCTTCAGCCGCTTGTTTATGATTCTGTTTTAACCATCACGTGTTGACACGTGACCATTGGTCACGTGCGAGCACGTGACCCCCAGTTGGGTCCTCCTTCAGCCGTTAGTTTTTATTTCTGCTTTAACTATCACGTGTTGACACGTGACCATTGGTCACGTGTGGTCACATGTGAGCACGTGACCCCTAGTTGGGTCCTCCTTCAGCCGCTTGTTTATGATTCTGTTTGCTTAGATTTTAACCTTGTAAATAGATCGCGTGTCAACACGTGACCCTTGGTCACGTGTGAACACGTGATGCCTCTTTGAGGAAAACCCTGATTTTTAATCAGGGAACAGCACCCTGGAGCTGATCAAATAAATCGTCAATGCGAGGTAAAGGATACCTATTCCGCACCGTAACTCAGTTCAATTGACGATAATCCATACACAGCCTCAAACTGCCGTCCTTCTTCTTGACGAACAGAACAGGAGCTCCCCCACGGCGAAACACTCGGACGCATGTTCATATCATAATATTGTATTATTATATTCCCCATTCTTATTCATTTTACAAATAAACAGGTGCTTTGGACGCATATCTCCTACATAGTTGCAGGTTACAGGTTCTCGGAATAAAAACAGTGAAGAAGATAAAAATAAAAAAAACGATACAAAAGTGAGACTACGACCAACAAATGGAAGAATCTTGATCAAGCCTACAGTTGAAGAATAAACGAAGATCAGTGAACAAGTTCACAAAGTAAAAAGGCAGTGCAAGATTCAAGACTTCGACACGAAGCAAACGGTAAAGTCCACGATATTGTTCACTGTGGAAATCTAGAAGAAAAATAGAAGACCATCTGAGAAACCAAGTAAAGGAAATAGAAGAAACAAAGCAACAGAACATGCCCTGAAAATCTCAGCCTTTGATGCCCCTATACGGCCGCGAATCCGCGGTCAAACCTGCCTTATGGCCACGGTTCCGCGGCCATTAAAAGCGCGTCACGATAGGAAAATGTGGTACTTGCATCGCCCGTGTCGGTGGAAAATTTCTATGGTCGATTGCGGTGCGTTGACTAGTTCTTTTCTTAGGGGGTAAACTTGTAATTGCAGGCGTGAATCAATTGTAACCCTAGGGTTTCTATGATCTATAAATAGAAACCCTAAACCTGTTTTTGAGGTATGCCTCTTCTTGTGCCTCATTGTAAATCTCAAAATTCAGAATTCAATTCTTGAAAAGTATGAAGAGTGCATCAAATTAGAGTAAGTTTTCAATTCTTGCCCTCGTTAAATTTATTTCCTGCCCTAGTATAGATTTATTTTCCTGCCCTAGCATAGATCATTCATTCTCTGCCATAGTTAGATAGTTAAATCATGTCTTTTAATTCCCTAATGAGTGAGTAGTCTCCTCACTTGTTAGGGTTAGATTTGGGGAAGGCTTAAGAGATGAAGATCTCTCACCCCTTTCTTGCCCATCACACATTTTTATAGGACTCCATGCATACATGCACACACCGCTCCCTACGGCACCCTATCCCATGAGGTAGCGGTGATACCATAGTATAAAGGATCGATTGAGCGTGTTTTCCATGGAGATTAGGGTAAGGATTAAGAAAGGAAGGACAAGAACCTAGAGGAAGAAACACAGTTTCTTCCCGATGGTACTAATCCACTTTATTAATAATTACCATAACACCTAATAAATCTTAATTTGGGCATAAAAAGCGGTGAGGAATATTGAATTTCCAAACTTAACCTAAACCTAACCCTAGCAAGATTTAGATCAATTTAGTTTTTTGATTTAATCAATCCGACACCAATCGGAATTAACTCGTTAGAACAATTAGAGAATACGCAAAATCCCTGAGGACCGACCCGTACTCACCGGCTAGCTACCAAGCGACGCCGTTCTTGATTGCGGTTTATAAATATTTTTGATTCATCTTTTAAAAGCGCAAGCATGCTAAATCTTTACCAAATCAAATGGCGTCGTTGCCGGGGATGGCGTGTTATTTTCTTTTTGCAATTTCGGGTTAATATAAATCATAAAACTCATAAAAACTGGAAAAAAAAAATATATATATATATATATATAAATTTATCATCTTGTTATTTTGTGAAGGGTATTTCGTTTGAATATTGCAGGATCAACGAACGAGTTCGGATCTGGAAAAAATCCAGAAAACGAAACAGAAAATGGCAGATCTGAACAATAGAGGAAAATCAAAACAGAAGAACAGAAAAAATTTCCAGAACTGCGCCGCCGACTCCACCGCGATTCCGCCGCCGAAACAGCCCTTCTGCCGCACATCCGCGGTCCTCTGGTGAAGTCTCGGGATCTGAACCTTACAGAACACCGCGGAACCGCCGCGCCAACCCTCTTCCGACCGCGGAAACGCGGCTACTTGGTCGAATCAGCACATGGAAATATCTCAGTGAGCTCCCTTTCTTCTCCTCTGAACCCCCTGATATCTCCTCTGTAAATTTGCCTGCAGGATTCTTTATGCTAAAAAAAATCTCTCCCCTTCCAATAATTGATCTTGTGCAGGATTCTTTGCACCGCGCTTTAAAAATAAAAAAATTTGGCAAGTGTTTGATTGTGTTTACTGCTTTGCATATTTTAAATTGACTTTAAGGGGCTTTTACACCAATCCAGATTGGGTGGGGATTTCATTACCCTTCCCAGGACCCTAAAAATCACATAAGGCATATTGCATTGACCATTCAAGTTAATTAAAAAAGATTAGACTCAGCCCTAAGGACTTCGCGCTCAATAGGACAAAGGAATAGTTGTAGGCATCGACCATTGATCCTAACCTGACTTTGTGGTGCCTAGGCTAGGCAGGTAGTGAAAGGTAACTTTAAAAGGGCCGTCTCACGGTGATTCGTGAGCGGATCCCTCCTTTCTCTACTTGTGCTTACCTGGCCATAATTGGCGGTGAAGAGGCGGTTTGAGGTCCTACTTCTTGCCCTTTAGAACAGTTAGGAGCTGTCTAGCTGACCTAGGTGACCCTAGATCTAGGCCTGATTGTGCATTTGTGGTTGATTGAACGTGTGTCTAAGCATTTTATCGAAAAACTTTTTTGCAAAAAGCTCCACATAAAAAAAACACAAAAAGAAAAAAAATAAAGGAAAAATTTTTTACAAAAAACTTGCAACTTGTCGCTAAAAATCCGTGCACCCCACATTTTTTTTCTTCTCCTTTTTACATCATGGGTACCCTACCACCCAAAACTCTTACCGAACTTTGGTACCCTCATCCAAACATTGCTTCATACGCGAATTGTTTTGGTCGAATTACGGACGATCCCTCCATGCCCAAAATTTCTTTGAAAGATCGAATAGAAGCGTCTAGGAGAAACAGTTCGACTCCGCAATCCACTTTGTATCAACCATTTCAACCTTCACAACCTTCTTACGTTGATACCCCTTTTTCGAGTACTGTTTTAACTCTAAAACCCATGTCTATCGCTGAACACATTGAACAATCTCGTAACCGATCTTTCACTCCTTTCAACACTTCCAACTCTTAGGATCAATAAGTCCATTCACCTTTTTATCCAAATGTTGATCCTACTCATGTCCAACCATTCAATTCCTATCGGTCCTACCCGACTTTCACACCTTCCCTAGACATTGATTCTACACAACCTTTTGGGAGTTTCCAGAATCCAAGCAACTTTGAATCTTTTACTGAAACCCCTTCACAACCCATGTCTAGTTTGGAACAGTCGTTGGAAGCCTATATGGTAGCGACAAACCAAATGATGAGGAATGTGGATGCGTCCATTGTCGCCCTTATGCAACCTAATGAACCGGTAGCTAGTTTCCAACTAGCTCAAAATCTTCCAATGTATGATGAGGCGGTTGGACAGAGTGAGAATTTGAGAGGAAAGAGTAAGTTGTGCACCCTTTCAAATCAAACCTACCCATTACCAATTGAATTCCACAACTCCAGTTTTCAAACGAGTGTCCCAAATGATTCATCAGTTGAAAATAAAACATTTAATGAGTTGTTCGACTTTGTAGTGCTTGATTTGCCAGATTGTGAAGAGCCCCTTTCGAGTGAAACCGTCACCATTCCTTTTGATCTCTACACCTCCAATTTAGAACCTGAATTGATAAATATCCATGCTTTTGATGAGGTGTCAGAAAAAATTGATTTTCACTTGATTGAGGATATTGACGCCGGGAATATTGTGGATGATGAACCCGTAGATTTGACTGAAATTTTATCTCCAATTCATCATCCCGAGTTATTAAATGTTTCTCCCGAACTTCATATGCATCTTGATTTTGATGATAATTGCATGGATGAGATAACTTTTGAGGAGAATTATGAGGATAGTATTGAGGATGAACCATTTTTGTTTGATGAGTCGGATTTTCCAATTCATCCTCGTGAACCTTTAACTGTTATACTTCCTAAATCACCCCTCATCCTTCCAATCGTTCCGACCTTACAAAAGAACACACATGTGGACTGTGAGCTTGAAAAATTTCTCTTCGATCACAGCAGTTTGGACGCCACTAGTGCGTTCCTCTTTGAATCTGACATAGTTCTCACAGCCGATAACGATTACGAGTGCTTCACTTTTTCGGACGATTTTGAAGACTCACCGCCCGAGTTTGAGTCCTTTGAATTTTCAGATGAGTTAGTTGAACCATCAGACTTGGTTGCTTATGGTCATTTCGAACCATTGATGGAACCCTTCAAGTTCGAGACAGATTACTTAGGTGAGAATAAGACTATCCCTAAATCACTCCCTTTCGTCCTTCCTATCGTTTCGACCACGCAATAATCCGTCGCGTTTCCATTTTCAATGGATGGTTTACCAAGTTCAACGTACCCATGTTTTCTTGCGAATCTTGAGGGATTTGACCCCATTTCTTGACGGGTTGATAGATTGGTACAATCGCTTTTAACACATCGGTCATCACAAATTGCGCTAATTTATTCACTCGATTTACACCCTCAAGTTCGTACTACACTTCTTTCTCTTTTCCGCCATTCTTCTCCTCATATACCGAGACCATATTCCACCCTTCTTCCCATCCGATCTCATGTGTTTCTCAACTCCTTTCTCTACACTCCATTCTTCCACCAACCCTGCCATTATCATGATAGAATTTTTGAATAGTTGGTGCTAACTTTTGGTCTGTGTAAGGCCTTGTATAGTTTGATTTTTCTCCTCCCTAATTCTGAACTTTAACGCTTAAGACAGTGGAAACCCTGTCTCACTTAAGTTTGGGGGGGACCTTTTTGTATATATTTTGTTTTTGTTTTTTTGTTTTTTTTTTAAAAACCCATAAAAATTATAAAAATTATAATAAAAAAATTATTATAAATAAATAAACAGGGGAGTGCCGACATTTTGACCCTCTTAGTGTAGCATGACAGTGAGAACACTGTCAAGTTTAAGTTTGGGGGTATGCTCGGTAAGCTTTCTTCCTTCGCATTCATGTGTACATTTTTTGCATTTGCATACTTATTTTAAAACCCATAAAAATTGAAAAAAATCAAAAATTATAAAAATTGAAACATTTAATTTTGGCCATATTTGACTTAAGTTTGACATGACGGTTAACTAGCTAGGAACAACTAGACCTTAGACTTAGTAAATTAAAAACCCTAAAAATAACCTTTCTTAAAATTTAACGGTAGAAAGTATATGTCTTTGTAGTTTATTTAGAAATAAACTAATTTCGAGATAACTTCTTGGGCTAAGTTAAAACAAGGGAAAAGTATTGATATTTTTATTAAAGTGTAAGTTTGAAAAATAATTCCTAAGCTTAAGTCTAGATTTTGAAAATATATACCCTACAAATTGCACAAACACGAACCTTGAAAGTTGGAATAGTAGAGGAAACCTTGAAATGCTCTTGTCTAAAGTCCTTAGTATAAAGGGAAATAAGAAAAATATATATACATACATACAAGTGTGAATAAAGAGATAGAAAAATGAACACTGGTTATTGTGATTACTTAAGGCTGCATTAATAAAAAAAATATTTAGCGAGGGTGCCTTATCACCTAGTGCCTTAGACCAACTGGTTTGGAAGTAACTGCTAAAGCCTTAGGTGTTACAAGATTAGGAATTACGCTTTAATGTGCAAACACATTTTGTAATCGGTTGTTGGTACCTCAAGAAGTATTAACGGTCACATGAAGGATGTGTGAGCAAATTTCATCTAAAAATTCACCAATTAAGAAGTGCTTTGGACAACGGACAAGAGTATGATAGCTTGATTTGAATTTCCAAGTGTAGGAGTGATAGATACACACACGTAGGGGTATGTGATTGGGGTTTAGATAAGAGATAGGAATGAAGAATATGACTTATATGTTTAATAGAGATGATAAAAATTCCTAAGTTGAGATAGAACCCTAGAAGGAAAACTTAAAAGATACCAAAAACTAAGTAAATTTACAAGAATATATATAATCTTAAGTTAAATGATAAGGAAGCGTGAAGAATACGGGTGGATAATTTATGAGTCAAAGATAATAGAGTTCTTGTTAGAAAACCTAATTGGAGAATAAAAGTCAATGGGCCTAATTGATAGGATTTTGTGGGCAGTATCCGCTGAAAACCCTCAGGAGACAACACTCCTCCTACTAGGGACACCTAGAGGTTTAACGGCTTGTTGCACGAGCTCAGTGCAATCGCGTTACCCTGCGAAAGTGAGGCTAGGTCTTTTTCGAGAATAAAACTAGGTTTGCTCGAGGACGAGTAAAAGATAAGTTTGGGGGTATTTGTTCATATCATAATATTGCATTATTATATTCCCCATTTTTATTCATTTTACAAATAAACAGGTGCTTTTGACCCATGTCTGCTACATAGTTGCAGATTACAGGTTCTCGGAATAAAAACAGTGAAAAAGATAATAAAAAAACGATACAAAAGTGAGACTACGACCAATAAATGGAAGAATCTTGATCAAGCCTACAGTTGAAGAATAAACGAAGATCAGTGAACAAGTTCACAAAGTACAAAGGCAGCGTAAGATTCAAGACTTCGACATGAAGCAAACGGTAAAGTCCACGATATTGTTCACTGTGGAAATCTGGAAGAAAAATAGAAGACCATCTGAGAAACCAAGTAAAGGAAATAGAAGAAACAAAACAACAGAACATGCCCTGAAAATCTCAGCCTTTGATGCCCCTATACGGCCGCGGATCCGCGGCCAAACCTGCCTTATGGCCGCGGTTCCGCGGCCATTAGAAGCGCGTGACGATGGAAAAATGTGGCACATGCATCGCCCGTGTCGGTGGAAAATTTCTATGGTCACTGGCGGTGCGTTGACTTGTTCTTTTCTTAGGGGGTAAACTTGTAATTGCAGACATGAATCAATTGTAACCCTAGGGTTTCTATGATCTATAAATAGAAACCCTAAACCTCTTTTTGAGGTATACCTCTTCTTGTACCTCATTGTAAATCTCAAAATACAGAATTCAATTCTTGAAAAGTATGAAGAGTGCATCAAATTAGAGTAAGTTTTCAATTCTTGCCCTAGTTAAATTTATTTTCCTGCCCTAGTATAGATTTATTTTCCTGCCCTAGCATAGATCTTTCATTCTCTGCCCTAGTTAGATAATTAAATCATGTCTTTTAATTCCCTAATGAGTGAGTATTCTCCTCGCTTGTTAGGGTTAGATTTGGGGAAGGCTTGAGAGATGAAGATCTCTCACCCCTTTCTTGCCCATCACACGTTTTTATAGGACTCCATGCATACATGCACACACCGCTCCCTATGGCACCCTATCCCACGAGGTAGCGGTGATACCGTAGTATAAACGATCGGTTGAGCGTGTTTTCCATGGAGATTAGGGTAAGGATTAAGAAAGGAAGGACAAGAACCTGGAGGAAGAAACACAGTTTCTTCCCGATGGTACTAATCCACTTTATTAATAATTACCATAACACCTAATAGATCTTAATTTGGGCATAAAAAGCGGTGAGAAATATTGACTTTCCAAACTTAACCTAAACCTAACCCTAGCAAGATTTAAATCAATTTAGTTTTTAGATTTAATCAATCCGACACCAATCGGAATTAACTCGTTAGAACAATTAGAGAATACACAAAATCCTTGTGGACCGACCCGTACTCACTGGCTAGCTACCAAGCGACGCCGTTCTTGATTGCGGTTTATAAATATTTATGATTCATCTTTTAAAAGCGCAAGCACGCTAAACCTCCTTACCAATCAACGCATAAGTCCCCTATCAAGCAATTCTTGCAATTAACCTTTAAGCTCTCTAAGCTCTGCCGGACCCATCCGATAAGGCGGTATAGAAATAGGCTCCGTGCCAGGAATCAGATCAATGCAGAACTCAATATCGCGCTCTGGCGGCATCCCAGGTAACTCATCGGGAAAGACGTCGGGAAACTATCGCACGGTAGGAACCCTGTCTAACGACTCCACTGTGGCTCCAGTATCATGAATGAAAGCCAAGAATCCCCGACATCCCCTCCTCAAAAGTCGACTAGCGCAAAGGACAGAAATCAAACTTTGAGGGGCGGCACCACGGTCCCCCTGCACAACAAACACCGACTCGCCGGGAAAACAAAACCTAACTATCTTCTCGCGGTAGTCCACGGACGCGTAATAAGTAGCTAACCAGTCCATGCCCAGCAGAACGTCGAAGTCCAACATCCCAAGAAGGATCAAGTCGACGGACATATCTCTGTAACCAATACGAACAGTACAAGACCGGAACACGTGTCGCGCAACAAACGACTCGCCCACCGGAGTAGTCACGACAAGCGGATGATTTAGCAAACACGACTCTCGGCCTAAACTCGGCACGAAGTGCGTAGAAACATACGAATGTGTCATGCCCCGCTTCCCAGAGTACGCCAAGATAGGCACGTGACATAGCCAACCATGCTACCTGTGGATAGGAAAAATCCCTCCACGGTCACATTACAGCTGTAGAGATATCAAGAACAGGAAAGTAAACTAAACTATCAAGTATATGTCCAAGAGCCAGAGTAAAAGAGTCAAGAAATAATATAATATGCGGAAGCAAAAGATCCAATAAATAAAACACCTGGAAAGTAAAACTGGATACCAACAGGATCCTCACTGCTCGGTCTAACAGCGGCAGTACTCCTGATCAGTCTGCAACAAAGGTAGAGAATCTGGGCCATGCAAAACCCAGACGTCAGTGCGTCATAAAATCAAGCAATACTATAAACAAGGGTAGCAACGCCTGCAGGTTTAAGTATAAATGATAAAGCAGGCATAACAGTGGTATAAGTAAAGACAGTGGGGTAATGTGTAGTGAGTAATCTAAACTGGTCTACTGTGGTAACTACTCTCAAGTCTTTGAAATCAATTTGATGAATCATCGATGTAACTCAATAGTATCCCGTGCGTGCCCGGGATCACGGTGAAGATTCTCGGGCTGAAACCGAGACATGCCGCTGGGCACTAAAAGGAAAAGGGTAATGATGAATGATGTCAACAGCATCATCCCAAGCCTGGCCTAGCCTCTAAAAGGTAGTGGGTAATGATGGATGATGTCAGCAGCAGCATCCCAAGGCTGGCCTAGCCTCTAAAACTGATCAGTAAAGGTAGCGAACTGTCGAGTTACAAGTCAGGTTTCATCATTGATTTTCCCATACCCCAAGTTATATGTGTCCAAGTCAGGTATTAAATAATCTGGAGCTAATGCCAACACAGGATCAGGCAGGTACAGGTTTGTCTAGATAGACTACAAGAAATGTCTGTAGGGACAACAGGTCAGGTTTGTTGGCATTAGTAACAAGATCAGGTAACAGGTAAAGCCATGGTACATCAGGTCAAGTCAGGTAGTATATAGGTATCATGTCATGTCAAGAGTTGCACGGTACGATGTCGTGTCAAGTAGTGGGTGTAACAAGTCATGTTAGGGGTGCACAAAATGTCAAGGGGGTGCTCATAATCAAACTAACATAAGCATGGGTATACAAAACAAGCATGAAATACTAATAGAACAATAAAATGGAACATTGTAATGTGACATGCAATCAGGTACAGATTAAGGCATACAGATGCACAATTATGATTAGGGTTAGGGTTATGGTTCCAACATTAGTAAAATACACTTTAACAAATATGGATTGTTAAAATCTCGTTATTACGGGTTAAAAGATCTAGGGATGCAAATGTATTTAAAATAGATTAAAAGGGATGCAAACGGGTGTCCAATAGGGTAGAAACTACAAAAGGGTACTATGGGCTATGTAAATAATTATTAAGTGATTTAAACACGGATGTGGGTATACGATATTGTACTATAACATGCAACAAGGTATAATTCAAGATCCGAATCTAAAATGATATAACCGGACATCGAAATGCAAAATGGAAACTAATAGTCTTAGGTTTAATTTACAGGTTTAATCATGAAATAAATATGTATAAAATAATATAATAGCATGTAGCAAGTTTTACTTGCCTTGATCGGATCACGATACGGGATGCGCACGCAGCGTCCAATGTCGGCAAATGTTGCAACATCCACACGCGCACACGGGAAGGTCCAGACACATCAAGAAGTTAACCACGCAAGTAGGGGACGTCCAAAGAGTCGCCCGGATCAGCGGCGGCGAGCACGGCTCCGGCGACGGTCGGAAACCGAGAATGTAGAAAGAGAAGAAGAAGTTGTAGGAGAAGAAGAAGAAGAGGAAAGGGCTGGTGCTCTGGGGTTGGTGTTTGGGGACAGAGGAGGTGGCAAGGGAGTCGTCGATGACGATGAGCCGTCGACGGCGAGGTTCCGGCGAAGGCTAGGGTTAAGGCTTCGGGTGTGCAGGTTCTTGATGTCGGGGATCGGAGTTTTGTGCAGTGAAGGGCTCGGGATCTTGTGAAGAGGGAGTAATGGAGGTGGTGGTCGTGGGTTGCCGAGGGTCATGGGTGGAGACAAGGGTAGTGACGACGAGGCGGTTTCCAGCAGTGGGTGCAGCCGCGGTGATGGAGGTGATGGGGTTGCAGTGGGTTCGTCGGAAAAAGAGAGCAGTCGAGGGGAAGGAGAGGTGGTCGAGGAGATGAGTGGGGAGAGGCGACGAGGTGGAGGCTCCGGCGGTGAGGGCTAGGTGAGGCGGGTTCTTGGGTTGCGACGGGAAGGGGAGTGGGTTGTGCAGGGGAGAGAAGGTGAGGGCGAGGTGCAGGCGAGGTCGGAGAGAGACGAGGGTGAGGTCGATAGTGGAAACGGCAACGGAGCGGATATGACGACGGCGAGGTGGCGACGACAAGGTGCGGTGTGAGGCTAGGGTTCGCGAGGATTCTCGTCACGGGAATTTTTTTTTGAAAAGGAAGAGAAGGAAGAATTGAAGGAGGGGGTAACTTTAGTGGAGAAGGGAGGTGAGCGGATCCCTGGTGAATAGGGATCGCGAGAGGTGAGAGAGAGGGGGGAGAGAGAGAGAAAGAGAGAGAGAGAGAGACAGAGACAGAGAGAGGGAGGAGAGAGGATGGGTTTCAAAAATAAAGAATTAAAATATAGAAAATTATGCAGAGAGAGAGAAAGAGAGAGAGAGTCAGGAGAGAGAGAGAAACGGAGAGAGAGAGAGAGACAGTTAATATATAATATAATATATATATATAACTAAAACTGTTAGTATATAATGATTTAGTAATATATTTTAGTTAAAAGAATAATAATAGTTTATAAATATATAAAGAATATAATATTAGTCCATTTTGAGATCTTGGCAAATACAAACTTACTCCAAAACACGCCCGGGTCGGGTCTAAAAATTCAGATTTAAAATATTAAAAATATATGCGACTTCCAGATTTCAAAATAAAATCCCAGTTAAAGAAAATGCATACCCCCAAGAATGGATGCACTTACGTGCGCGTAGCCATCCAAACACGTCTGTTTCACTGAACGGGACGAGAACAAGGTGCGCGGATGCTACCACGGGGTTAGGGGTATCATGCAGGTTATGAAATGCAATTTTAAATTATTTTCTGTGACCTAAAATGTTATATGATAAAAGGTGCGATACTTGATAAAATACCTGTATGTACTAAACATGAGATGCGCGTGTCCGTGCAACAAGTCAAGGTAATCTATAAATAAGAATCAAACAGGTTCAAGCGAGCGGGTCGGGACGAATGTAATGTAAAGTGTAAAATACCATTCGCACCCAAAATACGTTAAATCAAGAAATATCACGAATAAAGAAATACGGGAACTGGAATTGGTATAAATGAACTCGGGTGTTACATTATACCCAACTACAAAAAGAATTTCGTCCTCGAAATTCCAAGAACGAGAAAAGATAAACAATCAAGAATTACAAGACTAGATGTGGAAACTTCAGCCAGATTTCATCTTCTCGTTCCCAAGTTGGCTCTTCATGCGAGCGGTTTCCCCAAGAAACAAGTACAAGAGGGATAACCTTGTTCTTAAGAACCTTTTCTCTTTGATCCATAATCGACATCGGTCGCTCCTCAAAAGTCAAATCTTCACGTACAGTCAGCTCCGAATGATCCAGCACGTGTGTTTCCTCTCGAACATATTTACGGAGTTGAGGTACATAAAACACGTCAGGAACATTCGCCAAGGATTGCGGTAACACCAATCGATACGCCACTTCTCCAACACGCTCCAAAATCTCAAAAGGTCCAACGAAACGAGAACTATGCTTTCCTCGACTCCCAAAACGAATAACTCCTCTAGTCGGTGATGTCTTCAAAACACCAAATCACCAACCACGAACTCCAGAGGTCTTCTCGATGTATCGGCCCAACTCTTCTGTCGGACTTGGCTGCCTTCATATGTTTCCGGATAATGTTAATCTTCTTCACTGTTTGCATGATCAAATCCGGTCCAACAATCTTCGTTCTCCTACATCGTCCCAACAAACAGGTGAACGACACTTGCGACCATATAATGCTTCGAATGGAGCCATCTGAATAGTCGCCTGAAAGCTGTTGTTGTACGAAAACTCCACCAAGTGTAGATGATTCTCCCATGAATCCTTGAAGTCTAACATACAAGCCATCAACATGTCTTTGAGAGTTTGGATCGTTCTCTCCGACTGACCATCTTTCTGAGAATGATAAGCTGTGTTAAACTTCAATCGAGTCCCCAAACTTTCCTGTAAGCTCCTCCAAAAGTGTGATAAGAAGCGGGTGTCACGGTCGGACACGATACTCACCGGTACTCCATGAAATCTTATAATCCCCTGCATGAATCGTTCTGCCAAAGCTTCTGTTGATTGACCAACTCGAAATGGTATGAAATGAGATGCCTTGGTCAATCACCCAACTGCATTGTTGCCTTTCGGACTCCTCGGTAGAGCCGTCACGAAATCCATGGTTATATGTTCCCACTTCCATTGAGGAATCGAAAGTGGTTGTAATAAACCAGCAACCCGTTGATGTTCAGCCTTAACTTGCTGACACACCAAGCACTTCGCTACAAAGCGAGCAATCTCTCTTTTCATGCCTTCCCACCAGGAATGCTGTCGTAGATCATGGTACATCTTCGTGCTTCCTAGATGTACGGAATACGCGGAACTGTGTGCCTCCTTCATAACTTCTTCATGAATATCTCCTTTTGGCACACACAAATGGCTACCATATCGCAATGAACCACCTTCATGAATTAACAAGTCCGTTCGAAGTATAGCTTCAACCTGTTCTTGAAACCTTTGCAATCTTGGGTCCTTCGACTGCGCTGCTTTAATACTCTCGATAAATGACGGCTGTACTTGCAGCTGCATCAACTGTCCTGAAGAATGCGGTAGCAAAATCTCCAACTCAAATCTCCTAAAATCCTCGATAAGCTCTTTCTGTGCAGTCAACATCCGAATTGCTGGCAATCGACTAAGCGCATCCGGCACTACATTAACTTTCCCAGGATAGTACTTAAGATCAAGATCGTAGTCAGCCATTAGCTCCAACCATTTACGCTGCCTCATAATTACCTCCTTCTGAGTGAATACGTACTTTAGGCTTTGGTGATCGGTGAATACTTCGACCCTTTCACCCAATAGGTAGTGTCTTCAAATCTTAAAAGCGAACATCACAGCTGCTAGCTCCAAGTCATGAGTTGGGTAATTCTTCTCATGGGTTTTCAACTGTCTCGATGCGTACGCTATAACCTTCCCATGCTGCATCAAAACACATCCCAATCCTTTCCCGGATGCGTTGCTGTGAATCTCCAATCCTCCGGAACTGTCAGGCACGGTTAAAACAAGAGCGGTTATTAATCTCTGCTTCAACGCCTCAAAAGTTGATGTACACTTATCCGTCCACACAAATGGTACCTCTCTGCACGTAAACTTGGTCAAAGGCGCCGCCAGACGAGCAAAGTTCTCCACGAACCTTCAGTAATACCCGGCAAGTCTAAGAAAGCTTCCGATCTCTGCAACGTTCTTCGGAATCGACCAATCTCGAACTGCTGTAATCTTTCGGGATCAATGGTGATTCCATCTCCAGCCACAACGTGCCCCAAAACTTCACTCCTTCAAGCCAAAACTCGCACTTGCTCATCTTTGCATACAATTTTCTTGCCTCAATATCTGCAGTGCAATCTTCAAGTGTTATGTATGCTCTTCAATACTCTTCGAGTAAACCAGAATATTATCAACGAACACTACTATAAACCGGTCCAAGAATAGTGAAAAGATTCGGTTCATCAAGTCCATAAATATCGCCGGTGTATTTGTTACTCCGAAGGGCATCACTAAATACTCGTAATGTCCATACCGAGTTCTGAACGCCATCTTGCAAATATCTTCTGTTTTAACTCGGACCTGATGATATCCGGATCACAAATCCAGTTTCGAGAATACCCTCGCGCCACTAAGCTGGTCAAATAATTCACCAATGCGAGGGATCGGGTACTTGTTCTTAATAGTCACCCGGTTTAATTCTCGATAATCGATGCACATCCTCCTTGTGACATCAACTTCTTTACTAGAAGAACTGGAGCTTTTCAAGGTGAGTTACTGCTGCGAATCCAACCCTTCTCAAGTAATTCAACAACCTGCATCTTGACTTCTTCCAACTCCACTGGTGCCATTGGATAATACGCCTTTGAGATTGGCACTGCACCAGGAACAAGATTAATCGCAAACTCCACATCTCGTTTTGGCGGTAAACCCGAGATGTCTTCGAACACGTCCATGAATTCTCGAACTATAGCCGGCGCTTCTTTCATATCAACTTCCATCGACGAAAGAACACTGTTTGTCGGCCTAGCTCTAAACTCGACTGGCCCGACAGAACTGCTTCCTCCAGCAAAACAAGCTCCGGGTGTCCGGGAATCTGGAGAATCACTTTC
The DNA here is from genome assembly GCA_030015575.1 of Agapanthus africanus. Lineage (NCBI taxonomy): Eukaryota > Viridiplantae > Streptophyta > Magnoliopsida > Asparagales > Amaryllidaceae > Agapanthus > Agapanthus africanus. Next base: position 165,693,831 of record JASDDO010000001.1, read on the forward strand.
CTTCCCTTACAACCAATATGAGCGTGGAAAGTGCCGCGAAAATCCATTCCCAAGACAACAACAAACAAAGGGATGCACCAGAATTGAATAATTCTAATGCGGGGAAAACATGAACAAGTAAGATACCGAGATGACTTCATCCGAAGTCAAGATACTGAAGAGGATTAAGCACGGTAAACATGATTCAAGGTGGCGATGAAACAATAACTGGTAAGCAATGAAACCGAGAGAAGCAAGGTAATATAACGATCATGGAATAAGGAAGTGAATCAAGACCAGGACTCCAAGTTACTTAAATAGAGTACCACATTGTAACCATGCTGCAGTTCATAGTTACAATCACATAACTCCACTCAAGTCGCCCAAATCCTAGTATCAGAATCAAGAAACAGAAAGAAGCAATAGGGGACCAAAAGGTTTCGAGTCGAGATGCAAAGTGGTTTGTATATCGTCAAGGCAAAGGATAAGAGAAAGATATGATTCAAGAATCGTGATAACAATGTGGCAGGACATGCTCCTAGTTACGAGTATTCTGATTCGTGTATTGGGTCCAATACCCAACTACAAAAAGAATCAAACTCGATTAACCTATATCCTATGGCTCTGATACCAAACAAACCATGTCACGCCCCGCTTCCCAGAGTACGCTAAGATAGGCACGTGACATAGCCAACCATGCTACCTGTGGATAGGAAAAATCCCTCCATAGTCACATTACGGCTGTAGAGATATCAAGAACAGGAAAGTAAACTAAACTATCTAGTACATGTCCATGAGCCAGAGTAAAAGAGTCAAGAAATAATATAATATGCGGAAGCAAAAGATCCAATAAATAAAACACCTGGAAAGTAAAACTGGATACCAACAGGATCCTCACCGCTCGGTCGAACAGCGGCAGTACTCCTGATCAGTCTGCAACAAAGGTAGAGAATCTGGGCCATGCAAAACCCAGACGTCAGTGCGTCATAAAATCAAGCAATACTATAAACAAGGGTAGCAACGCATGCAGGTTTAAGTATAAATGATAAAGCAGGCATAACAGTGGTATAAGTTATTGGATATAGTGCCCTCAAAGTCAATTATTGGATCGCAGGTACGTGATTGCAATGATTGAGGAGGACCTATACCGGTAGGACAGTCTTACTCGAGATGATAGTATGCTATCTGGTTTGCCTTTATTAGTCGTGTATAGGTTCAGGTGACTGATCACGATTACACGTTGATAGAGCCCTTAGGATCTTGCTTGACTACCAACAGTATGAGGGCGATCATATACGTGAGAGTTAGGTGGTCTATAAGCATATCCTTAATTGTGGTCCCTAGTCGTGGGAGTTTCGAGACAGGGCATCGATACTCCGGAGTAGACTAGTGTATACAGTCGAGACCCCGACGAGGGGCGGTGGCCGGTCTCACAAGCCACTGGTGTTAGTTAGATCACCTAAGATGTATACAGGTGCTCATTGGGTTATGAGTACACCGGACAGGACTCGCCGGGAACTTGCTAGTTGGTATTATACATATCGTCAGATAGAAGTTCCCTGGTGACATGTGTACAGGTTAGTTCATCGACCTGAGGTCGTCATTTGTCTCGTGTGAGTTCCCACTGTGCTTTGATTTCTACCCTACCACGGCTCAAAGGAGTCGTGCAAACAGGTAGTTTTTGGGTACAGTCCCGAGCCACATGGAGGCACGTGAGCGGATCGGCAGGGGATTCATCTCTCCCGGTATTGGGGGTGGAGATCGTGCTGTGTCTAGGAAAGCCATTACACCAAGTCCTTGGCCAAGGCAGGTGAGATTTACTGGTAGGTACTCCGGTAGTTTCTCAGGGTGTTTAGGGCTTGTCTCCGACACGACTTATACCGCTATTGGGGGTCTGACGTTACTAGCCCCCTAGGCAGGATATGCGAAACTTATAGATGAACGGACCGGACTGTATATACATTGTCACTGTTAGGCTCAGTAGGGTTTCCGGATGAGTTCGCTCATCGGCCTCCCTTGAGGTCAGTCCATAGGCAGCCGTTACGCACAGCTAGTGCCGCTGACGGCTTGTGGTTAAACCCACTGCCAGGGTACTGACGATGCATTAGAGTCCCCCACAGATAGTTTCCCAAGTTCGGGCGAAACGTTGTAGAGGCCGTATGGTTTTATGGCAGGGTTCGGAAAATGCACGTGCGTTTACGCATGTGTTATTTTTCGGGCAGATAATACTGGTGGGCTTTGGTTTAAGCCGGATCCGAGTATTATATTTAGTAGATATAATATCTTTGTCTCAGTTGCATTTGTATTTGGTCGTAATACAAATGCGGGTATATTTATACAGTTACGTGGTTATCCTGAAATTCGTTTCGGGATCACTTTTGGAAGTTGCCAGTTTCCAGTTTTCTATCGGCCGTATTTAAACATTTGGTTTAATACGGATTTATCTTTTTCTTGTGAGTGAGTCATGAGGGTGAGTCATGAGAGGAAAATTCTTGGATGGTGACTTGGTTCATGACTCATTGTTGCATTAATTTTTTTTGCAAGGTGTATTAGTGAGTCACCTTTGCATTAATGTTTCTTATTAACCTTAGGATATTTTCTTCTTGATCTTTATCTTATGGTTACCCCCCCCCCCCTCTCTCCTACACTCACCCCCACCTCTATATAGCCGGCCCCTCCCCTTCTCTTCTCTCACTTCACTTGATAGAAAAGAAATGGTTGTTAAAAAAATATGATAGTTTTTTTGTGTATGGAAATTTCATAGTTCATTTCCATTACCCGATTCAAATGGCAATCTCATTAACCGTTCGTCCATGGCTTTGGACGAAATGAGACAAAGTGTTCTACTCATTCTCTACATCAATCTTGATCATCTCTTCTAACAAACTTGATGACCGAGTTGCCTCGGATCAAAGGCGGGAGCCTGTTTAAAGATCCGATGACGTGGTGCCACCTGGACGAGGAGATCGGAGATCGACGAGATCGGAGCAGCCGCAACGGATCGTGGGATGATGGTTAAAGAACGAAGGACTCAGATCGTTCGGTATAACCTTTCTACCCTCTTTGTAGATTGTTGGTTTAGCGTTAATGGTAGATCCGGGTTATAGTATGCGATAGCGCCAGTTATAAAAGTTTTTGTTCCGCATTTGGCATCAGTTTGACGGCCGGGGCGCTACCGTACACTTACATGGTATCAGAGCCACGCCATTAAGCTTTACTAACTTGTGCTAACGCGTTTAAAATATCGATCGAACCGAATATCAAAAACTACAAATTTTCCGTTCAATGTTTCTGTTGATTTTAAATCTGGTTTAAAAATTATTTTGATGATCCCAGAAAATTGAGCAGGGATTTTTAAGCACACAGTAGAAATACGGTCACGTGATCTCATCATACCGCCGTGGATCCGTGGTCATGTTGGATATAGTGCCCTCAGAGTCAATTATTGGATCACAGGCACGTGATTGCAATGATTGAGGGAGGACCTATACCGGTAGGACAGTCTTACTCAAGATGATAGTATGCTATCTGGTTTATCTTTATCATCGTGTACTGCTTTAGGTGACCTGACATGTCGCTATTACACATTGATAGAGCCCCTAGGATTCTTGCTTGACTGCCAGCAGTATGAGGGCGATCATATACGTGGGAGCTGGTGGTCTATAAGCACATCCTTAAAAGGTCCTTAGTCGTGGGAATTTCGAGACAGGGCATCGATACTCCAGAGTAGACTAGTGTATACAGTTGAGACCCCAACGAGGGGCGGTGGCCGGTCTCACAAGCCACTGGTGTCAGTTGGTTCACCTAAGATGTATACAGGTGCTCATTGGGTTATGAGTACACCGGAAAGGACTCGCCGGGAACATGTTAGTTGGTCTTATACCTGACGTCAGATAGCAGTTCCCTGGTGACATGTGTACAGGTTAGTTCATCGACCTGAGATCGTCATTTGTTTCGTGTGAGTTCCCACTGTACTTTGATTACTACCCTACCACGGCTCAAAGGAGTCGTGCAAACAGGTTTTAGTTGGGTACAGTCCCGAGCCACATGGAGGCAGTGAGCGGATCTGCAGGGGTTCGTCTCTCCCGGTATTAGGGGTGAGGTCGCGCTGTGTCTAGGAGAGCCATTACACAAAGCCCTCGGCCGAGGCAGGAGATTTACTGGTAGGTATTCCAGTAGTATCTCAGGGTGTTCTGGGCTACACTCCGACACGACTTGTACCGCTTTTGGGGGTCTGACTTTTACCAACCCCCTAGGCCCGCCATGCGATACTCATAGACGAACGGACCGGACTGTATGGATATTGTCGCTGACAGGCTCACTAGGGTGTCAGGATGAGTTCGCTCATCGACGTCCCTTTTATTCAATAGCTGGTGGCCCGTCATGTATGGCTAATACCTCTGACGTGCTAGTGGTTAAATCCACAGCCATAGTATTGACGAGTCTTTAGAGTCCCCCACATAGACAGTTACTCAAGTTTCGGGCGAAACGCTGTAGAGGCCGTATGAAGATATGGCAGGGTTCAATCAGATACGTGCGGTATTGCACGGATCGTGATCGGACGGTTTTTACTAGCCGGCTTTGGTTTAAGCCGGATCCTAGTATTAGACAGTGTAGTTTTGTCTCTTTGCATTTGTGTTCAGTGGGAATACAAATGCAGGCATGTATATGCAGTCGCGGGGTTTTCCTATAATTTATTACGGGATCAGTTTTCTGAAGTTGCCCGTTTGCATTCCGTTCCGGCCAGTTTTCATGTGTTCCTTCCCGGCCGGACATTTTCGATGGAGGGGGTAATTTGCAATTGTGCAAATTACATTTGTGGAGGGGGTTCTTTGCATTTGAGGGATTATGATATGACCATCATCATTTGATTCCTTTTGCATCCACTCTTTTGCATTAATGGTGATTAGAATGGATTAGAACTTGATGAGAGTTGATTTGATATTGTTATCATAACCTTTTGATGTGGTCACCTCTTGGAGTTTCCTACACTCACCTCCCTTGTTGCATTTTTCTTTTTCCTCCTCCATTCTTTAAGAGGCCGGCCACATCTAAGTGGGAGTGAAGAGAGATTTCATTTTTTGGTGAGGGTGGAAAATTATTCTCATTCTCATGTTGCATCAAAATTTCATAGCTCATTTCTCTTCTCCTCCAACTAATGGCAACTTCACAAACCCCATGAGGCAAAGTGAATCTACAATACAACCTACAGTACTCTTGGACGCGTCGGCTAGCCAACTTCGCGCCCGAGTTGCCTCGGTCCAGAGGTGGGAGCCCGTAAAAGATATCGGCTACGTGGTGCCCTTTCCGACGAGGAGGTGACGGCCGGAGATTCCGCGGGAGATCGGGACGACGACGAGAAGACCGGAGGACACGGATCACTCGGTATATCTCTCACCCTTTCTCTTGATTGCTAGGATTAGGTTAATGGTTTCGATCCGGGTATATTGTCTGCGGTAGCGCCAGTTTAAAGTTAAAAAAAATTTTGATTCCGCATTTTGGCCTCGGATAGACGGCCGGGGCGCTGCCGTGGCACAACATGGTATCAGAGCCAGGTTATTAACCTAGTCTAGCTTGGTCTAGTATGTTTAAAGCTTTGATCGATCAAAATTCCAAAAACCGCATTTTCAAGTTGCACAGTTTCTATCGAAATTTTTTGGAGTCTAAAAATTTTTCAGTAAGTTGCAGAATGATGTGCAGGGAATTTTAAGCATTCTGGGAAAATTTGGTCATGTGATTCCACATTATCACCGCGGACAAACCCACGCATTGGCCGCGGTTCCGCCGCCGTCTAGACTCTTCACTGTACCAAAATTTTCCAGAGAGCTTTTGAGTTCAAAATGGGGTTTTTGGAATGTTATTTTTTGGGCCCAGATTTCCTTGAGTGCTACAGTAGTGCTTGGGGCCCACTTGGTAATTTTTGATCGATCGGATATTTTAAACATGCTAGTTCACAGTATTTACATTATATCTGCGACCGTGAATGTCACTTGATCGGTAAATCCTGTCTAACTGCTATAGCCCGGTTAGACGGATTTGCGAACGTGACATTCACGTTGATGTTCTGTGATTATGCTGTGTTGTTGCGGATTGGTCGTGGGGGATAGCCTGGTTGCAGTGGTAGTACAGTTTTGTTTTATATGTACATTTGATGTTACGGGGCGAGCGTCCGACATGTGGACTGCCGTCACTGCCTGTTTGTATTATTCTTTTGGGGCACGGCCGGGTCGAGGTCGATGTACCCGTTGTATGTATATTTTACTTTCTGTACTAGGATTACCCGGCGGAGGGGTGCACGGATAGCCGGGTTCTAGAGGGCAACAAGCCCGCATCTCATGGCGTTGAGACGGAGGGGGCTTCACTCTAGAATTGGCGGGCTATTCGCCGCACTCGTAGGGGGTATAGGATTGACCCAGGAGGGGTGCCCAAGTTACCGAATTTCGTGAAGTGCTGGGTGGTCCATTCACGTTGCTGAAGGGGACTGTCTCGCTTCAGGTTTTGACGGGTAACTGTAAGTGCACGGCGGCGCCCCGGCCTCCATCCCGAGGCCAAATGCGGAAGCGAAGGTTAACTTTAATTTTCAAACCGGCACCACCGCGCACTATAAACCCGGATCGGGCCATTAGCTAGTCCTAGGTAACTACAAGATGGGGAAGAGAGATATACCGAGCGATCCGTGTCCTCCGGTCTTCTCGTCGTCGTCCCGATCTCCTGCGGAATGTCCGGTCTCCACCTCGTCGCCGGAAGGGCACCACGTCGCCTGCTTCTTTTATGGGCTCCCACCTCTATACCGAGGCAACTCGGGCACGAAGTTGGCGAGTCGACGTGCCCAAGGTTTGCTGTAGAATGTGTGTAGAACCATGTCTCATTTTGGGGTTCATGGAGGTTGCCATTTTGTGGAGGAGAATGAACTATACTTTGGAGGTGGAACTATGGGATTTTTGTGAAGCCAAATGAGTGTAATTCCCTTGCATAAAAATTGGGACAGCCCCATATGAGGAGTGGCCGGCCTCCTTAGGTGGGAGAGGAGGAGAAAACTCAAGGGGGGAGTATGTATCAATCATAGAAGAGTGAGAGAGAAAAAGGCTTATTATGAATCATGATCAAAAACCAAATCCAACACTCCAACAACCTTATCATAACCCATCATCATTACTCCAAAAGTCAAGTAATGATCAAGTCAAGAAGTCAATGAAAGTGCACCATCATGAAACCATCATGATGTAACAATATGCAAAGACAACCCTCCAAATTGCTAATTTGCATAAATGCAAATAAGCCTTCCTCCACCAATCTTCGGCCAATGAAAGATATAAAGAAATATGGCCGAAGCGGAAAGCAAACTGGCAACTCCAGAAAACTGGTCCCGTAATAAATTACAGGAAAACCCTGATACTGTGTATACACACCCGCATCTGTATTCCGACCGAATACAAATGCAATGAGACAAAATCCACACTGTACTATACTAGGATCTGGCTTAAACCAAAGCCGCCAGTATTATCCGTCCGATCCTGATCCGTGCAATACCGCACATATCTGATCAAACTCTGCCATATCTCCATACGGCCTCTACAGCGTTTCGCCCGAAAACTTGAGTAACTGAATGTGGGGGACTCTAAAGACTCGTCAATACTATGGCTGTGGATTTAACCACTAGAACGTCAGAGGTATTAGCCATACATAACGGGCTACCAGCTATTGACTAAAAGGGACGTCGATGAGCGAACTCATCCTGACACCCTACTGAGCCTGTCAGTGACAATATCCGTACAGTCCAGTCCATTCGTCTATAAGCATCGCATGGCGGGCCTAGGGGGTTGGTAAAAGTCAGACCCCCAAAAGCGGTACAAGTCGTGTCAGAGATCAGCCCAGAACACCCTGAGATACTACTGGAATACCTACCAGTAAATCTCCTGCCTTGGCCAAGGACTTTTCATGTTCTGGCTCTCCTAGACACAGCGCGACCTCACCCCCAATACCGGGAGAGACGAACCCCCGAAGATCCGCTCACTGCCTCCATGTGGCTCGGGACTGTACCCAACTAAAACCTGTTTGCACGTCTCCTTTGAGCGTGGTAGGGTAGTAATCAAAGTACAGTGAGAACTCACACGAGGCAAATGACGATCCTCAGGTCGAGGAACTAACCTGTACACATGTCACCAGGGAACTGCCATCTGACGTCAGGTATAAGACCAACTAGCATGTTCCCGGCGAGTCCTGTCCGGTGTACTCATAACCCAATGAGCACCTGTATACATCTTAAGTGAACCAACTGACACCAGTGGCTTGTGAGACCGGCCACCGCCCCTCGTCGGGGTCTCGACTGTATACACTAGTCTACTCTGGAGAATCGATGCCCTGTCTCGAAACTCCCACGACTAGGGACCTTTTAAGGATGTGCTTATAGACTACCAGCTCTCACGTATATGATCGCCCTCATACTGCTGGCAGTCAAGCAAGAATCCTAGGGGCTCTATCAATGTGTAATAGCGACCTGTCAGGTCACCTAAAGCAGTACACGATGATAAAGATAAACCAGATAGCATACTATCATCTTGAGTAAGACTGTCCTACCGGGATAGGTCCTCCCTCAATCATTGCAATCACGTGCCTGTGATCCAATAATTGACTCTGAGGGCACTATCTCCAACAATCTCCCACTTGCACTCAAGGCTAATTATTGCGATGTCGCATACTCACAGCTCCTGTGATACCGAACACCCAACTCCTCTACTAGTCAGTCTCACAAAACCCGTTTGCGAAACTATTGCGTTCGAGGAATAGCCTCAGTGAGTGGATCCGCTTTGATGTTTCTTTCTATGTCTCTCTATATCTCAAGTTCGCGGAGAAACCCATCTCCCGAAATGAGCAATACCTGTCTTAGAATGTGTCTGGATGTCTGATGGGACCTAGCTCATAAATGAACTCCAAATCCAAACTTCTTAGACTGGATCGTCAACTGAACTTAATCAGTATCCTGCGTCATGCCTCCCTCAGTATCCCCTTGGACCACCTGTCCAAAATACTGCCCCTCGTCAGAAGGAAAACTATAACTCTGACAACTTCTCTGTCATCCATGTCACCTTGGAAGCCTGGAGTGATAACTGTCTCCTAAAAGAGACTGTTGTTATCATATCCCTAGAACATCCACTTATGTTCTAAAACTGCTTCCGTTCATTTCTCCAGGATTGGATCAATATCAACATATTGCATCTATTGAAAAAAACAACATCTGGTGTGGTGCTTGACATCTCATGATTGACTCAATTGCCTAAGCAAGTGATCTGCTAATCATGCACATCCCTCTCCCCTTTAGTCTGTAAGACACCTTTAGAGAGGGTGACTCCATTACCTGCAGGTACACTACCGTGCCAGGAGTCGTCATTCTAAATACTCTTAGAATGCTGTCTAAGTACCCTTAATTGGGACAACAACAACAACAACAACTGAGCATTTTATCCCAAGCATATGGAGTAGGCTACATGAACCAACATGAGAATCACGCCGGGTCCAGCACATGAATCCTCTGTACCCTTAATTGGGAAACCACACAAATCTAGATCTAAAACCATAGATCTAGTAACCAGTATGTCTGATATAATGTTCAAATCCCATGTGGAGAAACCACTGTGTGACGACCAAAGTATAACCGATCGTAGTATAGGAATATCACTTCCTACTCTGTGTATGTCATCCAAATACCATGACATCACACCCTACTACCTTCTCAACAGATCCATCCCCTATTCTGACGAAGTCAAGCCTATGACTGTTACGTCAGAAATAGATGATCTATCTCCGCTACATCTGCTTTAGTCTATAAATAGACATAAGCCACTTGTCCACCATTGCTTCCGCTGCTCCCACTGACTACGACAACCCTCTGGCAGAGTCGTATAGACGTGCGCTTCTAAAGCCTGTTTAGAATGACTCTATATTCATCCTCCTGCCGGGTCTCACAGTCTGGAACAACAGCAATGAAAAGTGTGGGTAAACAAGAACTTCCCTGTCACCGTCCTTGAGGCTACCGGAGTACCTCTCGGGTGCCTGAAGTTACCCACCGTATCTGCGGAGTGGCCAATGGAATGTCAAACCAGATTGAATCTTTAGGTTCCTATGAAATCTTCAGTAATCGTTTGTAGTTCTGGAATCACTTCCAGTTCTACCATACTCCTACTGTTGTTTTCTGAAAAAATCCATTTTTATTAAAACTGTAGCGAGTCAAGAACAATATCACTATTGATCTGCCAGATGGTAGAAAGTCAACCCTCGTCATAGCCTGGGTCAACCCACAAACAGCCATTACAGAAACGTGCATTGAGTTGTCCAGTGTCTGGTTTTAAGCATAATCCGGACAACTCCCCGTACCTTAACATCGTTAAGATATGAACTGTTCTATATCCAACATAGAACCAGAGGCACTGATTTAATTGAACCAGATTCAAATCATGCAGCTGTCTCCAGTGCATGTCAACTAAATGGAAGGAGGCCGATCAGCGTTACTCAACTTAGGAATGCTTCCAATTATGAGTAACCTGAAAGAGAAGCAAGTTCTCTTAATCATTACTATCATCTGAATATCATACACAAGTATCTACATCTTCGATCACTTTGAAGAATCCCGATACTTGCAATACCTAATTCTCTACTTTATCCATATACATATAACTTCTCAAAATTCAGACCCTGTGTTTCCACGAAACACCTGTCTAAAAACTAGAGAAGTCATAAGTAAACCAAATATAGTACGAGGACCAACCCCTCTGTCCTGATGGACCCTGGACAACATACAATATTCTGTATAAGTCCCTTGAGTCTGATAACTCATTCCCTGTGTGTCGTAGGTTGAAAACTGTACTTATAGTTAAGAAGAATTACACCGCTGTTTAATGCTCCTTACCTAACCATCCACTGATATAGGTAAATGTCACAGACATAACTTCAAAAAGGTATATCTCACTCTATTAAAATAGACGTACAGGTATATCGATTTGAAATTGGTGCATGACAGCGGATATTCAAAACCAAATATTTGTCGTCCGGCAAACAACCCAGGTGACTTTCTCAAATATCACCGATTACAACAAATCCCGATATAATGAGGATGATCACCCAATTCCTAATAACTTACTCCCACTCATCATCTGTAAAACCATACAGATGTGAGAATCATACTTGGTAAATACATACCCTGGAGTAAGTATCTAATCGGGAAATCAGTTTTCTTTTAACATTACACAGTGAAACTGAAACATTGAAATGTTTTGATGGGGTATCTTGGTATTCCTAGTAATGCCTCTTCCATTATCCAAATTCACAACTGTAACCGTATATTTCTTTGTCACCCCTCCAAATCTCTTTATATGTCTTTAGTCATTACCTTCTGCACACCCCTTTAGGCCAAATGGTTCTCTTCCTTCCCTACCGTTCAGCACCAGCCTATGGTTTGGAAGAAGACTATCCAATAAGCATAATGGGTGTACTGTCCTAATCCTAGGAGCACTCGCAATGAGAGAAGGTGAAGATAAAAGACAACCGAATAAACCTTATTCCTATTTCTCCTGAACCAGAATCCATCCCCGAACTGGAACAAGTTCCTTTCGAGTTCGTATATAACCATACGATGGAGTATCCAATAAACTGTGGATCTTCGTAGTGATACGGGGTGTTCTGGAGAAATACAAAGGTGATTTAGGATCGGCGAATAAATACTTGGTTTGGTCGTGAATAGCAGTCGCAATTTACTTTGCTCTCTTACTAATCCCTTGTTATGTCTTTACTTAATACCTTCTGTACACCATCGTTAGGCTAATTGGTTTTCTTCATTCCCTACCGGTCGGCACCTGCCTATGGTTTGGAAGAAGACTATTCAATTTGTTTAATAGGTGTACTATCTCCTAAACCAAGGAGTACTCGCAACCTGAGAGAAGGTAAAAGGAAAAGACAACTGAATAGTCCTATTCGTTTTCTCCAGAACCGGAAACCGTCCTCGAATAAATTCCTTCGAGTTCGTATATAATCATACGATGGTTTTGTCCAATGGAAGTGGACGTTCGTAGTAATACGGGGTGTCCTGGAGAAAAGGGTAAAAGTAGGGGTGGCAATGAGGTATGTAACTCTGACAATCCAAAAGCCAGTGTTTAAGAAGGTTCGGTTAATTTTGGTCACTGAGTCATAGTCTTAGGGTCGGGTCAATGGTCGCTGCCGAAGAGAGAGAGAAAAGAAACACTCAGCGTGCACTCTAACCTAGATCAGAATGGTTACCAATTTATCTAATCTGGAAACCTCCCACTGTACCGTCAAATTCTCCTCCAAACCTAAAAGAAGAATTAGTCGGGAACACCCGAGGAGTAAACCAACTCATCAGTGAGAATCGGGATCCAACTATCATCGCATGATAATGTGACGGAATCCGCTCACATCATCACACTCCAGAAGGTATGCGCATATCTGGCAAGTTTTAGTTTCTTTAGAAACTCCCGATGTGGATTTTTGCCCCATGCTCTTATAACCTTGACGAAGGCCAACATATCATAAGTCACATGTCAAGTTCTACCTGTCATTATCCAGGTTAATTTGAACCCACCCGTACATACCCTTGACGAAGGCCAAAATAGTAGTACGACTATCCCAAACCAACGCATCTATCTATGCTGCAGAAAAGTAACAAATAGCTACCATACACTATGCCTTGACGAAGGCCAACATACATAGCATGAATACTAAGTGCTACCGTTCTGAAATGACGAAGGGCTACGAATGGTTTCTGGCGAAAACCTTTAACGTAATGAACTTGATATCGTTGAAGGAACCGGATAGCTTTTTAGAAAAATATAGTGATGTAAACCTTTGCTAAAGAGGTCACTCCCGGTGAAGGGATCTCGGCTCTTTCCCCGTAGAATGAGGTGCAGGATATTCCAACTGAATACCACGATGCAAAGCAAAAGTAATCGGCTATAGTGAAGTTAATGCCCTGACGCAAACTTTTTGTCCAAGGGGTCACTCCCGGTGAAGGGATCTCGACCCTTGCCTCGTCGACTGAGGAGCAGGATATTCCAACTGAATACCACGATACAAAACAAAAGTGAACGTCCTTGCAATAACAACTTTTTGAAAAGTGTTCCAACAACATCAGATTAGGTTTGTTTTTAACTTGCATTGATCCGAATCAACGCAGTCCCATCAATTGATCACACCACAAAGAACGAAAATATACTGATGTACGTATATGCCATCCGCATTCGCCACTGGGTCCCGTCATTACCCGTTAGGTTAGCTAACTAACGACAGAGCGGGGACTGGACTAGCACGGATGCAAAACATATACAACATCTACTAATATATATCAATATATAATTTTCGCTCAAGGCGTAAAAAAAATGCAACATCACAGAAATGTACAGCATCACAGAACAATACAGATATCTGGGATCCCCGGGTTTCACAGAACCACTACTGAAACCCGACGTTCCCGTGGTCGTGTGGGTAGCCTGTGCAATGAAATCCTAGACCCTTACGGGCGCGGCAAGTTACCCGCCAAAACCTGAAGCGAGGCAGCCCCCTTCAGCAACGTGAATGGACCACCCAGCACTTCACGGAATCCGGTAACTTGGGCACCCCTCCTGGGTCAACCTATACCCCCTACGAGTGCGGCGAATAGCCCGCCAACTCTAGAGTGAAGCCCCCTCCGTCTCAATGCCATGAGATGCGGGCCCGTTGCTCTCTAGAACCCGGCTATCCGTGCACCCCACCTTGGGGTAATCCTAGTACAGAATGTAAAATATACATACAACGGGTACATCGACCGCAACCTGGTCGTGCCCCAAAATAATAATACAAACAGGCAGTGACGGCAGTCCACATGTCGGACGCTCGCCCCGCAATATCAAATGTACATAATACAACAAAAACAACTGTACTAGTATTGCATCCAGGCTATCCCCCACGACCGATCCGCAACATCACAGCAATACACAGAACATCAACGTGAATGTCACGTTCGCAAATCCGTCTAACCGGGCTATAGCAGTTAGACAGGATTTACCGATCAAGTGACATTCACGGTCGCAGATATAATGTAAATACTGTGAACTAAAGTGTTTAAAATATCCGATCGATCAAATTTTTCTAAGTAGGCCCCCAAGCATTACTGTAGCACTTAAAGAAATTCTGGGCCCAAAAAGAATGTTCCAAAAGCCCTATTTTCAAGTCAGGAGGCCTCTGTAAAAAATTGGTGCACTGATCAGTCAAAACGGAGGCGGAACCGCGGCCCAAGCATGGGTTTGGCCACGGTTCCGCGGTGGAATAATGAGATCTCGCAACCAAATTTTTACAGGAGGCTTATGCTTCCCTGCACAGTATTCTGAGACTACCTGAAAAAAATTTCGAGACAAAAAAATTTCGACAGAAAACTGTTGTTTTGAAAAACACGGTTTTGGAACATTTGTTCGATCGAAAGTGTAAACACGTTAGACCAAGCTAGATTAGGTTAATGGCGAGGCTTTGATACCACTGTAAGTGCACGGCGGCGCCCCGGCCTCCATCCCGAGGCCAAATGCGGAAGCGAAGGTTAACTTTAATTTTCAAACCGGCACCACCGTGCACTATAAACCCGGATCGGGCCATTAACTAGTCCTAGCTAACTACAAGATGGGGAAGAGAGATATACCGAGCGATCCGTGTCCTCCGGTCTTCTCGCCGTCGTCCCGATCTCCCGCGGAATGTCCGGTCTCCACCTCGTCGCCGGAAGGGCACCACGTCGCCTGCTTCTTTTACGGGCTCCCACCTCTATACCGAGGCAACTCGGGCACGAAGTTGGCGAGTCGACGTGCCCAAGGTTTGCTGTAGAATGTGTGTAGAACCATGTCTCATTTTGGGGTTCATGGAGGTTGCCATTTTGTGGAGGAGAATGAACTATACTTTGGAGGTGGAACTATGGGATTTTTGTGAAGCCAAATGAGTGTAATTCCCTTGCACAAAAATTGGGACAGCCCCATATGAGGAGTGGCCGGCCTCCTTAGGTGGGAGAGGAGGAGAAAACTCAAGGGGGGAGTGTGTATCAATCATAGAAGAGTGAGAGAGAAAAAGGCTTATTATGAATCATGATCAAAAACCAAATCCAACACTCCAACAACCTTATCATAACCCATCATCATTACTCCAAAAGTCAAGTAATGATCAAGTCAAGAAGTCAATGAAAGTGCACCATCATGAAACCATCATGATGTAACAATATGCAAAGACAACCCTCCAAATTGCTAATTTGCATAAATGCAAATAAGCCCTCCTCCACCAATCTTCGGCCAATGAAAGATACAAAGAAATATGGCCGAAGCGGAAAGCAAACTGGCAACTCCAGAAAACTGGTCCCGTAATAAATTACAGGAAAACCCCGATACTGTGTATACACACCCGCATCTGTATTCCGACTGAATACAAATGCAATGAGACAAAATCTACACTGTACTATACTAGAATCTGGCTTAAACCAAAGCCCGCTAGTATTATCCGTCCGATCCTGATCCGTGCAATACCGCACGTATCTGATCGAACCCTGCCATATCTTCATACGGTCTCTACAGCGTTTCGCCCGAAAACTTGAGTAACTGAATGTAGGGAACTCTAAAGACTCGTCAATACTATGGCTGTGGATTTAACCACTAGCACGTCAGAGGTATTAGTCATACATAACGGGCTACCAGCTATTGACTAAAAGGGACGTCGATGAGCGAACTCATCCTGACACCCTACTGAGCCTGTCAGTGACAATATCCGTACAGTCCGGTCTGTTCATCTATGAGCATCGCATGGCGGGCCTAGGGGGTTGGTAAAAGTCAGACCCCCAAAAGCGGTACAAGTCATGTCAGAGATCAGCCCAGAACACCCTGAGATACTACTGGAATACCTACCAGTAAATCTCCTGCCTTGGCCAAGGACTTTTCATCTTTTGGCTCTCCTAGACACAGCGCGACCTCACCCCCAATACCGGGAGAGACGAACCCCCGAAGATCCGCTCACTGCCTCCATGTGGCTCGGGACTGTATCCAACTAAAACCTGTTTGCATGTCTCCTTTGAGCGTGGTAGGGTAGTAATCAAAGTACAGTGGGAACTCACACGAGATAAATGACGATCCTCAGGTCGAGGAACTAACCTGTACACATGTCACCAGGGAACTGCCATCTGACGTCAGGTATAAGACCAACTAGCATGTTCCCGGCGAGTCCTGTCCGGTGTACTCATAACCCAATGAGCACCTGTATACATCTTAGGTGAACCAACTGACACCAGTGGCTTGTGAGACCGGCCACCGCCCCTCGTCGGGGTCTCGACTGTATACACTAGTCTACTCTGGAGAATCGATGCCCTGTCTCGAAACTCCCACGACTAGGGACCTTTTAAGGATGTGCTTATAGACTACCGGCTCTCACGTATATGATCGCCCTCATACTGCTGGCAGTCAAGCAAGAATCCTAGGGGCTCTATCAATGTGTAATAGCGACCTGTCAGGTCACCTAAAGCAGTACACGATGATAAAGATAAACCAGATAGCATACTATCATCTCGAGTAAGACTGTCCTACCGGGATAGGTCCTCCCTCAATCATTGCAATCACGTGCCTGTGATCCAATAATTGACTCTGAGGGCACTATCTCCAACAGTAACTTGCCGCGATCGTAGGGGTCTAGGATTACATTGCACAGGCTATCCACACGACCAGGGGAACGTCGGGTTTCAGTAGCGGCTCTATGAAACCCGGGGATCCCAGATATCTATATTGTTCTGTGATGCTGGTTACATTTCTGTGATGCTGCATATTTTATCACGCCTTGAGCGAAAATTATATTATATATATATATATATACTAGTAGATGTTGTATATGTTTTGCATCCACGCTAGTCCAGTCCCCGCTCTGTCGTTAGTTAAGTAACCTAACGGGTGATGATGGGACCCAGTGGCGAATGCGAATGGCATATACGTACATCATTATTTTCGTTCTTTATTGGTGTGATCTATTGATGGGACTGCGTTGATTCGAATCAATGCAAGCTGAACAAACCTATTCTGATGTTGTTGGAACATTTTTCAAAAGGCTGCTATTGCAAGGGCGTTCTCTTTTGTTTTGCACAGTGGTATTCGGTTATGAATATCCAGCACCTCAGTCGACGAGGCAAGGGCCGAGATCCCTTCACCGGGAGTGACCCCTTGGACAGAAGTTTGCGTCAGGGCAATGACTTCACTATAGCGATTACTTTTTGCTTTGCATCGTGGTATTCAGTTAGAATATCCTGCACCTCATTCTACGGGGAAAGAGCCGAGATCCCTTCACCGGGAGTGACCTCTTTAGCAAAGGGTTTTCGTCACTATATTTTTTATAAAAACTATGCAGTTCCTTCAACGATATCAAGTTCATTACGTCAAAGGTTTTTCGCCAAAAACCTGCCGTAGCCCTCCGTCATTTCTTACGGGTATTATTTAGTATTCGTGCTGCGTTTGTTGACCTAGTCAAGACGTAGTGTTCGGTAGCTAAGTGGTACCTGTTTGTTGCATAAGTGGGATTGGTTAGGACAGTCGTGCGGCCTTGTTGACCTAGTCAAGGGCACGTACGGGTGGGTTTAACGCAATCCAGAATAATGACGGGTTGAACTTGACTGGCGGTTTATGGTTTATTGACCTAGTCAAGGTCATAAGCCGCTTGGGGTAAAAACTTACATCGGGAGTTTCTAAAGAAACTGAAACTTGCCAGGCATGCGCATACCTTCTGGAGTGTGGTGACGTGAGTGGATTCCGTCACGTTATCATGCGATGATAGTTGGATCCCGATTCCCACTGATGAGTTGGTTTACTCCTCGGGTGATCCTGACTAATTCTTCTTTCAGGTTTGGAGGAGAATTTGAGGTTACAGTGGGAGGTTTCCAGATTAGATAAAGTGACAACCATTCTGATCTAGGTTAGAATGCACACTGAGTGTTTCTTTTCTCTCTCTCTTTGGCAGCGACCATTGAACCGACCCTAGACTATGACTCGGTGACCAAGTTGACCGAACCTTCTTATAAGACTGGCTTTTTGGATTGTCAGAGTTGCAGACCTCATTGCCACTCCTACTTTTACCCTTTTCTCCAGGACACCCCGTATTACTACGAACATCCACTTCCATTGGACAAAACCATCGTATGGTTATATACGAACTCGAAGGGATAAGTTCGAGGATGGTTTCCGATTCTGGAGAAAACGAATAGGACTATTCAGTTGTCTTTTCCTTTTACCTTCTCTCAGGTTGCGAGTACTCCTTGGTTTAGGAGATAGTACACCTATTACGCAAATTGGATAATCTTCTTCCAAACCTTAGGCTGGTGTCGAACGGTAGGGAATGAAGAAAACCAATTAGCCTAAACGGTGTACAGAAGGTATTAAGTAAAGACAAAGAAAGGGATTAGAAGGAGGGCAAAGTAAATTGCGACTGATATTCACGACCAAGTATTTCATTACCACTCCCACATCACCTTTGTATTTCTCCATAACACTCCGTATCACTATGAAGATCCACAGTTATTTGGATACTCCATCATATGGTTATATACGAACTTGAAAGGAACTTGTTCCAGTTCGGGGATGGATTCTGGTTCAGGAGAAATAGGAATAAGGTTTATTTGGTTGTCTTTTATCTTTACCTTCTCTCGGGTTGCGAGTGTTCCTAGGACTAGGACAGTACACCCATTATGCTTATTGGATAGTCTTCTTCCAAACCATAGGCTGGTGCCGAAAGGTAGGGAAGGAAGAAAACCATTTGGCCTAAAGGGTGTACAGAAGGTAACGACTAAAGACATATAAAGGGATTTGAAGAGGTGGCAAAGAAATATACGGTTATAGTTGTGACTTTGGATAATGGAAGAGGCATTACTAGGAATACCAGGATACCCAATCGAAACATTTCAATGTTTCAGTTTCACTGTGTACTGTTAAAAGAAAACTGATTTCCTAATTAGTCCTTGCTCCAGGGTATGTATTTACCAGGTATGATTCTCACATCTGTATGGTTTTACAGATGCTGAGTGGGAGTAAGCTATTGGGAATTAGGTGATTGTCCTCATTATATCGGGATTCGTTGTAATCGGTGATATTTGAGGAAATCGCCTGGATTGTTTGCCGGACGGCAAATATTTGGTTTTGAATATCCGTTGTTATGCACCAATTTCAAATTGATATATCTGTACGTCTATTTTTATAGAGTGAGATGTACCTTTTTGAAATTATGTCTATGACATTTACCTGTATCAGTGGATGGTTAGGTAAGGAGCATTGAACAGCGGTGTAATTCTTCTTAACCATAAGTACAGTTTTCAACCTACGACACACAGTGAATGAGTCATTAGACTCAGAGGACTTATACAGAGTATTGTATATTGCCCAGTGTCCATTAGGACAGAGGGGTTGTCCTCGTACTATATTCGGTTTACTTATGACTTCTCTAGCTCTTAGACAGGTGTTTCGTAGAAACACAGGGTCTAAGTTTTGAGAAGTTATAGGTGTATGAATAAAGTAGAGAACCAGGAGTTGCAAGTATCAGGATTCTTCAAGGTGATCGAAGATGTAGATACTTGTGTGTGGTATTCAGTTGATAGTAATGGTTAAGGGAACATGCTTCTCTTTCAGGTTACTCATAATTGGAAGTACTCCTAAGTTGAGTAACGCTGATCGGCCTCTCTCCATTTAGTCGACATGCACTGGAGACAGCTGCATGATTTGAATCTGGTTCAATTAAATCAGTGCCTCTGTTTCTATATTGGATATAGAACAGTTCATATCTTGACATTGTTAAGGTACGGGGAGTTGTCCGGCTTATGCTTAAAACCAGACACTGGACAACTCAAGGCACATTTCTGTAATAGCTGTTTGTGGGTTGACCCAGGCTATGACGAGGGTTGACTTTCTACCATCTGGAAGATCAATAGTGATATTGTTCTTCACTCGCCACAATTTTAAAAGAAATGGATTTTTTTAGAAAACAGTAGTGAGAGTATGGTAGAACTGGAAGTGATTCCAGAACCGCAAACGATTACTGAAGATTTGATAAGAACCTAAAGATTCAATCTGGTTTGACATTCCATTAGCCACTCCGCAGATATGGTGGGTAACCTCAGGCACCCGAGAGGTACTCCGGTAGCCTCAAGGAAGGTGACAGGGAGGTTCTTGTATACCCAGACTTGTCATTGCTGTTGTTCCAGACTGTGAGACCCGGCAGTTGGATGACTATAGCGTCGTTCTGAACTAGTTTTAGAAGTGTACGTCTATATGACTCTGTCAGAGGGTTGTCGTGGTCAGTGGGAGCAGCGGAACCATGATGGACAAGTGGCTTATGTCTATTTATAGACTAAAGCAGATATAGCGGAGATAGATCATCTATTTTTGATGTGACAGTCATAGGTTTGACTTCACCAGAATAGGGGATGGATCTGTTAAGAAGGTAGTAGGGTGTGATGTCCTGGTATTTGGATGACATACACAGAGTAGGAAGTAATATTCCTATACTACGATCGGTTATACTTTGGTTGTCACACAGTGGTTTCTCCACATGGGACTTGGATATTATATCAGACATTCTGGTTACTGGATCTATGGTTCTAGATCTAGATTTGGGTAGTTTCCCAATCAAGTACAACACCGGATGTTGTTTTTGCAGTAGATGCAATAAGTTGATATTGATCCAATCCTGGAGAAACATTCGGAAGCAGTTTTAGAACATAAGTGGATGTTCTAGGGATATGATAACGGCATCCTCCTTCGGGAGACAGTTATCACTCCAGGCTTCCAAGGTGACCTGGATGATAGAGTGACTGTCAGAGTTGTAGTTTTCCCTCTCACGAGGGGCAGTATTTGGACAGGTGGTCCAGGCGAATACTGAGGGAGGCCTGGCGCAGGATACTGATTAAGTTCAGTTGACGATACAGTCTAAGTTTGGATTTAGAGTTCATTTATGAGCTAGGTCCCATCAGACATCCAGACATTCTAAGACAGGTATTACTCTTTTCGGGAGATGGCCTTCTCCGTGAATTTGAGATATAGAGAGACATAGAAAGAAAACATCAAAGCGGATCCACTCACTGAGGCTATTCCTCGAACGCAATAGCTTCGCAAACGGGCTTTGTGAGACTGACTAGTAGAGGAGTTGGGTGTTCGGTATCACACGGGCTGTGAGTATGCGACATCGCAATAATTAGCTTTGAGTGCAAGTGGGAGATTGTTGGATATAGTGCCCTCAGAGTCAATTATTGGATCACAGGCACGTGATTGCAATGATTGAGGGAGGACCTATACCGGTAGGACAGTCTTACTCAAGATGATAGTATGCTATCTGGTTTATCTTTATCATCGTGTACTGCTTTAGGTGACCTGACATGTCGCTATTACACGTTGATAGAGCCCCTAGGATTCTTGCTTGACTGCCAGCAGTATGAGGGCGATCATATACGTGGGAGCTGGTGGTCTATAAGCACATCCTTAAAAGGTCCCTAGTCGTGGGAGTTTCGAGACAGGGCATCGATACTCCAGAGTAGACTAGTTTATACAGTTGAGACCCCGACGAGGGACGGTGGCCGATCTCACAAGCCACTGGTGTCAGTTGGTTCACCTAAGATGTATACAGGTGCTCATTGGGTTATGAGTACA
The DNA here is from genome assembly GCA_030015575.1 of Agapanthus africanus. Taxonomy (NCBI): domain Eukaryota; kingdom Viridiplantae; phylum Streptophyta; class Magnoliopsida; order Asparagales; family Amaryllidaceae; genus Agapanthus; species Agapanthus africanus. Next base: position 165,715,478 of record JASDDO010000001.1, read on the forward strand.
CCGGACAGGACTCGCCGGGAACATGTTGGTTGGTCTTATACCTGACGTCAGATAGCAGTTCCCTGGTGACATGTGTACAGGTTAGTTCATCGACTTGAGATCGTCATTTATTTCGTGTAAGTTCCCACTGTACTTTGATTACTACCCTACCGCGGCTCAAAGGAGTCGTGCAAACAGGTTTTAGTTGGGTACAGTCCCGAGCCACATGAAGGCAGTGAGCGGATCTGCAGGGGCTCGTCTCTCCCGGTATTGGGGGTGAGGTCGCGCTGTGTCTAGGAGAGCCATTACACAAAGCCCTCGGCCGAGGCAGGAGATTTACTGGTTGGTATTCCAGTAGTATCTCAGGGTGTTCTGGGCTACACTCCGACACGACATGTACCGCTTTTGGGGGTCTGACTTTTACCAACCCGCTAGGCCCGCCATGCGATACTCATAGACGAACGGACCGGACTGTACGGATATTGTCATTGACAGGCTCAGTAGAGTGTCAGGATGAGTTCGCTCATCGACGTCCCTTTTAGTCAATAGCTGGTGGCCCGTCATGTATGGCTAATAGCTCTGACGTGCTAGTGGTTAAATCCACAGCCATAATATTGACGAGTCTTTAGAGTCCCCCACACAGACAGTTACTCAAGTTTCGGGTGAAACGCTGTAGAGGCCATATGGAGATATGGCAGGGTTCAATCAGATACGTGCGGTATTGCACGGATCGTGATCGGACGGTTTTTACTAGCCGGCTATGGTTTAAGCCGGATCCTAGTATTAGACAGTGTAGTTTTGTCTCTTTGCATTTGTGTTCAGTGGGAATACAAATGCAGGCATGTATATGCAGTCGCGGGGTTTTCCTATAATTTATTACGGGATCAGTTTTCTGAAGTTGCCCGTTTGGATTCCGTTCCGGCCAGTTTTCATTTGTTCCTTCCCGGCCGGACATTTCCGATGGAGGGGGTAATTTGCAATTGTGCAAATTAGATTTGTGGAGGGGGTCCTTTGCATTTGAGGGATTATGATATGACCATCATCATTTGATTCCTTTTGCATCCACTCTTTTGCATTAATGGTGATTAGAATGGATTAGAACTTGATGAGAGTTGATTTGATATTGTTATCATAACCTTTTGATGTGGTCACCTCTTGGAGTTTCCTACACTCACCTCCCTTGTTGCATTTTTCTTTTTCCTCCTCCATTCTTTAAGAGGCCGGACACATCTAGGTGGGAGTGAAGAGAGATTTCATTTTTTGGTGAGGGTGGAAAATTATTCTCATTCTCATGTTGCATCAAAATTTCATAGCTCATTTCTCTTCTCCTCCAACTAATGGCAACTTCACAAACCCCATGAGGCAAAGTGAATCTACACTACAACCTACAGTACCCTTGGACGCGTCGGCTAGCCAACTTCGCGCCCGAGTTGCCTCGGTCCATAGGTGGGAGCCCGTAAAAGATATCGGCTACGTGGTGCCCTTTCCGACGAGGAGGTGACGGCCGGAGATTCCGCGGGAGATCGGGACGACGACGAGAAGACCGGAGGACACAGATCACTCGGTATATCTCTCACCCTTTCTCTTGATTGCTAGGATTAGGTTAATGGTCTCGATCCGGATATATTGACCGCGGTAGCGCCGGTTTAAAGTTAAGAAAATTTTTGATTCCGCATTTTGGCCTCGGATAGACGGCCGGGGCGCTGCCGTGGCGCAACAGGTCAAACCTAGGGTTTGACCGCGCATCCGCGGCCAGTATATTGGAACACAGCTCCAAATTTCTTCAGTGTGCTTTATTTGGTAAATTGTGGTTTTTGATATATATGTTTTGGGCCCAGATTTTGTTACTGTGCACCAGATTTGTGTGGGGCCCACTTCGGGAAATTTAGTCGATCGAAGTTTAAACGTGTTAGTTTACAGTACTTATATTATATCTCCGGCCGAAAATGTCATTTTAGCGGTAAATTGCGTCTAATTGCTATAGTCCTTTTAGACGGATTTGCGAACGTGACATTCGCGTTGATGTTCTGTGTTGTTGCTGTGATGTTGCAGATTTGTCGTGGTGGATAGCAGTGGGCAATGGTAGTGCGGTTTGGATTTATTTGTACATTTGATATTGCGGGGCGAGCGTCCAACATGTGGACTGCCGTCACTGCCTGTTTGTATAATATTCTTTTAGGACACGACCGGGTTGAGGTCGATATACCCGTTGTACATATTTTTCATTTCTGTACTAGGTTTTACCCTGCGACGGAGTGCACGGATAGCCGGATTCTGGAGGGCAACGGGTCCGCATCTCATGGCTTTGAGAGGTAGAGGGGCCTCACTCTAGTATTGGCAGACTATTCGCCGCACTCGTAGGGGGTACAGGTTGACCCAAGGAGGGGTGCTCAGGTTACCGGATTCCATGAAGTGCAGGGTGGTCCATTCACTTTGCTGTAGGGGGCTGCCTCGCTTCAGGTTTTGGCGGGTTACTTGCCGCACCCGTAGGGGTGTAGGTTTCATTGCACAGGCTATCCACACGACAGGGGAACGTCGGGTTTCAGCAACGGCTCTGTGAAACTCGGGGATCCCAGATTATCTGTATTGTTCTGTGATGCTTATTACTTTTCTGTAATGTTGCATATTATCATGCCTGGAGCGATTATTTTATATTGGTATATATACTATTAGATGTTGTATATGTTTTGCACCCGCGCTAGTCCAGTCCCCGCTCTGTCGTTAGTTAAGTAACCTAACGGGTGATGACGGGACCCAGTGATGAATGCGGATGGCATATACGTACATTTTATTTTTGTTCTTTTCTGGTGTGATTTATTGATGAGACTGCGTTGATATTGATCAATACAAAGGAAAACAAACATGTTTGGATGTTGTTGGAACAAATTTAAAAAGTGTTATTACAAAGATATTTCCTTTTGTTTTGCACAGTGGTATTCGGTTGGAATATCCTGCACCTCATTCGACGAGGCAAGGGCTGATATCCCTTCACCGGGAGTGACCCCTTGGGCAGAAGTTTTTGTCAGGGTAATAACTTCACTATAGTCGATTACATGTTGCTTTGCATCGCGGTATTCAATTGGAATATCCTGCACCTCATTCCATGAGGAAAGAGCCGAGATCCCTTCACCAGGAGTGACCTCTTTAGCAAAGGTTTTCGCCACTATATTTTTAAAAAAAAGCTATCAGGTTCCTTCAACGAGATCAAGTTCATTACGTTAAAGGCTTTTCGCCAAAAACCAGTCGTAGCCCTCCGTCATTTCATATGAATGATTAGTAGTATTCAAGCTATGTTGGTCTGGCCCTTAGCCAGGACATAGTGATTGGTAGCTGCTGGGGTGTTCATATGTTGCATATGTTGCATAGATAGATGCGTTGGTTTGGGACAATCGTATAGCCTTGTTGGCCCTTAGTCAAGGGCGAGTACGGGTGGGTTCAAATTAACAAGATAATGATGGGAAGAACTTGACATGTGACTTATGATGGGTTGGCCCTTAGTCACGATCATAAGAGCATGGGGTAAAAATCATATCGGGAGTTTCTAAAGAAACTGAAACTTTCCAGGCATGTGCATACCTTCTGGAGTGTGATAACGTGAGTGGATTCCGTCACATTATCATGCGATGAGAGTTGGATCCCGATTCCCACTGATGAGTTGGTTTACTCTTCGGGTGATCCCGATTGATTCTTCTTTCAGGTTTGGAGGAGAATTTAACAGTACAGTGGGAGGTTTCCGGATTAGATAAACTGATAACCATTCTGATCTAGGTTAGAGTGCACGCAGAGTGTTTCTTTTCTCTCTCTCTTTGGCAGCGACCTTTGACCGACCCTTGACTATGACTCAGTGACCAAGTTGACCGAACCTTCTTAAAATACTGGTTTTTGGATTGTCCGAGTTGCAAAAGTCATTGACACTCTTTCTTTTACCCTTTGCATTTTTCAGAACACCCGTATTACTACAGACATCCACTTCCATTGGATAAATCCATCGTATGGTTATATACGAACTCGAAGGGACTTCTTCGAGGATGGATCAAGGTTCAGGAGAAATAGAATTGGTTTATTCAGTTGTCTTTTATTATCACTTTCTCTCAGGTTGCGAGGGCTCCTTGGTTTAGGAGAGTACACCTATTACGCTTATTGGATAGTCTTCTTCCAAACCATAGGCAGGTGCCGAAAGGTAGGGAATGAAGAAAACCAATTAGCCTTAGTAGGGTGTACAGAAGGTAATATATAAAGACAAAATAAAGGGATTAGAAAGAGGGCAAAGTAAATTGCGACTGTTATCATTCACGACCAAACCGCGTACTTCATCGCTACTCCTAATTCACCTTTAAAAGAATAAGGTTTTATTCAGTTGTCTTTTATCATCACCTTCTCTCAAGATATGAGTACTCCTTGGTTTAGGAGGGTACACCTATTATGCTTACTGGATAGTCTTCTTCCAAACCATAGGCTGGTGCCGAACGGTAGGGAAGGAAGAAAACCATTTAGCCTAACGATGGTGTACAGAAGGTAACGACTAAAGACAAATGAAGGGATTTGGAGAGATGGCAAAGAAATATACGGTTATAGTCATGAATTGGATTATGGAAGAGGCGTTACTATGAATACCAGGATACCCCTACGAAACATTTTCATGTTTCAGTGCATTGTTAAAGGAAAATTGTTTTCCCGATTAGATACTTACTCCAAGGTATGTATTTACCAGGTTTCATTCTCACATCTGTATGGTTTTACAGATGATGAGTGGGAGAAAGTTATTGGGAATAAGGTGATCATTCTCATTATATCGGAATTCGTTGTAATTGGTGATATTTGAGGAAGTCTCCTAGGTTATTGCCGACAGGCATGTATTTGGTTTTGAGTATCCATTGTTATGCACCAATTTCAAAATGATATATCTGTACGTTTATTTTTATAAATTGAGATATAACTTTTTGATATTATGTCGATGACATTTACCTATATCAGTTGGCGATTGGGTAAGGAGCATTAAACAAACGGAGTAGTTCTTAACCATAAGTACAGTTTTCAACCTATGATGCACAGGTTTTGAGTTATTCGACTCAGCGGACTTATACAGAGTATTGTATGTTGTCCAGTGTCCATCAGGACAAAGGGGTAGGTTCTCGTACTATGTTCTGTTTACTTATGACTTCTCTAGTTTTTAGACAAGTGTTTCGTAGAAATACAAGATCTAAGTTTTGAGAAGTTGTGGGTATAAGAATAAAGTAAAGAAACAGATATCTCAAGTATCGGGATTCTTCAAAGAGATCGAAGATATAGATTCTTATGATTTGTATTCAGATGATAATAATGGTTTTGAGAAACTTGTTTCTCTTTCAGGTTACTCATAATTGGATGGATTCCTAAGTTGAGTAATGCTGATTACCCTCTCTCCATTAAGTTGATATGCACTGGAGACAGCTGCATGATTAGAATCTAGTTCCAATTAAACAAGTACCAAAGTTTCTATATTGGATATAGAATGGATCATATCTTGACGATATTAAGGTACGGGGAGTTGTCCGGCTTATGCTTAAAACCAGACTCTGGATAACTCAGGGCATGTTTCTGTAGTGGCTGTTTGTGGGTTGGCCCAGGCTATGACGAGGGTTGACTTTCTACCATCTAGAAGATCAATAGTGATATTGTTCTTGACTCGCCACAGTTTTGGTAAAATGGATTTTTTCAGAAAACAGTAGTGGGAGTATGGTAGAACTGGAAGTGATTCCAGAACCGCAAACGATTATGGAAAATTTAATAGGACCTATAGATTCATTCAGGTTTGACATTCCATTAGCCACTCCACAGATATGGTGGGTAACTTCAGACACCCGAGAGGTACTCCGGTAGCCTCAAGGACGGTGACAGGGAGGTTCTTATCTACCCAGAGTTAACACTACTGTTGTTCCAGGCTATGAGACCCGGTTGGAGGGTTGTTGTGGTCAGTGGGAGCAGCGGAAGCATGGTGGGCAAGTAGCTTATGTCTATTTATAGACTAGAGCAGTTATAGCGGAGATAGATCATCTAATTTTGATGTGACAGTCATAGGTTTGACTTCATCAGAATAGGGGATGGATCTGTTAAGAAGGTAGTAGGGTGTGATGTCCTGGTATTTGGATGACATACACAGAGTAGGAAGTAAAATTCCTATACTACGATCGGTTGTACTGTGGTCGTCACACAGTTGTTTCTCCAGACAGGATATGAATATAAAATCTGACATTCTGGTTTCTAGATCTATGGTTCTAGATCTGGATTTGGGTAGCTTCCCAATGTGGGTACTTTGACAGTATTCTAATGATTTTTAGAATAATTGACTCCTGGCATGGTGGTGTACCTGCAGGTGATGGAGTCACCCTCTCTAAAGGTGTCTTACAGACTAAAGGGGAGAAGGATGGGCATGATTGGCAGATCACTTGTTTAGGCAATTGAGACAATCATGAGATGTCAAGTACCACACCAGATGTTGTTTTTGCACTAGATGCAATAAGTTTGTATTAATCCAATCCTGGAGAAACATAAGGTAGCAATTTTAGATCATAAGTGCATGTTCTACGGATTTGATGACGGCAGCCTCCTTCGGGAGACGGTTATCATTCCAAACTTCAAAGGTGACATAGATGACAGAGTGATTGTCAGAGTTATAGTTTTCCCTCTGACGAAGGGGGCAGTATTTTGGACAGGTGGTCCAAGAGGATACTGTGGGAGGCATGGTGCAAAATACTGATTAGGTTCAGTTATCGATACAGTCTAAAAAGTTTAGATTTGGAGTTCATTTATGAACTAGGTCCCATCAGATATCAAGACATATTCTAAGACAGGTATTACTCGATTCAGGAGATGGATTTCTCCGTGGACTTGAGATAAAGAGAGACACGGAAAGAAACATCAGGGCGGATCCACTCACTGAGGCTATTTCTCGAACACAATAGTTTTACAAACGGGCTTTGTGAAACTGATTAGTAGAGGAGTTGGGTGTCGGTATCACACGGGCTGTGAGTATGCGACATCGCAATAATTAGTCTTAAGTGCAAGTGGGAGATTGTTGGATATAGTGCCCTCAAAGTCAATTATTAGATCGCAGGTACGTGATTGCAATGATTGAGGAGGACCTATACCGGTAGGACAGTCTTACTCGAGATGATAGTATGCTATCTGGTTTGCCTTTATCAGTCGTGTATAGGTTCAGGTGACTGATCATGATTACACGTTGATAGAGCCCTTAGGATCTTGCTTGACTACCAACAGTATGAGGGCGATCATATACGTGAGAGTTGGGTGGTCTATAAGCATATCCTTAATTGTGGCCCTAGTCGTGCGAGTTTCGAGACAGGGTATCAATACTCCGGAGTAGACTGGTGTATACAGTCGAGACCCTGACGAGGGGCGGTGGCCGGTCTCACAAGCCACTGGTGTCAGTTGGATCACCTAAGATGTATACAGGTGCTCATTGGGTTATGAGTACACCGGACAGGACTAGCCGGGAACGTGCTAGTTGGTATTATACATATCGTCAGATAGCAGTTCCCTGGTGACATGTGTACAGGTTAGTTCATCGACCTGAGGTCATCATTTGTCTCGTGTGAGTTCCCACTGTGCTTTGATTTCTACCCTACCACGGCTCAAAGGAGTCGTGCAAACAGGTAGTTTTTGGGTACAGTCCCGAGCCACATGGAAGCACGTGAGCGGATCGGCAGGGGATTCGTCTCTCCCGATATTGGGGGTGGAGATCGTGCTGTGTCTAGGAAAGCCATTACACCAAGTCCTTGGTCAAGGCAGGTGAGATTTACTGGTAGGTACTCCGGTAGTTTCTCAGGGTGTTCAGGGCTTGTCTCCGACACGACTTATACCGCTATTGGGGGTCTGACGTTACTAGCCCCCTAGGCAGGATATGCGATACTCATAGACGAACGGACCGGACTGTATATACATTATCACTGTTAGGCTCAGTAGGGTTTCCGGATGAGTTCGCTCATCGGCCTCCCTTGAGGTCAGTCCATGGGCAGCCATTACGCACAGCTGGTGCCACTGACGGCTTGTGGTTAAACCAACTGCCAGGGTACTGACGAGTCATTAGAGTCCCCCACAGATAGTTTCTCAAGTTCGGGCGAAACGTTGTAGAGGCCGTATGGTTTTATGGCAGGGTTCGGAAAATGCACGTGCGTTTACGCACGTGTTATTTTTCGGGCAGATAATACTGGTGAGCTTTGGTTTAAGCCGGATCTGAGTATTATACTTAGTAGATATAATATCTTTGTCTCAGTTGCATTTGTATTCGGTCATAATACAAATACGGGTATATTTATACAGTTACGGGGTTATCCTGAAATTCGTTTCGGGATCACTTTTGGAAGTTACCAGTTTCCAGTTTTCTATCGGCTGTATTTAAACATTTGGTTTAATACGGATTTATCTTTTTCTTGTGAGTGAATCATGAGGGTGAGTCATGAGAGGAAAATTCTTGGATGGTGACTTGGTTCATGACTCATTGTTGCATTAATTATTTTTGCAAGGTGTATTAGTGAGTCACCTTTGCATTAATGTTTCTTGTTAACCTTAAGATATTTTCTTCTTGATCTTTATCTTATGGTTACTCCCCTCTCTCCTACACTTACCCCCACCTCTATATGGCTGGCCCCTCCCCTTCTCTTCTCTCACTTCACTTGATAGAAAAGAAATGGTTGTTAGAAAAATATGATAGTTTTTTATGTATGGAAATTTCATAGTTCATTTCCATTACCCGATTCAAATGGAAATCTCATTACCGTTCGTCCATGGCTTTGGACGAAGTGAGACAAAGTGTTCTACTCATTCTCTACATCAATCTTGATCATCTCTTCTAGCAAACTTGATGACCGAGTTGCCTCGGGTCAGAGACGGGAGCCTGTTTGAAGATCCGATGACGTGGTACCACCTGGACGAGGAGATCGGAGATCGACGAGATCGGAGCAGCCGCAACGGATCGTGGGATGATAGTTAAAGAACGAAGGACTCGGATCGTTCGATATAACCTTTCTACCCTCTTTGTAGATTGTTAGTTTAGCGTTAATGGTAGATCCGGGTTATAGTATGCGATAGCACCAGTTATAAAAGTTTTTGTTCTGCATTTGGCGTCAGTTTGACGGCCGGGGCGCTACCGTACACTTACATGGTATCAGAGCCACGCCATTAAGCTTTACTAACTTGTGCTAACGCGTTTAAAATATCGATCGAACCGAATATCAAAAACTATAAATTTTCCGTTCAATGTTTCTGTAGATTTTAAATCTGGTTTAAAAATTATTTTGATGATCCCAGAAAATTGAGCAGGGATTTTTAAGCACACGGTAGAAATACGGTCACGTGATCTCATCATACCGCCGCGGATCCGCGGTCAAACCTAAGGTTTGACCGCGCATCCGCGGCCAGTATATTGGAACACTGCTCCAAATTTCTTCAGTGTGCTTTATTTGGTAAATTGTGGTTTTTGGTATATATGTTTTGGGCCCAGATTTTGTTACTGTGCAGCAGATTTGCGTGGGGCCCACTTCGGGAAATTTTGTCGATCGAAGTTTAAACGTGTTAGTTTACAGTACTTACATTATATCTCTGACCGGGAATGTCATTTGAGCGGTAAATTGCGTCTAATTGCTATAGTCCTTTTAGACGGATTTGCGAACGTGACATTCGCGTTGATGTTCTGTGTTGTGCTGTGATGTTGCGGATTTGTCGTGGTGGATAGCAGTGTGCAATGGTAGTGCAGTTTGGATTTATTTGTACATTTGATATTGCGGGGCGAGCGTCCAACATGTGGACTGCCGTCACTGCCTGTTTGTATAATATTCTTTTAGGACACGACCGGGTTGAGGTCGATGTACCCTTTGTACATATTTTTCATTTCTGTACTAGGTTTTACCCTGCGACGGAGTGCACGGATAGCCGGGTTCTGGAGGGCAACGGGTCCGCATCTCATGGCTTTGAGAGGCAGAGGGGCCTCACTCTAGTATTGGCAGACTATTCGCCGCACTCGTAGGGGGTACAGGTTGACCCAAGGAGGGGTGCTCAGGTTACCGGATTCCGTGAAGTGCAGGGTGGTCCATTCACTTTGCTGTAGGGGGCTGCCTCGCTTCAGGTTTTGTCGGGTTACTTGCCGCACCCGTAGGGTGTAGGTTTCATTGCACAGGCTATCCACACGACAGGGGAACGTCGGGTTTCAGCAACGGCTCTGTGAAACTCGGGGATCCCAGATTATCTGTATTGTTCTGTGATGCTTATTACTTTTCTGTAATGTTGCATATTATCACGCCTGGAGCGATTATTGTATATTGGTATATATACTATTAGATGTTGTATATGTTTTGCACCCGCACTCGTCCAGTCCCCGCTCTGTCGTTAGTTAAGTAACCTAACGGGTGATGACGGGACCCAGTGACGAATGCGGATGGCATATACGTAAATTTTATTTTCGTTCTTTTCTGGTGTGATTTATTAATGGGACTGCGTTGATATTGATCAATGCAAAGGAAAACAAACCTGTTTGGATGTTGTTGGAACAAATTTAAAAATTGTTATTACAAAGATGTTTCCTTTTGTTTTGCACAGTGGTATTCGGTTGGAATATCCTGCACCTCATTCGACGAGGCAAGGGCCGATATCCCTTCACCGGGAGTGACCCCTTAGGCAGAAGTTTGCGTCAGGGTAATAACTTCACTATAGTCGATTACATGTTGCTTTGCATCACGGTATTCAGTTGGAATATCCTGCACCTTATTCCATGAGGAAAGAGCCGAGATCCCTTCACCGGGAGTGACCTCTTTAGTAAAGGTTTTCGCCACTATATTTTTAAAAAAAAGCTATCAGGTTCCTTCAACGAGATCAAGTTCATTACGTTAAAGGCTTTTCGCCAAAAACGAGCCGTAGCCCTCCGTCATTTCATATGAATGATCAGTAGTATTCAAGCTATGTTGGTCTGGCCCATAGCCAGATCATAGTGATTGGTAGCTGCTGGGGTGTTCATATGTTGCATAGATAGATGCTTTGGTTTGGGACAGTCGTACAGCCTTGTTGGCCCTTAGTCAAGGGCGAGTACGGGTGGGTTCAAATTAACAAGATAATGATGGGAAGAACTTGACATGTGACTTATGATGGGTTGGCCCTTAGTCACGATCATAAGAGCATGGGGTAAAAATCATATCGGGAGTTTCTAAAGAAACTGAAACTTGCCAGGCATGCTCATACTTTCTGGAGTGTGATAACGTTAGTGGATTCCGTCACATTATCATGCGATGAGAGTTGGATCCCGATTCCCACTGATGAGTTGGTTTACTCTTCGGGTGATCCCGATTGATTCTTCTTTCAGGTTTGGAGGAGAATTTAACAGTACAGTGGGAGGTTTCCGGATTAGATAAACTGATAACCATTCTGATCTAGGTTAGAGTGCACGCAGAGTGTTTCTTTTCTCTCTCTCTTTGGCAGCGACCTTTGACCGACCCTTGACTATGACTCAGTGACCAAGTTGACCGAACCTTCTTAAAATACTGGATACCCCTATGAAACATTTTCATGTTTCAGTGCATTGTTAAAGGAAAACTGTTTTCCCGATTAGATGCTTCCTCCAAGGTATGTATTTACCAGGTTTCATTCTCACATCTGTATGGTTTTACAGATGATGAGTGGGAGGAAGTTATTGGGAATAAGGTGATCATCCTCATTATATCGGAATTCATTGTAATTGGTGATATTTGAGGAAGTCGCCTAGGTTATTGCCGACAGGCATGTATTTGGTTTTGAGTATCCGTTGTTATGCACCAATTTCAAAATGATATATCTGTACGTTTATTTTTATAAAGTGAGATATAACTTTTTGATATTATGTCGATGACATTTACCTATATCAGTTGGCGATTGGGTAAGGAGCATTGAACAAAAGAAGTAGTTCTTAACCATAAGTACAGTTTTCAACCTACGATGCACAGGTTTTGAGTTATTCGACTCAGCGGACTTATACAGAGTATTGTATGTTGTCCAGTATCCATCAGGACAAAGGGGTAGGTCCTCGTACTATGTTATGTTTACTTATGACTTCTCTAGTTTTTAGACAAGTGTTTCGTAGAAATACAAGATCTAAGTTTTGAGAAGTTGTGGGTATAAGAATAAAGTAGAGAACCAGATATCTCAAGTATCGGGATTCTTCAAAGAGATCGAAGATGTAGATTCTTGTGATTGGTATTCAGATGATAGTAATGGTTTTGAGAAACTTGTTTCTCTTTCAGGTTACTCATAATTGGATGGATTCTTAAGTTGAGTAATGCAGATTACCCTCTCTCCATTAAGTTGATATGCACTGGAGACAGCTGCATGATTAGAATCTAGTTCCAATTAAACAAGTGCCAAAGTTTCTATATTGGATATAGAATGGATCATATCTTGACGATGTTAAGGTACGGGGAGTTGTCCGGCTTATGCTTAAAACCAGACTCTGGATAACTCAGGGCACGTTTCTGTAATGGCTGTTTGTGGGTTGGCCCAGGCTATGACGAGGGTTGACTTTCTACCATCTAGAAGATCAATAGTGATATTGTTCTTGACTCGCCACAGTTTTGGTAAAATGGATTTTTTCAGAAAACAGTAGTGGGAGTATGGTAGAACTGGAAGTGATTCCAGATCCGCAAACGATTATGGAAAATTTAATAGGACCTATAGATTCATTCAGGTTTGACATTCCATTAGCCACTCCGCAGATATGGTGGGTAACCTCAGACACCCGAGAGGTACTCCGGTAGCCTCAAGGACGGTGACAGGGAGGTTCTTATCTACCCAGAGTTGACACTACTGTTGTTCCAGGCTATGAGACCCGGTTGGAGGGTTGTTGTGGTCAGTGGGAGCAGCGGAAGCATAGTGGGCAAGTAGCTTATGTCTATTTATAGACTAAAGCAGTTATAGCGGAGATAGATCATCTAATTTTGATGTGACAGTCATAGGTTTGACTTCATCAGAATAGGGGATGGATCTGTTAAGAAGGTAGTAGGGTATGATGTCCTGGTATTTGGATGGCATACACAGAGTAGGAAGTAAAATTCCTATACTACGATCGGTTATACTGTGGTCGTCACACAGTTGTTTCTCCAGACAGGATATGGATATAATATCTGACATTCTGGTTTCTAGATCTATGGTTTTAGATCTGGATTTGGGTAGTTTCCCAATGTGGGTACTTTGACAGTATTCTAATGGTTTTTAGAATAATTGACTCCTGGCATGGTGGTGTACCTGCAGGTGATGGAGTCACCCTCTCTAAAGGTGTCTTACAGACTAAAGGGGAGAGGGATGTGCATGATTGGCAGATCACTTGCTTAGGCAATTGAGTTAATCATGAGATGTCAAGTACCACACCAGATGTTGTTTTTTCCCTAGATGCAATAAGTTTGTATTAATCCAATCCTGGAGAAACATAAGGAAGCAATTTTAGATCATAAGTGCATGTTCTACGGATTTGATGACGGCGGCCTCCTTCGGGAGACGGTTATCATTCCAGGCTTCAAAGGTGACATAGATGACAGAGTGATTGTCAGAGTTATAGTTTTCCCTCTGACGAAGGGGGCAGTATTTTGGACAGGTGGTCCAAGAGGATACTATGGGAGGCATGGTGCAGGATACTGATTAGGTTCAGTTATCGATACAGTCTAAGAAGTTTGGATTTGGAGTTCATTTATGAACTAGGTCCCATCAGATATCAAGACATATTCTAAGACAGGTATTACTCGATTCGGGAGATGGCTTTCTCCGCGAACTTGAGATAAAGAGAGACACGGAAAGAAACATCAGGGCGGATCCACTCACTGAGGCTATTTCTCGAACACAATAGTTTTACAAACGGGCTTTGTGAAACTGATTAGTAGAGGAGTTGGGTATCGGTATCACACGGGCTGTGAGTATGCGACATCGCAATAATTAGTCTTAAGTGCAAGTGGGAGATTGTTGGATATAGTGCCCTCAAAGTCAATTATTGGATCGCAGGTACGTGATTGCAATGATTGAGGAGGACCTATACCGGTAGGACAGTCTTACTCAAGATGATAGTATGCTATCTGGTTTGCCTTTATCAGTCTTGTATAGGTTCAGGTGACTGATCACGATTACACGTTGATAGAGCCCTTAGGATCTTGCTTGACTACTAACAGTATGAGGGCGATCATATACGTGAGAGTTGGGTGGTCTATAAGCATATCCTTAATTGTGGTCCCTAGTCGTGGGAGTTTCGAGACAGGGCATCGATACTCCGGAGTAGACTAGTGTATACAGTCGAGACCCCGACGAGGGGCGGTGGCCGGTCTCACAAGCCACTGGTGTTAGTTAGATCACCTAAGATGTATACAGGTGCTCATTGGGTTATGAGTACACCGGACAGGACTCGCCGGGAACTTGCTAGTTGGTATTATACATATCGTCAGATAGAAGTTCCCTGGTGACATGTGTACAGGTTAGTTCATCGACCTGAGGTCGTCATTTGTCTCGTGTGAGTTCCCACTGTGCTTTGATTTCTACCCTACCACGGCTCAAAGGAGTCGTGCAAATAGGTAGTTTTTGGGTACAGTCCCGAGCCACATGGAGGCACGTGAGCGGATCGGCAGGGGATTCGTCTCTCCCGGTATTGGGGGTGGAGATCATGCTGTGTCTAGGAAAGACATTACACCAAGTCCTTGGTCAAGGCAGGTGAGATTTACTGGTAGGTACTCCGGTAGTTTCTCAGGGTGTTCAGGGCTTGTCTCCGACACGACTTATACCGCTATTGGGGGTCTGACGTTACTAGCCCCCTAGGCAGGATATGCGATACTCATAGAAGAACGGACCGGACTGTATATACATTGTCACTGTTAGGCTCAGTAGGGTTTCCGGATGAGTTCGCTCATCAGCCTCCCTTGAGGTCAGTCCATGGGCAGCCGTTACGCACAGCTGGTGCCGCTGACGGCTTGTGGTTAAACCCACTGCCAGGGTACTGACGAGTCATTAGAGTCCCCCACAGATAGTTTTCCAAGTTCGGGCGAAACGTTGTAGAGGCCGTATGGTTTTATGGCAGGGTTCGGAAAATGCACGTGCGTTTACGCACGTGTTATTTTTCGGGCAGATAATACTGGTGGGCTTTGGTTTAAGCCGGATCCGAGTATTATACTTAGTAGATATAATATCTTTGTCTCAGTTGCATTTGTATTCGGTCGTAATACAAATGCGGGTATATTTATACAGTTACGGGGTTATCCTGAAATTCGTTTCGGGATCACTTTTGGAAGTTGCCAGTTTCCAGTTTTCTATCGGCCGTATTTAAATATTTGGTTTAATACGGATTTATATTTTTCTTGTGAGTGAGTCATGAGGGTGAGTCATGAGAGGAAAATTCTTGGATGGTGACTTGGTTCATGACTCATTGTTGCATTAATTGTTTTTGCAAGGTGTATTAGTGAGTCACCTTTGCATTAATGTTTCTTGTTAACCTTAGGATATTTTCTTCTTGATCTTTATCTTATGGTTACCCCCTCTCTCCTACACTCACCCCCCTCCTCTATATAGCCGGCCCTTCCCCTTCTCTTCTTTCACTTCACTTGATAGAAAAGAAATGGTTGTTAGAAAAATATGATAGTTTTTTGTGTATGGAAATTTCATAGTTCATTTCCATTACCCGATTCAAATGGCAACCTCATTAACCGTTCGTCTATGGCTTTGGATGAAGTGAGACAATGTGTTCTATTCATTCTCTACATCAATCTTGATCATCTCTTCTAGCAAACTTGATGACCGAGTTGCCTCGGGTCAGAGGCGGGAGCCCGTTTAAAGATCCGATGACGTGGTGCCATCTGGACAAAGAGATCGGAGATCGACAAGATCGGAGCAGCCGCAACGGATCGTCGGATGATGGTTAAAGAACGAAGGACTCGGATCGTTCGGTATAACCTTTCTACCCTCTTTGTAGATTGTTAGTTTAGCGTTAATGGCAGATCCGGGTTATAGTATGTGATAGCGCCAGTTATAAAAGTTTTTTTTCGGCATTTGGCGTCAGTTTGACGGCCGGGGCGCTACCGTACACTTACATAAGTAAGGACAGTGGGGTAATGTGTAGTGAGTAATCTAAACTGGTCTACTGTGGTAACTACTCTCAAGTCTTTGAAATCAATTTGATGAATCATCGATGTAACTCAATTGTATCCCGTGCATGCCCGGGATCACGGTGAAGATTCTCGGGCTGAAACCGAGACATGCCGCTAGGCACTAAAAGGAAAAGGGTAATGATGAATGATGTCAACAGCATCATCCCAAGGCTGGCCTAGCCTCTAAAAGGTAGTGGGTAATGATGGATGATGTCAGCAGCATCATCCCGAGGCTGGCCTAGCCTCTAAAACTGATCAGTAAATGTAGCGAACTGTCGAGTTACAAGTCAGGTTTCATCATTGATTTCCCCATACCCCCAAGTTATATGTGTCTAAGTCAGGTATTAAATAATCTGGAGCTAATGCCAACACAGGATCAGACAGGTATAGGTTTGTCTGGATAGACAACAAGAAATGTCTGTAGGGACAACAGGTCAGGTTTGTTGGCATTAGTAACAAGATCAGGTAACAGGTAAAGCCATGGTACATCAGGTCAAGTCAGGTAGTATATAGGTATCATGTCATGTCAAGAGTTGCACGGTACCATGTCGTGTCAAGTAGTGGGTGTAACAAGTCATGTTAGGGGTGCACAATATGTCAAGTGGGTGCTCATAATCAAACTAACATAAGCATGGGTATACAAAACAAGCATGAAGTACTAATGGAACAATAAAATGGAACATTGTAATTAATGTGACATGCAATCAGGTACAGATTAAGGCATACAGATGCACAATTATGATTAGGGTTAGGGTTATGGTTCCAACATTAGTAAAATACACTTTAACAAATATGGATTGTTAAAATCTCGTTATTACGGGTTAAAAGATCTAGGGATGCAAATGTATTTAAAATAGGTTATAGGGGATGCAAATGGGTGTCCGATAGGGTAGAAACTACAAAAGGGTACTATGGGCTATGTAAATAATTATTAAGTGACTTAAACACGGATGTGGGTACACGATATTGTACTATAACATGCAACAAGGTATAATTCAAGATCCGAATCTAAAATGATATAACTGGACATCGAAATGCAAAATGAAACTAAGCCTTAGGTTTAATTTACAGGTTTAATCATGAAATAAATATGTATAAAATAATATAATAGCATGTAGCAAGTTTTACTTGCCTTGATCGGATCACAATACGGGATGCGCACGCAGCGTCCAATGTCGGCAAATGTTGCAACATCCACACGCGCACACGGGAAGGTCCAGGTACATCAAGAAGTTAACCATGCAAGTAGGGGACGTCCAAAGAGTCGCCCGGATCAGCGGCGGCGAGCACGGCTCCGGCGACGGTCGGAAACCGAGAATGTAGAAAGAGAAGAAAAAGTTGTAGGAGAAGAAAAAGAAGAAGAAGAGGAGGAGGAAGGGGCTGGTGCTCTGGGTTGGTGTTTGGGGACAGAGGAGGTGGCAAGGGAGTCGTCGATGACGATGAGCCATCGACGGCGAGGTTCCGGTGAAGGCTAGGGTTAAGGCTTCGGGTGTGCAGGTTCTTGATGTCGGGGATCGGAGTTTTGTGCAGTGAAGGGCTCGGGATCTTGTGAAGAGGGAGTGATGGAGGTGGTGGTCGTGGGTTACCGAGGGTGACGGGTGGAGACGAGGGTGGTGACGACGAAGCGGTTTCCAGCGGTGGGTGCAGCCGCGGTGATGGAGGTGATAGGGTTGCAGTAGGTTCGTCGGAAAAAGAGAGCAATCATGGGGGAGGAGAGTTGGTCGAGGAGATGAGTGGGGAGAGGTGACGAGGTGAAGGCTCCGGCGGTGAGGGCTAGGTAAGGCGGATTCTTGGGTTGCGACGGGAAGGGGAGTGGGTTGTGCAGGGGAGAGAAGGTGACGGCGAGGTGCAGGCGAGGTCGGAGGGAGACGAGGGTGAGGTCGATAGTGGAAACGGCAACGGAGCGGATATGACGACAGCGAGGTGGCGACGACAAGGTGCGGTGTAAGGCTAGGGTTCGCGAGGGTTCTCGTTGCGGGGATTTTTTTTTGAAAAGGAAGAGAAGGAAGAATTGAAGGAGGGAGGTAACTTTAGTGGAGAAGGGAGGTGAGCGGATCCCTGGTGAACAGGGATCGCGAGAGGTGAGAGAGAGGGGGGAGAGAGAGAGAGAAAGAGAGAGACAGAGACAGAAAGAGGGAGGAGAGAAGATGGGTTTCAAAAATAAAGAATTAAAATATAGAGAATTATGCAGAGAGAGAGAGAGAAGGAGAGAGAGAGAGAGAAACGGGGAGAGAGAGACAGTTAATATAATATATATATATATAACTAAAACTGTTAGTATATAATGATTTAGTAATATATTTTAGTTAAAAGAATAATAATAGTTTATAAATATATAAAGAATATAATATTAGTCCGTTTTGAGATCTTGGTAAATACAAACTTACTCCCAAACACGCCCGGGTCGGGTCTAAAAATTCAGATTTAAAATATTAAAAATATATGCCACTTCCAAATTTCAAAATGAAATCCCAGTTAAAGAAAATGCATACCCCCAAGAATGGGTGCACGTACGTGCGCGTAGCCATCCAAACACGTCCGTTTCACTGAACGGGACGAGAACAAGGTGTGCGGATGCTACCACAGGGTTAGGGGTATCACGTAGGTTATGAAATGCAATTTTAAATTATTTTCTGTGACCTAAAATGTTATATGATAAAAGGTGCGATACTAGATAAAATACCAGTATGTACTAAACATGAGATGCACATGTCCATGCAACAAGTCAAGGTAATCTATAAATAAGAATCAAACAGGTTCAAGCGAGCGGGTCGGGTCGAATGCAATGTAAAGTGTAAAATACCATTCGCACCCAAAATACGTTAAATCAAGAAATATCACGAATAAAGAAATACGGGAACTGGAATTGGTATAAATGAACTCGGGTGTTACAGAATGCGTAGATCCCGGATCGAAAAGAACATGTGCATCATTAGAACATACAGAAAGGATACCTGAAACCACCGCATTGGACGCATGTGCGTCCTGATGAGTCAAGGCAAAGACCCGAGCCTGCCCCTCTACCGGCAACTGGCTGACCTCCGCCTCTACCACCCCACCCTCTCGGTACAAAACCACCGCGACCCTGACCTCTCTGCACAAGAGTCTGCTGCGGAGCAACAATCGGCATAAGGGGCAACACCCTCTGAGGTGGAGAAGGTAGTAAGGTAACCTGTGGTACAGTTGCCTCGCTCACCCATGGCTCAGCACAATCTCGAACCTGATGACCCATACTCCCGCACCGGTAACAACCAGATGCAAACTGCTGACCCTCCTTAGGGTAAGAGCTAAAAAGCCGACCTCATCCCAAACCTCCACTACCTCCAGTATCTGAACGAGAACTGTCACGACGTCTAAACGCCCGCCTCCCCGCCGGATCACCAGTACGAACCCTCTTCGGTTCCAGAGCAACTGACGACTCAGAAAGACGCTCCTCCACCAATAGGGCTGCATCCACCGCTGCCTCATATGTGTCGCAATGCTGAATGCTGATGGTTAGGAACAACTGGGTAAGCAGGCCTCAAACAAACCTCTTCACCCCCATCTCCTCAGTCGCTACCAAGTATAGAGCATACACAGACAGCTCAGTAAATAATACATCGTACTCCGACACCGTCATCCCCGGAGTCTGGCGTAACGACTCAAATCTGTGCGCTCGTGCATCCCTGACGCTCGGTGGAAGAAAACGGGCGAAAAATACTGTCACAAACTCAGCCCAGGTCATAGGAGCAAGACCTGCGGCTCTTCCCCACTCCAACGACTCACACCACTTCTGGGCCAGACCCTCCAGACGAAAGCTCACAAACTCCACCTATCTCTCATCGGAGCATCGTAGAAAATGACCAATCCTGCCATCCGGTCGATAAACGACTGCGGATCCTCAGCAGCATCTATAACAGTGAACACCGGAGGCCTCAGCCTCATGAACTCTGTCAGCGACACGGTAATAACCTCCAGAGTTGTAACTGCGACTGCCGGAACTGTAGGTACCATCGTGGTCCCTGCAACAGGTGGAACAACCGCCTGCCCCTGCGCTCGAATGGCCTCTACTAAAGTCCCCATCATCTGGCGCAAATCCTGCATACCAGCCCCAAATATAGCAATGTGCTTCGGTACAACAGGCGTACCGCCCTGGTCAGTCCTCGCCTCAGACGAGTCGACTCTGACCTCGGCCCTCACGGCCGCTCTCTGTGCCTTCGTAGTCATCGGCGGCATATAGGCTGAAAATTGAAACAAGATTCGATAAGGATACAGAAATGGAATCATAAGGATGTATATAAATCGCGGAAGGAATTTCAATCAACAAGTTCTAAGGTCACTTAGGCGGAGTACCGTGTCGTAAGTATGCCGCGGAACATACACACGCTACGCTACTCTGCTTAAGCAACCTACTCCATCATACCAAGGTCATCCTACACTCCGAAAAGTAAAACCTAGCGCTCTGATACCAACTTTGTCACGACCCAAAATTTGGCCCGTAACCGGCACTTCAACTACGTAACGTCTACAGGCGTACGCAACTTAAGTAAGCCGAAACCCAGAAATCTAAACCATCCTAAAAGGGATAAACGGAGAAAAACATAGTTTAAAACATTCGGAAGATCTTAAGTAAAAATCATTAACTTTAGTTTTCTTTCTTGAAAATTTCGGCAGCACCTCCTTTGTAAAAACTAGCCCCGAAAACGGGAACAACATAGATAAAAATAAAGCATCCCAAACGGGAGCAAATCACGCCCAATGGTGGAGAAAACCACCACAAACATATATATACGATGCCGAAGCGAAGAAATATAAAAGAAAACTGCATAAAGAAGTAAAACTTTTCAACAAAACCGTCTCCCACGAGCACGACACCCAAAGTCACCAAAATAATAATGCAACACCGAATCCTCACAACTCATCTCTAAGTCAAATACAAGAAGTGGTAGATGTACAATACTAGATCCAACAAAAAAGATATACAATATACAAACGAATAACCGCAAACCCACCTAAAAGCAAAGGCCTCACAGCCAACCGTAGCGGTATCCGCAAAAGTAGAGATGATAAGACGCCCTGCCGCGACTACACTGAGGGTAAGCCCTGCAAAACACTGTGGCACAACGGGGGTGAGTTGCCAACTCGTGAATAGAAAATAACAACATACTGAAATCTCAAGTATGTACTAACAGCAATGCATGTAAGCTAGTAACATGAGTATTGAAATATGAATATGCAACTATCATGATCGAGGTACACCACCAGGGTACTATATCTACATGAATCAAATGCATATCAACTGAATACTGAGTGCGGGAAAAATAATAATCTCATGCACAAATCATAAGCATGGAAAAAACCGGTGTAAATAAACAACACCCCAAATCCCAAAATACTCAGATCGGCCTTCTGATCGGCCTCAAATCCTGTAAGTCTCATGGAACCTGAGTGTCAAACATCGACACTCTAAAATATCATGAAAATCGGTGCCTAATATCGACACATAAATACTTGTATCCATACGTTCCTCGAAACCCAAGTATCCCACTTCGACACTTGTGTTCCACGTATCGGTCTTTCTGATATCCATACTTTCCTCGAAACCCAAGTATCCCACCTCGACACTTTTGTTCCACGTATCGGTCTCCAAAATCCATGTATCTCTCGGAATATAAGTGCCTAAGCTCGACACTTGAAATTCCCCAAATCGCATGAAAACATATCTCAAATGCGTAAATTCATGTAAATAACATATGCAACATAAAACATCAATATGAGCATATCACGGGAAGAGGCATCTATTTAAATGCATCAAATCATTAAATATATCTCGCGGTTCCCAAAATCCAAATCCAAAATACATATATATACAGCGTCCCATTCCACCGATATATATGTTATAAAAAGCTAATCATGTAACAATAGCAAAGTATATGTGCGAGCATGTAGGTATGTATGGCATATGTATAAGCATGTAGGTATACAGGTATGCTATATGTCATATGCGCTATCGCGCAAGAATAAATGCCTCTATGTCGCTAACCACTAGCAAGGTATATCTATGAATATTTGTGTTGTGCGTATTATGGCAATTACCGACAGTGTGTGTAGCATATCATTGGTGCTCGTGTAACATGGACTGTCAATAATAGTGCAGTGTACAATGGATACAGGTTCAGGCACAACAAATAACTATATGCAATGAAATTCATGCATCATCCCTATATGAGCATATAAACATGCGGCTAATATCATATTATATTTAGACCTGACGCTTAACGCCATACGGGCGAATTCCTCGTAGATGTTAAATCTACTCACCGATGGTCTCGAGCTATGAAAATCCGACCACCTGCTTCCCCTTGTTCGCAGCGCCCGAAGTCCCCGCTTGCGATCCTAAAATTTCACAAACACATCATATAAGCTAAATCTCCTACATCGACAAAAAGATAACGAAACGCAAGGATAACGCCCAGAAAATTACACTGCCCACCTAGTGCACAAAACGCGCACCACATTGGCAAAAACCCTAACTAGGTCGCCAAACTACAGAATACCATGTCTAGACTCCGATCGTCCTGATCGCGCAAACACAGCACAATAAAATACGAGAAATATAATAGATATAATCTCGTAACGACCAATTGAACCCACGTCGGAAAAACCCCAAAACCTAATAAGCAACTTATCGCAATATTTCGCACAAGTTCAAAGCTAACACATATCTAGCGATTTCAAACATCTTATAATAGCTTAACTAAGCTATCCAAACCACTTCCATATTTTTAAAACTTGCTAATTAAGTTTTAGCAAAAACCTAGTAAGCAAAATTTCTTAATTAGATAAAATAGTAATTAACAACAATTATCATATTCTATTAGGTTAAGTTTTTTTAAACACAAATTAACATTAAACACTTCATCAAGTTTTACCCTAACTTGAATTTCTTAAAAATTATGAATAATGAATTAATCAAGAGTTTAAAAGCTATAATAACCAATTAAATAGCTAATTCAAGATTTAAACATATTAATTAAGGATTAAGGTAAGAAATTATACCTCTTAAGAACAAATCCTAGCACAAGATTCCATCAACTTTTGCCTCCAAATAATCAAATTTTTCATGAAGAACTAAGCAAGTTTAGTGAAAGGAAATTGATGGTTTAATTTTATTTAGGAATTTGTGGATTATTTTTGGGATTTTTGAAGGATTTAGTGAGCAAGAAAATGGACAAATGAGCTTAACAAAGGAAATGGGCAGAAATGGGGGGCTCGGCCAAGGTGATGGGGGGTGTTGTGAGGAAAAAAGAGAAAGTTCTAGCAATTTGTAATAAATGGATCATTAAATGAAATGCCACCTTTTCTCTTCTTTTATTTCTTTTTTAAAAAACAATAAACCTTTTGCACAAAAGATCTAGATATTTTGAAAAGAACCTTCCAACAAATTCTAGTGATGATTTCCAATGATTCTCAATTAGAAGTAATTACCCCAATTTATATGCATAATTTACCACTTAAAATAATATTTTATTAGAGAAAAATTCTATTTGAACCAAAACTTACCATAGATCCCCAAAGTTCATGCACTAGCTTTAATTTAGCTAAACTAGGTGCCGGCAAGTTTCTACGGAAGTTTGATCAAAATCGGGTTAAAACGGAAAATACCGACTATTTTGCCCTAAAACGGAAAAATTCGCATAACGATTTCTAAAACGTTACACGGTTTTTCTTACTTCATAACTTTTACTGATGATTTCTCAAGATTCGGTCATGTTTTTTTGATAAAACATAAGTCTGAAGCTTTCGAGAAATTCAAGAAGTACAAACTTGAAGTAGAAAAACAAACAGGAATGAGCATCAAAATACTTCGATCAGATCGAGCTAGGGAATATCTGTCACGCCCCACTTCCCAGAGTACGCTAAGATGGGCATGTGACATAGCCAACCATGTTACCTGTGGATAGGAAAAATCCCTCCACAGTCACATTACGGCTGTAGAGATATCAAGAACAGGAAAGTAAACTAAACTATCTAGTACATTTCCATGAGCCAGAATAAATGAGTCAAGAAATAATATAGTATGCGGAAGAAAAAGATCAAATAAACATCTGGAAAGTAAGACTGGATACCAACAGGATCCCTACCGCTCGGTCTAACAGTGGCAAAACTCCTGATCAGTCTGCAATAAAGGTAGAGGATCTGGGCCATGCAAAACCCAGACGTCAGTGCGTCATAATATCAAGCAATAATATATAAATAGGGTAGCAAGACATGCAAGTATGATCATAAAGGTAAAGCAGGTGTAACAGCATATAAATCAGGGCAGTGAAAGGTAGTGTGCAGTGAATAATCTAAACTGGTCTATTGGGTTAACTACTTTCAAGTCTCTGAAATCAATTTGATGAATCTTTGATGTAACTCAATAGTATCCCGTGCGTGCCCGGG
The DNA here is from genome assembly GCA_030015575.1 of Agapanthus africanus. Classification (NCBI taxonomy): domain Eukaryota; kingdom Viridiplantae; phylum Streptophyta; class Magnoliopsida; order Asparagales; family Amaryllidaceae; genus Agapanthus; species Agapanthus africanus. The sequence continues at coordinate 165,740,008 of JASDDO010000001.1, forward strand.
ATCACGGTCTATGACTCTCGGGCTGAACCCGAGACGTGCCGCAAGGCAGTAAAGGGTGGTAGGTAATGACGAGTGATGTCCGTAGCATCACTCCGGGGCTGGCCTAGCCAGTAAGACTGATCAGAACAGGTATAGAACTGTCGAGTTACAAGTCAGGTTTCATCATTGATTTCCCCATACCCCCAAGTCATTTATGTTCAAGGCAGGTATTAAATAATCTGGAGCTAATGCCAACACAGGATCAGGCAGGTACAGGTTTGTCTGGATAGACAACAGGAACGGTCCGTAAAGACAACAAGTCAGGTTTGTTGGCATTAGACACAAGATCAGGTAACAGGTAAAGCCATGGCACATCAGGTCAAGCCAGGTAGTATAGGTATCATGTCATGTCAAGAGGTGCACGGTACCATGTCGTGTCAGGTAGTAGGTGTAACAAGTCATGTCAAGATGCACAAGATGTCATGTGGGTGCTCAAATAATCCAACTAACATAAGCATGGGTATACAAAATAAGCGTGGGTACTAATAGGATAATAAACTGGAACATTGTAATGTGAAATGCAATCAGGTACAGATTAAGGTATGTGGATGCACGGTTATCAGTTTGGGTTTAAGGGATAGTTTCAACATTACTTGAATACAGTATAACAAATATGGATGTTAAAATCATGTTAATATGTACTAAATAATCTAGAGATGCAATTGAATATAAATTAGGCTAGCTGTATGTAAACGGTCGTCCGATAGGGTATAAACTATAAAAGGGGTACTATGGGCTATGCAAATAAATGTTATATGATTTAAATATGGATGTTGGTACTATGTATAGTAAAACTAAATGCAACATGGTATGTTTCGAGCTATAAATCTAAAATGACATAATGGACATCGAAATGTTAACATGGAACAAGCGGCATTAAATTTAATCTACCGATACAATATGCAGTTGAATAAGTATATAATAATACAATAGCATGTAGCAAGTTTTACTTGCCTCGATTGGATCACGATACGGGATGCGCACACAGCGTCCAATGTCGGCAATCGTTGCGACATCCACACGCGCACACGGGACAGGTCCAGACACAGCAAGAAGTTAACCACGTAAGTAGGGGACATCCACAGGGTCGCCCAAATCAGCGGCGGCGACACGGCTCCGGCGGTGACCGGAAAAGAACGGAATCAAGAAAAGAAATGAAAAGAAGAAGAAGAAAGAAGAAGAAAAGCAAGAAGAAGGGGCTGGTGCGTGGTGATGCTTTGGATTCAGAGAGGAAGGCGACGGGGAGATGATGATGATGATGAGATGAGCTGCGGTCGCCGGAGGTTAGGGAGCGGCCAAAGGCAGTGAGATCTTGGGGTTGGGTTGAAACGGGGTGAGTAGGGAAAGCTTGGGATGCAGAGAAGTGAAGAGGAGGAGGTGACAAGGGGACATCGACGAGGCTGGTCGATGGTGAAGGTGCCGGCAACGGCGACGTGGGCGAGGCGGAGGTTGCAGGGGGCAGTTTCATAGTATCGGGGGTGTGCAGGTAAGGTCGAGTATAGGGTGAAGGAGGAAGGAGAAAGAAGAGAAAGGAGTTGGAGATGAGGGGTGGTCGATGACGGCGAGGAAAGTTCGGCGACGTAGGTGCAGGCGACGGGTATGGGTCGCAGGTTTGTAGGTTTGGCCGGAGTTAAGTTGTTGGGGACGAGGGCGATGAGGAGAGGTAAGGAGATGGTCAAAGGTGAGGTTAGGATGAAGGTGAGGGTGGTAGCGAGCTCCGGCGGCGACCGCGAGCGTCGGGCGTGGGTGAAGACGAGGAGGCGGGAAACAGAAAAATGAAAGAAGAAGATGAGAGGAGAGAGAGACGTGAGGTTTTTTATAAAGAATAGGGTTTTAGTAAATTAATATATATAAAACTTATATTATACATATATAGAAAGAGAGAGAGAAATGCACGAGAGAGAGAGAGAAAGATTTGATTGGTTAAAAAATATATATATGATATATATATCTAAAATTATAACTGTTAGTATAAAGTTTATAATAATATAAGTTAGTTAAAAATATATTAATAGTTTATAAATATATAAAGAATATAATATTAATCCGTTTTGAGATTTTGGCAAATACAAAGCTACTCCAAAACACGCCCAGGTCGAGTCTAAAAATTCAGATTTAAAATATGAAAAATACATGCGACTTCCAAATTTCAAAATGAATGCTCTGGTAACGAAAATGCATACCCCCAAGAACGGATGCACGTACGTGCGCGTAGCCATCCAAACACGTCCGTTTCACTGAACGAGACGAGAACAAGATGCGCGGATGCTACCATGGGTTTAGGGGTATCACGCAGGCTATGAAATGTAATTTTAAAATGTTTTACATGACTTAAAATGTTATATGGTAAAAGATGCCATGCCAGGTAAAATGCCATTATGCGATAAAATTGAAAATGCACAAGTCTACATAACAAATCAGGGTAATCTATAAATATGAATCAACCAGTTCAAGCAAGCGGGTCAGGTCGAATGCAATGTAAAATGTAAAATACCATTCGTACCCAAAAATACGTTAAATCAAGAAATATCACGAATCAAGAAATACGAGAACAGGAATTGGTATAAATGAACTCGGGTGTTACAGTATCTTTGTACAGAATTTTCTAACTTCCTAAAAGAGAATGGGATTCTCTCTCAGCTCACTCCCCCTTACACACCACAGCACAACAGTGTGTCAGAGCGGCGGAATCGTACTCTATTAGATATGGTACGATCCATGATGAGTGATATTGAGTTACCTCTCTCCTTTTGGGGGCATGCATTGGAAACTGCAGCATTTCTGTTGAACAAAGTTCCAACCAAGAACGTATCTACCACTCCATATAAGATATGGTATGGAAAGAGACCATCTCTTAAAAGGGTTAAGATTTGGGCTTGCCCAGCTTTTGTCAAAAAGCAGAATCCAGACAAACTCGAGACACGATAGGTCAAATGTATATTTGTGGGATATTTAAAACACTCATTTGGATATCTTTTCTACCACAAGGAGGAACAAAAGGTGTTTGTTTCTCAGTATGCCACATTTTTAGAATATGAGATATTTCCAAATGATACTGATGGCAATATGGTAGATCTAGAAGAGGTTCTAGAGACGCAAGTTACAAATGACGACTTGGTTGAACCTAATGTTGCAACAGAATCTTATGAACCTCAGCCACTCCGTAGATCTGGTAGGACTTCTCGCCCACCGGAGAGATACTGCGGTTTTCTCATTGATGGTGATAGAGAAGATTGCAACATGGATGATGATGACACTGCCAGTTTTCAGCAAGCTATCATGAGTGGTGACTCTGTAAAGTGGCAGGATGCCATGAGATCCGAAATGGAGTCTATGTACACCAACAAAGTATGGACTTTAGAGATTGTACCCTCTGGGGTAAAACCTGTAGGGTGCAAATGGATCTTTAAAAGAAAAATCGGTGTAGATGGGCAGGTAAAGACCTATAAGGCAAGGTTGGTAGCGAAAGGCTTTCGTCAAAGACCAGGACTAGACTATGACGAGACTTTCTCTCCGATAGCCATGCTTAAATCCATTCAGATCCTACTTGCTATTGCTGGTCACTACGACTATGAAATCTGGCAAATGGACATTAAAACCGCATTTCTAAATGGTGATTTAGAAGAATGCGTTTATATGGATCAGCCAGAGGGCTTCATTGATAGTGGGAGCAGTGGGAAAGCATGTAGGTTGCTTAAATTCATTTATGGATTAAAGCAGGCATCACGGAGTTGGAACATCTGTTTTGATGATGTTATCAAAGAGTTTGATTTCATCAAAAATCCAGATGAACCTTGTGTTTATAAGAAGACTGTAAAGAGAACTGTAGCATTCCTCGTATTGTACGTGGATGACATTCTTCCGATAGGAAATGGCATTCCTATGCTACAGTCAGTCTAATCATTCTTATCACAAAGGTTCTCCATGAAGGACCTGGGTGATGCCACGTTCATTTTGGGCATACAGATCTATAGGGATAGATCCAAACGGTTATTGGGATTGTCCCAAACCAAGTACATTAACACCATCCTAAAGAGGTTTAGTATGGAAAACTCCAAGCGGGGTGCCTTACCCGCTTGCCATGGAGTCACTCTTTTCAAGGACTTTTGCCCAAAGTCTGATGAAAAGAGAGCTCGCATGAGCATTATTCCCTACGCTTCAGCCGTAGGATCAATAATGTATGCGATGTTGTGTACACGCCCTGATGTAGCTTATGCACTGAGTGTTGTAAGCAGGTATCAGTCAAACCCAGGGGAGAATCACTGGACTGCTGTGAAGAACATTCTTAAGTACTTGCGAAGGACTAAAGAATTGTTCTTGGTGTATGGTAACGGGGATCTCCAAATGGAGGCTTTTACTGATTCGATCTTCCAGAGTGATAAGGATGACATTAAGTCTATCTCACGGTTTGCATTTACCCTCAATGGAGGGGCGGTGAGTTGGAAGAGTTCCAAACAGGATACCGTTGCAGACTCTACGATGGAAGATGAGTGCATTGCTGCAAATGATGCTGCCAAGAAAGCCGTCTGGATGAAGAAGTTCATCTCGGAGTTAGGAGTAGTTCCAACCATTATTGATCCAATACCATTGTATTGTGATAATAATGGGGCTATGGCGTTGGCCAAAGAGTCCAGGTCCCATCAGAAGTCCAGACACATCCTGAAGCGATATCATTTGATCCGGGAGATAATAGATCGCCACGAGATTGAGATTAAGAGAGTAGACACAAAGGATAACACCATGGATCCACTCACCAAGGCCCTCCCTCAGCCGCAGCATGAGCGCCTTTTTGAGATGTTGGGTATGAGATACGCCAATAATTGGCCTTAGTGCAGCTTGGAGATTGTTGGATATATGTATGCCCTAGAGGCCATTATATAATAGTGGATCGGTATGTGTATATATATATTCTAAGGACATTCTTGCTCGACATGATAGTATGCTATATGGTTTGACATGTTCATTTGATTGTACTTCTTATTCTTTTGGTACATGTTGATAAAGCCCTTAGGATGTTTGCTTGACTACTCGAACTATGATGCGGATCATACTAGTGGGACCCGTGTAGTTTATAAGCATATCCTTGAACTCTTCCTAGTCGTGGGTGTATCAAGACAGGGTATCGATACTCCAGAGTAGACTAGCGTATACCATTCTTGTCCCATATGATGGGCGATGGATGATCCCATGTCCATCTGGTGAGCTGACACCAAAGATTGTATACGGGTGCTCAGTGAGACTAGGTACACTGAACGGGCTTGCCGAGAACTCCTATGTAGTATTATATCTCACGTCGAATAGCAGTTCTCAGATGACACTAGTATAGGTTAGTCTGTAGACCCGCGATCATCATAGAGTCTTGTGTGTCCTCCCACTGTACTTTGATCTCCACCCTACCACGGCTCTACTGAGTCATGCAAACAGGTGGATTTTGGGTACAGTCCCGAGGCACATAGAGGCAATGAGCGATAGGAGGGGTTTCATCTCTCCCGGTATTGGGGATTGATGTTGTGCTATACTCGATTGGCTATAACAGGAAGTCCCTGGCCCGGGCTGCTGAGATTTACTGATAAGTGTTATTAGTAGTTTCTCGATCTGTTATGAGCCATACACCGGCATGACTTATTGAGTTATTAGGGTCGACGATTCCATCCATAGACTCGACATGCAGTATATCTGACGAAGAGACCGGATTGTACGGTAAGTGTTGCCAGTTGGCTCGACGGGAGTTTTGACAGGTTCACTTGTTTTCTTCTGATCGCTCAATACCCGGATAGCCGTTACGTTTAGCTGACCTCTTGCGGCTTGTGGGTGTTTGATATGATCATCTCCCGCTGCCGGCGTATTGACGAGTCTTAGAGTCCCACGGAGAAGTTTCCTAGCCCAGGCAAAACGATATGGTGTGCATATGAGATATGCACGGGAACCCGATTAAATGCGAGTATGTGATACCGTATATTAATCGGGTGTTTCACTATTTGTCGGGTCGTATGTGATATGACCGGTTTGTTAAATCAAGTGTTGATTTAACATTGACTTTTTGGCTCACTTTGTTAAACCCTTTTTTTAGTTGTATGCATGCATGTATGCATATGTATATGTTGATGCACATGACAATGTGCATGCACACATACATGCATACATTCTTGTGTATCATGGTTGTTGATACACAAATGGTGGCAATGCAAGACTCACATGGTAGTAATTATCTATATATTTATTTATGAGTTAAAACAAATAGAATTAATTCATGGTTGAGAATTATTCTAGATTCTACACTTTACCTCACTTAAACCATGAGTTAATTTTATATGGATGATATTACTCCAAAATAAATATCTAGATATTTATTAACCCATGGTTAATTGTGAGAATGATTAAATATATATTATTATTCATTCTCATTTTCTTTTATGCTTATCACAACCTTGAGCTCTTGAGTTTGCCATCATCTTCTTTCTCATTTCTCTTGCTCTCTTGAAATCTCTAGTGAGTGAGATAGTGATAAAGATAGGGTTTTGAAGTGAGAATACAAACCACATCATCATTTTACACCAGTCTAGCCAATTAGTTTAAAGTGTTAGCTCCATCTTCATTCTTGATCAAGTGGAGCTAGGAGCTTGGACAAAGTGGACTCCGGGTGGATCATCGTGGACTTGGAAGATCACTAGCAAGCCGTTTCAAACTCTTAAAGATCCAAGGAGTCAAGAGAAGAGAACTACAAAGGTTGTATTCTCTTCACTTAGTGATAAATTGCTTGTAGTATGAGATACTATATATGTTACCCTAAAATATTCTAGTTTGATTCCTAGGTTATATTGTTTAGCACCCTCTAAATTTTAAATTGTGGTATGTGTGATGCTATCAAACCCTTGTTGTGGTGCTAAGGAATCCTTACATCCACTAGGTTCCACTTGAAGAAGGTGCAAACTTCCTTTGCGATCTTCATGCCGAAGATGATCCACCCGAAGTCTCTCTAGCTCAAGCTTCATCTTCACTAAACTATCTTTAGTAAAGAAAACATACTACACTTGATTGCTAATCAAGTGTAGGATGGTGAAGTTGGGATGTGTTTGCTCGCTAGGATTTGTTCAAACCTCTATGGTTCACATCACATGTGAGTGTTAGAGCTTTAAGGCATGAGGTAAGAAGAAGAAGAAAAATGTAGAGAGCGAAAGAATGAGCTCTAGAAAATGGCTAAGTGTTGAATGGGGTATCCCTCTCTCCTCACTTATTGAAGCATGGATTAAAAAATCCAACCATGCTTCAATAGTGATGGCAAATGAATAAAAAATTAAGCAAAGACATGCTTCACCCATGCCCTCAAAAGTCTCCCCATTTTTCTTTTCATTTTCTATTTTCTAAAAATAGAAAATTCATGCCATGCTTCATTTTAATATATATATATATATATATATATATATATTATGAAGAATAATTAGTGAGCTAATAATATTAGTTAATATATAATTATATCAAATATAATATATATCAAATTAACAAATCAACACTTGATTTAGTAATCCGGTTATATCATATATAACCGACTAATATCATTTATCTGTATATCATATTATCAAATCAACACTTGATTCAATAATCCGGTTATATCACATATAACTTAACCGATAACAAATAACCGCCAGATTAGAATACGGTATCACATACTCGTATTTAATCTGGCCCCCGCACATATCAGCTTATGTGGCCTACTTTGTTTCGCTTGAAGCAGGAAACTTCTGTGTGGGACTCTAAAGACTCGTCAATACGTCAGCAGTAAGTGATGATCGCATCAATCACCCATAAGCCGTCAGCGGTACTAGCTTGATGTAACGGTTACCCAGGTATTGAGCGATTAGAAGATCAACAAACAAGCTTGTCCAAACTCCCATGAAGCCTATAAGTAACACTTACCATATAGTCCGGTCTCTTCATCTGATATGTCGCATATCGAGTCTAGGGGTGGTAACGTCAAACCCCGGTAACTTGATAAGTCATGCCGATGTATGGCTTATAATGGTTCGAGAAACTACTGATAACACATACCAGTAAATCTCATCAACGGCCTTGGCCAAGGACTTACTGTTATAGCCAATCGAGCATAGCGCAACATCAACTCCCAATACTGGGAGAGGCGAAACCCCTCATTGCTCATTGCCTCTATGTGACTCGGGACTGTACCCAAAATCCACCTGTTTGCACGACTCCTTTGAGCTGTGGTAGGGAGGAAATCAAAGCACAGTGGGAGCCACACAAGACTCTATGACGATCTTGGGTCTACAGACTAACCTGTACTTGTGTCACCAGAGAACTACTATCTAACGATAGGTATAGTACCAACTAGGAGTTCTCGGCGAGCCCTGTTCTGTGTACCCATTATCTAATGAGCACCTGTATACAATCTTTGATGTCAAATAACAATGGATATGAGATCAACCATCGCCCCCATACAGGGTCAAGAAACGTACACACTAGTCTACTCCGGTGTATCGATGCCCTGTCTCGATATACCCTTGATTAGGAACAATTAAAGGAGGTGCTTGTGGACTACCCAGGTCCCAGTAGTATTGTCACGACCCGAAATATTAGCTCATGACCGGCACTTAAAAAACGTAACGTCTACAGGTGTAACGTAACCGTCACGCCCCGCTTCCCAGTATACGGGAAGAGGACGCGACGAGGCCGCTACGTATTTACTGTGAAATAAATACGCTAAGCGTATCTAAACAATATAAAAGTAAAGCACAAGAGACAAGATATAATAAAACAGCAACTTTATTTATTCACATTCTTTCTGTACAATACATGGAAAGTAAATACAACTGAAATAAAAAGCAATGCCTAAACAATGGCATAACAGAAAAGAAAAGTACTGAAATGGAAAGTGTAAAATGACTAGAGCTCGGGGTCTTCACTGAACTGGTCCAAGTCTTCAGCAGTGGGCTCGATCTCTGACGGGTCCAGATCACCTGACGACATTTAAAGAATAAAGAAAGAGAATGTCGTCAGCGAACAGATCGCTCGGTAAGTCCCAAAGATAAGAGAGAAGTAGAATAGACAGAATAAGAAGGTATCTTTTAAAGTTGTAGTATATTTTTGTGTTAACGCTGTTATTTGTAGTTTGGTACAGAAGAATGCCAGTGTATATGAGAGGAGTCTCTATATGCCAGAGACTAGAGGCAAGTATAGTATAAGGAACCGTTTATGCCACGGTACAACAGCAACTGGATTTATGTTAGGTGTATTAAGTCTTACAGTCTCGTGCCACTTCTAACACCTTCCGTACCAATCTACCCCTTAAACCCCGAGATGTCTTGTTTGTATTGTATTGTATTGTAAATTGTATTGATTGTATAATTGGATGACTGACCGAAACCATGATATCAGTAAACGGATGTAACCGTAGAATCATGTAAATGGAATAACTGGATAACCATGTAAATGGAATGTATATCCATGGTTCGGTTCAGTCAAGTTGTATAGATTGATAATTGGATTCATGGATTCATGTTGAATTGTAATATTGAAGATTGTAGATTGTAGACTGTAGACTGTAGAGTATAAATTGTAGATTGTACTTGAATCATATTCAAGTCAGATTATAATGCGACTCAATCTGAGTCAGACAATTAGAAAAGTAAATTGAAGTCCTGATTGTTTTGATATATCGGTAACCGCTGCACATGGGCGGCAGGATTTGTGTTTTTTTCAAAGATAATTACCTTATTGATAACACCGTTTGTTAAGTTGTCTACCTTAGATAGGCAAGCACCCACTTCTCCGGCTCCCTGAGGCTCAAGAGATTGGTCCCGCTTAAACTTATGTTTACAAGGGTCCTTAGGATAATTTATAGAACTTGAGGGGTTTTATGTAAAAATAATTTTATATACTTTTCAAAATACACCCCAAGTATTTATTATTCGTCTTTAGAGTTGTAATGAATGTAGATTTTATATTGTGATATTTCTAGTGAAAATATCCTAATTTCATAAATAAAGGTATTTATTTGTAATATTTATTTGTATGGAATTCATGGTATTTTAGTGTAAAATAATTCTTGTGGCATTTTTAGAAAAAAGTGGAATATTTATAATAATTCAAAATGGATATTTTTATGTTACATATACATATATTTATATGAAAATAATTTTAGTATATAAATAATATTCTAGAAATCTCATTTTCTTAAGATGTCGTATTTTAAATCTTTCGAGACCGAATGCTCCTTGCGGAGGTCTACATCTCGCACTACTAAGCCTGAGGATGTGCGATAATCCGCACCATCCTGAACGGGTTCCCCAAAAGGGTTGTAGCGGCGTTTTGCAAAGATTTGTATAAATGCTAATCATTAAGGAAAAACGGTTTTATTAATTATGGTATTTATTTGTAAAGATATCGTTTTTCCATATTCTATATTCCCGATGGTATTGTGCTATGTTGCATATAAGTGTGTGAGGAGGTAGGTCATTACCTCGTGATCTACTTAAAGGTATAGCAAGTTTTGTGATGTTAAATATAGAATTGAAACTATGTGGTATTTAAATGAAAAATACGGTAAAATGAAATAGCAATTATTTTTATGATATGAAACTTGATCAATTTGGTTGATTAGTGTTTAATAGTCAACATGAGAGACTTTAAGCATAATTGTATTAATGAGAAGTGAAGTTTTATAAAGAAATCGAATCAGAAATCGGATTTGTTCCGATTCCGTCGGGTTTTGTAATTCCGTATTTTAGAATAAAAATAGCGAAGATAGAATTGGGACTTACGGGTTTTGATCAAAAACAAGAGGAAGATGGATCAGGAGGAGTCGCCGGTGCGTCGTTTCGTCGCCGGGAGCTCCTAGAGTCGTTGCCGAAAAATCCGCCGGAGAATTCGCCGGAGCTTCGCCTTTCGCTCACTTCGATTGTACACAAGGTTTCTAGTGATTTCTTGAGAGTTGGCTCAGAGTTTTGGGATGAGGGGGTAGTGTGTAGGGTTGGTATTTATAGGATTAGGCTAGGGTTAGGGTAGATGAAGGGGTTTAAATTAAAAAATATAAAAATGCATTAAAAATTCATTAAAAATAGAGTAAATGGGGTATTATTAGCTCTCTGGAAACGATCCAAATAAATGGAGTGTTCAGGGTGGTTAGGAATAGGAAAAAACAACTTTTTGGTGTTGACAACTCGGCCGACCGACCGAATCCGGCCGGCGGCGCCGATCCGAGTCGGCCAGTCCGCCGGCCGACTCGGCCGAGTCAGGCCGAGTCGAGGGCTGGGGAGGTGAGGGTCGCCTGATGTAGCATCTGATAAATTTAGTTTTATATGTGTAGTGGAAATTTTGGGAGTTATTGATCAGTCGAAAATATTGCATATTTTAACAGGCAATTTCCTTACCATTTGCATCCATATAGAAGTGTTCGGTATCCGTATTTCACATATTAGCAAATCGGTCGCAAAATATCAGATTACATGTATTCGACCTTAAAACCGGCATTTCTAGGGAAATTGACTGCATTGCATTACATAGCATATTTTCTATATATCGCAACCCGTGTTTCTAAGTCTGTGCAGGAAAAGAGAAGCTTGCTCGATCATTACACTGCTCGACCATTACAATCGCTCGTAAACTCACTAAATTCAAATCCGGTATCATTACAAAAGAGCAACTGGAATTCAACATATCAACTGAAACCCCAATTTCATCAAGAAAGCCCTAACTCTCGTCGATCACCATTGATCTAGTATCAATTCTTCGAAGGACAAGAACACGAAACCTTTTAAATTACATCACGTCTAAAGATCCGATCGATTCCTACGAGCCTCTTTTATATTCTTGATTGTTGATTGGAAATATTATCGAAACACCGATTCTTGATTGATTATAGTTTCTTGATTCTTGCATAAAGAATAGTGACACTCGAATACAAATCATTCTTGAATCATGTTTTCTTTTATTGTTGCTTAACTTTTCATTTCAAACGTATCAAAATACAAGTGAATCGTGCAATCCCTGTGGACGATCCGCACTCACTACAAACTACATCCGACACCGTAGTTTGATTGCGGTCAAAATATTTTTTGGTTGTGATTTCTTTACAATTTCTACAAACACAACGGAAAAACTATCAATCAAAATGGCGCCGCTGCCGGGGATTACGCGCTAATTCATTTACATTTTTAGTTTGAAGTGAAAGAATTATTACATTTTACTTCTTGAAATCAAAATTCGTACAAACTCTTATACGTGTGTTGTGATTTGATTGCAAGGTGATCTGGAGCATTCTGTGCTGTGGAAAAATTATTTGGGATATACCAGAGAGCTGGAAATAGCAACAGAAAGCAGCTGAAGAAGTTTGATCCAGTGAAACCACAACCTGAGCGCGGAAGCGCGGCAAATAGGGTATAATCGCGGCGGAAACGCGGCCTACTAGGGGGTTCTCTGAAAAAATTTCAGTGCAGGTACTTTCTTGCTCTCTCCCCTCTCCTCTTTTAGCTCCAACTAACACTTTTCTGCAGGATTCTTTGCAAATAATCGCTGCGCCGCAAAAGCAAATAAAAATTGTGTGTGATTTTGATTTCTTGGTTGTTTGCATTCTAATACGGAAATTTAAGGGGCACGGCCAAATCCAAATTAGGTGGGGATTTCATTACCCTTCCTAGGCCCCGAAAATCGTAAAACTTGCATCCGCATTACCCTCATTAATTAAAAGAAATCTAGAGAAGACTCTAAGGACTGTCGCGCTCAATAGGACAAGAGAAGGCCGTGGGTAATTCATTGCTTATCCGCGTTTTCTTGTGGTGCCTAAGACGAGTGTGTCTAAGGCTAGTGGTTTTTAATTAGGCCCACTACTTACGTAGTGGAGTACCTTCCCACTTACCTGGCACTTATCCGGCCACAGGGGGACAAAGAGGCAGTGGAGGATTCTATCCTGCGACTTGTCTTTTGGCAGTTAAGAGCGGTCTAGAGCCGGACCTAGGTGACCACTAGATTCTAGGGTTGTGTGCTGCATTTGTTTTGTTGCATCATTTTTTCAAAATCCGTCCCTTTTTCAAAAGCAAGCACCGCATTCATTTTACCCCTAATTATAAGTCAACGCTGCCACTTGTACTAACCCTTTTTAGTGCAAGATAGGCTGGACACGGGATTCTAGTGCCCGTTTAGTCCGCGTACCTCTTATCGACTCCGAAGTCGATATTTCTCCATTTACCTTTTCTTTACCTACTACCACACCCACACCGATGGATCCGAATCCATCGAACTTCTTTAACCCTAATCTGCCGCCGTCCGTTGGTGCGCAGAATCCACCCCACATTTCTCTCCAGGAAAGATGCTATCCACATAGAGGTCCTCTTTCGACCTGCTTATCCACACCACCAGCCAATGGGGATAACTTTGAGATTAAGCCCCAGTATATCAATCTTTTACCCAAATACCACGGACTCGAGACCGAGGACGCTTACGTTTTCATTACCAAATTTGAAAACGTATGCGCAATGATGGGTACGTCACAACTTTCAGTGGATGCGATGCGTCTACGACTTCTTCCATTTACTTTGTGCGATATAGCCGAGAAGTGGCTATACAACACTACCGCACATTCTATTACGAATTGGGAAGAATTCGTCGCTGCATTCCTTAAGAAATTTTACCCAATCCAAAAGACGGCTCGAATCCGTAGCGAACTGAACCAATTTGCCCAGCTCCCTGCTGAACCATTCTCTAAATACTTTGAACGTTTCAAGGATCTATTGGTTCAATGTCCTCATCACGGCATCCCGAGATGGGAGCTTTGCCGAATCATATATGAGGGCAGTAACCCTAGCACTAAACAGAGCCTTGAAAACATGTGTCAAGGTACATTTATGACTAAGGATGATGGGGAAGCTTGGCGATACTTAGAAGAGTTCGCTGAAAGTCACTAATTTGGGAGAGTGGAACCCAACCATTGAATAGGGGTGGCGTACACCAAATAGATGTGTCCATAGGTGTTCGAGCTGAAATGGCAGCAATGCAAAAGAAGCTCGACGCTATGGAACACAAATTTGCAGCAGCCTCCCTAAACCCAGTGTCACTCCCCAAAACTGTTTGTGGGTGCTGTTCTGATCCGTCACATTTAACGGAAGAATGTCCATTAAACTCTGCGTTTCAAGGTCACGAGCATTCTAATGCCGCATTTCAAAGACCTCGAAACGATCCATATTCTTCCACGTACAATCAGGGTTGGAGGAACCACCCGAATTTTGCTTGGAACCAAAACCAATCTCAAAACACGGTTCCAAACACGAATCAATTTCAAAGGGCGCTTCCTCCACCACAACAGCAACCCCTCCAACTCACTCAGCACCCCTATCAGTCACAAAATTTCCAAAACCAGGGCAACACTCCTGCACAGTCTAATCCTATGCAGTCCTGTTCTGACGAGTTCTCTCAATTCACTCAAACCATGAAATCACTTTTATCAAATTTCATGGATGTTTCGACTGAGGTTAGATCTTCCGTCAGTGAAATAAAGAAAAACTCAGCGTCCCAAGCTGAGAGTATTCGCACGATGGAAGCTGAAATCGCACGACTAAAAGCCGAAATGAGTGCGAGAGAAAAAGGGAAACTTCCCTCTCAACCCCTACAGAATCCTGGGCATTACAATGTAAATGCCATTACAACGTTGAGATCGGGAAGAGTGCTGAACAATCATGTCGGGAAAGAGATTGATAATACTGAAAATCATATCAACACCCCGGCTGAGTCTTTTCCACACACACACACACTTCACCTTCTGATCCTTCTTCTTCTACCAAACCACCTTCTCACGAGCCTATTCTCCATTTCCCTTTAGGCTCAACACCTTCACCCAACCCTTATAGTTCTCCACAGACGGTCCCCACACCTCCTTTGGGACCTCGTCTACCCCCCTTTCCTTCTCCAATGATGGACCCTGCGCTTATTGCGAAAGCACCTTACCCGAACCGGTTAAGGGCTAACAGAACGAGTCCTCATATGGAGAAAATTTTAGAGATGTTCAAACAGGTTAACATCAATATCCCTCTCCTAGATGCGATTCAGCAAGTCCCCGCTTATGCGAAAATTCTTAAGGACTTGTGCACTAGGAAGAGGAAGACTCAAGTGCCAAAGAAGGTCTTTATGTCTAATAATATCAGCACTGCTTTTATACCCCAGCTTCCAAAGAAAAGAAAGGACCCAGGATGTCCTACAATATCGATTTCGATTGGGGGTAAAAACATAAATCGTGCTCTGTTAGATCTTGGCACAAGTGTTAACCTGCTCCCTTATTCTGTCTATGAGCAATTAGGGATTGGAGAGCTGAAACCTGCTCATTGCACTCTCCAGATGGCAGATCGATCTATCACCAAACCAAGGGGTGAATTAGAGGATGTGTTAATAAAGGTCGGGGAATTTGTTTTCCCTGTAGACTTCATTGTGCTCGACACACATCCTGTAGCAAACCCCCGGGGCCAAATTCCGGTGATTCTGGGTCGTCCTTTCCTTGCCACTTCCAACATTGTTATAAACTGTAGAAATGGTTCAATGAACTTATCATTTAGAAATATGACCATTGAACTAAATATCTATAAAGTTGGAAGTCAGCCATCAGAACCCTCTGCTCATATTTTAGATGTGTGCTCTGTCCATGAGATCGCTCCCGATAGTTGTGGAGCTGAGGATTTTTGCTTTACTGATCTCGATGACATTAGCACATCTCTGTTTGACTTTGCACAAGATCTTAGTGAGGACACTTTACCTACACATGAGTCCTGCACTTCTGACTTTTCTCCACCCGAGTCTGTATCTTTCACAGGCTCTGAGCTTCTTTGTAGATCCAAAAATCAATCTATGATCCTTCCTTCTATCATTTCTCCGCCTGAGTTAGATCTCAAAATTTTACCTTCTCACCTGAAATATGCTTATCTAGGTGAGAACGAGTCATTACCGGTTATCATATCCACTTCTCTTGCATCAGAGCAAGAGAATGCCCTTTTATCGGTATTGAGATCTAACAAAGAGGCGTTTGGTTGGAGTATGGCGGACATCAAAGGGATTAGTCCCTTGATAGTTGAACATCATATACATGTGATGGATGATGCCAGACCGACCCGAGAACCACAGAGACGGTTGAATCCCGTCATGAAGGAAGCTGTCATGAAAGAGATCGTCAAATGCTTAGATAGTGGTATTATATACCCCATCTCCGATAGCCAGTGGGTGAGTCCTATACATGTCGTTCCTAAGAAATCCGGCATCACAGTTATCACAAATGAGGCGAATGAGTTGATTCAGACACGTGCCCAAACTGGGTGGCGTGTATGCATCGATTATAGAAAACTCAACGCTGCCACGAGGAAAGACCATTTTCCTCTACCATTTATTGATCAAATGCTGGAACGCTTAGCGGGACGAGAATATTATTGTTTTATGGACGGATACTCAGGCTACAATCAGGTCCCCATCGCCAAAAAGGATCAAGATAAAACCACTTTTACTTGTCCTTTTGGTACCTTTGCTTACAGTCGCATGCCCTTTGGGCTATGCAATGCTCCCGCTACCTTTCAGCGGTGTATGATGGGGATATTCTCTGATATGGTAGAGAATTTTCTGGAGATCTTTATGGACGATTTCTCGATTTTTGGAGACTCTTTTTCTGATTGCCTTGCGAATCTGGACGCTGTTCTTACTCGTTGCAAAGAGAAGAACTTGACTTTAAACTGGGAAAAATGCCATTTTATGGTCCAAGAAGGAATAGTACTTGGACATGCCATTTCACAGAAAGGCATTGAGGTTGACAGAGCTAAAGTAGATGTCATTCAAAACCTCCCTCATCCCAAAAGCGTCAAAGATATTCGCTCTTTCCTTGGCCATGCGGGCTTTTATAGGAGATTCATTAAGGATTTTAGCAAAATTGCTAGACCTTTAACACTACTCCTGGCCAAGGATACGACCTTCCACTTCGACTCGGATTGCGAGACAGCTTTCGACTCACTTAAACACTCACTCACTTCAGCCCCCGTTTTATCATCACCAAATTGGGACTACCCCTTTGAGCTGATGTGTGACGCATCTGATTTTGCAGTAGGTGCAGTCTTAGGACAACACATTGATAAGATGCCACACGTGATTTACTATGCTAGTAAGACCCTGAATGATGCGCAAATCAATTATACAACCACCGAGAAAGAGCTTTTAGCGGTTGTATTTGCATTAGAAAAATTCAGGCCTTACTTAATCGGCTCACCTATAGTTGTGTATACTGACCATTCCGCTTTAAAACATCTTCTGGCGAAGAAAGATGCAAAAGGTCGACTAATACGTTGGATCCTACTGTTACAAGAATTCGATCTTGTTATCAAAGATAAGAAAGGATGTGAAAACGTAGTAGCCGACCACCTTTCACGCATCGTTTCTTCCCCTGTGACCCTGCCGATTAATGACTCATTCCCTGATGAACAACTCTTGAGCATATCCGCTGAACCATGGTTCAGGGATATTGTGAACTATCATGCCACGGGACTAATACCGAGCGATTGGTCAAAACAGGACAAATATCGTTTTCTTTCCCAAGTAAAACACTTTTACTGGGACGAGCCCTATTTGTTTAAATATTGTACTGATCAGATCATTCGCCGGTGCGTCCCAAATGAAGAGTTCAAGAGTGTTCTTTCATTTTGTCATGATCAGGCCTGTGGGGGTCACTTTGGTCCTAGAAAGACAGCGGAAAAGGTTTTGCAATGTGGATTTTATTGGCCGACCTTATTCAAGGACGCATTTGAGTATTGCAAAACCTGTACACAATGTCAGTATACGGGTAGAATATCCCAGAGGAATGAAATGCCTCAGCAACCCATTCTGGTTGTTGAAATGTTTGATGTTTGGGGCATAGATTTTATGGGTCCTTTTCCCAACTCCTTTGGGAATTTGTACATATTGCTGGCAGTTGATTATGTCTCAAAGTGGGTAGAAGCCATTCCATGTCGCACTAATGACAGGAAAGTTGTCATTAAGTTCTTAAAAGAGAATATCTTTTCGCGATTTGGACACCCACGCGCTATCATTAGCGATAATGGGACACACTTCTGCAACAGGTCCTTTGAGACTCTGATGCGAAAATACTCAATCAACCACCGACTTTCTACACCCTATCACCCCCAAACAAGCGGGCAGGCTGAAATCTCAAACAGACAAATCAAACTTATCCTGGAGAAAACTGTTACTAAAAATAGAAAAGACTGGTCGACCAAATTGACGGATGCTCTTTGGGCATTCAGGACTGCATATAAGACCGACCTAGGAATGTCTCCATATAGGATAGTGTTTGGAAAAGCATGTCATTTACCTGTCGAGATAGAGCATAAAGCATTGTGGGCTATAAAAGAAATAAATCTTGATTTAAACCTTGCTTGCAACTTTCGGAAGCTGCAACTTAACGAGCTAAGCGAACTCCGCGATGAAGCTTATGATAACGCTGTAATCACAAAGAATAGGACTAAGGTTTTTCACGATAAAAGCATTTTAAGGAAAACATTTTTACCTGGTCAACAAGTCCTTCTTTATGATTCACGATTACACCTTCACGCGGGCAAGCTCCGATCTCGATGGAAGGGACCATTTGTTGTGCGGTCTGTAAACCCGCACGGGGCAGTAGAAGTCGAAAATGTTAAAAACGGCACTGTTTTCAAAGTAAATGGACATAGATTAAAGCCGTATTATTCCATTGACCCCACGGAGGAGCTCTTGTTCTTACAAGAGCCAGTTTATTTGGATTAAAATTCCTCCGTCTCACCTTCATATCCTGTATATCATTGCATATTTTTTGAATGAAGGTAAGTGAAAGATAAGTTTGGGGGAAGTTCTTCACTTATATATTTTGCCCCCACTAATAATTCCCCCCAGATTTACAGTTTTGTAGGTATAGCATTTGGCAACAGTGAGGACACTGTTGAAAACAAGTTTGGGGGAGGTTTGTGCTTATTTTTGCATCATTTGCATATCATCTGCATAAGCACAAAACATTTCTTTTAAAAATCTATAAAAATTGAAAAATTTTCAAAACCCATAAAAATTTAAAATAATTTCAAATATAAAAATAATTTTAATATTTACACTTTTTTGTATATAAATAAGATAATGAAAGTTTAGATAGTGAAAAATTACATCCATGAGATTGGAAAAATTTTAGAAAACTAAGAAAATTAGAAGTTTTCTTATACGAACTAGTAATAAGTAGTTATGAGCCGTTGTCCCAAGGGTTAGTAAGATGAAAGACGTCACTAATCTGAGGATAAAAATAAGTCTGAAAAATAGTTTCTATTCTGGAAGCCAAACATTTTGAACGTTGCTACCCTGCTATTCGCACTTACACACGTCTTGAAGCCTGGGATAGTAGAGAATACCTTGAAATGCTCGTCTTAAAGCCAAAAGTATTAAAAAAAAAAAATATGGTGAGAAAAATGGACACTGGTTTTGTTATCACCAAGGGAAATAAAAAAATATATAGCGAGGGTGCCTCTTCATCTAGTGCCCTAAGGCCAACTGGTCTGGGAGTCACTGCTATACCTAAGGTGGTGCAAGATTAGGAAAATACACCAAATAAGCAAGCACATGAGTAATCGGTCGGTTAGTACCTCAAGAAGTATTAACGGTCGCATGAAAGTGTGTGAGCTCATCGAAAAACAAAAAAAAAGAAAAATACTGAGGTTGATGGGCAAGAGTATGATAGCTTGAATTGAATTCTCTGGGTGTAGGGATGTCTTTACACACACGCAGGGTTATATGATCGATGTTTGGAATACAGATAGGAATGAAGAATAAGATGATGTTTTATTGAGGGAGGACGTGATTTCTAACATCTTTTCATGACCATTAAGATAGGGCTCATGACAACCGAAAAGCTAGCTTAGTTGGAAACCCTAATTTTCAAGGCTTTTCTTTTACGATTCTTTTCTTTAAATGTAATATTCATGATCTTGCTTTTATTATTGGATTTTGTGGGTGCAATCCGCTGAAAACCCTCAGGAGACAACACTCCTCCTACTAGGGACACCTAGAGGTTTAAAGGCTTGTTGCACATGCTCAGTGCAATCGTGTTGCCTACGAAAGTGTGCTAGTTAGTTTTTCTCTTTCTTTATTTTCTCCTTCTCTTTTTAATAAAACATTCGCTCGAGACGATCGAAATTAAGTTTGGGGGTATTTGATCAGTCGAAAATATTGCATATTTTAACAGGCAATTTCCTTACCATTTGCATCCATATAGAAGTGTTCGGTATCCGTATTTCACATATTAGCAAATCGGTCGCAAAATATCAGATTACATGTATTCGACCTTAAAACCGGCATTTCTAGGGAAATTGACTGCATTGCATTACATAGCATATTTTCTATATATCGCAACCCGTGTTTCTAAGTCTGTGCAGGAAAAGAGAAGCTTGCTCGATCATTACACTGCTCGACCATTACAATCGCTCGTAAACTCACTAAATTCAAATCCGGTATCATTACAAAAGAGCAACTGGAATTCAACATATCAACTGAAACCCCAATTTCATCAAGAAAGCCCTAACTCTCGTCGATCACCATTGATCTAGTATCAATTCTTCGAAGGACAAGAACACGAAACCTTTTAGATTACATCACGTCTAAAGATCCGATCGATTCCTACGAGCCTCTTTTATATTCTTGATTGTTGATTGGAAATATTATCGAAACACCGATTCTTGATTGATTATAGTTTCTTGATTCTTGCATAAAGAATAGTGACACTCGAATACAAATCATTCTTGAATCATGTTTTCTTTTATTGTTGCTTAACTTTTCATTTCAAACGTATCAAAATACAAGTGAATCGTGCAATCCCTGTGGACGATCCGCACTCACTACAAACTACATCCGACACCGTAGTTTGATTGCGGTCAAAATATTTTTTGGTTGTGATTTCTTTACAATTTCTACAAACACAACGGAAAAACTATCAATCAATTATCACGTGTTGACTGTTGGTCTTCTAAAAAAATTTAAAACAAAAAAAATATTAAAAATAATGTGGGGCATGGGATTTGAACTCTGGTGGCTTGGTTCAGCAGTGCAAGGTATTACCAATGAGCTACAAGCTCCTTCTTGTAATTAAATTGCTAATTAATTACTTATCTTGTGCTCAGGAAATAAATACCCTTTATGGATTTTTGAAATTTTTTTTGTAAAAACTTGTATAGGAAATTTAGGGTTGTTACACCTAAGTAAGCCGAAACCCAGAAATCTATCGGCTCATCTGCCCGGTCAGGTGTGCTAACGGAAACGATTCTGCTCTGGCACTCCTCAGGTCATCTCTCGGCCAATTAGTATGATCACCATAAAGCAACACGTCACTATCGTCGGCCTCTGGTCCTCTGAAAACACGTGGCACAACTGATCCTCGGTGCAATCTCATCGCAGCAGTGTCCTGAAAGGAACCGGCTTAAGGTCTCTTCCGATCTTGCCTACACTGAACTGTATGGAGGCTGGTACACTTACAAATCTTTTCTCGCTTTCTGGACATCTGCGTTCCCAGCACAACATTTTCTCGGGAACTGGCCGTATCCCAACGTCTCTGCATACATACCAGATCTCTAATCTCGATGGGGACTAACAACAGCTCGTCAGCATCACGCATGAACCTCTTGTCCCACTCGTCCTTGTTATCGTCCACTTTGACATCATGTCATACTATCTGCGTACTGCAAAGTGGATGGATCTGTTAAGAAGGTCGTACGGTGTGATGTCCTGGTATTTGGATGACATACACAGAGTAGGAAGTGATGTTCCTATACTACGATCGGTTATACTTTGGTTGTCACACAGTGGTTTCTCCACATAGGATTTGGATATAATATCAAGACATTCTGGTTACTGGATCTATGGTTTTAAATCTAGATTTGGGTAGTTTCCAATCAGGGTACTTGACAGCATTCTGAAAGTGTTTTAGAATGGACGACTCCAGGCATGGTAGCGTACCTGCAGGTGATGGAGTCACCCTCTCTAAAGGTGTCTTACAGACTAAAGTGGAGAGGGATGTGCATGATTAGCAGATCACTTGCTTAGGCAATTGAGTCAATCATGAGATGTCAAGCACCACATCAGATATTGTTTTTTGCAATAGATGCAATATGTTGATATTGATCCAATCCTGGAGAAACGAACGGAAGCAGTTTTAGAACATAAGTGGATATTCTAGGGATATGATAACAACAGTCTCTTTTAGGAGACAGTTATCACTCCAGGCTTCCAAGGTGACATGGATGACAGAGATGTTGTCAGAGTTATAGTTTTCCTTCTGACGAGGGGCAGTATTTTGGACAGGTGGTCCAAGGGGATACTGAGGGAGGCATGACGCAGGATACTGATTAAGTTCAGTTGACGATACAGTCTAACAAGTTTGGATTTGGAGTTCATTTATGAGCTAGGTCCCATCAGATATCCAGACATATTCTAAGATAGGTATTGCTCATTTCGGGAGATGGCTTTCTCCGCGAACTTGAGATAAAGAGAGATATAGAAAGAAACATAAAGGCGGATCCACTCACTGAGGCTATTCCTCGAACGCATTAGTTTCGCAAACGGGATTTGTGAGACTGATTAGTAGAGGAGTTGGGTGTTCGGTATCACACGGGCTGTGAGTATGCGACATCGCAATAATTAGCCTTGAGTGCAAGTAGGAGATTGTTGGAGATAGTGCCCTCAGAGTCAATTATTGGATCACAGGCACGTGATTGCAATGATTGAGGGAGGACCTATGCCGGTAGGACAGTCTTACTCAAGATAATAGTATGCTATCTGGTTTATCTTTATCATCGTGTACTGCTTTAGGTGACCTTACAGGTCACTATTGCGCATTGATAGAGCCCTTAGGATTCTTGCTTGACAGCCAGCAGTATGATGGCGATCATATACGTAGGAGCTGGTAGTCTATAAACACATCCTTAAAATGTCCCTAGTCATGGGAGTTTCGAGACAGGGCATTGATACTCCAGAGTAGACCAGTGTATACAGTCGAGACCCCGACGAGGGGCGGTGGCCGGTCTCACAAGCCACTGGTGTCAGTTGGTTTACCTAAGATGTATACAGGTGCTCATTGGGTTATTAGTACACCGGACAGGACTCGCCGGGAACATGCTAGTTGGTCTTATACCAGACGTCAGATAGCAGTTCCCTGGTGACATGTGTACAGGTTAGTTCATCGACCTGAGATTGTCATTTGTCTCGTGTGAGTTCCCACTGTACTTTGATTACTACCCTACCACGCTCAAAGGAGACGTGCAAACAGGTTTTAGTTGGGTACAGTCCCGAGCCACATGGAGGCAATGAGCGGATCTGCAGGGGTTCGTCTCTCCTGGTATTGGGGGTGAGGTCGCGCTGTGTCTAGGAGAGCCATTACACGAAGTCCTTGGCCAAGGCAGGAGATTTACTGATAGGTATTCCAGTAGTATCTCTGAGTGTTCCGGGCTACACTCCGACACGACTTGTACCGCTTTTGGGGGTCTGACTTTTACCAACCCCCTAGGCCCGCCATGCGATGCTCATAGACGAACGGACCGGACTGTACGGATATTGTCACTGACAGGCTCAGTAGGGTGTCAGGATGAGTTCGCTCTTGGTCAATACCTGGTTGCCCGTTACGTATGTCTAATACATCTGACGTGCTAGTGGTTAAATCCACAGCCAAAGTATTAATGAGTCTTTAGAGTCCCCCACAGACCGTTTCTCAAGTTTCGGGCGAAACGCTGTAGAGGCCGTATGGAGATATGGCAGGGTTCGATCATGTACGTGCGGTATTGCACGAATCATGATCGGACGGATAATACTAGCGGGCTTTGGTTTAAGCCGGATCCTAGTATTATACAGTGTAGATTTTGTCTCATTGCATTTGTATTCGGTTGGAATACAGATGCGGGTATGTATATACAGTCGCGGGGTTTTCCTGTAATTTATTACGGGATCAGTTTTTTGAAGTTACCAGTTTGCTTTCCGGTTTCGGCCATTTTCCTTTGTTTCTTTCTTTGGCTGAATTTTGGTGGAGGGGGTTATTTGCAATTATGCATGGAGAAGACTTTTTGTGATAACTTCATGATGGTTTAACCTTCATTTGACTTTTGGTTCATCATGGTTCTTGCCTCTCATGATTACCTTTTTGTTCATCATGGTTTTTGATGATGGGAGTTGATTTGGATTTGATTGTGATCATTGCTTATTATCATCACCCTTTCTCTCTCTTGCATTATGTTGGGGCTCACTCCTTTTTCATTATTATTCACTCCATTCTCTCATTCCTCAAGCATGAGGCCGGCCACATATTGATGAGGGGTTGTTCATATTTTGATGAAGGTGATTTTGATCTTTTTGGCTTTGCAAAAATCCCATAGCTCCATCTCCAAAAAGATCATCTCATTCCTCCACCAAAAACCATGGCAACTTCATACCCCAATGAGACAAAGCTTTCTACACTTCATCTACAGTATCCTTGGGCACGTCGACTCACCAACTTCGTGCTCGAGTTGCCTCGGTCCAGAGGTGGGAGCCCGTAAAAGAACCCGGCGATGTGGTGCCCTTCCGACGAGGAGATGAAGACCGGAGATTCCGCGGAGAGATCGGGACGACGACGAGAAGACCGAAGGACACGGATCGCTCGGTATATCTCTTTACCCCTTCTCTTGTTAGTTAGGAGTAGGTTAATGGCCCGATCTGGGTTTAAAGTGCGTGTGGTGTCGGTTTACAAGTTTAAAGAAAAGTATCGTTTCCGCATTTTGGCCTCGGATTGACGTCCGGGGCGCCGCCGTGCACTTACACTGGTATCAGAGCCACGCCATTATCCTAGTCTAGCTTGCTCTAACGTATTTACAAGTTCGATCGAACGGATTTTCCAAAAACCGTATTTTCAAGTCCAGTTTCTGTCGAATTTTTGTAGTGGTCAAAAAATTATTTGTTACATTGTAAAAATACGTGCAGGGTTTTTTATGCATTCTGTGAAAATTTGGTAGGCTGAAGTTACTGTATCGCGGCGGATCAGCGGCCAAAACCACGTTTTGGCCGCGGATCCACCGCCGAATTTTGGCTTCACTGCATCAAATTTTTACAGTGGCTCTCTGACATGGAAATAGGGTTTTTGGTATATTCTTTTTGGGCCCAGATGTTTTTGAGTGCTACAGTTGTGCTTGGGGCCCACTTCGGAAAATTCAGTCGATCGAAAATTTTAAACATGTTAGTTCACAGTATTTACATTATATCTGCGACCGTGAATGTCACTTGATCGGTAAATCCTGTCTAACTGCTATAGCCTTTTTAGACGGATTTGCGAACGTGACATTCACGTTGATGTTATGTGTTGTGCTATAATGTTGCGGATTGTCGTGGTGGATAGCCTGGATGCAATGTTAGTATAGTTTTGGTATTTTTATGTATATTTGATATTGCGGGGCGAGCGTCCAACATGTGGACTGCCGTCACTGCCTGTTAGTATATTATTCTTTTGGGGCACGACCGGGCTGAGGTCGATCTACCCGTTGTATATTTTACTTTCTGTACTAGGATTACCCCAAGGTAGGGTGCATGGATAGCCGGGTTCTAGAGGGCAACGGGCCCGCATCTCATGGCGTTGAGACGGAGGGGGCTTCACTCTAGAATTGGCGGGCTATTCGCCGCACTCGTAGGGAGGTACAGGTTGACCCAAGGAGGGGTGCCCAAGTTACCGGATTCCGTGAAGTGCTGGGTGGTCCATTCACGTTGCTGAAAGGGGCTGCCTCGCTTCAAGTTTTGGCGGGTAACTTGCCGTGCCCGTAGGGGTCTAGGATTTCATTGCACAGGCTATCGACATGACCAGGGGAACGTCGGGTTTCAGTAGCGGCTCTATGAAACCCAGGGATCCCAAATATCTGTATTGTTCTGTGATGCTTATTACATTTCTGTGATTTTGCATTTTATCATGCCTTGAGCGATTATTTTATATTGATATATATACTAGTAGATATTGTATATGTTTTGCATCCTCGCTAGTCCAGTCCCCGCTCTGTCGTTAGTTAAGTAACCTAACGGGTAATGACGGGACCCAGTGGCAAACGCGGATGGCATATACGTACATCATTATTTTCGTTCTTTATTGGTGTGATCAATTGATGGGACTGCGTTGATTCGGATCAATGCAAGCTAAACAAACCTATTCTGATGTTGTTAGAATATTTTTCAAAAAGCTGTTATTGCAAGGACGTTCTTTTTTGTTTTGCATAGTGGTATTCGGTTATGAATATCCAGCACCTCAGTCGACGAGGTAAGGACCGAGATCCCTTCACCGGGAGTGACCCCTTGGACAGAAGTTTGCGTCAGGGCAATAACTTCACTATAGTCGTTTACTTTTGCTTTGCATCGTGGTATTCAGTTGGAATATCCTGCACCTCATTCTACGGAGAAAGAGCCGAGATCCCTTCACCGGGAGTGACCTCTTTAGCAAAGGTTTTCGCCACTATATTTTTAAAAGCTATCCAGTTCCTTCAACGATATCAAGTTCATTACGTTAAAGGTTTTTCGCCAGAAACCATTCATAGCCCTCCGTCATTTCAGTTAAATGTTCGGTAGTATTCAAGCTATGTATTTTGACCTACGCCAAGGCATAGTGATTGGTAGCTATTGGATATTTATCTGTTGCATAGATAGATGCGTTGGTTTGGGACAGTCGTATAGCCTTGTTGGCCTTCGGCAAGGGCTTGTACGGGTGGGTTCAAATTAACCTGGACAATGACTGGTAGAACTTGACATGTGACTTATGATTTGTTGACCTTCGTCAAGGTCATAAGAGCATGGGGCAAAAATCACATCGGGAGTTTCTAAAGAAACTGAAACTTGCCAGATATGCGCATACCTTCTGGAGTGTGATAACGTGAGCGGATTCCGTCGCGTTATCATGCGATGATAGTTGGATCCCGATTCCCACTGATGAGTTGGTCTACTCCTCGGGTGATCCCGACTAATTCTTCTTTCAGGTTTGGAGGAGAATTTGACAGTACAGTGGGAGGTTTCCTGATTAGATAAAGTGATAACCATTCTGATCTAGGTTAGAGTGCACACTGAGTGTTTCTTTTCTCTCTCTCTTTGGCAGCGACCATGACCCGACCCTAGACTATGACTCAGTGACCAAAATTAACCGAACCTTCTTAAACACTGGCTTTTGGATTGTCAGAGTTGCAAACCTCATTGCCACTCCTACTTTTACCCTTTTCTCCAGGACACCCCGTATTACTACGAACGTCCACTTCCATTGGACAAAACCATCGTATGGTTATATACGAACTCGAAGGAATTTATTCGAGGATGGTTTCCGGTTCAAGAGAAAACGAATAGGACTATTCAGTTGTCTTTTCCTTTTACCTTCTCTCAGGTTGCGAGTACTCCTTGGTTTAGGAGATAGTACACCCGTTACGCCTATCGGATGGTCTTCTTTCAATCCTTAGGCTGGTGCCGAACGGTAGGGAATGAAGAAAGCCGATTAGCCTAATTGTGCTGTGCAGAAGGTATTAAGTTAAGACAAATAAAGGGATTAGTAAGAGGGCAAAGTAAATTGCGACTGCTATTCACAATCAAACCAAGTATTTCATTACTACTCCCATTTCATCTTTGTATTTCTCCAGAACACTCCGTATCACTACGAAGATCCACAGTTATTTGGATACTCCATCGTATGGTTATATACGAACTCGAAAGGAACTTGTTCCAGTTCGGGGATGGATTCTGGTTCGGGAGAAATAGGAATAAGGTTTATTCGGTTGTCTTTTATCTTCACCTTCTCTCGCATTGTGAGTGCTCTAAGGATTAGGACAGTACACCCATTATGCTTATTGGATAGTCTTCTTCCAAACCATAGGCTGGTGCCGAACGGTAGGGAAGGAAGAAAACCATTTGGCCTAAAGGGGTGTACAGAAGGTAATGACTAAAGACATATGAAGGGATGTGGAGAGATGGTATAGAAATATACGGTTACAGTTGTGAATCCGGATAATGGAAGAGGCATTACTAGGAATACTAGGATACCCCTACGAAATATTTCAATGTTTCAGTTCCACTGTGTACTGTTAAAACAAAACTGATTTCCCAATTAGACACTTGCTCCAGGGTATGTATTTACCAGGTATGTTTCTCACGTCTGTATGGTTTTACAGATGATGAGTGGGAGTAAGTTATTGGGAATTAGGTGATCATCCTCATTATATCGGAATTCGTTGTAATTGGTGATATTTGAGGAAATCGCCTGGGTTGTTTGCCGGACGGCAAATATTTGGTTTTGAATATCCGTCGTTGTGCACCAATTTCACATTGATATATCTGTACGTCTATTTTTATAGAGTGAGATATAACTTTTTGAAATTATGTCTATGACATTTACCTATATCAGTGGATGGTTAGGTAAGGAGCATTAAACAGCGGTGTAATTCTTCATAACCATAGTACAGTTTTCAACCTACGACACACAAGGAATGAGTTATTAGACTCAAGGGACTTATACAGAGTATTGTATGTTGTCCAGTGTCCATTATGACAGAGGAGTTGGTTCTCGTACTATATTCGGTTTACTTATGATTTCTCTAGTTCTTAGACAAGTGTTTCGTAGAAACACAAGGTCTGAGTTTTGAGAAGTTATAGGTATAAGAGTAAAGTAGAGAACCAGGTATTGCAAGTATCGGGATTCTTCAAGGTGATCAAAGATGTAGATACTTGTGTATGGTATTCAGTTAATAGTAATGATTAAGAGAAATTGCTTCTCTTTCAGGTTACTCGTAATTGAAAGTACTTCTAAGTTGAGTAATGCTGATCGGCCTCTCTCCATTTTGTTGACATGCACTGGAGACAGCTGCATGATTTGAATCTGGTTCAATTAAATCAGTGCCTCTATTTCTATATTGGATATAGAACAGTTCATATCTTAACAATGTTAAGGTACGGTGAGTCGTCCGGCTTATGCCTAAAACCAGACTCCGGACTACTCAAGGCACGTTTCTGTAATGGCTGTTTGTGGGTCGACCCGGGCTATAACGAGGGTTGACTTTCTACCATCTGGAAGATCAATAGTGATATTGTTCTTAACTCACCACAGTTTTAATAAAAATTGATTTTTTCAGAAAACAGTAGTGGGAGTATGATAGAACTGGAAGTGATTCCAGAACCGCAAACGATTACTGAAAATTTGATAAGAACCTAAAGATTCAATCTGGTTTGACATTCCATTGGCCACTCTGCAGATATGGTGGGTAACCTCAGGCACCCGAGATATACTCCGGTAGCCTCAAGGACGGTGACAGGGAGGTTCTTGTTTACCCAGACTTGCCATTACTGTTGTTCCAGACTGTGAGACCCGGCAGGAGGATGAGTATAGTGTCGTTCTAAACTGGCTTTAGAAGTGTACGTCTATATGACTCTGCCAGAGAGTTGTCGTAGTCAGTGGGAGCAGCGGAAGCATTGGTGGACAAGTAGCTTATGTCTATGGACTAAAGCAGATATAGCGGGGATAGATCATCTATTTCTGACATGACAGTCATAGGTTTTACTTCATCAGAATAGGGGATGGATCTGTTAAGAAGGTAGTAGGGTGTGATATCCTGATATTTAGATGACATACACAGTGTAGGAAGTGATGTTCCAATACTACGATCGGTTATACTTTGGTTGTCGCACAGTGGTTTCTCCACATGGGATTTGGATATAATATCAAGACATTCTGGTTACTGGATTTATGGCTTTAGATCAAGATTTGGGTAGTTTCCCAATCAGGGTACTTAGACAGCATTCTGAAGGTGTTTAAGAATGGACGACTCCAGGCACGGTAGTGTACCTGCAGGTGATGAAGTCACCCTCTCTAAAGGTGTCTTACAGACTAAAGTGGAGAGGGATGTGCATGATTGGCAGATCACTTGCTTAGGCAATTGAGTCAATCATGAGATGTCAAGCACCACACCAGATGTTGTTTTTTTCAATAGATGCAATATGTTGATATTGATCCAATCCTGGAGAAATGAACGGAAGCAGTTTTAGAACATAAGTGGATGTTCTAGGGATATGATAACAACAGTCTCTTTTAGGAGACAGTTATCACTCCAGGCTTCCAAGGTGACATGGATGACAGAGAAGTTGTCAGAGTTATAGTTTTCCTTCTGACGAGGGGCAGTATTTTGGACAGGTGGTCCAAGGGGATACTGAGGGAGGCATGACGCAGGATACTGATTAAGTTAGTTGGCGATACAGTCTAACAAGTTTGGATTTGGAGTTCATTTATGAGCTAGGTCTCATCAGATATCCAGACATATTCTAAGACAGGTATTGCTCATTTCGGGAGATGGCTTTCTCCGCGAACTTGAGATAAAGAGAGACATAGAAAGAAATATCAAGGCGGATCCACTCACTGAGGCTATTCCTCGAACGCATTAGTTTCGCAAACGGGTTTTGTGAGACTGATTAGTAGAGGAGTTGGGTGTTCGGTATTACACGGGCTGTGAGTATGCAACATCGCAATAATTAGCCATGAGTGCAAGTGGGAGATTGTTGGAGATAGTGCCCTCAGAGTCAATTATTAGATCACAGGCACGTGATTGCAATGATTGAGGGAGGACCTATACCGGTAGGACAGTCTTACTCAAGATGATTGTATGCTATCTGGTTTATCATTATCATCGTGTACTGCTTTAGGTGACCTTACAGGTCGCTATTGCGCGTTGATAGAGCCCTTAGGATTCTTGCTTGACAGCCAGCAGTATGATGGCGATCATATACGTAGGAGATGGTAGTCTATAAGCACATCCTTAAAAGGTCCCTAGTCGTGGGAGTTTCGAGACAGGGCATCGATACTCCAGAGTAGACTAGTGTATACAGTCGAGACCCCGACGAAGGGCGGTGGCCGGTCTCATAAGCCACTGGTGTCAGTTGGTTCATCTAAGATGTATACAGGTGCTCATTGGGTTATGAGTACACCGGACAGGACTCGCCGGGAACATGCTAGTTGGTCTTAAACCAGACGTTAGATAGCAGTTCCCTGGTGACATGTGTACAGGTTAGTTCATCGACCTGAGATCGTCATTTGTCTCGTATGAGTTCCCACTGTACTTTAATTACTACCCTACCACGCTCAAAGGAGATGTGCAAACAGGTTTTAGTTGGGTACAGTCCCGAGCCACATGGAGGCAGTGAGCGGATCTGCAGGGGTTCGTCTCACCCGGTATTGGGGGTGAGGTCGCGCTGTGTCTAGGAGAGCCATTATTGGAGATAGTGCCCTCAAAGTCAATTATTGGATTGCAGGTACGTGATTGCAATGATTGAGGCAGGACCTATACCGCTATGACACTCTTGCTCGAGATGATAGTATGCTATCTGGTTTGTCTTTATCATCGTATACATGCTTTAGTTCACTATTGCATGATTGATAGAGCCGATAGGATTCTTGCTTGACTGCCAGCAGTATGATGGCGATCATATACGTGGGAGCTGGTAGTCTATAAGCACATCCTTAAGAGGTCCCTAGTCGTGGGAGTTTCGAGACAGGGCATCGATACTCCAGAGTAGACTAGTGTATACAGTCGAGACCCCGACGAGAGGCGGTGACCGGTCTCACAAGCCACTGGTGTCAGTTGGTTCATCTAAGATGTATACAGGTGCTCATTGGGTTATGAGTACACCGGACAGGACTCGCCGGGAACATGCTAGTTGGTCTTATACCAGACGTCAAATAGCAGTTCCCTGGTGACATATGTACAGGTTAGTTTATCGACCTGAGATCGTCATTTATCTCGTGTGAGTTCCCACTGTGCTTAGATTACTACCCTACCATGCTCAAAGGAGTTGTGCAAACAGGTTTTAGTTGGGTACAGTCCCGAGCCATATGGAGGCAGTGAGCGGATCGTCGGGAATTCGTCTCTCCCGGTATTGGGGGTTGATGTCGCGCAGTGCACGGGTGGCCATCACTAGAAATCCTCGGCCGAGGTAGTGGAGAATTATTGATTTGGATCAGTAGTTTCTCAGGTGGTGATGGGCTTCATGCCGACACGATTTATCGCGTTATTAGGGGTCTGACTTTATCCACCCCTAGACTCGATATGCGATACTCTTTAGACGAACGGACCGGACTGTATGTATATTGTCACTGTCAGGCTCAGTAGGGTTTATGGATGAGTTCACTCGTCAGCTTCCCTTCCAATCAATACATAGGAAAACCGTTACGTACAGCTTGTACCTCTGACGTGCTAGAGGTTATACCCAGTGTCAGTGTGTTGATGAGTCATTAGAGTCCCCCACAGACACTTTCCCAAGTTCGGGCGAAACGTTGTAGAGGCCGTATGGTTTTATGGTAGGGTTCGGAAAATGC
Organism: Agapanthus africanus; assembly: GCA_030015575.1. NCBI lineage: Eukaryota > Viridiplantae > Streptophyta > Magnoliopsida > Asparagales > Amaryllidaceae > Agapanthus > Agapanthus africanus. Next base: position 165,772,400 of record JASDDO010000001.1, read on the forward strand.
ATGTGCGTTTTCGCACGTGTCATTTTTCGGGCAGATAATACTGGTAGGCTTTGGTTTAAGCCGAATCCCAGTATTATACTGTGTAGATATAATATCTTTGTCTCAGTTGTATTTGTATTCGGTCGTAATACAAATGCGGGTATGTTTATACTGATACGGGGTTATCCTGAAATTCGTTTCAGGATCACTTTTGGAAGTTGCCAGTTTCCAGTTTTTTATCACCCGTCTTTATCATTCGGTTAAAGACAGATTTATCTTTTCTTCTTGAGGGTGAGTCATGAGGTGAGTCATGAGTGGAAGCTTCATGTTGTGATGACTAGGATTAGTGACTCATGGTTGCATTAATTGTTCCATTAATGTTTTGGTGACTAAGGGTGATGATTCATTAGTTCTTTAATGTGTTCATACTAAGTGTTATATGACTCATTACTTTCATTAATGTTATGATAAGTATTGTGCTTGTTATTCTCACCATCCCTCCTCCTATTCTCACCATCCCTCCTCCTACACTCACCCCCTTACCTATATAGTGGTCGGCCCCCTCTTGCAAGAAGAGCATGGTTATTCATTTGGAAAAAAGATTAGGAATTTGGTGTATGGAAATTAGATAGCTATAATTCTTATTTCACCCGATTCAAATGGCAACTTCATTAACCGTTCGTCCATAGCTTTGGACGTAACGAGACAAAGTGTTCTACTCATTCTCTACATCATCTTAGTCGTCTCTTTAGCAAACTTGACGATCGGGAGCCCGTTTAAAGATCCGTCGACGTGGTGCCACCTGGATGAGAAGATTGGAGATTCAGGAGATCGGAGCAGCCGCAACAAAGCGCAAGATGATGGTTGAAGACCGAAGGACTCGGATCGTTCGGTATAACATTTCTACCCACTTTGTAGTTTGTTTGTTTAGCTTTAATGGCAGATCCGGGTTATAGTACGCGATAGCGCCAGTTGTAAAATATTTTTGTTCCGCATTTGGCGTCTGTTAGACGGCCGGGGCTCTACCGTGGACTTACAGTGGTATCAGAGCCTCACCATTAAGCTATACTAACTTGTGCTAACGCGTTTAAAATATCGATCGAACGGATTTTAGAAAACCGCAAATTCCAGGGTTAAAGTTTCTGTCGATTTTAAACAGTGTCTGAAAATAATTTTACATATCACAGAAAAACGTGCAGGGTTTTCTAAGCATACTGGAAAAAGTTGGGCACGTGATCCCATAAGAGCACCGCGTATCCGCTGTCAAACCTAGGGTTTGACCGCGAAACCGCAGCGCTTTAGTGGGAACAGTGCATCAATTTTTCCCAGAGAGCTTCATTTTTGGAAATTATGGCTTTTGGTATAGTTCTTTTGGGCCCAGATTTTGTTACTGTACAGCAGATGTACGTGGGGCCCACTTCGGGAAATTTGGTCGATCGAAATTTTAAATTTGTTAGTATGCAGTATTTACATTATATCTCCGACCGGAAATGTCATTTGATTGGTAAACCACGTCTGATTGCTATAAATCTTTTAGACGGGTTTGCGAACGTGACATTCGCGTTGATGTTCTGTGTTGTGCTGTGATGTTGCGGATATGTCGTGGTGGATAGCAGTGTGCAATGGTAGTGCAGTTTGGATTTATTTTTACATTTGATATTGCGGGGCGAGCGTCCAACATGTGGACTGCCGTTACTGCCTGTTTGTATAATATTCTTTCGGGGCACGACCGGGTTGAGGTCGATGTACCCGTTGTACATATTTTTATTTCTGTACTAGGTTTATCCTACGAAGGAGTGTACGGATAGCCGGGTTCTGGAGGGCAACGGGTCCGTATCTCATGGCTTTGAGAGGCAAAGGGGCCTCACTCTAGAATTGGCAGACTATTCGCCGCACTCGTAGGGGATACAGGTTGACCCAAGGAGGGGTTCTCAAGTTACCGGATTCCGTGAAGTGCCGGGTGTTCCATTCACTATGCTGTGGGGGACTACCTCGCTTCAGGTTTTGGCGGGTAACTTGCCACACCCATAGGGGTCTAGGTTTCATTGCATAGGCTATCCACATGACCAGGGGAACATCGGGTTTCAGTAGCGGCTCTGTGAAACCCGGGGATCCCAGATTATCCGTATTGTTCTGTGATGCTAATTACTTTTCTGTAATGTTGCATATTATCACGCCTGGAGCGATTATTATATATTGGTATATATACTATTAGATGTTGTATATGTTTTACACCCGCGCTAGTCCAGCCCCCGCTCTGTCGTTAGTTAAGTAACCTAGCGGGTGATGACGGGACCCAGTGGCGAATGCGGATGGCATATACGTACATTATATTTTCGTTCTTTTCTGGTGTGATTGATTGATGGGATTGCGTTGATTCTTATCAATGCAAGGATAAAACAAACCTATATTTGATGTTGTTGGAACCAATTTAAAAACTGTTATTACAAAGACGTTTCTTTTTGTTTTGTTAGGTTTACCAAGCACCTTATGAAGGGTTTGGAAGCATCACATGTCTCAAAATTAAATTTTTAAGGTGCTAAGTGAACACACAAAGAATCATTCCTAGAAAATTAGGGTTTCAAAAACAACACATCATCACAAGTAGGTAAAGCTAGGGTTTTGAGAGTACAACCTTTGTAGCTCCCTATGCTAGACTCCTCGGCTACTTGGGGTTTGGAAAATGTCCGCTTGAACTCCTCTAGGTCCACGATGATCCATCCGGAGTTCGCTTTGTCCAATCTTGCAACTTCACAAGATCAAGAAAGAAAATGGAAGCTAACGCTCTCCACTAATGGGCAAGACTAGTATAAAATGGTGTTGTGGTTATTTTTCTCACTTCAAAATCCTATCTTGTTGAGTATTTTGCTTACTAGAGAGATCTAGAGAGCAAAGGAGCAAGGAAGAAGAAGATGATGGCTTTTGAAGAAGAAGACAAATGATAATCACTAATGAAAAAATAGAAAATATATGTATATATATTTTCCACTCTTCATCTCAAACCATGGTTATATATTATATGGATATTATTTCACTTGAGTTAAAACATAAAAGAAAGATTAACACATGGTTAAAAGGTAGGTGAGCATGGTTAGTTGAAGAAGAGTGTAGAAATCATGTATTAATCTTTATCTTTTCTTTTGTTTTTAAAACAAATACAAATAATAATCCATATATAAAACCAAGGTGTGAGTCTTATATTGCCACCATCTTCTATGTATATACAACCATGAAGGATGATGTATGTATGTATGTGTGCATGCACATCCATATGTGCATGAACAAGAAAGAATGCATACATGCATGCATACATCCAAAAATACAAGAAAGGATTTCTAGTGAGAAACTAATGGTTAAATGATAAATCAACACTTGATTTATCAATCCGGCCATATCACATACGACCCAACCAAAAGCAAGCCGCCCGATTAATATACGGTATCTTATACGCGCATTTTAACCGGGTCCATGCGCATATCGCATACGCGTACCACAACGTTTCGCCTGGACTAAGTAACTCCTTTGTGGGACTCTAAGACTCGTCAATACGCCGGCAGTGGGTGATGATCGTATCAAGCACCCCCAAGCTGCAAGCGGTCAGCTAAACGTAACGGCTACCCGGGTATTGATCGATCAGAAGATCAGCAAGCAAGCCCGCTCCAACTCCTGTAAAAGCCTGCCGGTAACACTTCCCATGCAGTCCGGTCTCCTCGTCTGATATGTCGCATATCAAGTCTAGGGGTGGTAAACGTCAGACCCCAATAACCGATAAGTCATGCCGATGTGAGGCTCATTACGGGTCGAAAAACTACTGGTAACACTTACCAGTAAATCTCTAATCAGCCCTGGCCAGGAACTTCCCTGTTACGGCCAATCGAGCACAGCGCAACATCAACCCCCAATACCGGGAGAGACGAAACCCCTCCTATCGCTCATTGCCTCCATGTGACTCGGGACTGTACCCAAAAACCACCGTTTTGCACGCCCTCATGGACGTGGTAAAGTGGAAATCAAAGCACAGTGGGAATCACATAAGACTCTATGACGATCTCGGGTCTACAGACTAACCTGCACAAGTGTCACCTGAGAACTGCCATCTGACGTGAGGTATAATACCATCTGGGAGTTCTCGGCGAGTCCGTCCAGTGTACTCAGTCTCCACTGAGCACCCGTATACCATCTCTGATGTCAAACACCAATGGATATGGGATCATCCATCACCCATCTCATGGGTCGAGAAGCGTATACGCTAGTCTACACTGGTATATCGATGCCCCGTCTCAATACACCCACAACCAGGGACCTTGAAGGATGTACTTATGGACTACCATGTCCCCACTAGTATGATCCGCATCATAGTCCAGGTAGTCAAGTACACATCCTAAGGGCTTTACCAATATGTAACTATAAGACAGTATATAGAGACAAGTATACATGTTAAGATAAAGAGCAACCAGATAGCATACTATCATATCGAGCAAGAAATTCATCTCTATATATGTCCAAGCATCCAATATAATATACATCATCTGTATAATACTGGCCTCTAGGGTATATATACAACTAACAATCTCCCACTTGCAGTAGGGCCAGCTGCTGTAGTATCGCATACCGAGCATCCCGAAGAGTCTCTCAAACTGTATCTGGGGAATGACCTTCGTGAGTGTATCCGCTGTGTTATTCTTCGTGTCAACCCTCCTGACCTCGATCTCCCGGCGATCAACTATCTCCCGGATCAGGTCATACCGCTCAGAATATGCCTGGATCGCTGATGGGACCTGGGTTCCTTGGCCAAAGCCACCGCTCCATTGTTATCGCAATACAAAGGTATTGGATGCTCAATGGATGGAACCACTCCAAGTTCAGTAATGAACTTCTTGATCCAGACAGCCTCTTTGGCAGCATCGTTGGCAGCGATGTATTAAGCCTCCATCGTCGAGTCTGCCACAGTTTCCTGCTTGGAACTCTTCCAGCTAACCACCCCTCCGTAAAGGGTAAAGACAAATCCTGACTGCGACTTAGAGTCGTCCTTATCACTCTGGAAGCTTGAATAGGTAAAGGACTCCACTTGGAGTTCTCCGTTACCATACACCAAGAGCATCTCCTTAGTCCTTCGCAAGTACTTGAGAATGCTCTTCACAGCTGTCCAGTGGCTCTCTCCAGGATCAGCTTGATACCTACTCACTACACTTATTGAGTATGCTACATCGAGTCTGGTACATAGCATCGCGTACATGATAGAGCCTACAGCCGAAGCATAGGGTATCACTTGCATGCGAGCTCTCTCCAAATCAGTCTTGGGAGACATCTTTTTGGAAAGAGTGACTCCAGAGATCGTGGGTAAATTCCCACGCTTGGATTCTTCCATACTAAACCGCTTTAGTATAGTGTCAATGTACCTGGATTGGGACAATCCCAGTATGCGTTTAGATCTATCTCTATAGATCCTGATTCCCAATATGCAGGAGGCATCACCTAGATCTTTCATTGAGAATCTTTGTGATAAGAAGAGCTTGACCGATTGCAGCATAGGAATGTCATTTCCTATCAAGAGTATGTCGTCCACGTACAATACGAGGAAGACAACCTTACTCTCTGTCACCTTTTTGTAAATACAAGGTTCATCTATATTTTTGACGAAATCAAACTCTTTGATAACGACGTCAAAGCAGATGTTCCAACTCCGCAATGCTTGCTTTAATCCATAAATGGATTTAAGTAGCTTGCACACCTTCCCGCTGCTCCCACTATCTACGAAGCCCTCTGGCTGAGTCATGTACACGCTCTCTTCTAAATCACCGTTTAGAAAGGCGGTCTTAACATCCATTTGCCAGATTTCATAGTCATGATATGCAGCGATGGCAAGCATGATCCGGATGGATTTAAGCATAGCCACTGGAGAAAAGGTTTCGTCATAGTCCACACCTGGTCTTTGACGAAAACCCTTTGCAACAAGTCTAGCTTTAAAAGTCTCCACTTTCCCATCTACACCAAGTTTTTTCTTGAAGATCCACTTACTCCCAATGGGTTTTACCCCTTCAGGAGCAACTTCCAAAGTCCATACTTTGTTGGTGTACATGGATTCTATCTCGGACCGCATTGCATCCAGCCATTTCACTGAGTCCCCACTCGTGATGGCCTGCTCGAAGCTAGTTGGGTCATCATCCTCCATGATGCAATCCTCGCTCCCACCATCCATGAGAAAACCGTAGTATCTCTTGGGTGGGTGAGGAACCCTACTAGATCGGCGGAGAGGCTGAGGTTCGTTGGGAACTACCGAATCTTCCGGTTCAACCAAATCTTCTATCGTAGTCTGTATTGCTGGAACCTCTTCCAGTTCTACCTCCTTGCCACTAATCTCCTTTTCAAGAAATTCCTTTTCTAAAAAGGTGGCATGTCGAGAAACAAACACCTTTTGTTCCTCGGTGTGGTAGAAGATATACCCGCGCGAATGTTTGGGATATCCAATAAACTTACACAGAATGGACCTTGCCGCGAGTTCGTCCGGATTCTGCGTTTTTACATATGCCGGACAACCCCATATCTTAACATAATTAAGACATGGTCTCTTTCCTTTCCATATCTCATATGGAGCGGTTGGCACGGATTTGGTGGGAACCATATTCAATAGGTCTGCAGCTGTTTCCAGTGCATACCCCCAGAAGGAAATAGGTAACTCAGCTGTGCTCATCATAGAGCACACCATATCTAATAGGGTGCGGTTCCTCCGTTCCGATACACCGTTGTGCTGTGGTGTATATGGAGGAGTCAGCTGAGAGAGAATCCCATTCTCTTTTAGGAAGTCCAGGAATTCATTGCTCAAGTATTCACCTCCTCGATCAGATCGAAGGATTTTAATACTTTTTCCGGTTTGGTTCTCGACTTCTTGTTTATATTCTCTAAATTTCTCAAAAGCTTCTGATTTGTGTTTCATCAGGAACACATATCTGAATTTAGAGAGATCGTCAGTGAATGTAATGAAGTACGCAGAACCATTCCTGGCATGTGTAGACATTGGACCGCATACATCACTATGCACCAGTCCCAAGAGTTCCGTAACTCTTTCTCCGTGTCCCGTAAACGGAGTTTTGGTCATCTTGCCTTTGAGACATGACTGGCAAGTGTCATAAGATGAAAATTCAAACGGATTCAAATATCCATCCTTATGCAACTTAGCCAGTCGTGTCGCATTGATGTGACCCAGTCTACAATGCCACAAGAAGGATTCGTTCAGTTCTGAACTCTTCCTCTTGTGTGTGTTTGTTATGCTCAGAACTGTTAATTGATTTAGAACATAAATGCCATTGCACAACGTGCCTGATCCAACCAACTTTTGGTTAAGGAAAATGTTCATAACATTATCCTGTAATACAAAATTATATCCTTCTTTACTCAACAAAGAAACTGATATAATGTTGCATATCAGGTTCGGCATGTAATAGCATTCGTTCAGAATCAATGTATTACCAGTTGGTAATACAAGGTGATATTCCCCGACGGTCTTAGCTGCAACAATTGCACCATTTCCAACTCTTATGTCTTTATCACCTTCTCCAAGTTCTCTACCTTTCCTAAGCCCATGTAACTGATTACATATATAGGATCCTGACCCGGTATCTAATACCCAGGACGTAGGGCAAATGGAGAAACAGTTCTCTGTAACGAACACACCCGAAGAAAATGTATCAACATGTACTTTCTTCATTCGGGTGGCATGGGAATCCTGGTATTCCCCTATATCATGTTCAGTCCTATAACTCTTATAAGAAAGAACGGAACCAACGTTGCCCAGCACAGTATAACATGCGGGTTCAGTCAATACATCCATATTATTATCTTAATTAAGGCATGACATAGTCGCTACCTGGAGAGAGAGAGAAGAAAACATTTTAGCGTATGCTCTTGCAAGATCAGATTGGTTATTATTTTATCTAATCAGGATGGCTCCCACTGTTTTTTATCAAATCTTCCTTCAAATCCTAAAAGGAAGGACTAGCCGGGATTAATTACACCTTACAATTTCGCCAATCTTTCAGCCAGGCCAGTGTCAGACTTTGAGGGAGGTTCCCCGTGCTTTCGCACGGACTTAATTAAAGTAGACCTCGTTTTCCCAGAGGCGTAACCCCGTTGACACCTTTCTAGACACCTACTTGATTGACTAACTGTCCTGTGTAAAACTCTCCCAGGAGTAACAATTACTCGCAGTGGGTATCGGGATCCAACTATCTCATAGAAGGTATGCAATCTCATTGCAAATTTCAACACTTGAAATTCCCGATAATATTTTGCCCCTAGCGTCCCATAACCTTGACGTAGGCCAACAAACCATAGTGCGCTAGTCAAGTTCAACCCGTCATTTCTTGATTGAATTAAACCCACCCGTACGACCCTTGACGCAGGCCAACAAATTCGCACGACTACCCTAATCCAATCTGCATCATATGCACAAACAGATAAATACTAGTTAGCTACCGCACACTACGCCTTGACGCAGGCCAACAAACGTAGCGCGAATACTAAGTAGGACTTATCTGAAATGACGGAGGGCTACGACAGGTTTTTCTGAAGACCTATTGCGTAATGAACTTGATATCATTGTAGAATCGAGTGAATTTTAAAATGGAGTGATTTTGAGGCTTTCATTAGTTTTGCTAAAGAGGTCACTCCCGGTGAAGGGATCTCGGCTCTTTCCTCATCGAATAAGGTGCGGGATATATCATATATATCGCTATGCAAAGCAAAAACTCCAAAAGCAATCAAAAACAAACCGAGTGTTGTAGCATCTGCCAGTTTTGCTAAAGAGGTCACTCCTGGTGAAGGGATCTCGGCTCTTTCCTCATCGAATAAGATGCGAGATATATCATATATATCGCTATGCAAAGCAAAAACTACAGCTATCCTTTTTGAAAATTTGATTCTACAACATCTTTTAGGTTTCTTTTCTTTCATTAATCACATTAATGAAGTCCCATCATTTAAGTCACCTAAACATCACAGATAAATACGACGTACACTTATACCATCCGCATTCGTCTCGATGTCCCCTCGTGCACCGTTAGGTTAGGTAACTAACGGCAGAGCGGGGCAGGGCTAGCGCGGGTGTAAAACATAAGTAACATTTATATAATATATCATATATACTATATACAGTATCCATCATTACACATCAAATGATCACATCACAGATATCGCAGCAGAAACATAGATATAATGTGGGATATACTAGGATGTCCGTATTTAGTATTTAGCCAACAATAGAAAATACGGATTCCACAGTCGCGATGAATAGCCAAGCCCACACCCTAGACCCCTACGAGAGTGGCAAGCGACCCTACCAATTCTGGAGTTTAGGAGACTCAGTCTCGACTCCTCGAGATGGCCTCCTACTGAACCCCAGAACCCGGTCACCTGTGCTCCCCTCCTTGGGTCCATCCTAGTGCGGAAAAGTAAATAATATACAACACTGGTGACATCGACCTCAACCGGAAGTGCCCCAAATAAAAGAATATTACATTACATTTGAATTTACATGAATGAAAATATAAAACTCTCATCTCACATAAAACCCCCCGGCTTTTCAATCGAGACAATCCAGCACATCATATCTCAGCAACACATAATATCTCATATCATCAACGTAAGTAAGTATGCATACACCGATCGTCGTCGATGTATAGCAACGACAATCGGCAATACCACTACATACTACACTTACGGTCACAGAAAAGAAAGTGTAAAACTGCAATATTTGGAATCCACATTCTCTTTAGACATCGTAAATGCGAAATATCACATACTTCGTATCTCATGTCTAACTATATGAATTCCACATATTACATCACATTCCAGATAAATAGACAGTATTAAAGTTTTCGAACGAATGATCAAATACCCAAAATTCCCTAAAGCTCAACACTTGAGCGGAGTTCTAAAAAACCCGGAATGTGACACAGTAGCGGTCCAGCCGTAGAAGGGTCAAGCCAACGCCTCACATGTGGCACGCCGTACTGCCTCAAACCCTAAGGTTCAAAAGGCAGTTCAAGACGGTCACATAATCGAGTTAAGGTTTGTTGTCTTCTAGAGGGTCCACCACAAAACTTGCACGTATTTCCGAAAGATTTAAACCCCGTGAAAAGGTGAGTAAATGATACTCGTTCGAACAATTCAATACTTTCTAAATTACCCGGAAAAAAACACGAAATCAAAATTCCGATCGAATTGTAGAGTCCAAAACCATCCCCAGAACATTCAGCACTAAATTCAGATTAAAAATACCCAAAAATATCTAAAAGCAGTTATAAACATTACTGTGGAAAAATGATGAATTAAGTGATGTGTACGGCGGCGGAGCCGCGGCCTAAGCAAGCTTTAGCCGCGGTTCCGCGGTCGAAGTTACTGTTCATGGGTTCGTTTTTCACAGTATTGCTTATATTTCCCTACTGAATTTTTTAAGTATTTTTAATTCTGAAAAACAACAATTTTGAAAAAATGTCCAGAGAGTGCTAAAAATCCGTATTTTCCGGTTCGATCGGAGTTTTAACTTCGTTAAAGTGTCACCTAAAGTTCTAGGTTGGCTCTGATACCATTGTTAGGATTACCTAGCACCTTATGAAGGGTTTGGAAGTATCACATGTCTCAAAATTAAATTTTTAAGGTGCTAAGTGAACACACAAAGAATCATTCCTAGAAAATTAAGGTTTCAAAAACAACACATCATCACAAGTAGGTAAAGTTAGGGTTTTGAGAGTACAACCTTTGTAGCTCCCTATGCTAGACTCCTCGGCTACTTGGGGTTTGGAAAAGGTCCACTTGAACTCCTCTAGGTCCACGATGATCCACCCGGAATTCGCTTTGTCCAAGCTTGCAACTTCACAAGATCAAGAAAGAAAATGGAAGCTAACGCTCTTCACTAATAGGCAAGACTAGTGTAGAATGGTGTTGTGGTTCTTTTTCTCACTTCAAAATCCTATCTTGTTGAGTATTTTGCTTACTAGAGAGATCTAGAGAGCAAACGAGCAAGGAAGAAGAAAATGATGGCTTTTGAAGAAGAAGATAAATGATAATCACTAATGAAAAAATAGAAAATATATGTATATATATTTTCCACTCTTCATCTCAAACCATGGTTATATATTATATGGATATTATTTCACTTGAGTTAAAACATAAAAGAAAGATTAACACATGGTTAAAAGGTAGGTGAGCATGGTTAGTTGAAGAAGAGTGTAGAAACCATGTATTAATCTTTATCTTTTCTTTTGTTTTTAAAACAAATACAGATAATAATCCATATATAAAACCAAGGTGTGAGTCTTATATTGCCACCATCTTCTATGTATATACAACCATGAAGGATGATGTATGTATGTATGTGTGCATGCACATCCATATGTGCATGAACAAGAAAGAATGCATACATGCATGCATACATCCAAAAATACAAGAAAGGATTTCTAGTGAGAAACTAATGGTTAAATGATAAATCAACACTTGATTTATCAATCCGGCCATATCACATACGACCCAACCAAAAGCAAGCCGCCCGATTAATATACGGTATCTTATACGCGTATTTTAACCGGGTCCATGCGCATATCGCATACGCGTACCACAACGTTTCGCCTGGACTAGGTAACTCCTTTGTGGGACTCTAAGACTCGTCAATACGCCGGCAGTGGGTGATGATCATATCGAGCACCCCCAAGCTGTAAGCGGTCAGCTAAACGTAACGGCTACCCGGGTATTGATCGATCAGAAGATCAGCAAGCAAGCCCGCTCCAACTCCTGTAAAAGCCTGCCGGTAACACTTCCCGTGCAGTCCGGTCTCCTCGTCTGATATGTCGCATATCAAGTCTAGGGGTGGTAAACGTCAGACCCCAATAACCGATAAGTCGTGCCGATGTGAGGCTCATAATGGGTCGAGAAACTACTGGTAACACTTACCAGTAAATCTCTAATCAGCCCTGGCCAGGGACTTCCCTGTTACGGCCAATCGAGCACAGCGCAACATCAACCCCCAATACCGGGAGAGACGAAACCCCTCCTATCGCTCATTGCCTCCATGTGACTCGGGACTGTACCCAAAAACCACCGTTTTGCATGCCCTCATGGACGTGGTAAGGTGGAAATCAAAGCGCAGTGGGAATCACATAAGACTCTATGACGATCTCGGGTCTACAGACTAACCTGCACAAGTGTCACCTGAGAACTGCCATCTGACGTGAGGTATAATACCATCTGGGAGTTCTCGGCGAGTCCGTCCAGTGTACCCAGTCTCCACTGAGCACCCGTATACCATCTCTGATGTCAAACACCAATGGATATGGGATCATCCATCGCCCATCTCATGGGTCGAGAAGCGTATACGCTAGTCTACACTGGTATATCGATGCCCCGTCTCGATACACCCACGACCAGGGACCTTGAAGGATGTACTTATGGACTACCATGTCCCCACTAGTATGATCCGCATCATAGTCCAGGTAGTCAAGTACACATCCTAAGGGCTTTACCAATATGTAACTATAAGACAGTATATAGAGACAAGTATACATGTTAAGATAAAGAGCAACCAGATAGCATACTATCATATCGAGCAAGAAAGTCATCTCTATATATGTCCAAGCATCTAATATAATATACATCATATGTACAATACCGGCCTCTAGGGCATACATACAACTAACATGTTTTGCATAGTGATATTCAATTTAGAATATCCGGCACCTTATTCGACGAGGTAAGGGCCGAGATCCCTTCACCGGGAGTGACCCCTTGGGTAGAAGTTTGCGTCAGGGTAATAACTTCAATATAGTCGATTACAAGTTGCTTTGCATCACGGTATTCAGTTGGAATATCCTGCACCTCATTCCACGAGGAAAGAGCCAAGATCCCTTCACCGGGAGTGACCTCTTTAGCAAAACGTTTTCGCCACTATATTTTTATAAAAAGCTATCAGGTTCCTTCAACGAGATCAAGTTCATTACGTTAAAGGTTTTTCGCCAAAAACCAGTCGTAGCCCTCCGTCATTTCTTTTGGGTATTCAGTAGTATTCAAGCTATGTATTTTGACCAACGCCAAGGCAAGTGTTTGGTAGCTGCTGGGTATTCATCTGTTGCATAGATAGATGAGTTGGTTTGGGACAGTCGTTCTGTCATACTTGGCCAACGTCAAGGGCATGTGCGGGTGGGTTCAAATTGATCTGTATAGTGACGGGTAGAAATTGGCATGTGACTTATGATATTTTGACCAACGCCAAGGTCATAAGAGCATGGGGCAAAAATTACATCGGGAGTTTCAAACATACAGGAAACTTGCCAGGCATGCGCATACCTTCTGGAGTGTGATAACTTGAGTGGCTTTCATCAAGTTATCATGCGATGATAGTTGAATTCCGATTCTCACTGATGAGTTGGTTTACTCTTCGGGTGATCCCGACTAATTCTTCTTTCAGGTTTGGAGGAGAATTTGAGATAACAGTGGGAGGTTTCCTGATTAGATAAAGTGATAACCATTCTGATCTAGGTTAGAGTGCACGCAGAGTGTTTCTTTTCTCTCTCTCTTTTTGGCAGCGATTTTTGACCGACCCTAGACTATGACTCAGTGACCAAGTTGACCGAACCTTCTTAAAATACTGGCTTTTGGATTGTCTTAAGTTGCATTAGTCATTGCCGCTCCTTCTTTTACCCTTTGTATTTCTCAGAACACCCCGTATTACTACGGACATCCACTTCCATTGGATAGATCCATCGTATGGTTATATACGAACTCAAAGGGACTTCTTCGAGAATGGATCCAGGTTCAGGAGAAATAGAATTGGTTTATTCAGTTGTCTTTTATTATCACCTTCTCTCATGTTGCGAGGGCTCCTTGGTTTAGGAGAGTACACCTATTACGCTTATTAGATAGTCTTATTCCAAACCATAGGCAGGTGCCGAAAGGTAGGGAATGAAGAAAACCAATTAGCCTAAGTAGGGTGTGCAGAAGGTAATATGTAAAGACAAAATAAAGGGATTAAAAGGAGGGCAAAGTAAATTGCGACTGTTATCATTCACGACCAAACCGCGTACTTCATCGCTACTCCTATTTCACCTTTGCTTTTTCCCCAGTTCGGGAGAAATAAAATAAGGTATTATTCAGTTATCTTTTATCATCACCTTCTCTCAAGTTGCGAGTACTCCTAGGATTAGGAGGGTATACCTGTTATGCTTACTGGATAGTCCTCTTCCAAACCATAGGCTGGTGCCGAACGGTAGGGAAGGAAGAAAACCATTTAGCCTAACAATGGTGTACAGAAGGTAACGACTAAAGACAAATAAAGGGATTTGGAGATGTGGCAAAGAGATATACGGTTAGTGTCATGAATTGGTTTATGGAAAAGGCATTACTAGGAATACCAGGATACCCCTACGAAACATTTTCATATTTCAGTGCATTGTTAAAGAAAAACTGTTTTCCCGATTAGATAGTTACTCCAGGGTATGTATTTACCAGGTTTAATTCTCATATCTGTATGGTTTTACAGATGATGAGTGGGAGTAAGTTATTGGGAATTAGGAGATCATCCTCATTATATCGGAATTCGTTGTAATTGGTGATATTTGAGGAAATCACCTGGGTACAGTTTTCAACCTACGATGCACAGGTTTTGAGTTATTAAACTCAGCGGACTTATACAGAGTATTGTATGTTGTCCAGTGTCCGTCAGGACAAAGGGGTAGGTCCTCATACTATGTTCTGTTTACTTATGAATTCTCTAGTTTTTAGACAGATGTTTCGTAGAAATACAATGTCTAAGTTTTGAGAAGTTATGGGTATAAGAATAAAGTAGAGAACTAGGTGTCACAAGTATCGGGATTCTTCAAAGAGATCGAAGATGTAGATTCTTGTGATTGGTATTCAAATGATAGTAATGGTTTTGAGAAACTTGTTTCTCTTTCAGGTTACTCATAATTGGATGGATTCCTAAGTTTAGTAATGCTGATTAGCCTTTTTCCATTAAGTAGATATGCACTGGAGACAGCTGCATGATTTGAATCTGGTTCCAATTAAATTAGTGCCTCTGTTTCTATATTGGATATAGAATGGTTCATATCTTAACGATGTTAAGATCGGGGTGTTGTCCAGCTTATGCTTAAAACCAGACACTGGATAACTCAAGGCACGTTTCTGTAATGGCAGCTTGTGGGTTGACCCTGGCTTTGACGAGAATTGACATTTCTACCATCTGGAAGATCAATAGTGATATTGTTCTTGACTCGCCACAGTTTTAGTAAAATGGATTTTTTCAGAAAACAGAAGTGGGAGTATGGTAGAACTGGAAGTGATTCCAGAACCGCAAACGATTACGGAAAATTTAATAGGACCTATATATTCAATCAGGTTTGACATTCCATTAGCCACTCCGCAGATATGGCGGGTAACCTCAGACACCCGAGAGGTACTCCGGTAGCCTCAAGGACGGTGACAGAGAGGTTCTTGTTTACCCAGACTTGACACTACTGTTGTTCCAGACTTTGAGACCCGGCAAGAGGATAAGTATAACGTCGTTCTAAACTAGCTTTAGAAGTGTACGTAGATATTATTCTGCCAGAGGGTTGTCGTAGTCAGTGGGAGCAGCAGAAGCATAGTGGGCAAGTAGCTTATGTCTATTTATAGACTTGAGCAGATATAGCGGAGATAGATCATCTATTTTTGATGTGACAGTCATGGGTTTGACTTCATCAGAATAGGGGATGGATCTGTTAAGGAGGTAGTAGGGTGTGATGTCCTGGTATTTTTTATGACATACACAAAGTAGGAAGTAAAATTCCTACACTACGATCGGTTGTACTTTGGTCGTCACACAGTTGTTTCTCCACAAAGGATATGGATATAATATCAGACATTCTGGTTACTAGATCTATGGTTTTAGATCTAGATTTAGGTAGTTTCCCAATATGGGTACTTTGACAATATTCTAATGGTATTTAGAATAGATGACTCCTGGCATGGTGGTGTACCTGCAGGTGATGGAGTCACCCTCTCTAAAGGTGTCTTACAGACTAAAGGGGAGAGGGATGTGCATGATTGGCAGATCACTTGCTTAGACAATTGAGTCAATCGTGTAAAGTCAAGTACCACACCAGATGATGTTTTTTGCACTAGATGCGATAAGTTAATATTAATCCAATCCTGAAGAAACATAAGGAAGTAGTTTTAGAACATAAGTGAATGTTTTACGGATTTGATGACGGCAGCCTCCTTCGGGAGACGGTTATCATTCCAGGCTTCAAAAGGTGACATAGATGACAGAGTGATTGTCAGAGTTATAGTTTTCCCTCTGACGAGGGACAGTATTATGGACAGGTGGTCCAAGAGGATACTGTAGGAGGCATGGTGCTGGATACTGATTAGGTTCAGTGATCAATACAGTCTAAGAAGTTTGGATTTGGAGTTCATTTATGAACTAGGTCCCATCAGATATTCAGACATATTCTAAGACAGGTATTACTCGATTCGGGAGATGGCTTTCTCCGCGAACTTGAGATTAAGAGAGACATAGAAAGAAACATCAGGGCGGATCCACTCACTGAGGCTATTTCTCGAACACAAGAGTTTTACAAACTAGCTTTGTGAAACTGATTAGTAGAGAAGTTGGATGTTCGGTATCACACGGGCTGTGAGTATGCGACATCGCAATAATTAGCCTTAAGTGCAAGTGGGAGATTGTTGGAGATAGTGCCCTCAAAGTCAATTATTAGATCGCAGGTACGTGATTGTAATGATTGAGGCAGGACCTATACCGATATGACAGTCTTGCTCGAGATGATAGTATGCTATCTGGTTTGTCTTTATCATCGTATACATGTTTTAGTTCACTATTGCATGATTGATAGAGCCCATAGGATTCTTGCTTGACTGCCAGGAGTATGATGGCGATCATATACGTTGGAGCTGGGGTCTATAAGCACATCCTTAAAGTGTCCTTAGTCGTGGGAGTTTCGAGACAGGACATCGATACTCCAGAGTAGACTAGTGTATACAGTCGAGACCCCGAAGAGGGGCGGTGGCCGGTCTCACAAGCCACTGGTGTCAGTTGGATCACCTAAGATGTATACAGATGCTCATTAGGATATAAGTACACCGGACAGGACTTGCCGGGAACTTGCTAGTTGGTATTATACATATCGTCAGATAGCAGTTCCCTGGTGACATGTGTACAGGTTAGTTTGTCGACCTGAGATCGTCATTTGTCTCGTGTGAGTTCCCACTGTGTTTAGATTACTACCCTACCACGCTCAAAGGAGTTATGCAAACAGGTTTTAGTTGGGTACAGTCCCGAGCCACATGGAGGCAGTGAGCGGATCGTCGGGGATTCGTCTCTCCCGGTATTGGGGGTTGATGTCGCGCAGTGCATGGGTGGCCATCACTAGAAATTCTCGGCCGAGGTAGTGGAGAATTACTGATTTGGATCAGTAGTTTCTCAGGTGGTGATGGGCTTCATGCCGACACGATTTATCGCGTTATTAGGGGTCTGACTTTATCCACCCCCTAGACTCGATATGCGATACTCTTTAGACGAACGGACCGGACTGTATGTATATTGTCACTGTCAGGCTCAGTAGGGTTTATGGATGAGTTCGCTCGTCAGCTTCCCTTCCAATCAATACATAGGCAAACCGTTACGTACAGCTTATACCTCTGACGTGCTAGAGGTTATACCCAGTGCCAGTGTGTTGATGAGTCATTAGTGTCCCCCTCAGACACTTTCCCAAGTTCGGGCGAAACGTTGTAGAGGCTGTATGGTTTTATGGCAGGGTTCGGAAAATGCATGTGCGTTTTCGCACGTATCATTTTTCGGGCAAATAATACTGGTAGGCTTTGGTTTAAGCCGGATCCCAGTATTATACTGTGTAGATATAATATCTTTGTCTCAGTTGTATTTGTATTCGGTCGTAATACAAATGCGGGTATGTTTATACTGATACGGGGTTATCCTGAAATTCGTTTCAGGATCACTTTTGGAAGTTGCCAGTTTCCAGTTTTCTATCACCCGTCTTTATATTCGGTTAAAGACGGATTTATCTTTTTTCCTTGAGGGTGAGTCATGAGTGGAAGCTTCATATTGTGGTGACTAAGATTAGTGACTCATGGTTGCATTAATTGTTCCATTAATGTTTTGGTGACTAAGGGTGATGATTCATTAGTTCTTTAATGTGTTCATACTAGGTGTTATATGACTCATTGCTTTCATTAATTTTATGATAAGTATTGTGCTTGTTATTCTCACCATCCCTCCTCCTACACTCACCCCCTTGCCTATACAGTGGCCGGCCCCCTCTTGCAAGAAGAGCATGGTTATTCATTTGGAAAGAAGATTAGGAATTTGGTGTATGGAAATTAGATAGCTACAATTCTCATTTCACCCGATGCAAATGGCAACTTCATTAACCGTTCGTCCATAGGTTTGGACGTAACGAGACAAAGTGTTCTATTCATTCTCTACATCATTTTGGTCGTCTCTTTTAGCAAACTTGACGACCGAGTTGCCTCGGTTCAGAGGCGGGAGCCCGTTTAAAGATCCGTCGACGTGGTGCCACCTGGACGAGAAAATTGGAGATTCAGGAGATCGGAGCAGCCGCAACAAAGCGTGGGATGATGGTTGAAGACCGAAGGACTCGGATCGTTCGGTATAACATTTCTACCCACTTTGTAGTTTGTTAGTTTAGCTTTAATGGCAGATCCGGGTTATAGTACGCGATAGCGCCAGTTGTAAAAAGTTTTTGTTCCGCATTTGGCGTCTGTTAGACGGCCGGGGCGCTACCGTGGACTTACAGCCATTACACGAAGTCCTTGACCAAGGCAGGAGATTTATTGGTAGGTATTCCAGTAGTATCTCAGGGTGTTCTGGGCTACACTCCGACACGACTTGTACCGCTTTTGGGGGTCTGACTTTTACCAACCCCTAGGCCCGCCATGCGATGCTCATAGACGAACGGACCGGACTGTACGGATATTGTCGCTGACAGGCTCAGTAGGGTTTCAGGATGAGTTCGCTCATCGACGTCCCTTTTGGTCAATACCTGGTTGCCTGTTACGTATGGCTAATACCTCTGACGTGCTAGTGGTTAAATCCATAGCCAAAGTATTGACGAGTCTTTAGAGTCCCCCACAGACCGTTTCTCAAGTTTCGGGCGAAACGCTGTAGAGGCCCTATGAAGATATGGCAGGGTTCGATCATGTACGTGCGGTATTGCACGGATCATGATCGGACGGATAATACTAGCGGGTTTTGGTTTAAGCCGGATCCTAGTATTATACAGTGTAGATTTTGTCTCATTGCATTTGTATTCGGTCGGAATACAGATGCGGGTATGTATATACAGTCGCGGGGTTTTCCTGTAATTTATTACGGGATCAGTTTTTTGAAGTTGCCAGTTTGCTTTCCGGTTTCGGCCATTTTCCTTTGTTTCTTTCTTTGGCTGAATTTTGGTGGAGGGGGTTATTTGCAATTGTGCATGGAGAAGACTTTTTGTGATAGCTTCATGATGGTTTAACCATCATTTGACTTTTGGTTCATCATGGTTCTTGCCTCTCATGATTACCTTTTTGTTCATCATGGTTGTTGATGATGGGAGTTGATTTGGATTTGATTGTGATCATTGCTTATTATCATCACCCTTTCTCTCTCTTGCATTATGTTGGGGCTCACTCCTTTTTCATTATTATTCACTCCATTCTCTCATTCCTCAAGCATGAGGACGGCCACATATTGATGAGGGGTTGTTCATATTTTGATGAGGGTGATTTTGATCTTTTTGGCTTTGCAAAAATCCCATAGCTCCATCTCCAAAAAGTTCATCTCATTCGTCCACTAAAAGCCATGGCAACTTCATACCCCAATGAGACAAAGCTTTCTACAGTTCATCTACAGTATCCTTGGGCACGTCGACTCGCCAACTTCGTGCTCGAGTTGCCTCGGTCCAGAGGTGGGAGTCCGTAAAAGAACCCGGCGATGTGGTGCCCTTCCGACGAGGAGATGAAGACCGGAGATTCCGTGGGGAGATCGGGACGACGACGAGAAGACCGAAGGACACGGATCGCTCGGTATATCTCTCTACCCCTTCTCTTGTTAGCTAGGAGTAGGTTAATGGCCCGATCCGGGTTTAAAGTGCACGGTGGTGCCGGTTTACAAGTTTAAAGAAAAGTATCGTTTCCGCATTTTGGCCTCGGATTGACGGCCGGGGCGCCGCCGTGCACTTACACATAGATCCATACCCTTGTTGATGTATATGACGATAGATCCTTAATCTATTTGATGACACCGTACGATGGATTACCTTACGCGATAAGATATACCGGATGATTGATCCGCACTTGTGACTTGATGATGATGTTTGATGATAGCGCCATATCTGATACTATGAGGCTGATCGCTGACTTTTGGATTGTCTTGATTCGGAGAATCGTTGATTTCTAAACTCCTTGATAGATATGGTTTATACTGATGAATCTAGGTGTAGCTGTGTACCTTATACCGTTCATACTTAGATTGCATCTTTTCTTTATGACATACGTATTATGTTTCCAGCACTTACCTGTATATGGCTTTGTCTGCTAGTACACCTGCACTATTACCGATGATGCGTATGTTACACTTACACAGATTTACCGGCTCACACTCTCATCATCGGTATCTATCTTGCCACTTACACGGTAGAACTGCTATATCACGATATTACTCTTGACTGAAAAGTACAATCATTGTTCAGTAATTATCACATGACATGCTTATATGATAATACTTGAGATGCTTACAGTACTGTTCTATGCTTGCATATACTGCATTTTATGGTTACATGTATTGAGATACTGTTTTCATGAGATCTATGGATTTGAGAACCGCGGTTATATTTCAAAGGAAATTATGAATTGTTTTAAAAACGCGGTTTCTCGTGATTTGATATTTCGTGTCCACCATGAGTTTTCTCGGTTCTGAGCTATGTGATACCCGATTCGAGGAGTGAGGAGGAACCGTCTGTGGGTACATGGTGGACCCGGTAAGGCACCCCGGGGCAAGAAGATCGTGGAGTAGACGATGAGTCTGGCACGGGATGCACTACCTATTGGTGATAGTTTGGGCTCAGCTGTTATCCGGAGGATACCGACCAGAGTCATGATATCAGATGGATATGAGGGCCGATTTGAGAATGCGGCGTCTGAGATATGAGAATTTACGTGTCGATGCTGGACATTGGTTTTATGATATTTCAAGTGTTGATGCTGGACACTCGTGTTTTATGATTTTGATGTGTCGTTGATGGACACAAGTTGGATATTCACACACATACATGCATATGATTCAGATGACTTAACACATTTACTGATACTAGCATGACATCTTTATTGTACATGTATGTATACATGATCATCCTGTATACCACATAGTATTATTTTTATGTTACAGTATGATTAAGGGATCGCTATTTATTCGATTTCTACCTGCTAATATTTTCTACTCACGAGTTGACAACTCACCCCGTTGTGCCACAGTTTTCTTGCATGTTTGCCCACTTGGATCAGTAGCGGCTCGCTGTCGCACAGCTTTCTTTAGAGTGTTTTCTTTGGTTAGTGGGATACACATTTGGATCGTGACGATTCTTGTACCTATTTATTTCTGATGTATCTAGTTAAAATTCCATCAACCAGAAACCAGACTATGTATATTTGGTAAATCTAGACAGATACTTGTATATCCTCGAGACTTAGAGCGAGATGGGTGTTTTGTCTTTTATTTGAGCTGATGATATCTTGCTTTACTTATTCTCTTTCTGTGTTTGATCTTCGCCGTAGGGCGTTGTATATTTATGCTTTATTGCGTGGTTGTGATTCCGCCAATTGGCGAAGAGCTAGCTCCTGCTTCGGGATGCCTATATTATTGCATGTATGCGGTTTTGGATCAAAATATACAAGGGAGGTGCTGCCCAATTTTCAAGGACGAAAATGTTTTCAAGGATAGTAAACTGTTGCATTTTCATATGATATGATTTATATTTTTAAAGGATGGCTTGAATTTCATTATGTCGATATTTCAAAACTGCACCTCCACTATTTTTCGCAAAAAGTTTTAGATTTTCTGGGTTTCGGCTTACTTGAATTACATTACGCTTTTAGACGTTGCGTGATTTAAGTGCCGGTCACGTGCCAAATTCCGGGTTGTGATAGACAAGGTGTGAAATGAGGATATTTGTGCAAAAGTTGGTGTAGCACCCGTGGAGGAAAAGATGCGGGAAAACCGGTTAAGATGGTTTGGTCATGTACGACGCAGACTTATGGAAGCACCTGTCCGACGAATGGATACTCTCGATATAGGCAATGTCAAAAGAGCGAAAGGGAGACCGAAGAAAACATGGATGGAGGTGATACGAAAAGATATGGTTGCCAAAGGCCTCAATGAAAGTATATTGTTCGATAGGAGTGAGTGGAGACGGGGGATTCATGTGCTGGACCGGGCGTGATTCTCATCTTGGTTCATGTAGCCTATCCTGTATGCTTGGAATAAAAGACTCAGTTGTTGTTATATATTCCTAAAGGATAAATTACCCTAAAATAACTATCTAGGTTTTCACTAAAAAATGTTAAAGTATATTATTTCCGTAGAATAACTTATCTGCTACTTTTGAGATTATTTTAGTAAAAAATTCCTTTAAAAGTATAATTTAAGGTATTTTACTGTAACAAAAACTTAAGGGTATATTAGTGTAATTTACTAATTAAGTGGGTTAAAGCCTTAATATAAGAACACAGATATTTGTGGGTTCGAAAGGTAGAAACAAAGAACAATGAGTTGCCACAAAAATTTCCGAGAGAGGTAAATGAGAAATTATGAGCTTCCTTTTGGATTCTTGCTTGCCTTTCGTGCCAGCTAGGTTTTATTCCCTTCCCTTCAGTGATTAATTAAATGTATGAAATCGCTAGAATAGTATAGATGTATGAAATCAAGGAGAGAGATAGAGAGAGAGAGAGAGATGAGGGAGAAATTGGGCACATGGGTATTGATAGCCTGCATTTGGGTTTTCAATCCAAGCTCAGTTAGTGGCGACACTGACTTATCTGATGGTAAACCCGTCTGATTCTTAGCTTTTAACTTCATTATTTTGGTTAGTTTCTTTTGTTTTTCTGTTAATTTGAATCAAATTAAGATTGCCCAGTTGAAGGAAGTGACCTCAGGCACTTTTGAAATTAGGGTTTGTATGAATTTGGGTATAAATGGAAGAAATTTTTTGCAATTCTTGATTTTGAGCTAAATTAGTGCTTCTAAACTGTTTGGTATGAATAAAAGAAGAGTTCTTCAACAAAGCAATTGGTTATGCATCAAATTTTCTGATTGAACATTAGCTGCTAGGACTATGGAATTGGTTTGTAATTATGTAGATAACAATGGGCCGATTTTGATGTAAGATTTTGATTTCAAATATGGAGTATTTCTCGCCTTTTATTAAGTATGAAAATGCGCATACTTGTAATGTGGTTCCACATTAATCTTGTGATTTGGATGTGTTATTGGATAAGCTTTAAGACTGTGAGCAGCCTTATATATTCCCCACTTTTGTTTCATTTTCCTTTGATATTATGAAGAAAATCCAGACGTCTACCAATGTAAGCTATTTCTTCATTTCTTAATTTCTATCCTCGAGGAATCATAACTACGTTTTTAATACTTCCCTTTTGAATCGATTTTTAGAGAGCTGATATTAAGTATAGAAAGAGGCCTATGTTTATCTGAAAATTTGGTAAAAACTTTTGATTCCCAAATTAGAATTTTTCTGTTACTGGATTTTAATAAGCAGTAGCATGATGCTAGTATCCAGCAATCGATCTTCAAAATGGTTGTCTTTGAACTGGTCCATTTACCTGAGATGGCAACAACATATTTTGACTTGTAACAATTTTGTTTATCTTAAGTTTTAGCCATGACATGTCTAATTTAACCGCCTTGACTTGTTTTCATGTTCTTGTTTCTTGCCTTCTCTTTTCTTTTCTTAGTTTTAAGCCGACTTATATCATATTAAATGATATCAGATCTAATCCTATTATAATAGGCAAAACACATATACAGGAATTTAATTGAAATTGGAATTGAATATAATATTTGGAGATTTCTACATCTTGATTGCATCTTTATGTATGTTGCATTTTGTAGCTTCGACTCTCAATTCCATGTTTAGCAGCTTGAATTCGCCAGGTCAGTTGACGGGTTGGACTGCAAGTGGCGGCGATCCTTGCGGGCAATCATGGAAAGGCATTACTTGCTCTGGTTCATCAGTTATCGAAATGTGAGATTATTAATTTATTTCCTCAGTGATAAATGTAGTTGGCCTTTCAAATTTGTTTAAATAAAAAAACATTTCCCTCAACTCTCATCATAACTTTAGAGTTTTGATGTGATAAGGACTTTTAAGTGGTATTTTAGAGAATCCAGAGTCAAATTTCACCAGATTACACATATGTATCGCGGATTAGAATAGAAAAATATCTCCCTCAGCCCTCATCACAATCATGGAGTTTTGATGCAGGGAATTTAAAATAGTTTTAGAGCAACTCATATTTAAACCCTAACAGAAGTGTATGTAAAGCAGAATAGTTTAAAAAGAAAATATGAGTACCCATATGCCCAGGTTTCAGTCCATAAAAGAGCGCTCAACCTGCAGGGGGTGTTAAAATATAAAAATATATATCCCTCAACCCTCATCATAGCTTTGGAGTTTTGATGTAGTGGGAGGGAGGTATGAATTTTTTGTTTGAATTATTGTTTAATTTTATGGTGAATATTTCATTTTCTACCAGCAAATTGTCAGGGATGGGACTTAGCGGGACATTCTACAACATGCAAAGTATGACCTCGTTAGTTGAGTTGTGAGTACCCCCCCTTCCCGCGGCTTCTCTTATGATTTAATTGTATTATGTCTTTTACTCGAAATTTATTTTGAGGGTCATCACTTGTGCATGATGCAGAGACATGAGCAACAACAATCTTGGAAACGGAGGCCAAATTCCTTATAACCTTCCTCCAAATCTCCAGAGACTGTAAGTTATGATGCAAACTTTATGCAGTTTTGGATTTTATTTATAAATAATTTCAATGAGAAATTATGTGCAGAAATCTTGCTTCAAATCAATTCACTCAAGGCGTTCCTTACTCAATTTCACAAATGAACGCTCTTGAATACCTGTGAGTATCATTTATTCTGTTACATCTTACTTCTAGATGTTTTTGAGGCTAAACCATGTTATTATTGATGGATGTAGAAATCTTGCTCACAATCAACTCCAGGGAAATTTAAATGACATGTTCTGGAAACTCTCCAATCTTGCTACAATGTGAGTAAAATTCCTTGTCCCCTCATATCCACCCGAAAAGGGTAGAAAATAACAGGAAACAAAATTTGGGAACTAAAAAGAAACCCAGACACCAATTTGCCTATTTGATGTTTGCCCTTTAGCGAGAACAGATGATTTCTTTCTCAATATTGTATTTTTTACTTGAAGGTATAGGTATGTTACTGAGATTTACTGATTCCATTCTATTCAGTAATCATAATAAACTATTATCATGATATTCTTTTATTAAAATTTATGATCCCGGTATTGTTGTTACTGATACAAAGAGATTATTGTCTCTAACACATGCCATTGAGTCCTGTTTGATTTTGTAACATTCTCGTATGCATACTTCTTGTGTGCGGTTGTTTTGGGATGTTTGTTTTTGGGGCCATGTGTATTGTGTGCCTAAAACTTTTATTAGAACTTTTGTGTTTCATTAAAGGTCTTTAATGACTGACGGTGTGGGTAACACCGATTTTATCAAAAAGGGGAAAAAATGCCACTGAGCATTTTTTTTTGAGAAGGTGGAATAATTCAATGTTGTAAAGAATAGATTCGGAGTTAGTTCGATTGGCCGGCGAATAAAGAATATCCGGTTTATTCGGTGAATATTCAGTTTGTTCGGATTATACGGCCATTAATATTTTCATATAAACATTACATATAAAAAATTCAAAAAAATATAAAGATACATAAAATTAATATCTGTGTAGCCTAATGGTAAGGCGTTCGAACCAATAAGTATATAGAAATGATGAGAGAGTGTTTTTAAAATAATAAGTGTGGGTCCCATTTGTTTTTTAATTAAGTTGTGAATCCCACACTTGTTTTTTAGTTATGGTTTTTTTTGTTTTGGGCTAATGTGCCAATTCAGCTGAATATTCGCGTTATTTGGCCGAATATTCGGTTTGAGCGGTCAAATATTCGGTTTGACCGCATATTTGACTGAATATTGCAGTTTCTGTTCTTTTTGTCACCGAATCCGAATATTTGGCCAATTATTCCGTTTTTTCAACACTGGAATAATTAATCCCCTACTGATGGGGCTCGATATCGGTGATCTCCCAGATCATGACACGTGGCAGACGACGTGTCCCAGAACATGCAAGAAAGGACCTACAGCTGCCGACTAAACCACCCCTATGCTCGTCTTACCGAGCAGGCGCTGGCTCGCCTCCGAGCCCCAGCACAATAGGCCTCCTCGGCCTCACAGCTCATTCCTGAGTTACCGCAGAAACAAGAGGCCTCGGCTTTCCCGCTCGTCCGCGAGCTCTCCCGCTCGTCCGTGAGCTCTCCCGCCGAGGTCACCTTCCTCGGTCCATCGGCCGACCAACAGCACTGCTTGCAGGCGTAACCGCTATCCCGCGAATCTCGCCATGTGTGAGATCTCCACCGGCCACATCCCACGTTCCACGCCACCACGATCCCCCATTAACGAGCCTGTCTCGCTATTAATAGGAGGTCCCGCTCATCACGCGGGCGTGACGTCGGGAGCGTAACGGCCGGCGTGATTCTCACGCCTACTGCACCTGTTGCCACCGCTACTTAAACTCCCCTTTCAGACGGTCAAGGTAAACCAATTCTAATCCACTAAGTCGTTACTCTGCTCAGATTACTCCACTAACTTGATCGTCGGAGGGTCCTCGGTGGTCCAACCATCCCGGGACTTCCTTGCAGGTAGCTCGGCTCAACAACTCCAAACCCATTGAGATCCACACGCTTCAGGAGTCTGTCTCCAGATCAAATCTCAGCCATTCATCGCCGCCATCAGCAGATCAACGGGAAGCAACATCTGAAGGAGATTCCACCCTCCATCAGCTCGTGCCGTCTGTGGGAACACTTTGATTCCACAAAAACAAAAGTTCGCCTCCCAATCTCACTCTAATGGCGAGCGATCATCAGGACGATCCAAGCGCCAACCGCCGCTTCCCTCTCAACGGAGGTACAGACGAGCCTTCTCCGCCGAATGCCATCAACGCCCTCGCCTGCCGCATAGACCGACCCGCATCCTTCGTGGAGGCGCTCGTCCGCGTCCAAATGGCGGGGCAAAAACCCCAGGTCACCGCTCCCCCGCCTCGGGACCAAGACCCCTACAGGGGGAGAGAAGATTCAGCCCGTGTCGGCACGACCGACCGCCGCCTCGCTGCCTCCCACGGTCGCGGATCCCCCGGGCCAGTACGTTCTGCAACCCGCTGGGCGCTCAACAGCTCGACATCGAGGTCCGTCGCTAGGGCGTCCCGCCCCGAGGTCTTTCGTGTGCCTGTCCCTCCTGAGGAAGTGTCGGTCAGCTCGCCTGTCACCAGGCATGACCGACACACCCTCCACCGACGGGGCCGCACAGACGGGGCTCGTCAAGGCAGCTCAAGGGCCACCTCGCACGGAGATTTGAGGAATCTCATTGAGAGAAACCGCGGCCGAGGCCAGACGCAGGTCACCAACAGCAGGGGCCTGGGATCAGAATGCGCCGAGTCGTCGGGGTACCATGGCCGACTCGACGCCCTCGAGAAGAAGATCGAGAGTCTGCACCGGGAAGGTTACCGTTCGAGCGACGGGGCTAAGTATGCCGCCGACTCACTCACAAAACCGTTCACCGAGGAGCTGCTCGCCGTCCACGTCTCCTCCTGCAACAAGCCCTCAAAGGTCTCCCTCTTCGACGGCAAATCTGACCCGAAGGACCACTTGGACGCATTCACTGTGGGAATGAGCTTCCAAGACCATTCCGATGCCGCCCAGTGCCGAGCTTTCCCGGCCATTCTTATCCATGCCGGGCGGGATTGGTTCCGAGGACTCGAGCCGCGCTCTATCTCGACCTTTGACGAGCCGGCCACACAATTCCTTGGCCACTTCGTTGGGAATAGACGGCAGAAGCTCACAGTCGACCACCTCTTCACGATCAAGAGCGGTGACAGGGAGACGTTCAAGGTCTACGTCACCCGCTTCTGCCACGCCCTTCTCGAGGTCCCAGAGCACCGGGACGAAACAGTCATCACGGCTCTAAGGTCTGGTCTTAGGCACAAGGAGTGGTTACGCTCTTTTGCACTGGCGTAACCTAAGACCATGGCCGAGATAAAGGCCTGGACCGAGCGCGAGGTCCAGCTCGAGTCTGAGGTGAACGCAAGCCTCCCCCGAGCAGAGCAGGCCGACCAGAGAAAAAGGGCAAGGGACGAGAGAAGAGGATCGGAACGGCAAAAGCCCAATCCCCCGAAGTCCCAAGAGTACACGCCGCTTAATGTCTCCCAGGCAGTGCTGCTTGAGGAGGCCAAGAGCGAAGGGTTCTTCAAATTCCCTTCGATCCCACGCTCGGCTTCGAAATGAACCCGGGGCCCCTACTGCGGCTTTCATAGGTCGCTGGGCCACTCAACGGAGAGCTGCAAACAACTCCGAGATTATATTGAAGAGCTCATCCGTTCGGGGCACCTCGCAGTGTACCTGAGGGACAAGCGACAAGCTGACCGCGGGCAGGAACAACGTCCCTCTCGAGCCGAGCAGACCATCGG
This sequence comes from Agapanthus africanus, assembly GCA_030015575.1. NCBI lineage: Eukaryota > Viridiplantae > Streptophyta > Magnoliopsida > Asparagales > Amaryllidaceae > Agapanthus > Agapanthus africanus. The sequence goes on from JASDDO010000001.1 coordinate 165,801,241, forward strand.
CCAGATAATACTAGCATGTATTTTCTTTTCAAAGCAATGTATCATCTTCCTAAGATCTTTTGTTTATACAATAAAAGGATCAATAGAGCATTGCAGAAAAGAAAAAGAATTTTATTCACTCAAAAGGTACTATAGGCCCCTCAGCCGTACACCAAAAAGAAAAATTTATTATTACAACAGCGGGGGAATGGGGTGCAGAGAGCACTGCTCGTGGTACTCTGAGCATATATCCTCCAACCGAGCCCTCGCAGCGTCTAACCTCTGCCTCGATCCCCCCGCGAGCTTCGGCGTCGAGCCTCAACTGGTAGCACTCACGGACGAGCGCTTCCGAGCGGTTATGCCGGCCCGCGGAGATCAGACCGAAGCGCCTCAGAGACCTTAGCTTGCCTATGGCCTCGTCGAACAACATTTCGGATAAGGGGTTGTAAAGCCCCGGCGACGCCCTCCAGATGGAGTACATCAGCAGCTGCAGGAGGGAGGACCGCTGGGGGAGCAATCGGCCGAAGTGGTCCTCGATCCTGCCGATTACCAACTTCACCGTGTCCTCAGTGCAGTACGGGTCGTAGAGGTAGACATCCTCGAAGCTTACGATGTCTTCGATGGTGAAGGGGAAGTCTTGCATTTTTTCATTTCGGGATGGGGAGGAAGCAAACAGTTACTCCCTCCGTTTTATAGACAACGACGCGTGGGAATCCATCAGTCGCCCGTTTCACCCGCAACACAGGCGCCACGCGGCAAGCGTCGCGCCTCCCCATGCGAAACCGAAACGACGGGACTCCGGCGCTTCGCCTTCAACAGCGCCCTCACGACACGTGTCTTCGATGCTGCCCCACTCCTCGGTGCTCACATGGGAAGGTCGGACAGAGCCTCACCAAGGGACAATCGAGCAGCTTCACTGCTCAGTCTTCCCTCATGAAGCTAAGCCCTCAACAAGAGGCAGCCCTGCAGATACCCTGCTCGGCTATCCCTGGCTGGTAGCTTCCCTACCACATAACGCCGGGGATCTAAGCCCTCACTAAGAGGCAGCCCTGCAACTACCCTGCTCGGCTATCCCTGGCCGGTAGCTTCCCTACCACACAACGCCTGGGATCTAAGCCCTCACTAAGAGGCAGCCCTGCAGCTACCCTGCTCGGCTATTCCTGGCCGGTAGCTTCCCTACCTCACGACGCCAGGGATCTAAGCCCTCACCAAGAGGCAGTCCTGCAGCTATCCTGCTCGGCTATTCCTGGCCGGTAGCTTTCCTACCACACAACGCTGGGGATCTAAGCCCTCACTAAGAGGCAGCCTTGCAGCTACCCTGCTCGGCTATTCACGACGCTAGGGATCTAAGCCCTCGCTAAGAGGCATCCCTGCAGCTACCCTGCTCGGCTATCTTAGGCTGGTAGCTTCCCTACCCCACGACGCCAGGGATCAAAGCCCTCGCCAAGAGGCACCGGACAGTAACCCTGTTCGGCCATCCTTAAGGACCCAAAAGCCCTCGAGAGAGGCAACCGCTTAGCACCAACCGTGCTCAGTCATCCCTGGCATCCCACCAGGGATTAAAGCCCTCGCCAAGAGGCACCGAGCGGCAACCCCGCCCGAACATCCTTAGTAGGCCTCCTACGCCTTTCCCACGCTAAGGATGAAAATCCCTCGAAAGAGGCAACCGCTTAGCACCAACTGTGCTCGGTTATCTCTGGCACACCACTAGGGATCAAATCTCTCGTCAAGAGGCACCGGGTGGCAACCCCGCTCGGGCGTCCTTAAGGATCAAAGCCCTCGCCAAGAGGCACCGAGCAGCTACCCTGCTCGGCCATCCTCAGCAGGCCTCTCACGGCCCCTCACGCTGAGGATCAAAGCCCTCGCCAAAAGACACCGAGCAGCTACCCTGCTCGGCCATCCTCAGTAGGCCTCTTACGGCCCCTCCAATGGTTAAGGATCAAAGCCCTCGCCAAGATGTGCCGAGCAGTTACCCTGCTCGGTCATCCCCAGCAGGCTTCTCACGGCCCCTCTCACGCTGAGGATCAAAGCCCTCGCCAAAAGACACCGAGCAGCTACCATGCTCGGCCATCCTCAGCAGGCCTCTCACAGTCCCTCTCGCGCCGAGGATCAAAGCCCTCGCCAAGATGCGCCGAGGAGCTACCGTGCTCGGTCATCCCCAGTTGGCCAATTAAAGCCACCACGACAGCTAAGGAGATACCGTCTATCAACGTCTTAGCGATCTACACTTCGACTTCGGGGCCAAGGAGATACCGTCTTACCGCCTGCCATAGAACGTTTGGCGAGAGAGCAGACTCAAGTCGACGCGTAATCGCCAGGCAAAAAGACGACACAACAGAAAAGCAGGCCCACGCAGATACAAGTATCCAAACAACAAAGAAGAAAAATGCGCGTGCAAGAAAAATACCTTAATTCGCAAAAGTTAAAGTGTTTACAAGGTGTTGTGGGCTCCCTAGCCTGACAAAGTGCCCGGAGGCCTACTAAACTCCCGAGGAAACAAATAAAAAAAAGAAGAAAAGCAAAAAGACGACGGGTCTCAGGCCTCAGGGCCAGGCGCATCCCCGAGAAGCTCAGCGACCGCCGCAGGGGCCTTGGCGTTGCCCTCGCCAAGTATCTCCACCTCGGCCTCGGCCCCGAGGTCCTCCCCCCGCTCCGCATCCCTGCGAGGATATTCGGCTCGGAGATCCTGGTCGGCGAACTCCGGTATCCGAGCCTTAACGGCGTCGAGGGCCTCATGCCAGATGGCGGTAGTGGCCGAGGCTAGGACGGTGTAAAATTCTTCCGATTTCTGGAAGTTCTCCACCGCTTTCGCCGCCAAGAGGTCGGCCCGTTTCGCCGCCTCTATCGCCGTCCCCAGCTCCTTCCGGAGGGTGCTCATCGACTTCTTCATGGTGCCGGCGAGCGCCTTGGAGTCCTGAAGCTTGGCCTCGACAGCCTGGGCGGCTTCGCGGTGCCTGGCAGCCTCCTGCTTCGCCGCCGCCACTTTCTGCTTCGCCGCCGCCCCTTCCTGCTTGCCGGCCGCCGCCTCCTGCTTCGCGGCCACTAGCTCCTGCTTCCCGGCCACCACTTCGGCCTCGAGAGCGGCGACCCTTGCCGTCGCCGCTTCCAGCGCCCGCCTCGAGCTCTCCCGCAGCGAGGAGGACTCGTCCAAGGCTCGGAACGCCGGGCCAATCTCTTCCTCCTCCATCCGGATGGCAAGAGCGATGTGGTGGAGGACCTGGGGAAACAAGAAAAGGGTCAGAAAGAAGAAGGATTACCAAGTCCTACGAAAGATGAAATGAGCAAAGTACGAGCACTAACCTGCACGACCTCTTGGGAGATGGACGCCAGTTGCCCTCTCAGACTTCCCCCGGGGACCCTGCCCCGGGCCGACCTCTCCATGTCGTGCAGAAGGCTGTCGGCGATGGAGAGCCCCGAGGGCACCTCAAAACGGAGCCTCCCGTCGTCCACCAAGATCGGGAAGGCCGGGTCCCGCGGGGCTGTGCGGGGGAACCTCTTTAGAGCCGGCGGCGACGAACTGGTCTCCGCCTCCGAGGCCGGGGCTTCCTGCCCTCGAGCCCTCTTTCGGGTCGGCGCCCTGCTGGACTCCGGGGCCCGATCCGGGCTCGAGCGTGGGTGCTGGACGGCTGCCGGAGAAGCCGGGGTCGGCGCCTGACGGGAAGAGCTGGCCCTCCAGCCCTCGACACCTTCTTCGGCTTGCGCATAGCCGCTCGAAGGTAGCTCAAATCCATGGGTTCTGCACAAGACGAGATAAAATGGGGTCAGCGACACAAGCAAAAATCAAAATAAATGCAAGCCTAACTTACCGACGAATTGGGCAGGGCTGAGCCCGGCTCAACTAAGGGCCCGCTCAGAAAGCAACACATCGGCCCGAAGAATAGGTTCCCATACCGCCACTCTCACCGCGTCGGGGTCATTGGATTGGTTTCCCTGCCAGCACTTATCCTTATACAACTGGACGGGCACGGGCCAGTCCTCACCATCTGGCGGCCCGACGAAGAAAAACTTCTTCCAGTCATGGATGGAAGAAGGCAGGACGACGACTCCCGACCCGGGCGCACTCCCCCGACGTTTCCTAAAAGAGAGATAGACCCATCTCGGGTCGCCCGCGCGAGAACCGGGGTGACTTTTGTAGATGAGAGTGGAGGCAAGGATGGACAGACCGAAAGGGACCATCTGCAGTTTCAAGCGGACCAGAAACCCAAGGAGAATCTTCCAGGAGTTCGGCACTAACTGGTCCGGGGCTAACCCGAAGTAAGACAGCGCCGCGGCGACCTCGGGAGAGAAGGGCAAGCTCATTCCGGCCCAAAAGGATTCCAGGTACAGGGCAATCTCTTTACCCCGCACCTGATCTGCCCTCTCTCCTTCCTCGGCCAAGCGCAGAGTATAGCCAGAAGGGATATGGAAGCGGGCCTGAGCGGTGGCAAGATCCCCTCGTACCTCAACAGGGAAGGCACACCAGGGGCATCCGCCACCTCCACTTGGGGATCCGCTCCTGACACACCACCACGGGGAGATCTGACCCCCGCTCCCCGGGAAGACTCCGACTCGGTGGGTGAATCCCTAGAATCTTCCCCTACGACATCTACAGACTCCCCAGGAGAAGACATCTAACCTGATCGAGAAATCCGCAGAAAAGCAGAAGATCCGACCTAAAACGAGAGCGCCGAGCTTACAAGATCAGGGACGAGAAAATATGAAGAGAGATGGGTCCTGAATGTTGGATATGTATGCCCTAGAGGCCATTATTGTATAGTACTAGTTTGTATATTACATTTTGGAAGCTTGGGATATATATATGGATTGACGACAGTCTTGCTCGATATTGTAGTATGCCACTTGGTTTGTAACTATCTTAATATGTGTATATGTTTCTTTAACATATCGCTAATACATATTGATGGAGCCCTTAGGATCTTTGCTTGACTACCGGCGTTGTGATGGCGATCACACTAGTGGGGGCTGGGTAGTCTATAAGCACATCCTTATACAGGTCTCTAGTCGTAGGATTATCGAGACATGGCATCGATACTCCAGAGTAGACTGATGCATATGCTTCTCATCCCAGCAGGGGAGATGGTCTGTCCCACAGCCATCAGTACGTCGTACTGGAGATAGTATGTAGGTGCTCGTTAGGTTACGAGTACACTGGACATGACTCGTCGGGAACTGTTGGTTGGTATTATACCTATCGTCAGTTAGCAGTTCGCAGGTGACATGAGTACAACTTAGTCCGTTGACTTGACACTGCTACTTCGCCTCAAGTGTGTTCCTCCTATTCTTTGATTGCTACCCTACCACGGCTCTATTGAGTCGTGCAAACAGGTAGTAGTTGGGTACAGTCCCGAAGCACTTGGAGGCAGTAGCGGTTATACATGATTCGTCTCTCCCGGTATTGGGGGTTGATATCGCGCCGTGTCTAGGAGAGCCATTACACAAAGTCCCTGGCCAGGGCAAGTGAGATTTACTGGTAGGTGTTTCAGTAGTTTCTCAGGGTGTTCTGGGCTACACTCCGACACGACTTATACCGCTATTAGGGATCTGACGTTTACCACCCCTAGGCCCGATATGCGATAATCTTAGACGAACAGACCGGACTGTACGGAGATTGTCATATTCAGGCTCAGTAGGAGTTCGGATGAGTTCACCTCATCGGTCTTCTTATCGACATCTATCTGGGAACCGTTACGTACAGCTAGTACCGCTTGTGGCCTGTGGTTAAACCCACTGCCAGCGTAGTGTCGAGTCTTTAGAGTCCCACACAGAGAGTGGTTCACCTTTGGACTAAACGTAGTAGAGGTCGTATGGTTTTACGACAGGGTCCGTTCACATACGCACACTTGTGCGTGTTTGGTGTTCGGGCAGTTGTTACTAGTGGTCTCTGGTTTAAGCCAGATCCTAGTATTTGGTTTTGGATTGGTTCGGTCTCATTGTATTCGTATTTCTCGGAACACGGATGCGGGTATGTATATACTGTTGACAGAGACAGAGAAACCTCATTAGGGTTTTGACCATTGATTTGATTAAAACCATAATGAGATGGAGAAAATTGATTAATGAGTTTTAATTAGAGATAATTGTATCATGGTTAATTGGTTTGATCATTTGACTAGTTGATTTTTGTTGACTTAGATATTTTTGTTAAGCATGAGATATTTTGTGCTTAGCATTAATTGTGACATGATAATGGTCAAATCAACATCAACCATGACAATTATCCTAATTAAAATTATCATTATTCTTTTTTCATCATATGAGAGCAAACACCTCATTTTATCATGATACATTCTCTCTATTGCTTGCTCTCTCCTCTTCCTCTCTCAAGGCTCTCTTGTTTCATGAGTTGAAAATCAAGAGCATTTTGAGATCAAACTACCAAAACAATTCTCTACTCACTCTACGGTTCTTAGTCTTGCACACCAAGCACCTTAGTTACTTCAAGATAGAAGTTGGAGCTCAAGGTAGAGGCTTTCGGATGGATCTTTCTTTGGCATAGAGAAGACGATGAGGAGGAGCTATCTACACCACTCCAAGGAGATCACAACAAGGAAAAGCACCACAAGAAGAGAAGGAGTTCAAGTTTGAGGTATAACTTTCTATCATAGTAGATAGAATCTTCTTTTGCTAGTTAGGTTTATGGTAAAGATCCGGGTTTTGTGTTATTTTAGCGTCAAGTTTTTGTATCGTAGTAAAATTTTTGTTCCGTATTTGGCCACGGAAGTTGGCCGGAGCGCTAGTGTAACCCTTCACTGAAGAGGGCCCCACCTCTATCTATAGCCTCCGGCGTCCCCATCCAACGGTGACCGTTGACTCCCGCCAAAAACAACTCTTCGCATTTGACGACCCAGGTCGCTCCACCTGGCACGCGCGCATTGAGCAGCATCCCATCAGACGCCAGAGGCCTGCGACCTGTCGCGTCCGCCAACCAACGCTCGACACGTGGGTCGCCGTTTCGTCAGAAGCACGCACGATCCGGCGCCCCTCTTTAAAGCAGAAGATCTTGCCCTGATTCGCCTGCGTCATCCAGAAAAAGACAACAGATTGCTCGGGGACACGCCTGACGATATCTTCGAAAGAGAGCTCACCTCGGGTGACCCGGCAGACCACTCTCGACCCGACCCGTCAGCTGGTCGGGACGAGAGTGGGGGGCTAATGATGGGGCTCGATATCGGTGATCTCCCAGATCATGACACGTGACCGATGACGTGTTCCAGAGCATGCAAGAAAGGACCTACAGCTGCCGACCAAACCACCCCTATGCTCGTCCTACCGAGCAGGCGCTGGCTCGCCTCCGAGCCCCAGCACAATAGGCCTCCTCGGCCTCACAGCTCATTCCCGAGTTACCGCAGAAACAAGAGGCCTCGGCTCTCCCGCTCGTCCGCGAGCTCCCCCGCCGAGGTCACCTTCCTCGGTCCATCGGCCGACCAACAACACCGCTTGCAGGCGTAACCGCCATCCCGCGAATCTCGCCATGCGTGATATCTCCGCCGGCCACATCCTACGTTCCACGCCACCACGATCCCCCATTAACGAGCCTGTCTCGTTATTAATGGGAGGTCCCGCTCATCACGCGGGCGTGACGTCGGGAGCGTAACGGCCGGCGTGATTCTCGCGCCTACTGCACCTGCTGCCACCGCTACTTAAACCCCCCTTTCAGATGGTCAAGGTAAGCCAATTCTAATCCACTAAGCCGTTACTCTGCTCGGATTACCCCACTAACTTGATCGTCGGAGGGTCCTCGGTGGTCCAACCACCCCGGGACTTCCTTGCAGGTAGCTCGGCTCAACAACTCCAAACCCATTGAGATCCACACGCTTCAGGAGTCTGTCTCCTGATCAAATCTCAGCCACTCATCGCTGCCATGAGCAGATCAACGAGAAGCAACATCTGAAGGAGATTCCACCCTCCATCACCTACCTTCATTAGAAAGACTTTAATGAGTACATCCACTCTAAAGAGTTCAACATACATTATTCTTTCCAAATATAAAACAAGAACTACATAAGCTAAAAAATAGTAAAATGCAAACTTTAGCTGCTGTCGCCGTTAATAGCAGACTGCTCCAAATTCCCCTAGTTAGCACCATCCTCTATGATCATCTGTGTTCCTTGTTCTATCTGTGGCAGAATCCTCCTGATCTTCTTAATACGAGCGGTCGCCAGGTACATCCAATTAGTAACGATAGCATAAATTGAAGAAATAATCGAATGCAAATTATGATATTTATTGTTAAATATGCGATCGTTGCGTTCCAACCACAACCCCATATAATAGCCATAACTACCAAGTTCCAACCCTCTCTATATAAAAAATAACATGGCATCGAGTATTTTCTTACTCGTTTAGACATTTGCTAAACCAACCTTTACTCTATTTATTAGCAGTCACCTGCAATTGTCTTTTAATTTTCCAATCCAAATGCAAATGCAATATTTCCTGGAATGTATTTCATCACTAAACCTTTGCTTTGTTAGTTCTTAAAAGTTTTTAATTTCCTACTTCAGGGATCTTTCCTTTAATTCTATTACGGGTGATCTTCCACAGAGCTTAAATGAATTATCAAATTTGACAAAACTGTAAGCATAATATGAAAAATTCTAATTCTAATATTTCCAATTCCTATTATGTACTCTTTATCAACTATATTATTTTTTATCCTGCAGTTATTTGCAAAATAACCAGTTCACTGGTTCCATTAATGTTCTTGCCAACCTCCCCCTCGAAGATCTGTAAGTATAAATATTGTTTCATGTACGATTATATTCTTTTATAAGGAACAATTTGAATATCGGAATGAAGTATTTCTTGCCATGATTTCAGGAATGTTGCAAATAACCATTTCACTGGATGGATCCCTGACCAGTTAAAGAAAATAAATAATCTTCAGTGAGTACTGACTAAATGCAGTCATATTTATATTGTCTTGTTGAAATCAGAACTCAATTTTTTGAGGCTTCTAATCACATCCAACATTTTCTTTGTCATTTTGAAAGAAAAAACCCTTAATTCTTTATATATATTTCACTATAGATCTCTTTAGTCATTTCCTGTTTCACATTTACCACACTTGAATATGATAATTAATATAATTTTTTTTCATAGCGTGCATTGGAATTTATTTAGCGATAATTTGTATTTTTCTGACGACATGTTGATGTAAAAAAAGATTGCAGATTTAAGATTCGATTTTATTTTAAATTATAGTATTTAATTTTAGTTATATTATATTTTGGATGTTAATTTTCTTTTCGGAGAGCAATTTATTTAGTATGGAAATATTAGTGTAAATTTTATTTCCTCTATGAGAGTAGTTCATTAATTCTGCAATATTTGAATTGAATTGATTTTGTTTTAGTCTCATTAGATTTTGGACTGCGTTTATGGCTATATAAAGGTATTATTGTACCCCTACAAAAGAAGAATTTCAATTTTTAAGAACTTTGATATTTATCCCTCTCCTAGAGGTTCTAGTGTTTACCTTACTGTCTTATTGAATGATATCTATCCCTCCACATCCTTAGAATGACATCTATCTACGGTTTCCTTTATTTTTAGATAGGAAGACATAAAGTGTCTGGGTGAAATGCATAACAACTAAGATTTAAGGGGTGTTTTAGAAAAAGGTAAAGAAAATTTATGGCATGATATCCAAAAAAAAGAAAAAGAAAGAAAACCTTAATCTTTTGTATGCAGTGATTCTATCCGGAAGCTCACGTCTTGGACTTGACTGTAGGGCCAGTGGCAATCCATTTAGCTCGGGGCCTGCACCTCCCCCGCCGCCATTTACTCCTCCACCAGGTCGTAAAGTCGATCCTGGTAATGGAAACACCCCGTCCAAGAAAAGTTCGGGTATCGGTGGTGGGGGCATAGCGGGCATCATTTTATCTCTTTTGGTTGTTGGTGCAATAATTGCATTCTTCTTGGTGAGGCGAAGGAAGAGGAAGTCATTGATTCACGGACGCCATGAACAAAGCGAGCCTTTCACTCCTAATGTTTCTAATGAATTTGAAGGTGTTGTATATTCCAGTTATGTAATTCTTTATTTTCTGCTTGCTTGCATAGTCTGGATCATTTTCTTGCTTGGTCGGAAATTCTGCATTCTATTTTGGTGCATTTTAGCGAATGATTCTGTGTTATATGATAAATTTCAGCAAAATACCCTTAACAATCATTTTTTTCCGCTAGACTACGTTAATTCTTTTTTGTACCGTGAACTTCCTTAAAGTTTAGTTTTAAGGGATGCTTCCACTAAAATACCCTAAAATCAATCACTTAAGAGATCTTACTGCAATAAAAAAAACCTTAAAGTAATTTAGTAAAAAAATAGTGACAGCTAAGTGTATTTTAGTGAATCTACCCATATTTCTCTGAAGGGACTTTCAAGGGATAAACAGAGCGAGAGGAAAGACAGTGCAATGGTTGTAAAGATGCACATCGAAGAAACATAGTTCACATTCTTTATGAGTTGAAATTGCATTTGAAATTTGTATTTCTAGTTGAGAAAACGGGGCTTATAGTGTCAGTGCTAGATACCTTGATGCTGACCTGGCAACATTCTATTGGATGATACCTGATACCTATTATTTTAAGTGGTATGGCATCTCTCTCATATTGAATTTTGGATTAACTTTATATCACAGTCACATCATTATATTTAAAGATGCAACACCCAATGAGGCATTACCATATCAGCTCCGAGTTAGGGTGCACCTTATAATATAATGAACGAGTGATACTTTTTCTACATGTTGGTGGTTTTTTATTCCCCACCAGCCTTCCTATTGGGTGCAAGTCATTTTCAATGACACCATCGCAGGGGAATGACGTCATTCAAAATGACATGCATCCAATAGGAAGGCTGGTGGGGAATTAAAAACCCACTAGCTTGGTAGGTTTGACATTTCTTTTATGATACAAGACCCAATTCCTCTTCTCAGTCACAACTATGGGAGTGTGTTCTCATTTGCTCTTAGCTTTTTCTCTGCCTTGGAGTTGAACATAGTTCCCTATAGAAAAGCTATAGTTTTATATGAACTAAGGTATTTATTCATTATCTGAACTTTCCAGAGATGAGGCATGTACAAACATCCTCTACAATCAACACAGCACCGTTGCCACCAGCTGCGCTTAACCTTAAACCACCTCCAATAGATCAGAACAAATCATTCGAGGAAGATGACTTCCCTTACAAGCCTGCAGCAAAGAAAACTAAATCAGTTCCGGTAAAAGCAACCGTGTATTCGGTAGCAGACCTGCAAGTGGCCACAGACAGTTTCAGCGTCGACAATCTTATTGGAGAAGGGTCTCTAGGACGCGTCTATAAAGCTCAACTCAATAATGGAAAGGTATTTCTTTTTACTAGTTTTGAATTTGAATATAGCCTTTCCTAATAAGTGCTTGTGCATATAAAACTTGTTAGTGTATGATGATATATAAAGGTGGTGAAGAAAATTAAGCAGCTAAAATCAGAAGATAGGAAACTGTGCTGCTCCTTAGCTATTTGGTGTAGTAATGAATTTAGTTATTTGGACTTGAATGATATGGTCGAGATCTGCATTACCAAAAGCTTAAGTTATTGGGCTTTGGGATAACAATGTGTATCAAAATGAGCTTCCATTGGGTTGTGAGCTTCCTCGACCGTTTCAAGATTTTTGTTTCATTACTTTTTCGAATAAACATCCTTTGGGTTTTAATGCACCTTCTTCCTCAAAACGTTATATTCTATAGGTAATTTATACAATATTGTAAATCTATAAAGCGTAATAACAAATATGCACTTATATAGCGATTATATTGTTGTAGGTTCTTGCTGTAAAAAAAATAAAGTCGTCGGCATTGCTCAACAACTCATCCGAGGACTTCATCGATCTTGTATCTGACATCTCTCGATTGCACCATCCTAATCTAACTGAGCTCGTTGGCTATTGTTCTGAACACGGGCAGCACTTGTTGGTTTATGAGTTTCAGAAGAACGGCTCGCTCGAAGATCTACTTCATCTCTCTGATGAATACAGCAAACCTCTGAGTTGGAACACCCGTGTTAAGATTGTGCTCGGTACTGCACGAGCATTAGAGTAAGTAAACGAGTAGTATTTTATTTTCATGTTTCCTTATTGACACAAAGGACATTAGAAAAATATGGTGGCTTCAAGTTCAATCATAGAAGTAGTAAGGACTATGACCCCACCCTGTTACATATGGTGGGCATCATTTCTTTAATTTAAAAAAAGAAGGGTTAAATTACACTAGAACATCCTTAACTATCGCTACTTGAAGATTTTATATTGGGTTGTTTCTGTATCCCCCCTTCTCCCAAACCCAAAAGAGAAGGGGAAAAACTTAGCTATTTCCATATATCACATCCTTCAATCAATAATTCCATATAACCCCAAGTGATGCTAAAATACCTCCTTATATAGAAGGATTTTTTCATCTCAGTTTGTTACAGGAAAACCCAGTTTGTTACAGGAAGCTCTTTAAAATGCTATATTAAAGGGTATTTTAGTGAGAAAAACTCCCTTACAAATAAAGTCTTAGGGAGTTTACTGTAATAAAAAAACATTAAGGCAAGTTAGCAAAGACGACGATAATTAGTGTAATTTAGCCAAAAAAATCAAGCATGTTCGTACTGTCTGTATTTTAGCCTGAATTGTTGTACTGCTGTACTTTTGCTTGATCTTCTGTTGTAATGTTTTGGATGCTTCTTACAGTAGTTTTTTTGCAATACGCTAGTAGGTTACAAGATAAATACCTTTACTTCAAGATTTCGACTGCCTATCTTATTGATGTCACCCTTCTTCCATCATCATCTCAGTTACATATCAATGAAATGAACACAAGTGGCGCAAAATTTATGCGGGATCTTATTAGTTATATGACACTGTCAAGTGTATATCATTCATTAATATACTAATCTAACTGTTTATGAGTTGAATTTGTCTCCAATTATTCAAGAAATTTTCTTTTCGCCCAAATGAAAAGGCTAGTTCTTTCCTAATTATTGTGCAATTAATGTCGTGTTCAACATATTTGTTTATATTGGCACTTTCCTTTAGCCCTTTTATTGAGTTCTCATCACCGTTTCTCCTCTGTTGTTTGATATCCTTGCTGGAATAAAAAGAATAAAAATTCTATCTGATTATTCTGTTTTTAAGACATTGAAAATTAAATTTCCTTTACAAAATCTATAGGTATCTCCATGAAGTATGCTCTCCTTTTGTCATTCACAAAAATTTCAAGTCCGCCAACATTTTATTGGACATGGAGCTCAATCCTCATCTTTCAGATTGTGGACTCGCAAGCCTCATCCCCGACGCACAATATCAGGTAAAGCCATCATCCACATTCATTCTGATTCAGGGATTTTTTTATGTTGAAGCAACCATGTTCATTTAGGGTTAATTGCACAAGCGTCCATGTAGTTTACACCATATATCACTTATACCCAGTGATTCATTATAGCAAACACTATTCTTCCCTTCGGCCAAAACCCTTAGAGACTATAGAATTCTACTCTAAACAACTCAGTTGATCGTCTGATTTAATTCTAAATATTTTGTGTTTTTAAGGAGTAGAAATTAAGTGTTTTCTTAAAGGAGTTTGTTTGATAAATAGAAGAGATATCTACGCTACCTAATAAATTGCGAGGATACAAGTGCTAGTGTGCTATACGGGATAAATTACAGGGGTGTTTTCTGCAAATAACGAAGCAGGCTACTCCCCGAAAATGCCCCGCTCCGCTGTTCGTTTGTTGTTGGGGATTCATTGCTAGGTTTTATCAGCAAGATTTTTCTATCTCGCTAATGTATAAATCTATAATCAAACCTAGAATAGCACTGATACTGGATGCCTACTCCATGTAAAATGCTGGAAAAGCACCCAATACCCTTTTGCAATGACAGCTCACATACATAGCAACATATACACACGCACAAAAGAAAACAGATACATGTATAATACATCACCATGCGTGATGGAGGTCGTGATCTCCCTCAGATTTTGTCCTCTTGCGAGCGGTTTCGAGTGGTTGAGATTTGATGTGAGAGTTGAATGTGTGGATCTCAATGGGTTGGTGTCGACGCCGAGCTACCTGCAAAGGAACTCCCGGGGTGGGTGACCACCGTAGGACCCTCCGACGATCAAGTTAGTACCGTGGAATAAGACCAGGATAGTGGCGTATGAGAATGAGTTCGAGTTATCTGAATCGTCTGGAAGAGAGGCTTTATATAGCGGTCTTATGGAGCGAACCGGTGTGAGATTCTCGCCGTCCGTTACGCCCCCGCCTCACGTTCGCGTTGATGGCAGTGTATGTTTATTAATGGCGGGATACACCTATTAATGAAAAGACGCGCCAGCGTGGGATGTGGGACATGGAGCAACGGAGATCTCGTTTTGGCGAGACACACGGAGTCATTACGGCGACGCTTGGGCTCCGTGCTCTCGGTTGAACAGGGAAGCCGAGGAAGCTCAGATCGGTGGATAGCTCAGAGACGAGCAAGGAGGCTAAGGAAGCTCAGCTCTGTAACAGCTCGGAGACCAGCAAAGAGGCCGTGTAAGCTCGGTTGTAGGATTGCTCGGAGGTGAGCTGTTGGTTGGTTACAAGGTTAATATGGAAGGTACTCCGGGGAAGTCTCCAAAAGGTCGGATGCATCCTCGGAGACGAAGTGCCGAGGAACGTTCCCAATGCATTATACTTATTCCAGTTCCGTAACCTCCAGGAATCTAGCGGGCTTACGTGGATGACACGTCATCTGCTACGTGTCGTGATCTGGGCAATTCCCACTTATGAGCATCATCATTAGCTCCCCACTCTCGTTTTGACCTATTTATGGGTCAGGTCGAGAGTGGTCTGCTTGATTTTCTCTGCTCAGCTTGGTGCCGAGAATTCTTCGTGGTGGATTGTCCGAGAACGACATGGCGTTTGGCAGTTGCGTCTTTTCGATCTTCGAGTCCACGTGGCGTCTTACTGTGCGCCTTAATTTTCGCGTGAATCCCTGATGACGTCAGTCGATCACCGAAAGGGCGGCGCCATAATGGAGACGTCGCTTCGTCTGTTCGGACCGGCTATCGACCGAACCCGAGCTTAATTTACTTAGGCCATGTTAGGAGTTTGCCTATTTTGGGTACGTGCGCTGGGTAGAGGCATGCCTGCTAGTTTAATGTGAGGCTTAAGGATCCAATGTTGAGGCCGAGCAGGAAGATATCCGGCGGCCTCGTGACGAGGGCTTTTGGATCCACAACGTTGTTGGGTAGGAAGCTACCGCGGTGGACGGGCCGGGCAAGAAGCTGCCTGGCGGCCTCATGATGAGGGCTTTGGATTCACAATATTATTGGGCAGGAAGCTACCCGCAGTGAATGGGCCGAGCAGGAAGCTACCCGGCGGCCTCGTGATGAGGGTTTTGGATCCACTTCGTTGGCTAGGAAGTTACCCACTGTGGATTGGCCGAGCAGGAAGCTGCCCGGCGGCCTCGTGATGAGGGCTTTAGATCCACGTCTTCGTTGGGCAGGAAGCTACCCGTGGTGGATGGACTGGATAGGAAGCTACCCACGGTGGATGGGCCGGACAAGAAGCTACCTACTGTGGATGGACCGAGCAGGAAGCTATCCGGCCGCCTCGTGATGAAGGCTTTGGATTTATGTCTTCGTTGGGCAGGAAGCTACCCACTGTGGATGGGCCGAGCAGGAAGCTGCCCGGAGGTTCATGATGAGGGCTTTGGATTCATAGTATTGTTGGGCAGGAAGCTACCCGCGGTGAATGGGCCGAGCAGGAAGCTGCCCGGTGGCCTCATGATGAGGGCTTTGAATCTACATCTTCGTTGGGCAGGAAGCTACCCGTGGTGGATGGGCCGGGCAGAAAGCTACCCGTGGTGAATAGGCCGAGCAGGTAGCTACCTGGCGGCCTCGCGATGAGGGCTTTGGATCCACATCTTTGTAGGGCAGGAATCTACCCGCTGTGGATGGGCCGAGCAGGAATCTCTCCGGCGGTCTCGTGATGAGGGCTTTGGATCCATGTCTTCGTTGGGCAGGAAGCTATCCGCTGTGGATAGGCCAGGCAGTTATCTGCCTGCGGTGAATAGGCCGAGCAGGAATCTCCCCGGTCGTCTCGTGATGAAGGATTTAAATCCATGTCTTCGTTGGGAAGGAAGCTACCCGCGGTGGATGGGCCGAGCAGGAAGCTGCCCGACGGCCTCGTGATGAGGGCTTTGAATCCACATCTTCATTGGGCAGGAAGCTACCCACTGTGGATGGGCCGAGCAGGAAGCTGCCCGGCGTCCTCGCGATGAGGGCTTTTGATCTATGTCTTCGTTGGGCAGGAAGCTACCCACGGTGGATGGGCCGGGCAGGAAGCTACCCACGGTGGATGGGCCGGGCAGGAAGCTACCCACGGTGGATGGGCCGAGCAGGAAGCTACTCGACCGCCTCATAATGAGGGCTTTTGGATCCACATTTTCGTTGGGCAGGAAGCTACCCACCGTGGATGGGCCGAGGACTGGCGGGGCAGGAAATTGCCTATGGCGGTTGAGCTGAGCACGAGGCTATTCGGCTGCTTCTGGTTGAGGAAAATTACGCCCTCGGTGTCCTATAGGCGGTATGCTCCACCGGGCAACGTTTCTATTACGAGAAATGGTTCGTCCCATTTCGGGGATAACTTATGTAGTCTCCATTGGTTTATTAACTCATTTCTTCGTAAGATCAGATTTCCCTTTTTGAAGGCTCGATGTTTAACTCGGGTGTTTACCGCCGAAAACGGGAGACGGAACCGCGTATGTCGTCTTGCCTGAATTTGGGGGCAGATGCTATTTGGTTTTATCCGTCCACCTCTCCGAGGATGCCAAGTTGATTTATGGCACCGTGTTTCGGAGGTTTGGACGGATGCGGCCGTTGTAGCAGACTTCGTCAGATTCCCTCTCATTTGCGAGGGGTTTTTGATTGTGGGGACGCTCTTCCCTGCAAGCGCAATCCCCTGCAGCTAATTACGTTACCGCGTAGCGATAACCATTTTCTCCGGTTCCAGAGGTTCACTTTGTGTCGTGTGTGTTTGTTTTATTTTTTGGTTGCCCGTGGATTGTATACGGAGACTAATTTATGTTGTCGCCCGTAGGACGCAGATTAGTCCAAATTTGTATATTCTTAGATTTGAGTTTGGGTTGATTTAATGAACGTTAATCTTGTTTGAGACTAAGTTCAACTTAAATGTTTGTTGAGTATACGTTAGTCTAATTTTAGGCTAAGATCTACTCAACATGATTTTGGGGTCATTCAGACCCAACAAAAGAGCATTTGGGCTCTATTGCTTTAGTTTAAGGATGTTACGGTCCGTAGCTAGTTTAAGAACATTGCGGTCCATAGGAATGTGCTCATGGGTTTGGGAGTGCACCAAAGAGCGGTTGGTTGTCAGGACCCTCCATCTCCCTGAAGACGTTGAAGAATTACAACGACATGTATCAGAAGTGTGGAGAGATGTACCCTTGAACCGAACTCCAGATTGAAGAGAGAGATCATGGTGGAACGAACATCAATTTCGATGCCATGTGTCAGGAGATCAATAGTCATCTTTGGAACTAAGATCGATTTGGGGAGACCTGAGTATAGGAGGGTTCGGTTGATTGATGGTTAAAAGGTTTTTTTTGGCCTCAGAAGACTTGGCTAATTTAGGCTAAGGTTGGCCCCCCTCATAGTGTTAAACACTGATATTTGTTTGGCGCTCACGTGCTCCCACGTGAGGCTCTTAAGCAGTGTTAAACACTGAAATTTGGAGCGCTCACGTGTGGCACGTGAGGCGCCTGAAAATTGGCATTGCTTCTTTGGGTTTATTCCCTTTTTCTTTTATAAGTGCTAAGCACTATTAGGGGTCACGTGGGAGCACGTAAGGCGTCCCAAAATGGGAACTTTCTTTGATTTATTCCTCTTTTCCTTTTATAAGTGCTGAGCACTATTAGGAGGGCCACGTGACTCGATCTTAGTCGTTCCTTTTTGTTCCTCAGAGATGCTCACGTGGGAACACGCGATCTGTCGTAATAGCGTTGAACGCCAATCATTTCTTTTATATGCATGGAAATCTTGATATGAGTTTTGAGCATTTTAGATCCCTTATTTTGATAAGAATTAAATTCTTTTATAGGGTTAAACCCTAGTTTTATCAGAGGAATTAAATTCCTATATCTTTGGGAAGAATTAAATTATTCAAACTTAGTTCTTTCCTTTAAGTTTTGAGTCTGCATGACAGAATCTCCCCGATGAGAATTAAATTCTCAACTTGTGGGGAGATCTTCTTCTGCAGACCTCAACCAGAGGAAGAACTAAGTTCTTTTTAGAAAAGTTAAACTCTTGAAATGGCGAAAAAGAGATAAAATGATCTCTATGTCTTTCTTCTTACCTAGGGTTTCTTTTTCTAAAAGAGAGCTTTTTTTTTGTTTCTCAAATCTTATGGGGGTCTCTTCTCTTTCAGACTTGAAGTCTTGGGTCCTTTATATGGTAGAGATAAATTTGTTGATTTAGTTAAGAAAATCTCTCATTGAGAGATTTTTTTAATTGATTTGGGGATTTTATCCACCGTTAGATCTTTGATCCAAGGATTTCTGTTTTACAGAAGATATTTTTCTTGTTTTTAACAAGATTGGGAAACTATTTTCCCATACAGAGCTTATTCTGTAGCTTGGTGATTTTTATCCACTATCGGATTTCTAATCCAACGGTGCTCTGTTTTGCAGAGAGCAATATTTCTTGTTTAGAAAGATTTAAGGAAATATTTTCCAAATAGGGTTTTGATCCCTTAAAATTTAATTCTATCGGCTCAGAAGGCATTTGAGACCACTTATGTGTAGCACGTGACCCCACAGAGTTAAACTCATTTGTGTATGTGCAACAGTCAAAAGAGGGCATCACGTGCTAACACGTGAGCCTTTCTGGCCTGTCATTTGTCTTAATATGGCGTCTATATACTTTGTATATAGACGTCACGTGCTTACACGTGAGGCTCTATTTCAGCCTATCAATTGTTTAAATCCAGCGCCTATAATCTTTATATAGGCACTCACGTATGTGCACGTGAGGTTTTATTAGTGGAAATTTTCCCATCACTTTTTCTCTCTTTCTTCGTCTTTGCTTTCTTTTTTTATAAGGCAACAAATGCCTCCACATCGTTGTTCTTACGTGTTTTGCATGTGAGTGCAACGCTGTCATCTTTATAGCCGTTGGATTGCCTAGGGGAATGGGAAGATGAACCGCCCTTGTTATGTCTTATAAATGTAATGGTCTTGTCTTTGGAAATCCTTTGTTCCTTCATCTTCTTCCTTAGTTATTTTTTTGAGTATTTAATTCTCCTGTTCAGAGCTTAGTTCTTTGCTTACTGGAATCTCAGAGTTATACTCTGTTAAAACTTTTTCCTTGGTAAGGATCATGAATGGAACCCCTTTTTTGTTCTCTTCATCGTGGATTTTAAATCCGGGGACAGAGCGTTGCTCCTCTTAGATTGGTTTTTTAAAGATCCAAATCACACATTGTTTTTTAGATTCTAAGATCTTGAATCAATGGGGATCGTTGATCCTCCTCTTAGGGTTTTACATTGTCACCGATCTTTTAAGCTCCTTGGAATTTAATTCCATTATTTAAAAGGAATTTAATTCCTCATTACAGAGCTTAGCTCTGAAAGATCTAGAGGCCCTTTGGGAAATTTATTCCCTGGTGTTCTTGGGCATATTTTCATTTTTTTTTGCAGATTTTAATTCGTTGGGTATTTTGACAGGCCTCATTTTTCTTCGAGGATGTTAAAAGTTGTTTAAATTCCAATGTCTATTTAATGAGAATCCTTTTTGATTCTTGCAATGATTATCTTGCCTCATTATTGGGAGCCGCCATATTGATTTTGTGGGGTCCATTGGTTTCGCAGTCAGCGGTCCCATGGAACAAACATTCTGTCGTTTTCTTCTGTTATTATATACATATATGTTTTATTAATGGTTTTTTTTCCCTTATTTCAGGAACAATAGTTTCTCTTCCCTACTTTCCCTTTATTCGCTCGGACGCCGTTTTCCCGCAATCGCCATCGGATGAGGAGGCTATGGCGATGATCAGGGCCCATGACATGGACTATACTAGTTTGCTCTTATGGGGAGTTTGGTATGAACACATCATCCGGGGCCGCCGCAGCTTTACTTGTGAGGTGTCAATAGAGCCTCCCCGTCCAATATCGCTGATGGAGCGCCCGCAGACTGCTTATGCGGTGGAGGTGGCTAATTGGACTCCTACAGGCTGGCTTGAGCCATCAACAATCGGGATACCCAACCAGCCCTTGCCGGCTATAGATATCTTGGGGCGCCGCATCTGTCAAGGTGAAGCCCAACCCTGGGGGCAAGTTTATAAGGTAGGGCTTACCCCTCGCTACCCAGTCGGTTATCTTCCCTGGGCTCGATATGTTCTCTCTGCCCACCGCGCACGGTTGCAGAAGGTTGGGTTATATCAAGCGGTGTATGCGTCTCTTTTTCATTACCCGGCCCCTCATGTCTGGTGGGTTAAAGCTTTCCTGAACCAATGGAATCTTCCCACCAACACCTTCGTGCTAGGGGATCATGAGGTCTCGATCTCACTGGAAGAGTTCTGCGAGATCTCCGGATTGCCGATTAGGGGAGAGCATTATGAAGAGTTGCTGCCTTCCGATGAGTATGTGTTCACGACGGTGCCTGCTACGCTTGACGGCTTGACGACTGAAAACGCCGTCCGTCATAAGTACCCCAGTCTTGATAAGACTGGGTATTTTCGAGAAGCTGTTCGCGAAGTCAGAAGGACAGGGCGTCACCTTTGAGAGCTTCATTGTCTGTTTTCTCCGTGAAGATGCTTTATCGAAAGAGGCTCCAAAGTTTGCGAACATTGACGACCCTTTTGGGTTTGGGATGAATAAGCTGCCGGCCAAAGAAGAGGACTTGCCGCAGTTTTATATTCCGGCCTCGTCGGCCGTGCCCTTCGATGCAATTGCGGCCCCTGGTATAGAAGAAGAGACCTTCTTTGTTGGCTTCATCAGTCTTTGGTTCAGTTGGTTTGCCATTCCGACGCATCGACACTTCATGAGAGTCTCCGTCTTCTACCTCGCTCATCGCGCAGCTGAAGGGGCACGGTTGGCCGTTGGCATTGCGGGACTGTCGCATCTTTATCACGGCTTAAGTGTTGCGGCCAACACTTCGACCCCAGGTACAGATGTCGTAAATTCCTCCCTCCACTACTTCACGTCGTGGATCGAGATGCGTGTATTGGGAGCGTTCGCAGCACATCAGCGGCTAGATTTCTATGACTCCTATACCTTCCCACGAGTTATGAGGTTGGTGGATACTTCCGCTCCCGATCCGACCCAGCTAGGAGCCCTCCGCGTGCTGCTTAAACCGTACTCCAACGAGGGTGGGATGTTTTTTAGCGACCGAGTCCTCTCTGCTCCTGCGAGGCCCATCCAACAGCTGTTTGATCTGTCGAAAGGTGGAGCGTCATCTTTAAAGCCTAAGGAGATCATGCACCTGTACTCGATTAGGCCGGGCTACTTGGTGTTCCGTCAGAATAATGCGGCCCTTTTTATGCGGTACAATCCGCACCGCTTCGCCCAACAATTGGGCTATAACCAGGGTGTCCCTTTCGAAACGTTCTTAGTTGAGCCCACTACGTCTCTGGAAGTCACGCGTGACGTCATCCTTCACTTTATGCGGTTGAACACCGGCTCCCGTTTCATGATCCCCGAGGCTGACTATATTCCAAGGTGTGGGGTCTTTCACGGGTTGGTATCGCCATCGAGTCGGTCCCGTCATTGCCGAGGAGAGGCGAGTACTCTTAGAATGTCGACCTTCAGCTTCGGCCCAAGCCACTGGCGTTCCGTTGTGGCCGCGGACAGTTGGTCGTCCTCCATTGAGGGATAGCGGCGTGGTACTTATCCCCAAGGCCGCAGAAACATAATCGACTCCCCGCACTGCTGGTATGCCAGTGCGCAATAGAGCCCAAGCAAAGGCTTCCAATGAAGCGCCAGCGGTAGTGCCATCAGTGGCAGCGTCATCAATGACAGTGTCATCCGCGGTGGTATCGACAAAGGGGAATACCGGAAGCGAGGTTGGCCAACGTCGCGCCAAAGCACCGAGGGGAAGGAAGCGTTCTTTTGCTAGCGCTAGCACAAGTTTAAGAGGAGGAAAAGATCGGTCGCCGACTTACTGGACACCTTGCTTGAGTCCGAGCCGTTCATTCAAGACGAACCGATAGCTATGGAGGAGTCGGACGCCGGTCTTATTTACCCTGGCTCGTCCGCTGAGGAAGCCGCGCAATTGGCTGAAGCTTTAAGGCGCTCGCAGGATGAGACCGAGAATGTGCACATCCCGAAAAAGCCCTACCCTCCGGTTATCTTCTACGATGATCCTCCATCGCTACGGAGAGTACATATGGGTCCTCTGCGAAGGGAAGACGAAAGAGCCTTCAAGCAGCCCATCTCGGCCGCTTCTGAAGATGAGCTGGCACTGAAGACCGGTGGGCATGAATTTGCATTTGAAGCCCGGCGAGCACATTTCCGCAGGAAGGAACGACTTGAAAAAGCCATACTAGAAGCACCCTGGCGTATCGGTATGCGTGTCTTCCGTATCTTTCTTTTGGCAAGTAATTTGTATCGCTTTTTATATCTTCTTATCTTTACGAAAACTTTGCAGGGACTTCAGAAACGAAAGAGGATTTGAGCCCAGGTCGTGCCATGATCGTGGATTCTGTAGATGTCTCCCATGACGCACGGCAGGTACAGAAGAGATCACTACAGCCGCCGTTCCTGTTGTGGAACTTCCGGTGGTGACTCTTGTTCCTTCGGTGTCCATTCCTCCAGCGGAGGTGACCCCATTGGCCGCGGACCCTATGGATGTCTCTAGTGACGCGCCGAAGGGTGTAGAAGAGATTGTCGAAGCTGTTAGTTCTATCTTGGAGCTCCCGGTGATGACCTCCACTTCTTCAGCGTCTGCACTTTCCAAAGAGGCGACCTTGTCGGTCGTAGACCCAGTGGATCTTTCTGGTGGCGTCCTGGAGATTGTAGGAAGGACCGCTAAGGCCACTGTTCCCTCTTTGGAGCCTGAAGTGGCGGCTGTTGTTCCGCAACTGGAGGCTGCTACGCCAGCAAATATCTCCGGTGATGTGCCTGAAGGCGCGGAGGAGGCTGCCGAAGCTGCTATCCCTCCAGTTCAAGGCGGGCAGAGCATCGAAGGTAATCTTCTGCATTTCATTTTAATGATCCCCTCGTATCTGATCTCTTCTTTCCTTCAGAATTGCGGGAATTGGCGGCTTCTATCGTGGATCTATCTCCTAGGACGTCCTTCCAGCGTTTACTCGATATGGCTGCCCTACAGGCAACATCCCCGCAAAGCATAGTCTTTTCTTCCGGGCAAGGTCAGTGTTCTTTGACCCTTTCGTTTTACCATCATTTTTTATAACGATGCTAATATGTCCTCTGTAGTTCTGGAAGCTGATGACGAAGTTGAGATCCTCGATGGGCCTGAGGATCTTTCAAACCCCCCTTGCATGACTGTGGGTAAGTAAAGCTTCATCCTCAGCCTTGTTTCATCTATTCCATGTTTGCAAGTCTCGTTGAATGTTCATAAATCTTGACAGCTTTGCCAGCCCTGACCCCGATAAAATCTCGAATCACTATGCCACTGGGTCCATATGCCCGACGTGCGTCTGAAAGGATGGTTAGACAAAGCATTCACTCCTTGTCGGCTCTCATTGAAGATCTTCGTGCTGGTAGTTCTGTTACGGCCGAAGAATTTGCTGCCGAAGCCAATACTTCTTTGCTTTTCCTTGCCACTTATCATGATGAAACATTGGTACATGTTTCGGTTGAGTATTTTCGTCGAGTGGAGGCTTGCTTACATGATCTTGAGTGCATACGCCTTCCTTCCGAGCTCCTAACTGCAAAGACGAGCCTGCGGGGGTGGATTGAGCGGTGTGCCGCCGATCTACAGTCTTGCGAGAAGAGGCTCAACCGAAAATTTTCGGAGAGGGAGCTAGCTTCAAATGCTTTGGGGGAACTTCAGGCTCAACTCACTACCAAGACCACTCGTGCGTACGAAATTTGGCGGGTGCTTCAAGAAGCTATCACAGAGGTGGTAGCTCTTGATAAAGCCGTTATCTTTACCCGCGAGATGGTTGAAGCTTATAAAGTTGCTGAAAAGGAGCTTGAGAGTCGGTTCGCTTCGTATCAGATTCAACAGGCTCAGGCGGGGACCCGTCTTGTGGCAATAACAAAACTTGAAAGCCGAGGCCCAGTGGAAGAACGATGAACTGCCGAGCTTATTGCACCATCTTCCGGCTTAAAGATTTTTTGTATATTCTTTTTTTTTTGTATTTACTCCTGAATGAGAGTATCTTGTATTCATTTTGATTCTTTTATGAAATGTACCTTGTATTCATTTGGATTCATGAATAAAAGACATATTTTATTAAATACCGGCGTGTCCCTCTGGCAAATGAGGCCGGTAGGATAGTCTATCTTGATCTCCTTGCACGGCAGCGATGGCTTAGAAAACAGGTTTGGATCTGCCGCTTAAGACTTTTCAACTTTATGAGCCGTGAGGGTCTCATAAAGACTTTTCTCCCTACGAGTCGTGAGGATCTCGTAGGTGTATTTTCTCCTTAGAGGTCGTGAGGACTTCTAAGTACGTTTTCTCTCGAGAGTCGTAAGGATCTCATAAGAGAATTTTCCTCCTACAAGTCGAGATGACTTGTAAGTGGTTATTTCCCTCTTCGTCGATATTTGACTTTGGAGAGTGTGGCCCGTGGATAGTATGCAATAGTCCATCTTGGACCGACTTGCAGGGCCCCAGTGCTTAGGAGACAGGTTGATATCCCCGTTGCCTAAGACTTTTCCCTACGAGTCGAGACGAGTCGAGAAGTTCTCATGGGAACATTATTTTCCCCACGAGTCGACATGAATCGAGAAGTTCTCGCAAGGATGTCCTAACGTTACAGTTAACTCCTGCTAATAGAAGTCCATTAGGATCTGTGATACTAGGGTTTTTTACTCGTCGTACCGTCGCGTTGGGTGACGTATTCCCCGATATGCAATCTTGCTATTCGAGTAGCCCCGCGACTGTCGTGTCTCTGACCCCTTCGGGGGCTGGACAAGACGTCTTCAAGTAATCTTCCAGATGATATTACCGTCGGAAGAGCAAGCGTTAGGGATATTCCATGCCGCTTTTTATTTGAGGTTAGGCTCAGTTTGGGGAGCCCCGATGAGTCACGACCACTCCGCGCTGGTGTGATGATCTTCGATAGTCTTTCACGTCTCATTTGAGTTGCCGTCAAGACCCTGAAGCGAGGGATTTTCCTTGGCTTCGTTTGTTGACATTGTGTCTGCAATATTGCGACGAATGTCGGGGTTGTTTCTGGGTTGTCTGTGAACCGTCGAGATTTGGAACTAGGGGACTTTGCCATGGCTCCGTTTGTTGATGTCGCGTCTGCATCCAGCTGGAGGGAGGAAGTGTAGGGTTCCTAGGCACACTAATGAGGTCTCACAAGGCAGCAACCATGCCAATTTCAAATTTTACAAGTGCCGAGAAACCCTAATACGGATCGTTAACTAGATATATAGGCGACAAATGAAACTAGTTAACAACTTAACTAAAAGAACGGAAATACAACCTTTGTAGATCCGGTCCTCCACCTCCATAGCTCCGCAATGAAGTCTCCTCGCTGTCCAAATCGAATCCCGGGCTCTAGCGTCGGCTTCATCGGAAAAATGGGCGGGCTAGGTCATCGACTACGATGCCGAAGATGATCTACGTCGAGGCATCACAAGATCAAGCTCCCACTTCACCAAGTCATGAAACTTGTGAAGAAAACACCCTATACTACTTGGCAAGTGGTAGATGATGAAGAAATAGGAAGTGGGTTCACTTTAGAATTGGATTTCTCACTCATTTTCTCAAGTTGCCATTGATGAAGGCAAGCTTCTTCTTGAAGAAGAAGAAGAAGAAGATGAAGTATATTATGATGAGTATTTTTCAAAAAAGAAAATAAAAAGAATACTTATCATAAACCAACCATGGTCAAGTGTAGAGAATGAACTAGGGTTAAGTGGAATGGTTATGGTTAAGCATGAGACAAAATGGTGACTTAGTCAAAGCTTCATGAAGCTTCAATATCAAACAAAGAAAGCCACCATTTTCTCTTTATCATTTTCTTTTGCCAAAATGAACAAAAGAAATAAATAAATGAATAAGTAAATAAACAAAACCCTAACCACTCATATAACCATGGTTTAATCTTTACACAAACTCAAGTAAGCATGTATCATCAAACATGATACAATCAAGTGCACAAAAGTATATCATATATACAACTTGTGAACTTCAAGTGAGAAAATCCATTTAAAGTGAACCAATACTAGTTAATGCAAAGTAATATATCAAATATATAATTATGCATTAAATCATTAAATCTACACTTGATTCAATGATCCTGTCATGTCGCACACAACCGACTAGTATACAATGTATCGATTTATCGAATCAATCCTTGATTCGATAACTAGGTTATATCGCATACAACCATTCGACACATTCATCGCGAGAATGAAATACGGTATCACATACACACATTATTCTCGGTCCCGCACATATCTCATATGCGCTCCTATTTCGTTTCGCTTGAGCCAGGAAACCTCTGTGTAGGACTCTAAAGACTCGTCAATACGCCGGCAGCAGGTGATGATCATATCAAACACCCACAAGCCGCAAGCGGTCTGCTAAACGTAACGGCCACCCGGGTATCGAGCGATCAGAAGATCGACGAGCAAGCCCGCTCATACTCCTGTGAATCCAACCAGTAACACTTACCGTACAGTCCGGTCTGATCGTCTGATATGTCGCATATCTCGCTTAGGGGTGGTAAACGTCAGACCCCAATAGCTCGATAAGTCGTGTCGATATGAGGTCTATAACAATTCGAGAAACTACTGGTAACACTTACCAGTAAATCTCAGCAACCCTGGCCAGGGATTTCCGGTTATAGCCAATCGAACACAGCGCAACATCAACTCCCTATACCGGGAGAGACGAATCCCCTCCTATCGCTCATTGCCTCCATGTGACTCGGGACTGTACCCAAAAATCACCGTTTTGCACGCCCTCTTAGACGTGGTAAGGTGGAAATCAAAGCACAGTGGGAACCACACAAGACTCTATGACGATCTCGGGTCAACAGACTACTCTGTACCAGTGTCACCAGAGAACTGCCATCTGATGTAAGGTATAATACCATCTGGGAGTTCTCGGCGAGTCCGTCCAGTGTACCCAGTCTCCACTGAGCACCCGTATATCATCTTTGATGTCAAACACCAATGGATATGGGATCATCCATCGCCCATCTGTATGGATCGAGAAGGTATACGCTAGTCTATTCTGGTATATTGATGCCCTGTCTCGATATACCCACGACTAGGGACCTTGAAGGATGTACTTATGGACTACCATGTCCTCACTAGTATGATCCGTATCATAGTCCAGGTAGTCAAGTACACATCCTAAGGGCTTTACCAACATGTAACAGAGAGACAAGCAGTGTACACGTTAAGGTAAAGAGTAACCAGATAGCATACTATCATGTCGAGCGAGAAAGTCCTCCCTATATATGTCCAAGCATCCACTACAATATACATCTTATGTATAGTAATGGCCTCTAGGGCATACATATAACTAACAGGAAGAACGCTGTTGTTAATATCTAGGCTGTAGATGTTGCCGTCGAGACTTAGAACTAGGGACTCTGCCATGGCTCCGAGGTAGTCTCTAGGTTGTCCGTGAACCGTCGAGTCTTGGAACTAGGGACTTTGCCATGGCTCCACCGTTTTGACCTTGGGGTCTATTGTTGACGTTACATCTGCATCCTGCTGGAGTGAGAAGAAACGCCGTTGTTGATCTCTAGGCTATAGATGTTGTCGTCGAGACCTGGCTCTCCTTCTGATGGAGCCTGATGGGAAAATGTGGCTTCCTTTTTCGTTTGTGCCCATGGATTGTGTACAGGGGTCGATGTTGACTCACCTGCAGGGCAGGAGTTTCATTTTTTTGTTTCTTTCCGCGATGCTCTATCATTTCAGCTTTTTATATCGCGAAAGTCGCGATTGCCCAATCATTTCGGTTATTTTATCACGGCGCCCAATCATTTCGGCTGCTTTTCTTTTTATTTGCTGCTTTTTATTGCGAGTTGCCTAAACATTTCGGCTATTTTATTTGCATATATTTTGCTCGCAGATTTTTATATTGCGAGTTGCCCCATCATTTCGGTTATTTCATATGCGCTTTTTGCTCTCTGACTTTTATTGCGAGTATGGAACTCGAGATATGACACCAATTTTGGCATTAGCATCGCTGCGACCGGAATATTGCCAGGAGCGAATCATCATTTGCCTTTGCTGATTTGAACAAAGGTGGCTTAGTAAACAGGGTTAGGATCCTGCCGACTAAGGCTTTTGATTTCATGAGCCGTAAGGGTCTCATAAAGGTATTTCTTCCTACAAGTCTTGAGGATCTCGTAGGTGTATTTTCTCCTTAGAAGTCGTGAGGGCTTCTAAGTGTTCACCGAGTGGGGAAATTTCGCGCCATGGGTGGAACTGGGCGAGGGAACGTTTATTTATGCCCGTGGATTGTATATAAGGGATCGATGTTGACCTCGTGTAGGGCAACTTGGGGAATGTGATGGCTTAAGAACAGGTTCAGATCCCTATAACTTAAGGCTTTCGAATCCTATGAGCCGTGAGGGTCTCATAAGAGAGATTCTCCTTACGAGTCGTGAGGATCTCGTAAGTGCAATTTCTCCTTAGGAATCGTGGGGATCCCTAAGTGTGTTGCTCCCTTTTGTGAGTCGTAAGGATCTCACGCAGGTATTTTCTCCTTACAAGGTCGAGAGGACCTTGCAAGTGTGCATGAATTTTTTTACGAGTCTGCGCCCTTGCGGGTTTTCACAAACTCGCCAGCAGTCCTGCTGTTTTTACTCACGGAGCCCTTTCGGGTTTTCATCCGTGCCCATTTCGCTTGTGTACGTACCTTTTTTTTACAATCACGGTGGGACTTCGCCACCAGGGTAGCTGTGTAGGCAGCGGGATTTGAGTTGCAGTCTTTGCCGCTGGGACCTGTGGACTTGAATTCCACTATCGCCGTGTTTGAGGCGACGTATTTAGTTTAAAGACATCACGGTCCATTGTTAGTTTAGAGACATCGCGGTCCATTGCTTCGAGGCGAAGTTTTGCCGGATACTACTTACAGAGTGCTGACTCAGGAAGATAGCGAGCGGACACGAGCGTCGTCATCTATCGTTAACCTGAGTTGTGACTTGTCAGGGGTAGTATTTCTTAAGGAAGCGGCCGTTTATTGGTCGGAAGGGTCTTTCGCCATGCATATCCATGAGCATGTAGGTCCCACCATGGTAGACCTTGTCTATGATATACGGACCTTCATAGTTTGGCTCGAATTTTCCCCGTTTGGCACGATTGGGGATCATAGGTCTTTTGACAACTAACACGAGTTCGCCTTGGTGGAATGCTCTTGGCCTAGTTAGTCTTTCGTATGAGCGCGTCATCCTTGCTTTGTAAGCTTCTAGGTTTTGCTGCGCCATGAGACGAGTTTCATTGAGGGCATCGAGCTCCTCAAGCCGAATGTGGGCATTTTCTTCATCCGTCAGCTCATGTCGGACCGCTACTCATAGTGAGGGTAGCTCTATCTCCAAGAGAAGTACCGCTTCTGTGTCGAATACCAACGCAAATGGTGTGATATTCGTGGCTATTTTGAACGTGGTTCGATAAGCCCAGAGAGCTTCATGCAATCTCTCGTGCCAGTCCTTTCTGTTTCTGAACACCGTTTTCTTTATGACCTTCGTCAAATTTTGTTGAAAGCCTCAGCTAGACCATTAGCTCGGGGGTTATAAACTGAAGAGTATCTCCAATCTATATTATGTTGCTGCGCGAAGCGGCTGATCTTATGGCTTCTGTAGGCCGGCCCTATCCGAGATGATCTGTCGCGGAGTGCCGAACCGGTAAATGACATGTGTCCTGAAGAAATGGAGGATGTTCTCCGTTTTCACCTCTCTTAGCGGTACTGCTTCGGCCCATTTAGAGAAGTAATCGGTTGTCGCCAATATGAACCGATGTCCCTTGGATGATATTGGTTCGATAAGCCCGATTATATCGGTTTCCCATATCTCGAACGACCAGCTTGCCAGTGTTGGGTGTAACGGATTCGGATGCTGATGGATGAAGTCCCCGTGAATCTGGCACGAGTGACACTGCTTTGCATATTCAAGACAGTCCTGAATCATTGTGGGCCAATAGTAACCCATTCTCTTGATCTTTAACTTCATCTTTGGCCCAGCTTTATAGGAACCACAGAGTCCGTCATGAGTTTCTGCGACGACTCTCCTTGCCTCTTCTGGTCCCAGGCATCTCAACCATAGACATTCGAATGATCTCTTATATAGAGTATCATTGACAAAGGCGAAAGACAGAGCTCGTTTCATGAGCTGATGTCTTGAAGATGCGTTTTCGGGCACTCAATGGGATTTAAAGCAGTTTATGAAGACTTCTCTCCAATCCTTAGCCTTTTCTTCGTTCTCTACTTGGAAAGCCGCTTGTTTGGTCGCTTCCTCTTCTTCGGACGACTCAGGAGATATTTCTGCTGGTGAGAATCCGGCGGCTTTGCACAATGATCCTTACGTCATCGAGGTTTCGTCGGCCAGTTCTTTAGCGAGCTTGGTTAACGCATCTGCCTTGCTATTTTCTGTCCGTGGTATGCTTTCCAGGACGTAGGAGTGGATTTGAGTCTGCAGTTGCCGCACTCTTTCGCCATATTTTACCAACTCTGGCTTGCATGTCTGATAGTCACCCTTTACTTGGCTAACGACCAGCTGGGAGTCTCCATATATAAGAAGGTTCTCGATTCCCATGTCAATGGCGATCTCGAGACCTGCTATCAGAGCCTCGTATTCAGCCTCGTTGTTCGTCCTTGGCTCTGTTAAAGAAAGGGCGAAACGCATTATCCCTCCTTGCGAAGTCACGAGGATAAGGCTCATCCCGGCTTTGATTATGGGGGTATTTTGCCTTCGCTTCTTCATAGACGATGCTCCATCGAAATAAAGTTCCAATCGGGTATCATTCCCTTCTTTCTTCCCGTCGATTGTGTCGAACGCATACTCATCTGGCAATTCGCAATTTAAGGTGGAATCAGCTGATATTGGATGCTCAGCGAGAAAGTCGGCGATGTTCTGACCTTTTATTGCCTTGAGGGGTCAATATACTATCGAGAACTCCATCAAAAGGAGGGCCCATTTGGCAAGTCTTCCGGTTAGTTTGGCTCTTGACATCAAATACTTGAGAGGATCCACCTTTGATATAAGATAGACCTCATGTGCCAAGACATAATGTCGAAGCTTCGTTATCGCGAAGATCAGTGCTAGGCAATACTTTTCAATAGGGGAATAGTTGTTTTTTGCCTCCAGAAGGACTCGACTCAAATAGTAGAGAGCTCTTTCCTTCCCTTGGTCGTTCCCCTGTGCCCATAGCGCACTTAAAGAACCTTCAAGGGCTGTTGTGTACAGGATGAGGGGCTTTCCCTTGACCGGAGTGGTCAGTACTGGCGGGTTCTGCAGGTATTGCTTGATTTCGTCCAGCGCACTTTGGTATTTACGATCCCAAACGAACGGGGTCCCCTTCTTCATTAGATGGCTGTAGGGGCGGCATTTTCCGAAAAGGTTAGCTATGAACGGTCGGATATACGCGAGCTTTCCCTGGAGAGACCGCAGTTGTTTGAGAGTTCTTGGCGTGGACATTTCCATGATCGCCTTGATCTTCAATGGGTCTATTTCGATGTCTCGGTGTCGGATGATGAATCCTAGGAATTTGCCTGAGGATACTCCAAACGCACATTTCAGAGGATTCATCTTCAGGTTGTACTTCCGAAGGCGCTGGAACACCACTTTCAAATGTTCCCAGTGCTCATCGTACGATTTGCTTTTCACCATAAGGTCATCGATATAACATTCGACAATCTCGTGTATGAGGTCATCAAAGATCTTCGTCATGGCCCTCTGGTAGGTAGCGCCAGCGTTCTTCAGACCGAAGGGCATCACTTTATAGCAAAATATGCCCAGCGGAGTCCGGAAGGCGGTATGCTTTCGGTCTTCGGGATGCATCTTTATTTGATTGTATCCTGAAGATCCATCCATGAAGGAGAAAACTTCATGAGTGGACGTGATCTATTATCAGCTCGGTAACCGGTACTGGGAAGTCATCATTTGGGCAAGCTTTGTTGAGGTCCCGGAAGTCCACGCAGATGCGTACTGTCCCATTTTTCTTCATCACTGGGACGATGTTGGCGATCCAGGCGGGGTATTGAACTTCTTGGATGAAACCAGAGTCAATTAGCTTCTTGACTTCGGCATTGATGTTCATCTCGAGTTCGAGCCGCATTCTTCTGGGCGCCTGTTTGATTGGCTTGACGTCCTGCGATATAGCCAATTTATGCACAACTATTTTTGGATCTAGTCCCAACATCTCGGAATAGTTCCACGCGAAGCAGTCTTTATACTGCATAAACACGTCTTTTAGTGTAGTCACCTGCTCTTCGGACAGCAGCTCGCTAACGAACATTGGCCCTGGCTCGTTTGCTGTCCCCAAGTCGATTTTCCTCAGATTCGACTTTCCTCAGATTGTCTGCTGTGGTATGTATCCCGTCTTCCAACTCCTTTGGTGCTGGTGGAAATTCTGAGATCGCCCCGTCTTCATCTTCATTTGCAAAGCATTGGGAAAGATCATCCATATTCTCATGCTCTCTTTCCTTTAAGAACGTTATCACGTGGCAGGTACGAACTCGTTTCCAAGACCGATGTTGATCTGGTTCCATTCTCGCCTTATAGATTGCTTTTGGCTCATGCTTTTGTGACGGGGTTAGCCTCCAACTGTCAGATAGAGCAAACTTGCCTTGCTGATACTGGTCTTCAACCCAGTTTTTGAAGGTGAAGCAGTCTTCAAGAGGATGTCCTATTGCTCGATGATAGGCGCAATAAGCCGGATGATGGACCTCGTTTATTTGCTCAGGGTGTCGAGACTCCGGGAGCACCATCATTTGATGTTTCATGACAAGATCGAAGATTTTCCTTGTCTTGTCTTGAAGGAAAGAGTGTTCCCGAACCATCTTCTTCATCAGCGATGAATTCCAGCGGACCTTTTCTCTATCGCGCGGCTGCTTAGATCCGCTTCGTTGTTTTTGGACGTCATTCCCGTTCTTCACCTTGTTGTTGCTTCTATGTTGGGCTTTTTTCTTGCCACGAGAGTGCACAGCGGGCTGGGGGTGAAGGGCATCGTCATCCTCCGTAGTCTGCTGAATGTAACGCTGCGTTCTGGTTTTCTCGTAAATGGCCATTTCGCGGCTGTGGTCATCTCGAACCTTTTGACATGCTTCCCCTATTAGCTTGTCGATCTGTTCTTCGAATGACGGACTCGGTATTCTTATGGCGGGATTTCGCTCTGGTTCAATACCAACGCTATCTGGACAAGTATTCCCTTCTCTACCGGAGTCGTTTATAACATGGCAGCCATGGAATCGCTCCCGTTTCTTGGATTGGACGTATCCCAGCCCGGTCGTCTCCATCCTCCCTTTGGGCATCTTTCACCGAGTCCCGGGAACGTCCTAAATCTTGTTATAGAATTGGGCTTGTCGAGCAGTTTGTTTGAAGGGTACGCCTTGGCATCTCAATAGCCTTTTCAGTCCCTCTGCGTAGTATCCGGGCAGACAGATTGGTTGAAGCCTGTCGAGCACAGGTTCGGCGCCATGCCAGACTTCTCTTTCCACTTTGATATCCGTGGACTGGTAGAAGAGGATCGCCTTTTCATCTTTCCGTCTAGAAGGGACGTAGAAGGTCTGCAGCTCTTGCACGCTGTATGTACTAAGCACAACGAGTTCTTTATAATGCCGCTGCGGAACCATGGTAATTTGTAAACTCTGATTAGCTCCAGTAAAGGTTTGCATTGATGGACGAACAGAGAATACTGTGTTGACTTCATCTTCAGAGTCGCTGCCAAAGACCAATATATAAGTAGATGGTCCGGGCCTGCTGCCTTGGGGTTGCCCCGAGAAGACTATCTCTTCATCCTCCTCGGTATTGCTCCTAAAGATCGGGATGGTGGCGGCGGTTTTTTGTTTATTCTCTGGTTTACGACATCTTTCCGTGTCTTCGAAGTCTGGTAGGAAGTACTTAGCGTCTTCATACTTACGGACTTCATTTACGGAGAAAGGGTTTAGCTCCCCTGTAACTGTGTACTCGAGGCCGTCTTTGAAGTACTTCATACACCGATGTTGTATAGAAGGGATGATATTGTATTCATGTAACCAAGACCTACCGAGCAAAGCATTGTAGCAAGTCTTAGCATCGATGACGTGGAACTTGATGTCATTGACGAGCATCCCAAAGCGTAATGTCAATATTACGGATCCAAGCATCCGTGATGACTGTGAGTCGAACCCGGAGATAGTAATTTTGTCCCGCGTCAGGTGTTAACGTTCATGCAAATCTCCTTCAACACTCTCACATTAAGAAGGTTGACGGAGGACCCGTTGTCAACCAGGATCTTTCCTATCTTGATGTCGTGGCAAATACCCAGTGACATACAGGGGACGGTTGTGCTCACACGTTCCGAGGAGGAGATCTTCATCGCCGAATGTGATGTCAGCTGTGTGAACTTCTTCCAGCTCGTCTTTCATCTTTTCTTCTGCAAGGAGTGCTTGGAACTGATCGGGCTCTTGTAACGCCTTGATCAGGGAATCTCGTGCCTCTTTAGACAGGAGAAGCGCATCCAAAATGCTCAATTGCGAGGGTATCTTTCTCAGGTGCGCCAGGACATTGTAATCCACCTTGTTCTTCTTAGACAGGTCCTTGGCTGTGAGCTCTTCGACGACTCTATCATCGAGGGCAATCTCCTCATGGACTTTCTTTCCCCTTGTCTCTTTTACTCGAACCTTTGTTTGTAGGCCCGAGGTTCCTTTCAGATAACGTACGATTACGCAGCTGGATGTTCTCACAGTTCTTCGTCTCTTCTTCTTTTCCGGATGTGGATTCCTTGAAGAGAGGGCCAAGGGCTATTTCTTCGTCAGAGTCGCTCCCGAAGGTAAGAACTTGAGATTTTCCTTTTGTCAAAATGGCATTAACCATATGACAGTTACCGGCTGTTCCTTTATGCTCATCTGTCGTGCTTCTCTACTCCCGACGGGTTTTGCGCTTTATTCGCTTGAAGTTTTGTCGGTGGGCAACATATCCCTGCCACCACTTCTGGAAGGCATTGCACTCTTCGGTAGGGTGTGTGACCCTCCGATGGTACAACCAGTAGTTCGGATGTACATCCACTTCGTCGGGGCACATATTCCCGGAAGTATTTTCTTTGAAAGGTGGCAGTTTCATTTCCACTGACAGAGCTTTGGCGAACTGCTTATCTTGATTCTGCTCTTGCTGATGGCAAGGGCGCTTCGATCCGGTTGAGGTACTTTATGGCTTCTCATTACCGGAGCTTTTTCAGCCTGATACCGACGCTTGGCCTTTTTGTATATGGCCGCTTCACGTTCTCGATCAGCTTTGCTCTTTTGAAGAGCTTTGTTCAGGTCGTCTGATGGTTTCAGGGATTTTGGCTCTGGTGCTGCCCCCAGTTTCTCAACGTCAGGAGCATCTTTGCCATTTACCGATGAATGAGAGATCATGTGGCAACTCGCCCTGTAATCCTCGGGTTCTTCTGACGAGCCGACTCTTTCATCAATGTCACTATCTCCATTCTCAAGAATATGCTTGAGGAACTCTTCCAATGTGACCGGAGTCCGCGCCTTTTGGTTGTATTCCTCCAGTGCGTCGATGTATTTTTGCAAACCCGTATGATTGCCGTCAAGCTGCACGGGCTTCTTGGTCCTCTTCTTTTTCTTTGAAGACTTCGAAAGCTTGGCCGGGAGGTTTTGTCCATTGTTACCAACTTTCGGCGTCGGGCGCGGTTTCAGCACCCCGTCAATAATCTCGGGCTCCAGCGGGCTTTTCCATTTGATGGCCGGACATGCTTGAAGATCCTTCAGAATTCTTTTAGTTTTAGCCGAGAGGACAACTTTAACTTCCCACAGAGCTCCTCTACAAATGAGCATGATGCCCTCGGCGTATCCACCGTTTTAGGAGCGTGCTGCTGTGGCGGGTTTACCTTCCAGTTTTTGGACAGCGCGAACTTGCCCAGTTGGTACTGGTCTTCAATCCAGTTTTTGAAGACGTAGCAATCTTCGATTGGGTGGCCCACTATTCGGTGGTAGGGGCAGTAATTGGGATTGTTGACGTCTCCCGGTTGCAGTGGGCTTCTCGGATCCGGCAGAGTGATGAGCCTGTTGCGCACCGCCAGTTCGAATAGTCTCTTCGTTTTATCCCGAGGGAACGAGTAAGGACGTCTCAACTTTTCTTCGAGGAATCTTGGTTTGTTGTTTTGGCGAGCTACCGGTTTCGGGTCACTCGGTTGTTGTTGAGCGTTGGCGACGAAGGTCGCTTTCCCTTTGCCCTTTTCATTCCGAAGATCTGTCTTTGAAGAGGACGGCCTATGACCCATCTGGTCCATTTGGGCCAATTTGTCAATCAAGGCCTGAAAGGTGGTCGGCTTGAAGAACATCATAAACTGGGATATAGTTGCCTGGGGATCAAGGGTTCCCACGAACATGCCCACGGCAGGCGCTTCTTCTATGCGTTCGCATTTTGACCATAGGTTACGCCATCGAATTACGTATTGAACTCATGTCTCTCCTGGCTTCACTCTGGCATTGATTAACGCCGTGATCGGGGTACTCTCGCTTGCGCTCGCGAACCGTTGTGTGAATAATAATTCCATCTCCGTAAATGTTTTGATAGAATCATGTGGGAGCACAGAGTACCATTCAAATGCTGTCTCCGCCAAGCAGCCGACGAATTGGCGAAGCAACAGTTTGTCGTCGCCTCCGGTATTACCACACAAAGCTCTGAATTGAGCAACATGTTGGTGTGGATTGCCCGTCCCCTTATACACATGGAATTTGGGGATCGTATATCCTGGCGGGTATTTAATTTGATCGTACCGGCCTGGATAAGGTCGTCCAGTCCTGACAACTTGGCCAGCCGCTTTGCTTGCCTGATGAACTCGTATTTGTTGAGCTATGTAGTCGTCAAGGGAAGCTTTGGAGATCGTCTCTTCTTTGGCTGCTGATAGAGCCGGAAGAGGGTTTGACGTCTCCCCTCTGTCGTATTCAACGATTATTGGAGGGTCTTCGGCTGGAGGGTCCGGGTGGATTATCATCCCGACAATATCTTGGAACAGGAGCGCCATCTGCTTCA
Source organism: Agapanthus africanus (assembly GCA_030015575.1). Classification (NCBI taxonomy): domain Eukaryota; kingdom Viridiplantae; phylum Streptophyta; class Magnoliopsida; order Asparagales; family Amaryllidaceae; genus Agapanthus; species Agapanthus africanus. The sequence continues at coordinate 165,838,576 of JASDDO010000001.1, forward strand.
TGTTAGCGGCTTGCTCCGCGGCTTCTTTATCCTTTCTTTCTAGTGCCCTCCGCAGGAACTCCGTATCGGTCTCCTGATCTTGGCGCTGCTCTGACGATACTTCCGGGCTTTCTTTTTGCCCAGTGAGTGTGGCCATCCTTGTCAACATCTCCTGGAGCTTTTGTTATTGCTCCTAAGCTTTTGTCACAGACCGTGTAAGTGGTCGATGACCCGCGGAAGTACGGTTTTCCTCTTTGTTGGAAGCCATGTACACCGTGTGCATTACCCTGCCCCCAGACTTGGGGCGTTTGGGTCCACCGCCTTTGATATTTGCTGCCGGCATGGGGATCTTCTCCGGCCTTCTCCTCTTGTGGGAGGTCGAGGTTGAGGGGGCCGCTGCAGCAGGCACCCATGCAGATGATACCTTTTGTGGTACGACGGAGGGATGGTCTTCCTTTTGCCGAGCTTTCGTCTTCTTCAGCCGGCGAGAGTAATCTTTGTCAATCACAGAGACTTGGACTTTCCGCCAGACTCTGTGGATCTTGGAGGACAGCCGCCGAGGAGGATGTTCCGGTTTTGCCTGTGTTGTGTTTTCAACAGGCGGAGGAGACTTCTTCAGTACAGCGGTTGGAGAGTTCTTGCGCACCCTCTTGAGTAGCTCGAAGCTGTTCCCAGTTGGAACAACAGCGTCAATTTCCACCGTTGGAGCTGGTGGGGTAAGTCCACAGGGGAACCGCCCCAGCTTTCTTCACTCGGCGCCAGTGGCGACGTCGAGCACGTCATGCAGACGGGACCACCTCTGTTGTGGAAGCGACCTCGTTATGCCCCCTGCTTTGATGAGAGGCTGCTGTCGGTGTCAGCCTGTCGAAGACTGACGTCCGCTGAGAGGGAACGGTCAATCTGTCGAAGGCAGACTTTTTGGCAGGGAAAGCATTTTTAACAACCTCGCCAGCATCAGGAGTTGGAACGGCCAGTCTTGCGAAGACCGATCCCTTAGCAGGAGAAGCCCCTTTGACGACTTCGTCTGTCGGAACAGGAATGGCTATCCGCTTCGGGATAACCCCTTCAGGTATTGCGGGCCTCTTTGCGGGCCCACTGGAGCTGTCGCTCAGCCTGTTAAAGACCAAGGCGTTGGAATTGGACGACTCGTGGAGAGGAGCCGTGGTAGTTGCAAGCCGATCGAAGACCGACTTCTTTGGAGCCTCTCGTGATGGTATTAAAGCATTGAAGCTCATTGGCGGGAGCATGGCCCCGAAGAACAATCCAGTGGTGGCCTGAGTCACCTGCTCCACTGGCATTGCAAAGATGGAGGCAGCTTGGGACCCGTAAGTCACTCTTCCGACGGGGACAGAGTGGGAGTAGCTGTTGCAGTTAGCTCAGCTGGAGGCCATCGATACCTCCTTTTCTGCATGGAGAAAGACACCAAATCTTAATACCTCGAATCCAGGGGCAACCCTATTGAACCGCGATTCGTTCGCAAACACGACACACGAAGTGTGGAGTGGAAAGAGGAAAAGGTCCCACCGGGCGTGCCAGAATCTGTTTACCCCGAAAACGGGAGACGGAACCGCGTAGGTCGTCTTGCCTGAATTTGGGGCAGATGCTATTTGGTTTTATCCGTCCACCTCTCTGAGGATGCCAAGTTGATTTATGGCACCGTGTTTCGGAGGTTTGGACGGATGCGGCCGTTGTAGCAGACTTCGTCAGATTCCCTCGCAAACGAGAGAGTTTGCGAGGGTTTTTGATTGTGGGGACGCTCTTCCCTGCAGGCGCAAGTCTCTACAGTTAATTACGTTACCGCGTAGCGATAACCACTTTCTCCGGCTCCAGAGGTTCACTTCGTGTCGTGTGTGTTTGTTTTATTTTTTGGTTGCCCGTGGATTGTATACGGAGACTAATTTATGTTGTCGCCCGTAGGGCATGGATTAATCCAAATCCGTATATTCTTAGATTTGAGTTTCGGTTGATTTAAGGAACGTTAATCTTGTTTAAGACTAAATTCAACTTAAATGTTTGTTCAGGACACGTTAGTCTAATTTTAGGCTAAGATCTACTCAACATGATTTTGGGGTCATTCAGACCCAACAAAAGAGCATTTGGGCTCCATTGCTTTAGTTTAAGGACGTTACGGTCCGTAGCTAGTTTAAGGACATTGCGGTCCATAGGAATGTTCTCATGGGTTTGGGAGTGCACCAAAGAGCCGTTGGTTGTCAGGACCCTTAATTTCTCTGAAGACGTTGAAGAATTACAACGACATGTATCAGAAGTGTGGAGAGATGTACCTTTGAACCGAACTCCAGATTGAAGGGAGAGATCATGGTGGAACGAACATCATTTTAGATGCCATGTGTCAGGAGATCATTAGTCATCTTTGGAACTAAGATCCATTTGGGGAGACCTGAGTATAGAAGGGCTCGGTTGATTGATGGTTAAAAGGTTCTTTTTTGCCTCAGGAGACTTGGCTAATTTAGGTTAAGGTTGGCCCTCTCATAGTGTTAAATACTGATATTTGTTAGGCGCTCACGTGCTCCCACGTGAGGCTCTTAAGCTGTGTTAAACACTGAAATTTGGAGCGCACACGTGTGGTATGTGAGGCGCTTGAAAATTGGGCATTGCTTCTTTGGGTTTATTCCCTTCTTCTTTTATAAGTGCTAAGCACTATTGGGGGTCGCGTGGGAGCACGCGAGGCTCCCCAAAATGGGAACTGTCTTTAATATATTTCCCTTTTTTTTTTATAAGTGCTGAGCACTATTAGGGGGGTCACGCGGGATCACGAGACTCGATCTTAGTCGTTCCTTTTTGTTCCTTAGATATGCTCACGTGGGAACACGTGATCTGTCGTAATAGCGTTGAACGCTAATAATTTCTTTTATGTGCATGGAAATCTTTATTTGAGTTTTGAGCATTTCAGATCCTTTATTTTGATAAGAATTAAATTCTTTTATAGGGTTAAACCCTAGTTTTATCAGAGAAATTAAATTTCTATATCTTTGGGAAGAATTAAATTCTTCAAACTTAGTTCTTTCATCTATGTTTTGAATCTGCATGACAGAATCTCCCCGATGAGAATTAAATTCTCAACTTGTGGGAAGATCTGCTTCTGCAGATCTCAACCAGAGGAAGAACTAAGTTCTTTTTAGAAAAGTTAAACTCTTGAAATGGCGAAAAAGAGATAAAATGATCTCTATGTCTTTCTTCTTATTTAGGGTTTCTTTTTCTAAAAGAGAGCCCTTCTTCTTTTTTTGTTTCTCGAATCTTATGGAAGGTCTTCTCTCTTTCAGACTTGAAGTCTTAGGTCCTTTATATAGTAGAGATAAATTTGTTGATTTAGTTAAGGAAATCTCTCATTGAGAGATTTTTTAATTGATTTGGGGATTTTATCCACCGTTAGATCTTTTGATCCAAGAACTTCTGTTTTACAGAAGATATTTTTCTTGTTTTTAACAAGAATGAGAAACTATTTCCCATACAGAGCTTATTCTGTAGTTTGGTGATTTTTTTCCACCATCGGATTTCTAATCCAACGGTGCTCTGTTTTGCAGAGAGCAATATTTCTTGTTTAGAAAGATTCAAGGAAATATTTTACAAATAGGGTTTTGATCTCTTTACTTAGAATTTAATTCTATCGGCTCAGAAGGCATCTGGGACCACTCATGTGTAGCACGTGACCCCACAGAGTTAAACTCATTTGCGTATGTGCAACAGTCAAAAGAGGGCATCACGTGCTGACACGTGAGCCTTTCTGGCCTGTCATTTGTCTTAATATGGCGTCTATATACTTTGTATATAGACGTCACGTGCTTACACGTGAGGCTCTATTTCAGCTTATCAATTGTTTAAACCCAGCGCTTATAATCTTTATATAGACGCTCACGTGTGGGCACGTGAGGTTTTATTAGTGGAAATTTTCCCATCACTTTTTTCTCTTTCTTCTTTTCTTTCTTTTTTTAATAAGGGAACATCGGGCATTGTAGTAGCGAGCGGTTTGCTGCTGGTAGGTGCCTGCTCTGATTTGCGCTCGATCTCGTTCTTCCAACAAGATGTCTAAGTTGCTTCAGAATGCCAAGGTGTTAGCTTCATCGTCAAAGTGTTCGACCCTATAACTGGACAGTCCAATTTCTGCGGGGACCATTGCCTCGGTACTATAGCAGAGGCTGAATGGGGTTTCTCCCGTGGGTGTTTTTTCGATGTCTGCAACGCCCATAGCACCCGCGGCAGTTCCTCAACCCAGCTGCCTTTCCTTCCAAGCTGGCTTTGAGACCGTGGATGATGCCTCGTTTCGCTACCTCGGCCTGCCCGTTGCAATGTGGATGTGCGACAGCGGCAAACTTTATCAATATGTGGTAGTCGCTGCAAAACTCTGACTTTATCGTTTTCGAAGTTGGTCCCATGGTCGGTAACTATGCATTTCAGGATTCCAAATCGCGAGATTAAGTTCTGCAGGAATTTTATTATAAAGGCGGCGTCCAGTTTCCTGATGGGTACGACCTCTAACCATTTCGTGAAATGGTCTACAGCGATCAGGATGTATCTGTATCCGCCCGTGCCGGTGGAGAGTTGGCTCACCATATCCATCCCCCATTGTGCAAACGGCCAAGGGGAACTGAGTGGTATTAGTTCGGTGGCGGAGAGACAAGGTATGCTGCCGAAGAGTTGGCAGTTCTTGCATCTTTTGACCAGCTTCTCGGCATCTTAGTGTATTCTCGGCCAATAGTATCCCTGGAGCAGTGTCTTCTGGACCAGGATACGGGCCCCTTGATACGCTCCCCGACCCCTTCATGTATCTCTCATAGAACGTAGTTTGCCTCGTGGGGGTCGACGCACTGGAGCAGAGGCTGAGTGTATGACTTCTTGTACAGGTTTCCGTTGCTCTAGACGAAATGGCGTGCTTTTGCCCGAAGCCGGCGAGCTTCTCCATCTTTTATGGTTGGCCGAATGGGAAGAAGCGAGCTTGCTCAAGGCGTCGGCCTGGTGTTCAAGTTTCTGGGAATCTGCTCTACATGGACTTCGTTGAAATTTTTCCGAAGCCTTTTCATCTCGGCCAGGTATTTTATCATAAGTGGCTCTCGGGCTTCGAAACGCCCGGTTACTTGGCTGATGACTAGTGCAGAGACGCTGCGTACCCTGATGGTCTTCAGCCTTACCCCAGAGGCGATTCGTAGCCCTGCCAACAGGGCCTCGTATTCCGCGGCGTTGTTCGACGTCCTAAAACCGAGCTTTAGAGAGTACTCCATTTCTGCCTCATCCGGGCCGTGGATGATCAGGCCAACCCCGCTCCCTTCCTCCGTGGAGGATCCGTCCACGTAGCGTACCCAGTCCGGGATGGGGCCGGGCACCTTCTCGACCGAGGGACGTGGTTCGGGGGCCCTCGCTGGCGTTCCTTCTTTAGTGGGGATGGTGCATTCGACAACAAAATCTGCTAAGACCTGTGCTTTGATGGCTTGTTTGGGGCGGTATTGATGTCGAATTGAGACAACTCCCACCTCAATTTCTCCGGACGACCTGACGATTCGGGGGAGGCGAGAATAGACCCCAAAGGTCGCTCAGTAAGGACGAGGATTGTGTGCGCTTGGAAATAGTGTCGAAGTTTCCTGGAGGCGACGACAAGCGACGATACTATTTTCTGTAGACCGGGTATCTTGTTTCCGCGTCCTTGAAAACATGGCTCACGTAGTAGAACGGTCTCTGAATGCCTTCGAATTCTCTGACGAGCACTGAGCCTACAGCTTTGGTCGGAGATGGCTAGATATAGTAATAGCTCGTCACCCTCGACCGGTCGGGTGAGTAGCGGAGGGGTCGCCAGGTGCGCCTTGAGTTCGAAAGCATTTTGGCACTCCTCGGACCATTCGAACTTAGGAATTTTCCTTAGGGCCCTGAAAAACAGGAGGCACTTCTCTCCGGATTTGGACATAAAGTGACTCAAGGCAGCCACCCTCCCCGTGAGTCGCATGATGTCGACATTGCTCTTAAGTGTTGCCATGTTGAGGATGGCGTTGATTTTTTCTGGGTTCGCTTCGATTCTTTGGCGGGTAACCATGAATCCGAGGAACTTCCCACTGGTGGCTCTATACGTGCATTTAGCTGGATCCAGCTTCATCTTGTATTTGCGCAGGACGTCGAATGTCTCGCCGAGGTCTATAGTGTGCCCGGCTGACGAGGCGGATTTTACGAGCATGTCGTCGACGTAGACTTCTATGTTTCTTCCAATCTGCGGTTTGAACAGCTTGTTGACCAGGCGTTGATACGTGGCCCCGGCGTTCTTTAGTCCGAAGGGCATCACTTTGTAGCAGCAGACTCCACGATTAGTGGTGAAGGCGGTAAGTTCGTCGGCCGGGTTCATCCGGATCTGATTGTAACCGGAGAAAGCGTCCATGAAGCTCAGTAATTCGTGGCTGGCCGAGCTGTCCACTAGCTGGTCTATCCGAGGAAGTGGATAATTGTCTTTGGGGCAAGCCTTGTTCAAGTCCGTGAAATCGACACGCACATATGCCATTTCCCGTTTGCCTTCTTGATCATGATCACGTTCGCCAGCTAATCCGAGTAGCCCAGGTTTCTGACGAAGTTGGCGGCGAGTAATCGATCCACCTTGTCTTCTATCGCCTTTTGTTTAACCGGCGCAAAACTTCTCTTCTTTTGTCGGATAGGCCGGGCTTTCGGGTCGACCCCGAGCTTGTGCGAAATCACTTCAGGGTTGATCCCGGGCATGTCCGCTGGCGTCCAAGCGAATACGTCTGAGTTATCTCGGAGGAACCGGATCAGGCCTTCGTGGTGGTCTCCTGTCAAGAGAGAGCCGATCAGGACTGTCAGCTATCGACTCCCTCTATGAGGGGGACTTATATCAACGCTTCCACCGGGGCACCTCGAACTTCCTTTTGGTCGTCGCGTGTATCTAAAGACCCCTGGAAATCATGCGTGTCTTCAAAATTGCCGTCCTGATCTCCGGCGGGGGACGTTGAGGCGAGGAAAATCCTGGCGGTTTGCTGGGCCCCATAGGCCCGGTCTATCCCCCCATGATCCAAAAGGAATTTGAGCGCAAGGTGATAAGTCGAGATCTGAGCCCGAAGGGCGTTTAAGGTAGGGCATCCCAGAAGAACGTTATAGGATGACGGGACCTTAGCAACAAGAAAGTTCACCGGTATGGTCCGCGTCTTGCCGGCTTCCCCAATGTTGAGGAGGGTGACCGATCCCTGCGCTGGGACGGAATGGTTGGTGAACCCTCATAGCGCCCTGGCCATCTATCGTAGCCGATTGCGGAACAAAAATTTTGGCGTTCAGAAAACTTGGAGCTAGAAACAACTACCTAGAATCAAATCCAAACATGAAACTAGTAATCTAAAGGAGTCGAACTACTGTGATAGAGTTATACTGAACGAACCATGTCCTTCGGTCTTTCACCATCTCTCTTAGCTCCTTGAGGTCCTTTGGATCGAGCTTGGCCGCCGGTCTTCCTCCGTCGAAGATGATCCACCCGAAGGATGTAGTTCATAGCTCTAGCTCCATATAAAAGATCAAGTAAAGCAACTAGGGATTCTAGATGGCTAGTCTAGAATGTCTAGAATGTAGTGGAGTGTTCTAAGTGTATTTCTACCTCACCTCCTCTCTTGATTCTCAACACATGAGAGGGTAGAGAAGGGGTTGAAGATGAATGTGGAGGAACTCAAGAAAAGAAAGAGGAGAGTGAAGCTAATGGTGAGTGTTTTTCTCATCTCAAAAAATAATGAACCAACCATCCCAGAGAGCAAACCATGAAGCATGGTTTTATCAAACTCATTTTTCCAATTTTTACTTGAATAGTGAGCACAAATGAATGAATTAACAATTCATTTGTCAACACTATTCAAGCATGGTTCTCACCATACTCTCTTCTCTTCTTTTATACCTTATTATCCATTTAAAGTAAATGGATAAAATCTAAAATGAGGTGTCCACCTTCTAGAATATTTTCCGTATAAATACGGATTACACTTTACTGGATATACATACCTGTATTCGTACTGAAATACGAATACCCAAAGAGATAGAATAACACAAAGAAACATAATACTAGAATATACATATCGAAATACATATACGTAAATTATTAAATCAATACCTGATTTAATAATTCGGCTTAAACCCAAGCCTACTAGTATTATCAACTGTCCGATCGAAAGTCCGGGTACATAGTACAGTCAATCGATCAGAACCCTGCACGTATCCAATACGGATACTGCATCATTTCGTCAGAACCAGGAAAACTCTCTGTGTAGGACTCTAAACATTCGTCAATACGCTGGCAGTGGGTTTAACCACAAGCACGTCAGCGGCACTAGCCGTACGTAACGGCTACCAGGTATTGAGCGAAAGGAAGGCCGACGAGCAAACTCATCCGAACCCCTACTGAGCCTATCCGTGACAATCTCCATACAGTCCGGTCTGTTTGTTTAAGAGTATCGCATATCGAGTCTAGGGGAGTGGATAAAGTCAGACCCTTAATAACACGATATTTCGTGTCGGTGTGAAGCCCGTCACCCACTGAGAAACTACTGATCCAAATCAGTAATTCTCGACTATCTTGGCGAAGGATTTCTGGTGATGGACACCCGTGCACAATGCGATATCAACCCCCAATACCGGGAGAAACGAATCCCCGACGATCCGCTCACTGCCTTCATATAGCTCAGGACTGTACCCAACTAAAACCTGTTTGCACGACTCCTTTGAGCCATGGTAGGGTAGTAATCAGTAGGAACTCACACGAGACAAATGACGATATCAGGTCGACAGACTAACCTGTATTCATGTCACCTGGGAACTGCTATCTGACAATAGATATAATACCAACTAGCATGTTCCCGGTGAGTCCGTCCGGTGTACTCGTAACCCAATGAGCACCTGTATACTATCTTAGGTGACTAACTGACACTAATGGCTTGTAAGACCGGCTACTGTCCCTCGTCGGGGTCTCGAAAAGCATACACTAGTCTACTCCGGAGTATCGATGCCCAGTCTTGATACTCACTCGACTAGGAATGTTCTTATAGACCATCCAACTCCCATGTATATGATCGTCATCATAATACTGGTAGTCAAGCAAGAATCTTATGGGCTCTATCAATATGTAATAGTGATCTGTAATATCAAATAATACATGTACATGATGATAAAGACAAACCAGATAGCATACTATCATTTTGAGTAAGACTGTTCTACCCGTATAGGTCCTCCCTCAATCATCACAATCGCGTGCTTGCGATTACAATAATTGACTTGAGGGCACAATAGCCAACAAACCCAGAGAGGACATGGGAGGTCGGCCGAAGGTCGGATGGACCTAACCCCATACGCTGGAAACAGTCGTAGAACAGGATATCCGCTGAGCTCCCTGAATCGACCAATATGCTCTGAACCTCGTAACGGTGGACTCGGGCCGCTATCAAGAGAGGGTCATTGTGAGGAAGTGATATGCCGTGAAGCTCTTCATCGGTGAAGATGATCGGATCATCCTTCTAGCACTTCTTGTGGGGTGGATCGCTTACGCCCTCGACTGGCAGGAGGCGGTGGTTCCCCTACTTCATAGAGTTGGATCCGCCAAAACGATCACGATTTGCCCGATCGTTAATTCCCCGAGAGGGGTTTAGTCCTTTTGTTCCCGCTCTGCTTGCCGCTTGTCCCGTAAGTATTTCGCCAGGTGGCCGGAGCGGATCAACTCCTCTATGTAGTCACGGAGCTGCTTGCAGCTCTCAGTCGAGTGACCCTACGACCTGTGATAGGTGCAGTACAGGTCGCGGAGATGCTTGCCCGCTCTTTGGGTAGCTGGCGGGAACTTAAAGAATCTCTCGTCCTTAGCTTCTTCCAACAGCTCGGTCTGGGAAATGTTCAGAGAGGTGTACTTCTGGAACTTCGGAGAATAAGGTTTTGGACGATCGACCTTCTTTTTCTCTTCCCTGTCCCTTTTCTTTCAGTCTGCTTGGTCGCCTCTGGGCAGGTTGGAGTTCACTTCTGACTCGAGTTGGATTTCTCGCTCGGTCCATGCTTTCCCTTCGATCATGGTCTTAGGTTGCGCCAATGCAAAAGAGCGGAGCCACTCTTTGTGCGTAAGGCCCGACCTCAGCGCGGTGATAACTGTTTCGTCGCGGTGCTCGGAAACCTCCAGGAGGGCATTGTAGAAGCGAGTGGCATACCCTTTGAAGGATTCCTTGTCTCCGCTCTTGACGGTGAACAAGTAGTCAACTGTCTTCTTCTGTTGTCGGTTTCCGACGAAATAACTGAGCAATTGGGTAGCCAGCTTGTCAAAGGTCGAGATGGAGCGCGACGCAAGCCCTTGGAACCAGTCCCGGCCAGCTCGGATTTGGTGGGAAAAGCTCGGCATTGAGCTGAGTCCGAGTTGTCTTGGAAGCTCATGCCCACTGTAAATGTGTCTAAGTGGTCCTTCGGGTTGGACTTCCCGTCGAAGAGGGCCATTTTAGGCGGCTTGTTCCTGAACGAGACGCGCTCGGCCAGTAGATTTTCTGTAAAAGGCCTTATGAGCGAATTGGCGGAGTACTTAGCCCCTTCGTCGGACAAATGGCCATCTTGTCGTATGCCTTCAATTTTCTTTTCGAGAGCTTCGATCTGGTGGTGGTACCCCGAGGATTCCGCACAGTCGGAGCGGCGGCTATCCCAGCTCCGGGTCTGCGCGATGATGCGGCTTTGATTCCGCTCTATCATATTTCTTAAATCCTCGGGCGAGACCCTTCTTGAGCAGTCCCGACGTTTGCTGTTTGCATGGCCTCGACGGTAGTGGGGGCGCCGGCCGTGTCTAGAAGCAGGTGAACTGACCGACACTTTCTCAGGAGGTGAGCGCGCGGCGGGCGTCGGAGTGACGGCCTAGTCATTCCTGAGATCGAGGTGTGGAGCTGTCCGGCGTCCAGCGGGTCATGGAATCATTCGCCGCATGCGGGTCATGGTTGCCGGAGTCGGCACGCCGGCGTTCGGTGACGCTGAGATGAGCTTGAGTGAGATCGAGGGCTTGAGTGTGTCCATCTGTCCTTCTGCGTACGTCATTATCCCGGGGAGGGGGAACTGCGGTCTGGTGGGTAGGGCTCTCCGTTTGAACGCGGACGAGCGCATCCACCATCGCTGTGAGTCTGTCGATTCGAGCGGATAAGGCGTCGATGACGTTAGGAGGGGGAGTAGAACCGCTCCCGCCTCCGTTTTGGAGGGTGGGACAACTTGTATTGAGATCATCGTGGTTGTCGCTCACCATCGGATCGAGGGCGGAAGATCAACTTTATAGATGGAGAAACTTTTGATTTCCCACAAACGGCGCCAACTGATGGATGTCGTGATCTCACTCAGATGTTGTCCTCCGTCAATTTGGTTGCGAGCGGTTGAGATTTGGAGTGAGTAGAATGTGTGGATCTCAATGGGTTGGTGTCGACGCCGAGCTACCTGCAAAGAAAGTCTCGAGATGGGTGACCACCGTAGGACCTTCTGACGATCAAGTTAGTACCGTGGAATAAGAGCAGGGTAGCGGCGTATTAGAATGAGTTCGAGTTACCTGAGAGGTTTTATATAGCGGTCATATGGAGCGAATCGGTACGAGATTCTTGCCGTCTCACGTTCGCGTTAATGGCGGGGTACGTTTATTAATGGCGGGATACGCCTATTAATGAAGAGACGCGTCAGCGTGGGATGCGGGACGTGGAGCAACGGAGATCTCGTTTTGGCGAGATGCACGGAGTCATTACGGCGACGCTTAGGCTGCGTGCTCTCGGTTGAACAGGGAAGCCGAGGAAGCTCAGATCGGTGGACAGCTCGTAGGCGAGCAAGGAGGCCAAGGAAGCTCAGCTCTGTAACAGCTCGGAGACGAGCAAGGAGGCTGTGGAAGCTCGGTTGTAGGATTGCTCGAAGGTGAGCTGTTGGTTGCAAGGCGAATATGGAAGGTACTCCGGGAAGGTCTTCAAAAGGTCGGATGCAACCTCGGAGACGAGGTACCGAGGAACGTCTCCAATGCATCATACTTATTCCAGTTCCGTAGCCCTCAGGAATCTAGCGGGCTTACGTGGATGACACGTCATCCGCTACGTGTCGTGATCTGGACAATTCCCACTTATGAGCATCATCAATGCACCAAGGATTCAACATCCTGAAAAATAATATTCATGCGAGCACTGCTTTAAATTTTTCCCCTCAGTAATTTCTCAGATATTTCCCTTTTTACCTTCCATAGGCGTCGGATCATAACACAGGCTCTGGATATAGCGCTCCTGAGGTTGCCATGTCTGGCCAATACACAATCAAGAGTGACGTTTACAGCTTCGGGATTGTAATGCTTGAGCTGCTAACTGGGAGAAAACCCTTAGACAGGTAAAGTTCTATTTATTCCAGTCCTCCTGAGTTTCGAGTTTTGAAAAGTTTCAGATTTTTAACTTGCCTTTTACTGTAATTTAAATTTTTTTGGGGTAAATGAAACAGCACAAGGCCATGGTCTGAGCAGTCATTGGTGCGATGGGCGACCCCTCAGCTCCACGACATCGATGCTTTGGACAAGATGGTCGATCCTGCCCTCGAGGGACTCTACCCTGCAAAATCTCTCTCTCGTTTTGCTGATGTCATCGCACTCTGCGTTCAGGTACTCAATTATCGTAGGCGATTGCAATATAATTTTTCATGATAAACTGTAGTTTTAGTTTATAGTTTTTTTGACAATTCCATCACTTTGGAAAATTGATACTTCATAGGAAGAGAGTATATATTGAGGGTTTAGGGATATTTTTATGATCTTATATGCCCTCATAGGCTGAGAGTTTCTTATAAAAGAAACTTGGGCTTTTGCATGACGGCATTTTAAAAAAAATTCATCCGCTTCAGATACATGCCAAGTAGGATTTGTACCCAGGTAGCCCTCATTCCATCTTCAAGTCCCTGTTACCGCATCTAATCTACAAAGTTTTACTGAGGATTAATGAAGGATCTATTTTTATATTCTGATAGGTAAGAAATAGAGTTGCATGTAAAATAGAGTTCCATGTAGCATTTTCTGCAGTTGAATATTAAAACGGCGGATTTTCAAATCCTATAGCTGTTGCACTTGCACCAACCATTTTTTTCAGCCAAAACTTTTCAGCGACAAAAATCCTTTCATAGATCCTGGAATAAAAGTTGCAAAGATCAAAATCAGTAGATTTAGAGTTCGTTTCCGGCTATCGCTGCATGCAACATTTACCGCATGCAATAATTCCTTTGTTTTTCTTTGAAGCAAACCAAAGCAACTCCGTAATGTGTACACTGATTCGCCTACATTCTTGTTCTACAGTAACTTTTAAAATAAAAGATCTTCACATTTCTCAACTCAAATTAATTTTATTTTTGGCAGCCGGAGCCTGAATTCAGACCACCCATGTCGGAAGTGGTGCAAGCGTTGGTTCGGTTGGTGCAGCGGGCGAACATGACCAAGAGAATGCTCGGGGGCGAAGGCCAGGACTCAATGCGACGAGCTGATGACACCAACACAAGTTACAACTTCTAAGGATCTTCTCGTCTCGTTCTATTCTTCCAATTTATGTGAAAAAGTTCCTATTTGTAATGATAATATATCAATGCAGATATATTCCTGAGAACGGTGGGTGATAGAAGGCTCTCTTTTAAAGGAAAAGATCTATGCTTGCTTATGTAACCATATATGATTGTTTTTGAAGGAAAGCCTTTTGAATATAATTATTTCTTTAGTTCACAACTCTTGTGCTCTTGGTTTTTCCTTTTAAATAGATTTTTATTCAGATAAACTATTATTGGTTTTTAATATTTTTCTTTAAATTTTTGTTGTCAAAGTCCTTGATGAATGTGCAATAAAATTTAGGCTAAAATGCATAAAATTCTTATGTTTGCCGAAAGCAGGAAACTCTTCTAGACTTGAAAACCTGTATTTTATCCCAAAGTTTAACATCATTAAGTTTTTGGTGTATATTTCTTATAAGGCCTCCCGAGTCTTTTTTTCTCTACCTTTTTTTTCCCAAGTGCCTTTTCTCAGCTCTTCCAAAAGAGCGAGCAAAGATTTTCTCACTCTTCCAAAAGGTGGGCAAAGATTTAACTGAATAAGGGTTGGAAAAAAATAAAGAAAAATACAAGAGAATATTAGGTAAGTCAATTAAATTTATTAGAGGGCGGTTTTGGCATAAAAAAGTTTTATTGATAGAAAAGTTAATACTGTTTGGATTTTTGGAGGTAAAGTGCATGTTTTCAAGTTTATGGGGTTTCCCGCTTTCCAGGAAAAACTGAGGGGTTTCCCGCATTGTAGCCTAAAATTTATGAAGACGATAAAACCATGTTTTGTAATGACGGTTTTAAAACAAAAATACTTATTGTAATTAAGGAAAATCGTTTGAGTTTATTATTTTACTTTTGTAACGAAAGTATGATTATTCCTATGTGCCTCGTAAAATAATTGGAAATTAAACTTCTGTATTTGTTTCTCAAACAAAATTTGAATCCAAATTTCCACCCTTCCCATCTAATTAAAAGTCAAACGTTAATAACTGGCGTTTTACCTGAATAGAAAAAGTGAAAAGATTGAATTGAGACCCAACACCCCCCACCCAAACCATTCATAAAGTGCTTTTTCTATATATAGATAGATAAATGTTATTTTTTATTTTAAGTTTTTCCTATTTCTCTGTTGCAAAATAACTAAATTGCAAAATGGGTTCTCAAATGGATGAATATTGATTTCTAAATTGATTTAATGGTTACTTTTCTTTTTAATTTTGGTTTATACCTTTTTGCGTTTCTTATAAGAGTCCTGAGTTTGAGTGGAGGACGACAACAAATGGCCCTCTCGCCTTCGTTTCAATTCTCAATTAGTAAGTTGTACACAAAGTGGTATGCATAATCAAAACTAAAATAACGGTTTTGTGTGCTTACTTTGCAAAAATTATTTATATGATTTTTATGAGTACGGAATTCCCTATTTATTTTTGTCAAAAATAAAAAAGATTTAAGTGTGGAGGTTGGCATTTTAAAATACAAATATATGTAAGATGTGCATTTCTCCTTTATTTAAGAATGAAATGGACATCAATATCGCATTACGTTTTTCTTTTAAGCATTTTTGACACTGTGTTTACAAAATAAATCACCTTCAATTAATGAGTACAAAAGTAGGAAAGTAAATTTCCCTTATTTAAATATAAATCACTTTCAGCTCAATGTTTAAATCCGGCAATTTTTTTTATCCGTGTCCGTTTTATCCGTTTATCCATAATGTCCCGTCGACGGACCTCAGGTTGCCCTACATGCGAAGCTGACGCAATATTCTATTTAAAAGTGACAAATTAAAGCTCAAGGTTTCCAAACTAAAAAACCACCTCCAAACTCATCCGCGAATTAATCCCTGGAGACCTACGGCTGCTTCTTGGTCACCTACAGAGACATCTCCAATGACATGAGGATGGAATTGTAACTAACGAAATGGAGAGCCCTTTTCTCTCTTCCTGTCGAGAAGCTGCAAAATACGGAGGTACTAACAAAATGTATCACTTAACGCTGCAAAATATGGACGGCTCTGATACAATCTCAATATCCTGCAGCTGCAGCAAAATTCCGGTGAAGGTTAAGTGATATATTTTAATGGAAACAAGTACATACTTTGAATTTTGTTTCCATTGAGAATTTGAATCTGACCATTTTTCTGCTTGTACTCCATTTCAAGTAAAGTTAAATTTTCTTGAGCCGTATTTCTTTTACTCGGTCTTAATTGTCTACAACTATATACTTGACTCGTCGTTCTTAAAAGTTGATCTATTTGTGCGCGCGCGTGCAATGTGAACATAGAAATTAGATCAAGTAATGTTGGAGACAATAAAGAATATCGATGGTAGAAAGAGTTATATGATGTGAGAATTGTGATTAACATATCAAGTAAATAGGGCTATATCTACAGATTCTATCTTTCGTATTAAAAGCTGCCATACACTACCAACATGCACCTCTGTCAGTATTAAAGAATAGGTCCGTTGGTACCGACATGCCCGTCGATATAGGCCATACCAACAAGCTTGCTAAATTTAAACTATAACACTAAGACATCAATATGTATGTTTCAGTCATACTATCAATTCTTTGATGTAGTTTCATCATAATTATATTTTAATGAAACATGCTGGCGCTTGGCCATAGCTTAATAAAAAAAGAGAAAAAAAAGTCATACTATCAAGTAGACATGAGAAGGAGAATATATGAGAGCATGGATTGTTATATTTATGGAGAATCTTTCCTATTATTAATATTGAATCTTATATCTATGGGAATCTACGTCTATATAGGATTAGATTATATGTCAGGATTTGATGTTATCAAATCCAACGGAGATCTAAAAGGTGGTGCCAAAATAAATCAACAGTTGTTGATTTGACGATATCTTTAGTGGCCAACCAAGAGGTCTCGGCATTAAATTAATTCCACAAATCGTAAGTGAATTAATTTCTATAGAGAGATCATTGTACTTGAGAGGGTAACGACTGATAGAGCGATATGAGAGAAATCTCTTAGGGTTGCTTGTAAACTTGATTCAAGAATGGTAGATGTTTGCAGATTCCGCTCTGCCGGGAGTTAGCCATTCGGTGGATGAACACCGTTAACAAATTCCTTGTGGCTCTCTGGTTTGTGATTCTATTTTGTTCTCGTGTATTTTATTTTATTGTTCTTTCGTCCGTATTTGCGTTATTGTTGCGTGAATTGTTTGCATCGTGGTATTGTTCCGTGGATCGATTTTCTCCCAACAACTGGTATCAGAGCGAGATTAACGAATCTAGAGTTCTTTAAATCTACGATCTAGGTCAACGGTGGGTAACGACAACTACGTCTTCTTCCACACTTTCTTAGATCGTCGTTTTGAAGACGTTGGTTCAGATCAAGAGAGAAATCAAGTTTGCTGTAGCAGAGACGCAAGATGGCACAGGATAAAATAAGGATCGAAAAGTTCAATAGTTACAATTTTGGTTGGTGGCTCATGCAGATGAAGGACTACCTGTATCAAAAGGATTTGTTTCTTCCGTTGCTTGGAGAGAAGCCCGAGAAGATGGCTGACGAGGGGTGGAACCTTTTGGATAAGAAAGCCCTGATGACAATCCGGTTGTCGTTGACTCCGCAGGTGGCCTTTAACATCTTGAAAGAGAAAACAACAATGACGCTAATGACGACGTTAGCGAAATTGTATGAGAAACCTTCGATATCAAACAAAAATATTTTTGATGAAGAAGCTTTTCAACATGAAGATGGCTGAAAACGGTTCGGTGACGGAGCACCTAAATGAGTTCAACAGCGTGACGAGCCAGCTTGAATCGGTTTCAATCACCTTTGAAGACGCGATTCAACCACTTCTATTCCTTTGTTCATTGCCGAAGAGTTAGGAGAACCTAGTGATGGCGGGTAGCAACTCGATCTCGAGGACTCTCACATTTAATGATGCGGTGAGTTGCATATTTAACAATGAGAAGCGGAGAAAGACCGTGAGTGGGAGTTCGGGAACTTCTACACTTTCGGTGGAGAATCGCGGTAGAACGATAGAAAGGGGAAAGGGCAAGAAAGACAAGTCTAAGAGCCGAGAAAAATCGAAGGCGAAGATTCAAGGCGACTGTTGGAATTGCGGAAAGAAAGATCACAGGAAAAGCGAATGTATACTCTTGAAGAAAGACTTGGATGGGAAGGCAGATGGAAAGGAAACTAATGTGGTGTATATACAAGAATAAGGGGAATAAGGTCTTTATCTATCGACGAGCGTGAGCACAAAGGAGCATACTTGGTTCCTAGATTCGGGAGCATTCTTCCATTGCACTTCGGGCCGGCATATTTCCAGTGAGTATGTTCACGGGGATTTTGGACATGTGAAGGTGGACAACGGTTAGCCGTGTAAAATCGTTGGAAAGTCACGAGTTTTTTTTATTCCTATCGTATATCGTCGTAACACCCTTAATTATAGGTTTTGAAAAAGACTTTTCATGTCATTCCCATTTAGGTCCGATTCAGATCCCCCCGTTGTTTCCCTTTCTTCCCGAACCTTTTCCTCGAAATAAGAAAGAAGATGGTACACTCGAATTGTATTATTTAAGTGCTTATTGTTTGCCAAAGATCCTACTTCTACAATTGGTAGGTCACCGGGCCCTTTCCCACCTGATTCATCTTGCCTTGCCCCTTACTAAGTCGACCAAGGGGCTTTCTGGGCTAAACCGGCGCCCCACGTGATTCCACGTGAGCGCCTCAAATTCTTAGTGTTTAACACTATTTCAAGCGCCTCACGTTGGAGCACGTGAGCGCTGATCATACACTAGTGTCTAACACTATGAGAGACCAACATTAGCCCAAATTAACCAAGTGTCCTGAAGCCAAAACCCTTTTTGGTCATCAATCAGCCGAGCCCTCATTATACTCAGGTTTTCTCAAAATTGATCCGGGTCTCAGAAATAGCTAATGAACTCCTGGCATCTAAGATGATGTTCATTCCACCATGATCTCTCCTCTTAATCTGGAATTTGGTTCAAGGGTACATCTCTTCATACCTCTAATATATGTCGTAATTTTTCAACGTCTTCAGAGAGATGGAGGGTCCCAATACCCAATAACTTTTGGCGTATCCCCAAACGGTTGAATCAAAACCACAAAGACTATGACGTCTTTAAACTGGACTATGATGTCCTTAAACTTTACGGATGGACTAATATGCCCTTAAACCCAATAGACCGCAATGTCTCTAAACTATAACGATAGAGTCCAAATACTCTTTCGTTGGATCTAAATGATCCCAAAATCTTGTTGAGTAGATCTTAGTCTAAAATTAGACTAACGTATCCTCAATAAACGTTTAAGTTGATCTTAATCTCAATGAGAATAATGATCCTTAAACCCAAACCAAACCCAAATCTAAGAAAATACGGATTTGGACTAATCCACGTCCTACAGGAGACACCACAAATTAGTCTCCGTATACAATCTACGGGCAACCAAAAATAAAACAAACACACATGACACGAAGTGACCATCTGGAGAAGGAGAAAGCGGTTACCGCTATGCTGTAGCGTAATTAACTGCAGGGGCTTGCGCCTGCAGGGAAGAGCGTCCCCACAATCAAAAAACCCTCGTACACGAGGGGGAATCTGACGAAGTCTGATACAACGGCTGCATCCGTCTAAACCTCCGATATACGGTGCCATAAATCAACTTGGCATCTTCGGAGAGGTGGACGGATAAAACCAAATAGCATCTGTCCCTAAATTCAGGCAAGACAAGCCAACGCGGTTCCGTCTTCTGTATTTCGGCGGAGAACAGATTCTGGCACGCCCGATGGGACCTTTTTCTCTTTCCACTCCACACTTCGTGTGTCATGTTCACGAACGAATCGCGGTTTGATATGGTTGCCCTTGGATTCAAGGTACTAAGATTTGGTGTCTTGCTCCGTGCAGAAAACAGAAGATCAATGGCTTTCAACTGCACCAATTGCAACAACTCCCACTCCCTCCCTGCTGGAGGAGTGACTTATGGGCCTCAAGCGGCCTCCGTTTTCAAGATGCCAGTGGAACAGGTGATGTAAGACACCAATGGGCAGTTCTTTGGGACCATGCTCCCACCCATGAGCTTCAATGCCCCATTGCCGTCGCAAGAAGATCCGAAGAAGTCGGCCTTTGATCGGCTTACAACTACCGCGGCCCCTCTCAACGGGTCTCCCAAATCCAACGCCTCAATCTTTAACAGACTGGGCCAAAACTCCAGTGGGCCTGTGAAGAAACCTACCATACCTGAGGGGGTTATCCCAAAACGACTAGCCATTCCTGCTCCTAAAGTCGCCAAAGCGGCTTCTCCTGCTAAGGGGTCGGTCTTCGCAAGACTGACCGTTCTAGCCCCGCTTCAGGCAAAGTAACCAAGGCTGCTTCCCCTGCCGAAAATTCGGTCTTTTCAAGATTGATCA
This sequence comes from Agapanthus africanus, assembly GCA_030015575.1. Classification (NCBI taxonomy): domain Eukaryota; kingdom Viridiplantae; phylum Streptophyta; class Magnoliopsida; order Asparagales; family Amaryllidaceae; genus Agapanthus; species Agapanthus africanus. Next base: position 165,858,473 of record JASDDO010000001.1, read on the forward strand.
TTCCCTCTCAGGGGACGTTAGTCTTCGATAGGCTGGCACCGATAGCAACCCCTCATCAGAGCGTTGGGCGTAAAGAAGCTCATCCAACAGCAGAAGTGGTCCCATCCACAAGGCACGCTCAACGTCGTCACTGGCGCCGTGTGAGGAAAGCTGGAGGCAATTCCCCATCTGGACTTACCCCGCCGGCTCCAACGGTGGAATTAGACACTGCTGTTCCAACTGGGAACAGCTTTGAACCACTCAGGAGGGTCCGCAAGAACTCTCCGACTACCATCCTGAAAAGATCTCCTCTACCTGTGGAGAATGCTACAAAGACAAAGCAGAACAGCCCCCTCAGCGGTTGTCCTCTAAAATTCACAAGGTCTGGCGACGGGTCCAAGACTCGATGATCAACCAAGACTACTCCCGCCGACCAAAGTGATGGGTTTCATGGCACCCTAACTAGGATTTTTGGGGCATCAAGTATAAAATTTTAAAAAACCTAGAGAGCTATGCAACTCATGCCAAGGATCTAACTAGAAAATTAGGAGTAAAGCAAGCATGTAATCAAATATTACACTAAGTGAATGAGGAATACAACCCTTGTAGACTGGTCCTTCACTTCTAAACCTCCGTGTAGTAGTCCCTTCACTCCAAGTAGTGAACACCCGAACTCCAGTAAGGATTCACATAAAGAAATGAACAAGCTTGCTCGAAGTCTTCGAGGCCGAAGATGATCTACGTCGAGGAGACTCAAGCTCATGCTACCTCTTCACTAATTGTGAAATTAGTAAAGCAAACACCCTAAATTAAATGGCAAGTAGTAGAGGATGATGAAGTAGGAAATGGGCTCACTTTAGATTTAATTTTCTCACATTATTTTCTCACTTAGAAAAAAGCTAGCAAGCTTTTTCAATGAAGAAGAAGATGAAAAAATGAAGAAGAGAGAATGAACTCTTGAGGTGAGAATAGCAACCATGGGTGAGTTAGTGTTATACACTAACCCATGTAGAGACTTAACTATGGCTAACAATAATGGTTATGGTAATAAATATCTTCAAGTAAAACAAAATTAGTGGACTTGGTCAATAGTTCCACAAGCTTCTACATGCTTCAACCATGTGACTAATTACCATTAATTTTGATTAACTTTAGATAAATAAAAGCATATCATTATTATAAGCATGGTGTGAATCTCATACACCCATGTAGCATGTGGCATCTAACATGACACAAAATAATGTACATTAATATATATCACATATATACTAAGTGTACAGAAGTGAGAAAAAGAAATACTTAGTGAGCAAATATTAGTTAATGTAAGTTAATTTATCAAATATATAATTATACATTAAATTATTAAATCAACACATGATTTAATAATCTGGCTATATCACATACAGCCGACTAATATCAAATGTAGCAATCTATCGAATCAACACTTGATCCGATAACCCGGCTATATCACATATAACCGACCGATGTCACAAATCGCGAGAATAGAATGCGGTATCACATACGCGCATTAATCTCGGTCCCGCACATATCACATATGTGCTCCTACTCCATTTCACATGAACCAGGAAACCTCTGTGTAGGACTCTAAAGACTCGTCAATACGCCGGCAGTAGGTGATGATCATATCAAACACCCACAAGCCGCAAGCGGTCTGCTAAACGTAACGGCCACCCGGGTATTGAGCGATCAGATGATCAACAAGCATGCCTGCTTATACTCCTGCGAATCCAATCAGTAACACTACCGTACAGTCCGGTCTTTTCATCTGATATATCGCATATCTCATCTAGAGGTGGTAAATGTCAGACCCCAATAACTCGATAAGTTGTGCCGATATAAGGCTCATAACGGGTCGAGAAACTACTGGTAACACTTACCAGTAAATCTCTGAAACAACCCTGGCTAGGGACTTCCTGTTATAGCCAATCGAGCACAGCGCAACATCAACCCCTAATACCGGAAGAGACGAATCTCCTCCTATCGCTCATTGCCTCCATGTGACTCGGGACTGTGCCCAAAAACCACCGTTTTGCATGTTCTCATGAACGCGGTAAGGTGGAAATCAAAGCACAGTGGGAATCACATAAGACTCTATGACGTTCTCGGGTCAACAGACTAATCTGTACCGGTGTCACCATAGAACTGCCATCTGACGTGAGGTATAATACCATCTGGGAGTTCTCGGTGAGTCCGTCCAGTGTACCCAGTCTCCACTGAGCACCCGTATATCATCTCTGATGTCAAACACCAATGGATATGGGATCATCCATCGCCCATCTACATAGGTAGAGAAGGTATATGCTAGTCTACTTGGGTATATCTGCTGCCGGTCATGCCTTTTCCTCTGCTGGCACGGGATATCTTGATTGCTTTCGTGCTTGGCCCGTCTCGATACACCCACGACTAGGGACATTAAAGGATTTACTCACAGACTACCTTTGTCCCACTAGTATGATCTCCATCATAATCTAGGTAGTCAAGTACGCATCCTAAGGGCTTTACCAACATGTAACAGAGAGACAATCAGTATACATGTTAAGATAAAGATTAAGCAGATAGCATACTATCATGTTGAGCAAGAAAGTCCTCCCTATATATGTCGAAGCATCCACTACAATGTACATCTCATGTACAGTAATGGCCTCTAGGGCATACATATAACTAACACGAAGAAGATGAAAGTTTGGCATGAGAAGGACCATCCTGTTGTACCACAGAAGGTGTCGTCTACTTGGGTGCCCGCTGCAACGGCCCCCTCAACTTCGACCGCTCACAAAAGAAGAAGGCTGGAGAAAATCCCCGTGTCTGCGATGAATCTAAAGGGCGCTGAACCTAAACGCCCCAAGTCTGGGGGCCTGGTGGTGCACACTGTTTATATGGCATCCGGGAAAGAGGATAGCCGTATTTTCACGGGCCATCGACCTTTCACCAGATCAGTGAAAAAGGCTCAAGAGCAACAACAGCAAAAACTCCAGGAGATGCTAACATAGATGGCCGCACTCACTGGGCCAAAAGAAAGTCTGGAGACCTCGTCAGAGCAGCGTCAAGAACAGGAAACAGATGTTGAGTTCCTCCGCAGAATCCTCGAGAAGAGAGGCAGAGAGGCCGCGGAACAAGCGGTCAACATAAAACGAATGGCGCTTTTATTCCAAGATATGTTCGGGATGATGATACAGCCAGATCCTCCAGCTGAAGACCCCCCGATTATCCTTATAGATGACAGAGGGGAGACATCAAACCCTCTTCCGGCTCTATCAGCACCCAAAGAGGAGACGATCTCTAAAGCCGCCCTGGATGACTATATCGTTCAACAGATACGAGCCCATCAGGCGAACGAAGCTGCCAGCCAAGTCGTCAGAACTGGGCGACCCTATCCCAGCTGGTACGATCAAATCAAATATCCGCCAGGATATACAATTCCTAAGTTCCACGTATATAAGGGGACAGGCAACCCCCACCAGCATGTCGCCCAGTATAGGGCTCTGTGCGGCAACACTGGAGGTGATGATAAGCTACTGCTTCACCAATTCGTTGGCAGCTTGTCGGAGATGGCGTTCGAATGGTATTCAGAGCTTCCCAACGACTACATCAAAACTTTTACAAAGATTGAATTGCTATTCACCCCGTGTTTCACGAGCGCTAGCGAGCACACTCCGATTACCGCACTAATTAACGCTAGAGTGAAGCAGGGAGAAACCTGGGTTCAGTATGCGATACAGTGGCGGAACCTATGGTCGAAGTGAGAACATCGCATAGAAGAGGCTCCTGCAGTAGGCATGTTTGTGGGAACCCTCGATCCGCAGGCGACCATATCCCAGTTTATGATGTTCTTCAAGACGACCACTTTCCAGGCCTTGATTGACAAGCTGGCCCAAATGGACCAGATGGGCCATAGACCGCCCTCTTCAAAGACGGAGCTTCGAAATGAAAAAGACAAAGGGAAAGTGTCCTTTGTCGCCAACGCTCAACAACAACCAAGTGGCCCGAAACCAGTTGCTCGCTAAAGCAACAAGCGGCAATCCCTTGATGAGAAGTTGAGACGTCCCTACTCATTTCCCCGAGATAAAACAGGGAGACTGTTCGAACTAGCAGTGCGCAACGGGCTCATCACTCTACCGGAGCCGAGACACCCACTACAACCGAACGATGTCAACGATCCCAATTACTGCCCCTACCACTGAGTATTGGGCCATCCGATCGAAGACTGCTACGTCTTCAAAAATTGGGTTGAAGACCAGTATCAACAGGGCAAGTTCACGTTGTCCAAAAACTGGAAGGTAAATCCGCCACAACAGCACACTCCCAAAAGGGTGGACACGCCGGGGGCATCATGCTCATTCATAGAGGAAGCTCCATGGGAAGTAGTTCTTTCGGCAAAAATGCAAAGAATGCTGAAGGATCTTCAAGCATGCCCGGAAATCAGGTAGAAAAGCCCGCTAGAGCCTGAGATCATTGAGGGGATGCTAAAACCACGCCCAATACTGGGAGTTAATAGTGATGGGCAAAACACCCAGGCCGAGCCATCAAAGTTTTCGAAGAAAAAGAAGAAGACCAAAAAGCCCGCGCAGTTTGACAACAAGCATACGGATCTGCAAAAGCATATTGACGCGCTAGAGGAATACAACCAGAAGGCGCGGACCCCAATCACACTCCAGGAATTTCTTAACCATATCCTTGAGAACAGAGGCAATGACAATGACAAGGGAGACGGCGCGTCAAAAGAACCCGAAGATTACATGGTAGGTTGTCACATGATCTCTCACTCGTCAATAGATGATAAAGAAGCTCCTGATGCAGAGAAACTGGGGGCAGATCCAGAACCGGAATCAAAATCCCTGAAGCCATCAGACGAATTGATTAACAGACTGCTGAGTGAAGCTCTTCAGAAAAGCAAAACTGATAGAGAGCGGGAAACGACCATATACGAAAGGGCCAAGCTTCAGCGTCAAGTTAAAGAAGCTCCGGTAATCAGAAGCTATAGGATACCCCAACCGGATCGAAGCATCCCTGTCACTAGCAAAAGCAACCTTAAAGCAAGGAAACGATTCGCTAAGGCCCTGTCAATGGGAATGAAGTTGCCTTCTTTTAGAGGAAATACTCCTGGAGGTATATATCTTGATGAAGCGGACGTACATACTAACTTCTACTTATACCATCAGAGGATTGCATACCCTACCGAAGAGTGCATAACCTTTAAAAACTGGTGGTAGGGATATGTTGCCCACTGACAACACGTCCAGCGAGTGAAGCGCAAAGCTCGCTGAGAACAGAGAAGCACGACAGATGAACGCAAAAGAACTGCCGGCAACTGTCACAGGGTTGACACCAAGGGATCGCAAGTTCTCACCTTTAGAAGCGATTCTGATGAAGAAATAGTCCTCAGCCCTCACTTCAAGGAATCCACCTCTGACACAAAAGATACGAAGACTTGTGAGGACATCTAGCTGCGTAATCGTACGTTGCCCGGGAAAAATCCCGGACCTACGAACAATGGACCGAAACGTCCTTAAACTACTACAAACCGCAGCATGCTAGGGCTGACCCAAAAAGAAGGGTACGTCCACAAGCAAAATGGGCACGGATGAAAACCCAAAAGGGCTCCGTGATTAAAAACAACAGGGCTACCGGAGAGTTTGTGAAAACCCGAAAGGGCACAATCTCGTTAAAAGACACATGCAAAGTCCTCTCAATCTTGCAAGGAGAAAACTACCTACGTGAGATCCTTACGACTCACAAAGGAGTAACGCACTTAGGGATCCCCATGATTCTTAAGGAGAAATTACACTTACGAGATACTCACGACTCGTAAGGAGAACCCTCTTATGAGACCCTCACGGCTTATAAGATTCAAAAGCCTTAAGCTACAGGGATCTGAACCTGTTCTTAAGCCATCACCTTCCCCAGATTGTCCTACAAGCGGTTCAATACCGATCCTTGTATACAATCCACAGGCACAAATAATCATTTCCTTACCGAGTCCCACTAACGACGAGGAATGTCCTCATTTAGTGAACAAACACTTGTAGGTCCTCTCGACTTGCAAGGAGAAAATGCTCTTGTGAGATCCTTATGACTTATAAGAGAACACACACTTAGGAATCCTCATGTTTCCTAAGGAGAAAATGCACCTACGAGATCCTCACGACTCGTAGGGAGAAACACCTTTATGAGACCCTTACAACTCATGAAGTCAAAAGCCTTAGTCGACATCATTCTAACCCTGTTTGCTAAGCCTTCTTTGTTTAAATCGACAAAGGCAAATGATGATTCGCTCCTGGTAATGTCTCAGTTGTAGCGATGCTGATGCCTACATCGGTATCAAGTTCCAAGTCTTTTCATGGCAAATGATGATTCGCTCCTGATAATATTCCAGTCGCAGCGATGCTGATGCTAATATTGGTATCAGATTTTGAGTTCCGTACTCGGAAAAAAATGCATGTAAAATAGCCAAAATGGTGGGGCAACTTGCAACAAAATCAGCAAGTAAAATATATGCATACAAAAATAGCCGAAATGATTGGGCAGCTCGCAATAAAAAGCAGCGAGTAAAAAGAAAAAAACAGCCGAAATGATTGGGCACCGCGAAAAATAGCCGAAATGATTGGGCAATCGCGACTTTCGCGATACAAAAAGCTGAAATGATAGAGCATCGCGGAAAGAAAACAAAATACGTATGAAATGAAACTTTTTGCCCTGCAGGTAAGTCCATACTGACCCCTGTATACAATCCATGGGCATAAACGAAAGGGAACCACATGTCCCAACAAACTCTGCCAAAAGGAAAAGTCAAGTTTCAGCGGCAATATCTACATCCCAAAAGACCCGCAACGGCGTTCTTTCTCATGCCAGCAGGACATGGACGCGACACTACTAATCAGAGCCACGGCAAAATCCCTAGTTCCAAGACACCATGGTTCACAGACAACCTGAAGTCGATCCCCGACACCGTAGAAAAGGGAGAAAGTCAATCCCCGACACCATAGAAAACGGAGAAAGTCGATCCCCGACACCATAGAAAACGGAGAAAGTCGATCCCGACACCGTAGAAAACGGAGAAAGTCGTCCCCGACACCGTAGAAAACGGAGAAAGTTGACCCCGACACCGTAGAAAACGGAGAAAGTCGACCCCGACACCGTAGAAAACGGAGAAAGTCGATCCCCGACAACGTAGAAAACGGAGAAAGTCGATCCCCGACACCGTAGAAAACGGAGAAAGTCGATCCCGACACCGTAGAAAATGGAGAAAGTCATCCCCGACACCGTAGAAAACGAAGAAAGTCGATCCCGAAACCATAGAAAATGGAGAAAGAAAACGAAGAAAGTCAATCCCCGACACCGTAGAAAACGGAGAAAGTCGACCCCGACACCGTAGAAAACGGTGAAATGTCGATCCCCGACAACATAGAAAACGGAGAAAGTCATCCCCGACATCGTAGAAAACGGAGAAAGTCGATCCCGACACCATAGAAAACGGAGAAAGTCGATCCCGACACCGTAGAAAATGGAGAAAGTCAACCCCGACACCGTAGAAAACGGAGAAAGTCGATCCCGACACCATAGAAAACGGAGAACGCCGATGATGAAAATGGAGAAAGTCAACCCTGACACCGCAGAAAGCGGAGAATGTCAACCCCGACACTGCAGAAAGCGGAGAATGTCAACCCTGACATCGAAGAAAGTAGAGAATGTCAACCCTGACATCACGGAAAGCGGAGCAAGTCAGCCAATGACCTCCAACCCCCAGGGAAATCAGTGTCCTTGGCAAACCTCGATTCAGGAAAATCAGCGTCCTTAGCGAGAACCTCTCGATTCGCGTCGACCCGTAAGGAAATCAGTGTCTTTGTAGGAATACCTTGATTCGTTTCGACCCCAGGGAAATCACTGTCCTTGGCAAAATATCTCGATTCAGGGAAATTAGCGTCCTTGACGAGAATATCTTGATTCGCGTCGACCTGCAAGGAAATCAGTGTCTTTATAGGAATACCTCGATTCATTTCGACCTCAGGGAAATCAGTGTCCTTAGCAAAATATCTCGATTCAGGGAAATTAGCGTCCTTGACGAGAACATCTCGATTCGCGTCGACCCGCAGAGAAATCAGTGTCTTTACAGGAATACCTTGATTCGTCTCGACCCCAAGGGAAATCAGTATCCTTGGCAAACCTCGATTCAGGGAAATCAGCGTCCTTGGCGAGAACCTCGATTCGCGTCGACCCGCAAGGAAATCAGTGTCTTTGCAGGAATCTCTCGATTCGTCTCGATCCCCAGGGAAATCAGTGTCCTTGGCAAATACCTCGATTCAGGGAAATCAACATCCTTGACGAGAGCATCTCGATTCGTGCCGACCCGCAGAGAAATCAGTGTCTTTGCAGGAATACCTCGATTCGTCTCGACCGCCAGGGAAATCAGTGTCCTTGGCAAATATCTCGATTCAAGAAAATCAGCGTCCTTGATGAGAACATCTCGATTCGCGTCGACCCGCAGAGGAAATCGGTGACTTTGCATAAATCCCTCGATTCGTCTCAATCCCAGGGAAATCAGTGTCCTTGGCAAATATCTCGATACAGGGAAATCAGCGTCCTTGACGAAAACATCTTGATTCGAGTTGACCCGCAGAGAAATCAGTGTCCTTGCATGAATACTTCAATTCGTCTCGGCCCTCAGGAAAACCAGTGTCCTTAGCAAATACCTCGATTTAGGGAAATCAGCGTTCTTGACGAGAGCATCTCGATTCGCGTCGACCTGCAGAGAAATCAGTGTCTTTGCAGGAATACCTCGATTCATCTAGACCTCCAGGGAAATCAGTGTCCTTGGCAAATATCTCGATTCGGGGAAATCAGCGTCCATGACGAGAACATCTCGATTCGTGTCGACCCGCAGAGGAAATCAGTGTCTTTACAGGAATCGCTCGATTCGTCTCAACCCCAGGGAAATCAGTGTCCTTGGTGAATATCTCGATTCAGGGAAATCAGCGTCCTTGATGAGAACATCTCGATTCGCGTCGACCAGCAGAAGAAATCAGTGTCTTTGCAGGAATCCCTCGATTCGTCTCGACCCCCAGGGAAATCGGTGTTCTTGGCAAATATCTCGATTCAGGGAAATCGGCGTCCTTGACGAGAACATCTCGATTCACGTCGACCAGCAAGGAAATCAGTGCCTTTGCAGGAATCTCTTGATTCGTCTCAACTCCGAGGAAATCAGTATCCTTGGCAAAAATCTCAATTCAGGGAAATCAACGTCCTTAACGAGAGCATCTCAATTCGCATAGACCTGTAGAGAAATCAGTGTCTCTGTAGGAATATACGACGTCAGCAAAATGGAGCCACGGCAAAGTCTCCTAGTTCCAAATCTCGACGGTTCATAGACAACCTAGAGACTACCTTGGAGCTATGGCAGAGTCCCTAGTTCCAAGTCGCGACGACAACATCTACAGCCTAGAGATCAACAACAGCGTTCTTCCTCCAGCAGGATGCAGACGCGACATTAACAAACGGAGCCACGGCAAAGTCCCCTAATTCCAAATCTCGACGATTCACAGACAACCTAGAGACTACCTCGGAGCCATGGCAGAGTCCCTAGTTCTAAGTCTCGGCGACAACATCTACAGTCTAGAGATCAACAAAGGCGTTCTTCCTCCAGCAGGATGCAGAAGCGACATCAACAAACGGAGCCACGGCAAAGTCCCCTAGTTCCAAATCTCGACGGTTCATAGAAAACTTAGAGACAACCTCGACATTCGTCACAATATTGCAGACACAATGTCAACAAACTGTCACGCCCCGCTTCCCAGAGTACGCTAAGATGGGCACGTGACACAGCCAACCATGCTACCTGTGGATAGGAAAAATCCTTCCACAGTCACATTACGGCTGTAGAGATATCAAGAACAAGAAAATAAACTGACTATCTAGTACATGTCCATAAGCCAGAGTGAAAGAGTCAAGGAATAACAATATGCGGAAGCCAAAAGATACAATAAATGAACACCTGGAAATGAGACTACATACCGACAGGAACTTTACCGCTCGTCTAACAGCGGCAATACTCCTGATCAGTCTGCAACAAGATAGAAGAATCTGGGCCATGCAAGACCCAGACGTCAGCGCGTCACGTCATCAAGCAATAACATATAAACAGGGCAACAGGCAATGCAAATATAAACATGAATGAAAAGCAGGTGTAACAGTAATATAAGTCAGGGCAGTGAAGGGTAGTGTGCAGTAAGTAAACTAAACTGTTCTATTGGGTTTTCTACTCTAAAGTCTTTGAAATCAAATTGGTGAATCATCGATGTAACTCAATAGTATCCCGTGCATACCCGGGACCACGGCCCAGATTCTCGGGCTGAAACCGAGACATGCTGCTAGGCACTAAACAGGAATATGTACAGATGAATGATGTCAGCAGCATCATCCCAAGGCTGGCCTAGCCTCTAAACTGATCAGAACAAGTAGCGAACTGTTGAGTTACAAGTCAGGTTTCACCTTTGATCTCCCCATACCCCCAGGTTATATGTGTATGTCAAGTCAAGTATTCAGTAATCAAGAACTAATGCCAACACAGGATCAGGTAAGCAGGTTTGTCTGGATAGACAACAAGAACGGTCTATGAGGACTACATGTCAGGTTTGTTGGCATTAGACACAAGATCAGGTAACGGGTCAAGCCATGGTACATCAGGTCAAGCCAGGTAATGTATAAAGGTGTCATGTCATGTCAGGGGTGTACGGTACCACGTTATATCAAGTAATAGTTGTAGCAGGTCATGTCAGGGTGTACGAGATATCATGTGGGTGCTCAAAATCAAACTAGCATAATCATGGCATACAGAACAAGCATGTGTACTACTAGAATTAACAAGCTGGAATTTATAACGTGAAAAGCAATCAGGTACAAATTACAGTATGTAGATGCACAGATATCAGTTTGTATTTAATAGATGGTTTCAACGCTACATGAATACAGTAAAACACATATGAATGTTAAAATCATGCTAATACGTACTAAATACTCTAGAGATGCAATGATATGTAAAATACGTTCAATGGATGCCACTAGGTATTCGGGGTAGAAGCTATTTAAAGGTGCTAGGAGTTATGCAGTTAATTAGTAAGCAAATTAAACACAGATGTGGGTATACAATATGGTGCTCTAATATAAAACGAATTATAATTTAAGATCCGAGTCTACCATGATATATTCTGACATCGAAATGCAATAATGAAGATTAACAGCCTTAGATTCCATTTACAGTCTTAAACATGAAATAATTATATATAGATGTTATAGTAGCATGTAGCAAGATTAACTTGCCTTGATCGGATCGGGAACGGGAATAAAACGTCTCACGACGGCGGAAAACGTCGCGGTGCGCGCACGGTACACGGAACGGATCCAAACCACGCACAGTGTGATCACACGAGTCAGGTACGCTCGCTGGGTTGTCGGGATTGTCGACGGCACGACCGCATTCCGGCGATTGCTGGAAACAGATTTCAAAAACGTATAAAGAGATGAGAAAGAAAAGAAGAAGAGGAAGGAGAAGGGAAGAGATGAGCTCACTAGGTTTGCGCACAGGGGTCAGGGTGATGAGGTGTTGGCGCTGTCGGGGTCGCCGGAGGTGCGTTGCCGGCGTGTGTGCAGGGTGCAAGCTGGGGATGAGGAACTCTTTGGGTTTCTTGATGTAAAGGATTTAATTGCTGGGTTTCCACTGCAAGGGAGAGGATAAGAGGGAAGAGAAAGATGGTGGTGATAGAGTGGGGCCGACGGGGCTGGGCTCCGGCGAGGTACCGGCGAGGCGGTGGCCGCCGTTCAGGGTGTCGGGGTTCTCTTCTAGGGTTCGAATATGTAAGAGATAGAAGAGAAAGAAGAAGAAGGTTGCAACAATGAGGGTTGCGGCCAGATGGGTGTTGGTGATGAGAAGGAGGTGGCTGGAGGCGAGGGGAGGACTGCTGCTGTCGACGACGCGGTCGCGGCGACGATGACGATTTTTGGCAGCCGTGGGGTTCTGTGTGGTGCAGGCTAGGAGAGAAAAGAAAGAAGAAGAAGATGACGACGACGACGAGGAGGAGATGGGATGAAGGTGGTGACGAGATCGCGGATGGAGGTGATGGTTCGACGGAGGCTTAGAGGGAAGGAGGGTGTCAACGATGGTGGTCGGGACTGGGATCGAGGTTGACGACAAGGGTGATGGTGTTGGCAAGAGACGAGAGTTGCAGGGAGGTCGGTTGTGGTGAAGGTGACGGGAGACGACGATGATTAGGGTTCTCGTGGGGGTGCTCGGGTTTGAAGACGAGAAGAAGAAGAAGGAGGATATGGGGAGATAGAGGGAGGTGACCGTAGCGGAGGGGGCGGTGACCGGATCCTTCCTCACCGCGAGAGGAGTGAGAGAGAAGTGCGAGAGGAGAGATGAAGAGAGAAACGAGAGGAGAGAGAAAGAGGGGAGAGAGAATGTTGTTTGCTAGCGGCGAAGGAAAGGAAAGAAGGGGGGAGAGAGAGAGAGGATAAGATTTGTGGGCCCAGCCACAAGAACGGGAGAGTTTGATTGGTTAGGGAAGAAAGAGAAGGTTGTTTAAAAAAAATATAAAAGATTTAAATCGTTTTAGAAGATCATTTCACCGGCTTGGGAATGGAGGAAATATTTTCTTTTACTTTGTTGTGTTTAAAAATTTTATATTCAGGTTAGAAAGGATTCAGACTGTTAATAAAATATTAAAGGATTTTTAAATAATTAGAATTTGGCGGGTTACAAAACATTTCAGAAATGCGCCCAGGTCGGGTCCAAGAATTTGAATTTGAAATATGAAAAATATAGGCAGGTTCCAAAAATTGAAATGAAGGATTCTGCAATCAAAAGGCACACCCCCAAGAACGGACGCACGTACGTGCGCGTAGCCATCCAAACACATCCGTTTCACTGAACGGAACGAGAACACGATACAAGGACGCTACCACAGGATTAGGGATATCATGCATGCTATGAAATGAAATTTTAATTTATTTTCCGCGACCTAAATGTTATATGATAAAAAATGCGATACTAGATAAAATACCAGTATGCAATAAGCATGAGATGCACGTGTCTATCTAACAAGTCAAGGTAATTTGTAAATAAGAAACAAACACGTTCAAGCAAGCGGGTCGGGTCGAATGCAATGTAAAATGTAAAATACCATTCGCACCAAAAACCCGTTAAATTAGGAAAATACCACAATTAAGGAAATACGAGAACTGGAATTGGTATAAATGAACTCGGGTGTTACACAAACGAAACAAAGGAAGATCCTTAGCTTCAGGGTCTTGACGGCAATGAGACCTGAAAGACTATCGGAGATCATCCCACTCCAGCACGGAGTGGTCATGACTCATCAGGGCTCCCAAACTGAGCCTAACTCAAGTAAAAAGCGATATGGAATATCCCTAACGTTTGCTCTTTCAACGGTAATATCACCTAGAAGATTACTTGAAGACGTCTTGTCCAACCCCCAAAGGGATCAGAGACACGACAGTTGCAGGGCTACTCAAACAGCAGGATTGCGTATTGAGGAATACACCGGCCAACGCGGCGGTACGACGGGTAAAAAAAACCTAGTACCACAGACCCTAACGGACTTCTATTAGCAGGAGTTAACTGTGATGTTAGGACATCCTTGTGAGAACATTTCAATTAGTCTCGACTCGTGAGGAAATTAGTGTCCTTGCGAGAACTTCTTGATTCGTTTCGACTCGTAAGGGAAAAGACTTAGGCAATGGGGATAAGGACCTATTTCCTAAGCACTGCGGCCCTGCAAGTCGGTCCAAGATAGACTATTGCATACTATTCACGGGCCACACTCTCCAAAGTCGAATCTCGACATGGAGGGAAACAACCACCTACGAGTCCCTTCGACTTGGAAGAGGGAAAATTCTCTTGTGAGATCCTTACGACTCTCAAGAGAAAACACACACTTAGAAGTCCTCACAACTCCTAGGGAGAAAATACACCTACGGGATCCTCTCGACTCGTAGGGAGAAAAGTCTTTATGAGACCCTTATGGCTCATAAAGTTGGAAAGCCTTAGGCGGTAGATCTGAACCTGTCTCCTAAGCCATCGCTGCCCTGCAAGGAGATCAAGATAGATTATCTAAAAAATGCATTTGCTAAAAGGAACACACCACCATGAAACAAAATATGTCTTTTATTCATAAATCTAAATGAATACAAAGCACAATCTATATAAGAATCAAAAATACTCTCATTCAGGAGTAAGTACAAAAGGAGAATAAAAAAACATATATATCTTTAGGCCGGCGGACGGTGTAATAAATTCGTCAGTTCATCCTTTTTCCGCTGGGCCTTGGCTTCATGTTTTATTATTGCTATGAGATGGGTCTCCGCTTGAGACTGTTGAGCCTGATACGAGGCGAGCCAACTCTCAAGCTCCTTTTCAGCAACTTTATGAGCTTCAATCATCCCGCGAGTAAAAATAACGGCTTTATCAATAGCTACCACCTCCCTGATAGCTTCTTGAAGCACCCGCCAAAGTTCATACGCCCGAGTGGTCTTAGCCGTGAGTTCAGCTTGAAGTTCCCCCAAAGCATTCGAAGCTAGCTCCCTCTCCGAAAATTTTCGGTTGAGCCTCTTCTCACATGACTGTAGATTTACGGCACACCGTTCAATCAACCCCCGCAAACTCGTCTTTGCAGCCACGACCTCCGAGGGAAGGAGTGTGCACTCGAGACCATGTAAGCAAGCCTCCACTCGATGACAAAACTCAACCCAGACAGGCACCAATGTTTCATCGTGGTAAGTGGCGAGAAAGGGCAAAGAGATGTTGGCTTCGGCAGCAAATTCTTCGGCTATGATCGAACTACCAGCACGAAGATCTTCGATAAAAGCCGACAAGGAGTGGACGCTTTGTTTCGCCATCTGCTCAGACGCACGCCAGGCATAAGGGCCTGGTGGCATAATGATGCGAGACTCTAGCGGGGTAAGAACGGGCAAAGTTGTCAAGATTCGTAAACAATCAGCGAGATTCGCAAACAAAGAATAGATGGAACAACGTCAAAACATTACGTACCCACAGTCATGCAAGGAGGCATTAAAAGGTCTCCAGGCCCGTCGAGGATCTCAACTTCATCGTCAGCTTCAGAACTACAGAAGACATTAGCATCGTTATACGAAATAATGATAATGCAATGAGGGGGTCAAATAACACCGACCTTGCCCAGAAGAGAGGACGATGCGTTGCGGGGATATTGCTTGCGGGGCGGCCATCTCCAGCAGACGCTGAAAAGATTTTCTGGGAGATAGATCCGCAATGGACGCCGCCAATCCTTGTAATTCTGAAAAGATAGAAAGATTCAGATAATGGAGAGATCATTAAAACAAAATATAGAAGACTACCTTCGATGCTCCTCCTGCTTTTAACTGGAGGGATAGCAGCTTCGGCAGCCTCCTCCATACCCTCAGGCACATCATCGAGAACGTGGGCTGGTGTAACAGCTTCCAATTGAGGGGCAGCGGCCACCGCTTCAGGTTCCAATGAAAGGACGGCGGTCTCGACTACCTGTTCCAAAATCTCCGGGCCGTCACCAGAAAGATCCATTAAATCCGCGGTCAATGAGGATGCTTCTTCTGGGAGAGAAAGCACCGGGAGAATATAAGCCACCAATGGAAGCTCTGCAGCAGGAATATCATCCATAATGACCTCCTCCGCACCTACTAGTGCCTCATCGGGGACATTTATAGAGTCCACAATCAGGACACGACTTGAGTTCAAATTTTCTGCCATGGCCGAAGTCCCTGCAAAGTTTTTCGCAAAGATAAGGAAATATAAAATACGCTACAAAAGAAAAAATACGGAAAGCGTGCATACCAATGCGTCAGGGTGCCTCCAGTATGGCTTTTTCAAGTCGTCGTTCCTTCCTCAGGAAATGTTCTCGTCGGGCGTCAAACGTAGACTCATGCCCACCGGTCTTCACTGTTAGCTCATCTTCAGAGGCAGCTGAAATGGGCTGCTTGAGGGCTATGTCATCTTCCGGTCGCAGGGGACCCATATGAACCCTTCGCAGTGATGGAGGATCTTCGTAAAAGATAACCGGGGGGTAATGCCTCTTGGGGACGCACACGTTCTCAGTCTCATCCTGGGAATGCCTTATAGCCTCAGCCAATTATGCGGCTTCCTCAACAGATGAACACGGAAAGAGAAGACCATTATCCGGCTCTTGCATGGATATTTGCTCGTCTTGAACAATAGGCTCGGATTCCAGCAAAAGGTCGAGCAGACTGGTGACCGTTTTCTTCCTCCTTTTCGAGCCAGAGCTGACATCGGAGGAGAAGGATCGCTTCGTTCCTTTTGGTGCTTTGATACGGCGCTGCCCAATCTCACCTCCAGTATCCTCTTTTGGCGGTACTACCGAAGATGACACTGCCATTGATGATACCGCAACTGATGGAACTACTGCTGGGGCCTTGTCGGAAGCCTTTGCCTGGGTTCTAGTACGCATTGGCATGCAAAATATAGGAGGAGTTGATTACGCATCCGCCACCTCAGGGATAAGTAAAGCACCAGTACCCTTCAATGGAGGGCGAACCACTGTTCGCGGTCGCGGCGGAACGCCTATGGCTTGGGTCGGGGTGGGAGCTCTATATCCGAAAAGTATCCTCTTTTCCTCGGCAATGATGAGGCCAACACGGTGGCGGTACTAACCCGTAAAAGCCCCCACGTACCTTGGAATGTAGTCGGCCACGGGGATCATGGAGCGAGAGCCGGTGTTCAGCCGCATGAAGTGATGGGTGGCATCACGAACAACTCCCAAAGACGAGCTAGGTTCCACCATGAATGCCTCGAAAGGAACTGTTGGCTATAGTGCCCTCAAGGCAATTATCATAGTCGCAGGTATGTGATCATGATGATTGAGCGAGGACCTATACCGATAAAACAATCTTACTCGAGACGATAGTATGCTATCTGGTTTGTCTTTATCATCATATGTTGATAAAGCCCATAGGATTCTTACTTGACTGCCAGCATTGTGATGGCGATCACATACGTGGGAGCTGGGGTCTATAAGCACATCCTTAAATGTCTCTAGTCGTAGGAGTGTCGAGACTGGGCATCGATACTCCAGTGTAGACTGGTGTATACTTATCTAGACCCTGACGAGGGGCGGTGGCCGGTCTCACAAGCCATTGGCGTCAGTTGTTCACCTAAGATAGTATACAGGCGCTCATTGGGTTATGAGTACACTGGATGGACTCGCCGGGAACATGCTAGTTGGTATTATACCTATAGTCAGATAGCAGTTCCCTGGTGATATGTGTACAGGTTAGTTTGTCGACCTAAGATTGTCATTCGTCTCGTGTGAGTTTCCACTGTGCTTTGATTACTACCCTACCACGGCTCAAAGGAGTCGTGCAAACATGTTTTAATTGGGTACAGTCCCGAGCCACATGGAGGCAGTGAGCGGATCGTCGGGGATTCGTCTCTCCCGATATTGGGGATTGATGTCGCGCAGTGCACGGGTGCCCATCACTAGAAATCCTCGGCCGGGGTATGTGAGAATTACCGATCCAGGATCGATAGTTTCTCAGGTAGTGATGGGTTTCATACCGACACGAATTATCGCGTTGTTAGGGGTCTGACTTTATCCACCCCTAGACTCGGTATGCGATACTCTTAGACGAACAGACTGGACTGTACGGATATTGTCACTGACAGGCTCAGTAGGGATTTGGATGAGTTTGCTCGTCGGCCTTCTTTTCGCTCAATACCTGGGTAGCCGTTACGTACAGCTAGTGCCGCTGACGTGCTTGCGGTTAAACTCACTGCCAGCATATTGACGAGTCTTTAGAGTCCCACACAGAGGGTTTCCCTGGTTCTGGAAAAATGGTGTAGTAGCCGTATTTGATACGTGCAGGTTTCCAATCGATTGATGTACATAGTACTCGGACTTTCGATCGGACAGCAGATAATACTAGCCGGCTCGGGTTTGAGCCGGATTATTAAATCAGGTATTGATTTAATAATCTACATATATGTATTTCGATACGTATATTCTAGTATTATATTCTTTGTGTTATTCTATCTCTTTGATATTCGTATTTCGGTACGGATATAGGTATGTATATACAGTAGAATGTAATCCGTATTTTTTACCGGATAACATTCTAGAAGGTGCCACCTCATTTTTGATTTGACCATTTTTATTAAAAATTGGATAATGTGGTGGAAAATGGCATGAAGAGGAATGGTGAGAACCTTCCTTGGAATAGTGCTCACAAATGAATTGTTAATTCATTTGGGTGCACTATTCAAGCATGGTAGGATTATTAAAATGGAAAATTGGTTTTTACAAAACCAAGTATGCTTCATTTTCTCTTTCCTTGGTCTTCATTTTTTGAAGCATGCTAGGTTTTCTTCTCTTGAGTTTTATGAGAGCTCCTCCCTCACCATTAGCTTCATCCTCCTCATGCTTTCACATTTTGTTTTCACCTTCATATTATGAGATAGCAAACACTTTGAATACACTCACTACATCCTAGGCTCTCTAGGGTAGCATCCTAGAGACCCTAGTTGCTTCACTAGCATCTTGGCGTGGAGCTAGAGCCAGAATTACATCCCTCGGGTGGATCATCGGAGATGAAGGAAGACCGGCGACCAAAGTCGATCCGCATCACTAGGAGTTTGGAAATGGTTGAAGACCCGAAGGACTTGGTTCATTAGGTATAACCATTCTATCTCTTGTGTTTAGTTTGCTAGTTTTAGGGTTAATGGTTTCAATCTTGGAATCGGGTAATGGTAGCGCCGGGTTTTAGAAAATTTTTGTTCCGTATATGGCCACGGTTCGATGGCCGGGATGCTCCCATAACCCTTCATGGTATCAGAGCCACCCATTAAACCCTACTAGCTAGTTTGCACAAGCTTAAAATCTCGATCGATCAAAATTTCCAAATCAATTTTCTAATTTGCCTATTTTCTGTCGATTTCTAAAAGTGCTCCAAAAATGTTTCTGTATAGCTTAAAAATCCGTCCAGGCAAAATTAAAGCTACAAAAAAACTTTGGTGACCTAACTCCAAAATTCCACTGCGGAACCGCCGCGAAATGTCACATTTGGCGGCGCTTCCGCGGCCTTTTTTGGGCTACAGTGACCAAAATGTTTTCTGGAGCTCTAGTTGGTGGAAAAATGATTTTTGTGATATATAGTTTTAGCCCAGATTCATTTGAGTACTGGTTTAGCACATAGGGCCATTTTGGGAAAGTTTAGTCGATCGAAATTTTAATTGTATGTTTTCATTACATTACATTTCTATCTGCGACCGTGAATGTCATTTGATCGGTAAATCTTGTCTAATCGCTATAGTCCTTTTAGACGGGTTTGCGAACGTGACATTCACGTTGATGTTCTGTGTTGTGCTGTGATGTTGCGGATTTGTCGTGGTGGATAGCTTGCGTGCAATGGTAGTGCAGTTTGGTTATATTTGTACATTTGATATTGCGGAGCGAGCGTCCGACATGTGGACTGCCGTCACTGCCTGTTTGTATATTATTCTTTTGGGGCACGACCGGGTTGAGGTCGATGTACCCGTTGTATATTATTTTCTTTTCTGTACTAGGATTACCCCGCGGTGGGGTGCACGGATAGCCGGGTTCTAAAGTGCAACGGCCCCGCATCTCATGGCGTTGAGACGGAGGGGGCTTCACTCTAGAATTGGCGGGCTATTCGCCGCACTCGTAGGGGGTACAGGTTGACCCAAGGAGGGGTGCTCAAATTACCGGATTCCGTGAAGTGCTGGGTGGTCCATTCACTTTACTGAAGGGGGCTGCCTCGCTTCAGGTTTTGGCGGGTAACTTGCCGCGCTCGTAGGGGTCTAGGAGTTCATTGCACAGGCTATCCACACGACCAGAGGAACGTCGGGTTTTCAGTTGTGGTTCAAAGGAAACCCGGGGCTCCCAGATTATCTGTATTGTTCTGTGATGCTTATTACTTTTCTGTGATGTTGCATTTATCATGCCTGGGATGATTGTTATATATATTTATATATACTAGTAGATGTTGTATATGTTTTGCACCCGCGCTAGCCCAGTCCCCGCTCCGTCGTTAGTTAAGTAACTTAACGGGGATGACGGGACCCAGTGGCGAATGCGGATGGCATATACGTACATTTTATTTTCGTTCTTTTCCGGTGTGATTAATTGATGGGACTGTGTTGATTCTTATCAATGCAAGGAAAACAAACCTATATATATATGATGTTGTTGGAACCAAGATTTTAAAAAACTGACATTACAGACGTATGCTTTTGCTTTGCACAGTGGTATTCGGTTATGAATATCCAGCACCTCATTCGACGAGGCAAGGGCCGAGATCCTTTCATTGGGAGTGATCCCTTGGGTAGGAGTTTGCGTCAACGTAATAACTTCACTATAGTCGATTACTTTTTGCTTTGCATCGTGGTATTCAGTTTGGAATATCCTGCACCTCATTCGACGGGGAAAGAGCCGAGATCCCTTCACCGGGAGTGACCTCTTTAGCAAAAGTTTTCGCCACTATACATTTATAAAACCACTTGGATTCCTTCAACGATATCAAGTTCATTACGTTAAAGGTTTTTTGTCAAAAACCAGACGTAGCCCTCCGTCATTTCAGAAAAGCAGCGCCTAGTATTCATGCTATGTTAGTTGGCTTCCGTCAAGGCATAGTGTGCGGTAGTTATGTGTTACTTTTCTGTAGCATGGATATGCATTAATTTAGGACAGTCGTGCAGCCTTGTTGGCATCCGTCAAGGGCGAGTACGGGTGGGTCTAGATTAATCAGGATAATGACGGGTAGAACTTGACTTGCAACTTATGATTTGTTGGCATCCGTCAAGATTATAAGCTGCTTGGGGTAAAAATCATATCGGGAGTTTCAAACATACAGGAAACTTGCCAGGCTTGCGCATACCTTCTGCAGTGTGGTGACTTGAGTGGCTTCCATCAAGTTATTATGTGATGATAGTTGGATCCCGATTCCCACTGATGAGTAGGATTACTCCTCGGGTGATTCCGACTAATTCTCTTTTTAGGTTTGGAGGAGAATTCGAAGAAACAGTGGGAGCCATCCAGATTAGATAAAATGATTATCCATTCTGATCTAGGTTAGAGTGCATGCAGAGTGTTTCTTTTCTCTCTCTCTTTGACAGTGACCATGGCCCGACCCTAGACTATGACTCAGTGACCAAGTTAATCGAACTTTCTTATTAACACTGGCTTTTGGATTGTCCAAGTTGCATACATCATTGCCACTCCTTCTTTTACCCTTTGCTTTTCTCCAAGAACACCCTGTATCACTACGTGTATCTACTGCCATTGGATAAAACCATCGTATGGTTATATACGAACTCGAAGGAACTTTTTCGAGGATGGTTTCTTGTTCTGGAGAAAATGAATAGGATTATTCAATTGTCTTTTCTTTTTACCTTCTCTCAGGTTGTGAGGGCTCCTAGGATTAGGATACGGTACACCTATTACGGTTATTGGATAGTCTTCTTCCAAACCATAGGCAGGTGCCGAAAGGTAGGGAATGAAGAAAACCAATTAGCCTAAGTGTGATGTACAGAAGGTAATGAGTAAAGACAAATAAAGGGATTAGAAAGAAGGCAAAGTAAATTGCGACTGCTATTCACGACCAAACCAAGTCTTTCAACGCCACTCCTACTTCACCTTTGTATTTCTCCAGGACACACCGTATCACTACGAACATCCAATCCTATTGGATAAATCCATCGTATGGTTATATACGAACTCGAAGGAACTTTTTCGAGGTTGGATTCTGGTTCAAGTGAAATAGGAATAAGGTTTATTCAGTTGCCTTTTATCATCACCTTCTCTCAGGTTGCGAGTACTCCTAGGATTAGGAGGGTACACCTATTACACGTATTGGATAGTCTTCTTCCAAACCATAGGCTGGTGCCGAACGGTGGGGAAGGAAGAAAACCATTTAAGCCTAACAATGGTGTACAGAAGGTAACGACTAAAGACAAATAAAGGGATTTGGAGAGATGGAAAGGAAATATATGGTTTCAGTCATGAATCTGGATAATGGAAGAGGCATTACTAGGAATACCA
Organism: Agapanthus africanus; assembly: GCA_030015575.1. NCBI lineage: Eukaryota > Viridiplantae > Streptophyta > Magnoliopsida > Asparagales > Amaryllidaceae > Agapanthus > Agapanthus africanus. Next base: position 165,880,561 of record JASDDO010000001.1, read on the forward strand.
GGATACCCTTACAAAAAATTTTAATGTTTCAGTTTCACTATGCGTTGTTAATTGAAAACTGATTTCCCAATTAGGTCTTTACTCCAGGGTATGTATTTACCAGTTTTGATCCTCACATCTGTATGGTTTTATAGATGATGAGTGGGAGTAAATTATTGGGAATTAGGTGATCATCCTCATTATATCGGAATTCGTTATAATTGGTTATATTTGAGGAAATTGTCTGGGTACAGTTTTCAACCTACGACGCACAGGGTTTGAGTTATTCAACTCACGGGACTTATACAAAGTATTATATGTTGTCCAGTGTCCATTAGGATAGAGGGGTTGGTCCTCTTACTGTATTCTGTTTACTTGTGACTTCTCAAGTTTTAGACATGTGTTTCGTAGAAATACAAGGTCTAAGTTTGAGAAGTTATAGATAAAAGAATAAAGTAGAGAACCAGGTGTTGCATGTATCGGGATTCTTCAAGGTGATCGAAGATATAGATACTTGTATGAGGTATTCAGTTGATAGTAATGGTTTTGAGAAACTTGTTTCTCTTTCAGGTTACTCATAATTGGACGCACTCCGAAGTTGAGTAATGCTGATCAGCCTTTTTCCATTTAGTTGACATGCACTGGAGACAGCTGCATGATTTGAATCTGGTTCCAATTAAATTAGTGCCTTTGTTTTTATATTAGAAATATATAGAATCAATTTATATCTTAACGATGTTAAGGTATAGGGAGTCGTCCGGCTGATGCTTAAAACCAGAATCCGGATAAACTCAAGGAACGTTTCAGTAATGGCTGTTTGTGGGTTATCCCGGGCTTTGACGAGGGTTAACTTTCTACCATCAGGAAGATCAATAATGATATTGTTCTTGACTCGCCACAGTTTTAGTAAAATGGATATTTTTTTCAGAAAACAGTAGTGGGAGTATGGTAGAACTGGAAGTGATTCCAGAACCACAAACGATTAGGGAAAATTTAATAGGACCTAAAGATTCAATCAGGATTAACATTCCATTAGCCACTCCGTAGATATGGAGGGTTAGCTCAGGCACCCGAGAGGTACTTCGGTAGCCTCAAGGACGGTGACAGGGAGGTTCTTGTTTACCCAGACTTGACACTACTGTTATTCCAGACTGTGAGACCCGGCAGGAGGATGAGTACAGCGTCATTCTAAACTAGCTTCAGAAGTGCACGTGTATATGACTCTGCCAGAGGGTTGTCATAATCAGTGGGAGCAGCGGAAATATAGTGGACAAGTAGCTTATGTCTATTTATAGATTAAAGCAGATATATTAGAGAAAGATCGTCTATTTTTGATGTGACAGTCATGGGCTTTGACTTCATCAGAATAGCGGATGGATCTGTTAAGAAGGTAGTAGGGTGTTATGTCCTGATATTTGGATGACATACACAGAGTAGGAAGTGAAATTCCTATACTACGATCGGTTATACTTTGGTTGTCACACAGTGGTTTCTCCATATAGGTTATGGATATTATATCAGACATTCTGGTTACTAGATCTATGGTTTTAGATCTAGATTTGGGAAGTGTCCCAATATGGGTACTTAGACAGTATTCTAAAAGCATTTTAGAATGGACGGCTCCTGGCATGGTGCTGAACCCGCAGGTGATGGAATCACCCTCTCTAAAGGTGTCTTATAGACTAAAGGGAAGAGGGATGTGCATGATTGGTATATCACTTGCTTAGGCAATTGAGTCAATCATAACATTTCAAGTACCGCACCAGATGTTGTTTTTGCACTAGATGCAATAAGTTGATATATTAATCCAATCCTGGAGGAAAACGAATGGAAGCAGTTTATGAACATAAGTGGATGTTCCAGGAATTTGATAATGGCAGCCTCCTTTGAGAGACGGTTATCATTCCAGGCTTCCAAGGTGACCTGGATGATAGAGTGACTGTCAGAGTTATAGTTTTTCCTCTGACGAGGGACAGTAGTTTGGACAGGTGGTCCAAGCGGATACTGAGGATGGTATGGCGCGGTGTACTGATTGAGTTCAGTAGACGATACAGTCTAAGAAGTTTGCTGGATTTGGAGTTCTTTTGAGAACTTGGTCCCATCAGATATCCAGACATATTCTAAGACGGGTATTGCTCATTTCGGGAGATAGTTTTTTCCGCGAAGTTGAGATAAAGAGAGACATAGAAAGAAACACTGGAGCGGATCCACTCACTGAGGCTAATTCTCGAACGCAATAGTTTTACAAACGAGATTTGTGAAACTGATTAGTAGAGGAGTTGGGTGTTCGGTATCACACGGGATGTAAGTATGCGACATCGCAATAATTAGCCTTAAGTGCAAGTGGGAGATTGTTGGCTATAGTGCCCTCAAGGCAATTATTATAGTCGCAGGTATGTGATCATGATGATTGAGCGAGGACCTATACCAATAAAACAGTCATACTCGAGATGATAGTATGCTATCTGGTTTGTCTTTATCATCGTATGTTGATAAAGCCCATAGGATTCTTGCTTGACTGCCAGCATTGTGATAGTGATCACATACGTGGGAGCTGGGGTCTATAAGCACATCCTTAAATGTCCCTAGTCGTAGGAGTGTCGAGACTGGGCATCGATACTCCAGTGTAGACTGGTGTATACTTATCTAGACCTTGACTAGGGGCAGTGGCCGGTCTCATAAGCCATTGGTATTAATTGTTCACCTAAAATAGTATACAGGTGCTCATTGGGCTATGAGTACACTAGACGGACTCGCCGAGAACATGCTAGTTGGTATTATACCTATAGTCAGATAGCAGTTCCCTGGTGACACGTGTACAGGTTAGTCTGTCGACCTGAGATCGTCATTTATCTCGTGTGAGTTCCCACTGTGCTTTGATTACTACCCTACCACGGCTCAAAGGAGTCGTGCAAACAGGTTTTAATTGGGTACAGTCCCGAGCCACATGGAGGCAGTGAGCGGATCGTCGGGGATTCATCTCTCCCGGTATTGGGGTTGATGTCGCGCAGTGCACGGGTGGCCATCACTAGAAATCCTCGGCCGGGGTATGTAAGAATTACCAATCCAGGATCGATAGTTTCTCAGGTAGTGATGGGTTTCATACCGACACGAATTATCGCGTTGTTAGGGGTCTGACTTTATCCACCCCCTAGACTCGATATGCGATACTCTTAGACGAACAGACCGGACTGTACGGATATTGTCACTGACAGGCTCAGTAGGGGTTTGGATGAGTTTTCTTATCGGCCTTCTTTTCGCTCAATACCTGGGTAACCGTTACGTACAGCTAGTGCCGCTGACGTGCTTGTGGTTAAACCCACTGCCAGCGTATTGATGAGTCTTTAGAGTCCCACACAGAGGGTTTCCCTGGTTCTGGCGACATGGTGTAATAGCCGTATTTGATACATGCAGGGTTCCGATCGATTGATGTACATAGTACTCGGACTTTCGATCGAACATCTGATAATACTAGCCGGCTTGGGTTTGAGCCGAATTATTAAATCAGGTATTGATTTAATAATCTACATATATATATTTCGATGCGTATATTCTAGTATTATATTCTTTGTGTTATTCTATCTCTTTGATATTCGTATTTCGGTACGGATACAGGTATGTATATACAGTAGAATGTAATCCGTATTTTTTACCGGATAACATTCTAGAAGGTGCCACCTCATTTTTGATTTGACCATTTTTATTAAAAATTGGATAATGAGGTGGAAAATGGCATGAAGAGGAATGGTGAGAACCATGCTAGGAATAGTGCTCACAAATGAATTGTTAATTCATTTAGGTGCACTATTCAAGCATGGTAGGATTATTAAAATGGAAAATTGGGTTTTACAAAACCAAGTATGCTTCATTTTCTCTTTCCTTGGTCTTCATTTTTTGAAGCATGCTAGGTTTTCTTCTCTTGAGTTTTATGAGAGCTCCTCCCTCACCATTAGCTTCATCCTCCTCATGCTTTCACATTTTGCTTTCACCTTCATATTATGAGATAGCAAACACTTTGAATACACTCACTACATCCTAGGCTCTCTAGGGTAGCATCCTAGGCTCTCTAGGGTAGCATCCTAGAGACCCTAGTTGCTTCACTAGTATCTTGGCGTGGAGCTAGAGCCGGAATTACATCCCTCGGGTGGATTATCGGAGATGAAGGAAGACCGGCGACCAAAGTCGATCCGCATCATTAGGAGATTGGAAATGGTTGAAGACCTGAAGGACTTAGTTCATTAGGTATAACCATTCTATCTCTTGTGTTTAGTTTGCTAGTTTTGGGTTTATGGTTTCGATCTTGGAATCGGGTAATGGTAGCACCGGGTTTTAGAAAATTTTTGTTTCGCATATGGCCACAGTTCGTTGGCCGGGGCGCTCCCATAACCCTTCAGGAACACCCTGGTTATAACCCAATTGCTGGGCAAAGCGGTGCGGATTATACCGCATAAAAAGAACCGTATCATTTCAACGGAACACCAAATAACCCGGCCTAATCGAATACAAGTGTATGGCTTCCTTAGGCTTCAGGAATGGTGCTCCCCCTTTCGATAAATCGAATAGCTGTTGAACAGGTCCCGAAGGAGCCGAGAGGACTCGGTCATTGAATACCATCCCGCCTTCATTAGCATACGGGTTAAGCAAAATGCGAAGAGCCCCTAGCTGAGTCGGATCAAGAACAGAAGCGTCCACCAACCTCATGAGCCACGGGAAGGTGTAAGCATTATAGAAATCCGCCTCTGGTGTGCTGCGAATACCCCCAATACGTGCATCTCAATCCACAACGTAAAATAGTGGAGGGAGAAACTCACCACGTCTACACCCGGGGTCAAAGTATTGGCCGCAGTGCTCAGCCCATGGTATAAGTGCGATAACCCTGCAATGCCAACAGCCAATCGCGCCCATTCGGCTACATGATGAGCGGGATAGATGACAGAGGCTCTCATGAAGCGTCGATGCGTTGGAATGGCAAACCAGCTGAGCCAAAGGCTGATAAAACCAACAAAGAAGGTCTCCGCGTACATGCCGGGAGCCGCAATTGAATCGAAGGACACGACCGGCATGATCGGGATGTAAAACTACGGTAAATCCTCTCCTTTGGCTGGCAGCTTATTCAACCCAAATCCAAAGGGGTCTTTAATATTCGCAAATTTCGGAGCCTCCTTTGATAGGATATCTTCACGGAGGAAGCAGGCGATAAAACTCTTAAAAGTGACGCCCTGTCCCTCTGACTCCGCGAACAGCTTCTCGAAAATATCCAGAGTCTTGATTAAACTTGCATACTTATGACGGACGGCAGTTTCGGTCGATAAGCCGTCTAGCATAGCAGGCACAGTCGCGAATGCATACTCATCGGGAGGCAGCAATTCTTCATAGTGCTTTCCCCTGATCGGCAATCCGGAAATCTCGTGGAACTCTTCCAGGGAAATCGAGACCTCGCGATCCCCTAGCAAGAAAGTGTTGGTGGGAAGATTCTATTGATTTAGGAAAACTTTAACCCACCAGATATGGGGAGACTGATAATGAAAGAGAGACGCATACGACGAGCGGACAATGAGCCCGAACTTCTGCAGTCGCGCACGATGAACGGACAAGATATAGCGAGCCCAAAGAAGATAGCCCGTTGGATGGCGAGGGGTAAGCCCTATCTTATAGCCTTGTCCCCAGGGCTGGGCTTCACCTTGGCAAATACGACGCCCTAAGATGTCTATGGCTGGAAAAGGCTGGTTTGGTATCCCAGCTGTCGACGGCTCAAGCCGGCCTGTAGGATTCCAATCCGTCACCTCCACTGCAAAGGCAGTCTGCAGACGCTCCATCGGCAAGACTGGGCGAAGAGGCTCTGTTGGCACATCGCAAAGAAAGCTGCGGCGGCCCCGAATGATATGCCCATATCAGGTACCCCATAAGAGCAAATTAGTACAGTCCTTGTCATGAGCCCGAATCATCGCCATTTCTTCTTCGTCTAACAGCGATTGTGGAAAAGCAGTATCTGAGCGAGTAAAAAGAAAGTAGGGAAGGGAAGCCATTGTCCCAGAAATAAAGGGAGGAAAGACTGTTAATGCAACCTATACGTGCAAATATATATATATATATATATATATATATATATATAAACAGCAGAAGAAAACGACAAGAAGCTTATTCCGTGATATCATTAATTACAAAAACAATAGACCCCACAAAATCAGTATGACGGCTTGCCAATCACGAGGCAGGGATATCATTGAGAGAATAAAGAAAAAAGATTCTCAATAAATGCACATTGGAGTTCAAATGACTTGGAACATCCTCATAAAAGAACACCCATTTCAAATCCTGGAAAAATCCCTTAAAAAGATTTTTCAAGAACACCGGGGAATCAAATTCCCGAAGGGTCTTCTTGATCTTTTAGAGCTAAGCTCTTTGGTTAGGAATTAAATTCCTTTTATGCAATGCAATTAAATTCCAGAAACCCCATAAAGAGGAAAGGAAAAATCAAATGTCATGACCAAGACATTGAGAGTTATTATTCAAAAATCACATCTTGGATCTCTAAGAGATGGGTTTTAGAGGAGAGCAAAGCTCTCATAATGGATTTAAAATCCAGAGGCTTTCTTGAAGAAAGGAGTTCTTTGATGTTCAAGAGCTTTACCTAAAAAGGGGTTCTTTTTGGCAGAGTTAAACTCTGGAAATTTTTAATGGACAGAGAACTAAGCTTTGAAGAGGAGAATTAAATTCTCAGAATATAGAAAAGAAGGAAGAAGATGAAGGAACGGAGGCGTTGCAGAGACGAGACCCTTGCATTTATAAGACATTATGGGAAACGGTTCATCTTCCCCGTTCCCTAGGCAGATCCAACGGCTGTAAAGGTGACAGCGTTGCACTCATGTATGAGCCACGTGAGAACAACGCTGTGGGGGCATTTGTTCCCTTATAAAAATTCAAAAGAAGAAGGGAAGGGGAAATTTCCCCATTAATGAAAGCATCACGTGTAAGCACGTGATCATCAATCCCTTACAAAGAGACCCAGAGAGGGAAAAGGAAAAATTTCCCGCTAGTGGAGCATCACGTGCAAGCACGTGATGCATCTGTATGCAGAGTAAGCAGCTCCGTTAGTAGGTGGCAACTAAAGCCTCACGTGGAAGCACGCGATCATCTTTTACACAAAACGTGTGGGACTCAGTTATAAAACAAACAAAGAAACAAAGAAGCTCACGTGTTACCACGTGATGCCTTCTCTCTGTTTGGACTCCTACATATAAACAAACCAGATTAATTCTGGGAGGGGTCACATGGTACACGTGATGGGCTCCTAAGCCTTCTGAATAAATATAATTAAATTCTATTTAAAAGGTTGCAAAAGCATTATTTGGAAAATATTTCTTTGTATCTTTCTAAACAAGAAAGATTAGTGCCGTTGGATTAAAGATCTAATGGTGATTAAAGATCACCAATCTACAGAAAAATTCTATACAGGAAAATATCGTCTCAATTTTGTTAAGAACAACAAACAAGATATCTTCTGTAAAACAGATGCCCTTGGATTAAAAATCGAATGGTGAATAAAATTCACTGATTGATCTAAAAGATCTTTTTGGCTGATTATAAAATCAATCAAAATCTCTCAATGAGAGATTTTCTAAACAAATTAATTCTTTTCTTTCTCCTATAAATAGGAGCTAAGAAGGAAAAAAAGAGACGGAAGGAGAGAGAAAAACCCTCTTGAAAGCAAAAAAAAAAAAGAATTTAATTCTTCAGAGAGAAGAAGATCTCTTCAAAGAAGAAAGAAACTCTAGATAAGAGAGAAGAAAAGGAACTCCTCCTAAAAGCTCCCACAAAAAGAGAATTTAATTCTCAAACGAAGAGTTTAACTCTTCTAAAAGAACTGAGTTCTTCCTCTGGTTAAGATCTGCAGAAGCGGATCTCCCCACAAGTTGAGAATTTAATTCTCATTGGGGAGATTCTATCATGCGGATTCAAAACTTAAGAAAAAAAACTGAATCCAAAAGAGTTTAACTCTTACAAAACATATAGGAATTTAATTCCTCTGAAGCTAGGGTTTAACCTTTAAAAAAAAGAATTTAATCCCTATAAAGAACAAAAGGAGAACTTGATCCCTCGGAACCATAGAAGAACAGCCTGATGATTCATTAGCATTCAAACGCTAAAGGTCACGTGATCCCACGTGAGCAGCTTTGAGGAACAAAGAGGGAAAGAATGAGATCTATTCACGTAACCCCACGTGACCCCTGAGAAGTGCTCAACACTTATAAAAGAGAAAAGGGAATAAACCCTATTTTTTGGAGCGCCTCATATGGCCCCACGTGACCCCCAAGCAGTGCTTAACTTTTATAAAGCAGAAAGGGAATAAATCAAAGGGCAGTTTCCATTCTTGGAGCGCCTCACGTGATCCCACGTGACCCAATAGTTCTTAGCATTCATAAAAGAAACAAGGGAATAAACCCAAAGGAGCAACGCCAACTTCAAGCGCCTCACATGACCCCACGTGAGCGCATTAAATTCTTAGTGTTTAACACTACTTCAAGCGTCTCATGTTGTAACACCTTAGGATGTGTTTAGTGGCTAATTATATTTTAATATATGGTTTTTAATAAAAAGTTTACCAAAACGGTTTTCAAATAATTTATCTGGTTTTACGAATATTTTATTAGAATTTTTCTAGGCTTGCACAAACTTGTGCATGTAAACTAGGGTTAAAAAAATGTGGTTGAACCATGATTAGCAACCATGGTGGATCAACCATTTTCCTTAAGCTAATTTAAATGTTCTTATTAAGTGTTTTGGGGTTAATTGTTTTTTTTAATGGTTTGTATTGTTTTGAATTTGGTTGACTTGGAGGGAGAGAGAGAGAGAGAGAGATGGCATGATGGCCTTGCCATGCCTGCATTTAATGAAGAGAGAGAGGAGGGGGTTTGACTTGGGTGTTATCATTTCTTGCCTCTCATTTGTTTCTCACATCTCTCTCACTCTCACTGTTGGATATAGTGCCCTCAGAGTCAATTATTGGATCACAGGCACGTGATTGCAATGATTGAGGGAGGACCTATGCCGGTAGGACAGTCTTACTCAAGATGATAGTATGCTATCTGGTTTATCTTTATCATCATGTACTGTTTCAGGTGACCTTACATGTCACTATTACACGTTGATAGAGCCCTTAGGATTCTTGCTGGATGACCAGCAGTATGATGGTGATCATATACGTGGGAGCTGGGGTCTATAAGCACATCCTTAAAAGGTCCCTAGTCGTAGGAGTTTCGAGACAGGGCATCGATACCCCGGAGTAGACTAGTGTATGCAGTCGAGACCCCGACAAGGGGCGGTGGCCGGTCTCACAAGCCACTGGTGTCAGTTGGTTCACCTAAGATGTCTACAGATGCTCATTAGGTTATGAGTACACCGGACAGGACTCGCCGGGAACATGCTAGTTGGTATTATACCTGATGTCAGATAGCAGTTCCCTGGTGACATGTGTACAGGTTAGTTCATCGACCTGAGATCATCATTTGTTTCGTGTGAGTTCCCACTGTACTTTGATTACTACCCTACCACGGCCTTTTTGTTGGACCAAACATTTGGATTAATGTTTGGATAATGGAATTAGTGAGCTAGAAATCATCATTAGATGCATTAATATGACATAGACATATACTATGAGTCATGGTCTCTTTTTTAGCAAATATGTCACATTAATGGATTGATTTGTGTCATGAAATGAGGAGGAGAGAGAAGGGGGATGCCATATGATATGTTAGCTCTTGTATTTCTTTTTCTAACTCTCTCTCACTCTCATTTTTAATCACAACAAAAAGAAAAGAAAAGATGAGAAAGCCTTCTCTTCTTCTTCTTCTTCTTCCTCTAGTTCATTGTCTTCCTCCAATGGCAACACCTTCAACCTCCATCCAAACCATGGATGTAAAGAGACAAAGTGATCACAAACATTCTCTACAACACTTTGGACACGTCGGCTAGCACACTTCATGCCCGAGTTGCTTCGGATGAAGCGGGAGCCCATAAAATGACTTCTCGATGTGGTGCCCTTTCCGACAAGGAGATGGAGACCGGAGATTCCGCGAGGAGATCGGGATGGTGGCTGAAGACCGAAAGACACGGATCGCTCGGTATAACTTTCTACCCTTTCTCTTGTTTGCTAGTAGTAGATTAATGGTCCGATCCGGGTTTTTAGTATGCGGTAGCGCCGGTTTAAAATTAAAGAAAATGTTTCGTTTCCGCATTTTGGCCTTGTACAGACGGCCGGGGCGCTACCGTACACTTACACTCACTCGCTCATACACACACACACACACTCTTTGAAGCAGCATCCCCAGCAGCCTCAGCACAGCAGCAGCAACCCCAGCACAGCAGCAGCAACAAGAGTAGCAACAGCATCAGCAGCAGAAGCAATAACAGCAGCAGGAGAAGCAAGCAGCAGCAGTGATGAGCAGCAGCAGCACCTTCTTCCCTTCCTCTCCTCCTCCTTCCTCCTGCTTCCTAAGGTCTTTTGGGGTATATTTCTTGAGCCTAACTTCCTAGGTTGCTTAGTTTGTGTGTTTATAGCTTCGATTAGTGTTAACTAGGCGTTTTAGTGCTAAATATGGTGATTAGTGTGAACTTTGGTTAAGTGAGGTTAGTATTGGTTAGACTAACTTAATTAAGTATTATTAGGGCCACTTAAACCTAGGTAAACCCCAGATTTCACCAAAATACCATAGGGTTTCAAATTGTGCAAAATATATCGTTTTAGAGCAAAACTTAGCATTTCTGTAATCTGCTTTAGATCTGGGTTGTTCAGGTAAAAATTGAGTTAACTGTAGCCTACTTGGGAGACCCTGACCCCACCATCAGAGTACGAGACCCCCATTCAACTTCCAGGCCGCCGGAATATTCCTTCTGGCCGCAAATTGCGGCCAGACTTGGGAGCTAGGTGTTAGGGTTTGTTCTGTAGGTGTCTGTTACATTTCTAAGGTCTTTGGTATATGCAATTTTGTAAGTTTTTAACCTGGGTAGAATTTGGGACAATATATCGTTTTTCAAGTACGTTTAGTTCGCGCGATACGTGAGTGGGTTCTGTGATCCAGCGTGTCGCGGCGTGTCGGGATAGTTTTAGACGCGTATACACACGTTTTAGCGTATCGTACACAAGCGCGTTTAGTTCGCGATGCGAGTGTATCGTTTGACTTCAATATCGCATTTTGCGAGATTTTTGCTTATGTGGATTTTCCTTGTGTGAATTCTAGGTTCGCAGGCGGGTACGTCGGACGAAGCAAAGAAAGGGAAATAGGTGGTCGGTTACGAGTAGCGCACGACCAGGTGAGTAGATTTAACATCTACGGGAAAATCGCCCGTATGGCATTAAGCGTCAGGGCGTGTTAGAATATTTGGTCGTAGATGTTCATATGGACTAGTAGCATATCTTCTTGTTGCATATAGAAATGATAGCATAGAACGCTGCACTGTCACTAACGGTTCAAGCTGCATAAGCACTATTTGTATGTTACACTCACACCGTTAGTGATTGCCATGACACTCGCACTATAGGATTACTACGCATTATACATATCGTTTGATTGCTGCACCATTGATGATTGTCATGACTTGTCGCATATTGGCACATATTGATATCTTCATATTTGCGCACATGCACACTATATATTCATACCAGTGCACACATATAATAATATCTTCATACTTGCGCACATGCACACAATATATTCATACCAGTGCACACATATATTGATATCTTCATACTTGCGCACATGCACACTATATATTCATACCAGTGCACACATATATTGATATCTTCATACTTGCACACATGCGCACAATATATTCATACCAGTGCACACATATATTGATATCTTCATACTTGCGCACATGCACACTATATATTCATACCAGTGCACACATGTATTGATATCTTCATACTTGCGCACATGCACACAACATATTCATACCAGTGGACACATATATTGATATCTTCATACTTGCGCACATGCACACTATATATTCATACGAGTGCACACATATATTGATATCTTCATACTTGCGCACATGCACACTATATATTCATACCAGTGCACACATATATTGATATCTTCATACTTGCGCACATCCACACTATATATTCATACCAGTGCATACATATATTGATATCTTCATACTTGCGCACATGCACACTATATATTCATACCAGTGCACACATATAGTGATATCTTCATACTTGCATGGATTTACGCATTGAGATATGTTGTTTCCATGATATTTCTGGATTTGGGAACCATGGATATTTCAAAAGAGAATATGTAATTGTTTTAAAAAGCCGGTTACCCTTTATATGATATTTCAATGCGTCTACCATGTGTTTTCTCGTTGCTGAGAGCGACATGTGAAACCCGATTCGAGGAGGCGGATGAGGCCGATTGCGGGTACATGGTGGGCCCGGTATGGTACCCTGGGACGAGAACGGATTCGCTGTGTAGTAGACGGTGAGCCTGAAAGAGGGACCACTACCTACCGGTGATTGGCTAGATCTGGCGATTATCCGGAGGATACTGACCAGTGATGAGAGATGGATACGGGACGATCCATACTGCCGGGGACGAGGGCCAATTCCGCAAACGGAGCCCGATACTTGAGGATTTGCGTGTCGATGCTAGACACGATGATTTATGATATTTTTGTGCGCCGATGCTAGGAACTCATGATTCTATGAGATTTACATGATTTGGGTATATGGATGGACACCGTTTATTTTCCACGTTGATATTCCGTGTAGATATTAATTATTCCCAAGCTCAGCATTCAGTATTTTACATCTCATCCTGTATCTGTTGTACCTGATAGAGTACATTTGCTATGCACGATCATTGCCTACCTTGCTCATCATATAGATGTTATTAGATTGCATTTGCTATGCACGATCACTGCCTATCTTGCTCATCATATAAATGCTATTAGATTGCATTTGCTATACATGATTATTGCATACCCTGCTTATCATTTAGAGATGTTGTTAGATCATACTTGATGCATGATTTCTGCTCATATAGTTCATCATATAGATATTATCTGTTGGCATAGGTTAGAGTATAGCAGCACGTGCATACTCGCGATTATCTTTATATATTGTCTACTATTCACGAGTTGGCGACTCACCCCCATTGTGCCACAGTGTTTGCAGGTTTCCCTTCGGAGTAGTCGCGGCAGGCTGCTTTCTAGCATCTTTTGACACAGATACCCTATAGTTGGCGTACTAGCTCTTTTGCTGATAGGTGGGTTTTGAGCGGTATCTGTTTATTTTTCAGTTATGTACATCGTTGTATCTAGTACTCTCCATCTACTACTTATGTATTGACTTAGAGACCAGTTGTCAGGACGATGTATTTTATTTTATACTCTGGTGTCGAGCTCGTTGTGAGCCGACTTTACTTTTGCAGTTCTTATCATGTGTGATGTTTTCCACTTATTGCTCTTTTCTTCGCTACGGCGTCGTATATTGTTATCGTGGTGATTGTCTACTTATGGTTTTCTTAACAGTTTAATAAATGCTTCTATTAAATGTTTTAAACACTCTATACTTTTACTGGTTTGATTTCTGGGTTTCAACTTACTTAGTCGCGTTACGCCTGTAGACGTTACGTGGTTAAGTGCCGGTCACGGGCCAAACTTCTGGTCGTGACAAAGTTTGTATCGGAGCATAGGTTTTACCTTCGGAGTGTAGGATGACCCTGGTATGATGGAGTTGGTAGCTGCAGCAGAGTGGCGTAGCGTGCGTATGTTCCGCGGCATACTCACGACACGGTACTCCGCCTAAGCGACCTTAGAACTTATTGATTGAAATTCCTTCATGATTGTATACATCCTTGTGATTCGATTTCCGTATCCTCATCGAATTCTACTTTCTTTTCAGCCATTATGCCGCCAAGGACTACGAGGGCGCAGAGAGCAGCCGCGAGAGCCGAGCTTCGAGTTGATTCGTCCGAGATGAAGACGGATCTGGGTAGTACCCCTGTTGTACCAGAGCAGATTGTTCCTCCTACGACAGCTCAGATCGCTAGACTAGTGGCAGAGATGCAGGACTTGCGCCAGACGATGAGCTCACTGGTGGAGGCCGTTCGAGCGTAGCGACAGGAAGTTGTCACCCTTGTTAGCCAGTTGTTCCTTGCGATCATCATGCAGTATTCCGTCACTTACATAGCACCAGTAGATGCAGCCCAAGTTTACGAGACACGTCTTCCAGAGACTTTGAGAGTTCCAGAACAGTTGAGGAATTGTACTGGTGTACCAGCCCAGAGCAGAAGCTTAGGACGAGGACAGTCATTTGGCTCTCATCCTCAGGAGGGTCACCAGTCAGCTCGTGGGTGTTTTCAATGCGGAAGCCTTCAACACTTCGTCAGACATTGTTCCTTAGCACCACGTCAGGGTCATATTTTGAGACGTCATGCATGCGGAAGGTTCGCGCAGAGGGGACAGTCTAGTAGAGGAGGAGTTCGGTTAGTCGCAGGTGAAGGGCAGGCACAAGTTTTCGCTTCGACTCATCAGGATGCGCAGGCGTCCAATGCTGTGGTTTCAGGTACTCTTTCAATATGTCCTTTTGTTGCATACGTATTGTTTGATCCGGATCCATTCACTTGTATGTTTCTATACTTCGTGCCGAGTTTAGGACGAGAGTCGTGTTAGGTAGATCGGCCGTTTGTTGTGTTAACTTCTATCAGCGATTCTTTTGTTGCGCGACACGTAATTCGGTCGTGTGCCAATCGGATAGGAGATAGAGATTCGTCTGTCGTTTTGATCCTTCTAGAGATGTTGGACTTAGCGTTCTCCTGGGCACGGACTGGTTAGCTATGTGCTAGACGTTGTGGACTACCGTGAGGAAACAATTAGGTTTTGTTTTCCCCGGCGAGTCAGTTCTTGTTGTGCAGGTGGATAGTTGTGCCGCCTCTCACAGCTTGAATTCAGCCTTTTTCACTAGTCGACTTTTGAGGAGTTGTCATAGATTCTTGGCGTTCATTCATGATACCATAGCCACAGTTGGTTTGTTGGACCGGTTTTCTTTCGTGCGAGAGTTTCCGACGTTGTTCCAGATGAGCTGGCGAAGCTTAAGGAGCTTAAGGATCTGCGGCAGAGTTGTTTGTTGGGGGAGTTTCGTGCGTCTAAGTGTTTCGCATTAGGAAGCTACTATTTCTGTTTGTTAAGGAGAAAGACGACAGATTGAGGTTGTGTATTGATGGATCATCAATTGAACCGGCTTACGCTGCGGATGGGTATCCTTTACCTCGCATTGACAATTTCTTCAATCAGCTTCAGAGTGCGAGACATTTTCTAAGTTTGTTTGGGATCAGGACATCATTGTTGCGGGTTTGGAGTGATGACATTCCGAAGACTGTCTTGTGCGTGCTACGGGCTTTGTGTGTTTTGGTGTGTCATTGGATTCACCAATGCCCTAACAGCATTCGTAGATGCGATGAACCGGATTTCTTCAGGCCGTTCCTCGACCAGTTATTATTGTGTTATTTACGACATCCTGGTCTATTTAATGTGTCTTGAGGGATAGGAGTAGCACTTGAGGATCTGTTTTGCAGATACTGGGAGAGCCCCAGCGGTTTGCTAGATTCTTGGAGTGTTCCTTCAGGCTTGTTTGTGTTGACTCCTAGGTCTTGTAGTTACGGAAACGGTTTTGTATGGTTCCGAGAAAGATCGTGGCCGTACAGCTTAGGCCCAGACTTGTGAGCACGACGGAGGTCCGCAGATTTTTGGGCTTAACAGGTTTTTACCGCCGTTTCATGCAGGATTGCTAGTGTAGTACTGCTCCATTGACTAAATTGACTGGAACGGAGGTTTCTTTCTTTGGACTGAAGCATGTGTGCGGAGTTTCGGCAGTTCAAGTTT
The DNA here is from genome assembly GCA_030015575.1 of Agapanthus africanus. Lineage (NCBI taxonomy): Eukaryota > Viridiplantae > Streptophyta > Magnoliopsida > Asparagales > Amaryllidaceae > Agapanthus > Agapanthus africanus. The sequence goes on from JASDDO010000001.1 coordinate 165,896,428, forward strand.
CGGTTAACAACTGCATCAGTTCTTTCTTTGCTTTTTGGTTCGGCCGACTTTGTGGTTTAACTGTGATGGTTCGTGAGTAGGGCTCGAATGTGTACTGAGGTGACACAATGGAGTTATCGCTTTTGCTTCCCTACATTTGGAGGATGTACGAGAAGGATATCCCACTCATGATCTGGAGATGGCCGTGGTGGTTTCGCGTTGGAGAATTGGAGACACTACTTGTTCGAGGGTCGTACCAGATTCTCACGGACCACCAGAGCTTAATGTACATCTTCCTGCAGCGGATTTTGATTGTTGTAATGGTCCTCTGCAGATTTACAGTTCTTGTGCGATCGTTGAGTACAGCTTAAGTTCGTCTCTATTGAGGGGACAGCTTGCTCATGTCCGCGCCCGACCACTTTTCTTTAATCACTTTCGCGAGACACTGCTCGCCGACGCTCGTTCGTCAGAAATACTTGAGCCTGTTCGGCTGGGTAATGATTCGGAGTCCTTGATTTATGACAAGGGTGTGCTAAGTTTAGGGACGCGTTTGTGTACCTGATATTATTGGGTAGAGACGTGAAATCCTAGAGCAGGCACATCGATCAACTCTCTGTACTCATTCAAGTCCCACCAACATTTAACGTGACTTGTGAGATAGTTACGGGTGGGCAGGGATGGAGAAAGAGAAGTCTCGGGATTCGTTTCAAGGTGTCTGTCTAGTTGTGTGTTTAGGTTGAGCAACTGAGACCGGCGGGAGAGTTGCAACCTTTAACCGTTCCGAAGAGAATGGGAGCAGGTCTCCACAAATTTCGTTATGGTGTCTACCCAGGTTTAGTCAGGGTGTGACTCCATTCGGATGCTTGTCGTCCGGTTATACTCAGTTTGCTCAGTTGTTCTTTGTTAAGTTTATGCATATGTATTAATTGTTGTCGGCAGTTGGGGATCGTCACTCGCCATTGTTAGGGTTCTCCTTTGATAGCTGTTATCAGGAGACACTCCAATTGGCAACCTTTAGGTTTAGGGGTTAGGTCGTATCGATCACCAGTCTGTTTTTCTAACTCAGCGTTGTAGGAATTTTGGACCTCAGCTTGTCTAGAGACTTCGGAGATGATCCAGTTGTTTTAGGTCAGGATGAGAATTGTCCATTTCGGACAAAGGTCATATGCCGACCAAGATGGTCGCAGATTCGAGTTCGCAGTGGCAGATCATGCATTCCTACGGATTTTTCCGATAAATGACGTGTTGAGTTTTGGGAAGCTTATCCCAGGATGGCAGGTCTTTTTAAGATCCTTAAGGCGAGTTAGTTCGTTGCCTTTAATTTGGCACTTTCACCCAGATTATTGAGTATTCACCCCGTATTTTCGTGTCGATACCTTGCAATTACCTTCATGACCTTTCTCACTTGATTCAGCACCAGACCATTTAGTTCGAGCGCGATCTTTCGTTCACCAAACAGCCAGTCGTAATATTGGACCGGCAGGTGAAGAAATATCGATCGAAGGTCTTGCCATTAGTGAAGGTGCTTTGGCGCAGCCCGAATGGTGAAAAGATCACATGGGAGGCCGAGGGTGGGATGCGGAAGAAGTTCCCTCATCTCTTCGAAGGTATGCGTAGCAGTATATTTTTAAATTCGGGGACGAATTTCTTTAAGGGGGGAAGATTGTAACACCTTAGGATGTGTTTAGTGGCTAATTATATTTTAATATATGGTTTTTAATAAAAAGTTTACCAAAACGGTTTTCAAATAATTTATCTGCTTTTATGAATATTTTATTAGAATTTTTCTAGGCTTGCACAAACTTGTGCATGTAAACTAGGGTTACAAAAATGGGGTTGAACCATGATTAGCAACCATGGTGGATCAACCATTTTCCTTAAGCTAATTTAAATGTTCTTATTAAGTGTTTTGGGGTTAATTGTTTTTTTAATGGTTTGAATTGTTTTGAATTTGGTTTACTTGGAGGGAGAGAGAGAGAGAGAGATGGCATGATGGCCTTGCCATGCCTACATTTAATGAAGAGAGAGAGGAGGGGGTTTGACTTGGGTGTTATCATTTCTTGCCTCTCATTTGTTTCTCACATCTCTCTCACTCTCACTCACTCACACACACACACACACACACACACTCTTTGAAGCAGCAGCCCCAGCACAGCAGCAGCAGCCCCAGCACAGCAGCAGCAACAAGAGCAGCAACAGCATCAGCAGCAGAAGCAATAACAGCAGCAGGAGAAGCAAGCAGCAGCAGTGACCAGCAGCAGCAGCACCTTCTTCCCTTCCTCTCCTCCTCCTTCCTCCTGCTTCCTAAGGTCTTTTGGGGTATATTTCTTGAGCCTAACTTCCTAGGTTGCTTAGTTTGTGTGTTTATAGCTTCGATTAGTGTTAATTAAGCGTTTTAGTGCTAAATATGGTGATTAGTGTGAACTTTGGTTAAGTGAGTTTAGTATTGGTTAGACTAATTTAATTAAGTATTATTAGGGCCACTTAAACCTAGGTAAACCCCAGATTTCACCAAAATACCATAGGGTTTCAAATTGTGCAAAATATATCGTTTTAGAGCAAAACTTAGCATTTCTGTAATCTGCTTTAGATCTGGGTTGTTCAGGTAAAAATTGAGTTAACTGTAGCCTACTTGGGAGACCCTGACCCCACCATCAGAGTACGAGACCCCCATTCAACTTCCAGGCCGCCGGAATATTCCTTCTGGCCGCAAATTGCGGCCAGACTTGGGAGCTAGGTGTTAGGGTTTGTTCTGTAGGTGTCTGTTACATTTCTAAGGTATTTGGTATATGCAATTTTGTAAGTTTTTAACCTGGGTAGAATCTGGGACAATATATCGTTTTTCAAGTACGTTTAGTTCGCGCGATACGCGCGATACGTGAGTGGGTTCTATGATCCAGCGTGTCGGGATAGTTTTGACACGTATACACACGTTTTAGCGTATCGTACACAAGCGCGTTTAGTTCGCAACGTGAGTGTATTGTTTGACTTCAATATCGCGTTTTGCGAGATTTTTGATTATGTGAATTTTCCATGTGTGAATTCTAGGTTCGCAGGCGGGTACGTCGGACGAAGCAAAGAAAGGGAAATAGGTGGTCAGCTACGAGTAGCGCACGACCAGGTGAGTAGTTTAACATCTACGGGGAAATCGCCCGTATGGCGTTAAGCGTCAAGGCGTGTTAGGATATTTGGTCTTAGATGTTCATATGGACTAGTAGCATACCTTCTTGTTGCATATAGAAATGATAGCATAGAACATTGCACTGTCGCTAACGGTTCAAGCTGTACAAGCACTATTTGTATGTTACACTCACACCGTTAGTGATTGCCATGACACTCGCACTATAGGATTACTACGCATTATACATATCGTTTGATTGCTGCACCCTTGATGATTGTAATGACTTGTCGCATATTGGCATATATTGATATCTTCATACTTGCGCACATGCACACTATATATTCATACCAGTGCACACATATATTGATATCTTCATACTTGCGCACATGCACACAATATATTCATACCAATGCACACATATATTGATATCTTCATACTTGCGCACATGCACACTATATATTCATACCAGTGCACACATATATTGATATCTTCATACTTGCGCACATGCACACAATATATTCATACCAGTGCACACATATATTGATATCTTCATACTTACGCACATGCACACTATATATTCATACCAGTGCACACATATATTGATATCTTCATACTTGCGCACATGCACACTATATATTCATACCAGTGCACACATATATTGATATCTTCATACTTGCGCACATGTACACAATATATTCATACCAGTTCACACATATATTGATATCTTCATACTTGCGCACATGCACACTATACATTCATACCAGTGCACATATATATTGATATCTTCATACTTACGCACATGCACACTATATATTCATACTAGTGCACACATATAGTGATATCTTCTTACTTGCATGGATTTACGCATTGAGATATGTTGTTTCCATGATATTTCTGGATTTGGAACCGTGGATATTTCAAAAGAGAATATGTAATTGTTTTAAAAACCCGGTTACCCTTGATATGATATTTCAGTGTGTCCACCATGTGTTTTCTCGGTGCTGAGAGCAACATGTGAAATCCGATTCGAGGAGGCGGATGAGGCCGATTGCGGGTACATGGTGGGCCTTCATACCAGTGCACACATATAGTGATATCTTCATACTTGCATGGATTTACGCATTGAGATATGTTGTTTCCATGATATTTCTGGATTTGGGAACCGTGGATATTTCAAAAGAGAATATGTAATTGTTTAAAAAACCCGGTTACCCTTGATATGATATTTCAGTACGTCCACCATGTGTTTTCTTGGTGCTGAGAGCGACATGTGAAACCCGATTCGAGGAGGCGGATGAGGCCGATTGCGGGTACATGGTGGGCCCGGTATGGTACCCCGGGCAAGAACGGATTCGCTGTGTAGTAGACGGTGAGCCTGGCAGAGGGACCACTTCCTATCGGTGATTGGTTAAATCTGGCGGTTGTCCGGAGGATACTAACCAGTGATGAGAGATGGATACGGGACGATCCGTACTGCCGGGGCCGAGGGCAGATTCCGCAGACGGAGCCCGATACTTGAGGATTTGCATGTCAATGCTAGAAACGATGATTCATGATATTTTAGTGTGCCGATGCTAGGCACTCATGATTCTATGAGATTTACGTGATTTGGGTATATGGATGGACACCGTTTATTTTCCACATTGATTTTCCGTGTAGATATTAATTATTCCCATACTCAGCATTCAGTATTTTACATCTCATACTGTATCTGTTGTACCTGATAGAGTACATTTGCTATGCACGATCATTGCCTACCTTGCTCATCATATAGATGTTATTAGATTGCATTTGCTATGCACGATCATTGCCTATCTTGCTCATCATATAGATGTTATTAGATTGTATTTGCTATGCACGATTATTGCATACCCTGCTTATCATTTAGAGATGTTGTTAGATCATACTTGATGCATGATTTCTGCTCATATAGTTCATCATATAGATGTTATCTGTTGGCATAGGTTAGAGTATCGCAGCACATGAATACTCGCGATTACCTTTATATGTTATCTACTATTCACGAGTTGGCAACTCACTCCCGTTGTGCCATAGTGTTTGCAGGTTGCCCTTCGGAGTAGTCGCGGCAGGCTGCTTTCTAGCATCTTTTGACACAGATACCCTATAGTTGACGTACTAGCTCTTTTGCTGATAGGTGGGTTTTGTACGGTATCTATTTATTTTTCAGTTATGTACATCGTTGTATCTAGTACTCTCCATCTACTACTTATGTATTGACTTAGAGACCAGTTGTGAGGACGATGTATATTATTTTGTACTCTGATGTCGAGCTCGTTGTGAGCCGACTTTACTTATGCAGTTTTTATCATGTGTGATGTTTTCCACTTATTGCTCTTTTCTTCGCTACGGCGTTGTATATTGTTATTGTGGTGATTTTCTACTTATGGTTTTCTTAACAGTTTAATAAATGCTTCTATTAAATATTTTAAACACTCTATACTTTTACTGATTTGATTTCTGGGTTTCAGCTTACTTAGTCGCGTTATGCCTGTACACGTTACGTGGTTAAGTGCCGGTCACGGGCCAAACTTCGGGTCGTGACACATGTGACCCCATGTGAGCGCATCAAATTCTTAATCTTTAACACTACTTCAAGCGCCCTACGTGATCCCACATGAGCGCCTCAAATTCTTAGTGTTTAACACTATTTTAAGCGCCTCATGTAGGAGCACGTGAGCGCTGATCATACACTAGTGTTTAACACTATGAGAGGCCAACATTAGCCCAAATTAACCAAGTCTCCTGAAGCCAAAACCCTTTTTTGGTCATCAATCAGCCGAGCCCTCATTATACTCAGGTTTTCTCAAAATTGATCCGAGTCTCGGAAATAGCTAATGAACTCCTGGCATCTAAGATGATGTTCATTCCACCATGATCTCTCCCCTTGATCTGGAATTTGGTTCAAGGGTACATCTTTTCATACCTCTGATATATGTCGTTGTAATTCTTCAACATCTTCAGAGAGATGGAGGGTTCCAATAACCAATAACTTTTGGCACATCCCCAAACGGTTGAACCAAAACCACATAGACTTTGACGTCTTTAAACTGGACTATGATGTCCTTAAACTTTACGGATGGACTATGATGTCCTTAAACCCAATGGACCGCAATGTCTCTAAATTAAAACGATAGAGTCCAAATACTCTTTCGTTGGATCTAAATGATCCCAAAATCTTTTTGAGTAGATATTAGTCTAAAATTAGACTAACGTATCCTCAACAAATGTTTAAGTTGATCTTAATCTCAATGAGAATAATGATCCTTAAACCCAAACTAAACCCAAATCTAAGAAAATACGGATTTGGACTAATCCATGCCCTATGGGCGACAACACAAATTAGTCTTCGTATACAATCCGCGTCCAACTAAAAATAAAATAAACACACACGACACGAAGTGACCATATGGAGAAGGAGAAAGTGGTTACCGCTATGCGGTAGCATAATTAACTGCAGGGGCTTGCGCCTGTAGGGAAGAGCGTCCCCACAATCAAAAAACCCCTAGTATACGAGGGAGAATCTGACGAAGTCTGCTACAACGGCCGCATCCGTCTAAACCTCCGATACACGGTGCCATAAATAAACTTGGCATCTTCGGAGAGGTGGACAGATAAAACCAAATAGCATCTGCCTCCAAATTTAGGAAATACGAGCTTACGCGGTTCCGTCTCCCATATTTCAGCGGAGAACAAGATACATATGCATCCCGGTATCAATTTTGTTTACCATGTTCTGATATTGATCACAGTTTCACATTTGACATCTATTGGGTTAATATATTGCATGACATGTTCACAACCCACTACCTGACTTGTTACTTGGATCTTGTTACTAATTCCGACAATCCTGACTTGTTGTCCTGACGGACGTAACTTGTTGTCTGCATAGACAAAACCTGTACCTGCTTGATCTTGTGTTAGTATTAGGTTTACATCATCAATACCTGACTTGAACCAAAAGCCTTAAGGGTAAGGGGAAATCAAGAATAAAACCTGACTTGTAACTCAACAGTTCGTTGCTTATACTGATCTGTAATGTTTTAAAAATAAATAAACTAATAAATAAATCCTTTAGGAGAATTTTCCGATAATCGGTAAAATAAATTGTGTTTTCAGTAAAACTTAACTATAATTATTTTTCATCATAGATTTAAATACGCATATTTTAACTATGTAATCGCTAGTATTTGGTATTTATTTAGTCACTTATAAATTATTAGTTTACTTAAATATTTTTCCTTAATTAATTATTTTAACTATTATTATAAGCTTTTATTTATACATTAACTTATTGTAAATTACAATTTGGAATGGGTTAATTGTACAAATGTGAACCATGACAACTTAACCCTAGTTAGTAACATGTTCTTTTTAAAACTTGTCTCCAAATTCTAGTGGGTTCTAGGGTAAAAAGGAAATGGAAATAAAATAAAATGAAAATTTAAAATGATGTGAAATGCATTAATGAGTTTTGATGGGTTTTTCTTCACTAGAAATTTCTACACACACACACACAAACCCTTACCTCCTTTTGGCCGAACATATTGGCGGCACCCCCCTCTCTCCATTCAAAACACTTCATCTCATTAAATAAAAGGAAATAAATTAATTAGGGGAATAAATGAAATGATGTACTAATTAAAGACACTTCTACACATATCCACACACTTTATTCTCTCTCTCTCTCTCTCTTTTCTTCTCTAGCTCTGGCCAAACCCAAGCTGCCCCTATTCTCCAATTTTCTCACTTCATTTCCCACTCAAAACTCTTCAAAAAAAAAATCATCAAAAATCAATAAAAACTCTCACAAATTCTTCATTAAATCTTCATCAAATTTTCTTTGGCCAAATTAGCTTGGAATCTTGAAGCAAGAAACCAATTAAGGAGGATGTGTTGCAAGTTTGATCTCTTGATTGTGAGGTATAATCTGTTAGTTGTATGTATGCCCTAGAGGCCAGTATTGTACAGATGATGTATATTATATTGGATGCTTGGACATATATAGAGATGACTTTCTTGCTCGATATGATAGTATGCTATCTGGTTGCTCTTTATCTTAACATGTATACTTGTCTCTTTATACCGTCTTATGGTTACATGTTGGTAAAGCCCTTAGGATGTGTACTTGACTACCTGGACTATGATGTGGATCATACTAGTGGGGACATGGTAGTCCATAAGTACATCCTTCAAGGTCCCTAGTCGTGGGTGTATCGAGATGGGGCATCGATATAGCAGTGTAGACTAGCGTATATACTTCTCGACCCATGAGATGGGCGATGGACGATCCCATATCCATTGGTGTTTGACATCAGAGATGGTATACGGGTGCTCAGCGGAGACTGGGTACACTGGACGGACTCACCGAGAACTCCCAGATGGTATTATACCTCACGTCAGATGGTAGTTCTCAGGTAACACTTGTGCAGGTTAGTCTGTAGACCCGAGATCGTCATAGAGTCTTGTGTGATTCCCACTGTGGTTTGATTTCCACTTTACCACGTCGATGAGGGCGTGCAAAACGGTGGTTTTTGGGTACAGTCCCGAGTCACATGGAGGCAATGAGCGATAGGAGGGGTTTCGTCTCTCCCGGTATTGGGGGTTGATGTTGCGCTGTGCTCGATTGGCCGTAACAGGGAAGTCCCTGGCCAGGGCTGATTAGAGATTTACCGGTAAGTGTTACCAGTAGTTTCTCGACCCGTTATGAGCCTCACATCGGCACGACTTATCGGTTATTGGGGTCTGACATTTACCACCCCTAGACTTGATATGCGACATATCAGACGAGGAGACCGGACTGCACGGTAGTGTTGCCGATTGGCTCGACGGGAGTTGTAGCAGGTTCGCTTGTTCTCTTCTGATCGCTCAATACCCGGGTGGCCGTTACGTTTAGCTGACCGCTTGCGGCTTGGGGGTGCTTGATATGATCAACACCCACTGCCGGCGTATTGACGAGTCTTAGAGTCCTACAATGGAGTTTCCTAGTCTAGGCGAAATGTTGTGGTGCGCGTATGCGATATGCGTATGGACCCGATTAAAATGCGAGTATAGGATACCGTATATTGATCGGGCGGCTTGTTTTTGGTCAGGGTCATATGTGATATGACCGGATTGATAAATCAAGTGTTGATTTTTCATTTAACCATTAGTTTACTAGAAATCCTTTCTTGTATTTGATGTATGCATGCATGCTTGCATGTTCTCTTTTTAGATTCATGCACATATGGATGTACATTCACACATACATACATACATACATCCTTCATGGTTGTATATACATGAAAATGGTGGCAATATAAGACTCACACAATGGGTTTTTTATATGGAATATTATTGTATTTAAGCTAAAAACAAAAAGAAAAAGAAAAGGGTTAGTTATGGATAGTTTCTACATCCTTCTTGACCTAACCATTCTCACCCACCATTTGACCATGGATTACTTTTCCTTTTGTGTTTTTAACTCAAATTCAATAATATCCTAACCATGGTTTGATATGAGAAGAGGAAAATATATATATTGATATATTTTTTTATTTTCTTTTATGAGTTGAACTTATCTTCTTCTTAAAAGCCATCATCTTCTTCCTCCTTCTTCCATTGCTCTCTAGATTTTTCAAGTGAGCATAATACTCATCAAGTTAGGATTTTGAAGTGAGAAAGAGAACCACAACACCATTCTACACAAGTCTAGCCCACTTGTTTAGAGTGTTAGCTTCGTTTCATCTTCTTGATAAAGTGAAGTTGCAAGCTTGGACAAAGCGGACTCCGGGTGGATCATCGGTGACCTAGAGGTGATCAAGCGGAGCTTTTCCAAACCCCAAGTGGCCAAGGAGTCTAGCGTAGGGAGCTACAAAGGTTGTACTCTCAAAACCCTAGCTTTTCTTGCTTATGTTGATATGCAAAAGTTTTAGAAACCCTAATTTTCTAGGAACGATTCTTTGTTCGTTAAGTTAGCACCCTAAAAATTCAACCTTTGGTTCATGTGATGCTTCCAAACCCTTCATGAGGTGCTAGGGTAACCCAACATTGGTATCAGAGCCGACCTAGAACATTATGCGACACTTTAAAGAAGTTAAAACTCCGATCGAACCGAAATACGGCCTTTTAGAATGCTCTCTGGACATTTTTTAAATTCTGGTTATTTTCAGAATTAAAAATATGCAAAAAATTCAGAAGGTAAAAATAAGAGTTACTGTGAAAAACGAGTCAATGAACAGTTATTTTCGCCACGGAACCGCGGCAATAGCCTGCTTAGGCCGCGGTTCCGCGGCCGTTATGTTGACTCATGGACTCGTTTTTGTACAGAAACTAATTTCTCTGCTTGTATATGGTTTTGGGTATTTTTAATCTGAATTTAGTTCTGTAAATTCTGGAGATGGTTTTGGACTTGTCGATTCGATCGGAATTTTCATTTCGTGTCTTTTCCGGATAAATTAGAATGTATTGAAGTGTTTGAATGAGTATCATTTGCTCATTTTTCACAGGGTTTAAAATCTTTCGGAAATACGTGCAAGTTTGTTTGTGGTGGACCCTCTAGAAGACAACAAACCTTAACTCGATTATGTGACCGTCTTGAACTGCCTTTTGAACCTTAGGGTTTGGGGCAGTACGGCGTGCCACATGTGAGGCGTTGGCTTGACCCTTCTACGGCTGGACCGCTACCACCGTGTCATACTCCGGGTTTTTGAACTCCGCTCAAGTGTTGAGCTTTAGGAAATCTTGGGTATTTGATCGTTCGTTCGAAAACTTTAATACTGTCTAATTATCTGGAATGAGATGCAATATGTGGAATTCATATAGTTGGACATGAAATACGAAGTATGTGATATTTCGCATTTACGATGTCTAAAGAGAATGTGGATTCCAGATATTGCAGTTTTACACTTTCTTTTCTGTGACCGTAAGTGTAGTATGTCGATATCGCCGGTTTCGTTGCTATAGGTCAACGATAATTGGGGTACGCATACTTACTTACGTTGATGATATGAGATATTATGTGTTGCTGAGATATGATGTGCAGGATTGTCGCGATTGAATAGCCGGGGGTTTTATGTGAGATGAGAGTTTTATTTTTTCATTCATGTAAATTCAAATGTAAAGTAATATTCTTTTATTTGGGGCACTTCCGAGTTGAGGTCGATGCCACCAGTATTGTATATTATTTACTTTTCCGCATTAGGATGGACCCAAGGAGGGGAGCACAGGTGACCGGGTTCTGGGGTTCAGTGGGAGGCCATCTCGAGGAGTCGAGGCCGGGTCTCCTAAACTCCAGAATTGATAGGGTCGCTTGCCGCTCTCGTAGGGGTCCAGGGTGTAGGCTTGGCTATTCATCGCGACTGTGGAATCCATATTTTCTATTGTTGGCTAAATACTAAATACGGACATCCTAGTATATCCCACATTATATCTATGTTTCTGCTACGATATCTGTGATGTGATCATTTGATATGTTGTGATGGATACGGTATATAGTATATATGATATATTATATAGGCGTTACTTATGTTTTACACCCGCACTAGCCCTGCCCTGCTCTGTCGTTAGTTACCTAACCTAACGGTGCACGAGGGGACATCGAGGCGAATGCGGATGGTATAAGTGTACGTCGTATTTATCTGTGATGTTTAGGTGACTTAAATGATGGGACTTCATTAATGTGATTAATGAAAGAAAAGAAACCTAAAAGATGTTGTAGAATCAAATTTTCAAATAAAAAGGGTAGCTACAGTTTTGCTTTGCATAGCGGTATATATGATATACCCTGCACCTTATTCGATGAGGAAAGGGCCGAGATCCCTTCACCGGGAGTGACCCCTTTAGCAATAACTGGCAGATGCTACACACTCGGTTTGTCTTTTGATTGCTTCTATAGTTTCTGCTTTGCACAGTGATATATATGATATATCCCGCACCTCATTCGACGAGGAAAGGGCCGACGATCCCTTCACCGGGAGTGACCCCTTTAGCAAAACCAGAAAAGCCTCAAAATCACTCCATTTCAAAACTTCACCTGATTCTACAATGATATCAAGTTCATTACGCAATAGGTTTTCAGAAAAACCTGTCGTAGCCCTCCGTCATTTCAGATAAATCCTACTTAGTATTCGTGCTACGTTTGTTGGCCTGCGTCAAGGCGTAGTGTGCGGTAGTTAACTAGTATTTATCTGTTAATGCATGTGATGCAGATTGGATTAGGGTAGTGGTGCGACTTTGTTGGCCTGCGTCAAGGGTCGTACGGGTGGGTTTAATTCAATCAAGAAATGATGGGTTGAACTTGACTAGCGCACTATGGTTTGTTGGCCTGCGTCAAGGTCATAGGACGCTAGGGGCAAAATATTATCAGGAATTTCAAGTGTTGAAATTTGCAATGAGATTGCATACCTTCTATGAGATAGTTGGATCCCGATACCCACTGCGAGTAATTGTTACTCCCGAGAGAGTTTTACACAGGACAATTAGCCGATCAAGTAGGTGTCTAGAAAGGTGTCAACGGGGTTACGCCTTTGGGAAAACGAGGTTTACTTTAATTAGGTCCGTGCGAAAGCACGGGGAACCTCCCTCAAAGTATCGACACTGGCCTGGCTGAAAAATCGACGAAGTTGTAGGTGTAATTAATCCCGGCTAGTCTTTCCTTTTAGGGTTTGAAGGAAGATTTGATAAAAACAGTGGGAGCCATCCTGATTAGATAAGATAATAACCAATCTGATCTTGCAAGAGCATACGCTAAAGTATTTTCTTCTCTCTCTCTCCAGGTAGCGACCATGTCATGCCTAAATCAAGATAATAATATGGATGTATTGACTGAACCCGCATGTTATACTGTGCTGGGGAACGTTGGTTCCGTTCTTTCTTATAAGAGTTATAAGACTGAACAAGACATAGGGGAACACCGGGATTCCCATGCCACCCGAATGAAGAAAGTACATGATGATGCATTTTCTTCGGGTGTGTTTATTACAGAGAACTGTTTCTCCATTTGCCCTACGTCCTGGGTATTAGATACCGGGTCAGGATCCCATATATGTAATCAGTTACATGGGTTTAGGAAAGGTAGAGAACTTGGAGAAGGTGATAAAGACATAAGAGTTGGAAATGGTGCAATTGTTGCAGCTAAGACCGTCGGGGAATATCACATTGTATTGCCAACTGGTAATACATTGGTTCTGAATGAATGCTATTACATGCCGAACCTGATATGCAACATTATATCGGTTTCTTTACTGAGTAAAGAGGGATATAATTTTGCATTACAGGATAATGTTATGAACATTTTCCGTAACCAAAAGTTGGTTGGATCAGGCACGTTGTGCAATGACATTTATGTTCTAAATCAATCGACAGTTCTAAGCATAACAAACACACACAAGAGGAAAAGTTCAGAACTGAACGAATCCTTCTTGTGGCATTGTAGACTGGGTCACATCAATGCGACACGACTAGCTAAGTTGCATAAAGATGGATATTTGAATCCGTTTGAACTTTCATCTTATGACACTTGCTAGTCATGTCTCAAAGGCAAGATGACCAAAACTCCGTTTACGGGACACGGAGAAAGAGTTACCGAACTCTTGGGACTGATACATAGTGATGTATGTGGTCCCATGTCTACACATGTCAGGGATGGTTCTTCGTACTTCATTACATTCACTGACGATCTCTCTAGATTCGGATATGTGTTCCTGATGAAACACAAATCAGAAGCTTTTGAGAAATTTAGAGAATATAAACTAGAAGTAGAGAACCAAACCGGGAAAAGTATTAAAATCCTTCGATCTGATCGAGGAGGTGAATACTTGAGCAATGAATTCCTAGACTTCCTAAAAGAGAATGGGATTCTCTCTCAGCTGACTCCTCCATATACACCACAGCACAACGGTGTATCGGAACGGAGGAACCGCACCCTATTAGATATGGTGCGCTCTATGATGAGCACAGCTGAGTTACCTATTTTCTTCTGGGGATATGCACTGGAAACAGCTGCAGACCTATTGAATATTGTTCCCACCAAATCCGTGCCAACCACTCCATATGAGATATGGAAAGGAAAGAGACCATGTCTTAATTATGTTAAGATATTGGGCTGTCCGGCATATGTAAAAACGCAAAATCCGGACAAACTCGCGGCAAGGTCCATTCTGTGTAAGTTTATTGGATATCCCAAACATTCGCGCGGGTATATCTTCTACCACACCGAGGAACAAAAGGTGTTTATTTCTTGACATGCCACCTTTTTAGAAAAGGAATTTCTTGAAAAAGAGATTAGTGGCAAGGAGGTAGAACTGGAAGAGGTTCCAGTAATACAGACTACGACAGAAGATTTGGTTGAACCAGAGGATTCGATAGTTTCCAACGAACCTCAGCCTCTCCGCCGATCTAGTAGGGTTCCTCGCCAACCTGAGAAATACTACGGTTTTCTTATGGATGGTGGGAGCGAGGATTGCATCATGGAGGATGATGACCCAACTAGCTTCGAGTAGGCCATCACGAGTAGGGACTCAGTGAAATGGATGGATGCTATGTGGTCCGAGATGGAATCCATGTACACCAACAAAGTATGGACTTTGGAAGTTGCTCCTGAAGGGTAAAACCCATTGGGAGTAAGTGGATCTTCAAGAAAAAACTTGGTGTAGATAGGAAAGTGGAGACTTTCAAAGCTAGACTTGTTGCAAAAGGTTTTCGTCAAAGACCAGGTGTGGACTATGATGAAACCTTTTCTCCAGTGGCTATGCTTAAATCCATCCGGATCATGCTTGCCATCGCTGCATATCATGATTACGAAATCTGGCAAATGGATGTTAAGACCGTCTTTCTAAACGGTGATTTAGAAGAGTGCGTGTACATGACTCAGCCAGAGGGCTTCGTAGATAGTGGGAGCAGCGGGAAGGTGTGCAAGCTACTTAAATCCATTTATGGATTAAAGCAAGCATCGCGGAGTTGGAACATCTGCTTTGACGTCGTTATCAAAGAATTTGATTTCGTCAAAAACCAAGATGAACCTTGTATCTACAAGAAGGTGGCAGAGAGTAAGGTTGTCTTCCTCGTATTGTACGTGGACGACATACTCTTGATAGGAAATGACATTCCTATGCTGCAATCGGTCAAGCTTTTCTTATCACAAAGATTCTCAATGAAAGATCTTGGTGATGCCTCCTGCATATTGGGAATTAGGATCTATAGAGATAGATCCAAACGGATATTGGGATTGTCCCAATCCAGGTACATTGACACAATACTAAAGAGGTTTAGTATGGAAGAATCCAAGCGTGGGAACTTACCCACGTTCTCTGGAGTCACTCTCTCCAAAGAGATGTCTCCCAAGACTGATTTGGAGAGAGCTCGCATGCAAGGGATACCCTATGCTTCAGCTGTAGGCTCTATCATGTATGCGATGCTATGTACCAGACCCGATGTAGCATACTCACTAAGTGTAGTGAGCAGGTATCAAGCTGATCCTGGAGAGAGTCACTGGACAGCTGTGAAGAGCATTCTCAAGTACTTACGAAGGACTAAAGAGATGCTCTTGGTGTATGGTAACGGAGAACTCCAAGTGGAGTCCTTTATCGATTCGAGCTTCCAGAGTGATAAGGACGACTCTAAGTCGCAGTCGGGATTTGTCTTTACCCTTTACGGAGGGGCGGTTAGCTGGAAGAGTTCCAAGCAGGAAACCGTGGCAGACTCGACGATGGAGGCTGAATACATCGCTGCAAACGATGCTGCCAAAGAGGCTGTCTGGATCAAGAAGTTCATTACTGAACTTGGAGTGGTTCCATCCATTGAGCATCCAATACCTTTGTATTGCGATAACAATGGTGCGGTGGCTTTGGCCAAGGAACCCAGGTCCCATCAGTGATCCAGGCATATTCTGAGGCGGTATCACCTGATCCGGGAGATAGTTGATCGCCGGGAGATCGAGGTCAGGAGGGTTGTCACGAAGAACAACACAGCGGATCCACTCACGAAGGCCATTCCCCAGATACAGTTTGAGAGACTCTTCGGGATGCTCGGTATGCGATACTACAGCAGCTGGCCCTAGTGCAAGTGGGAGATTGTTAGTTGTATGTATGCCCTAGAGGCCAGTATTGTACAGATGATGTCTATTATATTGGATGCTTGGACATATATAGAGATGACTTTCTTGCTCGATATGATAGTATGCTATCTGGTTGCTCTTTATCTTAACATGTATACTTGTCTCTTTATACTGTCTTATGGTTACATGTTGGTAAAGCCCTTAGGATGTGTACTTGACTACCTGGACTATGATGCTGATCATACTAGTGGGGACATGGTAGTCCATAAGTATATCCTTCAAGGTCCCTAGTCGTGGGTGTATCGAGACGGGGCATCGATATACCAGTGTAGACTAGCATATACGCTTCTCGACCCATGAGATGGGCGATGGACGATCCCATATCCATTGGTGTTTGACATCAGAGATGGTATACGGGTGCTCAGCGGAGACTGGGTACACTGGACGGACTCGCCGAGAACTCCCAGATGGTATTATACCTCACGTCAGATGGTACTTCTCAGGTGACACTTGTGCAGTTTAGTCTGTAGACCCGAGATCGTCATAGAGTCTTGTGTGATTCCCACTGTGCTTTGATTTCCACCTTACCACGTCCATGAGGGCGTGCAAAACGGTGGTTTTTAGGTACAGTCCCGAGTCACATGGAGGCAATGAGCGATAGGAGGGGTTTCGTCTCTCCCGGTATTGGGGGTTGATGTTGCGCTGTGCTCGATTGGTCGTAACAGGGAAGTCCCTGGCCAGGGCTGATTAGAGATTTACCGGTAAGTGTTACCAGTAGTTTCTCGACCCGTTATGAGCCTCACATCGGCACGACTTATCGGTTATTGGGGTCTGACATTTACCACCCCTAGACTTGATATGCGACATATCAGATGAGGAGACCGGACTGCACGGTAGTGTTTCCGATTGGTTCGACGGGAGTTGTAGCAGGTTCGCTTGTTCTCTTCTGATCGCTCAATACCCGGGTGGCCGTTACGTTTAGCTGACCGCTTGCGGCTTGGGGGTGCTTTATATGATCAACACCTACTGCCGGCGTATTGACGAGTCTTAGAGTCCCACAATGGAGTTTCCTAGTCCAGACGAAATGTTGTGGTGCGCGTATGCGATATGCGCATGGACCCGATTAAAATGCGAGTATAGGATACCGTATATTGATCGGGCGACTTGCTTTTGGTTAGGGTCATATGTGATATGACCGGATTGATAAATCAAGTGTTGATTTATCATTTAACCATTAGTTTCTCACTAGAAATCCTTTCTTGTATTTGATGGATGTATGCATGCATGTATGTTCTCTTTTTAGATTCATGCACATATGGATGTACATTCACACATACATACATACATACATCCTTCATGGTTGTATATACATGAAAATGGTGGCAATATAAGACTCACACCATGGGTTTTTTATATGGAATATTATTGTATTTAAGCTAAAAACAAAAGGAAAAAGAAAAGGGTTAGTTTTGGATAGTTTCTACATCCTTCTTGACCTAACCATTCTCACTCACCATTTGACCATGGATTACTTTTCCTTTTGTGTTTTTAACTCAAATTCAATAATATCCTAACCGTGGTTTGATATGAGAAGAGAAAAATATATATATTGATATATTTTTCTATTTTTTTTATGAGTTGAACTTATCTTCTTCTTAAAAGCCATCATCTTCTTCCTCCTTCTTCCATTACTCTCTAGATTTTTCAAGTGAGCATAATACTCATCAAGTTAGAATTTTGAAGTGAGAAAGAGAACCACAACACCATTCTACACAAGTCTAGCCCACTTGTTTAGAGTGTTAGCTTCGTTTCATCTTCTTGATAAAGTGAAGTTGCAAGCTTGGACAAAGCGGACTCCGGGTGGATCATCGGTGACCTAGAGGTGATCAAGCAGAGCTTTTCCAAACCCCAAGTGGCCAAGGAGTCTAGCGTAGGGAGCTACAAAGGTTGTACTCTCAAAACCCTAGCTTTTCTTGCTTATGTTGATATGCAAAAGTTTTAGAAACCCTAATTTTCTAGGAACGATTCTTTGTTCGTTAAGTTAGCACCCTAAAAATTCAACCTTTGGTTCATGTGATGCTTCCAAAGCCTTCATGAGGTGCTAGGCTAACCCAATATAATCTTAACCCAATGAATTACATGTCGGTTATGTTTCTTTAAATCAAATTAATTAGGTATTTAAGAGTTCTAATTGCAAGTTTTAAATTTTCAATAGAAGGGTTTAAAATTAAGTTAGGGTTTTCATATCATTACTAGGTTAGCTTAGTATAGTTTGCTATCTAGTGGGCATGCAAAACCTAATTTAGTTGCTAAATTGCTAATTGGTACATTTAATTTTTCCTAATTAATCTATCTTGCAAACTAGATTTTTATAATTAATTTAAATAGGTGAGATAAAATTCTAGTAAATGTTAGTGTGGCTTAATTAATTTATTAAGTGAATATTATGACCACTAGATTTTTTAAAACATCAAGATTTGAACTAAAATGGTATATGGATGCGTACTAGGTTTTTGGAATAAATTGATTTTAATTAAGTTTGCGGTTTTGATGATCTCTAACCTATTCACTAAGATAATTAATGCGTTGTGAATGCGCGATTGGGTTTTAGACATGGTTGTGGTCACGTATAGCGACCCTAGTCGTGGGTTATGGCGTTGTCGTGAGCGCGTTTTGTGCACCAAGTATGTGTGCATCTTGTTGTGTGCGTGATTGACTTGGGTCGTTTGTTCCGCGACTATTCGTACATTTATTTTCTTAATTGCTTGTGTGTAATTCTAGGATCGGGTGCAGAGGCGTTAGACGTGGCGCGAAAGATAAGCTGAGATCGGATCAGATTAGCCGAGATATCCCGGTGAGTAGATGTATACATCTATGGGGAGATCGTCTGGATGGCGCAAGGCGTCCGATGGTTTAGTATTACTTGTAGTATTTGCATTATATGCATAATTTCTAGTTATGCATTTTATTGCATCGAGTCACCTTATATAGATGAATATATATATGTGTGATACCATTTCATAGGACACTTGCACCATTACCATTGGTTCATGCTGCACGTGCACTATTCAAGCTAACACACACGTCTTTGGTAATTGCTATGTCACGAACACTATAGAACTTGTTCAAAAATCGGTAACTGTGCATTTGCATCATATATGATTTGTAGATTTATACTTGTATATTCATTTCCTTAAAGTGGGTACGTAGGATTGTTATTCATATGTACATACCTCATTGCATCATGATTCATGCATAGTTTCTGGCCGTATTTCGTATAGTATATACTACCGTATCATAGATTTTCATCATCACCGGCATGTATGTATATTGTGATTCTTCTCGAGAATTTCAGTATTTATGAAATTTCTGGATTTTGGGAAAAACTGCAAGAATTTTATAAACTTATTATTCTTTTAAAATGCAAGTTGCGGTTTTCTCGTGATGCATGTGTCGTCCACCATGAGTTTTCATGATTGCTATTGGTTTTTGAGACCCGATTCGAGGAGTAGGATGAACCGTTTTGGGTACATGGTGGGCCCGGTATGGTACCCCAGAGCGAGAGTGTTTTTGTGGGGATGACGATGAGCCTAGCAGAGGTAGACTACCTACCGGTGATGTCTGGCACGGCGGATATCCAGAGGATACCAATCGTAGTCGTGTGATTTGATGATATGGGCCGATCTGGACTGACGGAGCCCGAGATATTGAGGATATTGTGTCGATATTTGACACGGACTTTTCTGTCGATTTCACTGATAAATATATTGTGTCGATATTTGACACGGACTTTTCTGTCGATTTCACTGATAAATATATTGTGTCGATATTTGACACGGACTTTTCTGTCGATTTCACTGATAAACATATTGTGTTGACATTTGACACGGATTTCTGTCAATTTCACTGATTATATTTAGTTTTATTTTACAAAGGGTTTTACCAAGTTATAGATACAGATCTTCTCATATCATACATATTATGATTTCGCGTTGATTATGCATTCATGTTGCATTCATGCTAGTACATCGTATCATATTGATATATGTAGGTTGTGACGCACTGCGTGCATGCTTACGATAGTCTTATTAGATGTTACTTACTACTCACGAGTTAGCAACTCACCCCCGTTGTGCCACAGTTTCTTGCAGGTCTGACCCGTCAGCACAGTAGCGGCGGGCGTACTTTCTTTTCTGCTTCGTTTGCTTCGACTTGCAGCTTGCTTATAGGTGGGTTTCGGAGGAATTTATCTTCTCCCACCGTGTATTTTATTGTATCTAGTATACTCCATCTACCCTTGTATATTGGACTAGACGGTGAGACTTGTATTTGTGGTTAAGTGTCGATGCTCACTTGAGCCGACGTGATGCTTTTATGCTTTTATACTTATTTCGCATTATTATGATATATTCATTGCATGTGGTTGTGATTCCGCCTTTGGCGAAAAGCTAGCTCCCTCTTGGGGATGCTTTTATTCATGTATATGTATTTTCTTTTTTTGTACCCGTTTCGGGGCCAGTATTTACAAAGGAGACTCTGCCGAAATTTTCAGGAGATTTTGATGTTTTAAAAATGTTTAATGCGACTTGTTTTGGTTAAAATCATCTTTTAAATTAAGGTTTTCTTTCACTCTATTTTTTTAAATGGTATAGATTTATGGGCTTTGGCTTACTTAGTTTACGTACGCCTTAAGACGTTTCGTAAATTAAGTGCCAGTCAGGTTCCGTACCTTCGGGTAGTGACATGATCAGTCTTTACGGGCTCACCAACCTCGGAATGATGCTGCTGACACCATTCGTCTGTACATGTTACCTGTTTACTGCTTAGCGGCACGTCTCAGATTCAACCCGAGAGTCTTGACCGTGGTCCCGAGCACGCACAGGATACTATTGAGTTACATCAATGATTCTATTAAATTGATTTCAAAGACTTGGTCTCATCCCCGAACGAGAGTCTTTAGGTAAGGGACCAGGTGTAGACGGCTAGTAGAGTTCTGCGTCCATCGACTCTAACTCGAGCAACCTGGCCCTCGCGTATTCAGTGGTATCTTCATCGAGGTTTGTAGATACTGTGATTCTCATGCTACGAATAGTCTCACCAAGATGCCGATTCTTCCTCTCTGCCACACCGTTCTGCTCACCAGCTCACATACCTGCTTTGCTTTTCGGTGATAAAAAAAGATGACTTGCTTGTCCCACCGTAGATAGACAGAGTTCTCCCTTCGACGCCAAAAGTGGGGATGGCAAGATTCACGCTTTGTGTCAACGACCAATGACTGTCTTTAGAATAGATAACCTAGACGCACAGACTTTAGGATACACATTGCATACATACATCTCACTATTTGTATTTATGTTATTTATTTATAGTATGGGTTACTTATATCATCATATCCCGGTCGTTACTATTTCTTCGATATTTATGACGCACTGACGTCTGGGTTTTGCATGGCCCAGTTACTCTACCTTTATCGCAGGCAGATCGAGAGTACTTTAACAATTAATCCGAGCAATGAGGAATTGAATGTGTATTTAGAGATGTTTAGTTTAGTTTATTTCCACAGTTTTATTTCTTTGATGTGAGCCCATATTGGGACATGTTTCAGATATTGTTTATTGGATCTTGATTCGTTTGCTAATTTTATTTACTGTGGCAAATGGACATGTACTAGATAGATTATATATATTTTCTGTTCTTGATATCCTATAGACAGCCGTAATGTGACTGTGAAGGAATGATTCCTAGCCATAGGTAGCATGGTTGTCTCTGTCACGTGCCGTAGTCTGCGAACTTTGGGAAACGGGGTGTGACACTTTCTAACGCTGACGGAGCATCTTCTTTGAGATATCACGTCATTCCTCTACTAAGTCTTCTTCTTTCTTGGAAGAATGAACTTGACTTAGGGGTTTTTCCCCTCATCATCCATTTTAGGAGTAGGACATGGCTTCTACGTCCTTTTCATGATTTTTGGTTCAAGTAGGCTATTCCACTTAATTGCAGGAACCACTTGTAGGCCCCTTAATATCCTTTCTGTTTTTTGAAGAAAGGACCATCTCACATGGAGATTCCTCAGCCAGCGAGAAAAATGCCCCTTGAGCATATTTCGGGGAGCGAGTATTCGTGTCCCTAATCTTTCGAAGGGTAGAACCCGTGCTGTCTCTATTTTAGCGACGGCTTGCTTCAGAGCCGCTCATTTTTTGTTGAGTGTTGGGGACAAAAGCCACCTTCCCTCTGCTTTTTATGTATCTTCATCGGAAGAGTATGCATCTTGAACCCATCTGATCCAATCGAGTCATTTTATCTAAGAGCTCTTGGAAGGTCGTCGGCTTGAAGAGGGCCATATATGAAGGGTTCCTTAGCACGACTACTAGGTTTCAAAAGGCATCAACCATGCTATTTTATTAAGTAACCCAAACCAAGGATCTAACTAGAGGAATTAGGGTTTATCAAACATGTAAACAACTTTACACTATGTGAATAAGGAATACAAGCTTTGTAGACCGGTCCTTCACTTCTAAACCTCCGTGTACTAGTCCCTTCGCTCCAAGAAGTGATCTTCCGGACACTAGTAAGGGTTCACAAGGTGAAATGAACAAACTTACTTGAAGTCTTCGAGGCCGAGGATGATCTACGTCGAAGAATCTCTAACTCAAGCTACCTCTTCACTAATTGATGAACTGGTGAAAAAACAACCTATACTAAATAGCTAGTCTAGTGTAGATTGGTGAAGTAGGAATTTTGCCAACTTTAAAATAATTTTTCTCACTTTTTTTCTTCACCTCAACTTAAGGCTATAGAGCAATGGAGGAGATGAAGAAAAATGAACTCTTGAATAATCTTATGTGAACCATGGGTGAGTAAATATCTCATATAACTCATGTAGAGACTAAACCATGCTAAAGATAATGGTTAGGTTAATAAATATCTAGAGTAAAACAAAATTAGTGGACTAAGTCAATGGTTACTACAAGTTTCTACAAGATTCACAATCATGACAATTTTCCACCTAATTTTGATTTACCATTAATAATTAAAACCTCACATTATCTTAAGTATGGTATGAGTCTCATACACCCATATCCAATGTATCATCTAGCATGACACAAAAATAAATACATTAACATATATCACATATATATTAAATGTACAAAGAGAAAATATTTTCTTAAGTGAGCTAATATTAGTTAATGTATATTAATATATCAAATATATAATTATACATTAAATTATTAAATCAACACTTGATTTAATAACCCGGCTATATCGCATACAACCGACTAATATCATTTATAAGCATATCACATATACATATAACATATCATAGAATCAACACTTGATTCAACAATCCGGTTATATCTCATATAACATGTATCGCGAGAATGGAATACGGTATCACATACACGTATTAATCATGTTCCCGCACATATCACATATGTGCCCTACTTTGTTTTGCATGAGCTAGGAAACCTCTGTGTAGGACTCTAATGACTTGTCAATACGCCGGCATTAGGCGATGATCATATCAATCACCCACAAACCTTCAGCGGTACTAGCTGGACGTAACGGCTACCCAGGTATTGAGCGATCAGAAGATCAACAACCAAGCTTGTCCATACTCCTGTGAATCCAACAGCAACACTTCCATACAGTCCGGTCTCTTCGTCTGATATGTCGCATATCTAGTTTAGGGGTGGTAAACGTCAGACCCCAAGAACTTGATAAGTCGAGCTGATGTGAGCTCATAACAGGTCGAGAAACTATTGATAACACTTAGCAGTAAATCTCAGTATTAGCCCTGGCCAGGGACTTCCTGTTATGGCCAATCGAGCACAGCGCAACATCAACCCCCAATACCGGGAGAGACGAATCCCTTCCTATCGCTCATTGCCTCCATGTGACTTGGGACTGTACCCAAAAACCACCGTTTTGCATGCTCTCTTGAACATGGTAAGGTGGAAATCAAAGCACAGTGGGAATCACACAAGACTCTATGACGATCTCGGGTCTACAGACTAACCTGTACCAGTGTCACCAGAGAACTGCTATCTGACGTTAGGTATAATACCATCTAGGAGTTATTGGCGAACCATGTTCAGTGTACCCGGTCTCCACTGAGCACCCGTATACCATCTGATGTCAAACACCAATGGATATAGGATCATCCATCACACATCAAATGGGTCAAGAAGCGTATACGCTAGTCTACTCTGGTATATCGATGCCTCGTCTCGATACACCCACGACTAAGAACAATTAAAGGATGAACTTATGGACTACCCTAGCCCCACTAGTATGATCTCCATCATAGTCCTGGTAGTCAAGTACACATCCTAAGGGCTTTATCAACATGTGAGAGCAAGACAGTATCACAATACAAGTTTATATGTTAAGATAAAGAGCAATCAGATAGCATACTATCATGTCGAGCAAGAAAGTCCCTCTATATATGTCCAAGCATCCATTATAATATATAATCATATAAAACAATGGCCTCTAGAGTATACATACAACTAACAATCTCCCACTTGCACTAAGTCCAGTTGTTGTAGTATCTCATACCCAACATCCTGAAGAGTCTCTCAAATTGTATCTAGGGAATGGCCTTCCTGAGTAGATCCACCGTGTTGTTCTTCGTGTCAACTCTCCTAACTTCGATCTCCCAGCGACCAACTATCTCCCAGATCAGGTGATTGTTGAGTTACCTAGGACGGCAACAAGGTTTCGGGAGGCATCGTCCATGCCGTTTTTAAATTTTTGCCGTTCTAAAGAACCTTAACCAAGAATCTTTAACTAGAAGTTTAAACAAACAAGCAATGTTAACAACTTAACATCTAAGTGAATGAGGAATACAACCTTTGTAGACCAGTCCTTCACTTCAAAAGCTCCTTGTGGTGGTCCTTTCACTGCGATCATGTAACTCCCGGACTCTTGAATGGCTTCTCAAGATGAAAGGAACGATCTTGCTTGAAGTCTTCGAGGCCGAAGATGATCTACGTCGAGGAGACACTAACCCAAGCTACCCTTTTCACTAATGTGAGATTAGTGAAGCTAACACCCTATACTAAAGTTCTAATCTAGTAGAGAATGATGAAGTAAGGTTTTTGCTCACATTGGATTTCTTTCTCACTAAAGTTTCTCACTTGCCCAAAAGCTAGAGAGCTCTTGAGCTATGAAGAAGAAGAGAGATAATGTTGTGAGTGAGAATGACAAACATGGGTGAGAAAATATCTAATATGTCTCATGTAGAGACTTAACCATGAGTTAAGATAATGGTTGGGTTAACAAAATATCTAGTATAAAACAAAAATAGTGGACTAGTCAATGGGTATCCAAGCTTCTCAAAGCATCATGCCATGTGACCAATATCCAATTAATAATTGATTTACACTAAATAAATAAATCCTACATTATCTTTATCATGGTGTAAGTATCATACACCCATGTAGCTTGTATCATCAACCATGATACAAAATAAAACACAATTAATATATATCACATATATATTAAGTGTGCACATGTGAGAAAAATAAATGTTTAAGTGAGCTAATATTAGTTAATGTAAATTAATATATCAAATATATAATTATACATTAAATCATTAAATCAACACTTGATTTAATAATCCGGTTATATCTCATATGACCGACTAATATTATTTGTTCCATTATATCGAATCAACACTTGATTTGATAACTCGGTTATATCGCATATAACAGACCGATACAGTATCGACTTATCGAATCAACATTTGATTCGATAACCCGGCTATATCACATATAATCGATCGATACTTTATATTGCCAGAACAGAATACGGTATCACATACTCGTATTAATTTCGGTCCCGCACATATCACATATGTGCTCCTACTTCGTTTTGCCTGAGCCAGTGAAAGCTCTGTGTAGGACTCTAATGACTCGTCAATACGCCGGCAGTAGGTGATGATCACATCAAGCACTCACAAGCCATCAGCGGTACTAGCTGGACGTAACGGCTACCCGGGTATTGAACGATCAGAAGAACAGCAAGCAAGCCCGTTCTAATTAACATTTGAGGGTTTATTTGTAAAAATACTATTTTCATGTGTTTATATATTATAATTAACATTTGGTAGGAAAATAAGCATAAATACCATTGACCAAATCTTAATGGTGAAATTAATATCTCAATATAACAAACTCTACTAAATATTATTTGAGTTATTGTGCAGAATTTGCAGGGCTGAAATCAAGGGAATCAAAGTTGTTAGAGCAAACCTGCCTAATTAAGAAAGCAAACTAAGAAATCAGGTCTGACAGTAACTACGAGAAGATTTTCAGTTTCCTGAGATTCAAAAGATCGCCACGTGTCATGAAGATGGAAGCCCAGAAGACCAAATCAAAAGATCCCTCCATAAGGCCACGGATCCGCGGCCAAACCCACCTATTGGCCGCGGATCCACCGCGTTCCAGACGACTTGGGAGTTGGGATTTCTTCTGTTGGATCTTAACAATTGGTTTCCAATTTAGAAAGCTAGGGTTCTGGCTCTGGGACTATAAATAAGGACCGAGAGCCTCTTGGAAAAATCATCAAGTCGACACGATCACGAATTCCATGACGGCTCACGCATCCAGGATGATCATCAACGGTTCATCTACCTCCTTAGAAGAGATCGAGAAGCAAACTAGTATTTGTAATCTTTTTCTAAAGGAACAAAGTATAAATGAGTTTTGTTGATTAATAAAGGTAGTTCTTTTTCTTATTCTATTTCTTTGTAGTTTCATTATGAATTCTCTCTCCATCTCTTCTCCTCCTAACATGCGTGAGTAATTCTCCGCTTGTTAGGGTTCGTAGGATTATGGTAGGTTAATGGATGATGAAGATCTTTAAACTCTTTTTACGTCCTATAAATTTTATAAACTTTATCAAAAGAATCATTAACATTCTAATCGGGCGCGCTGCCAATTTATTGTTAGTCTCGACCGCGATTAGAGATTAGATTAATGATTGTTTTGGTAAAGGCTAGATATGAACGGAGTTCCATGTCGAGATAGGGGTTAAGAGTGGGAACCCTTTTCCCTCCAGGAACCCTAATCTACATGCATCACTGTCGTTCTAGTTTTAAATCTATTAAAAGATAAAAAGGGTAATCTTTAATTAATCATCCATAACTACTAAATCCTAATGAACCCTACAAGCCCCCTTTTCATATAAACATACCTCCGTAGTTAATCTAGATCTATATTTTGCATCAGTGTTTAACGTAGATCTAGATCCTACAACCATTCTTCAATATTCTTTATTCTTCCTCATTTCTTTTTCAACACGCCTAAAGTAAGATTAAAAGATTCCACGTTTCCCAGAGGACGACCCGTACTCATCTCGGTCTAGCTACGCACGACACCGTTCTGATTGCAGTTAAACTACTAAAAAAATAAAGATCAATCAAATGGCGACGTTGCTGGGGATACATGCGTAATTTTTTATTCTTACTATTTGTGTTGAATTCTTATACAATCTATATCATAATTAAAACAAAACTGCAAATCGTATATTTAACGAAGTGTGTGAATTTTTGCAAGGAGATCTGGAGTCACAAACTTAAGGAAATAGGAAGACAGAGACATTCATCGAGATCCAGAGGAGTATAGGAGGCACGTAGCAAATTTCATCAATTGGTCCGTCCTTCTTGCGGCGGATCCGTGGCAGATACACCATGTTCGCAGCGGAAGCGCGGCGGGTTAGAGGATCTAGGGTTCCAAACTTCTCTGGTAAGATTCTAACCTCCTTCTCTCTCCTCTGAAATCCAATAAAATATCTTTTCTGCAGGATTCTTTGCAAAATATTGCCGCTCAAAAAATCTTTTTGCAAAGTTTTGTAATTGGTTTGTTTTGTATATTTTAATATGGATTTTAAGGGGCAAAGACCAAATCCAGATTAGGTGGGGATTTCATCACCCTTCCTAAGCCCCACAAATCACAAACCGAGCATCTGCATCAACCCTACATTAATTTAAAAAATATCTAGATAAGACTCTAAGGACTGTCGCGCTCAATAAGGGCAGCGGAAGGTCGTGGATAATCTATCGCTTATCTGCATTACTTTTGTGGTGTCTAGGCAAGTGTGTCTAAGGTAAGTGGTTATTTAATTAGGCCCACTACTTACGTAGTGGAGAACCTCCCACTTACCTAG
The DNA here is from genome assembly GCA_030015575.1 of Agapanthus africanus. Taxonomy (NCBI): domain Eukaryota; kingdom Viridiplantae; phylum Streptophyta; class Magnoliopsida; order Asparagales; family Amaryllidaceae; genus Agapanthus; species Agapanthus africanus. The sequence goes on from JASDDO010000001.1 coordinate 165,924,750, forward strand.
AACTTACCTGGCCACAAGAGTAGTAAAGAGGTGGTAGAGGATTGATCCTGCGGCTTGTCCTTTGGAAATCTAGGAGCGGTCTAGAGACTAGACCTAGGTAACCTTAGTTCTAGGGTTGTTTGTGCATTTTTGTGTGATTTGTCTTAAGTCCCACTTTTTTCAAAACAGACCAATTTTAAATCATACACACGCTGCCACTTGCGCTAAACCCGCTTAGTGTATGCTTCGCTGGACACGGGATTCTAGTGCCCGACTTGTCTGTGTTCCTGCTATCGACTTCGAAGTCGGTGCTTCTTCATCTTCTTTTCCCCCACCACACACCACATCAACCGAGATGGACGGTACTCCATCAAATTATAACACCACGCTGCCACCGTCCGTAGGTGCGCAGAATCCACCGCGCATCTATCTCCAAGAGAGATGCTATCCTATCTGTGGTCCACTTCCCACTTGTCTATCTATTCCACCAGCTAATGGGGATAATTTTGAAATTAAACCCCACTACGTCAATCTGTTGCCTAAATTTCACGGGCTTGAATCTGAAGACGCGTACGTTTTCATCACTAAATTCGAAAACGTATGCGCAATGATGGGTACTTCACAACTGACTGTGGATGCTATGCGCTTGCGTCTTCTCCCGTTCACTCTGTACGACTTGGAAGAAAAATGGCTTTATAATACTGCCGCACACTCTATCACTAACTGGGACGAATTCGTAATTGCATTTCTTAAGAAGTTTTACCCAAACTATAAGACCTCCCATATTAGGAGCGAGATCAACCAGTTCACCCAGCTTCCCAATGAACCATTTTGGAAGTGATTTGAACGTTTCAAGGATCTGCTTGTTCAATGTCCTCATCATAGAATACAAAGATGGGATTTGTGCCGAATAATATATGAGGGCATTAATCCAGCGACAAAGCAGATGCTTGAAACAATGTGTCAATGCAATTTCATGTCTAAAGACGATGGCGAAGCTTGGAAATATCTGGAAGATCTCGCTGAAAACACTTTGCAGTGGGAAAGCGTAAGACCACCTTCATCTAGGGGAGGTATTCATCAGCTCGATATTTCCATCGCAGTAAAAGCCGAAATGGCAGCGATGCAGAAGAAACTCGACGTTATTGAGAACAAATTTTCATTAGCCTCCCTAAATCAGGTTACGCTTCCCAAAACCGTGTGTGGTTGCTGTTCAGATCCTTCACACTTGACGGAAGAATGTCCTATGAATGCATCGTTTCAAGGTCACGAGCAAACTAATGCTGCTTTTCAGCAGCGACCTAGAAACGATCCTTATTCTTCCACGTACAATCAAGGAGGGAGGAATCATCCTAACTTTGCTTGGAACCAAAACCAACCCCAAAATCAAAAACAGTTCCAAAGCAATTATTAAAGACCTCATCCACAGCAACCACAACCACAAAGTCAGCACCCCTTTCAGTCACAAAATTTTCAAAATCCGGCCAACACTTCCGCACCGCAATTGGCCGGTACTGATAACTCTTCACTCACACAAACTTTGGATTTGTTCATGAAACATTCCATGCAAATGTCGGCTGATATGAAGTCTTCTATTGATACCATAAAGAAAGACTCCGCCTCCCACGATGAGAGTATTAAATCAATAGAAAACTAGCTTGCACAATTGAACGCCGCGATGAGTGCGAGAGAAAAAGGCAAATTCCCATCTTAACCCCTACCGAATCCTGGCCACTTACAAAACCATAATGTGAATGTCGTTACTACGTTGAGATCGGGAAAAGTGCTAAATAACCGAGTGGGTGAGCAATTTGATGATATTAGTGACACCAATGATACCCCAGCTTCTACTTCTTCCCCTAATTCGTCTAGTCTCCCACCTTCATCCGAGCCTATTCTCCGTTTTCCCCAAGGCTTGAACACTTCTCCCAATCTATCTAAAACGATTCCCACTCCAATTTTGGGATCGAATCCATCCCCACAATCTTCTCCACAAATGTTGGACCCAAAACTTATTGATCAAGCTCCATTTCCAAATAGATTAAGGGCCAACAGACCTAACCCACAAATGGAGAAGATTGTGGAAATGTTTAAGCAAATTAACGTAAATATTCCTCTCCTAGATGCTATTCAACAAGTCCCATCTTATGCAAGAATCCTTAAAAACTTGTGTACTAGGAAGAGAAAAACTCAAGTGCCTAAAAAAGTTTTCATGACGAGTAATGTTAGCACAGCTTTTACCCAGCAAATACCAAAGAAACGTGTTAGTGTATATGCCCTAGGGGCCATTATTGTATCATACTAGATTGTATATTACTTAATGGAAGCTTGGGATATTCACAATTGTATATACAGTCTTGCTAAAAATGGTAGTATGCTACTTGGTTTATGTCTACTTTAATATGTGCATATGTTTCTTGTAACGTATCACTTATATATATTAGTAGAGCCCATAGGATCTTTGCTTGATTACCAGTGTTGTGATGGCAGTCACACTAGTGGAGGCTGGGTAGTCTGTAAGCAACATCCTATACAGGTCCCTGGTCGTTGGATTATCGAGATAGGGCATCGATATTCCGGAGTAGACTAAGTGTGTACGCTTCTCATCCCAGTTAGGGAGATGGTCTGTCCCACAACCATCAGTACGTCGTACTGGAGATAGTATGCAGGTGCTCGTTAGGTTACGGGTACACCGGACAGGACTCGCAGGGGAACTGATTGGTTGGTATTATACCCATCGTCAGTTAACAGTTCCCAGGTGACATGAGTACAACATAGTCCGCAGACTTGACACTGCTACTTCGCCTCGAGTGTGTCCCACTGTTCTTAGATTGCTACCCTACCACGGCTCAAAGGAGTCGTGCAAACAGGTAGCAGTTGGGTGCAGTCCCGAGCACTTGGAGGCAGTAGTGGTTAGATAGGATTCGTCTCTCCCGGTATTGGGAGATGATATCGCGCTGTGTCAGAGAGCCATTACGCAAAGTCCCTGGCTAGGGCAAGCGAGATATACTGGTAGGTTCCAGTAGCTTCTTAGGGTGTAATGGGCTTCACTCCGACACGACTTATACATCTATTAGGGGACTGACGCTTGCCGCCCCTAGGCTTGATATGCGATAGTCTTAGACGAACAAAACGGACTGTACGGAGATTGTCACATCAGGCTCAGTAGGGGTTCGGATGGTTTTTCCTCATCGGCCTTCTTATCGACATCTACCTGGGGACCGTTACGTACAGCTAGTGCCGCTTGCGGTCTGTGGTTAAACCCACTGCTAGCATAGTGTTGAGTCTTTAGAGTCCCACACAGAGAGTTTCCCTGCTCCAGGAGAAACGATATAGAGGTCGTATGGTTTTACGACAAGGGTTTGGACGCGTACGTGTGTTTACGCACGTACGACTTTTCGGGCAGTTTTTATTAGCCGGCTTTGGTTTAAGCCAGATTCTAGTATCGGGTTATTGGATTTATACAGTCTAAAGTTTTTCTGTGCTTTCATGAATTGGAGGGGCGTTCTCGTAATTTGTCGGGAAGCTTCTAGAAGAGTGGTGACTTGGGGGGTAAGGTGGCATTGCATTAAATGAGATTAGTGACTCATTTGTGTGATTCATCCATGTCATTAATGCATCATAAATGCTTAATGACTCATGGAGATGAATCACACATAGATATTTATGAAGCATGGTTGTTAATTCTTTTATTTCATTTTTGGATAAATAAATAATGCTTCATATATATATTGAGAGTTCATTATCTCATTTCATTATCATCTTCACCTTCTCTCTCCTCAAGCTCTCTCATTTCTTCAAACCCTAACCCTAACCTCTCATGAGTTGAGATCAAGGGTTAGCTAGACTAATACATCCATAACCTCACTCTATATCCTCTAGGTAGCTTTGATTAGCACTTTAAGCAACCTAGTTATCTCAAGTTTGAGATTAAGCTTGGTGTAGGAGCTTTCGGGTGGATCGTCTTTGATTCGAGGAGGCCGTTGAGGTGCCGATGTTCCAAGGAGCCTACGAGGAGTGGAGGACAGCGATGAAGATCCGAAGGACATGTAACGTGAGGTATAACTTCGAATCCGAGTAGTTAAACCTCTAGTTGTTTGTTAGCAATGGTTTAGATAACGATTCATGCGCTCAAGTCCGTGTTACGAAGCTTTGATAATCGTTTTTCATATATTCCGCCTCCCCGCAAGTTCGTGGGGTGCGTGACATGAACTTACAGTGGTATCAGAGCCAACTAAACCATTACTAGCTTATTAGCAACTAGTTAGAAGTTCGATCGACGGAAAACACGAAAAACAAAACACCCCGTACCCTAAGTTTCTGTTAATTTTAAAAGTGTCTAAAATAATATTTGACATACCTTAAAATTCACAGCAGGGTATTTTAAGAATACTGGAAAAAAACGAGCCAGCAACTCGGCAAAACGGCCGCGGATCCGCGGCAATAGAGTGCTTATGCCACGGATCCGCCGCCCAGTCAACTCCGAGTTGACTCGGATTTGTTCTGTAATTCTTAATTTTTGGTGTTTTGGTTCTATGTTTATTCTGTTTCTACCCAGGTTACTTCAGTACAGGCTTGCTTTTGGGGTAGACACGGAAAATGGTGATCGATCGATATTCTAAGATATTTGCTAATTGGGTTTTTATCTGTAATGTTTAATGTGTTCGTAAACCTCCCCTAACTGCTAGTATGTCGGTTGGCAGGGGGTTGCACATTTCTGTAATGTTTACTGTTTGTGTATATGAACTGTATTAGACTGTTGTGATGATTAGCCGGGGTTTGAGATGGATTTAATGTTCATTCATTCAATGTAAATGTAATTTGATGTAATATTCTTTTGCGGGGCACATCCAAGTTGCGGTTGTAGCCACCGTTGTATTATTTATTTTTACTGTTTTTGCTCCTAGGATAGACCCAAGGTGGGGTACACAAACTACCGGGTACTTTGAAGTGTTTAGTGGCCTACTCACTTTGTTGAGGGAGACCGCTTCACTTCGGGTACTTGGCGGGTAGTTTGCCGTACCCGTAGGGGTCTAGGGTGGGGTAATGGCTATTCATCACAACTGTGTAATCCGTCTTTTATTGCAGGCTCAAAGCAAATGCGGATTGCTAATATATCCAATAAAGTTCATCTGTGATCTGGAATGCTTATTATTGCGTCTGACGAATGTACAATATCTATATATGATAGCTATTAGACGTCACTTATGTTTTACACCCGCGCTAGCCCAGCCCCCGCTCTGTCGTTAGTTAAGTAACCTAACGGGTGATGACGGGACCCAGTGGCGAATGCGGATGGCATAAGAGGACGTGGTATTTTCGTTGTTTTCTGCAATGATAGGATAAAAGATGGGACACATTATTATAATGCAAAGAAAATAAACCAAAGTTTAATCGTTGGAACAAATTTAAAAGAAACCACTCGGTTATTTTAAAAGATCATAATTTTTAAATTACGGAGCTTTAACCACTCCTTTTAAAAAGTATCAGGTTCCTTCGATTATATCAAGTTCACTACGTTCACGGTTTTGCCAAAACCATTCGTAGCCCTCCGTCATTTCTTATGGATGGTCAGTAGTATTCAAGCTATGTTTGTTGGCCCTTAGTCAAGGCATAGTGTTTGGTAGCTGCTGGGGTATTCATTTGTTGCATAGATAGATGCGTTGGTTTGGGACAGTCGTATTACTTTGTTGGCCCTTAGTCAAGAGTATGTACGGGTGGGTTCAAATTAACCTGGACAATGACGGGTAGAACTTAACATGTGACTTATGATTTGTTGGCCCTTAGTCAAGGTCATAAGAGCATGGGGCAAAAATTCACATCGGGAATTTCTAAAGAAACTAAAATTTGCAGAGAGATGCATACCATTTTGGAGTTTGATGAATGTTGGCAGGATTCCTTCAACATTATCATACGATGATATTTTGGATCCCGATCTTACTGTGAGTATATACTACTTATCAGGAGATTCGTCACTTAACGATCAATGCTATAAACCAAGTAGGTGCCTAGAAAGGTGTCAGCGGGGTTACGCCCCCAGAGAAAAGAGGTTATTTAATTAAGGAACTTCATGAAAGCGTTGGAAAACCTCCCTCGAAGTATCGACACTGGCCTGGCTGAACGGTTAAGCAAGTATTGTACGGTAAGAATAGTCCTGGCTAATTCTTCTTTTATGGTTTGAGGAAGGATTCGAGAAACAGTGGGAGCCATCCTGTTTAGATAAACTTAAAACCAATCTAAACTTGCAACAGCATCATGCTAAAATGTTTTCTTCTCTCTCTCTTAATTGCAGCGACCTTGTGAACACACTTAGGTTACATCTAGATAACAAATTGACCGAATCTGACTTATATGACTGGCAAAGGTCTGTCCAGATGTCTATTGGCTTTGACAAGCTGGACCACCCTATTACAACTCAAGATCCCGCCGTCCCAGGTCCAGTTTCCACTATCGCGGATATGGATATCCGTCAGACAAGGGAAAAAGATAAAGCGAAAGCTAAGTGCCTCGTGTTAGCTTCAGTTGATGGTGTATACCAGAAGCAGCACGAGAAGATGGACTTGGTTTCCATCTTTCTCCATAATAAAGATTTATATGGAGAGCAATCTCATATCACTAGATATGAAACCTCGAACGAATTAATTCAAGCGAGGTTGGTTGACGGGTCATCTATAGGGGACAACATCCTTATAATGACTAGCTGTATTGATGAGCTCCAGGACCTGGAGACCGCGTTGGGAAACGAGTCAGATACTGACTTGATTCTATAGTCTCTGCCTCCTACCCTGAAGGAAACCAGGGAAGCTGAAGGAAAGAGAAAGGCAAAAGTTTCGGGACTGGATATAGTAAAAGAGGGACGTTCCTATTGTTACAGGAATGAACATTGGCAGAATGATTGCAGGGCTTTAGAAGCCAGTAGCCAGGATACGAAGCATGTTGTGGCTTCAGCCTCAAGTGTGTTTGTAATAGAGAACTGTATGTCAGTTAACCCTACTTCCTGGGTATTGGATACCGGGTCAGGATCTCACATCTGTAATTCATTATAGGCTCTGAGAAACCGTAGGGTTATCGGGATAGGTGATATGACCCTCACGGTTGCTAACGGAATGAGCATGGACGCTGAATCCGTAGGGGAATATATCTTGGACTGACAACTGGACAGATATTGATTCTGCGTAACTGTTTTTATGTACCAGGAACAACTTGTAATATCATATCTGTATCCTTACTTTCTAAGGAAGGATATGATTTTACTTTTGTAAGTGATGTGGTTCACATCCACCTAAATCAAGTTCTGATTGGGTCAGGTACATTACAAAACGGGATATACGTATTGAATCAAGCTCAGATTTTCAGTGTCCAGAACACACTTAAAAGAAAGTCTCCAGATATAAATCAGGCTTTCTTATGGCACTGTAGACTAGGTCACATCAATGAGAGAAGGTTGACTAAGTTACATAGAGAAGGATATTTGAATCCGTTCGAATATCAATCTTATGCTACTTGTGAATCTTGTCTCATGGGAAAGATGACAAAGACTCCGTTCACTGGACACGGAGTAAGAGCAAGCAAGCTCTTGGGACTCATACACAGTGACGTGTGCGGTCCGATGTCTACACATGCGCGAGGTGGTTATTCCTATTTCATTACTTTTACAGATGATTTCTCTAGGTATGGATATGTCTTCTTAATGAAGCATAAATCCGAGGCTTTTGAGAAATTCCAAGAATACAAGAATGAAGTGGAAAAACAAACAGGCAAGAGTATAATGACACTGAGATCTGATCGAGGTGGTGAATACTTAAGTGCCGAGTTCCTGGGTTACTTAAAAGAGAATGGAATTCTCTCTCAGCTTACTCCTCCATACACGCCACAACATAACGGTGTATCGGAAAGGAGGAATCGAACCCTATTGGATATGGTTCGTTCCATGATGAGTAACGCTGAGTTACCACGATCATTCTGGGGATATGCACTAGAATCAGCTGCATATCTTTTGAACCAGGTTCCTACCAAAACTGTGCCTACCACACCATATCAGATGTGGAGTGGGAAGAAACCCTGTCTAAAACATTTTAAGACATGGGGATGTCCAGCTTTTGTAAAAAAGCAGCATGGGGACAAGCTCGAGGCACGCTCAGTAAAATGTAAGTTTGTGGGATATCCAAAGAACTCCAAGGGATATTATTTCTATTACGCAGAGGAACAAAAGGTTTTTGTTTCTCGTCATGCCTGCTTCTTGGAAACTGAATTTTTGGAAAATCAGAAGAGTGGGAGCGAAATAGAACTGGAAGAAATTCCAGAATCACAAGCTGTTACTGAAAGTATGGTAGAACCAGAGGTTTCAGAAGAAAGGGACATCCCGATGCCACTCCGCAGGAGTAGTAGGCAGTCTCATCCGCCCGAGAGATACTACAGTTTTCTCATAGACGGGGATAGAGAGGATTGCACTATTGACTATGATGAGCCTACTAGCTTCCAGCAAGCCATTCAGAGCGGTGACTCAGTAAAATGGCTGGATGCAATGCGGACCGAAATGGAGTCCATGTACACTAACAAAGTATGGACTTTGGACATTGCTCCATATGGGGTAAAACCCGTAGGATGAAAATGGATCTTCAAAAAGAAGATTGGTGTAGATAGACATGTTGAAACCTATAAGGCTAGACTTGTTGCAAAGGGTTTCCGTCAAAGACCTGGTTTGGACTATGACGAAACCTTTTCTCCAGTGGCTATGCTTAAATCTATTCGGGTCCTTCTTGCTATTGCTGCCTTCCACGACTATGAAATCTGGCAGATGGACGTAAAGATGGTCTTTCTAAATGGTAATTTGGAAGAGAGCGTCTATATGGATCAGCCAGAGGGATTCATTCAGAGTGGGAGCAGCGGTAAAGTATGCAAGCTGCTTAAGTCCATTTATGGACTAAAGCAGGCATCGCGGAGTTGGAACATCTGTTTTGATGATGCTGTCAAAGAATTTGACTTTATCAAAAATCCAGATGAACCATGCATATACTGTAAGATTGTAGGGAGAGCTGTAGTATTCCTCGTCTTGTACATGGATGACATTCTCCTAATAGGAAATGATATTCCTATGTTACAGTCAGTCAAAAGATTCTTGTCATATAAATTCTCTATGAAAGACCTGGGTGATGCCACCTATATTCTGGGGATCCGGATCTATCGTGATAGATCAAAGAGGATATTGGGACTTTCGCAGTCTAGGTACATAGACACCATAGTGAAGAGATTCAATATGGATGATTCTAAACGCGGTAACCTACCGGCTTGTCACAGAATCACCCTCTCCAAAGAGATGTCTCCCAAGAATGATTTGGAAAGGGATCGCATGTCGATTATACCCTACGCTTCTGCGGTAGGCTCTATAATGTATGCGATGTTATGTACCAGACCAGATGTTGCATACGCATTGAGCGTTGTAAGCCGGTATCAGGCAAACCCAGGGGAGAAGCACTGGATAGCAGTAAAGAACATTCTCAAGTACCCGAGGAGGACTAAGGAGATGTTCTTGGTATATGGCGGAAAAGCCCTCCAGATGGAGGCCTTTGCCGACTCCGGCTTCCAGAGTGACAAGGATGACTCCAAATCCGTGTCAGGTTATGTCTTTACCCTCAATGGAGGGGTGGTCTGTTGGAAGAGTTCCAAGCAGGAGATCGTTGCTGACTCAACGATGGAAGCGGAGTACATAGCTGCTTGCGATGCCGCAAAAGAAGCTGTCTGGATGAAGAAGTTCCTCACAGAACTTCAGGTGGTTCCTTCCAGTGTTGGTCCAATACTTCTATATTGTGACAACAACGGCGCTATAGTTTTAGTGAAGGAACCCAGGTCCCATAAGAAATCCAGACACATCTTAAGGCGGTACCACCTGATCAGGGAGATCGTAGATCGCCGGAAGATCGAGGTGAAAAGAGTAGATTCAGAGAATAACATTGCCGATCCATTCACAAAGGCCCTTCCTCAGACGCAGTTCGAGAGGCTATTCGAGATGATAGGTCTACGATATGCCAGCTCATGGCCCTAGTGCAAGTGGGAGATTGTTAGTGTATATGCCCTAGGGGCCATTATTGTATCATACTAGATTGTATATTACTTAATGGAAGCTTGGGATATTCACAGTTGTATATACAGTCTTGCTAAAAATGGTAGTATGCTACTTGGTTTGTGTCTACTTTAATATGTGCATATGTTTCTTGTAACGTATCACTTATACATATTAGTAGAGCCCATAGGATCTTTACTTGATTACCAGCGTTGTGATGGTAGTCACACTAGTGGGGGCTGGGTAGTCTGTAAGCAACATCCTATACAGGTCCCTGGTCGTTGGATTATCGAGATAGGGCATCGATATTCCGGAGTAGACTAAGTGTGTACGCTTCTCATCCCAGTTGGGGAGATGGTCTGTCCCACAGCCATCAGTACGTCGTACTGGAGATAGTATGCAGGTGCTCGTTAGGTTACGGGTACACCGGACAGGACTCGCAGGGAAACAGATTGGTTGGTATTATACCCATCGTCAGTTAACAGTTCCCAGATGACATGAGTACAACATAGTCCGCAGACTTGACACTGCTACTTCGCCTCGAGTGTGTCCCACTGTTCTTAGATTGCTATCCTACCACGGCTCAAAGGAGTCGTGCAAAGAGGTAGCAGTTGGGTGCAGTCCCGAGCACTTGGAGGCAGTAATGGTTAGATAGGATTCGTCTCTCCCGGTATTGGGAGATGATATCGCGCTGTGTCAGAGAGCCATTACGCAAAGTCCCTGGCCAGGGTAAGCGAAATATACTGGTAGGTTCCAGTAGCTTCTCATGGTGTAATGGGCTTCGCTCTGACATGACTTATACAGCTATTAAGGGACTGACGCTTGCCGCCCCCTAGGCTTGATATGCGATAGTCTTAAACGAACAGACCGGACTATACGGAGATTGTCACATCAGGCTCAGTAGGGGTTCGGATGGTTTTTCCTCATCGGCCTTCTTATCGACATCTACGTGGGGACCGTTACGTACAGCTAGTGCAGCTTGCGGTCTGTGGTTAAACCCACTGCCAGCGTAGTGTCGAGTCTTTAGAGTCCCACACAGAGAGTTTCCCTGCTTCAGGCGAAACAATATAGAGGTCGTATGATTTTACGACAAGGGTTTGGATGCGTACGTGTGTTTACGCACGTATGACTTTTCGGACAGTTTTTACTAGCCGACTTTTGTTTAAGCCAGATTCTAGTATCGGGTTATTGGATTTATACAGTCTAAAGTTTTTCCGTGTTTTCATGGATTGGAGGGGCGTTCTCGTAATTTGTCGGGAAGCTTCTAGAAGAGTGGTGACTTGGGGGGTAAGGTGGCATTGCATTAAATGAGATTAGTGACTCATTTGTGTGATTCATCCATGTCATTAATGCATCATAAATGCTTAATGACTCATGGAGATGAATCACACATAGATATTTATGAAGCATGGTTGTTAATTCTTTTATTTCATTTTTGGATAAATAAATAATGCTTCATATATATTATGAGAGTTCATCATCTCATTTCATTATCATCTTCACCTTCTCTCTCCTCAAGCTCTCTCATTTCTTCAAACCTTAACCCTAACCTCTCATGAGTTGCGATCAAGAGTTAGCTAGACTAATACATCCATAACCTCACTCTATATCCCCTAGGTAGCTTAGATTAGCATTTTAAGCAACCTAGTTATCTCAAGTTTGAGATTAAGCTTGGTGTAGGAGCTTTCGGGTGGATCGTCTTTGATTCGAGGAGGCCGTTGAGGTGCCGATGTTCCAAGGAGCCTACGAGGAGTGGAGGACAGCGATGAAGACCCGAAAGATATGTAACGTGAGGTATAACTTTGAATCCGAGTAGTTAAACCTCTAGTTGTTTGTTAGCAATGGTTTAGATAACGGTTCATGCGCTCAAGTCCGTGTTACGAAGCTTTGATAATCGTTTTTCATATATTCCGCCTCCCCGCAAGTTCGTGGGGTGCGTGACATGGACTTACAAAACGTAAGGACCTTGGCTGTCTTACCATCTCTATTTCTATTGGGGGTAAAAATATAAATCGTGCTTTACTCGACCTTGGCGGTAGCATTAACTGGCTTCCTTATTCCGTATATGAGCAGTTAGGGATGGGAGAGTTGAAACCCGCCCATTGTACTCTCTAGATGGCAGACCGATCAATCACCAAACTACGGGGTGAACTAGAGGATGTGTTAATTAAAGTCGGGGAATTCATATTCCCTGTGGACTTTATTGTTTTAGACACACAGCCTGTGGCAAACCCACGCAATCAAATCCCGATGATACTCGGTTGACCCTTCCTAGCAACTTCCAACGCTGTAATTAATTGTCATAACGGTTCTATGAACTTATCTTTCAGGAAAATGACAATTGAGCTTAATATTTACAAGCTAGGAAGTCAACCATCTGAACCTTCTTCTCATTTGCTTGATGTTTGTTCCATCCATGAGATAGCTCCCAAAAGCTGCATGGATGAGGAACTTTGCTCTGATGATCTTGACAACACTAATGAGATATCATTTGATCTTGCACAACTTCATAGTGAGGACATGTTCAATGAGTCTGTCCCAGAGTTTGAACCCGTTGACTCGTTGCAAAAGTCAGCAGTACTTTTCGAGTCAATATCCTATGCAAGTTTTGAACCTCTTAGGGAGTCCGAATATCATTCCCTTACCCCACCTTCTATTGTCTCTCCGCCGATACTTGATCTCAAACCACTACCTTCTCATCTTAAATATGCACATTTAGGTGAGAATAAGACTTTGCCAGTCATTATATCCGCTTCTCTAGCCTTAGAGCAAGAGAACGCACTTTTGGCAGTGTTGAGATCGAATCGGCAAGCATTTGGTTGGACAATGGCTGACATCAAAGGGATTAGTCCCTTAATTGGTGAACATTATATACATCTGATGGATGAAGCCAAACCAACCCGAGACCCACAAAGACGGTTAAATCCCGTAATGAAGGAGGCGGTAAAGAAAGAAATCGTCAAGTGCCTTGATAGTGGTATAATTTACCCTATATCTGATAGCCAATGGGTAAGTCCTATTCACGTGGTCCCTAAAAAGTCTGGCATCATGGTCATAACTAATGAGGCTAATGAGTTAATCCAAACACGCACCCAAACTGGGTGGCGCGTATGTATTGATTACAGAAAACTCAATGCCGTGACGAGGAAAGATCACTTCCCTCTACCTTTCATTGCCCAGATGTTAGAATGATTAGCTGGACACGAATACTATTGTTTCTTGGACGGATACTCTGGCTATAATCAGGTCACCATCGCCGAAAAGGATCAAGATAAAACCACATTTACTTGTCCTTTGGGTACTTTTGCTTATAGACGCATGCCCTTTGGGTTATGCAACGCTCCCGCTATATTTCAGCGGTGTATGATGGGGATATTCTCAGATATGGTGGAAAATTTTCTGGAAATTTTTATGGACGATTTCTCCATTTTTGGGGACTCCTTTGAGGACTACCTTCGTAATCTTGACGCGGTTCTTATCCGCTGTAAGGATAAGAACTTAATTTTGAATTGGGAAAAATGCCATTTTATGGTCCAAGAAGGTATTGTCCTTGGACATATAATTTCACGAAAAGGTATTGAGGTTGACATAGCTAAAATTGATGTCATTCATAACCTCTCTCGTCCCAAAAGCGTCAAAGATATACGATCCTTCCTTGGTCATGCAGGATTTTATAGGAGATTCATTAAGGACTTCAGCAAAATTGCTAGACCCTTAACTCTTCTATTGGCCAAGGATACTATATTTCACTTCGATTCGGATTGTAAGGCTACTTTTGAATCGCTTAAAGGATCGCTCACTACAGCCCCCGTTCTATCATCTCCGGATTGGAACCACCCGTTCGAGCTTATGTGTGATGCATCAGATTTTGCTATTGGTGCAGTCTTAGGACAGCACATTGACAAGATGCCACATGTAATTTACTATGCAAGTAGAACCTTGAATGATGCACAAATAAATTACACAACTACCGAGAAAGAACTCTTGGCAGTTGTATTTGCATTAGAGAAATTCAGGCCTTACTTGATTGGCTCGCCAATTGTGGTTTACACTGATCACTCCGCCCTACGACATCTTTTATCGAAGAAGGATACTAAGGCCAGGCTAATACGTTGGATCCTATTGTTACAAGAATTTGATCTTGTCATCCGAGATAAGTGGATGTGAAAACGTTGTAGCCGACCATCTTTCACGCATCACTTCTTCGCCAACTTTGACCGTGCCAATAAATGACTCATTTCTTGACGAACAGCTCTTGACTGTATCCTACGAATCTTGGTTCGTGAATATTGTGAACTATCTTGCGACGGGACTTATTACTAGCAATTGGTCGAAACAAGACAAACTTTGATTTCTATCCCAAGTAAAATACTTTTACTGGGATGAACCATATCTATTTAAATATTGTTCCGATCAAATCATTCGCAGGTGTGTCCCTAACGATGAATTCAAGAGTGTGTTATCATTTTGTCATAATCAGGCATGCGGTGGTCATTTTGGTCCTCGAAAAACGGCGGAGAAAGTTTTGCAATTTGGCTTTTATTGGCCAACATTATTTAAAGATGCCTATGAACGTTGCAAAACTTGTCCGCGATGTCAGCATTTGGGTCGGATTTCACGAAGAAACGAGATGCCACTCCAACCTATATTAGTTGTGGAAATATTCGATGTTTAGGGTATTGATTTTATGAGCCCTTTTCCTAACTCCTTTGGGAATTTATATATCTTGTTAGCGGTTGATTATATCTCGAAATAGGTGGAAGCAATACCGTGTCGCACTATTGACAATAAAGTTGTCATTAAGTTCCTTAAAGAAAATATCTTTTCTCGATTTGGACACCCCCGCGCTATAATTAGCGACAACGGGACACATTTCTGTAATCGGTCCTTCGAGGCCTTGATGCAGAAATATTCAATCACTCACAAGCTTTCTGTGCCCTATCATCCCCAAACAAGCGGGCAGGATGAGATCTCAAATAGGCAGATCAAACAAATTTTGGAGAAGACGGTTTCTAAAAACCGTATAGATTGGTCAACCAAATTGACGGATGCTCTTTGGGCATTTCGCACCGCTTATAAGACCGATCTTGGTATGTCTCCATACCGCCTTGTGTTTGGGAAGGCATGTCACCTTCCTGTCGAGATCGAACATAAAGCATTCTGGGCTATTAAAGTGCTTAACTTCGATTTTGATCAAACGAGCAGCTATCGGAAGCTGCAATTGAATGAGCTAAGCGAACTCTGCGATGGAGCTTACGATAATGCGGTGATAGTAAAGAACCGGACTAAAGTGTTCCACGATAAAAACCTGTTTAGAAAAACTTTCACATTGGGGCAATAAGTCTTTCTTTACGATTCCCGTCTCCATCTTCATCCGGGTAAGCTTAAATCTATTGGAAATGACCTTTTGCGGTGCGGTATGTACACCCGCACGGGGCAGTAGAAGTTGAAAATTTGAAAAACGGTTCAATTTTTAAAGTGAATGGGCATAGACTAAAACCGTATTTCTCTGCTGACCCAGCGGAGGAGCTCCTGTTTTTACAGGAGCCGCTTTATCAGAACTGAATTTCCTCTGCCTCACCTCCATGTTTTAGTAACATTTTCTCATTTTAAGAATGGAGGTGAGTGAAAATGGACTTAACTGAATATCTGTGCATGCCAAAGAACAAGTTTGGGGGTAGTTTTCATTTAACTATTATTTTACCCCTTTTTTCTCTCCCCAAGTATACAGGTCCATGTTCTCAAAAGACAACATCAGTGAGGACACTGCTGAAAACAGGTTTGGGGGGAGGTGTGTATTCACTGAATTATCTTTGACACTGGGCATTCAAAAATTTTTTTATAACAAAAGAGTAGAAAGTGAAAAATTATATTTAAAAGATAAGAATAGTTCAAGAAAACCAAGAAAATTAGAAGTTTTCTTAAACGAACTAGTAATAAGTAGTTATGAGCCGTTGTCCCAAGGGTTAGTAAGATGAAAGAAGTCACTAATCTGAGGATAAAAATAAATCTGAAAAATAGTTTCTATTCTGGAAGCCAAACATTTGAACGTTGATATCCTACTATACGCACTTATGCACGTCTTGAAACTCGGGATAGTAGAGGATACTTTGAAATGCTCTTGTCTAAAAGCCAAAGTATGATGGAAGTAAAAAATGAATAAACGATAAAATGGTAGAGAAAAATGAACACTGGTTTTGTTATCACCAAGGCGGCAATAAAAAAATATAGCAAGGATGCTTCATCACCTAGTGCCATAAACCAACTGGTCTGGGAGTCACTGCTAAGCCTTAGGTGGTGCAAGACGAGGAAAATACTAATCAGCAAGCACATGAGTAATCGGTCGGTTAGTACCTAAATAAGTATTAACGGTCGCATGAAAAATGTGCGAGCATATCCAACCAAATATTCATCAAATTAAAAAGTACTGAGGTAGATGCACAAGAGTATGATAGCTTGAATTGAATTCTCCGAGTGTAAGGATGTTCTATTCACACACGTAGGGGCATATGATCGATGTTTAGATGAAAGGTAGGAATGAAGAATAAAGATGATGTTTTATTGAGAGAAGAAGTGATTTCTAATATCTTTTCATGACTATTAAGATAGGGCTCATGACAACTGAAAAGCTGGTGTAGTTGGAAACACTAAATTCTCAAAGTATTTCTTTTATGGTTCGTATCTTTATTTGTAAATTTCACCATCTCTCTTTTATTATAGGATTTTGTGGGTGTAATCCGCTGAAACCCCTCAGGAGACAACACTCCTCCTACTAGTGACACCTAGAGGTTTAACGGCTTGTTGCACGTGCTCAGTGCAATCGTGTTGCCTACGAAAGTGTGCTTAGTTTTCTCCTTTCTTTTTCTCCTTCTCTTAAATAAACTAGTTTGCTCGGGACGATCAATGATAAGTTTGGGGGTATTTGTTCAGTTGATAAAACTGCACATTTAATATGATATTTTTCCTACTATTTCTATATTAGAAAAGGTGTTTATTATAATATATAATACATATGAGGGTTTATTTGTAAAAATACTATTTTCATGTGTTTATATATTATAATTAACATTTGGTAGGAAAATAAGCATAAATACCATTGACCAAATCTTAATGGTGAAATTAATATCTCAATATAACAAACTCTACTAAATATTATTTGAGTTATTGTGCAGAATTTGCAGGGCTGAAATCAAGAGAATCAAAGTTGTTAGAGCAAACCTGCCTAATTAAGAAAGCAAACTAAGAAATCAAGTCTGGCAGTAACTACGAGAAGATATTCAGTTTCCTGAGATTCAAAAGATCGCCACGTGTCATGAAGATGGAAGCCTAGAAAACCAAATCAAAAGATCCCTCCATAAGGCCGTGGATCCGCGGCCAAACCCACCTGTTGGCCGCGGATTCGCCGCGTTCCAGACGACTTGGGAGTTGGGATTTCTTCTGTTGGATCTTAACAATTGGTTTCCAATTTAGGAAGCTAGGGTTCTGGCTCTGGGACTATAAATAAGGACTGAGAGCCTCTTGGAAAAATCATCAAGTCGACGCGATCACGAAGTCCACGACGGCTCACGCATCCAGGCTGATCATCAATGGTTCATCTACCTCCTTAGAAGAGATCGAGAAGCAAACTAGTATTTGTAATCATTTTCTAAGGGAACAAAGTGTAAATGAGTTTTGTTGATTAATAAAGCTAGTTCTTTTTCTTATTCTATTTCTTTGTAGTTTCATTATGATTTCTCTCTCCATCTCTTCTTCTCCCAGCATGCGCGAGTAATTCTCCGCTTGTTAGGGTTCGTAGGATTATGGTAGGTTAATGGATGATGTGTTGGAGATAGTGCCCTCAAAGTCAATTATTGGATCGCAGGTACGTGATTGCAATGATTGAGGCAGGACCTATACCGATATGACAGTCTTGCTCGAGATGATAGTTTGCTATCTGGTTTGTCTTTATCATCGTATACATGCTTTAGTTCACTATCGCATGATGATAGAGCCCATAGGATTCTTGCTTGACTGCTAGCAGTATGATGGCGATCATATACGTGGGAGCTGGGGTTTATAAGCACATCCTTAAAAGTGTCCCTAGTCGTGGGAGTTTCAAAACAGGGCATTGATACTCCAGAGTAGACTAGTGTATACAGTCGAGACCCCGACGAGGGGCGGTGGCCGGTCTCACAAGCCACTGGTGTCAGTTGGATCACCTAAGATGTATACAGGTGCTCATTGGGTTATGAGTACACCGGACAGGACTCTCCGGGAACATGCTAGTTAGTATTATACATATCGTCAGATAGCAGTTCCCTGGTGACATGTGTATAGGTTAGTTTGTCGACCTGAGATCGTCATTTGTCTCGTGTGAGTTCCCACTGTGCTTTGATTCCTACCCTACCACGCTCAAAGGAGTTGTGCAAACAGGTATTTTTTGGGTACAGTCCCGAGCCACATGGAGGCAGTGAGCAGATCGTCGGGGATTCGTCTCTCCCGGTATTGGGAGTTGATGTCGCGCAGTGCACGGGTGTCTATCACTAGAAATCCTTGGCCAAGGTAGTGGAGAATTACTGATTTGGATCAGTAGTTTCTTAGGTGGTGATGGGCTTCATACCGACACGAATTATCGCGTTATTAGGGGTCTGACTTTATCCACCCCCTAGACTCGATATGTGATACTCTTTAGATGAATGGACCGGACTGTATATACATTGTCATTGTTAGACTCAGTAGGGTTCATAGATGAGTTCGCTCGTCAGCTTCCCTTCCAATCAATACATAGGCAAACGTTACGTACAGCTAGTACCTCTGACGTGCTAGTGGTTATACCCAGTGCCAATATGTTGATGAGTCATTAGAGTCCCCCACAGATACTTTCCCAAGTTCGGGCGAAACGTTGTAGAGGCCGTATGGTGATATGGCAGGGTTCGGAAAATGCACGTGCGTTTTTGCACGTGTCATTTTTCGGGCAGATAATACTGGTCGGCTTTGGTTTAAGCCGGATCCGAGTATTATACTGTGTAGATATAATATCTTTGTCTCAGATGCATTTGTATTCGGTCGTAATACAAATGCGGGTATGTTTATACTGATACGGGGTTATCCTGAAATTCGTTTCAGGATCACTTTTGGAAGTTGCCAGTTTCCAGTTTTCTATCAGCCGTATTTAACATTCGGTTAAATGCGGATTTGTCTTTTCGTCTTGAGGGTGAGTCATGCTTCTAGAGGCTTCTAGAAGGTTGTAGCGTTTTGAAAATCGGTAAAATAAGGGGGTTTCTGTAAAAAGTCAAAATACAAATATCTTATTATAAAAATTAAATATACATATTCTAGCTATGTAATTGCTAGTATTTGGTGTTTATTGAGCCACTGGTGAAATTTCAAATTTTCTGAATTTTTTTTTGTTTTATTATTATTTTAAGCCGTCACTAATACATTTAATTAGGAGAAATTACAAACTGGAATGGGTTAATACAAGTTTTATGCACCATGACAACTTAAATACAAGTTGATAAAATGTTCTTTTTTCTCACTTTGCCTCCATGTTCTTGAGAATTCTAGGTTGAAGTAGAATTGGTGATAAAATGAAAAAAAAATAGAATTAACTAGTGTGATGCAATAATGAAGTAAGGAAGGTTTTTTTGACTTAGAAATTCAACCCATTCACACACACATTCACACTACCTTGATTAGCCAAATCCAATTCCCAGCAGTCCCTCTCTTAACCTCACTTCTTATCTCACCCAAAAAAAAAAAAGAAAAAAAGAAAGCATGAGGGTTTAAATGAGGTATGGGTCTTGTGTTGACTTATAATTTTTTTCCCACTACTACACACCATCACTCTCTCTCTCCCCTCATCAAAATTGGCTGAGCCCCACCTTCCCCAATCCAGCAGCAGCCCCTCCATAGTTTTCATCTCTTTCCATGTCAAAATCCTTGCAAAATGCATCAAAATCCATCAAAAAACCTCACAAACTCCAAATCCAATCTCTACCCTTTATTCCTTGGCCATAGTAGCATGGATCTTGGAGCTTGGGACCACTTTTGGAGCCATGGTTGTAAGGTTGATCTCTTGATTTGTGAGGTATAATCCTAACCCAATGGTTAATTGTAGGTTAATGACTTCAATTTAACTAACTTTGGTGTTCTATTATGGTTCTAATTTCAAACTTGAAATTTGAAGATTAGGATTTGAACTAAAGTTAGTTTTTTTTAAAAATAAATCAAGTTAGTTAAGTGTGGTTTAATATTTTAAGCCATGCAAAATGTAATATAGTTGTTAATTTGCATAATGTGACTTGTAAATTGTTCTAATCAAGCTATTTTTCAAACTAGATTTAAGTGATCAAGGTAAAGAGGTGAGTTAAAAATCTAATTAGGTTATTCTTGGCATTATTAACATTTTAAATTGTAGTTTAATACTTTAGTTCATGAAAATCCAAGCTAGATTGTAGTTTGTGCATTTTTTCTAAAAAATTATTAAAATTGGTTAATATTGCAAACTAGGTTTTTGAAATCGAATTAAATTGTGGGATTAAAATTTACGTAATGGTTTCTATGGCATAATTAAGATATTAAGTTATCATCTTGGTCACTAGAATTGTTAAAACATCATGTTTTGTACAAAAACGGTGATTTGTGCTTGCTAGATTTTCGGAAAAATGACTTTTTAAGTGAAATTGGGGTTTTTGTGAATTTTAAGCTATTTTATATTATAATTAGTGCTTGTAATTGTACAAATGAGTGTGTTGGGAGCTTTCTCGATGGTTTGGCATTTGTATGCCGACGTCGAGGGTTTTTGGGTTGATTTGTGAAAGCAACCATAGGTTTTGACCTATGTGGGATTCGTGTGACGTTTTAGTCATGAGTCGGATTTTAATGCGATACGGTACGTTATGATATGTAGGTACCCCATGTGAACTTCGAGACGACAAGCAAGCGCGTGGCGACGTCGGCATCGGCGAGCGAGGACCAGGTGAGTAGATTTATATCTACGGGGAGAAGTCGGGTGGATGGCGTATAGCACCCCCGCAGTTCGTGGTGATGTATACGAATACGTATACACACATTTATATATTGATTATATATTGTTGAGTATACTGATGATAAATATGAATATTTGGTGTTCTTGGGTGATTTAGTGTCGCGAACTCTAGAGTAGTGGTCGCACCACACATGCACACACCCACCCATACCTGCATACTTTCTTCTTTCATTTGTGCTTACGAGAATATATAGTTATGTGTTCACATGGGTATGGGACTATGTGTTCACATACGGATTTGAGGATGATACTTGGGATTGAGATGAGTCGATGAGTTTTGTGTTGAGGTTGTGATATCGGTGATATGGCAGGATTCGTACTTGAGGTACGTCCTGGTGTTATAGCGGATCTTGGGGCGACGATACGGGTGAATAGTGTTATAAATAAAATGGTCGACATGTGATCGTGATATGTGATATGATATGCTAGGATATTGATACTAGGCCGTATTGGGCGATGTATACCCCTTGATGATGATATGTGCTGATGATATCGGTTTGTTCGAGACTGTCGATCAGTAGTCAGATCATGACTATATTGTTGATATTAGTATTGTACTAGACATAGGTCATGTTAGTGTATATGCCCTAGAGGCCATTACTGTATCATACTAGTTTGTATATTACTTAATGGAAGCTTGGGATATTCACCTTGTATAAACAATCTTGCTCAATATAGTAGTATGCTACTTGGTTTGTTTCTACTTCAATGTGTACATGTGTTTATTTTGCGATATCACCTATACGCATTAGTGGAGCCCTTAGGATCTTTGCTTGATTACCAGCGTTGTGATGGCAGTCACACTAGTGGGGGCTGGGTAATCTATAAGCACATCCTTATACAGGTCCCTAGTCCCAGGACTATCGAGACAGGGCATCGATACTCCGGAGTAGACTAGCGTATGCGCTTCTCATCCCAGTGTGGGAGATGGTCTGTCCCACAGCCATCAGTACGTCGTACTGGAGATAGTATACGGGTGCTCGTTAGGTTACGAGTACACTGGACAGGACTCGTCGGGAACTGACAGGTTGGTATTATACCTATCGTCAGTTATCAGTTCCCAGGTGACATGAGTACAGCTTAGTCCGCTGACTTGACACTGGCACTTCGCCTCGAGTGTGTTCCCACTGTACTTTGACTACTACCCTACCACGGCTCAAAGGAGTCGTGCAAACAGGTAGTGGTTGGGTGCTGTCCCGAAGCACTTAGAGGCAGTGACGGTTAGACAGGATTCGTCTCTCCCGGTATTAGGGGTTGACATCGCGCTGTGTCTAGGAGAGCCATTACACGAGTAGTCCCTGGCCAGGGCAAGCGAGATATACTGGTAGGCTTCCAGTGTTATCTCAGGGTGTTTTGGGCTTCACTCCGACACGACTTGTACCGCTATTGGGGGACTGACGTTTTACCGCCCCCTAGGCCCGACATGCGATGTATCAGACGAACAGACCGGACTGTACGGAGAATGTCACATTCAGACTCAGTAGGAGTTCAGATGGGGTTCACCTCATCAGCCTTCTTATCGGCGTCTACCTGGGGACCGTTACGCACAGCTAGTGCCACTTGCGGTCTGTGGTTAAACCCACTGCCAGCGTAGTGTCGAGTCTTTAGAGTCCCACACAGAGGGTATTCGCCTCTGGGCAAAACAGAGTAGAGGTCGCATGGTTTTGCGGCAGGGTTCGTTCTTATCCGCGCACTTGTGCACGTTTGGAGTCCGGACGGATTATACTGGCGGGCTCTGGTTTGAGCCAGATACTGGTATATGTTTTGGGGTTGCTTTTATATCTTGGTATTCTTGTTCCTCGGAACGAGAATGCAGGTGTGTATGCACAGTTGCTTGAGGCGGAGGATGAGGTTTTTCATTAGGGTTTCGGAACGGGTGCGTATGCACAATTGACAGTCGTCATTTTCCAAACCCTAATAGATTTATGAAATATCAATTAATAATAGTAATTAAATGAAATATTGTTATGGTTGATTTTGTTGACTTGTTGACCATGGTTGACTTGTTGACCATGGTTGAATGTTGACCACCATCATGCTTTGAAAGGATACTCCTTGATTCTTGCTTACACTCATTTATTGAAAGTTATGATAGTGGTCATTCCAAATACAACCATCAACTATTTCATTTTTGATTTATTATTATTAATTAGATAATTCCTTTTCTTTTAGTTATGGTTGCAAAAGAAAAGAGCTCATTCTATCATAATCATTCTCTCTCCTCACTTCATCTTCTTCTTCCTCTAGCCAAAGGAGAATCCTTCTCATGTGTTGAGAATCCCTCTCCTTAAAAGAAAAGCACCCCTTAGACACTCTCTACTCACTCTAGGATCAAGGGTTTAGCAAGCCGGAGATTCTAGTTCACTCAAAGTTCGAGAAAGAGCCCGAAGGTTGAACCCTCAGGTGGATCCATCTTCGACGGAAGAAGGCGACGAGAAGAGAACCATCAACCTCTACAAAGTTTGAAGAAGAAGGAGTTCAAGTTTAGGTATAACCATCTTTCCGAGTAGCTAACTCTCTTTAGCAAGTTTGCTAGTTCTAGTTTAGGAAAAGATCCCGACTTTGTTTAGTCCATGTTGCCCCATGCGCCAAAAATTGGATTTTTATACCGTTTCCGCCTCCCCGTAAGAACCGGGGGTCGCAACGTGGACTTACAGGTCAGTACCCTAGACTATGATCTTGATAAAGAGGATACCAGATGAATAGTGTGATGAATATGATATTGACCCGTACCCAGATTTGGGGATGCCGTACGACGGATTTACGTACGAGCTATATTTTGATGATTGATCCACACTCTTGACTTGGGATGTCTGATTATAGATATGGTATCAGATATGATATTATTGAGGCGGGATCACCGACTAATATATATACAGGTATGTATACGTATCGACTCAGATGTTAGGCGGTTTCCTTACCTGTAGTTCAGCTCGTTAGTTCAGCCGTATAGTTTAGTGTAGTTGTTAGACTAGATTAGACTCCTACCTATTTCAAAACTAACGAATCGTGGGTATTTTAAAAGACAAGTCAAGGGATTCTACGGATATTTCAAATGACGTATCTTTTCTTAAAACCACCGTAGCCCTTATTTTCAAAACACCGCGATCCGTATTATTTCAAAGGGCACTATTGTAGGACTTATATTAGGGTAATGTAGTTTAGTTATCGTTGTGTCTACTATTCCGCTCATTATTGCTGTTCGCTTCGCATCGCATACTATTATTATAATTTCTTATTGCATTGTTGATATCATACTGTTAGGACACCAGCACCATTACCGATGATGCGTATGTACCACGTACACTTACTTGCCGGCTCACACACATCTTCATCGGTAATTGCCATGTCACGTACACCTTAGAAAATATTATTGCTTGACATAGCCTGTTAGCTAATAGTTTAGACATAATATTAGTGTACTTGCTTTATATGTTAGTTTAGACATTGTAGTTATTACCCGCTACTTCATGCATACTGTTATTCATTGTTATGCCGCATTCATGAATTCTCATGCATATATTCACTATTTACGTGCTATTGAGGTTTTGGATTCGGATTTCCATGAGATTTTCTGGATTTGGGGGAAAACCGCAAAATTTATACAAACTTCTTCTCTCTCTTTTTAAATGAAAAGCGCGGTTTTCCCATGATGTATGAGTCCACCATGAGTTTGCTGATGGATTTCGAGACCCGATGCGAGGAGTTGGATGAACCGTTTCGGGTACATGGTGGGCCCGGTGTGGTACCCCGGGGCAAGAAGGTCGTGTTGTTGACGTTGAGCCTGGCAGGGGAGCACTACCGACCGGTGATTTTACCCGACGCGTCGGATATCCGGAGGATACCTTCTTAGTCTTGAGATGGATGGTAGGGACCGGTCTGGACTGACGGCGCCATAGATATTGAGATTTGAGACATTGAGATTTCGAGATATTGAGGTACTGAGATTTGATGATCCAGGTTAGTCCGGGTAGCCGGAGCCTGAGATATTGAGATATATGGATTTATGTTTTTGTGTCGATACTAAACACGGTCTATACTGATTTCCTTGTGATACCTCATTTTTTAAAAGTACAGAAATCTCACTAAATTATGAAAGCAGTTTTATTCTGTTTCATGCATTCATACATCATCCATATGATATATTGCTACCTGAGGCACTGACACGGGCACATGGGATTACACTCGGGTTAGATATTTACCCTAGTCATTGTTATATGCTGCATGTTATATATATTTGAGGATATATTATGATCTTATGACCTAGGATTGCGTTATTCATGCGATTTTTGTTCGTAGATATCTTTCTACTCACGAGTTGGCAACTCACCCCCGTTGTGCCACAGTTCTTGCAGGTTTTGCCGTACAGGTTTCATTACGGCTCTGCTGACACTGCTTCCTTTTCCGGGTGATTTGCTATTAGGTGGGTTTACTTGTATCGTACCCCCCATTATATACCTTGTATATTATTACTCTGTTGTATCTAGAAGTTCCATTAACCAAACATGTATTTATTTTTGAGCTAGAGGCAGTGATGTTATTCTTTCGACTTTAGAGTCGCGCGTTATATTTCTGTGGATTTCTTATTGTTTTGAGTTTCCTTTTGAGTTTTGATCCTCGCCCTTGGCGTTGTATATTATATTGCTTGTGTGGTTGTGACCGTCGATTGACGAAGAGCTAGCTCCCGCTTGGGGATGGCTTTTTATTGATTTCGTATACTATTCATGTTGTATCCCGTTTGGGAGCCAGTTTTTACAAAGGAGACTCTGCCGAAATTTTCAAGAAATATTGGATGTTTTAAAAAAACGCATAATTCGGCTTATGCTAATAAAACTACTTGATTTAAATTGGTTCTTCCTTCACTCTACTACTTTTCTTGGTTTGGATTTCTGGTTTTTCGGCTTACTTAAATTACGTACGCCTCGAGACGTTTCGTAGTTTAAGTGCCGGTCATGTTCAGTACTTTCGGGATGTGACAAAGGTGGTGACTAGGTTCATGAATCTTAGTGACTCATTATTTGCATTGATGGTGCTTTAATTATGCATTTATTGTGTTCATACTTGGTGTCATTTGAGAGTCATGCTTTGATATTATGTTATGATAAGTTCATAGCTTATGGTCACCAAACCCTAGCTCCTACACTCACCTCCCTCCTCACTACAAATATGGCCGACCCCTCTTGCTTGAAGATCATGGTTGTTGATTGATTTTATTTGAGAAAAGATTATAGTTTATGTGTATGGAAATTTCATAGCTCCATTTTTCCATCACCCGATTCCGAAAGGCAACTACATTAACTGTTCGTCCATAGCCTTGGACGTAACGAGACAAAGTGTTCTACTCATTCTCTACTTCATCTTGGTCGTCTCTTCTAGCAAACTTGACGATCGAGTTGCCTCGGTTCAGAGGCGGGAGCCCGTTTAAAGATCCGTCGACATGGTGCCACCTGGACGACGAGACTGGAGATCCAGGAGATCGGAGCAGCCGCAACAAAGCGTGGGATGATGGTTGAAGACCGAAGGACTCGGATCGTTCGGTATAACATTTCTACCCACTTTGTAGTTTGTTAGTTTAGCTTTAATGGCAGATCCGGGTTACGGTACACAATAGCGCCAGTTTGTAAAAAGTTTTTTGTTCCGCATTTGGCGTCTGTTAGACGGCCGGGGCGTTACCGTGGACTTACAGTGGTATCAGAGCCTCATCATTAAGCTTTACTAACTTGTGATAATGCGTTTAAAAGATCGATCGAACGGAATTTCCAAAATCACAATTTTCTGCACTCAAGTTTCTGTCGATTTTTTAAAGGGCCTTAAAATAATTTTGCATATCACAGAAAAACGTGCAGGGTTTTATAAGAATTATGGGAAAATTTGGGCACGTGATCCCACTTTACCACCGTGGATCCGCGGAGACTCTGTGGGAACAGTGCTCCAATTTTTCCAGAGAGCTTCTAATAGGAAATTGTGGTTTTTAGGTACTATTATTTTGGGCCCAGATTTTGTTACTGTACAGCAGATGTACGTGGGGCCCACTTCGGGAAATTTTGTCGATCGAAATTTTAAATTTGTTACTATGCAGTATTTACATTATATTTCCGACCGGGAATGTCATTTGATCGGTAAACCGCGTCTGATTGCTATAGTTCTTTTAGACAGGTTTGCGAACGTGACGTTCGCGTTGATGTTCTGTGTTGTGCTGTGATGTTGCGGATATGTCGTGGTGGATAGCAGTGTGCAATGGTAGTGCAGTTTGAATTTATTTGTACATTTGATATTGCGGGGCGAGCGTCCAATATGTGGACTGCCGTCACTGCCTGTTGTATAATATTCTTTTGGGGCACGACCGGGTTGAGGTCGATGTACCCGTTGTACATATTTTTATTTCTGTACTAGGTTTATCCCGCGAAGGAGTGCACGGATAGCCGGGTTCTGGAGGGCAACGGGTCCGTATCTCATGGTTTTGAGAGGCAGAGGGACCTTACTATAGAATTGGCAGACTATTCGCCGCACTCGTAGGGGGTACAGGTTGACCCAATGAGGGGTGCTCAATTTACCGGATTCCGTGAAGTGCCGGGTGTTCCATTCACTATGCTGTGAGGACTACCTCGCTTCAGGTTTTGGCGGGTAACTTGCCGCACCCGTAGAGGTCTAGGTTTCATTGCACAGGCTATCCACACGACAAGGGGAACGTCGGGTTTCAGTAGCGGCTCTGTGAAACCCGGGAATCCCAGATTATCTGTATTGTTCTGTGATGCTTTTTACTTTTCTGTAATGTTGCATATTATCACGCCTGGAGCGATTACTGTATATTGGTATATATACTATTAGATGTTGTATATGTTTTACACCCGCGCTAGTCCAGCCCCCGCTCTGTCGTTAGTTAAGTAACCTAACAGGTGATGACGGGACCTATTGACGAATGCGGATGGCATATACGTACATTTTATTTTCGTTCTTTTCTGGTGTGATTAATTGATGGGACTGCATTGATTTTTGTCAATGCAAAGATAAAACAAACCTATATTTTATGTTGTTGGAACCAATTTAAAAAGTGTTATTACAAAGATGTTTCCTTTTGTTTTGCATAGTGATATTCAGTTGGAATATCCTGCACCTCATTCGATGAGGCAAGGGCCGAGATCCCTTCACCGGGAGTGACCCCTTGGGCAGAAGTTTACGTCAGGGTAGTAACTTCAATATAGTCGATTACAAGTTGCTTTGCATCGCGGTATTCAGTTGGAATATCCTGCACCTCATTCCACGAAGAAAGAGCCGAGATCCCTTCACCGGGAGTGACCTCTTTAGCAAAAGGTTTTTCGTCACTATATTTTTATAAAAAGCTATCAGGTTCCTTCAACAAGATCAAGTTCATTACATTAAAGGTTTTTCGCCAAAAACCAGTCGTAGCCCTCCGTCATTTCTTATGGATATTCAGTAGTATTCAAGCTATGTATTTTGGCCCTTAGTCAAGGCATAGTGTTTGGTAGCTGCTGGGTATTCATTTGTTGCATAGATAGATGAGTTGGTTTGGGACAGTCGTTCTGTCATACTTGGCCCTTAGTCAAGGGCATGTGCGGGTGGGTTCAAATCAACCTGGATAATGACGGGAAGAACTTGACATGTGACTTATGATATTTTGGCCCTTAGTCAAGGTCATAAGAGTATGGGGCAAAAATATATATCGGGAGTTTCAAACGTACAGGAAACTTGCCAGGCATGCGCATACCTTCTGGAGTGTGATAACTTGAGTGGCTTCCATCAAGTTATCATGCGATAATAGTTGGATCCCGATTCTCACTGATGAGTTGGTTTACTCTTCGGGTGATCCCGACTAATTCTTCTTTCAGGTTTGGAGGAGAATTTGAGATTACAGTAGGAGGTTTCCTGATTAGATTAAGTGATAATCATTCTGATCTAGGTTAGAGTGCACGCAGAGTGTTTTTTCTCTCTCTCTCTTTGGTAGCGACCTTTGACCGACCTTAGACTATGACTCAGTGACCAAGTTGACCGAACCTTCTTAAAATACTGGCTTATGGATTGTCCTAGTTACATAAGTCATTGCCGCTCTTTCTTTTACCCTTTGTATTTCTCAGAACACCCCGTATTACTACGGACATCCACTTCCATTGGATAGATCCATCGTATGGTTATATATGAACTTGAAGGGATTTCTTCGAGGATGGATCCGGGTTCATGAGAAATATAATTGGTTTATTCAGTTGTCTTTTGTTATCACCTTCTCTCAGGTTGCGAGGGCTCCTTGGTTTAGGAGAGTACACTTATTACGTTTATTGGATAGTCTTATTCCAAACCATAGGCAGGTGCCGAAAGGTAGGGAATGAAGAAAACCAATTAGCCTAAGTAGGGTGTGTAGAAGGTAATATGTAAAGACAAGATAAAGGGATTAGAAAAAGGGCAAAGTAAATTGCGACTGTTATCATTCACGACCAAACCGCGTACTTCATCGCCACTCCTATTTCACCTTTGCTTTTTCCCCAGTTCGGGAGAAATAGAATAAGATTTTATTCAGTAGTCTTTTCTCATCACCTTCTCTCAAGTTGCGAGTACTTCTAGGATTAGGAGAGTACACCTATTATGCTTACTGGATAGTCTTCTTCCAAACCATAGGCTGGTGCCGAACGGTAGGGAAGGAAGAAAACAATTTAGCCTAACGAAGGTATACAGAAGGTAACGATTAAAGACAAATAAAAGGATTTGGAGAGATGGTAAAGAAATATACGGTTACAGTCATGAATTAGTTTATGGAAGAGGCATTACTACGAATACCAGGATACCCCTACGAGACATTTTAATGCTTCAGTTTCACTGCGCATTATTAAAAGAAAAACTGTTTTCCCGATTAGATACTTACACCAGGGTATGTATTTACCAGGTTTCATTCTCATATCTTTATGGTTTTTACAGATGATGAGTGGGAGTAAGTTATTGGGAATTAGGTGATCGTCCTCATTATATCGGAATTCGTTGTAATTGGTGATATTTGAGGAAATCACCTGGGTGCAGTTTTCAACCTACGATGCACAGGTTTTGAGTTATTCAACTCAGCCGACTTATACAGAGTATTGTATGTTGTCCAGTGTCCATCAGGACAAAGAGGTTGGTCCTCGTACTATATTCTGTTTACTTGAAACTTCTCTAGTTTTTAGACAAGTGTTTCGTAGAAATACAATGTCTAAGCTTTGAGAAGTTGTGGGTATAGGAATAAAGTAGAGAACTGGGTATCGCAAGTATCGGGATTCTTCAAAGAGATGAAGATATAGATTCTTGTGATTGGTATTCAGTTAATAGTAACAGTTTTAAGAAACTCGTTTCTCTTTCAGGTTACTCATAATTGGATGGATTCCTAAGTTGAGTAATGCTGATTAGCCTCTCTCCATTAAGCTGATATGCACTTGGGACAGCTGCATGTTTTTGAATCTGGTTCTAATTAAATTAATGCCTCTATTTCTATATTGTATATAGAATGGTTCATATTTTAACGATGTTAAGATACGGGGAGTTGTCCAGCTTATGCTTAAAACCAGACACTGGATAAATCAAGGCACGTTTCTGTAATGGCTGTTTGTGGGTTGACCCTGGTTTTGACGAGGGTTGACATTTCTACCATTTGGAAGATCAATAGTGATATTGTTCTTGACTCGCCACAGTTTTAGTAAAATGGATTTTATCAGAAAACAGTAGTTGGAGTATGGTAGAACTGGAAGTGATTCCAGAACCGCAAACGATTGCGGAAAATTTAATAGGACCTATATATTCAATCAGGTTTGACATTCCAATAGCCACTCCGCAGATATGGTGGGTAACCTCAGACACCCGAGAGGTACTCAGGTAGCCTCAAGGACGGTGACAGGGAGGTTCTTATTTATCCAGACTTGACACTACTGTTGTTCTAGACTATGAGACCCGGCAAGAGGATAAGTATGACGTCGTTCTAAACTAGCTTTAGAAGTGTACGTAGATATTATTCTGCCAGAGGGTTGTAGTAGTCAGTAGGAGCAGCGGAAGCATAGTGGGCAAGTAGCTTATGTCTAATTATAGACTTGAGCAGATATAGCGGAGATAGATCATCTATTTTTGATGTGACAGTCATTGGTTTGACTTCATCAGAATAAGGGATGGATCTGTTAAGAAGGTAGTAGGGTGTAATGTCATGGTATTTGGATGACATACACAGAGTAGGAAGTAAAATTCCTATACTACGATCGGTTGTACTGTGGTCTTCACACAGTTGTTTCTCCAGACAGGATATGGATATAATATTAGACATTCTGGTTACTAGATCTATGGTTTTAGATCTAGATTTGGGTAGTTTCCCAATATGGGTACTTTGACAGTATTCTAATAGTATTTTAGAATAGATGACTCCTGGCATAATGGTGTACCTGCAGGTGATGGAGTCACCCTCTCTAAAGGTGTCTTACAGACTAAAGGGGAGAGGGATGTGCATGATTGGCAGATCACTTACTTAGGCAATTGAGTCAATCATGAGATGTCAAGTACCACACCAGATATTGTTTTTTGCACTAGATGCAATAAGTTTATATAATCCAATCCTGAAGAAACATAAGGAAGCAGTTTTAGAACATAAGTGCATGTTCTACGGATTTGATGACGGCAACCTCCTTCGGGAGACGGTTATCATTCCAGGCTTCAGAGGTGACATGGATGACAGAGTGATTGTCAGAGTTTTAGTTTTCCCTATGATGAGGGACAGTATTATGGACAGGTGCTCCAAGAGGATACTGAGGGAGGCATGGTGCTGAATTACTGATTAGGTTCAGTTATCGATACAGTCTAAGAAGTTTGGATTTGGAGTTCATTTATGAACTAGGTCCCATCAGATATTCAGACATATTCTAAGACATGTATTACTCGATTCGGAAGATGGCTTTCTCCGCGAACTTGAGATTAAGAGAGACATATAAAGAAACATCAGGGCGGATCCACTCACTAAGGCTATTTTCTCGAACACAAGAGTTTTTAGAAACTAGCTTTGTGAAACTGATTAGTAGAGGAGTTGGGTGTTCGGTATCACACAGGCTGTGAGCATGCGACATCGCGATAATCAGTCTTAAATGCAAGTGGGAGATTGTTGGAGATAGTGCCCTCAAAGTCAATTATTGGATCGCAGGTACGTGATTGCAATGATTGAGGCAGGACCTATACCGATATGACAGTCTTGATCGAGATGATAGTTTGCTATCTGGTTTGTCTTTATCATCGTATACATGCTTTAGTTCACTATCGCATGATGATAGAGCCCATAGGATTCTTGCTTGACTGCCAGCAGTATGATGGCGATCATATACGTGGGAGCTGGGGTTTATAAGCACATCCTTAAAAGTGTCCCTAGTCGTGGGAGTTTCGAGACAGGGCATCGATACTCCAGAGTAGGCTAGTGTATACAGTCGAGACCCCGACGAGGGGCGGTGGCCGGTCTCACAAGCCACTGGTGTCAGTTGGATCACCAAAGATGTATACAGGTGCTCATTGGGTTATGAGTACACCGGAAAGGACTCGCCGGGAACATGCTAGTTGGTATTATACATATCGTCAGATTGCAGTTCCCTGGTGACATGTGTACAGGTTAGTTTGTCGGTCTGAGATCATCATTTGTCTCGTGTGAGTTCCCACTGTGCTTTGATTCCTACCCTACCACGCTCAAAGGAGTTGTGCAAACAGGTATTTTTTGGGTACAGTCCTGAGCCACATAGATGCAGTGAGCGGATCGTCGGGGATTCGTCTCTCCCAGTATTGGGAGTTGATGTCGCGCAGTGCACGGGTGTCCATCACTAGAAATCCTTGGCCAAGCTAGTGGAGAATTACTGATTTGGATCAGTAGTTTCTCAGGTGGTGATGGGCTTCATACCGACACAAATTATCACGTTATTAGGGGTCTGACTTTATCCACCCCCTAGACTCGATATGCGATACTCTTTAGACGAACGGACCGGACTGTATATAAATTGTCACTGTTAGACTCAGTAGGGTTCATAGATGAGTTCGCTCGTCAGCTTCCCTTCCAATCAATACATAGGCAAACGTTGCGTACAGCTAGTACCTCTGACGTGCCAGTGGTTATACCAAGTGCCAGTGTGTTGATGAGTCATTAGAGTCCCCCACAGACACTTTCCTAAGTTCGGGCGAAACGTTGTAGAGGCCGTATGGTGATATGGCAGGGTTCGAAAAATGCACGTGCGTTTTCGTACGTGTCATTTTTCGGGCAGATAATACCGGTCAGCTTTGGTTTAAGCCGGATCCGAGTATTATACTGTGTAGATATAATATCTTTGTCTCAGATGCATTTGTATTCGGTCGTAATACAAATGCGGGTATGTTTATACTGATACGGGGTTATCCTGAAATTCGTTTCAGGATCACTTTTGGAAGTTGCCAGTTTCCAGTTTTCTATCAGCCGTATTTAACATTCGGTTAAATGCGGATTTGTCTTTTCGTCTTGAGGGTGAGTCATGCTTCTAGAGGCTTCTAGAAGGTGGTGACTAGGTTCATGAATCTTAGTGACTCATTACTTGCATTGATGGTGCTTTAATTGTGCATTTATTGTGTTCATACTTGGTGTCATTTGTGAGTCATGCTTTGATGTTATGTTATGATAAGTTCATAGCTTATGGTCACCAAACCCTAGCTCCTACACTCATCTCCCTCCTCACTACAAATATGGCCGGCCCCTCTTGCTTGAAGATCATGGTTGTTGATTGATTTCATTTGAGAAAAGATTATAGTTTATGTGTATGGAAATTTCATAGCTCCATTTTTCCATCACCCGATTCCAAAAGGCAACTACATTAACCGTTCGTCCATAGCCTTAGACGTAACGAGACAAAGTGTTCTACTCATTCTCTACTTCATCTTGGTCGTCTCTTCTAGCAAACTTGACGATCGAGTTGCCTCGGTTCAGAGGCGGGAGCCCGTTTAAAGATCCGTCGACGTGGTGCCACCTGGACGACGAGACTGGAGATCGAGAAGATCGGAGCAGCCGCAACAAAGCGTGGGATGATGGTTGAAGACCGAAGGACTCGGATCGTTCGGTATAACATTTCTACCCACTTTGTAGTTTGTTAGTTTAGCTTTAATGGCGGATCCGGGTTACGGTACACGATAGCGCCAGTTTGTAAAAAGTTTTTTGTTCCGCATTTGGCGTCTGTTAGAAGGCCGGGGCGCTACCGTGGACTTACATGATGAAGATCATTAAACTCTTTTTACGTCCTATAAAGTTTATAAACTTTATCAGAAGAATCATTAACATCCTAATCGGGCGAGCTGCCAATTTATTGTTAGTCTCGACCGCGATTAGAGATTAGGTTAATGATTGTTTTGG
The DNA here is from genome assembly GCA_030015575.1 of Agapanthus africanus. Lineage (NCBI taxonomy): Eukaryota > Viridiplantae > Streptophyta > Magnoliopsida > Asparagales > Amaryllidaceae > Agapanthus > Agapanthus africanus. The sequence goes on from JASDDO010000001.1 coordinate 165,959,178, forward strand.
TAAAGGCTAGATATGAACGGAGTTCCATGTCGAGATAGGGGTTAAGATTGGGAACCCTTTTCCCTCCAGAAACCCTAATCTACATGCATCACTGTTGTTCTAGTTTTAAATGTATTAAAGGATAAAAAGGGTAATCTTTAATTAATCATCCATAACTACTAAATTCTAATAAACCATACAAGCCCCCTTTTCATATAAACTTATATCCGTAGTTAATCTAGATCAATATTTTGCATCAGTGTTTAACGCAGATCTAGATCCTACAACCATTCTTCAATATTCTTTATTCTTCCTCCTTTCTTTTTCAACATGCCTAAAGTAAGATTAAAAGATTCCACGTTTCCCATAGGACGACCCGTACTCACCTCGGTCTAGCTACGCGCGACACCATTCTGATTGTGGTTAAACTACTACAAAAATAAAGATCAATCACCCATCATACGGGTCAAGATACGTATACGCTAGTCTACTCTGGAGCATCGATGCCCTGTCTCGATACTCCCTCGACTCGGAACAATTATAGGGTGTACTTGTGTACTACCCCTGGCCCCACTAGTATGATCTCCATCATAGTCCTGGGTGTCAAGTACACATCCTAAAGGGCTTTGTCAACATGTGAGAGCAAGACAGCATCACGTATACAAATCAACATGTTAAGACAAAAAGCAACCAGATAGCATACTATCATATCGAGCAAGAAAGTCCTCCCTATATATGTCCCAGCATCCACTACAATATACATCCTAAGTACAATAATGGCCTCTAGGGCATACATATAACTAACAATCTCCCACTTGCACTAAGGCCATTTGTTGCAGTATCACATACTTAACAATATAGCAGTGGTTGTAGTATCCCATACTCAACCATCCCAAAATCTCTCAAATTGTATTTGGGAAAGCAGGCCTTGGTGAGTGGATCCGCCGTGTTAACTTCAAAATCACCTCTCCTTACCTCGATCCGTTGGAGATCAACCATCTCCCTGATCAGGAGATACTAGTCTCAGAATATGTCCGGATCGCTGATGGGGCCGGTGTTCCTAGGAGAAAGCCACAACTCCATTGTTGTCACAATAACAGTTATTGGACGCTCAATGGTAGGAACCTTGCTCATCTCATGAACTAGTAATATCCAGAAAACCTCTTTGGTAGCATCGTTGGTAGCAATGTGTTCAGCCTTTATCATCTTGTATGCCACGGTATCTAGCTTAGAACTCTTCCAATTATACCGTCCCTCCACCGAGGGTAAAGACAATGCCTGTGACTGACATTCAGTCGAACTTATCACTCTGGAAGCTGGAACCAAGAACTTTCTTTTAGTACTTTTCAAGTACTTAAGAATGTCCTCCACAGCTGTCCAGTTATTCTCCCAAGATCCGATTGATTCCTGATCACTACACCTAGTGAGTCATCTACATCTGGTCTGGTACATAACATCGCATACTCTGATAGAGCCTACTGCCGAAGCATAGGGTATCCCTTGCACGCGAGCTCTCTCCAAATCAGTCTCGGAAGAAATCTTTTTGGAGAGAGTGATTCCTGAGGTACTGGGCGAACTACCACGATTAGAATCCTCCATACTAAACCCCTTTAGTATAGTGTTAATGTACCAGGATTTGGGACACTCCCAACATCCACTTAGATCTATCACCATAGATCATAATCCATAAGATGTAGTAGGTATCATCCAGATCTTATATTGAGAATCCTCGTGATAAGAGGAGCTTGAACGAGTGTAGCATAGGAAACTATTTTCTATCAAGAGTATGTTATCTACGTACAATACGTGGAAGACAACCTTACTCTCTACAACCTACTTCTATATACAAGGTTCGTCTTTTTTTTTTGATGAAGTCAAACACTTTGACTGCCACATCAAAACAGATGTTCCAACACTGTGATGCTTGAATAGATCCTGATGGACTTAAGCATAGCTTTGAAAGTCTCAACTTTTCCATTTACACCAAGAATCTTCTCAAGATCCATTTGCTCCTAATGGGTTTTACCCCTTCAGGTGCAACATGCAAAGCCATACTTCGTTGGTGTACATGGATTCCATCTTTGATCGCAAAGCATCCTGCCATTTCACAGAGTCCCCACTCATGACGGCCTGCCTGAACCTAGTTAGGCTATCATCAGCTATGATGCAATCCTCGCTCCCACTGTCACCGAGAAGACCGTAGTATCTCTCAAGTGGATGAGAAACCCTACCAGATTCGCGGAGAGGCTAAGGTTCGTTGGAGACTATTGAATCCTTTGGTTTTACCAAATCATCAGCTGTTAGTTTGTCTAGCTGGAACTCCTTCCAGTTCTACCTCATGACCACTAATTTCTTCACAAGAAATTTCTTTTCTCAAAAGGTGGCATGCTAAGAAGAAAAACACCTTTTGCTCCTCAGAGTGGTAGAAGGTATTCCCTTACTAATGTTTGGGATATTCTAACAAACTTATACAGATCTGATCCTGCCTCGAGCTTGTCCGGATTTTGCTTTTCAACATAGGCTGGACAACCCCATATCTTAACACGTTTAAGACATGGCCTCTTCCCATTTCATATCTCATATGTTGTGGCAGGCACTGATTTGGATGGAACCACATTCAATAGGTATGCAGCTTCTCAAGTGCATAACACCTAAAAGGAAACAGGTAACTCGGCAGTACTCATCATAGAGCTCACTATATCTCATAGGGCACGTTACTTCCGCCCCGATACACCGTTGTGCTGTGGTGTACACGAATGAGTAAGCTGAGAGAGAATCACATTCTCCTTTTAGAAAATACAGGAACTCCATGCCCAAATATTCTGCTCCTCGATCTCATTGAAGGACTTAATACTTCTACCTGTGTGGTTCTTCAACTTCAAGCTTATATTCCTTGAATTTCTCAAAAGTTTCAGACTTGTGTTTCAACAGGAACATATGTCTGAATCCTGAGAGATGATCAGTGAATATAACGAAGCATGAAGAACCAACCTTGGCATTTGTAGACATAGGACCGTATACATCATCATGTATCCGTCTCAAGAGTTCAGTAACTCTTTCTCTGTTTCGAGTAAACAGAGTATTGGTCATTTTACCTTTGAGACAAGACTGGCAAGTATCATAAGATGAAAATTCGAACAGATTCTTATATTCATCTTTATGTAACTTAGCTGGTCATGTCGCATTAATATGACCTAGTCTACAATTCCTCAAGAAGGATTCTTTCATTTCTGAACTACTCCTCTTATGTGTGTTCTATACACTTTGAATTGTGGTTTGATTTAAAACGTATATGCTATTATATAATGTGCCTGATCGAATCAACTCTTGATTCAGGAGAATATTTACAACATTATCCTCCAATACAAAATTATATCCTTCTTTAACTGAATAAAGAACTAATGCGATGTTGCATATCGGGTTCGGTATGTAATAACATTCGTTCAAAATCAATGTATAAATACAAGGTGATATTTGCCAACTGACTTGGCTGCAACAATTGCACCATTCTCTAACACTTAGAGATATATTACCCAATCTCAGTTCTCTACCTTTCAGTAGCCCATGTAACAGATTACATATGTGAGATCCTGATCCGGTATCACATACCCAGGATGCAGAGGATACTGAGAAACAGTTCTCGGTAATGAACACACCCGAAAAAGATGCATAAACATGCACTTTCTTCGATTGGGTGGCATGGGAATCCGGATATTCCCCTATTTCTTGCTCGGACTTATAACAATTATAAGATGGAGCGGAACCAACGTTCCCTAGCACAGTATAATAAGCAGGTTCGGTCAATGCATCCATATTATTATCTTGATTAAGGCGTGACATGGTCGCTACCAGGGGGGAGAGAAGAAAACACTCTGCGTGCGCACTTTGTAAGATTAGATTGGTTATTATTTTATCTAATCTGGATGGCTCCCACTGTTTTTATCAAATCTTCCTTCAAACCCTAAAAGGTAAGATTAGCTGGGATTAATTACACCCTACAAGTTCGCCAATCTTTCAGCCAGGACAGTGCCGGTACTTTGAAGGAGGTTCCCCATGCTTTTACACGGACCTAATTAAAATAAATCTCGTTTTCCCAGGGGCGTAACCCCATAACACCTTTCTAGACACCTACTTGATCAGCTAATTGTAGTGTGTAAAACTCTCCCAGGAGTAACTCTTACTCGCAGTAGGTATCGGGATCCAACTATCTCATAGAATGTATGCAATCTCATTGCAAATTTCAACACTTGAAATTCCCGATAATGGTTTTTACCCCTAGCGTTCTATGACCTTGACGGAGGCCAAACTACCCATAGTCCGCTAGTCAAGTTCAACCCATCATTTCCTGATTGAATTAGACCCACCCGCACGACCCTTGACGGAGGACAAACAACGCCGTACGAATACCCTAATCCAATCGCATCATATACTAGCAGATAAGCACTAATTAGCTACCGTACACTACGCCTTTACGGAGGCCAAACTACCGCAGCATGAATACTAAAATAGCACTTATCTGAAATGACGGAGGGCTACGCATGTTTTTAAGAAAACCATGAGCGTAATGAACTTGATATCGTTGTAGAATCGAGTGATTTTGAAAAGGGAGTGTTTTTGAGGCTTTTACTAGTTTTGCTAAAGAGATCACTCCCGATGAAGGGATCTCGGCTCTTTACTCGTTGAATGAGGTGTAAGATATTTCAAAAATACCACTATGTAAAGCAAAAACTATAGAAGCAATCAAAAGACAAACGGAGTTTGTAGCATCTGCTAGTTTCACTAAAGAGGTCACTCCCGGTGAAGGGATCTCGGCTCTTTCCTTATCGAATAAGGTGCTGGATATTCTATAAGGAATACTGCTATGCAAAGCAAGAACTAGAGCTACCAGTTTTTAAAACAAGTTTCTACAATATCTTTAGGTTTCTTTTTCTTTCATTAATCTCATTAATGAAGTCCCATTAATTTATTCTTCCCAAGCATCACAGAAGAAACGAAGGCATTAATATTTATTATATATCATATATATAAAATATAAGCATTCGTCTCAATATATATAAAGTAATCACATCACAGAATATCAGCAGCAGAAGAACATATATGAAATATTGGATATAATAGAAATTCCGTGTTTTAATTAAGCCAGTATAAAACACGGATTCCACGGTCGTGATGAATAGCCAAACCCATATCCCTAGACCCCTACTAGAGCGGCAAGCAACCCTACCAATTCTAGAGTTAGGAAACCCGGTCTCGACTCCTCGAGATGGTCTCCCACTGGACCCTAGAACTCGGTTACTTGTGCTCACCTCCTTGGGTCTATCCTAATGTGGAAAAATAAATAATATACATCAATGGTGACATCTTCGTCAACCCGGAAGTGCCCTAATAAAAGAATATTATATACAAGTTTTTACATGAATGAAAATGAAAAACTCTCATCTCACATAAAACCCCCGGCTATTCAAACACGACGATCCAATATAACATATCACAGCAACACATAACATCACATGTCATCAATGTAAGTAAATATGCGTATCCCAGTTGTCATTGACATATGCACCGAAACCGGCGATACACCACATATTACACTTACGGTCGCAGAAAAGAAACTGAAAAACTACAACAATTGGAATCTATAACCACCTTAGACATTATAAACCCAATGTATCACATACTTTGGATTTCATGCCCAACAAATGAATTCTTTAGACATCACATGCCTAACAATTATAAACCGCGTATTTTAATCTCGATATTGAAAACACTTTTCAATAAGCTATCGGGTAATTCAACAAGATTCCTGATAACCTGATCGAATGCTCGTCGAAAACTTTAGTAGATGGCCGCACCCCCGATGCCGTCGACGAAGTGCACTAAGGCAGAACACCGCCACCGCGAGCACCCGAACGGATGATTTTGGCGACGGGGTTCTCCTACAGTCACTTGGTCGGGGCTATGGGGTGTAGCTATCTAGTAAGGTTACCCGGCAAGTATCCGCGTACACTACGTAATTGCGATGGACTTTTGATCACATCAAAATCCCGTGGCAACCGATCAATTGAGACTAACATGCTAGATTTATAAAATTCAAACTAGTTATCTCAAAACTAATTATGTGGATTCCAAATATTGTATCACAATCACAGATAGCTAGACGAAATTAAACTTTTCGATCGAATAAACAAGAACCCAAAATTTCCCAATAAGCTCAACACTTGAGCGGAGTTCAAAAAATACCCAAAAACTGTCACAGCTCCTATGAACCAGCCGTAGAAGGGTCAACCAATGCCTCACATGTGGCACCACTGAACTACCACAAACCCTAGGATTTGGTCGCGGTTCTGACGGTCACATAATCGAGTTAAGGTTTCGTTCTTCTATAGGGTCCACAGAATCGCTTGCAAGATTTTCTAAAAATTTTAAACTCGGAAAAAGTCCAACACTTGGAAAATTTCCAGCGGGGAAAAACTGGGTTATTGATATCCGTTCAAACTTTTCAACATCGTCTAAATAACCCGAATACATATTAGAATTACGACTACGAAACACTCCGAGTTGTTTTTGCAAAAAGTTAATATCACATGCAAATTTAGCAAAAACAAACAACACTTGAAACATTAAAACCCAGAGACTGGAACACAGGCAAAATTTTAGGGGTATTGCTTGGTTTTTGGCCGATATGGGGGGGGGGTATGTGGCCGGCCACTTTTTCTCCAAAATGCCTCAAATTTTGCCAGTGTTCATGTTATATCACATACAACATTCTGCAGTTGTTTGGAAATATTTTTGACAACATTAAAAAACGACAGAAACTGCAGTTTTGTAGTTTCAAGTTTCGGAGCAGTTTCGGTTTCGTAATCTAACAAACATCGTTTAAATTTCTAGCTTGGCTCTGATACCACTGTTGGGTTACCTAGGACGGCAGCAAGGTTTCGGGAGGCATCGTCCATGCCGTTTTTAAATTTTTGCTGTTCTAAAAAACCCTAACCAAGAATCTTTAACTAGAAGTTTAAACAAACAAGCAATATTAACAACTTAACATCTAAGTGAATGAGGAATACAACATTTGTGGACCAATCATTCACTTCAAAAGCTCCTTGTGGTGGTCCCTTCGCTGCGATCATGTAACTCCCGGACTCTTGAATGGCTTCTCAAGGTGAAAGGAACGATCTTGCTTGAAGTCTTCGAGGCCGAAGATGATCTACGTCGAGTAGACACTAACCCAAGCTGCCCTCTTCGCTAATGTGAGGTTAGTGAAGCTAACACCCTATACTAAAGTGCTAATCTAGTAGAGGATAATGAAGTAGGATTTTTGCTCACTTTGGATTTCTTTTTCTCACTAAATTTTCTCACTTGCCCAAAAACTAGAGAGCTCTTGAGCTATGAAGAAGAAGATGAAGAGAGATAATGTTATGAGTGAGAATGACAACCATGGGTGAGAAAATATCTAATATGTCTCATGTAGAGACTTAACTATGAGTTAAGATAATGGTTGGGTTAACAAAATATCTAGTATAAAACAAAACTAGTGGACTAGTAAATGGGTCTCCAAGCTTCTTAAAGCTTCATGCCATGTGACCAATATCCAACTAATAATTGATTTACACTAAATAAATAAACCCTACATTATCTTTATCATGGTGTAAGTATTATACATCCATGTAGCTTGTATCATCAACCATGACACAAAATAAAACACAATTAATATATATCATATATATATTAAGTGTGCACATGTGAGAAAAATAAATGTTTAAGTGAGCTAATATTAGTTAATGTAAATTAATATATCAAATATATAATTATACATTAAATCATTAAATCAATACTTGATTTAATAATCCGGTTATATCTCATATGACCGACTAATATTATTTGTATCATTATATCGAATCAACACTTCATTCGATAACCCGGCTATATCGCATATAACCGACCGATACAGTATCGACTTATCGAATCAATATTTGATTCGATAACCCGGCTATATCACATATAACCGATCGATACTTTATATCGCGAGAATAGAATACGGTATCACATACTTGTATTAATCTCGGTCCCGCACATATCACATAGGTGCTCCTACTTCGTTTTGCCTGAGCCAGTGAAACCTCTGTGTAGGACTTTAAAGACTCGTCAATACGCCAGCAGTAGGTGATGATCATATCAAGCACTCACAAGCCGTTAGCGATACTAGCTGTATGTAACGGTTACCCGGATATTGAACGATCAGAAGATCAGCAAGCAAGCCCGCTCTAACTCCTGCAAAAGCCTAACAGTAACACTAACGTACAGACCTATCCTTCGTCTGATATGTCGCATATCATCACCTGGGGGTGGTAAAACGCCAGACTTCAATAGCCTGATAAGTCATGCCGATGCAAGGTCCATAACGGTTTAAGAAACTACTGATAACACTTACCAGTAAATCTCAGCTACCCTGGCCAGGGATTTCATATTATGGCCAATCGAGCATAGCGCAACATCAACTCCCAATACCGGGAGAGACGAATCCCCTCCTATCGCTCATTTCCTTCATGTGACTCGGGACTGTACCCAAAAACCACCTTTTTGCACGATCTCTTGACTGTGGTATGGTGGAAATCAAAGCACAGTGGGAAACACACGAGACTCTATGACGATCTCGGGTCGACAGACTAATCTGGACCAGTGTCACCAGAGAACTGCTATCTGACAATAGGTATAATAGCATCTAGGAGTTCTCGGCGAGTCCGTTCAGTGTACTCAGTCTCCACTGAGCACCCGTACACCATCTTTGATGTCAAACACCAATGGATGTAGGATCATCTATCACCCATTATACGGGTCAAGATGCGTATACGCTAGTCTATTCTGGAGCATCGATGCCCTGTCTCGATACTCCCTCGACTAGGAACAATTATAGGGTGTACTTGTGGACTACCCCTGGCCCTACTAGTATGATCTCCATCATAGTCCTGGGTGTCAAGTACACATTCTAAAGGGCTTTGTCAACATGTGAGAGCAAGGCAGCATCACGTATACAAGTCAACATGTTAAGACAAAGAGCAACCAGATAGCATACTATCATATCGAGAAAGAAAGTCCTCCCTATATATGTCCAAGCATCCACTACAATATACATCCCATGTACAGTAATGGCCTCTAGGGCATACATATAACTAACAGTGATATCGTCTCAGAATATGCCTGGATCGCTGGTGGGACCTGGGTTCCGTGGCTAAAACCACAGCTCTATTGTTATCACAATACAAATGTATTGGATGTTCGATGGATGCAACCACGCCAAGTTCGGTTATGAACTTCTTCATCCAGACAGCCTCTTTGGCAACATCGTTGGCACCGATGTATTCAGCCTCCATCGTTGAGTCTGCCACGGTTTCTTGATTGGAACTCTTCCAACAAACCACCCCTCCATTGAGGGTGAAGACAAAACCCGAGACCAACTTAGAGTCATCCTTATCACTCTGGAAGCTCGAGTCGGTAAAGGAATCCACTTGGAGTTCACCGTTACCATACACCAAGAACATTTCTTTAGCCCTTCTCAAGTACTTAAGAATGTTCTTCACAGCTGTCCAGTGGTTCCCCCAGAATCTGATTGATACCTGCTTACAACACCCTGTGCATATGCTACATCCGGTCGGGTACATAACATCGCATACATGATAGAACCGACTGCCGAAGCATAGGGTATACCTTGCATGTGAGCCCTCTCCAAATCAGTCTTGGGGGATATCTCTTTGGAGAGAGTGATTCCTGAGATCATGGGTAAATTCCCACACTTAGAATCCTCCATGCTAGACCTCTTTAGTATGGTGTCAATATACCTGGATTGGGACAATCCCAGCATCCGTTTAGATCTATCTCTATAGATCTTTATCCCCGGGATGTAGGAGGCATCACCCAAATCCTTCATGGAGAATCTTTGTGATAAGAAGAGCTTGACCGAGTGAAGCATAGGAACATCATTTCCTATCAAGAGTATGCCATCCACGTACAATACGAGAAAGAAGACCTTACTCTCTGCCACCTTCTTGTATATACAAGGTTTATCTACGTTTTTTACGAAGTCAAACTCTTTGACTGCCACATCAAAACAGATGTTTCAACTCCGTGATGCCTCCTTTAATCCGTAGATTGATTTAAGCAGCTTGCACACCTTTCCGCTGCTCCTACTATCTATGAAGCCCTCTGGCTGAGTCATGTACACACTCACTTCTAAATCATCATTTAGAAAAGCGGGCTTGACGTCCATCTGCCAGATTTTGTAGTCATGGTATGCATCGATGGCAAGTAGGATCCGGATGGACTTAAGCATAACCACTGGAGAAAAGGTTTCATCATAATCCACACCTGGTCGTTGACGAAAACCTTTTGCTACAAGTCTAGTTTTGAAAGTCTCAACTTTTTCATCTACACCAAGTTTTTTCTTGAAGATCCACTTGCTCCCGATGGGTTTTACCCCTTTAGGAGCATCTTCCAATGTCCATACTTTGTTGATGTACATGGATTCCATCTCAGATCGCATTGCATCCAGCCATTTCATAGAGTCCCCACTCATGATGGCCTGCTCGAAGCTAGTTAGGTCATCATCTTCCATGATGCAATCCTCGCTCCCACCATCAATGAGAAAACTGCAGTATCTCTCATGTAGATGAGGAACCCTACTAGATCGGCGGAGAGGCTGAGGTTCGTTGGGAACTATCGAATCCTCTGGTTCCACCAAATCTTCTGTTGTAGTTTGTGTAGCTGAAACTTCTTCCAGTTCTACCTCTTTGCCACTAAATTCTTTTTCAAGAAATTCCTTTTCTAAAAAGGTGGCATGACGAGAAACAAACACCTTTTGTTCCTCGTTATGGTAGAAAAGATATCCATGTGAATGTTTAGGATATCCAACAAACTTACAAAGAACTGATCGTGCCTCGAGTTTGTCCGGATTTTGCCGTTTGACATAGGTCGGACAACCCTATCTCTTAACTCTTTTAAGACATGGTCTCTTTCCACTCCATATCTCATATGGTGTGTTAGGCACTGATTTAGATGGAACTTGATTCAATAGGTATGGAGCTGTCTCAAGCACATAACCCCAAAAGGAAACAGGCAACTTAGCAGTACTCATTATAGAGCGCACCATATCTAATAGGGTGTGATTCCTCCGCTCCGATACACCGTTGTGCTGTGGTGTATACGAAGGAGTAACCTGAGAGAGAATCCCATTCTCTTTTACATAGTCACGGAATTCCATGCTCAAGTATTCTCCTCCCCAATCAGATCATAGGATTTTAATACTTTACCCGTCTGGTTCTCAACTTCGCACTTATATTCTTTGAATTTCTCAAATGCTTCAGACTTGTGTTTCAATAGGAACACATGTCCGAATCTTGAGAGATCGTCAGTGAATGTAATGAAGTACGAGGAACTATCCATGGCATGTGTAGACATGGGACCGCATACATCACTATGTATCAGTCCCAAAGTTCTATAACTCTTTCTCCGTGTCCAGTGGTCATTTTAGCTTTGAGACATGACTGGCAAGTTTCATATGATGTAAATTCAAATTGATTTAAATATCCATCTTTATGTAACTTAGCTAGTCGTGTCGCATTGATATGACCTAGTCTATAATGCCACAAGAAAGACTCGTTCATTTCTGAACTTTTCCTCTTGTGTGTGTTCTGAACGTTAAGAACTATGGTTTGATTTAGAACGTATATGCCATTACTTAACGAGCCTGATCCAATCAACTTTTGATTCAGAAAAATGTTCATAACATTATCCTGCAATACAAAATTATATCCTTCTTTGCTTAATAAAAAAACTGATATAATATTGCATATCAGGTTCGGTATGTAATAACATTCGTTCAGAATCAATGTATTACCATTTGGTAATATAAGGTGATATTCGCCAACTGCATTGGCTGCAACATTTGCACCATTCCCTACTCTTACAGAATGATCACCTATTCCCAGTTCTCTACCTCTCTTTAGCACATGTAACATATTACATATGTGAGATCCCAATCCGGTATCTAATACCCAGGATGTAGTGCGTACTAAGAAACAGTTCTTGGTAACTAACACACCCGAAGAAGATGCATCAACGTGCTCATTCCTCGTTTGGATGGCGTGGGAATCCGGATATTCCCCTATTTCCTGTTCGGACTTATAACAATTATAAGATAGAGCGGAACCAATGTTCCCCAGTTCAGTATAATAAGCAGGTTTGGTCAATACATCCATATTATTATCTTTATTAAGGCATGTCATGGTTGCTACCTGCTGAGAGAGAGAAGAAAACACTTAGCGTATGCTCTTGCAAAATTAGATTGGTTATTATCTTATCTAATCAGGATGGCTCCCACTGTTTTTATCAAATCTTCCTTCAAATCCTAAAAGGTAAGACCAGCCGGGATTAATTATACCTTACAAGTTCGCCAATCTTTCGGCATGTCCAGTGTCGGTACTTTGAAGGAGGTTCCCCGTGCGTGCTTTCGCACAGACCTAATTAAAATAAACCTCATTTTCCAAGAGACATAACCTCCTTAACACCTTTCTAGACACCTATTTGATCGGCTAATTTTGATGTGTAAAACTCTCCCAAGAGTAACTCTTACTTGCAGTAGGTATCGGGATCCAGCTATCTCATAGAATGTATGCAATCGCATTGCAAATTTCAACACTTGAAATTCCCAATAATATTTTGCCCCTAACATCCTGTGACCTTGATAAAGGCCAACAAACCATATGGCTCTAGTCAGGTCCAACCAGTCATTTCGTGATTGAATTAAACCCACCTGCACGACCCTTGACAAAGGCCAAGAAGGTCATACGACTACCCTAATCCAATCGCATCGCATGCTTTACAGATAAACACTAATCAGCTACCGCGCACTACGCCTTGACAAAGGCCAACAAACGCATCATGAATACTAAATATTATTTATCTGAAATGACGGAGGGCTATGACAGGTTTTTAAGAAAACCTTTTGCGTAATGAACTTGATATCGTTGTTGAATCGAGTGATTTGAAAAGGAGTTGTTTAAGCTCCGCTTTTAAAATCATGTGTTTTTCAAAATAAACCGAGTGGGTTATAGCATTTGCTAGCATTTGCTAAAGAGGTTATTCCCAGTGAAGGGATCTCACCACTTTCCTCATCGAATGAGGTGCTGGATATTCATCAAGGAATATCGCTATGCAAAGCAAGAACTAGAGCTACCTTTTGAAAATTTCATTCTACAATATCTTTAGCTTTCTTTCTTTTTCATTAATCTCATTAATGAAGTCCCATCATTTATGCTTCCTAAGCATCACAAAAGAAACGAAAATACAACGTATGCATATGCCATCCGCATTCGCCACGGGGTCCCGTTATGCACCGTTATGTTACTTAACTAACGGCATAGCAGGGCGGGACTAGCGCGGGTGCAAAACATAAGCAACGTTTATTATATATCATATATATAATAACAACATTCGTCTCATCATCTAAAGTGATCACATCATACAATATCAGCAGCAGAAGTCCACATATAAAATATTGGATAAACTAGGAATTCCATATTTTAAATTAAGCTAGTAAAAAACACGGATTCCACAGTCGTGATGAATAGCCAAACCCACATCCCTAGACCCCTACGAGAGCGGAAAGCAACCCTACCAATTCTAGAGTTAGGAGACCCGGTCTCGACTCCTCGAGATGGTCTCCCACGGGACTCTAGAACCCAGTTACTTGTGCTCCCCGCCTTGGGTCTATCCTAATGCGGAAAAGTAAACAATCTGCATCAATGGTGATATCATCCTCAACCCGGAAGTGCCCTAATAAAAAAATATTACATACAAGTTTTTACATGAATGAAAATGAAAAAACTCTCATCAAACGCAAAAAAACCCCGGCTATTCAAACACGACGATCCAATATAATATATCCCAGCAACACATAACATCACATGTCATCGACGTAAGTAAATATGTGTATCCCAATTGTTGTTGACATATAGCAACGAAACCGGCGATACACCACATATTACACTTACGGTCGCAGAAAAGAAAGTGAAAACTACAACAATTGGAATCCGCAGCCACCTTAGACATCATTAACCCGAAATATCACATACTTCGGATTTCATGCCCAACCATATGAATTCCTTAGACATCATAAATCCGGAATATCTCATATTCCGAATTTCATGCCTAACCTTATAAACCCCGCATTTTAGTCTCAATATTGAAAACTCTTTTCAATAACTAGTCGGGTAATTCAACAAGATTCCCGACAACCAGATCGAATGCTCGTCGGAAACTTTAGTAGACGGCCGCACCTCCCGATGCCATCGACGACGTGGGCTTAGGCAGAACACCACGGCCGCGAGCACCCGGAAGGATGCTTTTGGCAACGGGGTTCTCCTACAGTCACTTGGTCGGGGCTTTGGGGCATAGCTATCTAGTAATGTTACCCAGCGAGTATCTGTAAGTCCACGGTAGCACCCCGGCCGTCTAACAGACGCCAAATGCGGAACAAAAGCTTTTTATAAACTGACGCTATCGTGTACCGTAACCCGGATCTGCCATTAAAGCTAAACTAACAAATTACAAAGAGGGTAGAAATGTTATACCGAACGATCCGAGTCCTTCGGTCTTCAACCATCATCCCACGCTTTGTTGCTGCTGCTCCGATCTCCTGAATCTCCAGTCTCGTCGTCCAGGTGGCACCACATCGACAGATCTTTAAACGGGCTCCCGCCTCTGAACCGAGGCAACTCGGTCGTCAAGTTTGCTAAAAGAGATGACCAAGATGTTGTAGAGAATGAGTAGAACACTTTGTCTCGTTACGTCCAAGGTTATGGACGAACGGTTAATGAAGTTGCCTTATGGAATCGGGTGAAATGAGAAATGAGGCTTATCTAATTTCCATGAGTCCAAAACAATATCAATCTTTTTCTGGCAACCATAATCTTTCAAGAGAGGGGGTCGGCCATATAAAGAGGAGGGGGTGAGTGTAGGAGCAAGGGGGGTGACCACAATAATGAAGCTTATCATTACACCTTGTATGAACACATTAAAAGCAAACCAATGAACAATCATTAACCTAGTCACCCTTACATTAAATGAATCATTAAATGCACTAATGAGTCACTTAACACCTCACTATTCTAGTCATCATCTAGAAGCTTCCACACTCATATCAAGAAAAGATAAATCCGTATTTGACCGAATGTTAAATACGGCTGATAGAAAACTGGAAACTGGCAACTTCCAAAAGTGATCCTGAAACGAATTTCAGAATAACCCCGTATCAGTATAAACATACCCGCATTTGTATTACGACCGAATACAAATGCAACTAAGACAAAGATATTATATCTACACAGCATAATACTCGGATCCGGCTTAAACCAAAGCCGACCAGTATTATCTGCTCGAAAAACGACACGTGCGAAAACGCACGTGCATTTTCCGAACCTTGCCATAATCCCATACGGCCTCTACAACGTTTCGCCCGAACTTGGGAAAGTGTCTGTGGGGGACTCTAATGACTCATCAACACACTGGCACTGGGTATAACCCCTAGCACGTCAGAGGTACAAGCTGTACGTAATGGTTTGCCTATGTATTGATGGAAGGGAAGCTGACGAGCGAACTCATCCCTAAACCCTACTGAGCCTAACAGTGACAATATACATACAGTCTGGTCCGTTCGTCTATGAGTATCGCATATCGGGCCTAAGGGGCTGGTAACGTCAGACCCCCAATAGCGGTATAAGTCGTGTCAGAAAGTGGCCCAGAACACCCTAAGATACTACTGGAGTACCTACCAGTAAATCTCCTGCCTCGGCCGAGGGCTTTGTGTAATGGCTCTCCTAGACACAGCGCGATCTCACCCCCAATACCAGGAGAGACGAATCCCCTGCCGATCCGCTCACTTGCCTCCAATGTGGCTCGGAACTGTACCGAACTAAAACCTGTTTGCACAACTCCTTTGAGCATGGTAGGGTAGTAATCTAAACACAGTAGGAACTCACATGAGACAAATGACGATCTCAGGTCGATGAACTAACCTGTACACATGTCACCAGGGAACTGCTATCTGACGATATGTATAATACCAACTAGCATGTTCCCGGCGAGTCCTGTCCGGTGTACTCATAACCCAATGAGCACCTGTATACATCTTAGGTGATCAAACTGACACCAGTGGCTTGTGAGACCGGCCACTGCCCCTCGTCGGGATCTCGACTGTGTACACTAGTCTACTCTGGAGTATCGATGCCCTGTCTCGAAACTCCCACGACTAGGGACACTTTAAGGATGTGCTTACAGACCCCAGCTCCCACGTATATGATCGCCATCATACTGCTGGTAGTCAAGCAAGAATCCTATGTGCTCTATCATCATGCAATAGTGAACTGAAGCATGTATACGATGATAAAGACAAACCAGATAGCATACTATCATCTCGAGCAAGACTGTCATATCGGTATAGGTCCTGCCTCAATCATTGCAATCATGTACCTGCGATCCAATAATTGACTTTGAGGGCACTATCTCCAACAATCTCCCACTTGCACTCAAGGCTAATTATTGCGATGTCGCATACTCACATCCCGTGTGATACCGAACACCCAACTCCTCTACTAATCAGTTTCACAAAGCTAGTTTGTAAAACTCTTGTGTTCGAGAAATAGCCTCAGTGAGTGGATCCGCCCTGATGTTTCTTTCTATGTCTCTCTTAATCTCAACTTCACGGAGAAAACCATCTCCCGAATCGAGTAATACCTGTCTTAGAATATGTCTGAATATCTGATGAGACCTAGTTCATAAATGAACTCTAAATCCAAACTTTTTAGACTGTATCGGTAACTGAACCTAATCAGTATCCAGCACCATGCCTCCCACAGTATCCTCTTGGAACACCTATCCATAATACTGTCCCTCGTCAGAGGGAAAACTATAACTGTGACAATCACTCTGTCATCCATGTTACCTTGGAAGCCTGGAATGATAACCGTCTCCCGAAGGAGGCTGCCGTCATCAAATCCGTAGAACATGCACTTATGTTCTAAAACTGCTTCCTAATGTTTCTCCAGGATTTGATTAATATAAACTTATTGCATCTAGTGCAAAAACAACATCTGGTGTGGTACTTGATATCTCATGATTGACTCAATTGCCTAAGCATGTGATCTGCCAATCATGCACATCCCTCTCTCCTTTAGCCTCTAAGACACCTTTAGAGAAGGTGACTCCATCACCTGCAGGTACACCACCATGCCAGGAGTCATCTATTCTAAATACCATTAGAATACTGTCAAAGTACCCACATTGGGAAACTACCCAAATTTAGATCTAAAACCATAGATCTAGTAACCAGAATGTCTGATATTATATCCATGTCCTTTATGGAGAAACAACTATGTGACGACCAAAGTACAACCGATCGTAGTATATGAATTTTACTTCCTACTCTGTGTATGTCATCCAAATACCAGGACATCACACCCTACTACCTGTAGGGTTCCTAGGCACACACATGAGGTTCCACAAGCCACCAAACATGCCAAATTCAAAAAATTTCGGTGCCGAGAAACCCTAATGCGATCGTTGACTAGAGTTTAAGGCGAAACTACAACTAGTTAACAACTTAACTGCTAAGTGAATGGAAATAAAACCTTTGTAGATCCGGTCCACCACTTCTTTAGCTCCGTGTTGACGTCCCTCCGCTGCGATCATCGGATCCCAGACTCTAGAAATGGTTTCGTCGGAGAAATGATCGGGCTAGGTCATTGACTTCAAGGCCGAAGATGATCTACGTCGGGGAGACTCAAACTCAAGCTATTCCTTCACTTAGTCATAAACTTTGTGAAGAGAACACCCTATACTACATGAAAAGTGGTAGAGGATGAAGAAATAGGAAGTGGGTTCACTTTAGAATTGGATTTCTCACTCTTTTTCTCATGATGCCATTGGAGCTAGCAAGCTTTTTCAAGCTTGATGAAGATGAAGAAGAAGAAAAGAATCATATGAATCATTTCCAAAATGAAACTTATCCAATATATGATGGCACCATGGTTGAGTTAAGCCGTCATGCTTAACTCATGTAGAGATTTAACCAAAACATTAGGTTAAGGGTTGGGTTAACTAATATCCTACACAAATGACAAAAGGGTTGACTTTGTCAATGCTTATCAAGCTTCATGAAGCTTGATAACTTTGACCAAAGTCTCAATTCTTTTATTATTTGCTAGGAAAATAGTAAACCCTAATTTAACCTTGAGTTGGTTCAAGTCTCATACACACAACTTGTTTGCATCATCAAGCATGATACAAACATGTACACTTGCATATATCACATATAAACAATGTGCACATTCAAGTGAGAAAACAAATCTTAAATGAACTAATACTAGTTAATGTAAAGTAATATATCAAATATATAATTATACATTAAATCATTAAATCAACACTTGATTTAACGATCCAGTCATATCGCATATAACCGACTAATATCATGTGTATCAATGTATCGAATCAACACTTGATTCGGTAACTCGGCTATATCGCATATAACCGACTAATGATACAAATCGCGAGAATAGAATACAGTATCACATACTGGTATTATTCTCGGTCCCGCACATATCTCATATGCGCTTCTATTTCGTTTCTCTTGAGCCAGGAAACCCCTGTGTAGGACTCTAAAGACTCGTCAATACGCCGGCAGCAGGTGATGATCATATCAAACACCCACAAGCCGCAAGCGGTCTGCTAAACGTAACGGCCACCCGGGTATTGAGCGATCAGAAGATCAACGAGCAAGTCTGCTCACACTCCTATGAATCCAACGAGTAACACTACCGTACAGTCCGGTCTGCTCGTCTGATATGTCGCATATCTCGTCTAGGGGTGGTAAACGTCAGACCCCAATAACTCGATAAGTCATGTTGATATGAGGCTTATAACGGGTCGAGAAACTACTGGTAACACTTACCAGTAAATCCCAAAAGCAGCCTTGGCCAAGGACTTCCTGTTATAGCCAATCGAGCACTGCGCAACATCAACTCCCTGTACCGGGAGAGACGAAACCCCTCCTATCGCTCATTGCCTCCATGTGATTCGGGACTGTACCCAAAAGCCACCTTTTTGCACGCCCTCTTGGACGTGGTATGATGGAAATCAAAGCACAGTGGGAATCACACAAGACTCTATGACGATCTCGGGTCTACAGACTAACCTGTACCAGTGTCACCAGAGAACTGCCATCTGATGTAAGGTATAATACCATCTGGGAGTTCTCGGCGAGTCCGTTCAGTGTACCCAGTCTCCACTGAGCATCCCTATATCATCTCTGATGTCAAACACCAATGGATATGGGATCATCCATCGCCCATCTGTATGGGTCGAGAAGGTATACGCTAGTCTACTCTGGTATATCGATGCCCCGTCTCGATACACCCACGACTAGGGACCTTGAAGGATGTACTTATGGACTACCACGTCCCTACTAGTATGATCCGCATCATAGTCCAGGTAGTCAAGCACACATCCTAAGGGCTTTACCAACATGTATCAGAGAGACAATCAGTGTACACGTTAAGGTAAAGAGTGATCAGATAGCATACTATCATATCGAGTAAGAAAGTCATCCCCATATATGTCCAAGCATCCACTACAATATACATCTTATGTATAGTAATGGCCTCTAGGGTATACATATAACTAACAATCTCCCACTTGCACTAGGGCCATCTGATAGCAGTGGTTGTAGTATCTCATACTCAACCATCCCATAAAAGTCTCTCTCTGGGAAAAGGCCTTTCGTGAGTGGATCCGCCGTGTTGTCCTCTAAGTCTACTCTCCTAACCTCGATCCCTGGAGATTAACCATCTCCACGATCAGGTGATACTGCCTAAGAATATGTCTGGATCACTGATAGGATGTGCGTTCCTAGGCATCAGCCACAACTCCATTGTCACACAATGGAAGGAACGAAGTTCATCTCATGAACAAATATACACCCAGACTGCCTCTTTGGTAGCATCTTTGGTAACGATGTATCTTCCCTTTAATCGTCTAGTATGTCACGGTATCTAGCTTGGAACTCTTCCAACATACCGTCCCTTTACTGAGGGTAAAAGACAATGCCCGCGACTGACATTCAGTCGTCTTTATCACCCTGGAACCTTTCCAGTGATTCTCCCCAGGATCGATTGATACCAACTCACTACAACTAGTGAGTATCCTAACATCCAATTAGATCTGTCTCATAGATCCAAAACTCAGGATTTAGTAGGTATCACTTTGATGCTATATGGAGAATCCTTGTGATAAGCGGAGATTGACCGAGCGTAGCATAGGAAACTCCTTCCCTATCAAGAGTATGTCATCCACGTACTCTACGAGGATCACCACCATACTCCCTACTACCTTTTTGTTTATACAAGGTTCATTTACCATTTTGATGAAGTCAAACTCTTTGACTAACTCATCAAAACAGATGTTCCAACTCCGCGATGCCTGTTTTATCACATAAAACATCTTGCATACCTTTCCGCTGCTCCCACTGTCTACGAAGCCTTCTGACTGTGTACTTATAGACGCTTTCTTCCAAATCATCATTTAGAAAAACAGTCATGACACCCAACCGCCAGATATCGTAGTCGTGGTATGTAGCCGTGGCAAGTAGGATCTGGATGGACTTAAGCATAGGTACTTAGAAAAGGTTTCATTATAATCCATAGCTGGTCAATGATGCAAACCTTTAACAAGTCTAGCTTTGAAAGTCTCAACTTTTCCATGTACACCAAGTAATCTTCTCAAGATATACTTGCTCCTGATGGGGATTTAACCCTTCATATAAAGCTACCAAAGTCTATACTTTGTTGGTGTATAAGGATTCCATCTCAGATCGCTAAGCATCCAGCCATTCTTACAGAGTCCTACTCCTGATGGCCAGCCCGAAACTAGTTGGGTCATCATCTCATGATGCAATCCTCGCTCCCACTGTCATAGAGAAACCAAAGTATCTCTCAGGTGGGTGAGGAACCCTGCTAGATCGGCGGAGAGGCTGAGGTTCGTTGGTTGCTATTGAATCCTTTGGTTCTACCAAATCATCAGCTGCAGTTTGTATAGCTGGAACTGTTTCCAGTTCTACCTCATTACCAATAATTTCTTCACAAGAAATTCCCTTTCACAAAGGTGGCATGCTGAGAAACAAAACATTTTTGTTCCTCGGTTAGGTAGAAGATATTCCTTTGCATATGCTTGGGATATCCAACAAACTTCCACAGTCCTGACTTTGCCTCGAGCTTGTCCGGATTATGCTTTTAGACATAGGCTGGACAACCCCAAATCTTAACTAACTTAAGAGATGGGCTCTTCCCTTTCCATATCTCATATGAAATGGTAGGCATCTGATTTGATCGGAACCCTATTCAATAGGTATGCAACTTCATAAGTGCATAACTCCCTGAAAAGAAATAGGAAACTCAGTAGTACTCATCATAGATCACACCATATCTCATAGGGTGTTATTGCTCCGCCCTGATATACCATCGTGCTATGGTGTATACGGAGGAGTAATGCTGAGAGAGAATCTCATTCTCTTTTAGAATAGTCCAGGATTTCCGTGCTTAAGTATTCTCCTCCTTGATCACATCAAAGGACATAATACTTTTACCCATATTTTGGTTCTCTACTTCTAACTTATATTCTATGAATATCTCAAAAGGTTCGGACTTGTGTTTCAACAGGAACATAGGTCTGAATCTCGAGAGATTATTAGAGAATGTAATGAAGTACAAAAAACCGGTCTTGGCATGTGTAGACAGGGGACCTTCATACATCAGCATGTATCAATCCCAAGAGTTTACTAACTCTTTCTCTGTTTCCAATAAACGGAGCTATGGTCATCTTATCTTTGTGACATGACTGGCAAGTTTCACAAGATGTAAATTCAAACTAATTTAAATATGCATCTATATGTAACTCCAGCTAGTCGGATCGCATTGATATGACCTAGTCTACAATGTCTCAAGAAGGATTCGTTCATATCTGAAATCTTCCTCGTGTGTGTATTCTATATACTAAGAACTGTGGTTTGATTTAGAACGTTAATGCTTTTAGATAACGTGCCTGAACCGATCAACTATTGATATAGGAAATGTTCAAAACATTATCCAACAATGCAAAATTATATCCTTCTTTACTAATAAAAAGACTGATATGATTTTGTATATCAGGTTCGGTATCTAATAACATTTGTTCAGAATCAATATATTCTGGTAATACAGGGTGACAGTGACCAACAGACTTGGTTGCAACACTTGCACCGTTTTCTGCCTCAAGAAACTTATCACCCGTTCTCAGTTCTCTACCTTTCTGTAGCCCTATGTAACAAATTACATATGCGGGATCCTGATATGGTATCACATACCCAGGACGTAAAGGATACTGAGAAACAGTTCTCTGTAATGAACACACCCGAAAATGATGCATCAACATACACTCTCTTCGTTTGGGCGGCACGAGAATTCTGGTAATCCCCAAATTCCTGCTCTGTCTTATAACAATTATAAGTTGGAGCGGGACCAACGTTCCCCAGCTCAGTATAATAAGCGGGTTCGGTCAATGTATCCGTATTATTATCTTGATTAAGGCGTGACATGGTCGCTACCAGGAGAGAGAGAGAAGAAAACACTCTGCGTGCGCTCTTGCAAGATCAGATTGGTTATTATTTTATCTAATCATGATGGCTCCCACTGTTTTTATCAAATCTTCCTTCAAACCCTAAAAGGAAAGACTAGCCGGGATTAATTACACGCTACAAGTTCGCCAATCTTTCAGCCAGGCCAGTGTCGGTACTTTGAGGGAGGTCCCCCGTGCTTTCGCACGAACCTAATTACAGTAAACCTCGTTTTCCCAGAGGCGTAACCCCGTTGACACCTTTCTAGACACCTACTTGATCGGCTAATTGTAATGTGTAAAACTCTCCCAGGAGTAACAATTACTCGCAGTGGGTATCGGGATCCAACTATCTCATAGAAGGTATGCAATCTCATTGCAAATTTCAACACTTGAAATTCCCGATAATATTTTACCCCTAGCGTCCTATGACCTTGACAGAGGTCAACAAACCATAGGCTGCTAGTCAAGTTCAACTCGTCATTTCCTAATTGAAGTAAACCCACCCGCACGACCCTTGACAGAGGTCAACAAGGTCGCACGACTACCCTAAATCAATCAAATCATATGCTTATACAGATAAGCACTAATCAGCTACCGCACACTACGCCTTGACAGAGGTCAACAAACGCAGCACGAATACTAACCAGTACTTATCTGAAATGACGGAGGGCAACGACAGGTTTTTAAGAAAACCTTTTGCGTAATGAACTTGATATCGTTGTAGAATCAAATGATTTTAAAATGGAGTGTTTTTGAGGCTTTTCTAGTTTTGCTAAAGGGGTCACTCCCGGTGAAGGGATCGTCGGCCCTTTCCTCGTCGAATGAGGTGCAGGATATATCATATATACCGCTGTGCAAAGCAAGAACTATAGGAGCAATCAAAAGACAATCCGAGGATTATAGCATCTGCCAGTTATTGCTAAAGGAGTCACTCCCGGTGAAGGGATCTCGGTCCTTTCCTTATCGAATAAGTGCAGGATGTTCTACAAGGAACACCGCGATGCAAAGCAAGAACTGTAGCTACCTGTTTTTGAAAATTCGATTCCACAACATCTTAGGTTTCTTTTTCTTTCATTAATCATATTAATGAAGTCCCATCATTTAAGTTACCTAAACATCACAGATAAATACGACGTACACTTATGCCATCCGCATTCGCCTCGATGTCCCCTCGTGCACCGTTAGGTTAGGTAACTAACGGCAGAGCGGGGCAGGGCTAGCGCGGGTGTAAAACATAAGTAACGCCTATATAATATATCATATATACTATATACAGTATTTATCACAGAACATCAAATGATCACATCACAGATATCGCAGCAGAAGAATCATATGAAACATTGGATATACTAGGACGTCCGTGTTTTCAATACTAGCCAGTATAAAACACGGATTCTACGGTCGCGATGAATAGCCAAACCCACACCCCTAGACCCCTACGAGAGCGACAAGCAACCCTACCAATTCTAAAGTTAGGAGACCCGGACTCGACTCTTCGAGTTGGTCTCCCACTGGACTCCAGAACCCGGTTACTTGTGCTCTCCTCCTTGGGTCTATCCTAGTGCAGAAAAGTAAATAATATACAACAACGGTGACATCTTCCGCTACCTGGAAGTGCCCCAATAAATGAATATTACATACAAGTTTTTACATGAATTAAAATGAACTCATCTCACATAAAAACCCCCGGCTATTCGAAACGCGACGATCCAATATAACATATCCAGCAACACATAACATCACATGTCATCAATGTAAGTAAATGTGCGCATCCCAATTGTCGTTGACATATAGTAACGAAACCGGCGATATCACATATTACACTTACGGTCGCAGAAAAGAAAGTGTAAAACTACAACAGTTGGAATCCGCAACCTCCATAGACATCGCATGCCTAATCAAATAAATTCCTTAGACATCACATGCCTAACAATTATAAACCCCGCATTTTAGTCTCTATATCGAAAACACTTTTCAATATCAAGTCGGGCAATTCAATAAGATTCCCGGCATTTTGATCGAATGTTCGTCGCAAACTTTAGTAGACGGCCGCACCCCCGATACCATCGACGAAGTGCACCAAGGCGGAACACCGCTGCCGCGAGCACCCGAACGGATGCTCTCGGCGACGGGGTTCTCCTACAGTCACTTGGTCGGGGCTATGGGGTGTAGTTGTCTATTAAGTTTATCCGGCGAGTATCCGCGTACGCTACGTGATTGCGACGGACTTTTGATCGCATCAAAATTCCGTGGCAACCGATCAAGTGAGACTAAAGTGCTATGTTTATAACATTCATATTAGTTATCTCATAACTACTTGTGAATTCCAAATATTGTATCACATTCCAGATAAATAGAAAATGTTAAACTTTCCGATCGAACAATCAAACACCTAAGTTTTCCCGAAACAGCTCAACACAAGAAATAAGTTTAAAAACATTCACTTCATGCCTCAGTACCAACGGTCCAGCCGTAGAAGGGTCAAGCCAACGCCTTACATGTGGCACGTCGTACTGCCCCAAACCCTAAAGTTCAAAGGGCAGTTCAAGACGGTCACATAATCGAGTTAAGGTTTGTTGTCTTCTAGAGGGTCCATCGCGTTACTTGCACTACTTAGAACATTCTTAAACTACGGAAAAATCCAACACCTGGAAATTTCCCGGCAGGGGAAAAAGTGGGTATTTATATCCGGTCGAACTTTTTAACCGTTTCTAAAATATCCGGAAAAACATAAACGAAGTTAAATTATCCGATCAAATTAACGAGTCCCCAATAAAACCCTAGAAAACTCAACACTTATGTGGAATTAAAATATTCCCATAAAAAAATGCTAAGAAAGGACCTAATAATAAATATATGAAATTTCAGGGACTAAGTCCAAATTTTGGCCGCGGAACCGCCGCCAAACCCTTGGTTTCGCCG
Source organism: Agapanthus africanus (assembly GCA_030015575.1). Taxonomy (NCBI): domain Eukaryota; kingdom Viridiplantae; phylum Streptophyta; class Magnoliopsida; order Asparagales; family Amaryllidaceae; genus Agapanthus; species Agapanthus africanus. The sequence goes on from JASDDO010000001.1 coordinate 165,984,768, forward strand.
CGGTTCCCCGGTCAAATTATTGACTTAGTGGACCGTACTTCACAGTAATTCTTAGTTTTTCCTGCTTGTTTTTCTGAGAATTTTTAATTCACAAAAATCCACCGTTTTGAAAAATGTACAGAGAAGGGTTTTGTCGGGATTTACGGGTTCGATCGGACTTCTAACTTCGTCTACACTTCGCCAAAAGCACTAGCTAGGCTCTGATACCACTGTGGGGTTCCTAGGCACACACATGAGGTTCCACAAGGCATCAAACATGCCAAATTCAAAAAATTTCGGTGCCGAGAAACTCTAATGCGATCGTTGACTAGAGTTTAAGGCGAAACTACAACTAGTTAATAACTTAACTGCTAAGTGAATGGAAATACAACCTTTGTAGATCCGGTCCACCACTTCTTTAGCTCCGTGTTGACGTCCCTCCGCTGCGATCATCGGATCCCGAACTCTAGAAATGGTTTGGTCGGAGAAATGATCGGGCTAGGTCATTGACTTCGAGGCCGAAGATGATCTACGTCGGGGAGACTCAAACTCAAGCTATTCCTTCACTTGGTCATAAACTTTATGAAGAGAACACCCTATACTACATGGAAAGTGGTAGAGGATGAAGAAATAGGAAGTGGGTTCACTTTAGAATTGGATTTCTCACTCTTTTTCTCATGATGCCATTGGAGCTAGCAAGCTTTTTCAAGCTTGATGAAGATGAAGAAGAAGAAAAGAATCATATGAATCATTTTCAAAATGAAACTTATCCAATATATGATGGCACCATGGTTGAGTTAAGCCGTCATGCTTAACTCATGTAGAGATTTAACCAAACCATTAGGTTAAGGGTTGGGTTAACGAATATCCTACACAAATGACAAAAGGGTTGACTTTGTCAATGCTTATCAAGCTTCATGAAGCTTGATAACTTTGACCAAAGTCTCAATTCTTTTGTTATTTGCTAGGAAAATAGTAAACCCTAATTTAACCTTGAGTTGGTTCAAGTCTCATACACACAACTTGTTTGCATCATCAAGCATGATACAAACATGTACACTTGCATATATCACATATAAACAATGTGCACATTCAAGTGAGAAAACAAATCTTAAATGAACTAATACTAGTTAATGTAAAATAATATATCAAATATATAATTATACATTAAATCATTAAATCAACACTTGATTTAACGATCCGGTCATATCGCATATAACCGACTAATATCATGTGTATCAATGTATCGAATCAACACTTGATTTGGTAACCCGGCTATATCGCATATAACCGACTAATGATACAAATCGCGAGAATAGAATACAGTATCACATACTGGTATTATTCTCGGTCCCGCACATATCTCATATGCGCTCCTATTTCGTTTCGCTTGAGCCAGGAAACCCCTGTGTAGGACTCTAAAGACTCGTCAATACGCCGGCAACAGGTGATGATCATATCAAACACCCACAAGCCGCAAGCGGTCTGCTAAATGTAACGGCCACCCGGGTATTGAGCGATCAGAAGATCAACGAGCAAGCCCGCTCACACTCCTGTGAATCCAACGAGTAACACTACCGTACAGTCCGGTCTGTTCGTCTCATATGTCGCATATCTCGTCTAGGGGTGGTAAACGTCAGACCCCAATAACTCGATAAGTCGTGTCGATATGAGGCTTATAACGGGTCAAGAAACTACTGGTAACATTTACCAGTAAATCCCAAAAGCATCCTTGGCCAAGGACTTCCTGTTATAGCCAATCGAGCACTGCGCAACATCAACTCCCTATACCGGGAGAGACGAAACCCCTCCTATCGCTCATTGCCTCCATGTGATTCGGGACTGTACCCAAAAGCCACCTTTTTGCACGCCCTCTTGGACTTGGTATGATGGAAATCAAAGCACAGTGGGAATCACACAAGACTCTATGATGATCTCGTGTCTACAGACTAACCTGTACCAGTGTCACCAGAGAACTGCCATATGACGTTAGGTATAATACCATCTGGGAGTTCTCGACTAGTCCGTCTAGTGTACCCAGTCTCCACTGAGCACCCGTATACCATCTCTGGTGTCAAACACCAATGGATATGGGATCATCCATCGCCCATCTGTATGGGTCGAGAAGGTATACGCTAGTCTACTCTGGTATATCGATGCCCCGTCTCGATACACCCACGACTAGGGACCTTGAAAGATGTACTTATGGACTGCCACGTCCCCACTAGTATGATCCGCATCATAGTCCAGGTAGTCAAGCACACATCCTAAGGGCATTACCAACATGTATCAGAGAGACAATCAGTGTACACGTTAAGGTAAAGAGTGACCAGATAGCATACTATCATATCGAGCAAGAAAGTCATCCCTATATATGTCCAAGCATCCATTACAATATACATCCTATGTATAGTAATGGCCTCTAGGGTATACATATAACTAACACTACCTTCTTAACAGATCTATTCCCTATTCTGATGAAGTCAAACCCATGACTTTCACATTAGAATTAGATGATCTTATCTCCGCTATATCTACTCAAGCCTATAAATAGACATAAGCTACTTTTCCATTATGCTTCCGCTGCTCCCACTGACTACGACAACCCTCTGGCACAATAATATATACGTACACTTCTAAAGCTAGTTTAGAACGACGCTATACTTATCCTCCTGCCGGGTCTCATAATCTGGAACAACAGTAGTGTCAAGTCTGGGTAATCAAGAACCTCCCTGTCACCGTCCTTGAGGCTACCGGAGTAACTCTCGGGCGTCTGAGGTTACCAACCATATCTACGGAGTGGCTATTGAAATGTCAAACCTGATTGAATATATAGATCCTATTAAATTTTCCGTAATCGTTTGCGGTTCTGGAATCACTTCCAGTTCTACCATACTCCCACTACTGTTTTCTGAAAAAATCCATTTTACTAAAACTGTGGCGAGTCAAGAACAATATCACTATTGATCTTCCAGATGGTAGAAAAGTCAACCCTCGTCAAAGCCAGGGTCAACCCACAAACAGCCATTACAGAAACGTGCCTTGAGTTATCCAGTGTCTGGTTTTAAGCATAAGCTGGACAACTCCCCTTACTTTAACATCGTTAAGATATGAACTATTCTATATACAATATAGAAATAGAGGCACTATTTTAATTGGAACCAGATTCAAATCATGCAGCTGTCTCCAGTGCATATCAACTTAATGGAGAAAGGCTAATCAACATTACTCAACTTAGGAATCCATCCAATTATGAGTAATCTGAAAGTGAAACTAGTTTCTCAAAACCATTACTATTATCTGAACACTAATCACAAGAATCTACATCTTCGATCTCTTTGAAGAATCCCGATACTTGCGATACCTGGTTCTCTACTTTATTCTTATACCCACAACTTCTCGAAACTTAGACATTGTATTTCTACGAAACACTTATCTAAAAACTAGAGAAGACACAAGTAAACAGAACATAGTACAAATACCTACCCCTCTGTCCTGACGGACACTGGACAACATACAATACTCTGTATAAGTCCGCTGAGTTGAATAACTCAAAACCTGTGCATCGTAGGTTGAAAACTATTCCCAGACGATTTCCTCAAATATCATCAATTACAAAGAATTCCGATATAATGAGGATAATCTCCTAATTCCCAATAACTTACTCCCACTCATCATCTGTAAAACCATACAGATATGAGAATGAAACCTGGTAAATACATACCCTGGAGTAAGTATGTAATCGGGAAATCAGTTTACAATTTAACAATGCACAGTGAAACTGAAACATGAAAATGTTTCGTAGGGGTATCCTGGTATTCCTAGTAATGCCTCTTCCATAATCCAATTCATGACTTTAACCGTATATCTCTTTGTCATCTCTCCAAATCCCTTTATTTGTCTTTAGTCTTTACCTTCTGTACACCATCGTTAGGCTAAATGGTTTTCTTCCTTCCCTACCGTTCGGCACTAGCCTATGGTTTGGAAGAAGACTATCCAGTAAGCATAACAGGTGTACCCTCCTAATCCTAGGAGTACTCGTAACTTGAGAGAAGGTGATGATAAAAGACAACTGAATAATACCTTATTCTGTTTCTCCCGAACTGGGGAAAAAAGCAAAGGTGAAATAGGAGTGGTGATGAAGTATATGGTTTGGTCGTGAATGATAACAGTCGCAATTTACTTTGCCCTCTTTCTAATCCCTTTATTTTGTCTTTAGCTATTACCTTCTGTATACCCTACTTAGGCTTATTGGTTTTCTTCATTCCCTACCTTTCGGCACCAGCCTTTGGTTTGGAATAAGACTATCCAATAAGCGTAATAGGTGTACTCTCCTAAACCAATGAGCTCTCGCAACCTGAGAGAAGGTGATAATAAAAGACAACTGAATAAACTAATTCTATTTCTCCTAAACCTGGATCCATCCACGAAGAAGTCCCTCCGAGTTCGTATATAACCATACGATGGATCTATCCAATGGAAGTGGATGTCCGTAGTAATACGGGGTGTTCTGAGAAATACAAAGGGTAAAAGAAGGAGCGGCAATGACTTATGCAACTTTAGACAATCCAAAAGCCAATATTTTAAGAAGGTTCGGTCAACTTGGTCACTGAGTCATAGTCTAGGGTCGGTCAAAGGTCGCTGCCAAAGAGAGAGAGAGAAGAAACACTCTGCGTGCACTCTAACCTAGATCAGAATGGTTATCACTTTATCTAATCAGGAAACCTCCTACTGTAATCTCAAATTCTCCTCCAAACCTGAAAGAAGAATTAGTTGGGATCACCCGAAGAGTAAACCAACTCATCAGTGAGAATCGGGATCCAACTATCATCGCACTGTAAGTCCATATTGCGACCCCCGGTACTTACGGGGAGGCGGAAACGGTATAAAAAACGAATTTTTATCGCAAGAGGCAACATGGACTAAACTTTGTCGGGATCGTTGTCTAAACTAAAACTAGTTAACAAGCTAAAGAGAGTTAGCTACTATGGAAGATGGTTATACCTAAACTTGAACTCCTTCTTCTTCAAACCTTGTAGAGGTTGATGGTTCTCTTTTCGTCGCCTTCTCCCGTCGAAGATGGATCCACCTCGAAGGTTCGACTTTGGGCTCTTCCTCGATCTTTGAGTGAACTAGGGTTTCCGGCTTGCTAAACCTTCATCCTAGAAAGAGTAGAGAGTGATTAGGGTTTGCTTTTCTATCTAAAGAGAATGATTCTCAACACATGAGAAGGTTTCTCTTTTCAAGAGGAAGAAGAAGATGAAATGAGGAGAGAGAGTGAGAATGATAGAATGAGCAATATTTTCTCTTTCTTGCAACCATATTGCAAAAAGAAAAGAATTATCTAAATGATAATAATTGAAATAAGAATAGTTGATGGTTATTTTAGGAATGACCACTATCATGCTTCTTTAAATGAAGTGTAAGCATGAATCAAGGAGGATCTTCAAAGCATGATGGTGGTCAAAGGTCAACAAGTCAACCAAGGTCAACAAGTCAACAAAAAATCAACCATAACATAATTCTCATTTAATTACTATTATTAATAGATAATATACAAATCCATTAGGGTTTGGAAAATGATAACTGTCAACTGTGCATACGCACCCGATCCGAAACCCTAATGAAAAACCTCATTCTCCGCCTCAAGCAACTGTGCATACACACCTGCATTCTCGTTCCGAGGAACAAGACTACCAAGTTATAAAAGCAACCCCCAAAACATATACCAGTATCTGGCTCAAACCAGAGCCTGCCAGTATAATCCGTCCGGACTCCAAACGTGCACAAGTGCGCGGATGAGAACGAACCCTGTCGCAAAACCATGCGACCTCCACTCCGTTTTGCCCAGAGACGAATACCCTCTGTGTGGGACTCTAAAGACTCGACACTACGCTGGCAGTGGGTTTAACCACAGACCGCAAGCGGCACTAGCTGTGCGTAACGGTCCCCAGGTAGATGCCGACAAGAAGGCTGACGAGGTGAAACCCCATCTGAACTCCTACTGAGTCTGAATGTGACATTCTCCGTACAGTCCGGTCTGTTCGTCTGATACATCGCATGGCGGGCCTAGGGGGCGGTAAAACGTCAGTCCCCAATAGCGGTACAAGTCGTGTCGGAGTGAAGCCCAAAACACCCTGAGATAACACTGGAAACCTACCAGTATATCTCGCTTGCCCTGGCCAGGGACTACTCGTGCAATGGCTCTCCTAGACACAGCGCGATGTCAACCCCCAATACCGGGAGAGACGAATCCTGTCTAACCGTCACTGCCTCCAAGTGCTTCGGGACTGCACCCAACCACCACCTGTTTGCACGACTCCTTTGAGCCGTGGTAGGGTAGTGATCAAAGTGCAGTGGGAACACACTCGAGGCGAAGTGTCAGTGTCAAGTCAGCGGACTAAGCTGTACTCATGTCACCTGGGAACTGATAACTGACGATAGGTATAATACCAACCTGTCAGTTCCCGACGAGTCCTGTCCAGTGTACTCGTAACCCAACGAGCACCCGTATACTATCTCCAGTACGACGTACTGATGGCTGTGGGACAGACCATCTCCCACACTGGGATGAGAAGCGCATACGCTAGTCTACTCCGGAGTATCGATGCCCTGTCTCGATAGTCCTACGACTAGGGACCTGTAAAAGGATGTGCCTATAGATTACCCAGCCCCCACTAGTGTGACTGCCATCACAACGCTGGTAATCAAGCAAAGATCCTAAGGGCTCCACTAATGTGTATAAGTGATATACTGAAATAAACACAAGTACACATTGAAGTAGAAACAAACCAAGTAGCATACTACTATATTGAGCAAGATTGTTTATACAAGGTGAATATCCCAAGCTTCCATCAAGTAATATACAAACTAGTATGATACAGTAATGGCCTCTAGGGCATATACACTAACAATCTCCCACTTGCACTAAGGCCATGTACTGGCGTATCGAAGACCTATCATCTCGATCAGCCGCTCGAACTGAGTCTGGGGTAGGGCCTTGGTGAATGGATCTGCAGTGTTCTCTTCTGAAGCAACCCTCCGAACCTCGATCTCCTTGCGATCCACGATCTCCCTGATCAGGTGATACCGCCTCAAGATGTGCCTGGATCTCTGATGGGACCTGGGTTCCTTTGCTAAAGCTATAGCCCCGTTGTTGTCGCAATACAGAGGTACTGGGTCAACAATGGACGGAACCACCTGAAGTTCTTTTAAGAACTTCCTTATCCAGACAGCTTCTTTTGCGGCATCAGATGCAGCGATGTATTCCGCTTCCATAGTCGAGTCTGCAACGGTTTCCTGTTTGGAACTCTTCCAACACACCGCCCCTCCGTTGAGGGTAAAGACAAAACCCGACATGGACTTGGAATCATCCTTGTCACTCTGGAAGCTGGAGTCAGCAAAGGCCTCAATCTGGAGGTCTTTTCCGCCATACACCAAGAACATCTCCTTAGTCCTCCTCAGGTACTTGAGAATGTTCTTTACTGCTATCCAATGTTTCTCCCCAGGGTTTGACTGATACCGGCTTACTACACTCAGTGCATAAGCTACATCCGGTCTGGTACACAACATCGCATACATTATAGAGCCTACCGCAGAAGCGTAGGGTATAATAGACATGCGATCCCTCTCCAAATCAGTCTTGGGAGACATCTCTTTAGAGAGGGTGATCCCGTGACAAGCCGGTAAGTTACCGCGCTTGGAATCTTCCATACTGAATCTTTTCAGTACGGTGTCGATGTACCTGGACTGTGAAAGTCCTAATATCCTCTTGGATCTATCACGATGGATCCGGATCCCCAGGATGTAAGAGGCATCACCCAGGTCTTTCATGGAGAACCTGTGTGACAAGAAACCCTTGACAGATTGTAGCATAGGAATGTCATTTCCTATTAAGAGAATGTCATCCACGTATAAAACAAGGAATACCACAGTTCTCGCTACAAATCTACTATAGATGCATGGTTCATCTGGATTTTTGATAAAGTCAAATTCCTTGACCGTCTCATCAAAACAGATGTTCCAACTCCGCGATGCCTGCTTTAGTCCATAGATGGACTTAAGCAACTTGCACACCTTTCCGCTGCTCCCACTCTGGATGAAACCCTCTGGCTGATCCATATAGACACACTCCTCTAAATTTCCATTTAGAAAAGCGGTTTTTACGTCCATCTGCCAAATTTCATAATCGTGGAAGGCAGCAATGGCAAGAAGGATCCGAATGGATTTCAGCATAGCCACTGGAGAAAAGGTTTCGTCGTAGTCCAAGCCAGGTCTTTGACGGAAACCCTTTGCTACAAGTCTAGCTTTATAGGTCTCAACCTGTCCATCTACACCAATCTTCCTTTTGAAGATCCACTTGCATCCTACGGGTTTTACCCCGTCTGGAGCAATGTCCAACGTCCATACTTTGTTGGTGTACATGGACTCCATTTCGGTCCGCATTGCATCCAGCCATTTTACCGAGTCAATGCTCTGAACGGCCTGCTGGAAGCTAGTAGGCTCATCATAGTCTATGATGCAATCCTCTCTATCCCCGTCTATGAGAAAACCGTAGTATCTCTCGGGCGGATGAGACTGCCTACTACTTCTGCGGAGCGGCATAGGAATGTCCTGTTCATTTGAACCCTCTGGTTCCATTAAGCTTTCAGTAATAGTCTGTGGTTCTGGAATTTCTTCCAGTTCTATTTCGCTCCCACTTACTTCTTTTTCTAAGAACTGATGTTCCAGAAAATGGGCATTACGAGAAACAAGGACTTTTTGCTCCTCTGCGTAATAGAAAAGATACCCCCTGGAGTTCTTTGGGTATCCCACAAAATTGCACAGTACTGAGCGTGCCTCGAGCTTGTCCGCATGCTGCTTTTTGACATAAGCTGGACATCCCCAAATCTTCAAGTACTGAAGATAGGGTTTCTTCCCACTCCATAACTCATATGGTGTGGTAGGCACAGTCTTAGTAGGAACTCGGTTCAATAGGTATGCAGCTGTTTCTAGCGCATACCCCCAGAATGATCGCGGTAACTCAGCGTTACTCATCATAGACCGTACCATATCCAATAGGGTGCGATTCCGTCTCTCCGATACACCGTTATGTTGCGGGGTGTATGGAGGAGTAAGCTGAGAGAGAATCCCATTCTCTTTTAAATAGTCCAGGAATTCGGCACTTAAGTATTCTCCACCTCGATCCGATCTTAGAATCTTAATACTTTTGCCGGTCTGTTTCTCTACTTCATTCTTATACTCCTGGAATTTTCCAAAGGCCTCGGACTTATGTTTCATTAAGAAGACATAACCGTACCTTGAGAAGTCATCCGTAAAAGTAATGAAGTAAGAATGTCCGCTTCGGGCATGTGTAGACATTGGACCGCACACGTCACTGTGTACGAGTCCCAAGAGCTCGCTCGCTCTTACTCCATGTCCGGTAAACGGAGTCTTTATCATCTTTCCCTTGAGACAGGATTGACAAGTGGCATACGATTGATATTCGAACGCATTCAAATACCCTTCTGTATGTAACTTCGTCAACCTTCTCTCATTGATGTGACCCAATCTACAATGCCATAAGAAAGTCTGATTAATATCTGGTGACTTTCTTTTGTGTGTATTCTGGACATTGAAAATCTGTGGTTGGTTTAATACGTATATACCATTGCTCAGTGTACCTGACCCAATCAGAACTTGATTAAGGTGAATGTTAACAACATTACTTACAAACGCAAATTCATAACCTTCTTTAGAAACCAAAGATACAGAAATGATATTACAAGTTGCGTTGGGTACAAAAAAGCAATTACGCAAAACCAAAACATGTCCATCTGACATTCCTAGGTGATAGTCCCCCACGGCTTTAGCATCCATGCTAGCTCCGTTCGCAACTCTGAGGGTCATGTCACCTTCCTTCAAAAACCTACGGTTTCTCAACGCCTGCAAAGAATTACAGATATGAGATCCTGATCCGGTATCCAATACCCAGGAAGTAGAGTTTATAGAAAGACAGTTTTCAATAACATACACACCTGAAGCTGAAGCCGCAACCTGCTTCAGTTCCTGTGTCCTGGCTTTCCAAGCCCTGCAATCTTTCTTCCAGTGTCCACTCTTGTGACAATAGAAGCATTCCTCTTTACCAACAAGCTTCCCCGCTATCTTTGTTGCCTTTTCCTTTCCCTTCGCACCCACTTTACTAACACCGCCTCTTGGTTTGGCGGGGGCTTTCTTCTTCTTTCCCTTGGCTTTCGCCTTGGACCTAGAAGAAGAAGATCCTCCTACAAACAAAGTGGATGTATCCCTACCCTTCTGTAGGGTGCCCTCTGCGCTCCTCAGCAGGTTGAGGAGTTCTGAAAGTTCAACTTCCTTTTCTTGCAAGTTGAAATTCAGTATGAACTGGGCGTAAGTGGATGGAAGGGACTGGAGAATTATATCGGTGTAGAGTTCACTATCCAACGTGGTCCCAAGTTCCGCGAGCTCCTCAGTGTAGCCAATCATCTTAAGCACGTGGTCCGCTACCGATGATCCGACGGCCAACTTAGTCGAAAATAACTTCTTCGACACTTCGTATCTTGCGATACGAGACTGCTCTCCATACAGTTCTTTTGTATGAAGAAATATGGATTCCAAATCCATATTCTCGTGCCTCCTCTGATGGTCATTGTCCATCGAGGCAAGTACGAGGCATCTGGCCTTCGCGCTGTCAATCTCCCAAGTCTTACGGATTTCCTTATCCGCGACGCTGGAGGTGGGACCTGGGACGGGGGGAGCTTTGCTGGTAAGAAGATACCCCAGCTTGTCGTAAGAGATTGCCAATTTGACATTCCTGAGCCAATCTTTGTAGTTTGGCCCTGTCAGTATGTTTTTTATCTAGAAGTAACTTAAGTCCAGTCATTTCGATTTGGTCGCTGCAGGGGGAGAGAAGAAACACTTAGCACGATGCTCTTGCAAGTTTAGAATGGTTTTTAATTTGTCTAAACAGGATGGCTCCCACTGTCTCTCGAATCCCTCCTCAAACCACAAAGGAAGAATTAGCCGGGATCAATCCCACCGTACAATACTTGCTTAACCGTTCAGCCAGGCCAGTGTCGGTACTTCGAGGGAGGTTTTCCAACGCTTTCGCGAAGTTCCTTAATTTAAGAACCTCTTTTCCCTGGGGGCGTAGCCCCGCTAACACCTTTCTAGGCACCTACTAGGTTTATAGCATTGATCGTTTAGTGAGAAATTTCCCGAGGAGTAGCATATACTCACAGTAGGATCGGGATCCAAATATCATCGCGTGACGAAAATGAAGGAATCCTACCATAATCATCACACTCCAAATGGTATGCAAATCTAGCAAGTTTCAGTACTTATGAAACTCCCGATGTGGATTTTTGCCCCATGCTCTTATGACCTTGGCGTGAGGTCAAAATGTCATAAGTCACATGTCAAGTTCTTCCCATCATTATCCCGGTTGATTTGAATCCACCCGTACCTACCCTTGACGTAGGCCAAAATGGTGGTACGACTGTCTCAAAACAACGCATTCTATCTATGCAACAGATAAATATTCGGCAGCTACCAATCACTATGCCTTGGCGTGAGGTCAAAATACATAGCTTGAATACTACCGTATATCTAACTGAAACGATGGAGGGCTACGAATGGTTTTGGCGAAACCGTGAACGTAGTGAACTTGATATAATCGATGGAACGAGATAGCTTTTAGAAGGAGTGGCTCAAGCTCCGCATTTAAAAGTTAGTTTTTGAAAAGAACCGAGTGGTTTTTCGAAAGTGTTCCATCGACTTAAACTTGGTTTATTATCTTGCATTAGTTCTTTTAATGCGTGATATTCTTGCATTAGTTCTTTTAATGCGTCCCATCATTTAATTCCTACCATTGCAGAAAACAACCAAAATATGACGTACGCTTATGCCATTCGCATTCGCCACGGGGTCCCGTCATCACTCGTTAGGTTACTTAACTAACGACAGAGCGGGGGCTGGGCTAGCGCGGCTGTAAAACATAAGCAACGCCTAAATAGAAAGCAATGATAGACATTACAGATCACAGATGAATACATTGGATATACTAGCAATCCGCATTTCTTTCGAGCCTGAAACGAAAAGCGGATAACACGGTCGCGGTGAATAGCAAATACCCCACCCAAGACCCCTACGGGTGCGGCAAACTACCCGCCAAGTTCCCGGTAGTTTGTGCACCCCACCATGGGTCTATCCTAGGAGCAAAAACAGTAAAAAGAATTATACAATGACGGCTACAACCCCGACCCGGTTGTGCGGCCAAACAAATAATATAATTACATCAATTTACATTTACAATGAATGAAAGAAAAAACAAAAGCTCATCTCACATCCACCCCGGCTATTCACCCGCGACAGTCCAACACATTCATATACACATTCCAGAACATTACAGATCATGTATAACCCCGACTAATCGACTTATAGCGATTAGCCGACGTTCAATACATGCAAACATCACAGATATAACCAACATAGCCAAAGTGCAGTGAAGTTCGGAAAAAAATACGGAATTATAGGACCCCAAAAGTGAATTTCAGTTCTGGAAAATCTGGGTACATATAATATATCTTAAAAATCCCAAAACCAACACAGAAGAACACTGCACGAAAAACGATGCAAAGAAGAAACCAACATGCGGCGGTTCCGCGGCCAGATGAATAGGTGAGGCCGCGGAAGCGCGGCGGTTTGGAGAGAACATGATATCGTTTTTCTTGTGTGTTCTTAGAAAACCCTGAGACGATTTTACAAGTATAAATTTTTTCAATTTGAGCAGAAAAAAATTCAACAGAAAGTTAGGGTTTTGATTTTCCGGTTTTGCGATTTTTCGGTTCCGAACTTCGTTACACCTTACTACCAAGCTAGTTTAAGTTTAGTTAGGCTCTGATACCACTGTAAGTCCATATTGCGACCCCCGGTACTTACGGGGAGGCGGAAACGGTATAAAAAACGAATTTTTATCGCAAGAGGCAACATGGACTAAACTTTGTCGGGATCGTTGTCTAAACTAAAACTAGTTAACAAGCTAAAGAGAGTTAGCTACTATGGAAGATGGTTATACCTAAACTTGAACTCCTTCTTCTTCAAACCTTGTAGAGGTTGATGGTTCTCTTTTCGTCACCTTCTCCCGTCGAAGATGGATCCACCTCGAAGGTTCGACTTTGGGCTCTTCCTCGATCTTTGAGTGAACTAGGGTTTCCGGCTTGCTAAACCTTCATCCTAGAAAGAGTAGAGAGTGATTAGGGTTTGCTTTTCTATCTAAAGAGAATGATTCTCAACACATGAGAAGGTTTCTCTTTTCAAGAGGAAGAAGAAGATGAAATGAGGAGAGAGAGTGAGAATGATAGAATGAGCAATATTTTCTCTTTCTTGCAACCATATTGCAAAAAGAAAAGAATTATCTAAATGATAATAATTGAAATAAGAATAGTTGATGGTTATTTTAGGAATGACCACTATCATGCTTCTTTAAATGAAGTGTAAGCATGAATCAAGGAGGATCTTCAAAGCATGATGGTGGTCAAAGGTCAACAAGTCAACCAAGGTCAACAAGTCAACAAAAAATCAACCATAACATAATTCTCATTTAATTACTATTATTAATAGATAATATACAAATCCATTAGGGTTTGGAAAATGATAACTGTCAACTGTGCATACGCACCCGATCCGAAACCCTAATGAAAAACCTCATTCTCCGCCTCAAGCAACTGTGCATACACACCTGCATTCTCGTTCCGAGGAACAAGACTACCAAGTTATAAAAGCAACCCCCAAAACATATACCAGTATCTGGCTCAAACCAGAGCCTGCCAGTATAATCCGTCCGGACTCCAAACGTGCACAAGTGCGCGGATGAGAACGAACCCTGTCGCAAAACCATGCGACCTCCACTCCGTTTTGCCCAGAGACGAATACCCTCTGTGTGGGACTCTAAAGACTCGACACTACGCTGGCAGTGGGTTTAACCACAGACCGCAAGCGGCACTAGCTGTGCGTAACGGTCCCCAGGTAGATGCCGACAAGAAGGCTGACGAGGTGAAACCCCATCTGAACTCCTACTGAGTCTGAATGTGACATTCTCCGTACAGTCCGGTCTGTTCGTCTGATACATCGCATGGCGGGCCTAGGGGGCGGTAAAACGTCAGTCCCCAATAGCGGTACAAGTCGTGTCGGAGTGAAGCCCAAAACACCCTGAGATAACACTGGAAACCTACCAGTATATCTCGCTTGCCCTGGCCAGGGACTACTCGTGCAATGGCTCTCCTAGACACAGCGCGATGTCAACCCCCAATACCGGGAGAGACGAATCCTGTCTAACCGTCACTGCCTCCAAGTGCTTCGGGACTGCACCCAACCACCACCTGTTTGCACGACTCCTTTGAGCCGTGGTAGGGTAGTGATCAAAGTGCAGTGGGAACACACTCGAGGCGAAGTGTCAGTGTCAAGTCAGCGGACTAAGCTGTACTCATGTCACCTGGGAACTGATAACTGACGATAGGTATAATACCAACCTGTCAGTTCCCGACGAGTCCTGTCCAGTGTACTCGTAACCCAACGAGCACCCGTATACTATCTCCAGTACGACGTACTGATGGCTGTGGGACAGACCATCTCCCACACTGGGATGAGAAGCGCATACGCTAGTCTACTCCGGAGTATCGATGCCCTGTCTCGATAGTCCTACGACTAGGGACCTGTAAAAGGATGTGCCTATAGATTACCCAGCCCCCACTAGTGTGACTGCCATCACAACGCTGGTAATCAAGCAAAGATCCTAAGGGCTCCACTAATGTGTATAAGTGATATACTGAAATAAACACAAGTACACATTGAAGTAGAAACAAACCAAGTAGCATACTACTATATTGAGCAAGATTGTTTATACAAGGTGAATATCCCAAGCTTCCATCAAGTAATATACAAACTAGTATGATACAGTAATGGCCTCTAGGGCATATACACTAACACTATCATCGCATGATAACTTGATGGAAGCCACTCAAGTTATCACACTCCAGAAGGTATGCGCATTCCTGGCAAGTTTCATGTATGTTTGAAACTCCCGATATGATTTTTGCCCCATGCTCTTATAACCATGGCGAAGGTCAAAATGTCATAAGTCACATGCCAAGTTCTACCCGTCATTGTCCAGGTCAATTTGAACCCACCCGTACATACCCTTGACGAAGGCCAAAATAGTAGTACGACTGTCCCAAACAACACATCTATCTATGCTACAAATGAATACCCAGCAGCTACCAAACACTATGCCTTGGCGAAGGTCAAAATACATAGCTTGAATACTACTGAATACCCAAAAGAAATGACGAAGGGCTACGGCTGGTTTTTGGCGAAAAACCTTTAACGTAATGAACTTGATCTCGTTGAAGGAACCTGATAGCTTTTTATAAAAGTATAGTGACGAAAAACCTTTGCTAAAGAGGTCACTCCCGGTGAAGGGATCTCGGCTCTTTCCTCGTGGAATGAGGTGCAGGATATTCTAACTGAATACCGCGATGCAAAGCAACTTGTAATCGACTATATTAAAGTTACAACCCTGACGTAAACTTCTGCCCAAAGGGTCACTCCCGGTGAAGGGATCTCGGCCCTTGCCTCGTGGAATGAGGTGCGGGATATTCTAACTGAATATCACTATGCAAAACAAAAGGAATCATCTTTGTAATAACATCTTTTAAAATTTATTCCAACAACATCAAATATAGGTTTGTTTTATCCTTGCATTGATAAGAATCAATGCAGTCCCAACAATCAATCACACCATAAAAGAACGAAAATAAAATGTACGTATATGCCATTCGCATTCGTCACTGGGTCCCGTCATCACCCGTTAGGTTACTTAACTAACGACAGAGCGGGGGCTGGACTAGCGTGGGTGTAAAACATATACAACATCTAATAGTATATATACCAATATACAATAATCGCTCCAGGCGTGATAATATGCAACATTACAGAAAAGTAATAAGCATCACAGAACAATACAGATAATCTAGGATCCCCGGGTTTCACAGAGCCGCTGCTGAAACCTGACGTTCCCCTGGTCGTGTGGATAGCCTGTGCAATGAAACCTAGACCCCTACGGGTGCGGCAAGTTACCCGCCAAAACCTGAAGCGAGATAGTCCCCACAATATAGTGAATGGAACACCCGGCACTTCACGAAATCCGGTAAATTGAGCACCCCTCCTTAGGTCAACCTGTACCCACTACGAGTGCGGCGAATAGTCTGCCAATTCTAGAGTGAGGTCCCTTTGCCTCTCAAAGCCATGAGATACGGACCCGTTGCCCTCTAGAACCCGGCTATCCGTGCACTCCTTCGCGGGATAAACCTAGTACAGAAAATAAAAATATGTAGAACGGGTACATCGACCTCGACCCGGTCGTTCCCCAAAAGAATATTATACAAACAGGCAGTGACGGCAGTCCACATGTTGGATGCTCGCCCCGCAATATCAAATGTACAAATAAATCCAAACTGCACTATCATTGCATCCTGCTATCCACCATGACAAATCCGCAACATCACAGCATAACACAGAACATCAACGCGAATGTCACGTTCGCAAACCCATCTAAAGGAACTATAGCAATTAGACGCGGTTTACCGATCAAATGACATTCCCGGTCGGAGATATAATGTAAATACTGCATACTAACAAATTTAAAATTTCGATCGACAAAATTTCCCGAAGTGGGCCCCACGAACTTCTGCTGTAGAGTAAGAAAATATGGGCCCAAAAGAAATATTCCAGAAACCACAATTCACTGTGTAGAAGCTACTGTAGAAAATTGGAGTACCAATCTCACAAAACGGCGGCGGATCCGCGGCCAAACCCTTGTTTGGGTCGCGGATCCGCGGCGTTACTGTTGAGTTGGGCCACCAAATTTCACCAGTATTCTAATAAAAGCCTGCATGTTTTTCTGTGATGCTCAAAATAATTTTTAGACCCTTTTAAAAATCGACAGAAACTTTAATGCAGAAAATTGTTGTTTCGCAAATTCCATTCGATCGATCTTTTAAACGCGTTAGCACAAGTTAGTATAGCATAATGGTGAGGCTCTGATACCACTGTAAGTCCACGGTAGCGCCCCGGCCGTCTAACAGACGCCAAATGCGGAACAAAAGCTTTTTATAAACCGGTGCTATCGTGTACCGTAACCCGGATCTGCCATTAAAGCTAAACTAACAAATTACAAAGAGGGTAGAAATGTTATACCGAACGATCCGAGTCCTTTGGTCTTCAACCATCATCCCATGCTTTGTTGCGGCTGCTCCGATCTCCTGAATCTCCAGTCTCGTCATCCAGGTGGCACCACGTCGACGGATCTTTAAACGGGCTCCCGCCTCTGAACCGAGGTAACTCGGTCGTCAAGTTTGCTGAAAGAGACAACCAAGATGTTGTAGAGAATGAGTAGAACACTTTGTCTCGTTACGTCCAAGGCTATGGACGAACGGTTAATGAAGTTGCCTTTTGGAATCGGGTGAAATGAGAAATGAGGCTTATCTAATTTCCATGAGTCCAAAACAATATCAATCTTTTTCTGGCAACCATAATCTTTCAAGAGAGGGGGCCGGCCATATAAAGAGGAGGGGGTGAGTGTAGGAGCAAGGTGGGATGACCACAAAAATGAAGCTTATCATAACACCTTGTATGAACACATTAAAAGCAAACCAATGAACAAAAACCTAGTCATTAACCTAGTCACCCTTGCATTAAATGAATCATTAAATGCACTAATGAGTCACTTAACACCTCACCATCCTAGTCATCATCTAGAAGCTTCCACACTCATCTCAAGAAAAGATAAATCCGTATTTGACCGAATGTTAAATACGGCTGATAGACAACTGGAAACTGGCAACTTTCAAAAGTGACCCTGAAACGAATTTCAGAATAACCCCGTATCAGTATAAACATACCCGCATTTGTATTATGACCGAATACAAATGCAACTGAGACAAAGATATTATATCTACACAGCATAATACTCGGATCCGGCTTAAACCAAAGCCGACCAGTATTATCTGCCCGAAAAACGACACGTGCGAAAACGCCCGTGCATTTTCCGAACCTTGCCATAAACCCATACGGCCTCTACAACGTTTCGCCCGAACTTGGGAAAGTGTCTGTGGGGGACTCTAATGACTCATCAACACACTGGCACTGGGTATAACCCCTAGCACGTCAGAGGTACAAGCTGTACGTAATGGTTTACCAATGTATTGAGTGGAAGGGAAGCTGACGAGCGAACTCATCCCTAAACCCTACTGAGCCTAACAGTGACAATATACATACAGTCCGGTCCGTTCGTCTATGAGTATCGCATATCGGGCCTAGGGGGATGGTAACGTCAGACCCCCAATAGCGGTATAAGTCGTGTCAGAGAGTGGCCCAGAACACCCTGAGATACTACTGGAGTACCTACTAGTAAATCTCCTGCCTCGGCCGAGGGCTTTGTGTAATGGCTCTCCTAGACACAGCGCGATCTCACCCCCAATACCGGGAGAGACGAATCCCCTGCCGATTCGCTCACTTGCCTTCAATGTGGCTCGGCACTGTACCCAACTAAAACCTGTTTGCACAACTCCTTTGAGCGTGGTAGGGTAGTAATCTAAGCATAGTGGGAACTCACATGAGACAAATGACGATCTCAGGTCGATGAACTAACCTGTACACATGTCACCAGGGAACTGCTATCTGACGATATGTATAATACTAACTAGCATGTTCCCGGCGAGTCATGTCCGGTGTACTCATAACCCAATGAGCACCTGTATACATCTTAGGTGATCAAACTCACACCAGTGGCTTGTGAGACCGTCCACTGCCCCTCGTCGGGGTCTCGACTGTATACACTAGTCTACTCTGGAGTATCGATGCCCTATCTCGAAACTCCCACGACTAGGGACACTTTAAGGATGTGCTTACAGACCCCAGCTCCCATGTATATGATCGCCATCATACTGCTGGTAGTCAAGCAAGAATCCTATGTGCTCTATCATCATGCAATAGTGAACTGAAGCATGTATACGATGATAAAGACAAACCAGATAGCATACTATCATCTCGAGCAAGACTGTCATATCGGTATAGGTCATGCCTCAATCATTGCAATCACGTACCTGCGATCCAATAATTGACTTTGAGGGAACTATCTCCAACAGTATCCGCATACACTACGTGATTGCGACAGAGTTTTGATCCATATCAAAACCCCGTGGCAACCGATCATCTGAGACTAAATTGCTAGGTTTACAAAATTCAAACTAGTTTTCACAAAAGTAATTATTGCGGATTCCAAATATTGTATCACATTCATAAAAGTTAGGCGATGTTAAACTTTTTGATCAATCAATCAACCACGCAAAATTCTTAGAGGACTCAACACTTGAGTTAGATTCAAAAATTCCCAGACAGTGCCACAAGCACATACGGACCAGCATAAGAGAGCATGTCCCAAGCCTCACCAACGGCCCCGTGGAACCGTCGCCAAAACCACCTTTTGGCCACGGTTCCGCGTTCGTTAGGTCGAATTAAGGGTTCATTTTTCTTGGGGGTCCACACACCCTACACAATTTTTTGAACATTTTTAAACCCAAAAATTCTAACTTTTGAAAAATTTCCAGAGAGAAATTTTGAGGTGGTGTTTGATGTTCGTTCAAGCTTTTTAACGTCATCTATGTTGCCCGAAACGGTGTTAAAATTTCAAATACGAAACACTCTGAATTGTCACTACAGAAAGAAAAAATCACATGCAATCTTTAGTAAAACAAACAATGCCTGAAACACCAAACCACAGATACCGGAACACCAAAAAAATTGAAGCCAAAATCCCACTAAAAAACCGGCCAGGCCAGGTTTATCACACATCACGCCGGGAAAAAACCGGTGAAAGGGGTTCAATTTTCTGTGATGTTTATCATATGTAACATTCTGCACTTGTTTAAAAAATTTTCAGAGAACTTTTAAAATTCGACAATTCCATTAAATCGATTTCAAAGACTTCTAGAATAGATAACCTAGACACACAGACTTTAGGATACACATTGCATACATACAGCTCACTATTTGTATTTGTGTTATTTATTTATATTCTGGTTTAGTTATATCATCGTATCCTGGTCGTTACTATTTCTTTGATATTTATGACGCATTGACGTCTGGGTTTTGCATGGCCCAGTTCCTCTACCTTTATCCCAGGCAGATCGAGAGTATTTTAACAATCAAGCGAGCAATGAGGAATTGAACGTGTATTTAGAGATGTTTAGTTTAGTTTATTTCTGCAGTTTTATTTCTTTGATATGAGCCCATATTGGGACATGTTTCAGATAT
Source organism: Agapanthus africanus (assembly GCA_030015575.1). Classification (NCBI taxonomy): domain Eukaryota; kingdom Viridiplantae; phylum Streptophyta; class Magnoliopsida; order Asparagales; family Amaryllidaceae; genus Agapanthus; species Agapanthus africanus. Next base: position 166,005,114 of record JASDDO010000001.1, read on the forward strand.
TGTTTATTGGATCTTGATTCTTTTCCTAATTTTATTTACTGTGGCAAATGGACATGTACTAGATAGATTATATATATTTTCTGTTCTTGATATCCTATAGACAGCCGTAATGTGACTGTGGCCACAGGTAGTATGGTTGGCTATGTCACGTGCCGTAGTCTGCGCACTTTGGGAAGCGGGGCGTGACACTTTCTGGCACTGACGGAGCATCTTCTTCAAGATATCACGTCCTTCCTCTGCTAAGTCTTCTTCTTTCTTGGAATAATGAACTAGACTTAAGGGTTTTTCCCCTCATCATCCATTTTAGGATTGGGATATGGCTTCTATGTCCCTTTCATAATTTTTGGTTCAAGTAGGCTATTCAACTTAATTGCAGGACCCGCTTGTAGGTCCCTTAATATCCTTTTTGTTTTTTTGAAGAAAGGACCATCTCACATGGAGATTCTTCCGCCAGCGGGCAAGATGCCCGTTGCGCATATTTCGGGGAGCGAGTATTCGCGTCCCTAATCTTTTGAAGGGTAGAACCCGTGCTGTCTCTATTTTGGCGACGAGTTGTTTCAGAGCCGCTAATTTTTTGTTGAGTGTTGGAGACAAAAGCCACCTTGCCTCTGTTTTTCATGTATCTTCATCGGAAGAGGATGCATCTTGACCCATCTGATCCAATCGAGTCATTTTATCTATGAGCTCTTGGAAGGTCGTCGGCTTGAAGAGAGCCATATATGAAGGATTCCTTAGCACGACTACTAGGTTTTGTAAGGCATCAACCATGCCATTTTATAAAATTTTAGTGTGCTAAGTAACCCAAACCAAGGATCTAACTAGAAGAATAGGGTTTATCAAACATGTAAACAACTTTACACTAAGTGAATGAGAAATACAACCTTTGTAGACCGGTCCTTCACTTCTAAACCTTCGTATAGTTGTCCCTTCGCTCCAAGTAGCGATCTCCCGGACTCTAGTAAGGGTTCACAAGATGAAAAGAACAAGCTTTCTTGAAGTCTTTGAGGCCGAAGATGATCTACGTCGAAGAATCTTTAACCCAAGCTATCTCTTCACTAATTGATGAACTAGTGAAGAAACAACCTATACTAAATGGCTAGTCTAGTGTAGATTGGTAAAGTAGGAATTTAGCTCACTTTAGAATAATTTTTCTCTCTTTTTCTTCACCTCACTTTAAGATAGAGAGCAATGGAGGAGATGAAGAAAATGAACTCTTGAATGATCTTATGTGAACCATGGGTGAGTAAATATGTCATATAACTCATGTAGAGACTAAAGCATGGCTAAAAATAATGGTTAGATTAATAAATATCTAGAGTAAAACAAAATTAGTGGACTATGTCAATGGTTACTACAAGCTTCACAACCATGACAATTTTCCACCTAATTTTGATTTACCCTTAATAATTAAAACCTCACATTATCATAAGTATGGTATGAGTCTCATACACCCATATCCAATGTATCATCTAGCATGACACAAAAATAAATACATTAACATATATCACATACATATTAAATGTACAAAGAAAAAACATTTTCTTAAGTGAGCTAATATTAGTTAATGTATATTAATATATCAAATATATAATTACACATTAAATTATTAATCAACACTTGATTTAATAACCCGGCTGTATTGCATACAACCGACTATTATCATTTATATGCATATCACATATACATATAACATATCATTGAATCAACACATGATTCAACAATCCGGTTATATCTCATATAACCTGTATCACGAGAATGGAATACGGTATCACATACACGTATTAATCTCAATCCCGCACATATCACATATATGCCCTACTTCGTTTCGCATGAGCTAGAAAACCTCTGTGTAGGACTCTAATGACTCGTCAATACGACGGCAGTAAGCGATGATCATATCAATCACCCACAAGCCATCAGCGATACTAGCTGGACGTAACGGCTACCCGGGTATTGAGCGATCAGAATATCAACAACCAAGCTTGTCCATACTCCTATGAATCCAACAGCAACACTTCCGTACAGTCCGGTCTCTTCGTCTGATATGTCGCATATCTATTCTAGGGGTGGTAAACGTCAGACCCCAATAAGTTGATAAGTCGTGCTGATGTGAGGCTCATAACGGGTTGAGAAACTACTGATAACACTTACCAGTAAATCTCAGTATCATCCCTGGCCAGGGACTTCCTGTTATGGACAATCGATCAAAGCGCAACATCAACCTCCAATACTGGGAGAGACGAATCCCCTCCTATCGCTCATTGCCTCCATGTGACTCAGGACTGTACCCAAAAACTACCGTTTTGCACGCTCTCTTGAACGTGGTAAGGTGGAAATCAAAGCACAGTAGGAATCACACAAGACTCTATGACGATCTCGAGTCTACAGACTAACCTGTACCGGTGTCACTAGAGAACTGCTATCTGACGTTAGGTATAATACCATCTAGGAGTTCTCGGCGAGTCATGTTCAGTGTAACCAGTCTCCACTGAGCACCCGTATACTATCTCTGATGTCAAACACCAATGGATATGGGATCATCCATCGCCCATCAATTGGGTCAAGAAGCGTATAAGCTAGTCTACTCTGGTATATCGATGCCCCGTCTCAATACACCCTCGACTAGAAACAATTAAAGGATGATCTTATGGACTACCCTGGCCCCACTAGTATGATCTCCATCATAGTCCTGGTAGTCAATTACACATCCTAAGGGCTTTATCAACATGTGAGAGCAAGACAGTATCACAATACAAATTTACATATTAAGATAAAGAGCAACCAGATAGCATACTATCATGTCGAGCAAGAAACTCCTCTCTATATATGTCCAAGCATCCATTATAATATACAATCATATACAACAATGGCCTCTAGGGCATACATACAACTAACAATATATGGGAACATCTTTGCATTTAGGTTAAGGGTAGCTATGAACATTCCCACGACTGGTGCTTCATCAATGTGTTGCTCGTATTTTGACTACAGATTTCGCCATCGGGTAACATATTGAACCCAGGTCTCATTCGGTCCAACCCTTTCGTTGACCAACACCGCCACGGTAGTGCGTTTATTCGCACTGGAAAATCTTTGACAGAAGAGCATCTCCATCTCGTCGAAGGTATACACGGAGTCATTTTTGAGTTCCGCATACCACTCGAATGCAATGCCTGCCAGACTACTGACGAACTGCTAGAGGAGCAGTATATCATTTCCTCCAGTGTTGCCGCACATGGATTTAAATCGTGTAATGTTCTGGCGAGGATTTCTGGTCCGTTTTTACAAGTGGAACGTCGAAAATATGTATTCTGGCGGGTACCGTACTTGATCGTAGCATGCCGGATATGGTCGACCAGTCTTGATCGACCTATTTGTAGCTTCGTTGGCATAGTAAGCTTTTATTTGCTGAGCGATATATGCGTCCAGTTTTTCTTTTGGGATCATTTCCTCCTTATCCGTTGATGAAGCTTGCTGAAGATTTGATGTGTCACCTTTGTCTTTAAGAGCGACTATCGGCGGTTCATCTGCCAGTGGTTCCGAATGGTCCATTATTCCAGCCATATTCTTGTCACGGCCCGAAAGTACGGAACGTGACCGGCACTTAGATTACGAAGCGTCTAGAGGCGCAACGTAACCTAAGTAAGCCGAAGCCCAGAAGTCTAAACCATAAAAAGAAGAAGTAAAGGAAAACATATAGAAAACAAGTTTAAAAGCAACATCCAATTTTCTCAAAAATTTCGGCAGAGTCTCCTTTGTAAAAACTGGCCCCAAACAGGTACAAACAAGAATAATATATATACAAACAATAAAAATCATCCCCAAACGAGAGCTAGCTCTACGCCAAAAGGCGGAAACAACCACATCAATGCACAATAGTATACAACGCCAAAGGGCGAGGCTCAAAACTCAAAAGAAAACAAAACCACCAAATATCATAATAATACAAGTGCGGCTCTAAGGTCGAAATAAACAACTGATCCAGTAAACTATCAAGTAATACAAGTTTGGTTGATGGAGCTTTCTAGATACAAATGAAATAATAAAAGTACAATGGCGGTCCTGATACAAGTGAACCAACCTACCGTGCAAATCACCCTGAGTGAAAAGATGTGCCAGCAAGCTGCCAGGAAAACCTGTACATCGAACCTGTAATAAAATTTGGCACAACGGGGGTGAGTTGCCAACTCGTGAGTAGAAGATATCTGCAAAAAGAAATCGAATGCACGACGCTGTCCTAGGTCATAATAATATACTAATATACTACTAGTCATCAAGTAAAGACAGGATAATAAGCTACGTGTAAGTGCAAATGCTCCGTGCTTGTATCAGTGCCTCATATAGAACTATATCATGTGAATGAGTATGCATGCACCATGAATGTGAAATAACCAATCCTGAAATCTAGATATATCTGTATAAGAAATCTTTAACTTTTATTATGGTAAAATGTGTATAGAAATCTGAAATATCAACGATGAAATCCATGGAAATCCGTGTCAAGCATCGACCCAAAACATGTAAATCTCAAGTCTCAATACTTCATAATCTCAATGTCTCATAGTCTTAATATCTCAGGCTCCGCCAGTCCAGATTGGTCCATATCATCAAATCTCACGACAACGGTCGGTATCCTCCGGATATCCGCCGTGCCAGACATCACCGGTAGGTAGTCCTCCCCTGCCAGGCTCATCGTCTACAACTCGATCTTCTTGCCCTGGGGTACCATACCGGGCCCACCATGTACCCGAGACGGTTTATCCACTCCTCGAATCGGGTCTCGAAATCCAACAGAAAATATGAAATCTCATGGTGGACGACACATACATCACGAGAAAACCGCATCTTATGTTTTAAAAAGAGAGGAAGAGAGAGAGAGAGAAGTTTTTATATATTCTTGCGGTTTTCCCAAAAAATCCAGAAATCTCATAGAAATCCAAAATCCCAAAATCATGAGTAAGTATATGATAAGTGTCGGCATATGCCCCATAATACTGCATGATAACATGAAAATGCGAATGCATGAAATGTCTAAGTAATAAATACCATGTCTGTACTAACACCATAGAGTAATCACAATATTATATCGATCTAGCTGTTAGCTGATTGTATCAATAAAAGATAATATGATCTAAAGTGTACGTGACATAGCAATTACCGATGATGATGTGTGTGAGTCGGCAAATAAGTGTGTGTGGAATATGCGCATCATCGGTAATAGTGCTGGTGTCCTAACAGGCAAAGTTTTATTCTGATTATAGAAACATATGAATGAACATGCACCATTATGATTACGGTATGAATGTAAAGACGGATGTGTAATAACCACTCATCTGTGATATACAAGTATAACTACAACTATATGACTCGAGCCTAAACTAGTGTCCATCTAACTTCCTAAGGAACTAAACCTAAGAAACTAGTCAATAAGAAATAAGAGTCCACCTAAGGTCTGAATCCATATCTCTAATAGTCGGCGATCCAGCCTCAATAGCGTCACGTACGTAGTACGGCTTCCTCGAATCAAGAGTGCGGATCAATCATCATATATATACCTCGTACGGTGAAATCCATCGTACGGTATCCCAATATCGGGGTACGGGTCAAGTATCACCTACGTGTCTCATCATTCGTATAATATTATCATCAACACATGTCAAGATCAAGGTGCTATACTGTAATCACATACATCAATCATATATCATTGTCAGCATAAATATACATCGTTAATTTATCCTCAGAAATATTATGTCATATGTATCATATTGTGATTAAGTCACACTTAGATCATATCGTAATCAAGTCACACCTATATGATATCATATCAGAATTTCAGGCACAGGTTACGGTCCGGGTTCTATTTTAGAGTCCCATATACTTCAATATCATCACCACCCTTTATTATTTATGTATACCTATTCATTATCTCATTTCCTAATGATCCGCTAACATCATAACACGACCGTAAAGCCAAGAATCACGGCATCAAGCCCAGTTATATTGTTTCATCCCCGTGTATCATATCACATCCTTGTATCACATATACGTATTGTGTGTGTATATATATATATATATCTACACCTAGTCCTATATATATATATACACATACACGTATATACCACGTCGAGTCTCAGTGTGTGCGTGTGTGTGTCTACCTGAAACCTACGAATCTCCTCCAAGATATTCATCCTCGGGTAAGGTCTTTCTAAATCAATCTAGTCCAACCTAAAGTCATTACTAGGGTCCTACTCACCGAAATTCTAAGGTCACGTCTGGCTTCCTAATGACAAAATGTACTATCCCTATTCTACGTTTGCGGGGGTGCTAAACGCCATCCACCTGACTTCCCCCCATAGATATACATCTACTCACCTGGTCCTTATCTGCCGAAGACGGTGTCGCCATCCTCTTCTTCATCGCCCGCAGTCCACGTGAGGGGTACCTCCACAACATGAAATCCAAACATGAAAATAAGTCTCCAAAATGAATGCTTTCCATCTCCAAAATCCATATAAAGATGAGCAAAGAATAGAGGGTAGGAATTAATTAGGATTTTGTGGGTTTTTTATTGAATTTTTGATGAATTTTGATGATTTTTAATACAAAAATGATGGGGGGAAAATTTTGGGGCTGCCCATGGTGGTGAGGTCGGCCATGAGGTGAGGAAAAGAGAGAAAAGTGAGAAAAGGTGAAGAAAAGTGTAGAAGGTTTCACAAAAATATCACACAATTAAGTCTTTTCATGAATTTATTTAAAAATTCTTTATTTTCTTCATTCCATTTGACCTAGAATGGTCTAGAACCATTGTAAAATTTTGAAAATAAATTATGCATGAAACACACTTGATTCTAATATGTAATGGTTCACTTTTGCTAATTAACCCATTCAAATTTGTAATTTACACTAATTTAGTGTAAAAATAAAGCTTATGTTAATATTTAAAATAATTAATTTAAGAAAAATATTTAATTAAACTAAAAATTTATAAGTGGGTAAATAAACACCATTTACTAATAATAACATAATTAAAATAGGTATTTTTAAATTTATAGTGAAAAATAATTACGGTTTAGTTTTATGAAAACTACGTTTTACTTTACCGAAAATTATAAAATTTACTTAAACGATTTTATTTATTTAATTAATTATTTAATTATTTTTAAAATGTTACAATTCTGGATCAAAAGGGCCATCTGGTTCATTTTAGCGGACATTGTTGCCGCTTCTTCATCTTTCTTCTTGAGAGCGCGCTTCAGGAAGTCAATATCCGACTCCTGCTCTGTCCTTTCTTCAGGTGCGTCTTCGGGGTTTGCCTTAGGCAATGGATTAGCTAGTGCTACCGCCTGACCAAGCGTCTTCTGCAACTTTTCACATTACAGTTGAGCTTTTATCGGAGACCGGGTATGCGTTCCATGACTAGTAGAAGCACGAATTTCTTCTTTGAAATCCACTATATAGACTGTGTGAACTACAATGCCCCTAGGCTTGGGGCGTTTGGAACTTTGGCCTTTGGGGTTTTCCTCGGGCGCTTGAGTTTTATCTGGCCTTTATATTTTGTGAGAACCTGCTTTAGCTTTAGGAGGAACCATCAGAACAGGAACCGCCATAGGATGAGTCCCCTTGTATTTGGAAGGGGAGTTGTCAGAGTTTAGCTGACGCTTAGGGGAAGGGCCGCGGATAACGACTGAGTCCTTCACTTACTTCCATAACTTATATATAGATGAGGAAAGTTCTTTTAGGGAAAGAACTAGCTTCTACTCTCCTTGGATCTCCATGGGTTGTGGGGACTTTTCAATACTGCGATGGGGGAATATTTCCTGACCCATCGCAGCAGTTCAAAGTTGTTCCTAGTTGGAACAGCAGCATTCGCCGTCAGAGTTGGAATCAGCTCGAAGGGAGAACTGCCCCTAGCTTGTCTTATTTAATGCCCGTTTCGATGTTGATGATGTCTTTTGACCGAAGTTTCATCGGTCTCAAGAATTTTCTGAGCCTGCCCCCTGTTTTCCTTGAGAGCATAAATATTCTGCCCCCTGCGTCGACTTTGGTCTTTGGCAGGAGCCAGTAGCATGAAGACTGATGCTGTCGACAGAGCTGAAGCTTGGGGAGCCAGCCTATGGAAGACAGACTTTTTCTGGGCTTTTCCCTTTGGTGTTGAGGCACTGAGGGTAGGAGGTGGGACCATCGACCCAAATGAAAGCCCCTTCATTTCTTGAAGAGCCGGATTGCAAAGACTTGAGGCTGCAAGTGGCTCATATTTGACTCCACTAGATTCAGCAGAGCTCGAGTTGCAGTGACTGGAAGCGAACGCCATTCTATAAAGAGACGAAATGCCAGCTTCAGTATCACATCACCCAAGGAAAACTACAAACATATATACCGTGATTATTTGATCATGGAAAAATACGACACATGAAGTGTGGAGTGGAAAGAAGAAAAGGTCCCACCAGGCATGCCAGAATCTGTTTATCGCCGAAAACCGGACTGAGACGTTGAGACGTCTAACCTAAAATTGGGTGCACATGTTATTTGGACATATCCATCCACCTCTCCGAAAATACGAAGTTGATTTATGGCACCATATATCGGAGGTTTGGATAGAAGCGATCGATATAGCAGACTTTATTAGATTCCTCCTCATTTATGAGGGAGTTTTGATTGTGGGGACGCTCTTCCCTGCAGGCGCAAACCCTACAGTTAATTACGCTATCACATTGCGATAACCACTTTCTCCTGCTCTAGAAGGTCACTTCGTGTTGTTCCCTCATGGGAATTAAATAAAATACAGATACAGCGGCAAGGAAAACCCCCAAATGGGGCATCACGTGCTCATACATGACCAGGCATCACGTGCTCACACATGACCAGGTCTCACGTGCAGACATGACCTTTTACAGGCAAAGCCTGTAGGCACTGAATAAAATAAACAAATGCTTAATCAGTGGCCTCACATGCTCACACGTGACCAGGTCTCATGTGAAGACACGTGACCTTTTACAGGCAAAGCCTGTATGCGCTGGATGAAATAAACAATTGGAAATGCTGTATCAGTGGGGTCACGTGTCAACACGTGACGAGCCTCTGAACCCTCTGAACTAATAAAATTAAATTCTAATTAATTTCTTAATCAGTGGGGTCACGTGCCAACACGTGATGAGCTCTTAAATCCTCTGAACAATAGAATTAAATTCTAATTAAAAGGGAAACAAAAACCCTAATATTTCTCTAGATCTTTCCAAATAAAAAGGATTGCACTCTGTAAAGAGGATCACCGTTGGATTAAAAATCCAATGGTGATTAAAATCACCAATTTTTAGAAAGATTCTATACAAGGAAATATTTTCCTAAAATCTGCCAGGAACAACAAATAAAATATCTTTTGGATTAAAAATCCAATGGTGAATAAAATTCACCGAATGATCTAAAAGATTATGTTGGTTACAAAATCAATCAAAATCTTTCAATGAAAGATTGACTAAACAAACTGATTCTTTTCTTTCTCCTATAAATAGGAGCCAAAAGGGAAGAAGAAAGAGATACAACAACAGAGGGAGAATACAAAAGAAAAGAGAATTTAATTCTCCAGAGAGAAAAGAAGGTCTCTTCAGGAAAAGAAACCCAAAGTAAGAGAGGGAAAGAGATCATCTTATAAGTTCCCACAAAAAAAAAGAGAATTTAATTCTCAAACTAAGAGTTTAACTCTTCTGAATAAGAACTTAGTTCTTCCTTTGGTCGAAGATCTGCAGAAGCAAATCTCCCCATAAGTTGAGGATTTAATTCTCATCGGGGAGATTCTGCCATGCTGATCCAAAACTTAGAGGAAGAATTGAGTTTAAAGAATTTAATTCTTTCGAATACATAGGAATTTAATTCCTCTAAATAAAATTAGGATTTAACCCTACAAAAGAATTTAATTCTTAAACAAGGGATCTAACTCTCCATGCACGTAATACCCAACCTGATCACGTGGCAACACGTGACCCTCCCCTCAATGGTCAAAAAAAAGAATGAATGAGATGGGGTCACGTGCTCCCATGTGACCCTTGGATAAATTCTTCAAAATAAAGAAAACAGAGCCAAGTCAGAACAGATTTTGGGCGCCCTCACGTGTCCCCACGTGACCCCTAATAAACACTTTAATATCCAAATCATGGATACCCATCACGTGTCCACACGTGATGGTCATAAAGGCAAAGTGTTTAACACTTGCATATTCCGAGAATAAAATAAAAGAGGTTTGGACCCAATACTCAAGCACCTCACGTGACCCCATGTGATCGCTTCTTTTTTTTAGTGTTTAACACTATTTTGTGCGCTGCATCCTTAGTGTTTAACACTATTTTAAGCGCATCACGTGGGAGTACGTGATAGACGAGTCTACTTTAGTGTTTAACACTATATTCGAACCAGTCTTCCATAGGCAAGACTTCCCTTTGACTGAACCTCAAATACACTCTTGTCTTCCAAAATTGATCATCTCATATAACATTAAAACCAAAACCCAGAGCCTTTCAATCAACTTTGGTTCAAGGGTACATCTCTTCACACCTCTGATACATGTCGTCGTAATTCTTCAACGTCTTCAGAGAGGTGGTGGGTTCCAATGACCAATAACTATCTGGTGCATTTTCAAACCCATGTTGGCATCTGAACTTGGACCGCAATGTCCCTAAACTAAACAACAGAGCCCAAATGCTCTTTTGTTGGATCTAAATGATCCTGTTAAGTAGATCTTAGTCTAAAATTAGACTAACGTATCCTTAACAAACGTTTAAGTTGGTCTTAATCCCAAACGAGATTAGCGATCCTTAAATCAATCCAACTACAGATCCCCCAACCAATATTGGTTCAAGGGTACATCTCTTCACTCCTCTGATATGTGTCACTGTAATTCTTCAATGTCTTCAGAGAGGTGGTGGGTCCCGACAACCAAAAACTTTATAGACTATGATGTCTTTAAACCCCATGGACCGTAATGTCCTTAAACTAATTATGGACCGCAATGTCCCTAAACTAAAACAATAGAGCCCAAATGCTCTTTTATTAGATCTAAATGATCCTGTTAAGTAGATCTTAGTCTAAAATTAGGCTAACGTATCCTTAACAACCATTTAAGTTGATCTTAATCTCAAATGAGATTAACGATCCTTAAATCAATCCAACTACAGATCCCTCAACTGACATTGGTTCAAGGATACATCTCTTCACACCTCTGATATGTGTCGTTGTAATTCTTCAACGTCTTTAGAGAGGTGGTGGGTCCCGACAACCAAAAACTTTATAGACTATGATATCTTTACACCCTGTGGACTACGATATCCTTAAACCCACTGGACCACAATGTCCCTAAACTAAACAATAAAGCCCAAATGCTCTTTTGTCGGATCTAAACGATCCCGTTAAGTTGATCTTAGTCTGAAATTAGACTAACGTATCCTTAACATATGTTTAAGTTGATCTTAGTCTCAAATGAGACTAACGTATCCTTAAACACAACCCCAAACCTAAATCTATGAAAATATGGATTTCGACTAATCTACGCCCTACGGGCGACAACATAAATTAGTCTCCGTATACAATCCACGGGCAACCAAAAAATAAAACAAACACACATGTTACGAAGTGATCATCTGGAGAAGGAAAAAATTGTTACCGCGATACGGTAGCATAATTAACTGCAAGGGCTTGCGCCTGCAGGGAAGAGCGTCCCCACAATTAAAAACCCCTCAAATATGGGGGAATCTAACGAAGTCTGCTACAACGGCCGCATCCGTCTAAACTTTCGATACACAGTACCATAAATCAACTTGGCATCTTCGAAGAGGTGGACGGATAAAACCAAATAGCATCTGCCCCCAAATTCAGGCAAGACGTCAGTCTTTCCCGGCTTTCGGCGGAGAACAGATTCTGGCACGCCCGGTGGGACCTCTTCCTCTTTCCACTCCACACTTCGTGTGTCGTGTTTCGCGAACAAGTTGCGGTTTGACATGGTTGCCTTTGGATTTGAAGTACTAAGATTTGGTATTTTGCTCTGTGCAGAAAACAGAAGATCAAATGGCTTTCAACTGCACAAGCTGCAACAACGGCAATAACTCTCACTTCATCCTTGCTGGAGGAGTGACCTACGGGCCTCAGGCGGCCTCCGTTTTTACAATGCTGGAGGACCAGGTGACGCAAATCACCACAAGGCTATTCTTCGGGACTATGCTCCCGCCGATGAGCTTCAACGCCCATGTACCATCGCAAGAAGCTCAGAAGAAGTCGGTCTTTGATCGACTTACCACTACTGCGGCCCCTTTTAACAGATCGCCCAAACTAAATGCCTCAGTCTTTAACAGAGTGGGCCAAAGCTCCAATGGGCCTGTGAAGAAACCCGCGATACCAGAAGGGGTTATCCCGAAGAGGATAGCCATTCCTGCTTCTGAAGTCGCCAAAGCGGCTTCCCCTGCTAAGGTATCGGTCTTTGCAAGACTAACTGTTTCGGCTCTCGTTCCAACCAAAGTCACCAAGACTGCTCCTGCTCGAACGTCTGCCTTCGACAGGTTGGCTATCCCCGCTCAGCGGACATCCGTTTTCAATAGGCTGGTGCCAATAACAGCACCTGACCAGAACAGGAGGCACGATGAAGCCACCCCTATAGCTAAGCCAGTGCCGTCTGCTCGACACGCTCGACGTCGCCACTGGCGCCGAGTAAGGAAGGTTGGGGGAAATTCCCCTTTCTGGATTGACTCCGCCGGCTCCAACGATGGAAATTGATGCTGCTGTGCCAACTGGGAACAGCTTTGAACCACTCAGGAGGGTCCGTAAGAACTCTCCAACTGCTGGGCTGAAAAGATCTCCTCCACCTATGGAGAACGTTACAAAGGTGAAGCTGGAGCAGTCCCCTCAGCGGCTGTCCTCTAAAATTTACAAGGTCTGGCATCAAGTCCAAGACTCGGTGATTGATCAAGATTACTCCCGCCGAACGAAGAAGATAAAGGTTCGGCAAGAGAAGGACCACTCTGTCGTACCAAAGAAGGTGTCATCTACCTGGGTGCCCGCCGCAACGGCTCCCTCAACGTCACCAGTCCACAAAAAGAGAAGGCCAGAGAAAATCCCTGTGTCTGCGACAAATGTCAAAGGCACTGAGCCTAAACGCCACAAATATAGTAGCAAAGTGGTGCATACCGTCTATATGACATCCGGAAAAGAGGATAGCCGTATCTCCATAAGTCATCGACCGCTTACGCGATCAGTGACTAAGGCTCAGGAGCAACAATAACAAAAGCTCCAAGAGATGCTAACAGCCATGGCCGCACTCATGGGACCAAAAGAAAGCCCGGAGACATCATCTGAGCAGCGTCGTGAGCAAGAAACAGATGTTGAATTCCTTCGGAGAATGCTTGTGAAGAAGGACTAAGAGGCTGCAGAACAAGCGGCTAACATAAAACAAATGGCCATCCTATTCCAAGATATGGTCGGGATGATGATCCAGCCAGACCCTCCAGCCGAAGATTCTCCAGTAATCATTGAAGATGATAGAGGAGAGACATCAAATCCTCTGCCGGCTCTGTCAACACCCAAAGAGGAGACCATCTCAAAAGATGCCCTGGATGATTATATCGCTCAGCAGATACGAGTTCAACAGGCAAATGAAGCGGCTGGGCAAATTGTTAAGACTGGACGACCCTATCCGGGTTGGTATGACCAAATAAAGTACCCGCCGGGATACACGATCCCCAAATTCCACATATATAAGGATATGGGAAATCCCCACCAGCACGTTGCTCAATTTAGGGCTCTGTGCGGCAACACTGGAGGGGATGACAAACTACTGCTTCGCCAGTTTGTTGGCATCTTATCAGAGACACCATTCGAGTGGTACTCTGAGCTCCCGAACGACTCCGTCAAAACTTTTGCAAAAATGGACTATTCACCCAACGTTTCGCGAGCGCTAGCGAACACACCCCAATCACAGCATTAATTAATGCCAGAGTGAAGCCGGGCGAGACATGGGTCCAGTATGTGATACGATGGCGAAATCTATGGTCGAAGTGCGAGCAGCGCATCGAAGAAGCGCCTGCAATAGGCATGTTCGTAGGGACCCTCGACCCTCAGGCAACCATTTCACAATTCATGATGTTCTTCAAGCCAACTACTTTCCAGGACTTGATTGACAAACTTGCCTAAATGGATCAGATGGGTCATAGACCTTCTTCGAAGTTGGAATCTCGGAACGAGAAAGGGAAAGGGAAAGCGACCTTCGTCGCCAATACTCAGTAGCAGCCCAGTGGACCAAAGCCAACTGATCTCCAAGATGAAAGACGGCGATTCTTCAATGAGAAACTGAAGCGCCCTTATTCGTTTCCCCGGGATAAAACGAGGAGACTGTTCGAGCTGGCGGTGCGCAACAGGCTCATCAACTTGCCGGATCCAAAATGCCCATTGCAACTCGGTGAGGCTAATAATCCTAATTATTGCCCCTATCACCAAGCGGTAGGCCATCCAATCGAAAATTGCTTCGTCTTCAAAGGGTTGATTGAGAACCAATACCAACAGGGAAAATTCGCACTGTCCGAGAATTCGAAAGTAAACCCGCCCCAGCCGCACGCTCTCAAAAAGGCAGACACACCAGAGGCATCATGCTCTTTTGTAGAAGAAGCTCCATGGGAGGTCGTTCTTTCAGCCAAAACGAAAAGAATGCTGAAGGATCTTCGAACATGCCCGGCGATCAGATGGAAGAGTCCGCTGGAACCCGAAGTCATCAAGGGAATGCTGAAGTCACGCCCGACACCAAAAATTGGTGGGGATAGTGAAGACGCCCAAACCCAGCCATCAAAGTCTTCAAAGAATAAGAAAAAGACCAAAAGCCCGTGAAGCCTGGGGACAAGCGCACGGACCTGCAAAACCAGATTGACGCATTGGAAGAATATAACCAGAAAGCGCGAACCTCGGTCGTGCTTCAGGAATTTCTCAGCCACGTCCTTAAGGACGGAGATGATGACAATGGAGAAGACTCGTCGGATGAACCTGAGGATTATGTGGCTAGCTGTCATACGATCTCTCGTCAATAGATGGTGAAGAAGCTCCTGATGTAGAGAAACTGGGGGCAGATCCCGAAGCAGAACTCCTAGGACCGTCAAATGAAATGATTGACGCATTCCTGGACGAAGCTCTTCTGAAAAGCAAAGCTGATCGAGAGCGCGAAGTGGCCATATTTGAAAAGGCCAAACGCCGGCGACTGGACGAAAGGGTTAAAACACTCCCACCAGATCAAAGCACATCCGTCGCAAATAAAAGCAGGTTCAAGACAAGGAAAAGGTTCGCCAAAGCCATATCGATGGGAATGAAGCTCCCCTCTTTAAGAGGAAATTCTCCCGCCGGTATACATCTTGATGAAGCGGACGTACATCTTAACTTCTGCTTATATCATCAGAAGATTGCACACCCTACTGAAGAATGCAATGCCTTTAAAAATTGGTGGCAAGGATACGTTGCTCACTGGCATCACTTCAAAAAGATGAAGCGTGAAGCTCGTCGACAGTAGAAAAATGCGACAGACGAACGAGGAAGAGCTGCCGACAACTGTCGCATGGTTGATAGCAGGGGATCGCAAGTTCTCACCTTCGGGAGCGATTCTGAAGAAGAAATAACTCTCAGCCCTCTCTTCAAAGAATCCACCTCAAGAAAAGAGGAAGAAACGAAAAGATGCGAGAACATTCAGCTGCGCAATTGCACGCTTCCCAGAAAGAATCTCAGACTCGCAAACAAGGGATCGAACAAAAAGGATAAGGGGAAGGGAAAAGCGACCTTCGTCGCCAACGTTCAACAACAACTGAGTGGCCCTAGACCGGTTGCTCGCCAAAGCAACAAGCGGCAATCCCTCGATGAGAAGTTGAGACGTCCCTACTCGTTTCCCCGGGATAAAACAAGGAGGCTGTTCGAACTAGCAGTGCACAACGTGCTCATCACTCTACCGGAGCCGAAACACCCATTACAACTGAATGATGTCAACGATCCCAATTACTGCCCCTACCACCGAGTATTGGGCCATCCGATCGAAGATTGCTACGTCTTCAAAAATTGGGTTGAAGACCAGTATCAACAGGGAAAGTTCGCACTGTCCGAAAACTGGAAGATGAACCCACCACAACCACATGCTCCGGAAAAGATGGACATGCCGGGGGCATCGTGCTCATTCATAGAGAAAGCCCCATGGACCGAAAAGTCTGTAAACTAGAAATTCGCCTCAAATATAGCAACTATGGACCGAAACGTCTTTAAACTAACGATGGACCACTATATCCTAAAACTGGCTACGGACTGAAAACGTCCCTAAACTAACGATGGACCGAAACGTCCCTAAACTAACAATTGACCGAGACGTCGATAAACTACTATGGACCGCAGCATCCCAAGGCTGACGCAAAAAAAAACGGTACGTCCATAAGCAGGATGGGCACGGATGAAAACCTGAAAGGGCTCCGTGAGTAAAAACAGCAGGGCTACCGGCGAGTTTTTTGAAAACCCGAAAGGGTGCAATCTCGTTAAAAAACACTTACAAGGTCCTCTCGACCTGGTAAGGAGAAGATATCTGCGTGAGATCCTTACGACTCACAAGGGAGCAACAAACTTAGGGATCCCCACAATTCCTAAGGAGAAAATACACTTACGAGATCCTCACGGCTCGTAAGGAGAATTCCCCTTTGAGACCCTCATGGCTCATAGGATTCAAAAGCCTTAAGCTACAGGGATCTGAACCTGTTCTTAAGCCATCACATTTCTCAGACTGCCCTACAAGCGTTTCAATATTGACCCTTGTATACAATCCATGGGCACGAATAAACATTTCCCTAACAAAGTCCCACCAGCGACTAGGGATATGCTCACATGGTGAACGACACTTGTAGGTCTTCTCGACTTGCAAGGAGAAAACACTCTTATAAGATCCTTAAGAATTATAAGAGAACACACACTTAAGAATTCTCACGATTTTTAAGGAGAAAATGTATCTACAAGATCCTCACGACTCGTAGGGAGAAACACCTTTATGAGACCCTTACGGCTCAAAAAGTTAAAAGTCTTAGTCGACTGGATCTTAACCCTGTTTGTTAAGCCACCTTTGTTCGAACCGACAAAGGCAAATGATGATTCGCTCCTGGCAATATCCCAGTTGTAGCGATATTGATGCCTAAATCGGTTTCAAATTCCAAGACCTTTCACAGCAAATGATGATTCGCTCCTAGCAATATTCCAGTCGTAGTGATGCTGATGCTAAGATTAGCACCAGATTCCAAGTTCCACACTCACGATAAAAATCAGCGAGCCAAAAATGCATATGAAATAGCCGAAATGATGGGGCAATTTGCAACAAAATCAGCAAGTAAAAATATATGCATACAAAATAGCCGAGATGATTGGGCAACTCGTAATAAAAAACAGCGAGTAAAAAAAAAGCCGAAATGATTGGGCACTGCGAAAAATAGCCGAAATGATTGGGCAATCGCGACTTTCGCGATATAAAAAGCTGAAATGATAGAGCATCCCAGAAAGAAATAAAAAATGCAATGAAATGAAACTTTTTGCCCTACAGATGAGATCACATCGATCCCTGTATACAATCCAGGGGCACAAACAAAGAGAGGATCATATCATCTCACCAAGCTCCGTCGGAAAGAGAGCCAAGTCTCGATGGCAACCTCTGCGTCTCGAGAGATCACCAACAGCGTTCATCCTCACTCCAGCAGGATACGGACGCGACATTCACCAGACGGAGCCATGGCAAAGTCCCTAGTTCCAGATTTCGACGGCGGCATCTACAGCCTAGAGATCATCAACGGCGTTCATCCTCATTCCCGCAGGGTTCAAATGCAACAATCAATCTCAGAGCCATGGTAAATTCCCTAGTTCTAAGACTCTACGGTTCACATACAACCTAGAGATCATCTCGACATCCGTCTCATTACAACAGATGCAACATCAACAACTAACCCCAGGGTCAAAACAACGGAGCCATGGCAAAGTCCCTGTTCTAAATCTCGACGGTTCACAGACAGTCGAGAGATCACCAACAGCGTTCCTCCTCATTCCAGCAGGATTCGGGCGCGACAATCAACCTTAGAGCCATGGCAAAGTCCCTATTCCAAATCTCGACGGTTCACAGACAGCCTTGAGATCACCAACAGCGTTCCTCCTTATTCCAACAGGATTCAAACGCGACAATCAATCTTGGAGCCATGGCAAAGTCCCTGTTCCAAACCTCGACGGTTCACAGACAACCGAGAGAGCAAATCCTGGTCATGTAGAACACGGCTAAAGTCAATCCTGACCCCGTGGGAAACGGCCAGAGCACCTCCTGGTCATATAAAACACGGCTAAAGTCAATCCTAACCCCGTGGGAAACGGCCAGAGCACCTCCTGGTCATGTAGAACACGGCTAAAGTCAATCTTGACCCCGTGGGAAACAGCTAGAGCACCTCCTGGTAACGTAGAACATGGCTAAAGTCAATCTTGACCCCGTGGGAAACAGCCAGAGAAAATCCTTGTCCCGTAGAACACGGCTAAAGTCAATCCTGACCCCGTGGGAAATAGCGAGAGCACCTCCTGGCCCCGTGAAACACGAATAAAGTCAATCCTGACCCCGTGGGAAGCAGCCAGAGCAAATCCTGGTCCCGTAGAACACGGCTAAAGTCAATCCTGACCCTGTGGGAAATGGCTAGAGCAAATCCTGGTCTAGTAGAACACGGCTAAAGTCAATCTTGATCCCATGGGAAATAGCCAGAGCAAATCCTGGACTCGTAGAACACAGTTAAAATCAATCTTGACCCCGTGGGAAACAGCCAGAGCAAATCCCGGTCTCGTAGAACATGGCTAAAGTCAATTTTAATCCCGTGGGAAACAACCAGAGCAAATCCTGGTCTCGTACAACACGGCTAAAGTCAATCATGACCCCATAGGAAACAGCCAGAGCAAACCCTCAACCTCCCCGCTAAAAGCAATGCTTTGACTCGGGAGCAGGTCAACTCATCAATCACTTACGAGTCCTCTCGACTTGTAAGGAGAAAATTCTCTTGTGAGATCCTTACGATTCTCAAGAGAAAACGCACTTAGGAATCCTCACGATTCCTAAGGCGAAACCACACCTACGAGATCCTCTCGACTTGTAGGGAGAAAAGTCCTTATGAGACCCTCACGGCTCATAAAGTTAAAAAGTCTTAGGTGACAGATCCTAACCCTGTCTCCCAAGCCATCATTGCCTCGCAGAGAGGTCAAGGTAGATTTTCTACAGGCCACACTCTCCAAAGTAAAACATCGACAAGAAAGGAAACAACCACTTACAAGTCCTCTCGACTTGTAAGGAAGAAAATTCTCTTGTGAGATCCTTACGACTCTCAAGAGAAAACATACACTTAGGAGTCCTCACGACTCCTAAGGAGAAAATACACCTACGAGATCCTCTCGACTTATAGGGAGAAAAGTCTTTATGAGATCCTCACGACTCATAAAGTTGGAAAGTCTTAAGCAGCAGACCTAAACCTGCTTCCTAAGCCATCGATACCCTATACGAAGGTTAGGATGAAATATTCTGTACACTTGCCAGGGTAACATAGCGACAATACAGCAAAGAGGAAAAATGACAAAGGGAGACAAGAAAAATATGTCTTTTATTCGTGAATCAAAATGAATACAAATTACAATCTATGAAAGAATAAAAAAAATACTCTCATTCAGGACTAAGTACAAAAGAAGAATAAAAGAAAAAATATACAATTTTTCAAGCCGGCGGACGATTTAACAGATTTGTCAGTTCATCCTTTTTCCACTGGGCCTCGGCTTCATAATTTGTTATCGCTACGAGACGGGCCTCCACTTGAGACTGTTGGGCCTGGTACGAGGCAAGACGACTTTCAAGCTCCTATTCGGTGACTTTGTGGGCTTCAACCATCTCGCGGGTAAAAATGACGGCTTTATCAATAGCTACCACCTCCCTGATAGCTTCTTGAAGCACCCGCCAGAGTTCATACGCACGAGTGGTCTTGGCCGTAAGTTCAGCCTGAAGTTCCCCCAGCACTTTGGAAGCCAGCTCCCTCTCCGAAAACTTTCGGTTGAGTCTCTTCTCGCATGACTGCATATTTGCGGCACACCGTTCAACCAGCCCCCACAAGATCGCCTTTTCAGCCACGACCTCTGAAGGAAGGCGCGTGCACTCAAGACTATGTAAGCAAGTCTCCACCCAACGACAAAACTCAACCCAAACGTGCACCAATGCTTCATCATGGTAAGTGGCAAGTAGGGGCAAAGAAATTTTGGCTTCAGTGGCAAATTCTTCGGCTGTGATCGGACTACCAGCATGAATATCTTCGATAAGAGCTAACAAAGAGTGAAGGCTTTGCTTCGCCATCCGTTCAAATACGCGCCGGGCATAGGGGCCTGGTGGCATAAGAATGCGATACTCCAATGGGACAAAGCGGGCAAAGCTGTTAAGATTCATAAAAAAGAAATCAGCGAGAGTTGCAAGCAAAGAGTGGATGAAAGAACGTCGAAACTTTACTTACCCACAGTCATGCAAGAAGGGTCTAGAAGATCCCCAGGCTCATCAAGGATCTCAACTTCATTGTCAGCTTCCAGAACTACAGAAGACATTAGTATCGTTATACGAAGTAATAGTAATGCCATGAGAGGAGCAAATAATACTAACCTTTCCCGAAAGATAGGACGATGCGTTGAGGGGATATTGCCTGCGGAGCGGCATCTCTAGCAGACGCTGAAAAGACTTCCTGGGGGACAGGTCCGCGATGGACGCCACCAATCCTCGTAGCTCTGAAAAGACAGAAAGGTTCAGATAATGAATAGATCATTAAAACAAAAGATAAAAGAATACCTTTGATGCTCCTCCCGCTCTGAACTGGAGGGATAGCAGCTTCGGCAGCCTCCTCTATGCCTTCAGGCACATCATCGGGGACATGGGCCGGTATAACAGCTTCCAGTTGAGAAGCAGCGGCCAGCGCTGCAGGCTCCAATGAAAGGACGATGGCATCGGCTACTTGTCCTACGGTCTCCGGGCCGTCCCCAGAAAGATCCATTGAATCTGCAGCCAATGAAGATGCCTCTTCTGGGAGAGCAAGCGCCAGGAGAACGGAAGCCAGCAATGGAAGCTATGCAGCAGGAATAGCAACCGTAGCGTCCCCCTCCACACCTACTGATGTCTCATCGGGAATATTTACAGAGTCCACAGTCAAGACGCTACTCGAGCCCAGATTCTCTTCAGTGACCGAAGTCCCTGCAAGGTTTTACGGAGATAAGAAGACATGGAAAGAAAAACAGATTACTCGCCGAAAGAAAAATACAAAAGAAATGCATACCGATTCGCCAAGATGCCTCGAGTATGGCTTTTTCAAGCCGACGTTCCTTCCTCAGAAGGTATGCTCGCCGGGGTTCTAATGTAGATTCATGACCGCCGGTCCATAATGACAATACATCTTCAGAAGCGGCAGAGATAGGCTGTTTCAGGGCTATCTCGCTTCCCTGCTCCAGAAGGCCTATAAACACCCATCATACTGATGGAGGATCTTCATAGAATATTACGGCAGGGTAGGAACTCTTTGAGACGCGCACGTTCCCGGTATCATCTTGGGAATGCCTTATAGCCTCAGCCAGTTGTGCGGCTTCCTCGACAGACGAGTCTGGAAAAAGAAGACCATCATCCGGCTCTTGCATAGAGATTGGTTCGTCTTGAATGATAGGCTCGGATTCCATTAAAAGGTCAAGTAGATCAGTGACGGTCTTCTTCCTCCGCTTCGACCTAGAGCTGGTGCTGGAAGATGATCGCTTCCTTCCTTTTGGCGCTTTGGTGCGATGTTGACCCACTTCGCCTTCGATATACTCTCTTGGCGGTGCTACCGATGATGACACTGCCATTGCTGACGCCGCAGCCGATGAAACTGCTACTGGAGCCTTATCAGAAGCCCTTGCTTAAGCTCTAGTGCGCATCGGCATGCCAACTGTGGGAGAAGTCAGACCCGCATCTACCGCCTCAGGAATAAGTAAGGCGCCAACACCCCTTAAGGGAAGGTGAGCCATTGCTCGCGGTCACGGCGGGACTCCCGTAGCCTGGAGCGGAGCGGGAGCTCTAAGTCCAAAAAGTATCCTCCTCTCCTCAGCAATGATGGGACTAAATCGGTGGCGGTACCAACCCGTGAAAGCCCCCACACACCTCGGGAAATAGTCGGCCTCGAGGATCATGAAACGAGAACCGGTGTTCAGCCGCATGAAATGATGGGTGGCGTCGCGAACAGCTTCAAGAGAAGAGTTAGGCTCCACCATGAATGCCTCAAAGGGAACACCCTGGTCATAACCTAATTGCCAGGCAAAGCGGTGTGGATTATACCGCATAAAAAGAACCGCATCATTTCGACGGAACACCAAATAGCCCGGCCTGATCGAGTACAGATGCATGATCTCCCTAGGCTTCAAGGATGGTGCTCCCTCTTTCGATAAATCAAACAGCTTCTGAACAGGTTCCGAAGGAGCAGAGAGGACTCGATCATTAAAAACCATCCCGCCTTCGTGAGCATAAGGATTAAGCAGCACACGAAGAGCCCCTAACTGAGTCGGATCAGGAGCAGAAGCGTCCACCAACCTCATGAGCCGCGGGAAAGTATAAGCATCATAAAAGCCCGGTCTCTGGTGCGCAGCGAATGCCCCTAATACGTGCATCTCAATCCATGACGTAAAATAATGAAGAGAAAAACTCACCACATTCACACCTAGGGTTAAGGTATTGGCTGCAGTGCTCAGTCCGTGGTACAATTGCGATAACCCTGCAATGCCTACGGCTAGTCACGTTCCTTCGGCAATGGGATGAGCAGGGTAAATGACCGAGGCTCTTATAAAGCGACGATGCGTTGGAACGACAAACCAACTGAGCCAAACGCTGATAAAACCGATGAAGAAAGTTTCTTCATCCACACCGGGAGCCGCAATCGACTCAAAAGGTACAGCCAACAAGATTGGAATGTAATGTTAGTTATATGTATGCCCTAGAGGCCATTACTGTACATATGATGTATATTGTAATGGATGCTTGGACATATATAGGGAGGACTTTCTTGCTCGACATGATAGTATGCTATCTAGTTGTACTTTATCTTAACATGTACTCTGATTGTCTCTATGTTACATGTTGATAAAGCCCTTAGGATATGTACTCGACTACTGGGACTATGATGAGATCATACTAGTGGGGCCACGGTAGTCAACGAGTACATCCTATAACTGTTCCTAGTCGTGGGAGTACCGAGACAGGGCATCGATACTCCAGAGTAGACTAGCGTATACGCATCTTGACCCATATGATGGGCGATGGATGATCCCATATCCATCGGTGTTTGACATCAAGGATGGTGTACGGGTGCTCAGTAGAGACTGGGTAGACTGGACGGACTCGCCGAGAACTCCCAGATGGTATTATACCTCACGTCAGTTGGTAGTTCTCTGGTGACACTGGTACAGGTTAGTCTGTAGACCCGAGATCGTCATAGAGTCTTGTGTGATTCCCACTGTGCTTTGATTTCCATCATACCACGTCCAAGAGGGCGTGCAAAAAGATGGCTTTTGGTAACAGTCCCGAATCACATGGACGCAATGAGCGATAGGAGGGTATTCGTCTCTCCTGGTATAGGGAGTTGATGTTGCGCTGTATTCGATTAGCTATAACTGGAAATCCCTGGCCAGGCTTGCTGAGATTTACTGGTAAGTGTTATCAGTAGTTTCTCGAACTGTTATGGACCTCATATCGACACGACTTATCAAGCTACTGGGGTCTGACGTTTACCACCCCTAGGCGAGATATGCGACATATCAGACGAAGAGACCGGACTGTACGGGAGTGTTACTGACTGGATTCACAGGAGAATGTTTAGGCTTGCTTGTTGATCTTCTGAGTGCTCAATACCTGGGTGGCTGTTGCGTTTAGCTGACCGCTTGCAGCTTGTGGGTGTTTGATATGATCATCACCTATTGCCGGCGTATTGACGATTCTTTAGAGTCCTACACAGAGGTTTCTTGGCTCAGGAAAAACGGAGTAGGAGCACATATGTGATATGTGCAGGACCGAGGATAAT
This sequence comes from Agapanthus africanus, assembly GCA_030015575.1. NCBI lineage: Eukaryota > Viridiplantae > Streptophyta > Magnoliopsida > Asparagales > Amaryllidaceae > Agapanthus > Agapanthus africanus. The sequence continues at coordinate 166,029,212 of JASDDO010000001.1, forward strand.
GCGATATGAGATACCGTATTCTATTCTCGCGATATATGATATCAGCCGGGTCATCGGATTAAGTGTTGATTCGATGAATCAGTAAATGATATATTAGTCGGTTATATGTGATATAACCGGATTGTCGGATCAAGTGTTAATTCGATAATTTAATGTATAATAATATATATGATATATTAAATTATATTAACTAATATAAGCTCACTAAAAGATTCTTTTTCTCACTCGGGTAAAACATTGATATATATGCGATATATGTTAATTGTATTATTTTATTTTGTTACAATAAATATTATATATGTGATATATAATATTGTAATATGATATGATTACTAATCCAACATGTTTAGTGAAGATTAAACACGGTTAGGGTTTGAATTGGGTTAGTTCTTTCATGAACATTCTAGAAGGTTTTTCTTTTGTCATGTGCAAAGATATTTAGTGTTGATATTTTAAGTGACTCATGCTTTAACCCAACCCAAACCCTAGCCCTAGTTAAATATCTACAAAGATTACATTGACCATGGTTGCATTTCTAACCTTATCATAATTTTCATTATTCATCACAAAAGGATTCTTCTTCCTTGAGTTCTTCATGAAAAGGCTTTCTAGCTTTTTCAAAGGTGATGAAAATGAGTGAGAAATAGAAAACAAATGAGAGCTAAAATCCTACTTCATCATTCTCATCTATCCTTGCCATTTAGATGAGGGTGTTCACTTCATTTAGTGAGTGAGAGCTTGTGTTAACGAAACTTCAAGGTAGATCATCTTTGTTATCGAAGATCGGAAGCAAGCTTCCATCTTTATCTTCGTGGAGCCTCTCGAGAGTCCGGAACATGATGATCGCAGCGAAGGGACCTCAACACGGAGCTTAAGAAGTGAAGGACCGGATCGACAAAGGTTGTAATCCCTCTCACTTAGTGTTAAAGTGTTTAACATGTTTGTTTTCGCCTAATCTCTAGTTTAAAGATCTCGTTTAGGGTTGTTCGGCATGGCTAAATTTTAAATCGGGCATGGTTGATGCCTCGTAGACCATTGTGCGTGTGCCTAGCATCCCTACAGTGGTATCAGAGCCAAGCTAGAGTTTTAGAAGAAGTATGGGCGAAGTTTAAAGTCCGATCGAACCCCGAAACCCCAAAACATACCCTTCTCTGGAAATTTTGTAAAAATGTTGATTTTTTCATATTAAAAATGCTCAGAAAAGTCAGCAGGGAATTATAAGACTTTATGTGAAAAACGAGACTTTAATACGCCTAAAGCGCCGTGGAACCGCGGCAGGACCAAGCCTCGCGCGGCGGTTCCGCGGCGCTACAGTTGAATTAATGTTTCATTTTTGTACAGTAACTTCCGTACTAATTTCCTGATGCTTCTGGGAATTTTTAATTATACTCAAGTGTTGAATTTTCTGGGATGTATTGGGGACTCGTTGATTTGATCGGATAATTTGATTTCGTTTAAGTTTTTTCCGGATAATTTTAGAAACTGTTAAAAAGTTCGAACGGATATCAATAACTCACTTTTTCCCCTGTCGGAAAATTTTTCAAAAGTTGGATTTTTTCTCGAGTTTGAAACTTCCGGAAAATCATGCAAGTAACGCGGTGGACCCTCTAGAAGACAACAAACCTTAACTCGATTATGTGACCGTCTGAACCGTCTCTAAACCTTAGGGTTTGTGGCAGTACGGCGTTGCCACATGTGAGGCGTTGGCTTGACCCTTCTACGGCTGGACCATCGGTACTGTGGCATGTGATGGATACTTTTTGAACTCCGCTCAAGTGTTGAGCTATTTGGGAAATCTTGGGTGTTTGGTTATTCGATCGGAAAGTTTAACACTGTCTTTTTATCTGGAATATGATACAATATTTAGAATCCACAGGTTGTTATGAGATAACTAATTTGAATGTTATAAATCTAGCAGTTTAGTCTCAGATGATAGGTTGCCACGGGATTTTATGTGATCAAAAGTCCGTCGCAATCACGTAGCGTACGCGGATACTCGCCGGGTAAACTTAATAGACAGCCACGCCCCAAAGCCCCGACCAAGTGACTGTAGGAGAACCCAGTCGCCAAAAGCATCCGTTCAGGTGCTCGCGGCAGCGGTGTTCCGCCTTAGTGCACTTCGTCGACGGCATCCGCGGGTGCGTCCGTCTACTAAAGTTTGCGACGAGCATTCGATCAGGATGTCGGGAATCTTGTTGAATTGCCCGACTTGATATTGAAAAGAGTTTTCGATAATGAGACTAAAATGCGGGGTTTATAATTGTTAGGCATGCGATGTCTAAGAAATTCATTTGGTTAGGCATGCGATGTCTAAGGAGGTTGCGGATTCCAACTGTTGTAGTTTTACACTTTCTTTTTTGTGACCGTAAGTGTAGTATGTGGTGTATCGCCGTCTTCGTTGCTATACATCAACGACAATCGGGATATGCATACTTGCTTACGTTGATGATATGAGATATCATGTGTTGCTGTGATATGTTATATTGGATCGTCGCATTTTGAATAGAAGGGGGTTTTATGTGAGATGAGGGTTTTTATTTTCATTCATGTAAAATTCATTTGTATGTAATATTCTTTTATTGGGGCACTTCCGGGATGAGGATGATGTCACCATTGTATATTATTTACTTTTCCGCACTAGGTAGACCCAAGGCGGGGAGCACAAGTAACCGGGTTTTAGGGTCCAGTAGGAGACCATCTCGAGGAGTCGAGACCGGGTCTCCTAACCCTAGAATTGGCAGTGTTGCTTGCCGCTCTCGTAGGGGTCTAGGGATGTGGGTTTGGCTATTCATCGCGACCGTGGAATCTGTGTTTTATACATGCTCGTATTAAAACACGGACGTGCTAGTATATCCAATATTTCATATATGTTCTTCTGCTGCAATGTTCTGTGATGCGATCATATTACTGCCTGAGACGAATGTTTATATTATATATATGAGATATATGTTATATTGCAGATTTCGTTTCAAATGTGATGCTTGTAAAGCATAATAAAATGCGACTTCATTAATGAGATTAATGAAACTAAAAGAAACCTAAAGATGTTGTAGAAACTTGTTTAAAAACTGGTAGCTCTAGTTCTTGCTTTGCATAGCGGTGTTCCTTGTAGAGCATCCAGCACCTTATTCGATAAGGAAAGAGCCGAGATCCCTTCACCGGGAGTGACCTCTTTAGTGAAACTAGCAGATGCTACAAACTCGGTTTGTCTTTTGATTGCTTCTATAGTTCTTTCTTTGCACAGCGGTATTTTTGAAATATCCTGCACCTTATTCGATGAGGAATGAGCCGACGATCCCTTCACCGGGAGTGACCTCTTTAGAAAAACTAGAAAAGCCTAAAAAACATTCCATTTAAAATCACTCGATTCTACAACGATATCAAGTTCATTACGCAAAGGGTTTTCTTACAAACCTGTCGTAGCCCTCCGTCATTTCAGATAATTAATAGTTAGTATTCGTGCTGCGTTTGTTGACCTTGTCAAGGTGTAGTGTGCGGTAGCTGATTACTGCTTATCTGCATAAGCATATGATGCGATTGGATTAGGGTAGTCGTGCGACTTTGTTGACCTTGTCAAGGGTCGTGCGGGTGGGTTTAATTCATATCAGGAAATGACGGGTTGAACTTGACTTGCGGTCTATGGTTTGTTGACCTTGTCAAGGTCATAGATCGTTAGGGGCAAAATATTATTGGGAATTTCAAGTGTTGAAATTTGCAATGAGATTGCATACCTTCTATGAGATAGTTGGATCCCGATACCCGCTGCGAGTAAGAGTTACTTCTGGGAGAGTTTTACATATTACAATTAGCCGATCAAGTAGTTGTCTAGAAAGGTGTCAACGGGGTTACGCCCCTGGGAAAACGATGTTTACTTTAATTAGGTCCGTGCGAAAGCACGGGGAACCTCCCTCAAAGTACCGGCACTGGCCTAGCTGAAAGATTAGCGAACTTGTAGAGTGTAATTAATCCCAGCTAGTCTTTCCTTTTAGAGTTTGAAGGAAGATTTGACTAAAACAGTGGGAGACATCCTGATTAGATAAATTGATAACCAATCTAATCTTGTAAAAGCGCACGCTGAGTGTTTTCTTCTTTTTCTCTCCTGGTTACGACTATGTCACGCCTTAATCAAGATAATAATACGAATGTATTGACTGAACCCGCTTGTTATACTGCGCTAGGGAACGTTGGTCCCGCTCCAACTTATAATTGTTATAAGACAGAGCAGGAAATAGGGGATTACCAGAATTCCTGTGCCGCCCAAACGAAGAAAGTACATGTTGATACATCTTCTTCGGGTGTGTTTATTACACAGAACTGTTTCTCAATATCTTTTACGTCCTGGGTATTTGATACCGGATCAGGATCCCACATATGTAATTTGTTACATGGGCTACAGATAGGTAGAGAACTGAGAACAGGTGATAAATTTCATGAGATAGAAATGGTGCAAGTGTTGCAACCAAGTCTGTTGGTAGTTATCACCCTGTATTACCAGAATACATTGATTCTGAACGAATGTTATTAGATACCGAACCTGATATACAACATCATATCAGTCTCTCTATTAGTAAAGAATGATTTAATTTTGTATTGTTGGATAATGTTTTGAACATTTCCTATATCAAGAGTTGATCGGTTCAGGCACATTATCTAAAAACATAGACGTTCTAAATCAAACCACAGTTCTTAATATACAGAACACACACAAGAGGAAGAGTTCAGAAATGAACGAATCCTTCTTGAGGTATTGTAGACTAGGTCATATCAATGCGACCCGACTAGCGATGTTACATAAAGATGCATATTTAAATTATTTTGAATTTACATCTTATGAAATTTGCCGGTCATGTCACATAGATAAGATGACCACAGCTCCGTTTATTGGAAACAGAGAAAGAGTTAATGAACTCTTGGGATTGATATATGATGATGTATGTAAAGTCCCCTGTCTACACATGCCAAGACCGGTTCTTTGTACTTCATTACATTCACTGATTATCTCTCAAGATCCGGACATATGTTCCTGTTGAAACACAAGTCTGGAACTTTTGAGAAATTCAATGAATATAAGTTAGAAGTAGAGAACCAAAACGGGTAAAAGCATTATGTCCTTTGATGAGATCAAGGAGGAGAATACTTGAGCACGGAAATCCTGGACCATTCTAAAGGAGAATGAGATTCTCTCTCAGCGTTACTCCTCCGTATACACCACAGCACATCGGTGTATCGGGGCGGAGCAATCACACCCTATTTTGATATGGTGTGCTCTATGATGAGTACTACTGAGTTGCCTATTTCCTTTTGGGAGTTATGCACTTGAGAAGTTACATACCTATTGAATAGGGTTCCAATCAAATCAGTTTCCTACCACTTCATATGTGATATGGAATGGGAAGAGCCCATATCTTAAGTTTGTTAAGATTTGGGGTTGTCCAGCCTATGTCTAAAAGTATAATCCGGACAAGCTCGAGGCAAAGTCAGTTCTGTAGAAGTTTGTTGGATATCCCAAGCATTCGCAAGGGAATATCTTCTACCTAACCGAGGAACAAAAGATGTTTTGTTTCTCAGCATGCCACCTTTGTGAAAGGGAATTTCTTGTGAAGAAATTATTGGTCATGAGGTAGAACTGGAAGGAGTTCCAGCTATACAAACTGCAGCTGATGATTTGGTAGAACCAAAAGATTCAATAGTTTCCAATGAACCTCAGCCTCTCCGCCGATCTAGTAGGGTTCCTCACCCACCTGAGAGATACTTCGGTTTCTCTATGACAGTGGGAGCAAGGATTGCATCATGAGATGATGACCCAACTAGTTTCGAGCTGGCCATCAGGAGTGGGACTCTGTAAGAATGGCTGGATGCTTAGCGATCTGAGATGGAATCCTTATACACTAATAAAGTATGGACTTTGGTTGCTTTATCTGAAGGGTTAAATCCCCATCAGGAGCAAGTATATCTTAAGAAGATTACTTGGTGTACATGGAAAAGTTGAGACTTTCAAAGCTATGCTTAAGTCCATCCAGATCCTACTTGCCACGGCTACATACCATGACTATGATATTGGCGGTTGGGTTTCATGACTGCTTTTCTAAATGATGATTTGGAAGAGAGCGTCTATAAGTACACAGCCAGAGGGCTTCGTAGACAGTGGGAGCAGCGGAAACGTGAGCAAGATGTTTTATGTGATAAATCAGGCATCGCGAAGTTGGAACGTCTGTTTTGATGTGGTAGTCAAAGAGTTTGACTTCATTAAAATGGTAGATGAACCTTGTATATACAAAAAAGGTAGTAGAGAGTATGGTGGTGATCCTCGTAGAGTACGTGGATGACATACTCTTGATAGGGAAGGAGTTTCCTATACTACGATCGGTCAATCTCCGCTTATCACAAAGATTCTCCATATAGGATCAAGTGATACCTCCTAAATCCTAAGTTTTATATCTATGAGATAGATCTAAATGGATGTTAGGATTCTCACTAGGTGTAGTGAGATGGTATCAATCGATCCTGGGGAGAATCACTGGAAAGGTTCAAGGTGATAAGGACGACTGAATGTCAGTCGCAGGCATTGTCTTTACCCTCAGTGGAGGGACGGTATGTTGGAAGAGTTCCAAGCTAGATACCGTGACTTACTAGACGATTAAAGGCAAGATACATCATTACCAAGGATGCAACCAAAGAGGCAGTCTGGATATATAAGTTCATGAGATGAACTTCGTTCCTACCATTGTGTGACAATGGAGTTGTAGCTTATGCCAAGGAACCCCCGTCCCATCAGAAATCCAGATATAATTCTTAGGCAGTATCAACTAATCATGGAGATGGTTGATCTCCAGGGAGATCGAGGTTAGGAGAGTAGACACAGAGGACAACAGCGCGGATCCACTCACAAAGGCCTTTTTCCCAGTAGAAACTTTTATGGGATGGTTGAGTATGAGATACTTCAACCGCGGCTAATTGTTGGGTATGTGATACCACAACAGATGGCCCTAGTGCAAGTGGGAGATTGTTAGTTATATGTATGCTCTAGAGGCCATTACTGTACATATGATGTATATTGTAATGGATGCTTGGACATATATAGGGAGGACTTTCTTGCTCGACATGATAGTATGCTATCTGGTTGTACTTTATCTTAACATGTACTCCGATTGTCTCTATGTTATATGTTGATAAAGCCCTTAGGATATGTACTCGACTACTGGGACTATGATGAGATCATACTAGTGGGGCCACGGTAGTCGACGAGTATATCCTATAACTGTTCTTAGTCGTGGGAGTACCGAGACAGGGCATCGATACTCCAGAGTAGACTAACGTATACGCATCTTGACCCATATGATAGGCGATGGATGATCCCATATCCATCGGTGTTTGACATCAAGGATGGTGTACGGGTGCTCAGTAGAGACTGGGTACACTGGACGGACTCGCCGAGAACTCCCAGATGGTATTATACCTCACGTCAGATGGCAGCTCTCTGTTGACACTGGTACAGGTTAGTCTGTAGACCCGAGATCGTCATAGAGTCTTGTGTGATTCCCACTGTGCTTTGATTTCCATCATACCACGTCCAAGAGGGCATGCAAAAAGGTGGCTTTTGGGTACAGTCCCAAATCACATGGAGGCAATGAGCGATAGGAGGGGATTCGTCTCTCCTGGTATATGGAGTTGATGTTGCGCTGTGTTCAATTGGCTATAACTGGAAATCTCTGGCCAGGGTTGCTGAGATTTACTGGTAAGTGTTATCAGTAGTTTCTCGAACTGTTATGGACATCATATTGACATGACTTATCAAGCTACTAGGGTCTGACGTTTACCACCCCTAGGCGAGATATGCGACATATCAGACGAAGAGACCGGACTGTACGGGAGTGTTACTGACTGGATTCACAGGAGAATGTACAGGCTTGCTTGTTGATCTTCTGAGCGCTCAATACCTGGGTGGCTGTTATGTTTAGATGAACGCTTGCAGCTTGTGGGTGTTTGATATGATCATCACCTACTGCCGGCGTATTGACGATTCTTTAGAGTACTACACAGAGGTTTCTTGGCTCAGGCAAAACGGAGTAGGAGCACATATGTGATATGTGCATGTCACGACCCGAAATTGGCACGTGACGGCCCTAATACTACGCAACGCCTAAAGACGTAACGCGGTAAAAGAAAGCCAAAACACAGAAATCTAAACCATGAAAATACGGAAAGGATAATAAATGTTTTTGGAACATTTGAAATCACAACCCAAATTCTTTAAAAGTCCAACTTCTTTCTTTAAAAATTTGGCAACACCCCTTTTTGTAAAAACTGGCCCAAAGGCGGAAAACAATCACATCACAAATATACGATGCCGTAGCGAAGAAATAAAAGATAATAGGAAGGAAACTGTATATAAAAGACAACAAATCCACAAATAATATACAATATCGTCGTCACCAAGTCTCTAAGTCAATAACATAACAGTAGATAAAGAGTACAAGATACAACGAATGTACAATATGAAATACAGATAATCATCAAAACCCACCTAAGCAAAATAGTACACCGTGAGCCGATGCGGTGTCTGTAGCAAAAGATGATAGATGAATAGCCTGCCTCGACTACTCTGAGGAAACAACCTGCAAAACAACTGTAGCATAACGGGGGTGAGTTGCCAACTCGTGAATAGTAGATAACATATGAAGGTAATCGCAGGTATGTACGTATAGCATGAATCTAAGATATGCAATTTACAGTAATAACAGGTCATGTGAATGCAGAATAATGGAAAGTATACTAGCAGGTACAATCAATATGTGAAGCAATAATAACATGACAATAGTATGCAATAATCATGCAATAGGGATATGAGAATATAGATATGCAGCAATCATGATGGGTACACTAACAGGTACTCCTAATACATGGAACAGTGCATAAGTAGATAAGTATGAAGTATGGAGTGAAATATGTCATTCCCACAGAATCCTGACATCGTGGTAGGATCACAATCCATCAAGACACTCAAATCCCAATTCCTCAGATTAGCCCCCAAATTGGGCTCTCACATCATATAAGTCTCATATCTCCTCAATGTACAATATTGAATAATCTCCTATATCCCGAATGTACAAATCGGCAATCTCATATGTATCCGGTATCCAATCTCAATGAATCACCTAAAATCCCAAGTCAAATCTCAAGTAAGATTCTAGCATCCTAAATATATATTTGCAGAAATAAATATGATGGGGTCAATACACATATATTAGCGTCCCACTCCACTAATATTGGTGTAAGGGTATATATAACAACGGCTAAATCCCATGTTATATATACAAAGGTGTTAAAAGAAATATCATGAAAACAATGTGCCAAGCATCGACACAAAAATCCTGATCTATCAGATGCCGTCACCAAGACTAGCATCCTGATAGGTACGTATCATACGCTATCCCGGAAAGCACGAGTGCCTAGCTCTAACCCTCGCCTTCCCACGTATCCATACGTACATGACTCCCAACGATATCTCCATGATCCCCACCGAGTCATTGGTACTGTCACCGGATGGTATGGCTCCCCTGCCGGGCTCATCGGCATAGTACATCGACATCCCTTTCTTGCCCCGGGGTACCTCCGGGCCCCACCATGTACCCTATACGGCCTCGACGCCTCCTTGTACGGGTATATATATATATATCAGCACCGATAAAACTCATGGTGGATGCGCAAATATCATATCAAGGAAACCGGGTTTTTCAATGTATGCATAATTTCATGAACTCCCGCGGTTCCCAAATCAAGAAAACATCATGTAAAATCCAAATATCAATGCGCAAATCCATGAATAGAATATATGCGACATAAACTGAAATGCGGGCATATAAAAGGAAAACTGCTAAGTAACATCAGTAAAGGTAAATATGTAACTGCAACTGAATATTTGTGTAACATACAGGTGTAACAATGTATAGGTATCTACCTATAAGAACTGATGAAGTATACCCCCTGGGTATAAGTGGAATATGTGAGTAAGGTATATCTGTAGCTAAAACCAAATGTATGCGAGATCAACATGGTATAGCTAAGTATAGGTGTCTAGCTATAAGTAAAGGATGTAGTATACCCCCCTGAGTATAGGTAGAAGATGCAGTATACCCCCCGTGGGTATAAGTAAAATATGAGCAAGATATCTATGTAGCTAAATGTCAAATGTGATAAGTAATATAATGTCTATAATGGTTTGTGTGTGACATGGCAATTATTGACGATGTGTGTGTAGCATACAATCCGTGCTCGTGCAACATGAACCGTCAATAATATGTGCAGTGTCCTACAGCTACTAGTCACGGTACAATTAAATCTAAGTAAATAGGGTAAAGGCGCATTTCTAACAATGACGTAGAATATGCGACAAGTATTTGAATTCTAGCTCAGACGCATAACGCCATGCGGGCGATTCCCCTGTAGATGTTAAATCTACTCACCTACGCTCCAAGCTAGGTGAATCCTACCACCTGATTCCCTTTCGCTGCTGCGTCAGATGTACTCTCCTGCAAACCTGAAAATGAGACAAGAATTCCATATAAGCCAAATATTCAGCAAAACACGATATCGAGACCAAACGAGAAACTCGCGTCGCGAACTAGACGCGCGTGTGCACGATACGCTGAAACGTGTGTATACACGTCTAAAACTACCACGACACTCCGCGACACGCTGGATCGCAGAACCCACTCACGTATCGCGCGTATCGCGCAAACAAAACGGACATGCAATACGATATATTGTCCCAGATTTTCCTACAGGTCAAATCTTACAAAACTATACAAGACAAAACACTAGAAAACACTGCAGAGAACCCTAACAAAGACCCCAACACCCCACTCCCCTTCCTGGCCGCAATTTGCGGCCAGATGTATTAAATTTGCGGCCTGGATTGGGAAAGGGTGGCTCTTGTTCTGGTGGTGTTGTCTATACCTAGTGGGCATGCTCCAGTATTCTCAATTTTAACCTGAAAGGTCCGGGTCAATAGCAGATCACAGAATGCCACAATATCGCTTAAAACGCTAATTTTGCACAAAAAACAAACCCTATGGTATTTTAGTGAAACCTGGGTTAATTCCCAGATAAGGTGACCCTAACAACACTAAAATAGGTTAGCTTAACTAACACAATCATCGCCTATCCAAAATTCCACATAATTCACCATAATTTAGCACTAAACTCATAATTAACATAAACCGACGCCAATTACACACAAGCTAAGCAAACTAGGAAATTGGGTTTAAGAATTATACCTTATGAGATCCTGGGAGCAGGAGAAGAAGTGTATGGGGGAGATGAGGGGTTGCTACTGCTGCTGGGGCTCCTGTTGCTGTTGCCAGATGCTGCTGCTGCTATGCTGATGCTGCTTGCTGCTGATGTTCTGCTACTGCTGCTACTTCTGGAGTTGCTTGCTGCTGCTGATGGTGAGTGAGTGTGTGAGAGAGTATGAGAGAAATGAGTGAGAATGAGAATGAGAGACCAATTCAACTCCCCCTCTTTCTCACTCTCTCACTTCATTAAATGGGCATGGCTTGGGCCATGTAGCCCCATGCCCTCTCTCTCTCCCCCAAAGTCAACAATGAAAGTCAAATTTAAATTCTTTTTCTTTTTAAATTCATTTCATTTTTAAAAACAACCATGCACAATAAAACCCCAAACACTTAATACAAAAATTATAAAACTAGATTTAAGGCAAATGGGTTAATCCACCATGATTGCTAATCATAGTTTAACCCCACTTTAACACCCTAGTTAACATGCACAAGTGTGTGCAAGCCTAGGAAAAATCTAATAAAATATTCATTAATTAGGATAAAATAATTAAAAACCAATTTGGTAAACTTTTTATTAAAAACCATATATTAAAATATAATTATCTACAAAATACATTCTAAGGTGTTACAATCTCCCCTCCTTAAAAGAAATTCGTCCCCGAATTTTAAAAATATACTGCTACGCATAACTTCAAAGAGAAGATTACAACTCTCAATCTCGCTCACAGCCTCCCAAGTGATTACCTCACCATACGGCTACGTCCAAGAAAGCCCTTCACAGATGGCAAGACCCTTGACCGACGTTTCTCCACCTGCCGGGTCATTAACACAAATGGCTGCCGGTAAGCGAAACAATCGCGTCCAAGCCAAATGGTCTGGTGCCAAATCATGTAAGAAAGGTCATGAAGGTAATTGTAAAGCATCATCACAAGGAATACGGGGTGAAAACTCAATAATCTGGGCCGAAGTTCCAAATTAAAGGCAACGAAACTAACTCGCTTATAGGATCTCGAAAGGACCTACAATCCTGGGATAAGCTTCCCAAAACTCAACATGTCATCTATCGGAAAAATCCGCAGGAATACATGATTTTCCATTGCGCACTTAATTCTACGACCAACACAGTCGGCATAAGACCTCTATTTGCATTGGGCTACTCTCATCCTGATCTGAATCAACTGGATCATCTCCGAAATCTCTAGACTAGCTGGGTCCAAAATCCTACTTACGTAGAGTCAGAAAAACAACAGACTGGTGATCGACACGACCTAACCCCTAAACCTAAAGGTTGCCAATTGGAGTGTCTCCTAATAACAGCTATCGAAGGAGAACCCTAACAATGGCGAGTGACGATCCCAACTGCTGACAACAATTAACACAAACGCACAACTTAACAAAGATCAACTGAGCAAACTGAGTATAACCGGACGACAAGAATCCGAATGGAGTCAAACCCTGACTAACCCTGGGTAGACACCTTAACGAAATTCATGGAGATCTGCTCCCACTCCTACTTCGGAACGGTTAAAGGTTGCAACTCTCCAGCCGGCCTCAGATGCTCGACCCAAGCACACAACAAGACAAACACTTTAAAACGAAACTTGAAACTTCTCTTTACATCCCTGCCCACCCGTAACTATCTCACAAGTCACGTCAATATTGGTGGAACTTGAATGAATACAGAGAGTTGACTGATGTGCTTGCTCTAGGATTTCACGTCTCTACCCGATAATATCAGGTACACAATGCTTCCTAACTTAGCACACCATTGCCACAAATTAAGGACTCTGAATCATTACCCAGTCGAGTATGCTCAAGTATCTCTGACGAACGAGCATCGGCGGGCAGTGTCTCACGAAAGCGATTAAAGAAAAGTGGTCGGGCGCGGACATGAGCAAGCTGTCCCCTCAGTAGAGACGAACTTAAGCTATACTCAGCGATCGCACAAGAACTGTAAATCTGCAGAAGACTATCACAGCAATCAAAATCCGCTGCAGGAAGATGCACATTAAGCTCTGGTGGTCCGTGAAAATCTAACACGACTCTCGAACAAGTAGTGTCTCCAAATCTCCAACGCAAAACCACCGCGGCCATCTCCAGATCATGAGTGGAATATCCTTCTCTTACTTCCTCCAAATGTAGGGAAGAAAAAGCGATAACTCTATAGTGTCACCTCAGTACACACTCGAGCCCACACAAGAAACATTACAGTTAAACAACAAGGTTGCCCGAACCAGAAAGCAAAGAAAGAACTGGTGCAGTTTTTAACAGAATCTTCAACTGCCGAAACTCTGCACACATGCCTCAGTCCAAAGAAAAGAAACCTCTTTTCCGGTCCATTCAGTCGACGGTGCAACACTACTCTAGCAATCCTGTACGAAACGGCGGTAAGAACCTACTAAGCCCAAAAATCTGCGGACCTCCGTCCTGCACACAAGTCTAGACCTAAGCTGTACGGCCACAATCTCCCTCGGGGCCATACAAAACCGTCTCCCGTGACAACAAGACCTAGGAGTTAACACAAACAAGCCTGAAGAAACACTCCGAGAATCTAGCAACCGCTGGGGCTCTCCCAGTATCTGCATAACAAATCCTCAAGTGCTGCTCATGTTCCTCAAGACACATTAAATAGACCAGAATGTCGTAAATAACACAACAATAACTGGTCGAGGAACAGCCTGAAGAAATCCGGTTCATCATATCTACGAATGCTGCTAGGGCATCAGTGAATCCAATGACTCACTAATACACACAAAGCCGTAGCATGCATAAAGCAGTCTTCGGAATGCCATCACTCTGAACCGCAATAATGATGACCTGATCCCAAACAAACTTAGAAAATGTCTCGCACTCTGGAGCTGATTGAAGAAAACGTCAACGCGAGATGAAGGATACTTATCCGCACCGTAAGCCGGTTCAATTAACGATCTGTCGATACACAACCCTAAACTGCCGTCTTTCTCCTTGACAACAGAATATGAGCTTCCTAATGAGAAACACTCAGACGCACAAAACTCCTCAATTACAACTCTACAGCTGATTCTTTAGCTCCCTAAACTTCGCCGGCTCATCTGGAACGACGTCGGAAAACCCTTGCATGATAGGAACACCGGTCCAACAAACCCACTGTGGCTTCGGTATCACGAATGAACGCCAAGAATCCACGGCATCTCCTCAAAAGCCGACTAGCGAAAAAGGCTGAATTCAAGCTGTGAGAGGCAGCACAACTATCCACCTGCACAACAAGAACTGACTCGCCGGGGAATACAAAACCTGACTGTTTCCTCACGGTAGTCCACAGAAGCCTAGCACGTAGTTAACCAGTCCGTGCCCAGGAGAACGTCAAATCCAACATTTCTAGAAAGATCAAAATGACGGACAAATCTCTATCTCCTATCCGGTTGGCACACAACTGATATACGTGTCGTGCAACAAAAAAATCGCTGACAGAAGTTAACACAACAAACGGCTAATCTACCTAACACGACTCCCGTCCCAACCACGGCACAAGTGTGAAAAACAACAGACACATCAAAAGAACATGCGAATTAAGGATACCTGAAAACTCTGCATTGGATGCCTGCGCGTCCCGATGAGTAGAAGCAAACTCCTGTGTCTGCCCTCTACCCGCAACTGGCTGAACTCCTCTGGTAGACTGAGCCCTTTGAGCGAACCTTCCACGTCCACGGCCTCTCTGAATACGATCCTGACGCCGTGCTGAGGAACAATCCCGGACGAAGTGCTGAAGGCTTCCGCATCGAAAACATCCACGCGCTGACTGCTGACCATCCTGGGGATGAGAGCTGAACGACTGTCCTCGTCCTAAGCCTCTGCTACTCCCGCGACGGCCACGAAATCTGTCTCGATGACCAAACCTCTCTCTGGGCTGGTACACTGGTACGAGTCCTCCACTGTCCTAGAACTCTCAGAGTCTCTGGAATATGCGCCTCGTCCACTGGGGCTGCAACCGCTGGTGCTATGTAGGTGACGGACTGCTGCATGCTAATCCTAAGGAACAACTGAGTAACAGGGGTGACAACCTCCTGTCGTAGCTCCCGAACGACATCAACCAAAGAACTCATAGTCTGGCGGAAGTCCTGCATCTCTGCCACAAGCCTATCGATACTATATGTCGAAGGCTGATCTGTCTGCACCTGCACAACTGGAGTGCCATCCTGGTCAGCGCTCGTCTCACCCGAGCCAACTCTGACCTCGGCCCTCACTGCATCACTCTGAGTCCCCATAGTCATCGGCGGCAAGGCTATAAATAAAGATGATATTCGATAAGGATACGAAAATTGAATCACAAGGATATGAATCATCAAGGAAGGAATTCAAGCAATTTGTACTTAAGTCACTTAAGGCGAAGTACCGCATCGTGGGTATGCTGCAGACATACACACTCTACGTTACCCTGCCTAAGATACCTACTCCATCATACTAAGGTCATCCTACACTCCGAAAGGTAAAACCTAGCGCTCTGATACCAACTTTATCACGACCCGAAATTGGCATGTGACGGCCCTAATACTACGCAACGCCTAAAGACGTAACGCAGTAAAAGAAAACTAAAACCCAGAAATCTAAACCATGAAAATACGGAAAGGATAATAAAAGTTTTTGAAACATTTGAAATCACAACCCAAATTCTTTAAAAGTTCAACTTCTTTCTTTAAAAATTTGGCAACACCCCTTTTTGTAAAAACTGACCCAAAGGCGGAAAACAATCACATCACAAATATACGACGCCGTAGCGAAGAAATAAAAGATAATAGGAAGGAAACTGTATATAAAAGACAACAAATCCACAAATAATATGCAATATCGTCCTCACCAAGTCTCTAAGTCAACAACATAATAGTAGATGGAGAGTACAAGATACAACGAATATACAATATGAAATACAGATAATCATCAAAACCCACCTAAGCAAAATAGTACACTGTGAGCCGATGCGGTATCTGTAGCAAAAGATGATAGATGAATAGCCTGCCTCGACTACTCTGAGGAAACACCCTGCAAAACAACTGTGGCACAACGAGGGTGAGTTGCCAACTCGTGAATAGTAGATAACATATGCAGGTAATCGTAGATATGTATATACAACATGAATCTAAGATATGCAATTTACAGTAATAACAGGTCATGTGAAAGCAGAATAATGAAAAGTACACTAGCAGGTACAATCAATATGTGAAGCAATAATAACATGACAATAGTATGCAATAATCATGCAATAGAGATATGAGAATGTAGATATGCAGCAATCATGAAGGGTATACTAACAGGTACTCCTAATACATGGAACAGTGCATAAGTAGATAAGTAAGAGGTATGGAGTGAAATAAGTCATTCCCATGGAATCCTGACATCATGGTAGGATCACAATCCATCAAGACACTCAAATCCCAATTCCTCAAATCAGCCCCCAAATTGGGCTCTCACATCATATAAGTCTCACATCTCCTCAATGTACAATATCGAATAATCTCTTATATCCCGAATGTACAAATCAGCAATCTCATATGTATCCGGTATCCAATCTCAATGAATCACCTAAAATCCCAAGTCAAATCTCAAGTAAAATTCTAGCATCCTAAATATATATTTGCAGAAATAAATATGATAGGGTCAATACACATATATTAGCGTCCCACTCCACTAATATTGGTGTAAAGGTATATTTAACAACGGCTAAATCCCCTGTTATATATACAAAGGTGTTAAAAGAAATATCATGAAAACAATGTGCCAAGTATCGACACAGAAATCCTGATCTATCAGATGTCGTCACCAAGACTAGCATCCTGATAGGTACGTATCATACGCTATCCCGGAAAGCACGAGTGCCTAGCTCTGACCCTCGCCTTCCCACGTATCCATGCGTACATGACTCCCAACGGTGTCTCCATGATCCCCGTCGAGTCATTGGTACTGTCACCGGATGGTATGGCTCCCCTGCCGGGCTCATCGGCGTGGTACATCGACATCCCTTTCTTGCCCCGGGGTACCTTCGGGCCCCACCATATACCCTCTACGGTCTCGACGCCTCCTCGTAGGGGTATATATATATATCAGCACCGATAAAACTCATGGTGGATGCGCAAATATCATATCAAGGAAACCGGTTTTTTCAATGTATGCATAATTTCATGAACTCCCGTGGTTCCCAAATCCAGAAAATATCATGTAAAATCCAAATATCAATGCGAAAATCCATGAATAGAATATATGCGACATAAACTGAAATGCGGGCATATAAAAGGAAAACTGCTAAGTAACATCAGTAAAGGTAAATATGTAACTGCAACTGAATATATGTGTAACATACAGGTGTAGCAATGTATAGGTATCTACCTATAAGAACTGATGAAGTATACCCCCTGGGTATAAGTGGAATATGTGAGTAAGGTATATCTGTAGCTAAAACCAAATGTATGCGAGATCAACAAGGTATAGCTAAGTATAGGTGTCTAGCTATAAGTAAAGGATGTAGTATACCCCCCTGGGTATAGGTAGAAGATGCAGTATACCCCCTGGGTATAAGTAAAATATGAGCAAGGTATCTATATAGCTAATTGTCAAATGTGATAAGTAATATAATGTCTATAATGGTTTGTGTGTGACATGGCAATTATTGACGGTGTGTGTATAGCATACAATCCGTGTTCGTGCAACATGAACCGTCAATAATATGTGCAGTGTCCTACGGCTACTAGTCACAGTACAACTATATTTAAGTAAATAGGGTAATGGCGCATTTCTAACAATGACGTAGAATATGCGACAAGTATTTGAATTCTAACCCGGGGCATAACGCCATGCGGGCGATTCTCCTGTAGATGTTAAATCTACTCACCTACGCTCCAAGCTAGGTGAATCCTACCACCTGATTCCCTTTCGCTACTGCGTCCGATGTACTGCCTGCAAACCTGAAAATGAGATAAGAATTCCATATAAGCCAAATATTCCGCAAAACGCGATATCGAGACCAAACGAGAAACTCACGCCGCGAACTAGACGTGTGTGTGCACGATACGCTGAAACGTGTGTATACGCGTCTAAAACTACCGCGACATGCCTCGACACGCTGGATCGCAGAACCCACTCACGTATCGCGCGTATCACGCAAACAAAACGGACATGAAATACGATATATTGTCCCAGATTTTTCTACAGGTCAAATCTTACAAAACTATACATGCCAAAACACTAGAAAACACTGCAGAGAACCCTAGCCAAGACCCCAACACCCCACTCCCCTTCCTGGCCGCAATTTATGGCCAGATGTATTAAATGTGCAGCCTGGATTGGGAAAGGGTGGCTCGTGTTCTGGTGGTGTTGTCTATACCTAGTGGGCATGCTCCAGTATTCTCAATTTTAACCTGAAAGGTCCGGGTCAATAGCAGATCACAGAATGCCATAATGTCGCTTAAAAACGCTAATTTTCCACAAAAAGCAAACCCTATGCTATTTTAGTGAAACCTGGGTTAATTCCCAGATAAGGTGACCCTAACAACACTAAAATTGGTTAGGTTAACTAACACAATCATCACTTATCCAAAATTCCACATAATTCACCATAATTTAGCACTAAACTCATAATTAACACAAACCGACGCCAATTACACACAAGCTAAGCAAACTAGGAAATTGGGTTTAAGAATTATACCTTATAAGATCCTAGGAGCAGGAGAAGAAGTGTATGGAGGATATGAGGGGTTGCTACTGCTGCTGGGGCTCCTGTTGCTGTTGCCAGATGCTGCTGCTATGCTGATGCTGCTTGCTGTTGATGTTCTGCTGCTGCTGCTGCTTCTGGAGTTGCTTGCTGCTGCTGATGGTGAGTGTTTGTGTGTGTGAGAAAGTATGAGAGAAATGAGTGAGAATGAGAATAAGAGAACAATTCGACCCCCCCCCTTTCTCACTCTCTCACTTCATTAAATGGGCATGGCTTGGGCCATGTAGCCCCATGCCCTCTCTCTCTCCCCCAAAGTCAACAATGAAAGTCAAATTTAAATCCTTTTTCTTTTTAAATTCATTTCATTTTAAAAAACAACCATGCACAATAAAACCCCGAACACTTAATACAAAAATTATAAAACTAGATTTAAGGCAAATGGGTTAATCCACAATGATTGCTAATCATGGTTTAACCACACTTTAACACCATATTTAACATGCACAAGTGTGTGCAAGCCTAGGAAAAATCTAATAAAATATTCATTAATTAGGATAAAATAATTAAAAACCAATTTGGTAAACTTTTTATTAAAAACCATATATTAAAATATAATTATCCACAAAACACATTCTTAGGTGTTACAGTGCAGGACCGAGGATAATGCGATATGAGATACCGTATTCTATTCTCGCGATATATGATATCAGCCGGGTCATCGGATCAAGTGTTGATTCGATGAATCGGTAAATGATATATTAGTCGGTTATATGTGATATAGCCGGATTGTCGGATCAAGTGTTGATTCGATAATTTAATGTATAATAATATATATAATATATTAAATTACATTAACTAATATAAGCTCACTAAAACATTCTTTTTCTCACTCGGGTAATACATTGATATATATGCGATATATGTTAATTGTATTATTTTATTTTGTTACAATAAATATTATATATGTGATATATAATATTGTAATATGATATGATTACTAATTCAAAATGTTTAGTGAAGATTAAACAAGGTTAGGGTTTGAATTGGATTAGTTCTTTGATGAACATTCTAGAAGGTTTTTCTTTTGTCATGTGCAAAGATATTTAGTGTTGATATTTTAAGTGACTCATGCTTTAACCCAACCCAAACCCTAGCCCTAGTTAAATCTCTACAAAGGTTACATTGACCATGGTTGCATTTCTAACCTTATCACAACTTTCATTATTCATCACAAAAGGATTCTTCATCTTCTTCCTTGAGTTCTTCATGAAAAGGCTTTCTAGCTTTTTCAAAGGTGATGAAAATGAGTGAGAAATAGAAAACAAATAAAAGCTAAAATCCTACTTCATCATCCTCATCTATCCTTGCCATTTAAATGAGGGTGTTCACTTCATTTAGTGAGTGAGAGCTTGCGTTAACGAAACTTCAAGGTAGATCATCTTTGTTATCGAAGATCGGAAATAAGCTTGCATTTTTATCTTCGTGGAGCCTCTCGAGAGTCCGGAACACGATGATCGCAGCGAAGGGATCTCAACACGGAGCTTAAGAAGTGAAGGACCGGATCTACAAAGGTTGTAATCCCTCTCACTTAGTGTTAAAGTGTTTAACATGCTTGTTTTCGCCTAATCTCTAGTTTAGAGATCTCGTTTAGGGTTGTTCGGCACGGCTAAATTTTAAATCGGGCATGGTTGATGCCTCGTAGACCCTTGTGCGTGTGCCTAGCATCCCTACATGTAAAACTGTGGCAAATCTTCTTCTCTAGCCGGTAGCTTATTTAAACCAAACCCGAAAGGGTCATTAATATTCACGAACTTCGGAGCCGCCTTTGATAGAATGTCTCCACGAAGGAGCAGGCGATAAAGCTTTTAAAAGTGACGCCCTGTTCCTCCGACTCTATGAACAGCTTCTAAAAAATACTCAGGGTCTTGATTAGACTCGAGTACTTATGGCGGACGGCATTTTCAGTCGACAAGCCGTAGCGGGCACAGTCTCGAAGACATACTCATCAGAGGGCAACAATTCTTCGTAAGGCGCTCCCCTGATCGGTAAACCCGAGATCTCGTGAAATTCTTCCAAAGAAATCGAAACTTCGCGGTCCCCTAACAAGAAAGTTTTGGTGAGAAGATTCCATTGATTAAGGAAAGCTTTAACCCACCATACGTGAGGAGACTGATAATGGAAGAGAGACGCGTACACCGCCTGGTAGAGCCCGACCTTCTGCAGTCACGCATGATGGGCGGACAGGATGTAACGAGCCCAGAGATGATAGCCCATGGGATGGGAGGGGTAAGCCCTATCTTGTAGACTTGTCCCCAGGGCTGGGCTTCGCCTTGGCAAATACGACGCCCCAAGATATCTATGGCCGGCACAGGTTGGTTTAGTATCCCAACTGTCGACGGCTCGAGCCGGCCTGTAGGAGTCCAATCCGCCACCTCTACAGCAAAAGCAGTCTGTGGACGGTCCATCTGCAAGAACGGGCGGAGAGGTTCTGTTGGCACCTCGCAAAGAAAGGTTCGGCGACCGCGGATGATATGCCCGTACCAGGTTCCCCATAAAAGTAAGTAAGTGCAATCTGGGTCATGAGCCCTGATCATTGCCATTGCTTCTTCGTCCGACAGTGATTGAGGAAAAACCGCCTCCGAGCGAGTAAAGGGAAAGTATGGAAGAGAAGCCATTGTTCCTAAAACAAAGGAAGAGGAAACTGTTAATGAAACCCACACGTGTATATATATATATATCTCTCTCTCTATATATATATATAAAAAGACAGTGGAAGAAAATGGCAAGCCACTTATTTCATGGGACCATTGGTTGCAAAACACATGGGCCCCATAAAATCAATATGGCGGTTCGCTAATGATGAGGCAGGGTAATCATTATGAGAACAAAAGGAAGATTCTCAATAAATGAATAGGGGAGTTTAAACATCTCTGCACATTCCCCCAAAGCAAAACCCATCATGACCTCTGTGCAAATCAAACAGAATCTTTCCTAAAAAATTTTGTTTGTTTTGTCAAGAACAGCTAAGGATAGGAAAATCCCAAGATGTCTAATTGTTAGAACTAAGTTCTCCAGAGGAATTAAATTCCAAGAAAATTTTCAGAGCTATGCTCTTTGGAATGGAATTACTTTCCAAAAGAAAATGGGTACCATCATCAATCCCCTAAGATCAGAGAAAGACACTTAACATAGGGGGCTTACTACTTAAAGATCGTGCGTTCTTGGAGTTCAGAAAGATGATTCTTTTTAAAGGAAAAAAAACCCTTGGTGTGGATTTAAAATCCAAAGAAAATTTCTACAAAAGTTATTTGGCCGTTCAAGACCCTTACCTGAAAAAGGATTCTTTTGTGTGAACAGAGTTAAACTCTGAAAATTTTTGTAAAAGAGAACTGGGCTCTGAGGAAGAGAATTAAATTCTCAAGGCAAGAATGAGAAAGAAAGAAGATGAAGGAGTGGAGACGCGGTTGAAGAGACCTCTGCATTTATAGGATATGATAGGAAACGGTTCATCTTCCCTGTTCCCTAGGCAGATCCAACGGCCACAAAAGTTACAGCGTTGCACTTATGTGCAAACACGTGAGAACAACGCTGTGAGGGCATTTGTTCCCTCATGGTAATTAAATAAAATATAGATACAGCGGCAAGAAAAACCCCCAAATGGGCCATCACGTGCTCACACGTGACTAGACATCACGTGCTCACACGTGACCAGGTCTCACATGCAGATAGGTGACCTTTTACAGGCAAAGCCTGTAGGCACTGAATAAAATAAACAAATGCTTAATCAGTGGCCTCACGTGCCCACACATGACCAGGTCTCACATGCAGACACGTGACCCTTTACAGGCAAAACCTGTATGCGCTGGATGAAATAAACAATTGGAAATGCTTTATCAGTGGGGTCACGTGTCAACACGTGACGGGTCTCTGAGCCCTCTGAACCTATAGAATTAAATTCTAATTAATTGCTTAATCAGTGGGGTCACGTGCCAACATGTGATGAGCTCTTAAACCCTCTGAACAATAGAATTAAATTCTAATTAAAAGAGAAACAAAAACGCTAATATTTCTTTAGATCTTTCCAAACAAAAAGGATTGCGCTCTGTAAAGAGGAGCACCGTTGGATTAAAAATCCAATGGTGATTAAAATCACCAATTTGTAGAAAGATTCTATACAAGGAAATATTTTCCTAAAATCTGCCAGGAACAACAAATAAAATATCTTTTGGATTAAAAATCCAATGGTGAATAAAATTCACCGAATGATCTAAAAGATCATGTTGGTTACAAAATCAATCAAAATCTTTCAATGAAAAATTGACTAAACAAACTGATTCTTTTCTTTCTCCTATAAATAGGAGGTAAGGGGGAAGAAGAAAGAAATACAACAATAGAGAGAGAATACAAAAGAAAAGAGAATTTAATTCTTCAGAGAGAAAAGAATATCTCTTCAGGAAAAGAAACCCTAGATAAGAGAGGGAAAGAAATCATCTTATAAGTTCCTACAAAAAAAAGAGAATTTAATTCTCAAACTAAGAGTTTAACTCTTCAGAATAAGAACTTAGTTCTTCCTTTGGTCGAAAATCTGCAGAAGCAGATCTCCCCATAAGTTGAGAATTTAATTCTCATCGAGGAGATTCTGCCATGCAGATCCAAAACTTAGAGGGAGAATTGAGTTTAAAGAATTTAATTCTTTCGAATACATAGGAATTTAATTCCTCTAAATAAAATTAGAGTTTAACCCTACAAAAGAATTTAATTCTTAAACAAGGGATCTAACTCTCCATGCACATAAAAGAAATCAGTACCCAACCTGATCACGTGGCAACACGTGACCCTCCCCTCAATGGTCAAAAAAAAAGAGTGAATGAGATGGGGTCACGTGCTCCCACGTGACCCTTGGATAAATTCCTCAAAATAAAGAAAACAGAGCTATGTCAGAACAGATTTTAGGCGCCCTCACGTGTCCCCACGTGACCCCTAACAAACACTTTAATATCCAAATCATGGATATCCATCACGTGTCCACATGTGATAGTCATAAAGGCAAAGAGTTTAACACTTACTTGCATATTCTGAGAATAAAATAAAGGAGGTTTGGGCCCAATACTTAAGCACCTCACGTGACTCCACGTGAGTGCTTCTTTTTTTTAGTGTTTAACACTATTTTGTGTGCTGCATTCTTAGTGTTTAACACTATTTTAAGCGCATCACGTGGGAGCACGTGATAGACAAGTCTACTTTAGTGTTTAACACTATATTCGAACCAGTCTTCCAGAGGCAAGACTTCACTTTGACTGAACCTCAAATACACTCTTGTCTTCCAAAATTGGTCATCTCATATGACATTCAAAGCAAAATCCAGAGCCTTTCAATCAACTTTGGTTCAAGGATACATCTCTTCACACCTCTGATATATGTCGTCGTAATTTTTCAACGTTTTCAGAGAGGTGGTGGGTCCCAATGACCAATAACTATCTGGTGCATTTTCCAAACCCATGTTGGCATCTGAACTTGGACCACAATGTCCCTAAACTAAATAACAGAGCCCAAATGCTATTTTGTTGGATCTAAATGATCCTGTTAAGTAGATTTAGTCTAAAATTAGACTAACGTATTCTTAACAAACATTTAAGTTAATCTTAATCCCAAACGAGATTAGCGATCCTTAAATCAATCCAACTACAGATCCCCCAACCAATATTGGTTCAAGGGTACATCTCTTTACTTCTCTGATATGTGTCGTTGTAATTCTTCAATGTCTTCAGAGAGGTGGTGGGTCCCGACAACCAAAAACTTTATAGACTATGATTTCTTTAAACCCCGTGGACCGTAATGTTCTTAAACTAATTATGGACCGCAATATCCCTAAACTAAAACAATAGAGCCCAAATGCTCTTTTGTTGGATCTAAATTATCCTGTTAAGTAGATCTTAATATAAAACTAGGCTAACGTATCCTTAACAACTATTTAAATTGATCTTAATCTCAAATGAGATTAATGATCCTTAAATCAATCCAACTACAGATCTCTCAACTGACATTGGTTCAAGGGTACATCTCTTCACTCCTCTGATATATGTCATTGTAATTCTTCAACGTCTTTAGAGAGGTGGTGGATCCCGACAACCAAAAACTTTATAGACTATGATGTCTTTAAACCCTGTGGACTACGATATCCTTAAACCCACTGAACCACAATGTCTCTAAACTAAACAATAGAGCCCAAATGCTCATTTGTCGGATCTAAACGATCCCGTTAAGTTGATCTTAGTCTGAAATTAGACTAACGTATCCTTAACATATGTTTAAGTTGATCTTAGTCTCAAATGAGACTAACGTATCTTTAAACACAACCTCAAACCCAAATCTAAGAAAATACGAATTTCGACTAATCCACGCCCTACGGGCGACAACATAAATTAGTCTCCATATACAATCCATGGGCAACCAAAAAATAAAACAAACACACATGACACAAAGTGACCATCTGGAGAAGGAGAAAGTTGTTATTGCGATGCGATAGCATAATTAACTGCAGGGGCTTGCGCCTGTAGGGAAGAGCGTCCCCATAATCAAAAACCCCTCAAACGAGGGGGAATCTGACGAACTCTGCTACAATGGCCGCATCCGTCTAAATCTCCGATTCACGGTGCCATAAATCAACTTGGCATCTTCGGAGAGATGTACAGATAAAACCAAATAGTATCTGCCGCCAAATTCAGCCAAGACATCAGTCTATCCCGGCTTTCGGCGGAGAACACGTATCATGTTATGTTTGTTTTTATGGGGTTGCCCTTGGATTGTATATGGAAACTAATTTATATCGTCGCCCGTAGGGCATGGATTAGTCCAAATCCATACATACATTTCCATGATTTGGGTTAAGCATTTACTTGACGGGGTCTACGTTAGGAGCTTGGTTTGCCAACGAGAATGAACTTAGGATGCATTTCTCACATTAATGAGGTCCATCGGTTCATATGAAACTTGAGCTTTATCTAAGGGTCCTTACTCTTATTTGAGATTAAGATCAACTTAGATGTTTTGGGTCAAGTATTTACTTGACAAGATCCGCATTGGTAACTTGGTTTGCCAATGGGAATGAACTTAGGACGCATTTCTCACATTTGTGAGGTCCATCGATTTATATAAAACTTAGGTTTGATCTGAGGATCGTTAGTCATGTATGAGACTAAAATAAACTGAGAAACAGTGAGCATATGGGCTCGATTGATCATTAGATCATATATGAATAGCTCATGGATAGTATACGGTAATCAGTATGGAGATAGTCCGCAGGGAAAAACATTTTAGTTTAAGGACGTTGCGGTCCAACATCGCCGTGTTTAGGGCAATACGCTAGTTTAGGGACATTTTGGTCCATCATCGCCGTGTTTGGGGCGACGTTTAGTTTAAGAACATTTCGGTCCATCATCGCCTTGTTTGGGACGACGTTTAGTTTAAGAACATTTCGGTCCAACATTCCCGTATTTGAGACGAAATTTAGTTTAAGGACATTTTGGTCCAACATTCCCATGTTTGGGACGAATATTAGTTTAGAGACATTTCGGTCCAACATTCTCATGTTAGGGGGAACGTGAGTTTAGGGACGTCTCGGTCCATTATCGTCGTGTTGGGGCGACGTTTAGTTTAAGGACATTCGGTCCATCATCACCGTGTTAGGAGCGACGAAGTTGATGGCTGTTGGGACCCGCCATCTCTCTGAAAACGTTGAGGAATTATAACAACATATATCAGAGGTGTGGAACGATATACCCTTGAACCAAATCTCGTATTTGAGGGAAAAGATCATGGTGGATCTAAGAATCGCTATTCTTATATGAGACTAAGATTAACTTAGAAAATATGAGATGAATATCATTTTGGATATCATCGTTGTGAGATCACTAGTCGTATATGGGACTAAGATCAGTTTGGAAATCATGAGCATATGTGCTCAGTTGATTTAAATCCAAAGATTCTCATTTTAACAGAGAAGATTTCTTTCTCGTTTTGGAAAGATCGGGGGGAATATCTTCCCAAATAGAATTTAATTTTATATAGAATTAAATTCTATTTGAAGCTAGCGCTTCAAACTAATGTGCTCACGTGTTTAATACATGACCCCAATATGGGTTTCAACCTGTCTATATTCAGCATCCATATGCTTTGCATATGAGCGCTCATGTGTTTAACATGTGAGGCATGCTTGGATTTTGGTTATTTACTTTCAGCGCTCATATGCTTTGCATATGAGCACTCACGTGTTTAACACGTGAGGCCTGTTTAGCCTTTTTGGTTATTTTTGTTCAGCCTTTGAATATGAGCGTTCACATGTTTAACACGTGAGTCCAAACTGTGGGTTTTAATTCTCCTCAAAGCCAGAACGTTCACGTGCTTTGCACATGGGAGGAAGCCGTTTCTTCTTTCTTTTCTCCTCCTTTTTTTATAAAGGAACTATAAGCTCTGGACCAAATTTTTTTGCGGGAACAGATATATGATGAAAATATAATGGTTGAGATATTTTTCTTTTTATGTTAAAAACATTCTCAACCGTTTAGAATAGTAGGAGTTCTAATTAGGATTTTCATCTCATCCCCTTCCTCCTCTCTTCTTCTTCCTTTAAAAATAAAAAGAGAACTCAAAAGGAAAGGTGGTGGTGAGATTAAAATAGAGTGACTACACTACATCCTAACACTTCATTCCTTGCAAGCTTGAAATGTTAGTTTCTTCACAAGATGCATGGAGTTTCAAGTGAAGATGGAGTTAGAGAAGGATTTCCTCGGATGGATCATCTATAACTAAGGAAGGTCTTCATCAAACTTGTTCACTCATTCTACGAGCCTAGCTAGAGTCCAACACAAATTGGAGTATAGAAAGATGCTACAAAGCTTGTATGCTCTCTACCTTGTATGGAAACTCCTATATATTTGTTGCAAGTTTCAATTTTTTAGCTAAAGTTCCTAGTTTGTAGACTTGAGCTCTCTAAATTTTTTTAAATCCTATTTTCCATTATTTTAAAATCCTAATAGAATGCCCAAGGTCTACTAACACTCTCAAGCTCAAGCTAATACTCTAAGAGTATGGATATTTAATTGAAGCTCTTGAATGTGTGTGAGGATGATTTGGATAAACAAATAAAAGAACTCTTTCAATTCTCACGAGAGATGAGATTTTTCTTTTCAATATGACTCAAGAATAAACAATTGAAAATCTGTGAGTGAATGGTACTAAAAATCCAAAGCAAAAGTCTCTTTATAGCCCCAATGAAAAACAACTCAAAACATGTAGGGTAAAGCAGTTTTCAAGTACGGCAGGCGTCTAAAGCACATTTGTCCAAACGTCTGTAGTTCATTTGCAAAAGCCCCTGCGGCTATAAACGGGTAAAATTTTCAAATCAATTCTTCATAAGACGTCTGGCAGATTGGGCATCAGACGTCTGTCTAGCTTTTAGGTTTCTGATATTTCTGATATCAGAAAAAAATCAAAAGGGCAGACGTCTGCAGCTCTTCTGGGCAGACGTCTACTGCAACATAAAAACATCAATTTTAAGGTTTTATAAAAACGAAAACTTTAAACTTGAAAACCCCGAACTTTATGCAATGTAAAATGTTTGTGCATTCTTATGTGAGTGTTCAAGAGCTCTAATTGATATAGCCATATTCTATAGAGTACTTACAAGGATTCCTATATCGATTTTCACAATCTTCGATTCTTGAATCCTTGAACTCTTGAGCTCTCGAAACTTTGGCATAACTTGAACTTGTTGGTCGATTGATCTTCAATTGGCTTCGACGCTTAAAATCTTTCTTGATTTTCGCCACTCCACTTACTATCGTCCCAAAGTCAACATTTGATCTTCAAATCTTGGACTGCTTGTACTTCGACGCTATAATCTCGGATTTGGCTTCTTTAGCTTCTCGAAGCTTGAATTGGCAAATTGAGAAGCTCTCGTCCGAATCCTCCAACCTCTATTAGATATATCGTTTAAACTCAACTTCCTCCATCCTTCTTTATATGCTTGTGCCGTGAGATATCCTGAATATCCTGAAAAGCAATCTCAAAATGACCAAGTATATCATATACAGTGTTATAAAATAAACATGATAATAAACACGGTATATAAATATTCATTATTTCAATATCGCAAAACTATGAACAGTATATCAATGTCAAGATAGGAATCAAATCCAAGACGTGAGATATTGATATACTATAGGTATTTATGATGTCTAACAAATAGGCAAGATCACATAATACAATATCATAAATAACCGTTCATAATTTGAATATCAAAAAAATGAAAAGTAATAGTATTTCAATATCCAAGTGTATAACAAGATGAAACATGAGATATTAAAATACTATCCGATATATACACGTTATACGATATACAAACTAATAACACGTGTATATAACTTTAGTGTCGATAAAGAAGGCGAGTTAAAGCAAGTGACACTAAATGACTATTCATGTTTTGAAACCCATCATCAAAACCAACAAAATCATAAGCCATCGTGCTAGAGTTTCTTGAAGATTATAGTTTAATAATGTCTAGGGTATATTATTTTGGTGAAGAATATCATATTAAGGTTTATTGTATCTTGATTTTAACCTGTTAATGTGATGTGATGGTGTGGTATTTTCATCTATATTTAAGACGTATTGTATTATTTTCATGACTTATGCATATGCCATTGTATTACCTTTGTGATGACTTTGTTCAAGACTTATTACTATTGCCCGTTAAACTTATCGTATTACTTTTGTATTATATTCAATTTATAGTATTTATCTGAAATTCTTTTATCATTCATGGTGTGTTGCTTGTTACTTTAAATTTGAATTGTTGCTCTCAATTTTTATCTTGTGTGTGTATATATGGATTGTTAGATCATTATCTGCTCCTGCTTATAATAAACAGCTGAATACCATCAATAAATGGCTATATGCCATCAACTTATAATACAAAGATAAAGTTAGTCTTTTCTTGCTTTTTCTTGCTTTATTGATGGCATGTGTTCAGTCATGAAATGATAACTATTGGTATGGTATATGCAAAGTGGATCATCAAAAATAACTTCATTCCACTTATTAAATTCAAACTTGATTAAACATTACAATTGGTGATGTCGACCAGAGTACAATGCATCAAATTTTTCTTCAATAAAAAGATAATAAATAACTAATTAACAATACAACTATTTTAGGATAACTTCTCAATATAAACAAATCTCCGCTCTTAATTACAGCATGATTTGACTTGGGGCTCGAATCAAAGTTGTGGTTTGAAGCTTAGCTGTAGTCATGGCTCACTTTGTTGCAGCACGCCCCATACTTCGCAATCTTAAAATCATTATTATTTTCCCATTGCATCCTTCTCTTCAAGTAAGGTAAGAATAACTTTTCTCGTTCATAATTTTTTGGGTCAATCCATTCCAAAAAGCTGCAGTTTATTTTTGACGTAGTTCCTAAAAATGTACATCCAAAGAATCGCCTGCCAGTAATCTTCGTCGTTCAAGAAATCTGTATCTGCAAATTTCTAACCATTTAGAGCATCAAGATCATATTCATCCTATATATATCATTCATGCTATATCCAACGCTCGTTTTTTGAACCGTGCGATTTGAAACATGTTACTCGTATAAAAACATATCACAGATAATGCAATTTCACTTGACAAATAACTCTTCTGAAAGCGCATTAATAAGAATTTTAATAATAATGTAGATTATCGTTTAGATTGTACTATAAATGTAATTTTTCAGGACATTCACTTATCAAGTACATGGAATTATTTGGGCAAACAAATAGAAGGATCAGAATTTTTTTTTTAAATAGCAAAATGTTCTAGATGTCAACGCATGCTATTACAAGGAGTAAATCATCCATCTAAGTATTAGATTAAACCAAATCTCATCATTTCACCCACCATGAAAGATACTGAATTAAGCTCAGCACGATGAAAAAATCACCCATTTATGCATATACTCAACCACATTTCATGATTTCACCGACAATTCAACAAATTTGAATCAAATCATGCTTATGCATATACTCAACCACATTTCATGATTTCACCGACAATTCAACAAATTTGAATCAAATCATGCTTATGCATATACTCAACCACATTTCATGATTTCACCGACAATTCAACAAATTTGAATCAAATCATGCTCAAATCACAAACAATTCAGAAAATTGAGACCAAATAAAGAAGAGACGACTCACTTGGGGCGGAGGCGGAAAGCCAGGATCGTATCACGAAGAGATTTGGGGATTTTGAAATAGGCGAGCATGAGGATGAGGCCGAGCTCCTCGAATGCCCTAGGGAATTATTAATGGAGATTTATAAGGACACGGTCAGCGAACTACGAGTTGCAAGGGATGGTCGAGGGAGGGCGAAGAGGAGGGGGCGGGTGAGTTGAGTTGCGAGGGATAGGGCAGAGAGGAGATCGTGGCAGGAAGGAAAGGAGTTGGCGGTGACAGCAGCAAAGACGAGGTTGAGATGGACCGAAGAGCAGTCGGAGATGAAGATACAAGGGACGCGAAGATAAAGTTTCATAGTATGGAGAAATTTTTTTTCTGTTTTTGTTTAAGGTTAAGAGCGCAAGTGATGGGGCTCATGATCTACTTCACATGTTGTTTTCCGTTGATCTGCAGGGAGCGGTGATGGATGACTGAGATTGGATTTAAGAGTTGCTTCTCAATGCGTGTGAGTCTCAGTGGGCTTGATTTGAAGATGGGGCCGAGCTACCTGCAAAGAAGTCCTAGGGTGGTGTACCACCGTGGACCCTCTGACGATTAAGTTAGTCGAGCTATTTTGACAGAGTAACGGCCTATTGGGGTTAAAATTGCCTTACCTGAGTCGTCTGAGGGAGGGGTTTATATAGTGGCAGCCAAGGGCTGGCGGGCGCGAGATTTACGCCGGACGTTACGCTCCCGGGCGTTACGCCTGCATGAAAAGCGGGATCCCCCATTAATGACGAGATACGCTCGTTAATGGGGGAAACGCGGTGGCGTGGAACGCGGGATCGTGGGCGGCGGATATCTCGCGTCTGGAGAGATCCGCGGAGCCGTGGCGGAGACGCCTGCAATCTGTGCTGTGGGTCGGTCGGTGATACCGAAGAAGCTAAGCTCGGCGGGAGGCTCGGGGATGAGCAAGAGGCCGAGGGAGCTTGGTTCTGTGATGGCTCGGGAGCGAGCTAGGAGGACAGAGAGAACTCAGCGTGCAGGAGGGCTCGGAAGCGAGCCAATGGTTATTTGTAAGACGAGCCTAGGAGTTGTCTGGAAGGTCACCGAAGATCAGGAACATCCTCGGGAGGAAGGCCCGGGGTACACCTTCAATATACCGTACTTGCTCCTTTCCCGTAAGCCACATGACATGTTATCTGCCACGTGTCGTGATCTGTGGAATTCTCGGTACCGAGCATCATCATTAGTCCCCCCACTCTCGTCTCGATCTATTTATGGGTTGGGTCGAGAATGGTCTGATCGGTCACCCGGGTTAAGCTCTTATTTGAAGACACCGTCGGCACTGATTCCCGGGACATTAGTTGTATTTTCTTGATGATGTTAGCGGATCAGAGAAGAGATCTTGGATCAAGGAGGAAGCGCCAATTCGGGCGTACGTTCGTCGAAGCGCCAGGGCACGTATCCGGCGCTGGTTGGCTGACGTGATGGGCTGCTGGTGTCCTACGCGCTCGACGGGACGCGCCCAATGCGTGTGTGACAGGTTGAACGTTGACGGTCGTTGAACGCGAAGTGTCGTTTTGGCGGGAAACGATTGGCGCCGTAGGATGTGTTCGCCGACTGCTATAAATAGAGCTGGGATCCCCTCAGGGTCCACACTTCGCTATAATTTCCTCAGCCCTTCACATGTTAGCTCGGCGTTCTTCCCTTTAGGTCGGATTTCTTGCGTTCTTTCCTCGGAGGACACCTTCCTTTGCTCACGTTAGATGTCTTCCTCTGAGGAGTCCGTAGAAATAGTTCGGGTAGAGTCTAGAGAGTCTTCTGCAGCTTCCTCTGTTGGATATAGTGCCCTCAGAGTCAATTATTGGATCACAGGCACGTGATTGCAATGATTGAGGAAGGACCTATGCCGGTAGGACAGTCTTACTCAAGATGATAGTATACTATCTGGTTCATCTTTATCATCGTATACTGCTTTAGGTAACCTTACAGGTCACTATTGCACGTTGATAGAGCCCTTAGGATTCTTGCTTGACGGCCAGCAGTATGATGACGATCATATACGTGGGAGCTGGGGTCTATAAGCACATCCTTAAAAGGTCCCTAGTCGTGGGAGTTTTCGAGACAGGGCATCGATACTCCAGAGTAGACTAGTGTATACAGTCGAGACCCCGACGAGGGGCGGTGGCCGGTCTCACAAGCCACCGGTGTCAGTTGGTTCACCTAAGATGTATACAAGTGCTCATTGGGTTATGAGTACATCGGACAGGACTCGTCGGGAACCTGCTAGTTGGGATTATACCAGACGTCAGATAGCAGTTCCCTGGTGACATGTGTACAGGTTAGTTCATCGACCTGAGATCATCATTTGTCTCGTGTGAGTTCCCACTGTGCTTTGATTACTACCCTACCACAGCTCAAAGGAGTCGTGCAAACAGGTTTTAGTTGGGTACAGTCCCGAGCTACATGGAGGCAGTGAGCGGATCTGCAGGGGTTCGTCTCTCCCGGTATTGGGGGTGAGATCGCGCTGTGTTTGGGAGAGCCATTACACAAAGTCCTTGGCCAAGGTAGGAGATTTACTGGTAGGTATTCCAGTAGTATCTCAGGGTGTTCTGGGCTACACTCCGACACGACTTGTACCGCTTTTAGGGGTCTGACTTTTACCAACCCCCTAGGCCCGCCATGCGATGCTCATAGACGAACGGACCGGACTGTACGGATATTGACACTGACAGGCTCAGTAAGGTGTCAGGATGAGTTCGCTCATCGACGTCCCTTTTGGTCAATACCTGGTAGCCCGTTACGTACGGCTAATACCTCTGACGTGCTAGTGGTTAAATCCACAGCCAAAGTATTGACGAGTCTTTAGAGTCCCCCACAGACAGTTTCTCAAGTTTCGGGCGAAACGTTGTAGAAGCCGTATGATATATGGCAGGGTTCGATCTTATACGTGCAGTATTGCACGGTTCATGATCGGACGGATCATACTAGTGGGCTTTGGTTTAAGCCGGATCCTAGTATTAGATTTGTTGGATTACTTTAGTCTCATCGCATTCGCATTCAGTCGGAATGCGGATGCAGGTATGTATATACAGGTGAGGGGTATCCTTGTGATCCGTCACGAGTTTACTTTAGATGTTGCCGGATCTTTTTGTTGGACCAAACATTTGGATTAATATTTCGATGGTGGAATTAGTAAGCTAGAAATCATCATTAGATGCATTAATGTGACATACACATATACTATGACTCATGGTCTTTTTTTTAGAAAATATGTCATATTAATGGATTGATTTATGATGATATGAGAGGAAGAGAGAGAGGGGGGCTGCTATGGTTATAGTTTTGGTCTTGTATTATTTCTTTTACTCTCTCTCTCATTTTCATCATATGAAAGAAAAGAAAAGAAAAGGAAAAGAAAGCCTCCTCCTCCTTCTTCTTCCTCTAGCTTATTACTTCCATCAATGGCAACATCTCTAACCTCCATCCAAGCCATGGATGCAAGAGAAAAAGTGATCACAACATACTCTACTTCAACCTTGGGCACGTCGGATAGCACACTTCGTGCCTGAGTTGCTTCGGACGAAGAGGGAGCCCGTAAAAAGACTTCTCGATGTGGTGCCCTTTCCGACGAGGAGATGAAGACCGGAGATGCCGCGTGGAGCTTGGGATGGTGGCCGAAGACTGAAGGACACGGATCGCTCGGTATAGCATTCTATCCCTTCTCTTGTTAGCTAGTAGTAGGTTAATGGTCCGATCCGGGTTTTTAGTATGCGGTAGCGCCGGTTTAAAGTTAAAGAAAAGGTTTCGCTTCCGCATTTTGGCCTCGTACAGACGGCCAGGGCGCTACCGTACACTTACATGATATCAGAGCCACGCCATTAACCTTTACTAGCTTGCTCTAACGTGTTTAGAATTTCGATCGAACAAAAATTCCAAAAACCACAATTTCAGAATGCAGTTTCTGTCGATTTTCATTTGTGCTCGAAAAATTATTTGGTACATTTCAGAAATATGTGCAGGCTTTTTCAAGAGAACTGAAGAAATTTGGTCGGCTGATTTTACTGTAGCGTGGCGGATCCACGGCCGTAACCATATTTTGGCCGCGGATCAGCCGCCATACTGTAGCCACAGTGCACCAAATTTCTTCAGTAGGTCTCTGTGTTGGAATTGGGGTTTTTGGTATATTCTGTTTGGGCCCAGATTTATTTTGTGTACTGAGTATTGTACTTGGGGCCCACTTCGGGAATTTTTGTCGATCAAAAATTTTAAACATGTTAGTTCACAATATTTACATTATATCTGCGACCGTGAATGTCATTTGATCGGTAAATCCTGTCTAATTGCTATAGTTCTTTTAGACGGATTTGCGAACGTGACATTCACGTTGATGTTCTGTGTTGTGCTATGATGTTGCGGATTTGTCGTGGTGGATAGCCTGGATGCAATGGTAGTACAGTTTGGTTGTATTTATACATTTGATATTGCGGGGCGAGCGTCCGACATGTGGACTGCCGTCACTGCCTGTTTGTATATTATTCTTTTGGGGCATGACCGGGCTGAGGTCGATGTACCCGTTATATATATTATTTTACTTTCTGTACTAGGATTACCCCGCGGAGGGGTGCACGGATAGCCGGGTTCTAGAGGGCAACGGGCCCGCATCTCATGGCTTTGAGACGGAGGGGGCTTCACTCTAGAATTGGCGGGCTATTCGCCGCACTCGTAGGGGGTATAGGTTGACCCAAGGAGGGGTGCTCAAGTTACCGGATTCCGTGAAGTGCTGGGTGGTCCATTCACATTGTTGAAGGGGGCTGCCTCGCTTCGGGTTTTGGCGGGTAACTTGCCGCGCCCGTAGGGGTCTAGGATTTCATTGCACAGGCTATCCACACGACCAGGGGAACGTCGGGTTTCAGTAGCGGCTCTATGAAACCCGGGGATCCCAGATATCTGTATTGTTCTGTGATACTTATTACATTTCTGTGATGTTGCATTTTATCACGCCTTGAACGAATATTATATATTGATATATATACTAGTAGATGTTGTATATGTTTTGCATCCGCGCTAGTCCAGTCCCCGCTCTGTCGTTAGTTAAGTAACCTAACGGGTGATGACGGGACCCAATGGCGAATGCGGATGGCATATACGTACATCATTATTTTCGTTCTTTTGTTGTGTGATTAATTGATGGGACTGCGTTGATTCGGATCAATGCAAGCTAAACAAACCTATTCTGATGTTGTTGGAACAATTTTCAAAAAGCTGTTATTGCAAGGACGTTCTCTTTTGTTTTGCACAGTGGTATTCGGTTATGAATATCCAGCACCTCAGTCGACGAGGCAAGGGCCGAGATCCATTCATCGGGAGTGACCCCTTGGACAGAAGTTTGCGTCAGGGCAATAACTTCACTATAGCCGATTACTTTTGCTTTGCATCGTGGTATTCAATTGGAATATCCTGCACTTCATTCTACGGGGAAAGAGCCGAGATCCCTTCACCGGGAGTGACCTCTTTAGCAAAGGTTTTCGCGACTATATTTTTATAAAAGCTATCCGGTTCCTTCAACGATATCAAGTTCATTACGTTAAAAGTTTTTCACCAAAAACCATTCGTAGCCCTTCGTCATTTCAGACGGGTAGCACGTAGTATTCATGCTATGTTTGTTGGCCAAAGTCAAGGCATAGTGTATGGTAGCTATTTGTTACTTTTCTGTAGCATAGATAGATGCGTTGGTTTGGAACAGTCGTACTGCCTTGTTGGCCAAAGTCAAGGGTAGGTACAGGTGGGTTCAAATCAACCTGGATAATGACGGGTAGAACTTGACATGTGACTTATGATTTGTTGGCCAAAGTCAAGGTCATAAGGGCATGGGGTAAAAATCACATCGGGAGTTTCTAAAGAAACTGAAACTTGCCAGATATGCGCATACCTTCTGGAGTGTGATAATGTGAGTGGATTCCATCACATTATCATGCGATGATAGTTGGATCCCGATTCCCACTGATGAGTTGGTTTACTCCTCGGGTGATCCCGACTAATTCTTCTTTCAGGTTTGGAGGAGAATTTGAGGTTACAGTGGGAGGTTTACTGATTAGATAAAGTGATAACCATTCTGATCTAGGTTAGAGTGCACGCCGAGTGTTTCTTTTCTCTCTCTCTTTGGCAGCGACCATGACCCGACCCTTAACTATGAATCAGTGACCAAGTTGACCGAACCTTCTTAAACACTGGCTTTTGGATTGTCAGAGTTGCATACCTCATTGCCACTCCTACTTTTACCCTTTTCTCCAGAACACCCCGTATTACTACGAACGTCTACTTCCATTGGATAAAACCATCGTATGGTTATATACGAACTCGAAGGAACTTATTCGAGGATGGTTTCCGGTTCTGGAGAAAACGAATAGGACTATTCAGTTGTCTTTTCATTTTACCTTCTCTCAGGTTGCGAGTGCTTCTTGGATTAGGACAGTACACCTATTACGCTTATTGGATAGTCATCTTCCAAACCATAGGCAGGTGCCGAACGATAGGGAATGAAGAAAACCAATTAGCCTAACGATGGTGTACAGAAGGTATTAAGTAAAGACAAATAAAGGGATTAGTAAGAGGGCAAAGTAAACTACGACTGATATTCACGACCAAACCAAGTATTTCATCGCCACTCCCACTTCACCTTTGTATTTCTCCAGAACACTGCGTATCACTACGAAGATCTACAGTTTTTTGGATACTCCATCATATGGTTATATACGAACTCGAAGGAACTTGTTCCAGTTCGGGGATGGATTCTGGTTCAGGAGAAATAGGAATAAGGTTTATTCAGGTGTCTTTAATCTTTACCTTCTCTCGGGTTGTGAGTGCTCCTAGAATTAGGACAGTAGACCTGTTACGCTTATTGGATAGTCTTCTTCCAAACCATAGGCTGGTGCCGAACGGTAGGGAAGGAAGAAAACCATTTAGCCTAACGAAGGTATACAGAAGGTAACGACTAAAGACATATAAAGGGATTTGGAGTGATGGCAAAGAAACATACGGTTGAAGTCATGAATCTGGATAATGGAAGAGGCATTACTAGGAACACCCGAATACCCCTTCGAAACATTTACATGTTTCAGTTTCACTGTGTATTGTTAAAAGAAAACTGATTTCCCAATTAGCCCTTGCTCTAGGGTATGTATTTACCAGGTATGATTCTCACATCTGTATGGTTTTACAGATGATGAGTGGGAGTAAATTATTGGGAATTAGGTGATCATCCTCATTATATCGGAATTCGTTATAATTGGTGATATTTGAGGAAGTCACCTGGGTTGTTTGCCGGACGGCAAATATTTGGTTTAGAATATCCGTTGTTATGCACCAATTTCAAATTGATGTATCTGTACGTTTATTTTTATAAAGTGAGATATAACTTTTTGAAATTATGTCTATGATATTTACCTATATCAGTGGATGGTTAGGTAAGGAGCATTAAACAGCGGTGTAATTCTTCTTAACCATAAGTACAGTTTTCAACCTACGACACACAGGGATTGAGTTATTAGACTCAGGGGACTTATACAGAGTATTGTATGTTGTCCAGTGTCCATTAGGACAGAGGGGTTGGTACTCGTACTATATTCTGTTTACTTATGAGTTCTCTAGTTCTTAGACATGTGTTTCGTAGAAATGCAAGGTCCAAGTTTTGAGAAGTTATAGGTATATGAATAAAGTAGAGAACCAGGCGTTGCAAGTATCGGGATTCTTCAAAGAGATCGAAGATGTAGATACTTGTGTATGGTATTCAGTTGATAGTAATGATTAAGAGAATTTGCTTATCTTTCAGATTACTCATAATTGGAAGTACTCCTAAGTTGAGTAATGCTGATCGGCCTCCTTCCATTTAGTTGACATGCATTGGAGACAGCTGCATGATTTGAATCTGGTTCCAATTAAATAAGTGCCTCTGTTTCTATATTGGATATAGAATAGTTCATATCTTAACAATGTTAAGGTACGGGGAGTTGTCCGGCTTATGCTTAAAACCAGACTCTGGATAACTCAAGGCACGTTTCTGTAATGGCTGTTTGTGGGTTGATCTGGGCTATGACGAGGGTTGACTTTCTACCATCTGGAAGATCAATAGTGATATTATTCTTGACTCGCCACAGTTTTAGTAAAATGGATTTTTTCAGAAAACAGTAGTGGGAGTATGGTAGAACTGGAAGTGATTCCAGAACCGCAAACGATTACTGAAAATTTGATAAGAACCTAAAGATTCAATCTGGTTTGACATTCCATTAGCCACTCCGCAGATATGGTGAGTGACCTCAGGAACCCAAGAGGTACTTCAGTATGCTCAAAGACGGTGACAGGGAGGTTCTTGTTTACCCAGAGTTGCCATCGCTGTGGTTCCAGACTGTGAGACCCGGTAGGAGGATGAGTATAGCGTCATTCTAAACTAGTATTAGAAGTGCACGTGTATATGACTCTGCCAGAGGGTTGTTGTAATCAGTGGGAGCAGCGGAAGCATAGTGGACAAGTAGCTTATGTCTATTTATAGACTAAAGCAGATATAGCGGAGATAGATCGTCTATTTCTGATGTGACAATCATTGGTT
This sequence comes from Agapanthus africanus, assembly GCA_030015575.1. Taxonomy (NCBI): domain Eukaryota; kingdom Viridiplantae; phylum Streptophyta; class Magnoliopsida; order Asparagales; family Amaryllidaceae; genus Agapanthus; species Agapanthus africanus. The sequence goes on from JASDDO010000001.1 coordinate 166,068,991, forward strand.
TGACTTCATCAGAATAGGGGATGGATCTGTTAAGAAGGTAGTAGGGTATGATGTCCTGGTATTTGGATGACATACACAGAGTAGGAAGTGAAATTCCTATACTACGATCGGTTATACTTTGGTTGTCACACAGTGGTTTCTCCACAGAGGATATGGATATTATATCAGATATTCTGGTTACTAGATCTAGATTTGGGTAGTTTCCCAATCTGGGTACTCAGACCGCATTCTAAAAGTGTTTTAGAATGGACGACTCCTGGCATGGTAGTGTACCTGCAGGTAATGGAGTCACCCTCTCTAAAGGTGTCTTACAGACTAAAGGGGAGAGGGATGTGCATGATTGGAAGATCACTTGCTTAGGCAATTGAGTCAATCATGAGATGTCAAGTACCACACTAGATATTGTTTTTGCACGAGATGCAGTAAGTTGATACTAATCCTATCCTGGAGAAACGTTCGGAAGCAGTTTTAGAACATAAGTGGATGTTCTAGGGATATGATAACAACAGCCTCTTTTAGGAGACGGTTATCATTCCAGGCTTTCAAGGTGACCTGAATGACAGAGTGACTGTCAGAGTTATAGTTTTCCCTCTGACGAGGGGCAGTATTTTGGACAGGTGGTCCAAGCGGATACTGAGGGAGGCCTGGCGCAGAATACTGATTAAGTTCAGTTGACGATACAGTCTAAGAAGTTTGGATTTGGAGTTCATTTATGAGCTAGGTCCCATCAGATATCCAGACATATTCTAAAACATGTATTGCTCATTTCGGGAGATGGCTTTCTCCGTGAACTTGAGATAAAGAGAGACATATAAAGAAACATCAAGGCGGATCCACTCACTGAGGCTATTCCTCGAACGTAATAGTTTCGCAAACGGGTTTTGTGAGACTGATTAGTAGAGGAGTTGGGTGTTCGGTATCACACGGGCTGTGAGTATGCGACATCGCAATAATTAGCCTTGAGTGCAAGTGGGAGATTGTTGGATATAGTGCCATCAGAGTCAATTATTGGATCACAGGCACATGATTGCAATGATTGAGGGAGGACCTATGCCGGTAGGACAGTCTTACTCAAGATGATAGTATGCTATCTGGTTTATCTTTATCATCGTGTACTGCTTTAGGTAACTTTACAGGTCACTATTGCACATTGGTAGAGCCCTTAGGATTCTTGCTTGACGGCCAGCAGTATGATGGCGATCATATACGTAGGAGCTGGGGTCTATAAGCACATCCTTAAAAGGTCCCTAGTCGTGGGAGTTTTCGAGACAGGGCATCGATACTCCAGAGTAGACTAGTGTATACAGTCGAGACACCGACGAGAGGTGGTGGCCGATCTCACAAGCCACTGGTGTCAGTTGGTTCACCTAAGATGTATACAGGTGCTCATTGGGTTATGAGTCCACCGGACAGGACTCGCCGGGAACCTGCTAGTTGGGATTATACCAGACGTCAAATAGCAGTTCCCTGGTGACATGTGTACAGGTTAGTTCATCGACCTGAGATAGTCATTTGTCTCGTGTGAGTTCCCACTGTGCTTTGATTACTACCCTACCATGGCTCAAAGGAGTCGTGCAAACAGGTTTTAGTTGGGTACAGTCCCGAGCCATATGGAGGCAGAGAGCGGATCTGCAGGGGTTCGTCTCTCCCGGTATTGGGGGTGAGATCGCGCTGTGTCTGGGAGAGCCATTACACAAAGTCCTTGGCCAAGGCAGGAGATTTACTGGTAGGTATTCCAGTAGTATCTCAGGGTGTTCTGGGCTACACTCCGACACGACTTGTACCGCTTTTGGGGGTCTGACTTTTACCAACCCCCTAGGCCCTCCATGCGATGCTCATAGACGAACGGACCGGACTGTACGGATATTGTCACTGACAGGCTCAGTAGGGTGTCAGGATGAGTTCGCTCATCGACGTCCCTTTTGGTCAATACCTGGTAGCCCGTTACGTACGGCTAACACCTCTGACACGCTAGTGGTTAAATCCACAGCCAAAATATTGACAAGTCTTTAGAGTCCCCCACAGACAGTTTCTCAAGTTTCGGGCGAAACGTTGTAGGGACCGTATGATATATGGCAGGGTTCGATCTTATACGTGCGGTATTGCACGAATCATGATCGGACGGATCATACTAGTGGGCTTTGGTTTAAGCCGGATCCTAGTATTAGATTTGTTGGATTACTTTAGTCTCATCGCATTCGCATTCAGTCGGAATGCAGATGCAGGTATGTATATACAGGTGAGGGGTATCCTTGTGATCCGTCACGCGTTTAGTTTAGATTGCCGGATCTTTTTGTTGGACCAAACATTTGGATTAATGTTTGGTTGGTGGAATTAGTGAGCTAGAAATCATCATTAGATGCATTAATGTGACATAGACATATACTATGACTCATGGTCTCTTTTTTAGAAAATATGTCACATTAATGGATTGATTTGTGATGATGCCATGGTTATAGTTTTGGTCTTGTATTATTTCTTTTACACTCTCTCTCATTTTCATCATATGAAAGAAAAGAAAAGAAAAGGAAAAGAAAGCCTCCTTCTTGTTCTTCCTCTAGCTTATTACTTCCATCAATGGCAACATCTCTAACCTCCATCCAAGCCATGGATGCAAGAGAAAAAGTGATCACAACATACTCTACTTCAACCTTGGGCACGTCGGCTAGCACACTTCGTGTCCGAGTTGCTTCGGACGAAGCGGGAGCCCGTAAAAAGACTTCTCGGTGTGGTGCCCTTTCCGATGAGGAGATGAAGACCGGAGATGCCGCGTGGAGCTTGGGATGGTGGCCGAAGACCGAAGGACACGGATCGCTCGGTATAGCATTCTATCCCTTCTCTTGTTAGCTAGTAGTAGGTTAATGGTCCGATCCGGGTTTTTAGTATGCGGTAGCGCCGGTTTAAAGTTAAAGAAAAGGTTTCGTTTCCGCATTTTGGCCTCGTACAGACGGTCGGGGCGCTACCGTACACTTACATCCTCTTCTGCTTCTTCCTCTTCCTCGTCCGAGTTGGAATCCCCCCGGTAAGTTGGGGTTAGTCATGCTCCCAGGGGCCATCTGACGGGGACAATCCTTAAAGCGCATGTCAAGAGTGTCCAAGACGCGCCTTCCCACCTGAGGCATTTGGACGAGCTCACCACAATCTGGGATCAGTTCCACATTCCCCCCGGCTACTCGCTTCGCTTGGCCGAGGAGGGAGAGAGGGCAGACCAGGTATGGGGCAAAGAGATTACCTACTTGGAAGTATTTTAGGCTGGAATGCGTCTGCCCTTCTCCCCCGAGGTGAGTACGGCGCTGCATTGCTTTCAATTATCCCCGAGCCAGCTAGTGCCGAACTCGTAGAGGTTTCTCCTCGGGTTCCTGGTCCGGTTGAGACTGCAGGAGATCCCTTTTAGCCTGAACCTTCTCCTTTCCTCCCTCTGCTACAAAAATCACCCCGGCACTCGTAGGGATGAGCCTAACAGGGAATACATTTCTTTTAGAAAACACAGAGGAAGGGCGGCCGGGTCGGGGGTCGTAGCAGTACCTTCTTCCATTCATGAATGGAAGAAGAAGTTCTTATTCGTCGGGCCACCTGAAGGTGAGGATTGGCCTGTGCCTGTCTAATGGCACAGGGCCAACTGCCCGCGGGTGAGACGGTCGTCCGATCCCAATACGGTGGCGGTGGTGGAGTGGGAGACCGTCCATCGGACCGATGTGTTGCTGTTTGAGCAGGCCCTCAGTTGGGCCGGGCCCAGCCCCGCTCAGTTTGCGGATAAGTTGGGAGCTTATGTGACATGTTTAGACTTATATATTCTTCTATTCTTTTCGGCATTACTAACCCCTTCTTTGTATTTTCGCTTTTTTCACAGAGCCGATGGACCGATCAAAATTCCGGGCTGCCCTGGCCGAGAAGAAAGGGAGGAAGGCTGGAGGTGCTAGCCCGTCACGCCCCGCTGCGAGCTCGGCTCCATCGACGGTCGCTCCGTCCAGGCGCTCCAGCATGCCCTGGGCCTCGGAGGTCGGCCACATGAAGAGCCGCAAACACGCTCGGGAGATGGAACCCCGGGTTTTGGAGGTGGGAGACGAGGCCGATGTTCACGCACCCCTCCTCAAGAGGCACTACAGGACGATGCCCCGTTCCGCGTCTACCCCGATCTTCATGGATGAAGGAGATCTTCGCTTCAAGGTACCCTCGGGGCTTTCTGTCGCCGACAGCCTGCTTTCGGAAATGGAAAGGTCGGCTGGGGGAAAAATCCCCCGGGGGACCCTCAGGGCCCAAATGGCGGCCATAGCCTAGGAGGCCATGCAGGTCAATGTCCGCCTCCCGCTCGGGTTTTTATTAAGTACTTTTCGTTCACAAGATCGGGTGCCTTTTTTTTAACCCCTCCTTTTGTTTTCCTCAGGTCCTCCGGCACTGCGTCCTCGTCGTCAATATGGAGGACGAGGAAATTACCCCGGCGATGCAGATCGCTGGAGAGTATACCTCGCGGGAGGAGGGCTTGATCCGGGAGTTTCATGAGGCGAAGGAGATGATCACCACCTTCGAAGATCGGGTGGCAGCCGAGGATCAGGCAAACGCCAACTGCTAGGAGACCATCCGAGTTTTGATGGAGTCCAAAAAGGCCGTTGAGGCTAAGTTGGAGGATGCCAGGGTTTTGATGGAGTCCAAAAACGCCGCCACCCAGAAGAAGACGCGGGACACCCTCGAGAGGGAGAACGAGGCGATGAGGCACACTGACCTCCAGGCTGCGAAGCCGGTGAAGAGCTACAGGACGTCAGACCAACTTTACGCCGACCTCGCCGAAGCCTCGGCCCTCGTCTGGCATGATGCCCTCGACGCCGTCAAGGTGTTGATGCAGGAGTTTCCCGACGCCAAGCTCCGGCTCGAGTACCCCCTCGAGGGTGAGGTGCGGGGGGATGCCACCGGAAGCGTCGCCGGGGGGAAGGCCCCCGGTGGAGGTGTCGGGGAGAAGGCGGTCACCCCGGCTCCCAGTGCCGATGCTCCTGCGGTAGGCGCCGACCCTCAAGTAGTCACCTCGGCTTCAGAGGTGGCCGCGGAACATGTCGAGGTCCATCCCGGCTCTGAGGCCTGAGTCTCCCTGCCTTTTTTTGTATATATCGAATTTTCGTCTGGAATTTTGTAAGCCTTCAAGCGATTTTGTAAAGATGAGGAGCCCACAATACCGTTGTAAAAACTTCCGGGTTGTAAATAAATCCCTTTTTCAGAAATTTGCGTTGCAACCTTTTCATTTTGTGGTAACGTCTCATTTTGCTCGCCCGATGGACGCTAGGTCAGCGGCAGGCCCTTTAGTTGGCGATCGCACATCGAGTTAAATCCAATTATTTGAAGTGTATAAAGGTCGGTGTAAGATCGACATCCTTGTGGCCCCCGAAGTGGATGTGGCGATCGCTCATTGAAGATAAGTCAAGTTGGACCGGCGACCGCCGCTCTTAGGATCGGTCGGCGTCGCCGAGGTTGAGGACTTCTGACCCTTAGCATAGATGGATAGGGAGTTACCCGCTAAGGATGGACCGAGCAGGGAAGCTGCTCGGTGGCCTCTTAATGAGGGCTTAGACCCTTGGCGTCGGTAGTTAGTGAACCACCAGCCATGGATGGACTGAGCAGGGCAGCTGCTCGGTTGCCCCTTGGCGAGGGCTTTGATCCTTGGTGTCGCTGGGTAGTGAACTACCAGCCATAGATGGACCGAGCAGGGCAGCTGCTCGGTTGCCTCGTGGTGAGGGCTTTGATCCTTGGTGTCGGTGGGTAGTGAACTACCAGCCATAGATGGGCCGAGCAAGGAAGCTGCTCGGTTGCCTATTGGAGAGGGCTTTGATGCTTAGCGTAGATGGGTAAGAAGTTACCCGCTAAGGACAGACTGAGCAGGGAAGCCGCTCGGTTGCCTCTTAGCGAGGGCTTTGATCCTTGGCATCGGTGGGTAGTGAACTACCAGCCATGGATGGACCAAGCAGGGTAGCTGATCGGTTGCCTCTTAGCGAGGGCTTTGATCCTTAGCATAGATGGGTAAGAAGTTACCCGCTAAGGATAGACCGAGCAGAGTAGCTGCTCGGTTATACAAGGCTCTGCCCGACCTTCCGAGATGTGTGAATATCGGGGAGAGTGACCGTCGCGGACGATACATGGCAGAAACGCATAGGGGAGGCGAAGCGTTCGAAGATCTGTGTCGCTCCAACTTCGATTCGTTGAGAAATATGGGATATCCGCCGCGTGGCGGTAAAGTATTGGAAGAATTGAGCGAATACTTGGATTCGCGCCCATGCGCGTGCAAATTTGGACTCTTGGGGGCGCTGTGGAGGCTATAAAATAGAGAGGTTGTGTTGCTCATTCCTAGCTTTGCACCTCGAAACATAAGAATGGACGAATTCCCTTTCTCCATCCCCGATACATTTCCTTCGAAGATGTACACTTGTACGACCAGCTGAACTCCGAGAAGACGCTTCAGGCGGTGGTTCGGCGTGTGGAGGACCATTTTGGCCGCCTGCTTCCCCGACGATCACCCCTGCTTCAGCTGCTGATGTACTCGATTTGGAGGGCGTCGCCGGGGCTGCACAACCCCTTGTCCGAGAAACTGAAGGACGAGGCGGTTGGAAAGATAAGATCGCTATGCCGTTTCGGCCTGATCTCGAAGAGTTGGCACGATCGCTCGGTGGCCCTCGTCCTCGAGTGTTACCAACTGAGGAATCTCTCCGATGGGTGCCCGGCTGGAGAGTCCTCCGGCCCGTCTGTGGCGTCGAGGGTTCGCGGGCAGCATCAGAGGCAGAGGTCTGAGGCGGCAAGGGCTCGGCTGGCGGCGATTTCTTCAGAGTACCACAAGAAATTCTTCCTGCACCCCTTCCTCCGTTGTAATTTCAACTTTTATGTAAGTCTGAGGAGCCCGCAATACCTTTTGATAAATAAATAAAGTTCTCCTTTTTGCGAAGTCCTACTGTTTCCTTTTTTCTTCTGGGTTCATTTAAGTATTTCAGCGAAACGGAATTCGTGAGCTTTGAACGGAGGAAGAGTGAAATATATAGGGGAAGTTCCTTCTTATTATAGAAAAAACTTAGCAAAATTTACATCGCTTCGTAAAAAGATAAACATGTATTCATAGATATTCTTTTTAAAGGTATAACTTGAGCTTCTCGACATTGTAAGGCCGTAGAAATTTGTGACCCATTGCATCTTGTAAGCGATAAGACCCGCTGGGCAGGACCTCGGTGACGAAGAATGGGTCATCCCACTCGGAGAAAACTTGTGCAGCATGCCCTGATCAACGAATTCGTTCCGCCTTAGGACCAAGTCCCCTGCCCTAAATGCGCGATGCTTGACTCGCGCGTTGTAGTAACGGGCAGTTTGCTGTTGGTAGGCGGTGACTCTAATCTGTGCCCGGTCCCGTTTTTCCAACAAGACATCCAAATTAGTCCGGAGTGCTGAGGTGTTTGCTTTGTCATCGAAATTCTCGACCCTGTGACTGGGTAGCCCGATCTCTGCTGGGACCATTGCCTCGGTGCCGTAGAAGAGACTGAAGGGGGTCTCTCCGGTGGGAGTCTTCTTCGATGTGCGCAAGGCCCATAAGACCTAAGGTAATTCGTCGACCCAACTGCCCTATCATCCTTCAAGGCGAGCTTGAAGTCCATGAATGACGTCCTTGTTAGCGACCTCGGGTTGCCCGTTGCACTGGGGGTGCGTGACGGCGGAGAACTTCATCAGTATATGGTATTCGTTGCAGAATTCTTTGACTCTTTCGTTCTCGAAATTTGTCCCGTGGTCAGTGATGATACAGCTCGGGATCCCGAACCGAAATATTACATTGTTCTGCAGGAACTTGATGGTCGTGGTAGCATATGGTTTTCTGATGGGGACGGCCTCGATCCACTTCATAAAGTAGTCCACCGCGACAAGGATGTATTTGTACCCGCCCGTACCTGTAGGGAATTGGCCTATCATGTCCATTCCTCACTGGGAAAACGGCCATGGGGAGGTCAGGGTAGTCAGCTTGGTAGCAGGAAGGCGGGGTATGCTGCCGTGGAGTTGGCAACTCTTGCACCTTCTGACGAGATTCTGAGCGTCATGATAGATGGTCGGCCAATAGTACCCTTGGAGGAGCATCTTCCGGACTAAGGTTCCGGCCCCTTGATGTGCTCCGCCGACCCCTTCGTGGACACGGAGGACATATGCGACTTCATAAGGGTCGGCGCACCGAAGCAGGTGTTGAGTGAAAGATTTCTTATAGAAGTTCCCATTGCTCCAGACGAAATGGCGGGATTTGGCTTGGAGGCGGCAGGCCTCCCCATGATCTCCAGAGAGCATACCCACCTTCAGGAATTCCACAATGGACTACCTCCAATCTTGATCCTCTTCCCAGGCTGTGTAAACTTGGAGCGATGTCGCTCTGTCTTCCATGCTGGGCCGCGACAAGACCTCGAAGAGGATATTCCTCTTGTTGTTGGCCGTGTAGGAGGAAGCTAGCTTGCATAAGGCATCATCCTGGGTGTTTAGGTGTCGGGGAATCTGCTCCACTTGAACTTTGTCGAAATCCTTTCGTAGCCTTCTTACCTCGGCTAAGTACTTCACCATCAGGGGCTCCCGTGCTTAAAAATGGCCGGTCACTTGGCCGACGACCAGAGCGGAGTCGCTATGGATTCGGATCGTCATCAGCCTCACTTCAGAGGCGATCCGTAGTCCAGCGAGAAGGGCCTCGTACTCCGCTACATTGTTTGAGGCTTTGAACCCAAGCTTTAAAGAATACTCCATCTCTGCCTCGTTTGGGCTCGGAATGATGAAGCCGGCACCACAGCCTTCCTCGGTCAATGACCCATCGACGTAAAGGACCTAATCGGGGACGGAGTCGGGCCTCTCTTCGACTGAGGGCTGAGATCCGGGGACCGGCACGGGCACTGCCTCCTTGTTAGGTATAGTGCATTCGATGACAAAATCGGCCAGGACTTGTGCCTTGATAGCTTTCCTCGGGCGGTATTTGATGTCGAATTAGGATAACTCCCACCTCCACTTCTCCAAACAACCAGAATACTCGAGGGAGGCGAGAATAGCCCCTAAGGGACATTCGGTGAGGACGAGGATGGTGTGCGCCTGGAAATAGTGCCGTAGTTTCCTCAAGGCCACGATGAGTGCCAAGACAATCATCTATATGGCCGGGTACCTTGTCTCCGTGCCCTTGAAGACTTGGCTTACATAGTAGACCGGTTTTTGGACTCCCTCGACTTCTCGGACGAGCACCAAACCTGCAGATTGATCAGACACTGCCAGATACAGCGATAGCTCATCTCCTTCAACTGGCTGGGTGAGTAGTGGGGGAGTCTCCAAGTGCACTTTTAATTACTCGGGAGCGATCTGACACCTCCGACCATTCGAACCTTGGGATCTTCCTTAGAGCTTTGAAGAACGGGGGGCGCTTTTCCCCGGATCTTGACATGAAATGACTCAGAGCGGCTACCCGCCCTATGAGCCGCATGATTTCAACGTTGGTCTTGGGCGCTGCCATGTTGAGGATGGCGCTGATCTTCTCCGGGTTAGCCTCGATCCCTCGGTAGGTGACCATGAACCCGAGGAACTTTCCATTAGTGACCCCGAACGCACACGGCGGGGTTCAGTTTCATCTTATATTTATGAAGGACGTCGAAAGCCTCGCTTAGATCTTTGGCGTGCTGATCTAACGAGATTGATTTGATGAGTATGTCGTCGACGTAAACCTCCATGTTCCTGCTGATCTGAGGCTTAAACATCCTGTTGACCAAGCGTTGGTACGTAGCCCCAGCGTTTTTGAGGCCGAAGGGCATCACTTTGTAGCAGTATACCCCCGGTCCGTTGTGAATGCGGTGAGCTCTTCGTCTGCCGAATTCATACGGATCTAGTTGTAGCCGGAGAAGGCGTCCATAAGGCTGAGTAGCTTTTGGCCTGCCGAACTATCAACGAGCTGATCTATCCGAGGGAAGGGATAGTTGTCTTTCGGGCAGGCCTTGTTAAGGTCAGTGAAGTCGACGCACATGCGCCACTTCCCTCTTGCCTTTTTAACCATGACCACATTCGCTAACCACTTTGAGTAAGCCACGTTCCGAATGAAGTTAGCTGCGAGCAGCCTGTCAACCTCGTTCACTTTTTGCTTGATCGGGGCGAAGCTTCGTTCTTCTGTCTGACCGCCCGGTCGACCCCGAGTTTATGTGATATTAATTTGGGGTCTATCGCGGGCATGTCGGCGGGTGCCCAGGCGAACACGTCTGAGTTTCCTCGGAGGAATCGGACCAGGTCGTCGCGTCGAGCCCCTGTAAATAGTGACCCGATTTGGACGGTTCGTTCATTATCCCCATCGACGAGGGGAAACTCTGTTAGCGGCTCCACCGGGGCTCATCGGATCTCTTTATGCTTATCCCGAGTATCCAAAGATCCCCTGAAATCATCCGTGCTCTCAAGATCATCGATGCTCTCCTCGGGCATGGACGTCGCTGTGAAGAAAATCTTCGCGGTTTGCTGGTTCCCGTAGGCCCGACCTATCCTGCCTTTGTCGAGGGGAAACTTGATTGCTAGGTGGTAGGTCGATATCTGGGCCCGAAGGGAGTTCAGCGTTGGGCGTCCTAGGAGGATATTGTAGGCCGATGGAATTCTGGCGATGATGAACTCCACAGGCATGGTATGCGTATGGCCTGTCTCCCTGATGTTAGGTAGGAGGGTGACCACCCCTTCTGCTGTGATGGAGTGGTTGTTGAGCCTCGACAGGATGTGGGCGGTCAGCCTCAGGTCCGACGGGGTAAGTCCCATACGCAGTAAGCAGTCGTAGAAGAGGATGTCTATCGATCTTCACGAGTCGACCAATATCCTTTTCACTTCATAACGGTTGACCCGTGCTGTAATCACCAGGGGGTCGTTGTGAGGTAGGGATATCCCGTGGAGGTCCTCGTCGGTAAAGACGATGGGCTCAGCTGCTTTGACCCTTTTCCTGGGTTGGCTGCTGGTCCTTTTGACCGGCAAGGGGCGCCATGTCTTGTCGGCCCCAGGCGCACCCCCATTGATATGACCATGATTTGGCCGATCGTCAACTCGCCAGGAAGGGGTGGTTCTCTTGCTCTCGGTCGGCTTGTCGCTTGTCCCGCAAGTATCTTGCCAGGTGCCCCGAGCGGATTAACTCCTCGATGTAGTCTCGGAGCTGTTTGCAGTTCTCGGTGGGGTGTCCCTGTGACCTGTAGAAAGCGCAATAGGGGCCTCATGTCCATTTGGCCACCTTATGGTGGACCCGAGGGAGTTTGAAGAATCTCTCGCCCTTCGCCTCCTCCAACAACTCGATCTGGGAGATGTTGAGCGGGGTGTACTCCTAGAATTTTGGGGAATAGGGCTTTGGCCGTTCAATCTTCTTTTTATCCTCTCTCGCCCTCTTCTTTTGATCGGTCTGGTCTGTCTGAGGTTGGTTCGCGTTCACCTGGGACTCGAGCTGGATCTCTCGCTCGGTCCAGGCTTTTACCTCGGCCATGGTCTTAGGTTGCGCTAATGCAAATGAGTGGAACCACTCCTTGTGCCTAAGACCTGACCTAAAGGCAGTGATGACCGTCTCGTCCCGGTGCTCTGGGACATCAAGGAGGGTGTTGTAGAAGCAAGTGACGTATCCTTTGAAGGATTCCTTGTCCTCGCTCTATATAGTGAAAAGATGATCGACGGTCCGCTTCTGTCGTCTGTTCCCGACGAAATGGCCGAGGAACTGGATGGCCAGCTCATCGAAGGTAGAGATTGAGCATGGCATGAGTCCTCGAAACCAGTCTCGTCCAGAGCGGATGAGAGTGGTGGGGAAAGCACGGCATTGTACAGTGTCGGAGTTGTCCTGAAAACCCATCCCTGCTGTGAACGCGTCCAAATGGTCTTTCTGGTCGGACTTCCTGTCGAAGAGAGAAACCTTTAGGAGCTTGTTCCTAGAGGAGATGTGGACAGCGAGAAGCTCTTCGGTGAAGGGCCTTGTAAGCGAGTCGGCGGCATATCTAGTCCCGTCGCTCGATGGGCGACTCTCCCGATATATACCCTCGATATTATTTTCAAGGGCATCGAGTCGGTCGTGGTATCCCGAGGATTCGGCATATTCAGATTTATGGCCCCAGCTGCTGGCGACCTGCGCCTGGCCGCGGCTCCAGTTCCGTTCTATGAGGTTCCTCAGGTCCCCAGGCGAGGTCGTCTTCGAGCTACCATGGTGAGTCCCGTTCATGCGATCCTATCAAGGGAGAGGGCACCGGCTATGCCTGGGAGCAGGCGAGCTGGCCAACACCTCCTCGGGAGGGACAGGAGCACGATGGGCCTCAGGGCGGTGCATTCTTTCATAAGACCTCGACGTCGAGCTGTGAGGTGCCTACCGGGTCATTGAATTGGTTGCCACGGGGGATCTGTGGCCACCAGAGATAGCGAGGCAGTGCCCAGATGTGCCGGCATGGGTAGTGTCTTCTCTCCCTAGGTGTCGCTCCCGAGGCGGGGGAGCGGCGACTTTGGGAGCTTGTCCCGCCGTTTGGACATGGACAAGAGCATCCACGACGGATGGGAGTCGATCTATTCACGCAGACAGGGCATGAATAGCATTCAGGGGAGGAGGGGATCCACCCATGTCTCTGTTGTGGGGATGACGACGGCTGGAGCTTGGATTGTCGCGAAGATCACTCGCCATGAGTCCGAGATTGGAAGATCAACTTTCGTTGAGCGGAATTTTTGCGTTCCCACAGATGGCGCCAACTGATGGAGCTCAGGATCTCCTTCAGATATTGTCTTCCGTTGATCTGCAGAGAAGACAACATCTGAAGGGAGCGGTGATGGATGGCTGAGATTGGATTTGAGGGTTGCTTCTCAATGCATGTGGGTCTTAGTGGGCATGATTTGAGGATGAGGCCGAGCTACCTGCAAAGAAGTCCCGGGGTGGTGTACCACCGTGGACCCTCCGACGATCAAGTTAGTCGAGGTATATTGACAGAGTAACGGCCTATTGGGGTAAAATTGCCTTACCTGAGTCGTCTGAGAGAGGGGTTTATATAGTTGCAACCAAGGGTGTCACGACCCGAAAAGACATGTGACTGGCACTTGAATCATGTGGAGTCTATAGGACCACATCTAAATCAAGTAATCCAAAAACCCAGAAATCTAAACCTTATTTGAGGAAAATAAGTGAAGGTGCGGTTTTGAAATAAGATTTACTGAAAACAAGTTCTTCTTTAAACATAGATAATAGTATATGAAAACCCAGTATTTGTATCCACTTGAAAACATTTTCGTCATTGAGAATTTGGGTAGCACCTCCATTGTTATTTTTAACCCGAAAACGGTACAAGCAATATAATATAACGCATCCCCAAGCAGGAGCAAGCTCTTCGCCAATTGGCGGAAACAACCACGCAAGTAAAGCAAATATACAACGCCGAAGGCGAGAATCAAAACTCAAAAAGAAAGCGAGAAAACTAAGCATCATAAAGAAAGCCAGAAACAATAATAAGAATACAAGAGCGCGACTCTAAGGCCGAAAGAATAAACAACTGGTTTTCTAAATCTATCAAATATACAAGTCCGGTTGATGGAGCTAACTAGATATAACTGAAATAAATAAAAGTGCAATGGTGGTCACGATGCAAGTGAACCCACCTACCAAAGCAATCACCCGGAAGGAAGTGGTGTGCCAGCGAAACCGCCATTGGACCTGTACGACAAAACCTGTAAGAAACTATGGCACAACGGGGTTGAGTTGCCAACTCGTGAGTAGAAGACATCACCGACTAGAAACCGAATGAATGACACTCTCCTAAGTCATACAATAAAATACTCAATATAACACTGGACATCTAGTAGTGGCAGGATAATAATCTATGCATAGTGTATTATTCAGTACTCGTATCAATGTCACTAAGCAGCAACAAGTCATATATCTGATGTATGAATGCACCAAGAAAATCTGTGTTTTTATCTTAGTAAAACTTCTATAGTAAAACTGGAACATCATCAGTGAAATCAACAGAAAATCCATGCCAAGCATCGAAACAATATATGTATATCTCATTGTCTCAATATCTCAATATCTCGGGCTCCGTCAGTCCGGATCGGCCCATATCCTCAAATCTCACAACTACGGTCGGTAACCTCCAGATATCCGCCGCGCCAACTACCACCAGTCGGTAGTACTCCCCTGCTGGGCTCAACGTCTTTCAATACGATCTTCTTGCCCCAGGATACCGCACCGGGTCCACCATATACTCACAGACAGTGTATTCCTCTCCTCGAATCGGGTATATGATACAGCTCAAGAACCGAGAAAACTTATGGTGGACACCATACACATCATATTACGAGAAAACCGCAACTTGCATTTTAAAAGATAATGAGTTTACAAAAGTCTTGCGGTTTCCCCCAAATCCAGAAATCCCATAGAAAATCCGAAATACCAAAAATCAAGAGTCAATAAGCAGTGAATATCGGCATAAATCCCATAATATTGCATAACAGAATGGATATATAAATGCATGGGGTATCTAAACAAGGAATGCAATATCTAAATTAGCACATGAGAGCAAGCATAATAATAGTATGTTGAAACTACCGACTAGCAGGTTATACCAATGAAGTAACGTTTTCTAAAGTGTACGTGACATGGCAATTACCGAAGATGGTGTGTGTGAGCCGGCAAGCAGGGTACGTGGAGCATACGCATCATCGATAATGGTGCCGGTGTCCTAACAGACGGGGTTCATAATAACCAAAGAAAACACATGAAATAAATATGCGATGCAATGAGAATGACATAAAAGTAACAGGACAAGTGGATGGTACAAATATACGTGTCGGTGTACGAGTCATACGGTTTTAGTGTTTGAAATAGCACGAATCGTGGTTTTTAGAAAAGTAGGGGCTACGAGATTTTTAAGAAAAGATACATCCTTTGACAAATCCGTAGTATCCCTCGGGCTGTCTTTAAAAATACTCATGATTCAACAGTTTTAAAAATAAGTATGACTCGGGCCTAGTCTAGCATCTACCTAATCAACTAAAAGACTAAACTAAGAAAGTAGCTGAAAAGGGTAAGAAAATCCACCTTAATTCTGAGTCGATATACGCAGTAGTCGGCGATCCAGCCTCATAGCACCACGTACTATATATTACATAGTACGACATTATCGAGTCAAGAGTGCGGATCAATAATCATATTTATACCTCGTATGGTCAAATCCATCGTATAGCATCCCCAAAATCGAGAGTACATGTCAACTATCATATGTACATCATCCTTTATACGGTTTCATCATCGAACAATATCATGATCAGGGATACTGTTCTAAAGTCTCGTACATTCTAAGATCATCAACACATATTATCGTATATATGAATACACATAGCCCAACGATCCACTATAACATCACGTCATATATCATGTCATGACTCAAACACATATTCAAATCTCACGGCATCATGCCCGATCATATTGACTCATCTCTAAGTATCATATCCTATCCTCATCACTCGTGTATACGTATACGTATATACATATATATACCAACGCATCCATACACACACACACGCACGCGCGCGCACACACACACACATAAACATATACACCCGTAATCATATCTCGTGTGTGCGTGTGTGTGACAACCTTTACTCTAGGGTTTCGCGACTAAGAAACTAAACTAAAAGCACTCTCTTCCAATTACGTTAAATCTAACATATGGTCTCCTAAAGCCTTTCTTACAAAGTATTCACATCTCACAAAAACATATATGTATATATATCACATTCTCATCCTACCCTACGAAATTGCAGGGGTGCTATACGCCATCCACCCGACTTCCCTTGTAGATATACATCTACTCACCATGATCCTCGCTTGCTAAAGTCAAAGACGCCACGCTCTTCTTTGTTGTTCGAAGTCCATGTGAAGGTGCCTACATATATAAGCATATAGTATCGTAAATAGGAATCACGTACGAAAACTAAAACGGCATACGAATCACACATAGGTTAAAACCTATGGTCTACGCATGCAAGAATAACCAAACAACTCTCGATGTTGTAGTAAAAACGTCAAACCACCGAGTCAAAACCCAAATACCAACATCCAAGTCTTTAAAAGTCGCAAAACCAAAACAGCAGCTCAAGAAAACGCTCCGAGATTTTCCCCATGTGAGAATTAGGAAAAGTTGCATATAGAATAGGTCTAATTAACTGATAACGGAGCAATAGACCAAGCAAGAACCCCAGAACATATACTTAGGCCGCAATATGCGGCCAAAATGGGAATATTTGCGGCCAAGATGGGGAATGGGGGTCTCGGGTTTCAAGGTTAGCTTCTAGGTCACATGTTTGTATCACAGTAATCACTATATAATTTTTAGGGTCTCAGGGTTGCAGCAGGTTTCTAAACAACAACATAATTTCCATAAAAACCGATATCGACAAAATTCAAAGTTCATATCTTGGGGTCTAGTCTCTGGTTTTGTGCAGAATTCTAACACTAGAAGGGTTTCATGGTTTCTACTAAGCTCAATTACACTTCACAAACTCATAAAATCCCCTAACCCTCATCTTGGAATTTTCCAATATCACTAAACCTCAATTTAAAAAACTCAAAACTACTATAGGATACTAGGAAAACAATAAGCTTGACTAAAAGTGTGAAATTATACCTCATTTGGCAACTCAAGAATTTTCTTGAGTTGCCCAAAATCCTCAAAATCTTGATTTGGTTGGTCCATGGTGTTTGTAAGGGGCTTGGAATCATTTTTTTTGAAAGTGACATGGTGGTTTGAGGTGGTTTTAGTGGTGTTTGAGGGAGGTAGAAGAGGTGGAGGGTGGTGAAGAAAAATGAAGAGGAAATGAAATGGTGAGATAATGAAATGAATGGAGAAAAGAACCAAGAGAAATTCTAGAGTTTTCTCCTTCTCTCTCTCTCTGTCAACATGATACTTGTCCGATCACTCTCCCTCTCTCATCTATTTTCTTTTCTTTTCTTTTCCTTTTTTATTTAAGAAAAACAAAACACCAAATCATTTAAAAAGAAGCTATGGTTAAATAAAATACAATAAGTTGTTTGTAACATGCTATGTTGCATGACATGTACATAAACATGCATAATGAATAATTAATAAATATTAATCAAGTTTAGTATTTACATAGGATACAATAATTATTTAAAAGTCTACAAATGCTTAATTCACATAATTTCTTTACAAAATCAATAATTCAAATTAATTTTCCAATATTTTCCTTACTTTAAGATATTCATAATATTTATTATCTTAATTATTTAAATTCCCCAAAACAATACTTTATTTTATGAAATGTTACAATCTTCCCTCCTTAAATAAATTCGGTCCCCGAATTTAAATTTAAAACTCCCCCAAATACTAAAACATTTCAGCAAAACAATCAAGTCGTCGGGGCTCAGAGATCATAAATACTTAAAAGACATCTTAGCGTAATGCATGCGCATGAAAAACGAGTATAGAACTCAAAATCAAAACTCCGTCAAGCGTCACTCAATCATCGGAGTTATGGTGAAAATACAAATGTCAAAATCCAATAGAAAACCAACATGATATACTCAAAACTATAATACGTATATAGTATGCATCGTTGTAAACTCGTCAAAACATCTGAAAAGAAATGCATGCAAAACCTTTTTCAAATCGCCGTGTGCGCGTATCATGGCACAAGTAGTGGACTGATTGGTATAGTTTTTGCGTGTTCAAGTTTATTACCGCAATCAAGACGGTTTCGCTTGTAGCTAGCCGGTTGAGTACGGGTCGTCCACAGGGAGATGGGAATCTTTTTCTATGTGCTTTAACGAGTTAAGTTTAAATGTCCAAGTTTGTTTTGAGATTAACTATGTGCTAAAATGATATGTAAAGAGAGCTTGTTAGAGTTAGGATTAGGTTAGTTTGAGTTAGGAGTCGCTCACTTCTTTCGTTGCCACTCTTAATATCGGTGTTACGGTAATCGGCAACAACGGGGATTAGCACGACTAGGAAGGAACTTGCGAGTATAAGCTAGGCTTTCCAACGCATAATTCCTTCCTTTTGGTGCTTGTCTGTCCGTTCTTGGCTCTTAGCCTTAACCTCCGGTTAATTCAACCACAACCGGTCTCACTGAGAAATCACCGCTATCATGTAGGATAGGGTGCCGTAGGGAGCGGATTGTGGTTCAATTAACGGGAGTCTGAATCAAGATGTTGGGCAAGGAAAGAGTGAGAGAGATTTTCTTCTCTCAAACTTTCCTTATCCTACCCTAACAAGTATGGAAACTACTCACCCATTACAAGAAAAATGAAAATAAAACAAAAGGAGGAAGATAGAAAGAAAGGAGGTTAGAAGATTACAACTAGCTATTTGCGACCTCACCTCGGCAAGGATCAAGCGTAAGCATCATTGTTGTTTAAGGATAAAGAAAAAGAGAACAAGAAAGAAACAAACAAAAAATAACAACAACTAGATTAACAAAAGAAAAATACAAGCAAATATAATTAACAATTACAACAAGATAAGCATAGTAAGAAAAAGAACTCCTTTATTCATTCTTCACTCACAAAAGCTCACTATAAGTTTTCAATGGAGAAGAGATGAGAGGAGGAAGAAGAACAACACATGTATTCTAAAATCTAAATACAAGAATTAAGCACCCTTGGCTTTGGCAATGTTCTGGGCTATTTATAGGCAGGGAAATGGAAACCTAGGGCAACAATCTGCCATAATATAAAATTCCCAAAATACCCCTGAAATATCTCCATCTGATGAGCCTGTACGGCCGCGGATCCACGGCTCAGACCCCCTATTGGCCGCGGATCCGCGGCCATATAGAGGAGTTGGCTTCTCGAGCTTTGTAGGGTTCCTTGGTCTGCTCTTGTCTGTAGTTTGGCATATGTTTTTTCTGATAATCTTTCCACATTTCTTCCAGAATTTTAGTAGATCAAAAGGTGATTGGATGTGGATCTTTTGTCATGATTTTATTGAGCTCCGCATAGATTTCTTGGACTTTGTGTTGCCATTGTGCTTTGTGCATGAAGATGACAATCGATTTGCCCTTTTGTCTTCTTAAACTGGTGTGTGGCAACATACGGATAGAGAGCGGAGACCCGTGTTTTATCTGTGGTTGGCAGGAATTCGGATTTTGTCGCGCTTTTCCATGAATTTCACCGTTTAGAGCCGAGAACCTGTATCCTGCAATTGACTAGCAAACACGACTCAAGAGTACCTACCGATAAGCAATATGATAAAAATTGGGCGGTATAAAAATGCAAAAATCTGATATGAACATGGACGTTTATTGTAAGAAAAATAACTATATATATGTCCTTTGTTTAACATACACGTCCTGCCTTTTGAAAATAATTTAGAAGGGTTTCATTTTTAATGTTTCGTGTCATAATGGACACGTAAGAAAATATTGAGACTATAGCTCCTTTTTGGAAATCCCTTCGGTAAATATCGATACATGTAAAATATATTCAGGTACTATCCTTAGACTAGTCCTGCTCAGTTATTAAACCAAATAATAAATATCATGAAAATATGATGCTCAACAGGAAATCATCCCAAGAATGTAAACAAGAATACCACGTGCGTCTGGTGCACACGGAAACCGAAATCAAAACCAAGTACCATACATGAGCGCAGAACAAAATCTAAGTGCAATAGGTGTGAACGAAAGCATATGTCAAGTGCAACGGGCGTGCACAACAACAATATCAGGTGCATCTAATCTGCACAAAAATCTTGATTTAGTGCATCTGGTGTGCACAAAATCGCATCAAGTGCGCCAAGTGTGCACAAAAACCTCAGTCAAGTGCACATGGTGCACGAAAACAAATATCGAACTCTCAATCGAAATCAATGGTACACAACATACATCAATCCAAACTCAAGTATACCGTAGTGCATAAACTTATAAACATGTGCATCATCGTGCACAAAACCAAATCAAGGTGCTAAAAGTTCATAAAACTACGCCGAAAGCACAAGTCAAATCATATGTACGCCATACGTATGAAACCCAAATCAAATATCTCTGATGGCATAAAATCAAAACGATTGCAATGAATGTGCACAAAACAAAATCAGCACAACTGATACATAGAAATACGAATCATGTGCAACTGTAGTGCACATAGGAAATAACAATCATAAAAATGAAATCCTCACAATACCAGAATCCAAAACAACAGAAATGTCAAATCCGAATCACCAAATCGCAAGTTATAAATAACTGTCGTCGGGGTGTCCTTCCTTCAAAGTCGAAAAGGTGTCGGTGCATCCAAAACTAGCAAAGCAAGATATCTACTTACCTCCTGTTTATGGTCTGGCGCCTTCTGCCCTATGCTTCTCATTTCTCTCCATGGATTACCAGTTATATGCATCTTCAGCTCTACAGCCCGATTCTGGCGCTTTTCAGAAGATCTCCTGACCAATTTGCATAGTCACTCATAACATGCCTCGTCAATGATGGAAACTCTGGGCCACTGAATGTGTGTGATACAATCGATCCTGGTTCCAAGTCTTCTCACGTAGTATCGCAGAAAGATTCTGTCGGGGTCTCTCCCAAATCTCGTCTCTGCCGAACTGCCCTAAAATTATCACCTTTTACTTAACCCATTCCTTATTCCGGGACAGTTGTATCCTCTTCATGACTTCCTTCTGGAAGATATACCCATATTCATCACTTCTACGTACCTATCACATCCCTGGTATCAGTGGAGTGGAACATCATCTCGTCAAGATCTCGTACGAACCTCTTACTCCACTTTTCTTTAATGTGGACCGATTCGGAATCATCTCTTCGTAGCCGTGTGAACCGCGCTACAAACGGCTGCACTCATATCTAGAGTCTCCTTTCCAAAACTACAAACTCGATAGCTCAATATCTTGTGGTGGGTATCTGTCCAACTACATCCTCGGGAACTCTTCCAAATCGTCGGAGGAATACTCTTCATTTGTCTGCTTTCGATCAACTCTCAATGCATCTGGGTAAGATCCTTCTATCCGTAGCTGGTCATCTAACTGATCCTACTTCGGAGCATCCAACGAATAACGCCTTTTCATGGTCGACTCACAACACGTCTGTGTGAGGGCCTCATCTAGCTGAAATTAGTCAATCTAGTCATCTCGCATCGGGATATCCAAGCGAACTGCATGTCTAGTCATTCATCCATGGGTGACTAGTGATCTTCTATCATATCCCTAAATATAAACTCGTGCTGTAATAGCTTCAAACATCGAGGGCGATATCTTGTCAATTGCGGTAACAACTGGCTTATCCGTCCGCACGATAGACAATGCCTCAATCCTTAAGAATAGACGGTACTTGAACAGTCATCATATTCTGGCTGGTCTCTAGTCGTGGCCTAATCATCTGGGGAAGATCTCGAATGCTCGTGTCAACGGAAAAATCCAAATAATCATATATCGACGTGTTTCGTATACTATCGGAAAACAACCTGGTCAGTCCTCGTCCCTGATGAGCTCATGCTGACTGCACCTCTAGCCGCAGCTCTCTCTGCTTGTGTAACCGTGGTAACAGAAACCACAATCCGACATCGATGAGGATAGATCATAGGAATGAATAGAAATACAATGCCTAAGAAATGTACGTCCTAAGGCTTCTTAAGCGGAGTAGCGTATTGTAAGTATGTCGTGGAACATACACACGGTACATCACTCTACTTAAGTCACAACCTACACGACGAAAGTTCAGGTCTAATACCCCCTTGGCCAAGTCTAAGTTCCGTATGGTCAAGCCTGTTAGTGTATATGCCCTAGGGGCCATTATTGTATCATACTGGCTTGTATATTACTTAATGGAAGCTTGGGATATTCACAGCTATATTAACAGTCTTGCTAAACATGGTAGTATGCTACTTGGTTTATTTCGATCTTAATATGTGTATATGTTAGCATATCGAGAATACATATTGATAGAGCCCTTAGGATCTTACTTGACTACCAGCGTTGTGATGGCAGTCACACTAGTGGGGGCTGGGTAGTCTACAAGCACATCCTTTTTTAGGTCCCTAGTCGCAGGATTATCGAGACAGGGCATCGATACTCCGGAGTAGACTAGTGTGTACGCTTCTCATCCCAGTTAGGGAGATGGTCTGTGTAGGGTTCCTAGGCACACCCATGAGGTTCTACAAGTGATCAAACATGGCCAATTCAAATTTTTTATGTGCCTACAAACCCTAATACGGATCGTTAACTAGATGTATAGGCGATGCAATGCAAGTAAACAACTTTAACTTAAAGGAAAGGGGCTACAACCTTTGTAGATCCGGTCCTCCACCTCTCTAGCTTCGTGATGACGTCCATCCGCTGTACCCATCAGAATCCTAGACTCTCGCGGTGGTCTCATCGGAGAAAAGATCGGGCTAGGTCGTCGACTTCGATGCCGAAGATGATTTACGTCGAGGCAACTCAAGTTCAAACTCCAACTTCACCAAGTCATGAAACTTGTGAAGAAAACACCCTATACTACTTGGCAAGTGGTAGAGGATGAAGAAATAGGAAGTGGGTTCACTTTAGAATTGGATTTCTCACTCTTTTTCTCAAGTTGCCATTAATGGAGGCAAGGTTTTTTCTTTGTTGAAGAAGAAAAAGAAGAAGAAAGAATATGATAAGTTATTTTAAAAAATAGAAAACAAAATGATACTTATCATAATTTCAACCATGGTTTAGTGTAGAGAACTAACTAGGGTTAAGTTGAATGGTTAGGGTTAGGAGAAGAAGACAAGAATGGTTACTTTAGTCAAAGATGCATGAAGCATCAAGAAGTTTCTTGAATGAAAGCAACAATTTTTGTTTTCCTTTTCCTTTTTTAACCAAAATAAATAGATAAATGAATAAGTGAGTAAATCAAAACCCTAACCATTAACATAACCATGGTTTAAGTCTTTACACAAACCCAAGTTTGCATGTATCATCAAACATGATACAATCTTGTGCACAAAAGTATATCACATATACAACTTGTGTATTTCAAGTGAGAAAACCTATTTAAAGTGAACCAATACTAGTTAATGCAAAGTAATATATCAAATATATAATTATGCATTAAATCATTAAATCAATACTTGATTTAACGATTGGGTCATATCGCATATAACCGACTAATATCCAATGTATCGGCTTATCGAATCAATCCTTGATTCGATAACTAGGTTATATCGCATACAACCAATCGATACATTCATCGCGAGAATGGAATACGGTATCACATACACGCATTATTCTCGGTCCAGCACATATCTCATATGCGCTCCTATTTCGTTTCGCTTGAGCCAGGAAACCTCTGTGTAGGACTCTAAAGACTTGTCAATACGCCGGCAGCAGATGATGATCATATCAAGAACCCACAAGCCGCAAGCGGTCTGCTAAATGTAACGGCCACCCGGGTATTGAGCGATCAGAAGATCGACGAGCAAGCCTGCTCACACTCCTGTGAATCCAACCAGTAACACTTACCGTACAGTCCGGTCTGTTCGTCTGATATGTCGCATATCTCGCATAGGGGTGGTAAACGTCAGACCCCAATAGCTCGATAAGCCATGCCGACGTGAGGTCCATAACAATCGTGAAACTACTGATAACTCTTACCAGTATATCACTACAACCCTGGCCAGGGATTTCCTGTTATGGCCAGTCGAGCATAGCGCAACATCAACCCTCAATACCGGGAGAGACGAATCCCCTCCTATCGCTCATTGCCTCCATGTGAATCGGGACTGTACCCAAAAACCACCTGTTTGCACGCCTCAGTAGAGCCGTGGTAGGGTGGAAATCAAGGCATAGTGGGAGACACACAAGACTCTATGACGATCTCGGGTCAACAGACTAAGCTGTACCAGTGTCACCAGAGAACTGCCATCTGACATGAGGTATAATACCATCTGGGAGTTCTCGGCGAGTCCGTTCAGTGTACCCAGTCTCCACTGAGCACCCGCATACCATCTCTGATGTCAAACACCAATGGATATGGGATCATCCATCGCCCATCACATGGGTCGAGAAGATATACGCTAGTCTACTCTGGAATATCGATGCCCCGTCTCGATATTCCCACGACTAGGAACATTGAAGGATGTACTCATGGACTACCCAGGCCCCACTAGTATGATCTGCATCATAGTCCTGAAAGTCGAGTACACATCCTAAGGGCTTTATCAACATGTAACAGAGAGACAGAAAGTATACATGTTAAGATAAAGAGCAACCGGATAGCGTACTATCATGTCGAGCAAGAAAGTCATACCTATATATGACCCAGCATCCACTACAATATACATCCAATGTACAGTAATGGCCTCTAGGGCATACATATAACTAACAATCTCCCACTTCCACTAGGGCCATCTGTAGCAGTGGTTGCAGTATCACATACTCAACCATCCCATATAAGTCTCTCTCTGGGAAAAAGCCTTTGTGAGTGGATCCGCCGTGTTGTCCTCTAAGTCTACTCCCCCAACCTCGATCACCCTGGAGATTAACTATCTCCATGATCAGGTGATGCTGCCTCAGAATATGTCTGGGTCATTGATGGGACCAGGGTTCCTGGGCCGAAGCCACACTTCCATTGTCATACAATGGTAGGAACCTAGTTCATCTCATGAACCAATATACACCCAAACTGCCTCTTTGGCAGTATCTTTAATAGCGATGTTACCAGCCTTTCTCGTCTAGTTTGCCACGGTATCTAGCTTGGAACTCTTCCAACATACCGTCCCTCTACTGAGGGTGAAGACAATGCCTGTGACTGACTTTCAGTCGTCCTTATCACCCTGGAACACTTCCAGTGATTCTCCCCAGGATCGATTGATACTATCTTACTATAGCTAGTGAGAATCCTAACATCCATTTAGATCTATCTCATAGACCCAAATCCCAGGATTTAGGAGGTATCATCTTTATCCTATATGGAGAATCCATGTGATAAGCGGAGATTGACCGTGCGTAGCATAGGAAACTCTTTTCTTATCAAGAGTATGTTGTCCACGTACAATACGAGGATGACCACCTTACTCTCTACTACCTTTTTGTATATACAAGGTTCATCTATCATTTTGATGAAGTCAAACTCTTTGACTACCACATCAAAACAGATATTCCAACTCCGCGATGCCTGCTTTATCCTGTAAAGCAACTTGCACATGTTTCCGCTGCTCCCACTGTTTACGAAGCCCTCTGGCTGTGTACTTATAGACATTCTCTTCTAAATCATTATTTAGAAAAGTAGTCATGGCACCCAACCGCCAGATATCGTAGTCATGGTATGTAGCCGTGGCAAGTAGGATCCGGATGGACTTAATTATAGCCACTGGAAAAGGTATCATCATTATCCACGCCTGGTCGATGACGAAAACCTTTAACAAGTCTAGCTTTGAAAGTCTCAACTTTTCCATCTACACCAAGTAATCTTCTTAAGATATACTTGCTCCTGATGGGGATTTAACCCTTCAGATATAGCAACCAAAGTCCATACTTTGTTGGTGTACATGGATTCCATCTCAGATCGCTAAGCATCCAGCCATTCTTACAGAGTCCCTACTCTCGATGACCTGCTCGAATCTAGTTGGGTCATCATCTCATGATGCAATCCTCGCTCCCACTGTCATCGAGAAACCGAAGTATCTCTCAAGCGGATGAGAAACCTTACCAGATCGGCGGAGAGGCTGAGATTCGTCGGGAACTATTGAATCCTTTGGTTCTGTCAAATCATCAGCTGCAGTTTTGTATAGCTGGAACCTTTCCAGTTCTACAGAACTGACCTTGCCTCGATCTTGTCCGGACTTTGCTTTTGACACAGGCCGGACAATCCCAAATCTTAACTTACTTAAGAGATAGGCTCTTCCCATACCATATCTTATATGGAGTGGTAGGCACTGATTTGAATCGAACCCTTATTCAATAGGCATGCAACTTCATAAGTGCATAACTCCCTAAAAGGAAATAGGAAACTCAGTAGCACTCATCATAGAGCGCACCATATCATATAGGGTGTGATTGCTCCGTCCCGATATACCATCGTGCTATGGTGTATACAGAGGAGTAATGCTGAGAGAGAATCTCATTCTCCTTTAGAATAGTCCAGGAATTCCATGCACAAGTATTCTCCTCCCTGATCTCATCATAGGACATAATACTTATACCCGGTTTTTGGTTCTCTACTTCTAACTTATATTCTGTGAATATCTCAAAAGCTTCGGGCCTATGTTTCAACAGGAACATATGTCTGAATCTTGAGAGATCATCAGAGAACGTAATGAAGTACAAAGAACCGGTCCTGGCATGTGCAGACAGGAGACCTTACATACATCATCATGTATCAGTCCCAAGAGTTCATTAACTCTTTCTCTGTTTCCAATAAACAGAGCTATGGTCATCTTATCTTTGTGACATGACTGCCAAGTTTCACAAGATGTAAATTCAAACTGATTTAAATATTCATCTAAAATGTAACTTCAGCCAGTCGGGTCGCATTGATATGACCTAGTCTACAATGCCTTAAGAAGGATTCGTTCATTTCTGAATTCTTCCTCTTGTGTGTGTTTTGTATACCAGGAACTGTAGTTTGATTTAGAACATAAACGCTTTTAGATAACGTGCCTGAACCGATCAACTTTTGATATAGGAAATGTTCAAAACATTATCCAACAATACAAAATTTTATCATTTCTTTACTAATAAAGAGACTGATATGATTTTGTATATCAGGTTCGGAATCTAATAATATTCGTTCAGAATCAATGTATTTTGGTAATACAGGGTGACAGTGACCAACAGACTTGGCTGCAACACTTGCCCCGTTTTCTGTCTCATGAAACTTATCACCCGTTCTCAGTTTTCTACCTTTCTGTAGCCCTATGTAACAGATTACATATCTGGGATCCTGATCCGGTATCAAATACCGAGGATGCAGAGGATACTGAGAAACAGTTCTTTGTAATGAACACACCCGAAGGAGATGCATCATATGCACTTTCTTCATTTGGGTGGCATAGGAATTCTCGTATTCCCCTATTTCCTGCTCTGTCTTATAACAATTATAAGTTGGAGCGGGACCAACGTTCCCCGGCTCAGTATAACAAGCGGGTTCGGTCAATACATCCATATTATTATCTTGATTAAGGCGTGATATGGTCGCTACCTGGAGAGAGAGAGAAGAAAACACTCTGCGTGCGCTCTTGCATGATTAGATTGGTTATATATTTTTATCTAATCAGGATGGCTCCCACTGTTTTTTATCAAATCTTCCTTCAAACCTTAAAAGGAAAGACTAGCCGGGATTAATTACACTCTACAAGTTCGCCAATCTTTCAGCCAGGCCAGTGTCGGTACTTTGAGGGAGGTTCCCCGTGCTTTCGCACGGACCTAATTACAGTAAACCTCGTTTTCCCAGAGGCGTAACCCCGTTGACATCTTTCTAGACACCTACTTGATCGGCTAATTGTAAAGTGTAAAACTCTCCCAGGAGTAACAATTACTCGCAGTGGGTATCGGGATCCAACTATCACATAGAAGGTATGCAATCTCATTGCAAATTTCAACACTTGAAACTCCCGATAAAGATTTTTACCCCTAGCACTTATGACCTTAACTATAGTCAACAAATCATAAGCACTAGTCAAGTTCTACCCGTCATTTCGTGATTAATTATACCCACCCACATGACCCTTAACTAAGGTCAACAAAGTCACGCGACTGTCCTAACTAATCGCATCATATGCGGTGTAGGAAGACATCACTTAGCTACCGTATACTGTGCCTTGACTATGGTCAACAAACACAGCACGAATACTAAGTACTCTACTTCCTAAAATGACGGAGGGTTGCGAATGGTTTTTATGAAAACCTTTAACGCTTTGAACTTGATCTCGTTGCGGAATCAAATGGTTTTTAAATGGAATGTTTTTGAGGCTTTTCTAGTTTTGCTAAAGGGGTCACTCCTGGTGAAGGGATCGTCGACCCTTTCCTCGTCGAATGAGGTGCGGGATATATCATATATATCACTGTGCAAAGCGGAAACTATAGAAGCGATCAAAAGACAAACCGAGGGTTGTATCATCTTCCAGTTATTGCTAAAGGAGTCACTCCCGGTGAAGGGATCTCGGTCCTTTCCTCATCGAATAAGGTGCAGGATGTTCTATAAGGAACACCGCGATGCAAAGCAAGAACTGTAGCTACCTGTTTTATTTTTGAAATTCGATTCCACAACATCAATTAGGTTTATTTTCTTTCATTAATCTCATTAATGAATATCCCATCATTTAAGTCCACCTAAACATCACAGATAAATATAACGTACGCTTATGCCATCCGCATTCGCCTCGATGTCCCGTCTGCACCGTTAGGTTAGGTAACTAACGCCAGATCGAGGCAGGGCTAGTGCGGGTGTAAAACATAAGCAACGTCTATATAATATATTATATATACTATATACTATATCTATCTGAACAAATCACATGATCACATCACAGATTACGCAGCAGAAAATATCATATGAAATATTGGATATACTAGGACGTCCGTGTTTTCAATACGAGCCAGTATAAAACACGGATTCCATAGTCGTGATGAATAGCCAATCCCACACCCCTAGACCCCTACGAGAGCGGCAAGAAACCCTACCAATTCTAGGGTTAGGAGACCCGGACTCGACTCCTCGAGTTGGTCTCCCACTGGACCCTAGAACCCGGTTACTTGTGCCCTCCTCCTTGGGTCTATCCTAGTGCAGAAAAGTAAATAATATACAAAAGGTGACATCTTCCGCAACCTGGAAGTGCCCCAATAAAAGAATATTACATATAAGTTTTTACATGAATGAAAATGAAAAACACTCATCTCACATAAAAAACCCCGGCTATTCAAACACGACGATCCAATATAACATATCCAGCAACACATAACATCACATGTCATCAACGTAAGTAAACATGCGTATCCCAATTGTCGTTGACATATAGCAACGAAACTGGCGATATCACATATTACACTTACGGTCACAGAAAAGAAAGTGTAAAACTACAATGGTTGGAATCCGCAAACTCTTTAGACATCGCATGCCTAGCCAAATGAATTCCTTAGACATCGCATGCCTAACAATTATAAACTCCGCATTTTAGTCTCATTATCGAAAACTCTTTTCAATATCAAGTCGGGCAATTCAACAAGATTCCCGACATCCTGATCGAATGCTCGTCGCAAACTTTAGTAGGCGGCCACACCCCCGACGCCGTCGACGAAGTGCACCAAGGCGGAACACCGTTGCCGCGAGCACCCGAACGGATGCTTTCGGCGACGGGGTTCTCCTACAGTCACTTGGTCGGGGCTATGGGGCGAGGCTGTCTCTTAAGTTTACCCGGCGAGTATCCGGGTACGCTACGTGATTGCGACGGACTTTTGATCACATCAAAATTCCGTGGCAACCGATCAAGTGAGACTAAACCGCTAGATTTATGACATTCATTCAGTTATCTCATAGCTACTTGTGAATTCCAAGTATTGTATCACATTCCGGATAAATAGAAAATGTTAAACTTTCCGATCGAGCAATCGAACACCCAAGTTTTCCCGAAACAGCTCAACACATGAAATAAGTTTAAAAACATTCACTTCGTGCCTCAGTACCAACGGTCCAGCCGTAGAAGGGTCAAGCCAACGCCTCACATGTGGCACGCCGTAATGCCCCAAACCCTAAGGTTCAAAGGGCAGTTCAAGACGGTCACATAATCGAGTTAAGGTTTGTTGTCTTCTAGAGGGACCATCGCGTTACTTGCACTACTTAGAACATCATTAAACAACGGAAAAATCCAACAATTGGAAATTTCCCGGCAGGGGAAAAAGTGGGTATTTATATCCGGTCGAACTTTTTAACATATTCTAAAATTACCCGGAAAAACACATAGACAAAGTTTGACAATCCGATCGAATCTACGAACTCCCAATACAACCCAGAATACTCAACTCTTGAGTAAGAATTAAAAATTCCCAGAAAATACAGCACCCAAATATAGAAATTACTGTGCCAAAACTAATGGGAGAGGCGACCGTACGGCCGCGGAACCGCCGCACGAGCCATGCTCGTGCCGCGGAACCGCGGCGGTTTGATGGATTCAGCCGCTCGAATTTCACAGTAACTCCTACAAATGCCTGCTGATTTTTCTGAATATTTTTAATTCGTAAAAACCCCCGATTTCAAAAAATGTACAGAGAGCAATTTGAGATTAGGGTTTCGGTTCGATCGGACTTCTAACTCCGTCTACGCATCGCCTAAGGCTCTAGCTAGGCTCTGATACCACTGTAGGGTTCCTAAGCACACCCATGAGGTTCTACAAGTGATCAAACATGGCCAATTCAAATTTTTTATGTGCCTACAAACCCTAATACGGATCGGTAACTAGATGTATAGGCGATGCAATGCAAGTAAACAACTTTAACTTAAAGGAAAGGGGCTACAACCTTTGTAGATCCAGTCCTCCACCTCTCTAGCTCCGTGATGACGTCCCTCCGCTGTACCCATCAGAATCCTAGACTCTCACGGTGGTCTCATCGGAGAAAAGATCGGGCTAGGTCGTCGACTTCGATGCCGAAGATGATCTACGTCGAGGCAACTCAAGATCAAACTCCAACTTCACCAAGTCATGAAACTTGTGAAGAAAACACCCTATACTGCTTGGCAAGTGGTAGAGGATGAAGAAATAGGAAGTGGGTTCACTTTAGAATTGGATTTCTCACTCTTTTTCTCAAGTTGCCATTAATGGAGGCAAGGTTTCTTGTTTGTTGAAGAAGAAAAAGAAGAAGAAAGAATATGATAAGTTATTTTAAAAAATAGAAAACAAAATGATACTTATCATAATTTCAACCATGGTTTAGTGTAGAGAACTAACTAGGGTTAAGTTGAATGGTTAGGGTTAGGAGAAGAAGACAAGAATGATTACTTTAGTCAAAGATGCATGAAGCATCAAGAAGTTTCTTGAATGAAAGCAACCATTTTTGTTTTCCTTTTCCTTTTCCTTTTTAAACCAAAATAAATAGATAAATGAATAAGTGAGTAAATCAAAACCCTAACCATTAACATAACCATGGTTTAAGTCTTTACACAAACCCAAGTTTGCATGTATCATCAAACATGATACAATCTTGTGCACAAAAGTATATCACATATACAACTTGTGTATTTCAAGTGAGAAAACCCATTTAAAGTGAACCAATACTAGTTAATGCAAAGTAATATATCAAATATATAATTATGCATTAAATCATTAAATCAATACTTGATTTAACGATCCGGTCATATCGCATATAACCGACTAATATCCAATGTATCGGCTTATCGAATCAATCCTTGATTCGATAACTAGGTTATATCGCATACAACCAATCGATACATTCATCGCGAGAATGGAATACGGTATCACATACACGCATTATTCTCGGTCCCGCACATATCTCATATGCGCTCCTATTTCGTTTCGCTTGAGCCAGGAAACCTCTGTGTAGGACTCTAAAGACTCGTCAATACGCCGGTAGCAGATGATGATCATATTAAGCACCCACAAGCCGCAAGCGGTCTGCTAAACGTAACGGTCACCCGGGTATTGAGCGATCAGAAGATCGACGACCAAGCCTGCTCACACTCCTGTGAATCCAACCAGTAACACTTGCCGTACAGTCCGGTCTGTTCGTCTGATATGTCGCATATCTCGCCTAGGGGTGGTAAACGTCAGACCCCAATAGCTCGATAAGTCATGCCGACGTGAGGTCCATAGCAATCGTGAAACTACTGATAACTCTTACCAGTATATCACTACAACCCTGGCCAGGGATTTCCTGTTATGGCCAGTCGATCATAACGCAACATCAACCCCCAATACCGGGAGAGACGAATCCCCTCCTATGGCTCATTGCCTCCATGTGAATCGGGACTGTACCCAAAAACCACCTGTTTGCACGACTCAGTAGAGCCGTGGTAGGGTGGAAATCAAGGCATAGTGGGAGACACACAAGACTCTATGACGATCTCGGGTCAACAGACTAAGCTGTACCAGTGTCACCAGAGAACTGCCATCTGACGTGAGGTATAATACCATCTGGGAGTTCTCGGCGAGTCCGTTCAGTGTACCCAGTCTCCACTGAGCACCCGCATACCATCTCTGATGTCAAATACCAATGGATATGGGATCATCCATCGCCCATCACGTGGGTCAAGAAGATATACGCTAGTCTACTCTGGAATATCGATGCCCCGTCTCGATATTCCCACGACTAGGAACATTGAAGGATGTACTCATGGACTACCCAGGCCCCACTAGTATGATCTGCATCATAGTCCTGGAAGTCGAGTACACATCCTAAGGGCTTTATCAACATGTAACAGAGAGACAGAAAGTATACATGTTAAGATAAAGAGCAACCAGATAGCGTACTATCATGTCGAGCAAGAAAGTCCTACCTATATATGACCCAGCATCCACTACAATATACATCCAATGTACAGTAATGGCCTCTAGGGCATACATATAACTAACAGTCTGTCCAACAGCCATCAGTACTCGTACTGGAGATAGTATACAAGTGCTCGTTGGGTTACGGGTACACCGGACATGACTCGCAGGGAACTGTTGGTTGGTATTATACCCGTCGTCAGTTAACAGTTTCCAGGTGACATGAGTACAGCATAGTCCGCAGACTTGACACTGCTGCTTCGCCTCGGGTGTGTTCCCACTGTTCATAGATTGCTACCCTACCATGGCTCAAAGGAGTCATGCAAACAGGTAGCAGTTGGGTGCAGTCCCGAAGCACTTGGAGGCAGTGGCGGTTAGATAGGATTCGTCTCTCCCGGTATTGGGAGTTGATATCGCGCTGTGTTTGGAGAGCCATTACGCAAAGTCCCTGGCCAGGGAAAGCGAGATATACTGGTAGGTTTTCCTATAGCTTCTCACGGTGTAATGGGCTTCGCTCTGACACGACTTATACCGCTTTTAGGGGACTAACACTTGCCGCCCCCTAGGCCCGATATGCGATAGTCCTAGACGAACAGATCGGACTGTACGGAGATTGTCACATCGAGCTCAGAAGGAGTTCGGATGGGTTTCCTCATCGGCCTTCTTATCGACAACTACCTGGTGACTGTTACGTACAGCTAGTGCCGCTTGCGGTCTGTGGTTAAACCCACTGCCAGCGTAAGTGTCTAGTCTTTAGAGTCCCACATAGAAAGTTTCCCTGCTTCGGGCGAAACAATATAGAGGTCGTATGGTTTTACGACAGGGTTCGGACACGCACGTGCATTTATGCACGTACGATGTTCGGACAGTTTATACTATTGGGGTTTGCTTTAAGCCAGATTCTAGTATTGGATTATTGGATTTATACAGTCTCAAGTATTTCCGTGTTTTCACGGATGGGAGGGGCATTCTCGTAATTTGTCGAGAAGCTTCTAGAAGATTGATGAGTTGGAGGCTTAGGTGGAATTTGCATTAATTGGATTAATAACTCATGGTGTGATTCATCCAAAGGAGTTAATGATGCATTTATTGATTAATGACTCATGGGATGAATCACACAAGGTGAGTTAATGAAGCATGATGATATTATTATTTGTTATTCATTTAATAAATATCTTATGCTTCATATATTCACAATGAGATATTTTTCCAAGATCATTCTAACTCTCACCTTCTCTCTCCTCAAGCTCTCTCTCTCTTCAAGAACTAACCCTAACCTCTCATGTGTTGAGATCCAAGGGTTAGCAAGACTAATAGATCCCTAATCCTATTCTATATCCTTTAGGTTGCTTTGATTAGCGCTCATAGTCACCTAATTAGATCAAGTGAGAGGTTAAAGCTTGGAGAAGTAGCTCTCGGGTGGATCTTTTATCACAACGAGGAGGCCGACGAGGAGGTGGTCTACGAGAAAAAGAAGGACTTGATTCATTAGGTATGATCTTCTTTCATAGTAGCTAATCACTTCTATGTTGTTGTTAGTTAGGGTTTGGCAAAGATCCGTAAAGTTAGTCGATGTTAGTTTAAACAAAATGATTGTTTTACCTATTCCTCCTACCCGCATCATGTGGGGTGTCTAACGTCGACTTACAGTGGTATCAGAGCCTCGCTAAACCATAACTAACTTGTTAGCAAAGTCGTTAGAAATTCGATCGCAAAACGAACCCGAAAATACAACGTTTTAACCAAGTTTCTGCCGATTTTAAAACGGCGTCTAAAAATTTTTCAGGGACCCATAAAAATACAAGTAGGGAATTATAAGATTACTGGAGAAATTTGGGATCCTAACTCGGCCAAACCGCCGCGGAACCATGGCCGATCCAAAGCGATCCACCGCAGATCCGCGGCCGAGTTAGCCCAAATTTACCCAGTAACTCTTCTGTGTTGATTTTGTATTTTCTAGGATGTTTTGTTTCTGCTCAGGTTTCAGGTGCAAAGGGACTTATTTGGAGTAGAAATATTTGTGTTTGCTTGATCGAAATTCTAAGATGTTTGGCTTACTTGATTATATCTGTGATTTGTTTAATGTGTTCGTAAACCTCCCCTAACTGCTAGTATGTCGGTTAGCAGGGGTTTGCACATTTCTGTAATGGTTTTTACTGGTTTGTGTTTGTGGACTTGTTGGATTGTCGTGAATGGATAGCCGGGGATGTGAGACGAGTGTTTCTTTCATTCAAATGTAATTTGTAAATTGTTGTAATATTCTTTTGCGGGGCATATCCGGGATGAGGTTGTAGCCACCGTTGTATTATTTCATTTACTGTTTTCTGCATCTAGGATAGACCCAAGATGGGGTGCACAAACTACCGGGCACTTTGAAGTGTTTAATGGCCTACTCACATTGTTGAGGGAGACCACTTCACTTCGGGTACTAGGCGGGTAGTTTGCCGTACCCGTAGGGGTCTATGGTGGGGTTTTGGCTATTCATCGCGACTGTGTAATCCGTCTTTCTTTGCAGGCTCAAAAGGAATGCGGATTCGTAGAAAATCCAATATGTTCATCTGTGATCTGGAATGCCTATTATTGCATCTGACGAATGTACAATATCTATATATGATAGCTATTAGACGTCACTTATGTTTTACCCCCGCGCTAGCCCAGCCCCCGCTCTATCGTTAGTTAAGTAACCTAACGGGTGAATGATGGGACCCAGTGGCGAATGCGGATGGCATAAGAGGACGTTGTATTTTCGTTGTTTTCTGCAATGATAGGTTAATTGATGGGACGCATTATATTAATGCAAAGAAAATAAACCAAAGTTGAATCGTTGGAACAGTTTAAAAGAAAACACTCGGTTATTTTAAAACAGAGGATATTTTTTAAATTGCGGAGCTTTAACCACTCCTTTTAAAAGCTATCAGGTTCCTTCGATCATATCAAGTTCACTACGTTCACGGTTTCGCCAAAACCATTCGTAGCCCTCCGTCATTTCATTTGGGTATTCAGTAGTATTCAAGCTATGTATTTTGACCAACGCCAAGGCATAGTGTTTGGTAGCTGCTGGGTATTCATTTGTTGCATAGATAGATGAGTTAGTTTGGGACAGTCGTATTATCATTTGGCCAACGTCAGGGGTATCTACGGATGGGTTCAAATTAATAAGATAATGATGGGTAGAACTTGACATGTGACTTATGACATTTTGACCAACGCCAAGGTCATAAGAGCATGGGGCAGAAATTTATATCGGGAATTTCTAAAGAAACTGAAATTTGCAAAGAGATGCATACCATTTGGAGTGTGATAATTTTGGTAGGATTCCTTCATCTTTATCACACGATGATATTTAGATCCCGATCCTACTGTGAGTATCCGCTACTCATCAGGAGATTCGTCACTTAACGATCAATGCTGTAAACCAACTAGGTGTCAAGAAAGATGTCAGCGGGGCTACGCCCCAGAGAAAAGAGGTTATTTAATTAAGGAACTTCGCGAAAGCGTCGTAAAACCTCCCTCGAAGTACCGACACCGGCCTGGCTGAACGGTTAAGCAAGTATTGTACGGTGAGAATAGTCCTGACTAGTTCTTCCTTTTTGGTTTGAGGAGGGATTCGAGAAACGGTGGGAGCCATCCTGTTTAGATAAACTAAAAACCACTCTAAACTTGTAAGAGCATCATGCTAAAGTGTTCCCTCTCTCTCTTATTGCAGCGACACAAAACATGACAGGCCTTAAGTTACTATTAGAGAAAAATATTCTGACAGTGCCAAACTATAAAGATTGGTTCCGGAATGTCAAGATGGCTTTGACTTATGACAAATTGGGGTATGTCCTTACTGCTAAGGCACCTGCTGTCCCTGGTCCAGAATCCGGTATTGCGGATAAGGAAATCCACAAGACCTGGGAATTAGATTGCGCGAAGGCCAAATGCATCGTGCTTGCCTATATGAATAATGAACATCAGAGGAGGCACGAGGATATGGATCTTGAATCCATATTTCTCCACACAAAGGATCTGTATGGAGAGCAATCTCGTATATCAAGATACGAGACCTCGAAGAACTTATTTCAGTCGAGGATGGCCGTCGGATCATCTGTAGAAGAACATGTCCTAAAGATGATTGGCTATATAGAAGAGCTCGCGGACCTTGGGACGACTTTAGAGAACGAGCTCTATACAGACTTAGTTCTTCAGTCCCTTCCTTCCACCTACGCCCAGTTTATTCTGAATTTCAACATTCAAGGAAAAGAAGTTGAACTTCCAGAACTCCTTAACATATTGAGGAGTGCAGAGGGCACCTTGCAGAAAGCAAGGGAAACACCCACTATGTTTGTTCGCGGTGCTTCCACTTCCAGGTCCAAGGAAAGGGCCAAAGGAAGGAAGATGAAGGCCGCTACCAAACCAAGAGGTGGTGTTGGTAAGGTGGGAGTTAAGGGAAAGACAAAGGTTGCAGTGCCAGTAGTGGCAAAGGACGAGTGCTTCCACTGTCGTAGAAAAGGCCATTGGAAGAAAGATTGCAAAGCTTGGATTTCCAAGAACCAGGAACCGAAGCAAGCTGTAGTTTCGACTTCAGGTGTGTTTGTAATTGAAAATTATCTGTCAATCAACTCTACTTCTTGGGTATTGGATACCGGATCAGGATCTCATATATGGAATTCATTGCAGGCACTGAGAAACCGTAGAGAGCTGAAGGTTGGTGATATGACCCTCCAGGTTGCTAACGGAGCTAGCGTGGGTGCTGTGTCCGTAGGGGATTATCACCTAGGATTGACGAGTGAACATATTTTGGTTTTGCGCAACTGTTTTTGTGTACCTAGTTTAACGTGTAATATCATATCAGTATCGTTGTTATCAAAAGAAGGTTATGATTTCACGTTTGTAAGCGATGTTGTTAACATCCACCTTAATCATGGTTTGCTTGGGTCTGGTACACTAGATAACAGTATATACGTGCTAAACCAATTACAGATTTTCAATGTCCAGAACACACTAGAAAGAAAGTCTCCAGATATAAATAAGGCTTTCTTATGGCATTGTAGACTAGGTCACATCAATGAGACAATGTTAACTAAGTTACATAGAGAAGGATATTTGGATCCGTTCGAATATCAATCTTATGCCACTTGTCAATCATGTCTCAAAGAAAGATGACAAAGACTCCATTCACTGGACATGGAGTAAGAGCGAGCGAGCTCTTAGGACTCATACACAGCGATGTATATGGTCCAATGTCTACACATGCAAGAGGTGGTTTTGCATATTTCATTACTTTTACGGATGATTACTCTAGGTACGGATTCATTTTCTTAATGAAACATAAATCCGAGGCCTTTGAGAAATTCCAAGAATATAAGAATGAAGTAGAAAACCAAACCGGCAAAAGTATCAAGACACTGAGATCTGATCGAGGTAGTGAATACTTAAGTGCCGAGTTCCTAGGTTACCTAAAAGAGAAAGGAATTCTCTCTCAGCTTACTCCTCCATACACTCCACAGCATAACGGTGTATCGGAGAGACGGAACCGAACCCTATTGGATATGGTACGTTCCATGATGAGTAATGTTGAGTTACCGCGATCTTTCTGGGGTTATGCGCTAGAATCAGCTGCATATCTTTTGAACAGGGTTCCTACCAAGACTGTGCCTACCACGCCATATCAGATGTGGAGTGGGAAGAAACCCTATCATCAGTATCTGAAGATATGGGAATGTCCGGCTTTTGTTAAAAAGCAGCATGCGGAAAAACTCAAGGCACGATCGGTACAGTGTAAGTTTGTGGGATATCCAAAGAACTCCAAGGGGTATTTCTTCTATTACACAGAGAAACAAATGGTATTTGTTTCTCGTAATGCCCATTTTCTAGAACAGTAGATTTTAGAAAAGGAAACAAGTGGGAGCGCAATAGAACTGGAAGAAATTCCAGAACCACAAACTACTACTGAAAGTTTGGTTGAACCAGTAGTTCAAGAAGAACAGGACATTCCCGCACCCCTCCGCAGGAGTAGTAGGCCGTCTCATCCGCTTGAGAGATACTACGGTTTTCTCATAGATGTGGATAGAGAGGATTGCATCATTGATAATGATGAACCTACTAGCTTCCAGCAGGCCATCCAGAGCGGCAACTCGGTAAGATGGCTGGATGCAATGCGGACCGAGATG
This sequence comes from Agapanthus africanus, assembly GCA_030015575.1. NCBI lineage: Eukaryota > Viridiplantae > Streptophyta > Magnoliopsida > Asparagales > Amaryllidaceae > Agapanthus > Agapanthus africanus. Next base: position 166,107,562 of record JASDDO010000001.1, read on the forward strand.
GAGTCCATGTACACCAACAAAGTATGGACTTTAGACTTTGCTCCATGTGGGGTAAAACCCATAGGATGCAAATGGATCTTCAAGAAAAAGATTGGTGTAGATGGACAAGTGGAAACCTATAAGGCTAGACTTGTTGCAAAGGGTTTTCGTCAAAGACCTGGTTTGGACTATGACGAAACTTTTTCTCCAGTGGCTATGCTCAAATCCATTCGGATCCTTCTTACCATTGCCGCCTTCCATGATTATGAGATCTGGCAGATGGACGTAAAGACAGCTTTTCTAAATTGTAATTTAGAAGAGTGCGTCTATATAGATCAGCTAGAAGGTTTCAATCAGAGTGGGAGCAGCGGGAAAGTGTGCAAGTTGCTTAAGTCCATTTATGGACTGAAGCAGGCATCGCGGAGTTGGAACATCTATTTTGATGAAACGGTCAAAGAATATGACTTTATCAAAAATCCAGATGAACCATGTATATATAGTAAAATTGTAGCACGAACTGTCGTATTCCTCGTCTTGTACGTGGATGGCATTTTATTGATAGGAAATGACATTCCTATGCTACAATCTGTCAAAGGATTCTTATCACACAGGTTCCCCATGAAAGACCTGGGTGACGCCTCTTACATTCTGGGGATCCGGATCTATCATGATAGATCCAAGAGGATGTTGGGACTTTCACAGTCCAGATATATCAACACTATACTGAAAAGATTCAGTATAGAAGATTCTAAGCGCGGTAGTTTACCGGCTTGTCACGGAATCACCCTCTCCAAAGAGATATCTCCCAAGACTGATTTGGAAAAGGATCGCATGTCTATTATACCCTACGCTTCTGCGATAGGCTCTATAATGTATACGATGTTGTGCACCAGACCAGATGTAGCTTACGCACTGAGCGTGGTAAGCAGGTATCAGTCAGACCCAGGGAAGAAGCACTGGATAGCAGTAAAGAACATTCTCAAGTACCTGAGAAAGAATAAGGAGATGTTCTTGGTTTACGGCGGAAAAGACCTCAAGATCGAGGCCTTTGCTGATTCCATCTTCCAGAGTGACAAGGATGACTCCAAGTCCATGTCAGGTTATATCTTTACCCTCAATGGAGGGGCGGTGTGCTGGAAGAGTTCCAAGCAGGACACCGTTGCTGACTCGACGATGGAAGCGGAGTATATCGCTACTTGCGACGCCACAAAAGAAGCAGTCTGGATGAAGAAGTTCCTAACAGAACTTCAGGTGGTTCCTACCATTGTTGATCCAATACCGCTGTATTGCGACAACAACGGAGCTATAGCTTTAGCGAAGGAACCCAGGTCCCATCAGAAGTCCAGACACATCTTAAGGCGGTATCACCTGATCAGGGAGATCATAGATCGACAGGAGATCGAGGTCCGGAGAGTTCCTACAGAGGAGAACACTGCAGATCCATTCACTAAGGCCTTACCTCAGATTCAGTTCGAGAGGCTACTCGAGATGATAGGTCTTCGATACGCCAGTACATGGCCCTAGTGCAAGTGGGAGATTGTTAGTGTATATGCCCTAGGGGCCATTATTGTATCATACCGGCTTGTATATTACTTAATGGAAGCTTGGGATATTCACAGTTATATTAATAGTCTTGCTAAATATGGTAGTATACTACTTGGTTTATTTCTATCTTAATATGTGTATATGTTAGCATATCGAGAATACATATTGATAGAGCTCTTAGGATCTTGCTTGACTACCAGCGTTGTGATGACAGTCACACTAGTGGGGGCTGGGTAGTCTACAAGCACATCCTTTTTCAGGTCCCTAGTCGCAATATTATCGAGACAGAGTATCGATACTCCGGAGTAGACTAGTGTATACGCTTCGCATCCCCGTTGGAAGGATGGTCTGTCCCACAGCCATCAATACGTCGTACTGGAGATAGTATACAAATGCTCGTTGGGTTACGGGTATACCGGACAAGACTCGCAGGGAACTGTTGGTTGGTATTATACCCATCGTCAGTTAACAGTTCCCAGGTGACATGAGTACAGCATAATCCGCAGACTTGACACTGCTGCTTCGCCTCGGGTGTGTTCCCACTGTTCTTAGATTGCTACCCTACCACGGCTCAAAGGAGTCATGCAAACAGTTAGCAGTTGAGTGCAGCCACGAAGCACTTGTTAGTTGTATGTATGCCCTAGAGGCCAGTATTGTACAGATGATGTATATTATATTGGATGCTTGGACATATATAGAGATGACTTTCTTTCTCGATATGATAGTATGCTATCTGGTTACTCTTTATCTTAACATGTACACTTGTCTCTTTAAACTGTCTTATAGTTACATGTTGATAAAGCCCTTAGGATGTGTACTTGACTACCTGGACTATGATGCAGATCATACTAGTGGGGACATGGTAGTCCATAAGTACATCCTTCAAGGTCCCTAGTCGTGGGTGTATCGAGACGGGGCATCGATATACCAGTGTAGACTAGCGTATACGCTTCTTGACCCATGAGATGGGCGATGGATGATCCCATATCCATTGGTGTTTGACATCAGAGATGGTATACGGGTGCTCAGTGGAGACTGGGTACACTGGACGGACTCGCCGAGAACTCCCAGATGGTATTATACCTCACGTCAGATGGCAGTTCTCAGGTGACACTTGTGCAGGTTAGTCTGTAGACCCGAGATCGTCATAGAGTCTTGTGTGATTCCCACTGTGCTTTGATCTCCACCTTACCACGTCCATGAGGGCGTGCAAAACGGTGGTCTTTGGGTACAGTCCCGAGTCACATGGAGGCAATGAGCGATAGGAGGGGTTTCGTCTCTCCCGGTATTGGGGGTTGATGTTGCGCTGTGCTCGATTGGCCGTAACAGGGAAGTCCCTAGCCAGGGCTGATCAGAGATTTGCTGGTAAGTGTTACCAGTAGTTTCTCGACCCGTTATGAGCCTCACATCGGCACGACTTATCGGTTATTGGGGTCTGACGTTTACCACCCCTAGACTTGATATGCGACATATCAGACGAACAGACCGGACTGTACGGTAAGTGTTACTGGTTGGATTCACAGGAGTGTGAGCGGGCTAGCTCGTCGATCTTATGATCGCTCAATACCTGGATGGCCGTTACGTTTAGCAGACCGCTTGCGGCTTGTGGGTGCTTGATATGATCATCATCTGCTACCGGCGTATTGACGAGTCTTTAGAGTCCTACACAGAGGTTTCCTGGCTCAGGCGAAACGAAATAGGAGCGCATATGAGATATGTGCAGGACCGAGAATAATACGTGTATGTGATACCGTGTTTCATTCTCGCGATGGATGTATCGATTGGTTGTATTCGATATGACCTAGTTATCGAATCATTGATTCGATAAATCGATACATTGGATACTAGTCGGTTATGTGCGACATGACCGGATCATTGAATCAAATGTTGATTTAATGATTTAATGTATAATTATATATTTGATATATTACTTTGCATTAGCTAGTATTGGTTCACTTTAAATGGATTTTCTCACTTGATGTGCAAGAAGTATATGTGATATACTTTTGTGCACATATTTGTATCATGTTTGATGATACTTGATAATTTAGTTAAGTGTATAGAATTAAACCATGGTTAATTTGATAATTAGGGTTTTGCATATTCATTTATTTATTTATTTGTTCATTTATTTATTTGGAAAAGATTTAGATAAGAATGGTGACTATGTTTGTTTTTAGTTGAAGCTTCATGAAGCTTTGACTTCTTAACCATTCTTGTCTTCATGCTTAACCCTAACCCATCCAAGTAACCATGGTCTATTCTCTACACTAACCTATGGTTTGCTTATGATAAGTATTGAATTATTTTTCATTTTAATTCAACACTTATCATATTCTTTCTTCTTCTTCATCTTCATCTTCAAGAAAGAAAGCTTGATGCCATCAATGGCAACTTGAGCTAAAGTGAGAGAAATCCAATTCTAAAGTGAACCCACCTCCTATTTCTTCACCCTCTACCTCTTGCCAAGTTGTTTTGGGTGTTTTCTTCACAAGTTTCACAACTTTGTGAAGTCGGAGCTTGAACTTGTGATGCCTCGACATAGATCATCTTCGGCACGAAGCCGACGACCTAGTCCGCCCAATTCTCCGATGAAGCCGACGTTTGAGTTCGGGATTCGAGATGGACAGCGAGAGGACGCCTACGTGGAGCTAAGGAAGTGGAGAACCGGATCTACAAAGGTTGTAGCCTCTCTCCTTTAGTTAAGATGTTAACTAGTTTACTGTTTCGCCTAAATTTCTAGTCGACGATCCGTATTAGGGTTTCTCGGCACCCATAAAATTTGAAATTGGCATGGTTGATGCCTTGTGAGACCTCTATAGTGTGCCTAGGAACCCTACAGTGGTATCAGAGCCTAGCTAGAGCCTTAGGCGAAGTCTAGACGATGTTTGAAACCCGATCGAACCCGAAAACCTAACTTTTTGATGCTCTCTGGACTTTTTCTAAAAACTGGGATTTTTCCAGATTAAAAATTGCTAAAAAATTCAGCATGGCAATCTATGAATTACGGTGCAAAAATAACTTACTGAAGAGTCTACAGTGCGGCGGAAACACGGCAGAAGCCTTGCTTCTGCGGCGGTTCCGCGGCAAATTTATTAAATTATAAAATAATTTTTGCACAGTAACTGATTGATTCTGGTGTTGGATTTTCTGGGAATTTTTAAAATTTATTCAAGAGTTGAATATTCCAAGTTGTTTTGGGGATTCGATGATTCGATGGGATTATCAGATTTTGTCTATGTGGATTCCGGATAATTTTTTGAATTTGTTAAAAAGTTCGACCGGATATAAATACCCAACTTTTCCCCTGTCGGGAAATTTCCAAGTGTTGGATTTTTCCGTAGTTTAACGACGTTCTAAGTAGTGCAAGTAACGCGATGGACCCTCTAGAAGACAACAAACCTTAACTCGATTATGTGACCGTCTTGAACTGCCCTTTGAACCTTCGGGTTTGGGGCAGTACGGCGTGCCACATGTGAGGCGTTGGCTTGACCCTTCTACGGCTGGACCGTTGGTACTGAGGCACGAACTGAATGTTGTTAGACTTATTTCATGTGTTGAGCTGTATCGGGAAAACTTGGGTATTTGACTGTTCGATCGGAAAGTTTAACATTTTCTGTTTATCTGGAATGTGATACAATAATTGGAATTCACAAACAGTTATGAGATAACTGAATGAATGTTATAAATCTAGCGGTTTAGTTTCACTTGATATTGAAAAGAGTTTTCGATAATGAGACTAAAATGCAGGGTTTATAACAGTTAGGCATGTGATGTCTAAGTATTTCATTTGATTAGGCATGTGATGTCTAAAGAGGTTGCGGATTCCAACTGTTGTAGTTTTACACTTTCTTTTCTGTGACCGTAAGTGTAGTATGTTCATATCGCCGGTTTTGTTGCTATACGTCAACGACAATTGGGGTATGCATACTTACTTACGTTGATGACATGTGATGTTATGTGTTGCTGGATATGTTATATTGGATCGTCGTGTTTGAATAGCCGGGGGTTTTTATGTGAGAAGAGTGTTTTTCATTTTCATTCATGTAAAAACTTGTATGTAATATTCTTTTATTTGGGGCACTTCCAGGTTGCGGAAGTTGTCACCTTTTGTATATTATTTACTTTTCCGCATTAGGATAGACCCAAGGAGGGGAGCACAAGTAACCGGGTTCTAGGGTCCAGTGGGAGACCAACTCGAGGAGTCGAGTCCGGGTCTCCTAACCCCAGAATTGGCAGGGTTGCTTGCCGCTCTCGTAGGGGTCTAGGGGTGTGGGATTGGCTATTCATCACGACCGTGGAATCCGTGTTTTATACTGGCTCGTATTGAAAACACGGACGTCCTAGTATATCCAATGTTTCATATGTTTCTTCTGCTGCGATATCTGTGATGTGATCATGTGATGTTCTGTAATAGATACAGTATATAGTATATATGATATATTATATATATAGACGTTACTTATGTTTTGCACCCGCACTAGCCCTGCCCTGCTCTGTCGTTAGTTACCTAACCTAACGGTGCACGAAGGGACATCGAGACGAATGCGGATGGCATAAGTGTACGTCGAATTTATCTGTGATGTTTAGGTATTTAAATGATGGGACTTCATTAATGTGATTAATGAAAGAAAAGAAACCTAAGATGTTGTAGAATCAAATTTCAAATAAAACAGGTAGCTACAGTTCTTGCTTTGCATAGCGGTATATATGATATACCCTGCACCTTATTCGATGAGGAAAGGACCGAGATCCCTTCACCGGGAGTGACTCCTTTAGCAATAACTGGCAGATGCTACACACTCGGTTTGACTTTTGATTGCTTCTATAGTTTCTGCTTTGCACAGTGATATATATGATATATCCCGCACCTCATTCGACGAGTAAAGGGCCGACGATCCCTTCACCGGGAGTGACCCCTTTAGCAAAACTAGAAAAGCCTCAAAATCACTCCATTTTTAAAACTTCATTTGATTCTACAACGATATCAAGTTCATTACGCAATAGGTTTTCAGAAAAACCTGTCGTAGCCCTCCGTCATTTCAGATAAGAACTGTTTAGTATTCGTGCTGCGTTTGTTGGCCTTTGTCAAGGCGTAGTGTGCGGTAGCTGAATAGTGATTATCTGCTTATGCATATGATGCAGATTGTTTCAGGGTAGTCGTGCGACCTTGTTGGCCTTTGTCAAGGGCCGTGCGGGTGGGTTTGATTCAATCAAGAAATGACGGGTTGAACTTGACTAGCATGCTATGATTTGTTGGCCTTTGTCAAGGTCATAGGACGCTAGGGGCAAAATATTATCGGGAATTTTAAGTGTTGAAATTTGCAATGAGATTGCATACCTTCTATGAGATAGTTGGATCCCGATACCCACTGCGAGTAAGAGTTACTCCTGGGAGAGTTTTACACATTACAATTAGCCGATCAAGTAGGTGTTTAGAAAGGTGTTAACGAGGTTACGCCTCTGGGAAAATGAGGTTTACATTAATTAGGTTCGTGCGAAAGCACGGGGGACCTTCCTCAAAGTACCGACACTGGCCTGGCTGAAAGATTGGCAAACTTGTAGTGTGTAATTAATCCCGGCTAGTCTTTCCTTTTAGGGTTTGAAGGAAGATTTGATAAAAACAGTGGGAGCCATCCTGATTAGATAAGATAAAAACCAATCTGATCTTGCAAGAGCATACGCTAAAGTGTTTTCTTCTCTCTCTCTCCAGGTAGCGACCATTTCATGCCCTAATAAAGATAATAATATGGATGTATTGACCGAACCCGCATGTTATACTGTGCTGGGGAACGTTGGTTCCGTTCTTACCTATAAGAGTTATAGGACTGAACAGGATATAGGGGAATAGCAGGATTCCCATGCCACCCGAATGAAGAAAGTACATGATGATGCATTTTCTTCGGGTGTGTTCGTTACAGAGAACTGTTTCTCCATTTGCCCTACGTCTTGGGTATTAGATACCGGGTCAGGATCCCATATATGTAATCAGTTACATGGGATTAGAAAAGGTAGAGAACTTGGAGAAGGTGATAAAGACATTAGAGTTGGAAATGGTGCAATTGTTGCAGCTAAGACTGTCGGGGAATATCACCTTGTGTTACCAACTGGTAATACATTAGTTCTGAACGAATGCTATTACATGCCGAACCTGATATGCAACATTATATCAGTTTCTTTATTAAGTAAAGAGGGATATAATTTTGTATTACAGGATAATGTTATGAACATTTTCCGTAACCAAAAGTTGGTTGGATCAGGCACGTTGTGCAATGGCATTTATGTTCTAAATCAATGAACAGTTCTGAGTATAACAAACACACACAAGAGGAAGAGTTCTGAACTGAACGAATCCTTCTTGTGGCATTGTAGATTGGGTCACATCAATGCGACACGACTAGCTAAGTTGCATAAGGATGGATATTTAAATCCGTTTGAATTTTCATCTTATGACACTTGCCAGTCATGTCTCAAAGGCAAGATGACCAAAACTCCGTTTACGGGACACGGAGAAAGAGTTACTGAACTCTTAGGACTGATACATAGTGATGTATGCGGTCCTATGTCTACACATGCCAGGAATGGTTCTTCATACTTCATTACATTCACTGACGATCTCTCTAGGTTCGGGTATGTGTTCCTGATGAAACACAAATCAGAAGCTTTTGAGAAATTTAGAGAATATAAACAAGAAGTTGAGAACCAAACCGGAAAAAGTATTAAAATCCTTCGATCTGATCGAGGAGGTGAATACTTGAGCAATGAATTCCTGGACTTCCAAAAAGAGAATGGGATTCTCTCTCAGTTGACTCCTCCATATACACCACAGCACAACGGTGTATCAGAACGGAGGAACCGCACCCTATTAGATATGGTGCGCTCTATGATGAGCACAGCTGAGTTACCTATTTCCTTCTGGGGATATGCGCTGGAAACAGCAGCATACCTATTGAATCAAGTTCCAACTAAATCTGTACCTACCACACCATATGAGATATAGAGTGGGAAGAGACCATGTCTTAAACGAGTTAAGATATGGGGTTGCCCGGCTTATGTCAAAAGGCAAAATCCGGACAAGCTCGAGGCACGGTCAGTTCTATGTAAGTTTGTGGGATATCCCAAACATTCACATGGATATCTTTTCTACCATACAGAGGAACAAAAAGTGTTTGTTTCTCGACATGCCACCTTTTTAGAAAAGGAATTTCTTGCAAAAGAAATTAGTGGGGATATGGTAGAACTGGAAGAAATTCCGGCTACACAAACTCAAACTGAAGATTTAGTGGAACCAGAGGATTCAGCAGCTCCCAATGAACCTCAGCCTCTCCGCCGATCTAGTAGGGTTCCTCGCCAACCTGAGAGATACTACGGTTTTCTCATGGATGGTGGACGCGAGGATTGCATCATGGAGGATGATGACCCAACTAGCTTCGAGCAGGCCATCACGAGTAGGGACTCGGTGAAATGGCTGGATGCTATGCGGTCCGAGATGGAATCCATGTACACCAACAAAGTATGGACTTTGGAAGTTGCTCCTGAAGGGGTAAAACCCATCGGGAGCAAGTGGATCTTCAAGAAAAAACTTGGTGTAGATGGGAAAGTGGAGACTTTCAAAGCTAGACTTGTAGCAAAGGGTTTTCGTCAAAGACCAGGTGTGGACTATGACGAAACCTTTTCTCCAGTGGCTATGCTTAAATCCATCCGGATCATGCTTGCCATCGCTGTATATCATGACTACGAAATCTGGCAAATGAATGTTAAGACCGCCTTTCTAAATGGTGATTTAGAAGAGTGCGTATACATGACTCAGCCAGAGGGCTTCGTAGACAGTGGGAGCAGCGGGAAGGTGTGCAAGCTGCTTAAATCCATTTATGGATTAAAGCAAGCATCGCGGAGTTGGAACATCTGTTTTGACGTCGTTATCAAAGAGTTTGATTTCGTCAAAAACCCAGATGAACCTTGTATATACAAGAAGGTGGCAGAGAGTAAGGTTGTCTTCCTCGTATTGTACGTGGACGACATACTCTTGATAGGAAATGATATTCCTATGCTGCAATCGGTCAAGCTCTTCTTATCACAAAGATTCTCAATGAAAGATCTTGGTGATGCCTCCTGCATATTAGGAATTAGGATCTATAGAGATAGATCCAAACGGATTTTGGGATTGTCCCAATCCAGGTACATTGACACCATACTAAAGAGGTTTAGTATGGAAGAATCCAAGCGTGGGAATTTGCCCACGATCTCTGGAGTCACTCTCTCCAAAGAGATGTCTCCCAAGACTGATTTGGAGAGAGCTCGCATGCAAGGGATACCCTATGCTTCGGCTGTAGGCTCTATCATGTATGCGATGCTATGTACCAGACCCGATGTAGCATACTCACTAAGTATAGTGAGCAGGTATCATGCTGATCCTGGAGAGAATCACTGGACAGCTGTGAAGAGCATTCTCAAGTACTTGCGAAGGACTAAAGAGATGCTCTTGGTGTATGGTAACGGAGAACTCCAAGTGGAGTCCTTTACCGATTCGAGCTTCCAGAGTGATAAGGACGACTCTAAGTCGCAGTCGGGCTTTGTCTTTACCCTTTACGGAGGGGCGGTTAGCTGGAAGAGTTCCAAGCAGGAAACCATGGCAGACTCGACGATGGAAGCTGAATACATCGCTGCCAACGATGCTGCCAAAGAGGCTGTCTGGATCAAGAAGTTCATTACTGAACTTGGAGTGGTTCCATCCATTGAGCATCCAATACCTTTGTATTGCGATAACAATGGAGCGGTGGCTTTGGCCAAGGAACCCAGGTCCCATCAGCGATCCAGGCATATTCTGAGGCGGTATCACCTGATCCGGGAGATAGTTGATCGCCGGGAGATCGAGGTCAGGAGGGTTCACACGAAGAACAACACGGTGGATCCACTCACGAAGGCCATTCCCCAGATACAGTTTGAGAGACTCTTCGGGTTGCTCGGTATGCGATACTACAGCAGCTGGCCCTAGTGCAAGTGGGAGATTGTTAGTTGTATGTATGCCCTAGAGGCCAGTATTGTACAGATGATGTATATTATATTGGATGCTTGGACATATATAGAGATGACTTTCTTGCTCGATATGATAGTATGCTATCTGGTTACTCTTTATCTTAACATGTACACTTGTCTCTTTAAACTGTCTTATAGTTACATGTTGATAAAGCCCTTAGGATGTGTACTTGACTACCTGGACTATGATGCAGATCATACTAGTGGGGACATGGTAGTCCATAAGTACATCCTTCAAGGTCCCTAGTCGTGGGTGTATCGAGACGGGGCATCGATATACCAGTGTAGACTAGCGTATACGCTTCTTGACCCATGAGATGGGCGATGGATGATCCCATATCCATTGGTGTTTGACATCAGAGATGGTATACGGGTGCTCAGTGGAGACTGGGTACACTGGACGGACTCGCCGAGAACTCCCAGATGGTATTATACCTCACGTCAGATGGCAGTTCTCAGGTGACACTTGTGCAGGTTAGTCTGTAGACCCGAGATCGTCATAGAGTCTTGTGTGATTCCCACTGTGCTTTGATCTCCACCTTACCACGTCCATGAGGGCGTGCAAAACGGTGGTCTTTGGGTACAGTCCTGAGTCACATGGAGGCAATGAGCGATAGGAGGGGTTTCGTCTCTCCCGGTATTGGGGGTTGATGTTGCGCTGTGCTCGATTGGCCGTAACAGGGAAGTCCCTGGCCAGGGCTGATCAGAGATTTGCTGGTAAGTGTTACCAGTAGTTTCTCGACCCGTTATGAGCCTCACATCGGCACGACTTATCGGTTATTGGGGTCTGACGTTTACCACCCCTAGACTTGATATGCGACATATCAGACGAACAGACCGGACTGTACGGCAAGTGTTACTGGTTGGATTCACAGGAGTGTGAGCGGGCTAGCTCGTCGATCTTATGATCGCTCAATACCTGGATGGCCGTTACGTTTAGCAGACCGCTTGCGGCTTGTGGGTGCTTGATATGATCATCATCTGCTACCGGCGTATTGACGAGTCTTTAGAGTCCTACACAGAGGTTTCCTGGCTCAGGCGAAACGAAATAGGAGCGCATATGAGATATGTGCAGGACCGAGAATAATGCGTGTATGTGATACCGTGTTTCATTCTCGCGATGGATGTATCGATTGGTTGTATTCGATATGACCTAGTTATCGAATCATTGATTCGATAAATCGATACATTGGATACTAGTCGGTTATGTGCGACATGACCGGATCATTGAATCAAATGTTGATTTAATGATTTAATGTATAATTATATATTTGATATATTACTTTGCATTAGCTAGTATTGGTTCACTTTAAATGGATTTTCTCACTTGATGTGCAAGAAGTATATGTGATATACTTTTGTGCACATATTTGTATCATGTTTGATGATACTTGATAATTTAGTTAAGTGTATAGAATTAAACCATGGTTAATTTGATAATTAGGGTTTTGCATATTCATTTATTTATTTATTTGTTCATTTATTTATTTGGAAAAGATTTAGATAAGAATGGTGACTATGTTTGTTTTTAGTTGAAGCTTCATGAAGCTTTGACTTCTTAACCATTCTTGTCTTCATGCTTAACCCTAACCCATCCAAGTAACCATGGTCTATTCTCTACACTCAACTATGGTTTGCTTATGATAAGTATTGAATTATTTTTCATTTTAATTCAACACTTATCATATTCTTTCTTCTTCTTCATCTTCATCTTCAAGAAAGAAAGCTTGATGCCATCAATGGCAACTTGAGCTAAAGTGAGAGAAATCCAATTCTAAAGTGAACCCACCTCCTATTTCTTCACCCTCTACCTCTTGCCAAGTTGTTTTGGGTGTTTTCTTCATAAGTTTCACAACTTTGTGAAGTCGGAGCTTGAACTTGTGATGCCTCGACATAGATCATCTTCGGCACGAAGCCGACGACCTAGTCCGCCCAATTCTCCGATGAAGCCGACGTTTGAGTTCGGGATTCGAGATGGACAGCGAGAGGACGCCTACGTGGAGCTAAGGAAATGGAGAACCGGATCTACAAAGGTTGTAGCCTCTCTCCTTTAGTTAAGATGTTAACTAGTTTACTGTTTCGCCTAAATTTCTAGTCGACGATCCGTATTAGGGTTTCTCGGCACCCATAAAATTTGAAATTGGCATGGTTGATGCCTTGTGAGACCTCTATAGTGTGCCTAGGAACCCTACAGCACTTGGAGGCAGTGGCGGTTAGATAGGATTCGTCTCTCTCGGTATTGGGAGTTGATATCGTGCTGTGTTTGGAGAGCCATTACGCAAAGTCCTTGTAAGTCCATGTCATGCACCCTACGAACTTGCGGGGAGGCGGAATACATGAAAAACGATTATCAAAGCTTCGTAACACGGACTTGAACGCATGAACCGTTTCTAAAGCATTGCTAACCAACAACTAGAGGTTTAACTAATCGGATACGAAGTTATACCTCATGATACTAGTCCTTCGGGTCTTTATCGCGGTCCTCCACTCCTCGTAGGCTCCTTGGAACATCGGCACCTCAACGGCCTCCTCGAATCAAAGACGATCCACCCGAGAGCTCCTACTACAAGCTTAATCTCAAACTTGAGATAACTAGGTTGCTTAAAGTGCTAATCTAAGCTACCTAGGGGATATAGAATGAGGTTATGGAAGTATTAGTCTAGCTAACCCTTGATCTCAACACATGAGAGGGTAGGGTTAGGGTTTGAAGAGAGAGTGAGCTTGAGGAGAGAGAAGGTGAAGATGAGAATGAAATGAAATAATGATGTTATCATAATATATATGAAGCATTATTATTTATCCAAGAATGAAATAATTGAATTAACAACCATGCTTCATAAATATCTATGAGTGATTCATCACCATGAGTCATTAAGCATTTATGATGCATTAATGACATGGATGAATCACACAAATGAGTCACTAATCTCATTTAATGCAATGCCACCTTAACCCCTTAGTCACCACTCTTCTAGAAGCTTCCCGACAAATTACGAGAATGCCCCTCCAATCCGTGAAAACACGGAAAAACTTTAAACTGTACAAATCCAATAACCCGATACTGGAATCTGGCTTAAACCAAAGCCGGCTAGTAAAAACTGTCCGAAAAGTCGTACGTGCGTAAACACACGTACGCGTCCGAACCCTTGTCGTAATACCATACGACCTCTAAATCGTTTCGCCTGGAGCAGGGAAACTCTCTGTGTGGGACTCTAAAGACTCGACACTACGCTGGCAGTGGGTTTAACCACAGACCGCAAGCGGCACTAACTGTACGTAACGGTCCCCAAGTAGATGTCGATAAGAAGGCCGATGAGGAAAATCATCCGAACTTCCACTGAGCCTGATGTGACAATCTCCGTACAGTCCGGTCTGTTCGTCTAAGACTATCGCATATCAAGTCTAGGGGGCGGCAAGTGTCAGTCCCCTAATAGTTGTATAAGTCGTGTCGGAGCGAAGCCCATTACACCCTGAGAAGCTACTGGAACCTACCAGTATATCTCGCTTGCCCTGGCCAGGGACTTTGCGTAATGGCTCTCTGACACAGCGCGATATCATCTTCTAATACCGGGAGAGACGAATCCTATCTAACCACTACTGCCTCCAACTGCTCAGGACTGCACCCAACTGCTACCTGTTTGCATGACTCCTTTGAGCCGTGGTAGGGTAGCAATCTAAGAACAGTGGGACACATTCGAGGCGAAGTAGCAGTGTCAAGTCTGTGGACTATACTGTACTCATGTCATCTGGGAACTGTTAACTGACGAGGGGTATAATACCAACCAATCAGTTCCCCTGCGAGTCCTGTCCGGTGTACCCGTAACCTAACGAGCACCTGTATACTATCTCCAGTACGACGTACTGATGGCTATGGGACAGACCATCTCCCCAACTGGGATGAGAAGCGTACACACCAGTCTACTCTGGAATATCGATGCCCTGTCTCGATAATCCTACGACTATGGACATGTATAGGATGTTGCTTATTGACTACCTAGCCCCCACTAGTGTGACTGCCATCACAACGCTGGTAATCAAGCAAATAACCTATGGGCTCTACTAATATGTATAATTGATACGTTACAAGAAACATATGCACATATTAAAGTAGACACAAACCAAGTAGCATACTACCATTTTTAGCAAGACTGTATATACAACTATGAATATCCCAAGCTTCCATTAAGTAATATACAATCTAGTATGATATAATAATGGCCCCTAGGGCATATACACTAACAATCTCCCACTTGCACTAGGGCCATGAGCTGGCATATCGTAGACCTATCATCTCGAATAGCCTCTCGAACTGCGTCTGAGGAAGGGCCTTTGTGAATGGATCAGCAATGCTATTCTCTATCTCTACTCTTTTCACCTCGATCTCCCGGCGATCTACGATCTCCCTGATCAGGTGATACCACCTTAAGATGTGTCTGGATTTCTGATGGGACCTGGGTTCGTTCGCTAAAGCTATAGCGCCGTTGTTGTCACAATACAGAGGTATTGGACCAACACTGGAAGGAACCACCTGAAGTTATGTGAGGAACTTCTTCATCCAGACAGCTTCTTTTGCGGCATCGCAAGCAGCTATGTACTCCGCTTCCATTGTTGAGTCAGCAACGGTCTCCTGCTTGGAACTCTTCCAACAGACCGCCCCTCCATTGAGGGTAAAGACATAACCCGACATGGACTTGGAGTCATCTTTGTCACTCTGGAAGCCGGAGTCGGCAAAGGCCTCCATCTGGAGGTCTTTTCCACCATACACCAAGAACATCTCCTTAGTCCTTCTCAGGTACTTGAGAATGTTCTTTACTGCTATCCAGTACTTCTCCCCTGGGTTTGCCTGATGCCGGCTTACAACGCTCAATGCGTATGCTGTTGCGCCACGGCAGCGCCCCGGCCTCTTTCTCGAGGCCAAAATGCGGAATAAAATTTTTTCCTTGCTCGGAAACTGGCGCTACCGCGGACAAAGAAAACCCGGATCGAAACCATTAACCTATACTAGCTAACTAGAGATGGGGTGAGAAGTTATACCAAGCGATCCGTGTCCTTCGGTCTTCGTCTCCACTCCGATCTCCCGCGGAATCTCCGTCACCTCCTCGCTCGTCGGAAAGGCACCACATAGCCGGAATCTTTTACGGGCTCCCGCCTCTTGACCGAGGCAACTCGGGCGCGAAGTTGGCTAGCCGACGCGTCCAAGGCTTGCTATAGAATAGTGTAGTGAACTTGTCTCTTGGGGTTATGAGGTTGCCTTGATGTGGAGGAAAATGGAGAAGAGAAGGAGAGAAAGAAATGAGCTTTTAAGCTTATCTTTTGCAACCATGGAATGAGATGAAAAATGCCACCACTAGAAAAATGATCCTCTCCTCTCCTCTTTCTAGAATGGCCGGCCCCTCACTCACCCAAATAGATTGGAGAGAGAAAAAGGAAAAAGAAAGAATAAATCAATTATCAAAAATGGTCACTCTCATTTCACCTCTTCAAACCATCAAATGAAAAGAAAAGAATAGACTAGAAAGGCATCTCATGATGAAACAAGTCTCATCATAATGCAAACTTGCAAGAAAACCCTCCACTAAATGTTAATTGCGAACTTGCAATTAACACCCTCCACCAAGAAAGTCCGACCGAGAAGGAATGAAGGAAAACCGGACGGAACGGAATGCAAACTGGCAACCCCAGAAAACCGATCCCATAATAAATTACAGGAAAACCCCGCTACTGCAAATACATGCCCGCATTTGTATTCCCACTGAACACAAATGCAAAGAGACAAAACTACACTATCAAATACTAGAATCCGGCTTAAGCCAAAGCCGGCTAGTAAAAACTGTCCGATCACGATCCGTGCAATACCGCACGTATCTGATCGAACCCTGCCATATCTCCATACGGCCTCTACAGCGTTTCGCCCGAAACTTGAGTAACTGAAACTGAGTGTGGTGGACTCTAAAGACTCGTCAATACCATGGCTGTGGATTTAACCACTGGCACGTCAGAGGTATAAGCCAATACGTGACGGGCCACCAGCTATTGACCAAATGGGACGTCGATGAGGAAGCTCACCCCGACACCCAACTGAGCCTGTCAGTGACAATATCCGTACAGTCCGGTCCGTTCGTCTATGAGTATCGCATGGCGGGCCTAGGGGGTTGGTGAAAGTCAGACCCCCAAAAGCGGTACAAGTCGTGTCGGAGCGTAGCCCAGAACGCCCTGAGATACTACTGGAATACCTACCAGTAAATCTCCTGCCTCGGCCGAGGGCTTTGCGTAATGGCTCTCCTAGACACAGCGCGACCTCACCCCCAATACCGGGAGAGACGAACCCCTGCAGATCCGCTCACTGCCTCCATGTGGCTCGGGACTGTACCCAACTAAAACCTGTTTGCACGACTCCTTTGAGCCGTGGTAGGGTAGTAATCAAAGCACAGTGGGAACTCACACGAGACAAATGACGATCTCAGGTCGATGAACTAACCTGTACACATGTCACCAGGGAACTGCTATCTGACATCTGGTATAAGACCAACTAGCAGGTTCCCGGCGAGTCCTGTCCGGTGTACTCATAACCCAATGAGCACCTGTATACATCTTAGGTGAACCAACTGACACCAGTGGCTTGTGAGACCGGCCACCGCCCCTCGTCGGGGTCTCGACTGTATACACTAGTCTACTAACGGAGTATCGATGCCCTGTCTCGAAACTCCTACGACTAGGGACCTTTTAAGGATGTGCTTATAGACCACCAGCTCCCACGTATATGATCGCCATCATACTGCTGGTAGTCAAGCAAGAATCCTAGGGGCTCTATCAACGTGTAATAGCGACATGTCAGGTCACCTAAAGCAGTACACGATGATAAAGATAAACCAGATAGCATACTATCATCTCGAGTAAGACTGTCCTACCGGGATAGGTCCTCCCTCAATCATTGCAATCACGTGCCTGTGATCCAATAATTGACTCTGAGGGCACTATCTCCAACAATCTCCCACTTGCACTCAAGGCTAATTATTGCGATGTCGCATACTCACAGCCCGTGTGATACCGAACACCCAACTCCTCTACTAGTTAGTCTCACAAAGCTCGTTTGTGAAACTTTTGCGTTCGAGGAATAGCCTCAGTGAGTGGATCCGCAGTGATGTTTCTTTCTGTGTCTCTCTATATCTCATGTTCGCGGAGAAAACCATCTCCCGAAATGAGCAATACCTGTCTTAGAATATCTGGATGTCTGATGGGACCTAGCTCATAAATGAACTCCAAATCCAAACTTCTTAGACTGTATCAACAACTGAACTTAATCAGTATCCTGCGCCATGCCTCCCTCAGTATTGCCTTGGACCACCTGTCCAAAATACTGCCCCTCGTCAGAAGGAAAATCTATAACTCTGACAACCTGCTTGTCGTCCATGTCACCTTGGAAGCCCGGAGTGATAACCGTCTCCTAAAGGAGGCAGCCGTTATCATATCCCTAGAACATTCACTTATGTTCTAAAACTGCTTCCGACTGTTCCTCCAGGATTGGATTAATATCAACTTATTGCATCTAGTGCAAGAACAACATCTGGTGTGGTACTTGACATCTCATGATTGACTCAATTGCCTAAGCAAGTGATCTGTCAATCATGCATATCCCTCTCCCCTTTAGTCTGTAAGACACCTTTAGAGAGGGTGACTCCATTCCCTGCGGGTACACTACCATGCCAGGAGTCGTCCATTCTAAATACTTATAGAATGCTGTCAAGGTACCCTGATTGGGAAACCACCCAAATCTAGATCTAAAACCATAGGTCTAGTAACCAGTATGTTTGATATAATATCCAAGTCCCATGTGGAGAAAACACTGTGTGACGACCAAAGTATAACCGATCGTAGTATAGGAATATCACTTCCTACTACCTTCTCAACAGATCCATCCCCTATTCTGATGACGTCAAACCCATGACTGTCACATCAGAAACAGATGATCTATCTCCGCTACATCTGCTTTAGTCTATAAATAGACATAAGCCTGATGTCCACCAATGCTTCCGCTGCTCCCACTGACTACGACAACCCTCTGGCAGAGTCATATAGACGCGCACTTCTAAAGCTAGTTTAGAACGACGCTATACGCATCCTCTCACCGGGTCTCGCAGCCTGGAACAACAGCAATGGCAAGTGTGGGTAAACAAGAACTTCCCTGTCACCGTCCTTGAGGCTACCGGAGTACCTCTCGGGTGCCTGAAGTTACCCACCGTATCTGCGGAGTGGCCAATGGAATGTCAGTCCAGATTGAATCTTTAGGTTCCTTATCAAATCTTCAGTAATCGTTTGTGGTTCTGGAATCACTTCCAGTTCTACCATACTCCCACTACTTTTTCTGAAAAATCCAATTTTTATTAAAACTGTGGCGAGTCTAGAACAATATTTCTATTGATCTGTCAGATGGTAGAAAATCAACCCTCGTCATAGCCTGGGTCAACCCACAAACAGCCATTACAGAAACGTGCCTTGAGTTATCCGGAGTCTGGTTTTAAGCATAAGCCGGACAACTCCCCGTACCTTAACATCGTTAAGATATGAACTGTTCTATATCCAATATAGAAACAGAGGCACTGATTCAATTGAACCAGATTCAAATCATGCAGCTGTCTCCAGTGCATGTCAACTAAATGGAAGGAGGCCGATCAGCGTTACTCAACTTAGGAATGCTTCCAATTATGAGTAACCTGAAAAAGAAGCAATTTCTCTTTATCATTACTATCAACTGAATACCATACGCAAGTATCTACATCTTCGATCACTTTGAAGAATCCCGATACTTGGTATACCTGGTTCTCTACTTTATTCAAATACCTATAACTCCTCAAAACTTAGACCCTGTGTTTCCATGAAACACATGTCTAAGAACTAGAGAAGTTAAAAGTAAACAGAATATAGTATGAGAACCAACCCCTCTGTCCTAATGGACACTGGACAGCATACAATACTCTGTATAAGTCCGCTGAGTCTAACAACTCTTTCACTGTGTGTCGTAGGTTGAAAACTGTACTTATGGTTAAGAAGAATTACACTGCTGTTTAATGCTCCTTACCTAACCACCCACTGATATAGGTAAATGTCATCGACATAATATCAAAAGGCATATCTCACTCTATGAAAATAGATGTACAGATATATCAATTTGAAATTGGTGCACAACAGCGGATATTCAAAACCAAATATTTGCCGACCGGCAAACAACCCAGGTGACTTCCTCAAATATCACTGATTACAACGAATCCCGATATAATGAGGATGATCACCCAATTCCCAATAACTTACTCCCACTCATCATCTGTAAAACCATACAGATGTGAGAATCATACTTGGTAAATACATACCCTGGAGTAAGTGTCTAATCGGGAAATCAGTTTTCTTTTAACAGTACACAGTGAAACTGAAACATTGTAATGTTTCAATGGGGTATCCTGGTATTCCTAGTAATGCCTCTACCATTATCCAGATTCACAACTGTAACCGTATAATTCTTTGCCACCTCACCAAATCCCTTTATTTGTCTTTAGTCATTACCTTCTGCACACCCCTTTAGGCCAATTGGTTTTCTTCCTTCCCTACCGTTCGGCACCAGCCTATGGTTTGGAAGAAGACTATCCAATAAGCATAAAAGGTGTACTGTCCTAATCCTAGGAGCACTCGCAAAGCGAGAGAAGGTGAAGATAAAAGACACCTGAATGTACTTTATTCCTATTTCTCCTGAACCAGGATCCATCCCCGAACTGGAACAAGTTCCTTTCGAGTTCGTATATAACCATACGATGGATTATCCAATAAAATGGGATCTTCGTAGTGATACGGAGTGTCCTGGAGAAATACAAAGGTGATTTAGGATTGGCGAAGAAATACTTGGTTTGGTCGTGAATAGCAGTCGCAACTTACTTTGCCCTCCTACTAATCCCTTGCTTTGTCTTAACCTTAATACCTTCTGCACACCGTTTAGGCTAATTGGTTTTCTTCATTCCCCACCGTTCGGCACCAGCCTAAGGTTTGGAAGAAGACTGTCCAATCTGCGTAATAGGTGTACTACTCCTAAGCCAAGGAGTACTCGCAACCTGAGAGAAGGTGAAAAGAAAAGACAACTGAATAATCCTATTCGTTTTCTCCAGAACCAGAAACCATCCTCGAAGTCCTTCGAGTTCGTATATAACCATACGATGGTTTTGTCCAATGGAAGTGGACGTTCGCAGTAATACGGGGTGTCCTGGAGAAAAGGGCAAAAGTAGGAGTGGCAATGAGGTCTGCAACTCTGACAATCCAAAAGCCAGTGTTAAGAAGGTTCGGTCAACTTGGTCACTGAGTCATAGTCCAGGGTCGGGTCAATGGTCGCTGCCAGAGAGAGAGAAAAGAAACACTCAGCGTGCACTCTAACCTAGATCAGAATGGTTACCACTTTATCTAATCAGGAAACCTCCCACTGTACCTCAAATTCTCCTCCAAACCTGAAAGAAGAATTAGTCGGGATCACCCGAGGAGTAAACTAACTCATCAGTGGGAATCGGGATCCAACTATCATCGCATGATAACTTGACGGAATCCACTCAAGTCACCACACTCCAGAAGGTATGCGCATGCCTGGCAAGTTTCAGTTCTTTTGAAACTCCCGATGTAGGTTTTTACCCCAAGCGGTTTATGACCTTGACTAGGTCAACAAACCATAAACCGCCAGTCAAGTTCAACCCGTCATTATTCTGGATTGCATTAAACCCACCCGTACGTGCCCTTGACTAGGTCAACAAGGCCGCACGACTGTCCTAACCAATCCCACTTATGCAACAAACAAGTACCACTTAGCTACCGAACACTACGTCTTGACTAGGTCAACAAACGCAGCACGAATACCAAATAATACCTGTAGGAAATGACGGAGGGCTACGGCTGGTTTTTGGCGAAAAACCTTTAACGTAATGAACTTGATATCGTTGAAGGAACTGCATAGTTTTTTATAAAAATATAGTGACGAAAGCCTTTGCTAAAGAGGTCACTCCCGGTGAAGGGATCTCGGCTCTTTCCCCGTAGAATGAGGTGCAGGATATTCCAACTGAATACCACGATGCAAAGCAAAAGTAATCGGCTATAGTGAAGTTAATGCCCTGACGCAAACTTCTGTCCAAGGGGTCACTCCCGGTGAAGGGATCTCGGCCCTTGCCTCGTCGACTGAGGAGCAGGATATTCCAGATGAATACCACGATGCAAAACAAAAGTGAACGTCCTTGCAATAACAGCTTTTTTTTTTTGAAAAAGTGTTCCAACAACATCAGATTAGGTTTGTTTATCTTGCATTGATCCGAATCAATGCAGTCCCATCAATTGATCACACCACAAAGAACGAAAATATACTGACGTACGTATATGCCATCCGCATTCGCCACTGGGTCCCGTCATCACCCGTTAGGTTAGCTAACTAACGGCAGAGCGGGGACTGGACTAGCGCGGATGAAAAACATATACAACATCTACTAATATATATACCAATATATAGTATTTCGCTCAAGGCGTGAATAAAATGCAACATCACAGAAATGTACAGCATCACAGAACAATACAGATATCTGGAAACCCCGGGTTTCACAGAGCCGCTGCTGAAACCCGACGTTCCCCTGGTCGTGTGGATAGCCTGTGCAATGAAATCCTAGACCCCTACGGGCGCGGCAAGTCACCCGCCAAAACCTGAAGCGAGGCAGCCCCCTTCAGCTCCGTGAATGGACCACCCAGCACTCCACGGAATCCGGCAACTTGGGCACCCCTCCTGGGTCAACCTATACCCCCTACGAGTGCGGCGAATAGCCCGCCAATCCTGGACTGAAGCCCCCTCCGTCTCAATGCCCTGAGATGCGGGCCCGTTGCCCTCCAGAACCCGGCTATCCGTGCACCCCACCGCGGGGCAACCCTAGTACAGAAAGTAAAATATACATACACCGGGTACATCGACCGCAACCAGGTCGTGCCCCAAAAGAATAATACAAACTGGCAGTGACGGCAGTCCACATGTCGGACGCTCGTCCCGCAATATCAAATGTACATAAAACAACAAAACTGTACTATATTGCAACCAGGCTATCCCCCACGACCGATCCGCAACACCACAGCATACACATAGAACATCAACGTGAAAATCACGTTCGCAAATCCGTCTAACCGGGCTATAGCAGTTAGACCGGATTTACCGATCGAGTGACATTCACGGTCGCAGATATAATGTAAACACTGTGAACTAATGTGTTTAAAATTATCCGATCGATCAAAATTACCAAGTGGGCCCCCAAGCAATACTGTAGCACTCACAGAAATACTGGGCCCAAAATTAACATTCCAAAAACCAGATTTTCAACACAGGAACATTCTGGAAAAATTTGGGTGATTGAACAGTAGAACACGCGGCGGAAGAGCGGCCAAAGCATGGCTTTGGCCGCTCTTCCGCGGTGACTTTTACTGTTCATGAGTCCAAATTTTCCCAGAGCTCTTTTTCTGTCCTACACATCATTCTGAAACAACCTGAAAAATTTTTAGACTTCAAAAAATTTCGACAGAAACTGATGTGAAGAAAAATGCGGTTTTTGCAATTTTTTTGTTCGATCGAGTTCTAAACACGTTAGCACAAGCTAGGCTAAGTTAATGGCGTGGCTCTGATACCATGTTGCGCCACGGCAGCGCCCCGGCCTCTTTCTCGAGGCCAAAATGCGGAATAAAATTTTTTCCTTGCTCGGAAACTGGCGCTACCGCGGACAAAGAAAACCCGGATCGAAACCATTAACCTATACTAGCTAACTAGAGATGGGGTGAGAAGTTATACCAAGCGATCCGTGTCCTTCGGTCTTCGTCTCCACTCCGATCTCCCGCGGAATCTCCGTCACCTCCTCGCTCGTCGGAAAGGCACCACATAGCCGGAATCTTTTACGGGCTCCCGCCTCTTGACCGAGGCAACTCGGGCGCGAAGTTGGCTAGCCGACGCGTCCAAGGCTTGCTATAGAATAGTGTAGTGAACTTGTCTCTTGGGGTTATGAGGTTGCCTTGATGTGGAGGAAAATGGAGAAGAGAAGGAGAGAAAGAAATGAGCTTTTAAGCTTATCTTTTGCAACCATGGAATGAGATGAAAAATGCCACCACTAGAAAAATGATCCTCTCCTCTCCTCTTTCTAGAATGGCCGGCCCCTCACTCACCCAAATAGATTGGAGAGAGAAAAAGGAAAAAGAAAGAATAAATCAATTATCAAAAATGGTCACTCTCATTTCACCTCTTCAAACCATCAAATGAAAAGAAAAGAATAGACTAGAAAGGCATCTCATGATGAAACAAGTCTCATCATAATGCAAACTTGCAAGAAAACCCTCCACTAAATGTTAATTGCGAACTTGCAATTAACACCCTCCACCAAGAAAGTCCGACCGAGAAGGAATGAAGGAAAACCGGACGGAACGGAATGCAAACTGGCAACCCCAGAAAACCGATCCCATAATAAATTACAGGAAAACCCCGCTACTGCAAATACATGCCCGCATTTGTATTCCCACTGAACACAAATGCAAAGAGACAAAACTACACTATCAAATACTAGAATCCGGCTTAAGCCAAAGCCGGCTAGTAAAAACTGTCCGATCACGATCCGTGCAATACCGCACGTATCTGATCGAACCCTGCCATATCTCCATACGGCCTCTACAGCGTTTCGCCCGAAACTTGAGTAACTGAAACTGAGTGTGGTGGACTCTAAAGACTCGTCAATACCATGGCTGTGGATTTAACCACTGGCACGTCAGAGGTATAAGCCAATACGTGACGGGCCACCAGCTATTGACCAAATGGGACGTCGATGAGGAAGCTCACCCCGACACCCAACTGAGCCTGTCAGTGACAATATACGTACAGTCCGGTCCGTTCGTCTATGAGTATCGCATGGCGGGCCTAGGGGGTTGGTGAAAGTCAGACCCCCAAAAGCGGTACAAGTCGTGTCGGAGCGTAGCCCAGAACGCCCTGAGATACTACTGGAATACCTACCAGTAAATCTCCTGCCTCGGCCGAGGGCTTTGCGTAATGGCTCTCCTAGACACAGCGCGACCTCACCCCCAATACCGGGAGAGACGAACCCCTGCAGATCCGCTCACTGCCTCCATGTGGCTCGGGACTGTACCCAACTAAAACCTGTTTGCACGACTCCTTTGAGCCGTGGTAGGGTAGTAATCAAAGCACAGTGGGAACTCACACGAGACAAATGACGATCTCAGGTCGATGAACTAACCTGTACACATGTCACCAGGGAACTGCTATCTGACATCTGGTATAAGACCAACTAGCAGGTTCCCGGCGAGTCCTGTCCGGTGTACTCATAACCCAATGAGCACCTGTATACATCTTAGGTGAACCAACTGACACCAGTGGCTTGTGAGACCGGCCACCGCCCCTCGTCGGGGTCTCGACTGTATACACTAGTCTACTAACGGAGTATCGATGCCCTGTCTCGAAACTCCTACGACTAGGGACCTTTTAAGGATGTGCTTATAGACCACCAGCTCCCACGTATATGATCGCCATCATACTGCTGGTAGTCAAGCAAGAATCCTAGGGGCTCTATCAACGTGTAATAGCGACATGTCAGGTCACCTAAAGCAGTACACGATGATAAAGATAAACCAGATAGCATACTATCATCTCGAGTAAGACTGTCCTACCGGGATAGGTCCTCCCTCAATCATTGCAATCACGTGCCTGTGATCCAATAATTGACTCTGAGGGCACTATCTCCAACATATGCTACATCTGGTCTGGTACATAACATCGCATACATTATAGAGCCTACCGCAGAAGCGTAGGGTATAATCGACATGCGATCCCTTTCCAAATCAGTCTTGGGAGACATCTCTTTGGAGAGGGTGATTCCGTGACAAGCCGGTAGGTTACCGCGCTTAGAATCATCCATACTGAATCTCTTCACTATGGTGTCTATGTACCTGGACTGTGAAAGTCCCAATATTCTCTTTGATCTATCACGATAGATCCGGATTCCCAGAATGTAGGTGGCATCACCCAGGTCTTTCATGGAGAATTTATGTGACAAGAATCTTTTGACTGACTGTAACATAGGAATATCATTTCCTATTAGGAGAATGTCATCCACGTACAAGACGAGGAATACTACAGCTCTCCCTACAATCTTACTGTATATGCATGGTTCATCTGGATTTTTGATAAAGTCAAATTCTTTGACAGCATCATCAAAACAGATGTTCCAACTCCGTGATGCCTGCTTTAGTCCATAAATGGACTTAAGCAGCCTGCATACTTTGCCGCTGTTCCCACTCTGAATGAATCCTTCTGGCTGATCCATATAGACGCTCTCTTCCAAATTTCCATTTAGAAAGGCCGTCTTTACGTCCATCTGCCAGATTTCATAATCATGGAAGGCAGCAATAGCAAGAAGGACCCGAATAGATTTAAGCATAGCCACTGGAGAAAAGGTTTCGTCATAGTCTAAACCAGGTCTTTGACGGAAACCCTTTGCAACAAGTTTAGCCTTATAGGTTTCAACCTGTCTATCTACACCAATCTTCTTTTTGAAGATCCATTTGCATCCTACGGGTTTTACCCCATCTGGAGGAATGTCCAAAGTCCATACTTTGTTAGTGTACATGGACTCCATTTCGGTCCGCATTGCATCCAGCCATTTTACTAAGTCACCGCTCTGAATGGCTTGCTGGAAGCTAGTAGGCTCATCATAGTCAATAGTGCAATCCTTTCTATCCCGTCTATGAGAAAGCCGTAGTATCTCTCGGGCGGATGAGATTGCCTACTACTCCTACGGAGTGGTGTCG
Organism: Agapanthus africanus; assembly: GCA_030015575.1. Taxonomy (NCBI): domain Eukaryota; kingdom Viridiplantae; phylum Streptophyta; class Magnoliopsida; order Asparagales; family Amaryllidaceae; genus Agapanthus; species Agapanthus africanus. Next base: position 166,133,968 of record JASDDO010000001.1, read on the forward strand.
GGATGTCCCTTTCTTCTGAAATCTCTGGTTCTTCCATACTTTCAGTAGTAGTTTGTGGTTCTGGAATTTCTTCCAGTTCTATTTCGCTCCCACTTGTTTCCTTTTCTAAAAACTGATGTTCTAGAAAATGGGCATTACGAGAAACAAAAACCTTTTGTTCCTCTGCGTAATAGAAATAATATCCTTTGGAGTTCATCGGATATCCTACAAACTTACATTGTACTGATCGTGCCTCGAGCTTGTCCACATGCTGCTTTTTAACAAAAGCTGGACATCCCCATATTTTCAAATGCTGAAGGTGGAGTTTCTTCCCACTCTATATCTGATATGGCGTGGTAGGCACAGTCTTGGTAGGAGCCCGGTTCAAAAGATATGCAGCTGATTCTAGTGCATATCCCCAGAAGGATCATGGTAACTCAGCGTTACTCATCATGGAATGAACCATATCCAATAGGGTTCGATTCCTTCTTTCCGATACACTGTTATGTTGTGGCGTGTATGGAGGAGTAAGCTGAGAGAGAATTCCATTCTCTTTCAAGTAACCCAGGAACTCGGTACTTAAGTATTCACCACCTCGATCAGATCTCAGTGTCTTTATACTCTTGCCTGTTTGTTTTTCCACTTCATTCTTGTATTCTTGGAATTTCTCAAAAGCCTCGGATTTATGCTTCAATAAGAAGACATATCCATACCTAGAGAAATTATCTGTAAAAGTAATGAAGTAGGAATAACCATCTCGCGCATGTGTAGACATTGGACCGCACACGTCACTGTATACGAGTCCCAAGAGCTCGCTTGCTCTTACTCCGTGTCCAGTAAACGGAGTCTTTGTCATCTTTCCTATGAGACAAGATTCACAAGTAGCATAAGATTGATATTCGAACGGATTCAAATATCCTTCTCTATGTAACTTAGTCAATCTCCTCTTATTGATGTGACCTAGTCTACAATGCCATAAGAAAGCCTGATTAATTCTGGAGACTTTCTTTTAAGTGTATTCTGGACACTGAAAATCTAAGCTTGATTTAATACGTATATTCCGTTTTCTAATGTACCTGACCCAATCATATCTTGATTTAGGTGGATGTGAACCACATCTCTTGTAAAAGCAAAATCATATCCTTCCTTAGAAAGTAAGGGTACAGATATGATATTACAAGTCGTACCTGGTACATAAAAACAGTTACGCAGAATCAATATCTGCCCAGTTGTCATTTCAAGATGATATTCCCCTACGGATTCAGCGTCCATGCTCATTCCGTTAGCAACTGTGAGGGTCATATCACCTATCCCGATAACCCTACGATTTCTCAGAGCCTGTAATGAATTACAGATGTGAGTTCCTGATCCGGTATCCAATACCCAGGAAGTAGGGTTAACTGACATACAGTTCTCTATCATAAACACACCCGAAGTCGAAGCCACAACATGCTTCGTATCCTGGCTACTGGCTTCTAAAGCCCTGCAATCATTCTGCCAATGCCCAATCCCACAACAATAGGAATGTCCCTTAATAGGGTGGTCTAGCTTGTCATAGGCAATGGACATCTGGACAGACTTTTGCCAGTCAAATAAGTCAGATTCAGTCAATTTATTATCTAGATGTAACCTATGTGTGGTCACAAGGTCGCTGCAATTTAAGAGAAAGAGAGTAGAAAACTATTTTAGCATGATGCTGTTACAAGCTTAGATTGGTTTTAATTTTATCTAAACAGGATGGCTCCCACTGTTTCTCGAATCCTTCCTCAAGCCATAAAAGAAGAATTAGCCAGGACAATTCTCACCGTACAATACTTGCTTAACCGTTCAGCCAGGCCAGTGTCGATACTTCGAGGGAGGTTTTCCAACGCTTTCGCGAAGTTCCTTAATTAAATAACCTCTTTTCTCTGGGGGCGTAACCCCGCTGACACCTTTCTAGGCACCTACTTGGTTTATAGCATTGATCGTTAAGTGACGAATCTCCTGATAAGTAGTATATACTCACAGTAGGATCGGGATCCAAAATATCATCGTATGATAATGTTGAAGGAATCCTACCAACATTCATCAAACTCCAAAATGGTATGCATCTCTCTGCAAATTTTAGTTTCTTTAGAAATTCCCGATATTAATTTCTGCCCCATGCTCTTATGACCTTGGCTTTGGTCAAAATGTCATAAGTCACATGTCAAGTTCTACCCGTCATTATCCAAGTTAATTTGAACCCATCCGTACATACCACTGACTTTGGTCAAATGATAATACGACTGTCCCAAACCAACTCATCTACCTATGCAACAAGTGTATACCCAGCAGCTACCGAACACTATGCCTTGACTTTGGCCAAAATACATAGCTTGAATACTACTGAATATCCAAATGAAATGACGGAGGGCTACGAATGGTTTTGGCAAAACCGTGAACGTAGTGAACTTGATATAATCGAAGGAACCTGATAGCTTTTTAAAAGGAGTGGTTAAAGCTCCGCAATTAAAAATTTTGCTCTTTTTAAAATAACCGAGTGGTTTCTTTTAAATTTGTTCCAATGATTCAACTTTGGTTTATTTTCTTTGCATTATAATAATGCGTCCCATCATTAATCTTATCATTGCAGAAAACAACGAAAATACCACGTCCTTCTTATGCCATCCGCACTCGCCACTGGGTCCCGTCATCACCCGTTAGGTTACTTAACTAACGACAGAGCGGGGGCTGGGCTAGCGCGGGTGTAAAACATAAGTGGCGTTTAATAGCTATCATATATAGATATTATACATTCGTCAGACGCAATAATAAGCATTCCAGATCACAGATGAACTTTATTGGATTTGCTAGCAATCCGCATTTGCTTTGAGCCTGTAATAAAAGACGGATTACACAGTTGTGATTAATAGCCATTACACCACCTTAGACCCCTACGGGTACGGCAAACTGCCCGCCAAGTACCCGAAGTGAAGCGGTCTCCCTCAACAACGTGAGTAGGCCACTAAACACTTCGACGTACCCGGTAGTTTGTGTACCCCACCTTGGGTCTATCCTAGGAGCAAAAACAGTAAAAAGAAATAATACAACGGTGGCTATAACCGCAACCTAGATGTTCCCCGCAAAAGAATATTACATCAAATTACATTTACTTTGAATGAATATTAAACACATCTCAAACCCCGGCTAATCATCACAACAGTCCAACACAGTTCATATACACAAACAGTAAACATTTCAGAAACGTGCAACCCCCGCCAACCGACATACTAGCAGTTAGGGGAGGTTTACGAACACATTAAACATTACAGATAAAGATCCAATTAGCAAATAGTTTAGAACATCGATCGATTACCTATATCCGTATCTACCCCAAAAGCAAATCATCACAGAGGCAACCTGGGCAGAAACATAACATACAAGAAAACAGAAAACAACAAAATAGGAATTACTGAGCAAATCCGAGTCAACTCGGCGTTGACTCGGCGGCGGTTCCGCGGCATAAGCTCTCTATTGCCGCGGAACCGCGGCCGTTTTGCCGACTCACTGGCTCGTTTTTTCTCAGTATTCTTAAAATACCTTGCTGTGAATTTTAAAGTATGTCAAATAATTTTTCAGACAGGTTTAAAATTAACAGAAACTCAGAAAATTCAGGGTTTTGTTTTCGTGTTTTCCGTCGATCGAACTTCTAATCAGTTTCTAACAAGCTAGTAATGGTTTAGTTGGCTCTGATACCACTGTGAGTCAGGCAGCAACCCCATCCAATGGGGTCGCCGTGGCACCAACGGGTCCCTCAGCGGCTACTTTTTACGCATGCCCCCTTGCAAGGACTACAACCCGCCGGAACACCATCCGGTCTCGGGACACCCTGGGGGTAAGAGCCTAAGCTTCGCCACACTGTCACACAGTGAGAACCCCCCATAGGTCGACATCCAATGCCTAGTAGCTCTGATACCACTGTAAGTCCATGTCACGCACCCCACGAACTTGCGGGGAGGCGGAATATATGAAAAACGATTATCAAAGCTTCGTAACACGGACTTGAGCGCATGAATCGTTTCTAAACCATTGCTAACCAACAACTAGAGGTTTAACTACTCGGATACGAAGTTATACCTCATGATACTAGTCCTTCGGGTCTTTATCGCGGTCCTCCACTCCTCGTAGGCTTCTTGGAACATCGGCACCTCGACGGCCTCCTTGAATCAAAGACGATCCACCCGAGAGCTCCTACTATAAGTTTAATCTCAAAATTAAGATAACTAGGTTGCTTAAAGTGCTAATCTAAGCTACCTAGGGGATACAGAGTGAGGTTATGGAAGTATTAGTCTAGCTAACCCTTGATCTCAACACATGAGAGGCTAGGGTTAGGGTTTGAAGAGAGAGTGAGCTTGAGGAGAGAGAAGGTGAAGATGAGAATGAAATGAGATAATGATGTTATCATAATATATATGAAGCATTATTATTTATCCAAGAATGAAATAATTGAATTAACAACCATGCTTCATAAATATCTATGAGTGATTCATCACCATGAGTCATTAAGCATTTATGATGCATTAATGACATGAATGAATCACACAAATGAGTCACTAATCTCATTTAATGCAATTCCACCTTAACCCCTTAGTCACCACTCTTCTAGAAGCTTCCCGACAAATTACGAGAATGCCCCTCCAATCCGTGAAAACACGGAAAAACTTTAGACTGTACAAATCCAATAACCCGATACTAGAATCTGGCTTAAACCAAAGCCGGCTAGTAAAAACTGTCCGAAAAGTCGTACGTGCGTAAACACACGTACGCGTCCGAACCCTTGTCGTAATACCATACGACCTCTATATCGTTTCTCCTGGAGCAGGGAAACTCTCTGTGTGGGACTCTAAAGACTCGACACTACGCTGGCAATGGGTTTAACCACAGACCGCAAGCGGCACTAGCTGTGCGTAACGGTCCCCAGGTAGATGTCGATAAGAAGGCCGATGAGGAAAATCATCCGAACTTCCACTGAGCCTGATGTGACAATCTCCGTACAGTCCGGTCTGTTCGTCTAAGACTATCGCATATCAAGCCTAGGGGGCGGCAAGCGTCAGTCCCCTAATAGCTGTATAAGTCGTGTCGGAGCGAAGCCCATTACACCCTGAGAAGCTACTGGAACCTACCAGTATATCTCGCTTGCCCTGGCCAGGGACTTTGCGTAATGGCTCTCCGACACAGCGCGATATCATCTCCTAATACCGGGAGAGACGAATCCTATCTAACCACTACTGCCTCCAAGTGCTCAGGACTGCACCCAACTGCTACCTGTTTGCACGACTCCTTTGAGCCGTGGTAGGGTAGCAATCTAAGAAAAGTGGGACACACTCGAGGAGAAGTAGCAGTGTCAAGTCTGCGGACTATGCTGTACTCATGTCATCTGGGAACTGTTAACTGACGATGGGTATAATACCAACAATCAGTTCCCCTGCGAGTCCTGTCCGGTGTACCCGTAACCTAACGAGCACCTGTATACTATCTCCAGTACGACTTACTGATGGCTATGGGACAGACCATCTCCCCAACTGGGATGAGAAGCGTACACACCAGTCTACTCTGGAATATCGATGCCCTGTCTCGATAATCCTACGACTAGGGACATGTATAGGATGTTGCTTATAGACTACCCAGCCCCCACTAGTGTGACTGCCATCACAACGCTGGTAATCAAGCAAAGAACCTATGGGGTCTACTAATATGTATAATTGATACGTTACAAGAAACATATGCACATATTAAAGTAGACACAAACCAAGTAGCATACTACCATTTTTAGCAAGACTGTATATACAACTGTGAATATCCCAAGCTTCCATTAATTAATATACAATCTAGTATGATACAATAATGGCCCCTAGGGCATATACACTAACAGTCCTTGCCCAGGGCAAGCGAGATATACTGGTAGGTTTTCCAGTAGCTTCTCAAGGTGTAATGGGCTTCGCTCCGACATGACTTAAACCGCTTTTAGGGGACTGACACTTGCCGCCCCCTAGGCTCGATATGCGATAGTCCTAGACGAACAGACCGGACTGTACGGAGATTGTCACATCAGGCTCAGTAGGGGTTCGGATGGGTTTCCTCATCGGCCTTCTTATCGACATCTACCTGGGGACCGTTACGTACAGCTAGTGCCGCTTGCGGTCTGTGGTTAAACCCACTGCCAGCGTAAGTGTCGAGTCTTTAGAGTCCCACATAGAGAGTTTCCCTGCTTCGTGCGAAACGATATAGAGGCCGTATGGTTTTACGATAGGGTTCGGACACGCACGCGCATTTATGCACGTACGATGTTCGGACAGTTTATACTAGCGGTCTTTGCTTTAAGCCAGATTCTAGTATTGGATTTATACAGTCTCAAGTATTTCCGTGTTTTCACGGATGGGAGGGGCATTCTCGCAATTTGTCGAGAAGCTTCTAGAAGATTGATGAGTTGGAGGCTTAGGTTGAATTTGCATTAATTGGATTAATGACTCATGGTGTGATTCATCCAAAGGAGTTAATGATACATTTATTGATTAATGACTCATGGGATGAATCACACAAGGTGAGTTAATGAAGCATGATGATATTATTATTTGTTATTCATTTAATAAATATCTTATGCTTCATATATTCACAATGAGATATTTTTCCAAGATCATTCTCACTCTCACCTTCTCTCTCCTCAAGCTCTCTCTCTTCAAGAACTAACCCTAAGCTCTCATGTGTTGATATCCAAGGGTTAGAAAGACTAATAGATCCCTAATCCTATTCTATATCCTCTAGGTTGCTTTGATTAGCGCTCATAGTCACCTAGTTATCTCAAGTGAGAGGTTAAAGCTTGGAGAAGTAGCTCTCGGGTGGATCTTCTATCACAATGAGGAGGCCGATGAGGAGGTGGTCTACGAGAACAAGAAGGACTTGATTCATTAGGTATAATCTTCATTCATAGTAGCTAATCACTTCTATGTTGTTGTTAGTTAGGGTTTGGCAAAGATCCGTAAAGTTAGTCGATATTAGTTTAAACAAAATGATTGTTTTACCTATTCCGCCTCCCCGCATCATGTGAGGTGTCTAACGTCGACTTACAAAGCCTAGGTTCCGAACATATAAATACGCCAAACCTAGACTCGAAACAAGCTTAAACCTAACGCTCTGATACCAACTTTGTCACGACCCAGAAAGGCACGTGACTGGCACTTGAATCATGTGGAGTCTATAGGACCCCACCTAAATCAAGTAAGCCAAAAGCCCAGAAATCTAAACCTTATTAGAGGAAAATAAGTGGAGGTGTAGTTTTGAAATAAGATTTACTAAAAACAAGTTCTTCTTTAAACATATATAGTAGTATATGAAAACCCAGTGTTTGTATCCACTTGAAAACATTTTCGTCATTGAGAATTTGGGCAGCACCTCCCTTGTTATTTTTAACCCGAAAATGGTACAAGCTATATAATATAACGCATCCCCAAGCGGAAGATAGCTCTTCCCCAGTTGGAGGAAACAACCACAAAAGTAAATCAAATATACAACGCCGAAGGCGAGGATCAAAACTCAGAAAGAAAGCGAGAAAACTAAACATCATAAAGAATGCCAGAAACAATAATAAGAATACAAGAGCGCGACTCTAAGGCCAAAAGAATAAAAAGCCGGTTTTCTAAATCTATCAAATATACAAGTCCGGTTAATGGAGCTTACTAGATACAAATGAAATAAATAAAAGTGCAATGGTGGTCACGATGCAAGTGAACCCCGGCAACGTATTCTCCGATTGTGTGTGTATATCAAATGATCCCCGGCAACGGCGCCATTTGATTTAGTGTAATTCTCGGTCGTGTTTGTAAAAAGCAAGTATCGAATCAATTGTTTTCCGATAACGGTTTCATTTGATCGATAATAGTATCTTGTATTGGTATTTAGAAAATTGTATAAAGAACTCACAATCAAAGAATTATATTTGACCGCAATCAATTACGGTGTCAGTTGTAGATCGTAAGCGAGTGCGGATCGTCCACAGGGATTGTGCGATTCATTTCAATGTTCGATTTGTTTGAATTGAAAAGTTAATTGCGAAGAAAAGAAAGCAACAATTCAAGATTTATCAATTGTTTCAAGTGTCACTATTCTATTCAAGAATCAAGAAAAAAGATAAACAATCAAGAATCGGGTTTCGATAATATTTCCAACCAAATGTCAAGAATCTAAATGAGGCTCGTAGGAATCGATCGGATCTATAGACGTGATGTAATATTAAGATTTCGTGTTCTTGTCCTTCGAAGAATTGATACTAGATCGATGATGATCGACGGGAGTTAGGGCTTTCTCGTGAAACTAGGGTTTCATCATTTAACCCTTGTTCTTTCGTCGATATCATTCACATTCTAGCCTCTAGCAATTTCAAGAAACGATCGTAACTCCCCAATTTCGAGCGATATCAATCAAGAAAGCATCGCAACGAATTGGGTTGTCGGTTCTTGAACTTGCTAGGGTTTACAAAACTCGTAGGATTCAAGAATCGATTTAAGATATGTTACATCATCATTCTATTGATCGTCTCGACTCCTCGACGAGCGGAGTATTACTCAAACATCATCATACAGAAAGTATTCAAGAATTGAAAAGATATCATGATACAAGAATTTAAAGAAAACAAGATTAAAGAATATCACCTTTTATTTATATCAATAATTTGATTACAGTCGCTCAAGAACTACAAGAGGAAGAACTAAGTTGTCGAATTGGCTTCGCTCGGCTTCGTGAGTCGCGGATCAGCTTGGACCACTTGCTCTGTTGAAGATCGGCTTGGCTCATAAAAGGTTGCAAGGCTTCTTGCTTGATGGGGTACTCGGGATCTTGGCTTTTGATTGGAATTAGGGTTAGGGTTTCACACAAGTCCTCTCACTAGACTTGTGGAAGAAGATGAAGAAAGAGAGTGAATGGATCTATTTGCTACTAGAATGAACTAATGGAGGATTTTTCCAAGATCTAAAGATATTGGGATCCTAAGATGGTTTACAAGTGAGCCTAGGGTCTTATTTATAGATCTCCCAAACCCTAGGTCTAGATTTGAAATTACAATTCCCTCCAAATGTTTGTTGAGGAGTTTCTAGAAAGAGTTTGTTAGGAGCTAGCTTAGGTTTTAAGCTAGGATTAATTAATCTTAGAAAACCCTAGTTTGCTGATCTGGCAGAAGCCTCTGGATTCTTCTGGAACTTGAAGTACATTTCTGAACTGTAGGAGCTGAGGTAAGCATTGTGCAGCAAAGTTTGGTGGATGACGTGGCAAGAAGACCGCGGAACCGCGGCGCAAGCAGGCTCCGGCCGCGGTTCCGCGGCCGTGTTGGCTCCTTGGGACTTGGGGCTTCTTCTGTGGTCTTGGGATAGTATTTATAGCTTTATCTGGTGTGTTGATTTGTACTTTCCCCTTTGTATTGATACCAGAATTGAAATCATTGAGTTGGCGTCATGTTTGATCGGTACCATGTAAATTTTGGCCTTTCTTCTGGATTTTCCTGCACAGATTTTAAAAACAAGTGTTGCGCAATATAGGGATGATGCGATGCCATGTAATGCGGTCAATTTCCTTCATAGTGCCGGTTTTAGAGTCTAACACATGCCATTTGATATTTTGCGACAGTTTTGCTAATATGTGAAATATGAATACCGTACACTTCTAAATGAGTGCAAATGATAGGGAAATTGCCGTGTTAAAAATACAATATTTTCGACTAATCAAATTCCCCCAAACTTAATTTCGATCGTCTCGAGCGAACTGTTTTATTAAAAAGAGAAGGAGAAAATAAAGAAAGAGAAAAACTAACCAGCACACTTTCGTAGGCAACACGATTGCACTGAGCACGTGCAACAAGCCTTTAAACCTCTAGGTGTCCCTAGTAGGAGGAGTGTTGTCTCCTGAGGGTTTTCAGCGGATTGCACCCACAAAATCCAATAATAAAAGGAAGATCATGAATATTACATTTAAAGAAAAGAATTGTAAAAGAAAAGCCTTGAAAATTAGGGTTTCCAACTAAGCTAGCTTTTCGGTTGTCATGAGCCCTATCTTAATGGTCATGAAAAAATGTCAGAAATCACGTCTTCCCTCAATAAAACATCGTCTTATTCTTCATTCCTATCTTTCTTCCAAACATCGATCATATAACCCTGCGTGTGTGTAAAGACATCCCTACACCCGGAGAATTCAATTCAAGCTATCATACTCTTGCCCATCAGCCTCAGTACTTTTTAATTAATGAATATTTAGATGAGATTGCTCACACACTTTCATGCGACCGTTAATACTTCTTGAGGTACTAACCGACCGATTACTCATGTGCTTGCTTATTTGTTGTATTTTCCTCGTCTTGCACCACCTCAGGCATAGCAGTGACTCCCAGACCAGTTGGCCTTAGGGCACTAGGTGAAGAGGCACCCTCGCTATACATTTTTATTGCCCTCGGCGATAACAAAACCAGTGTCCATTTTTCTCACCACTTTATATTTTTTTATTCACTTTTTTTTTCTTTTTATTTCCTTCATACATCGGCTTTAAGACAAGAGCATTCAAGGTATCCTCTACTATCCCAGGCTTTAAGACGTGTGTAAGTGCGAATAGCAAGGTAGCAACGTTCAAAATATTTGGCATCCAGAATAGAAACTATTTTTCAGACTTATTTTTATCCTCAGATTAGTGACGTCCTTCATTTTACTAACCCTTGGGACAACGGCTCATAACTACTTATTACTAGTTCGTATAAGAAAACTTCTAATTTTCTTAGTTTTCTTAAATTTTTCTAATCTCATGGATGTAATTGTTCACTATCTAAACTTTCATTATCTTATTTATGTATAAAAAAGTGTAAATATTAAAATTATTTTTATATTTGAAAATTTTTAAATTTTTGTGGGTTTTGAAAATTTTTAAATTTTTATAGATTTTAAAAAGAAACGTTTTGTGCTTATGCAGATGATATGTAAATGATGCGAAAATAAGCACAAACCTCCTCCAAACTTGTTTTCAACAGTGTCATCACTGTTGTCAACAGCTATATCTACAAAACCTGTAAGTCTGGGAGGAATTATTAGTGGGGGCAAAATATATAAGTGAAGAACTTCTCCCAAACTTATTATTTTCACTCACCTTCATTCAAAAAATGATGCAGTGATATACAGGACATGAAGGTGAGACGGAGGAATTTTAATCCAAATAAACTGGCTCTTGTAAGAACAAGAGCTCCTCCGTGGGGTCAGTGGAAAAATACGGCTTTAGTCTATGTCCATTTACTTTGAAAAAGGTGCCGTTTTTAACATTTTGTACTTCTACTGCCCCATGCGGGTATACAGACCGCACAACAAAAGGTCCCTTCCATCGAGATCGAAGCTTACCCGCGTGAAGGTGTAATCGTGAATCATAAAGAAGGACTTGTTGACCAGGTGAAAATGTTTTCCTCAAAATGTTTTTATCGTGAAAAACCTTAGTCCTATTCTTTGTGATTACAGCATTATCATAAGCTTCATTGCGGAGTTCGCTTAGCTCATTAAGTTGCAGCTTCCGAAAGTTGCAAGCAAGGTTTAGATCAAAATTTATTTCTTTTATACCCCACAATGCTTTATGTTCTATCTCGACGGGTAAATGACATGCTTTCCCAAACACTATCCTATATGGAGACATCCCTAGGTCGGTCTTATATGCAGTTCTGAATGCCCAAAGAGCATCCGTCAGTTTGGTCGACCAGTCTTTTCTATTTTTAGCAACAGTCTTCTCCAGGATAAGTTTGATTTGTCTATTTGAGATTTCAGCCTGCCCGCTCGTTTGGGGATGATAGGGTGTAGAAAGTCGGTGGTTGATTGCGTATTTCCGCATCAGAGTCTCGAAAGATCTGTTGCAGAAATGTGTCCCATTATCGCTAATGATAGCGCGTGGGTGTCCAAATCGCGAAAAGATATTCTCTTTTAAGAACTTAATGACAACTTTCTTGTCATTAGTGCGACATGGAATGGCTTCTACCCACTTTGAGACGTAATCAACCGCCAGCAGTATATACAAATTCCCAAAAGAGTTGTGAAAAGGACCCATAAAATCAATGCCCCAAACATCGAATATTTCAACAACCAGAATGGGTTGCTGAGGCATTTCATTTCTCCGTGATATTCTACCCGTGTACTGACACTGTGTACAGGTTTTGCAATAGTCAAATGCGTCCTTGAATAAGGCCGGCCAATAAAAACCACATTGCAAAACCTTTTCCGCCGTCTTTTTAGGACCAAAGTGACCCCCACAGGCCTGATCATGACAAAAAGAAAGAACACTCTTGAACTCTTCATTAGGGACACACCGGCGAATGATCTGATCAGGACAATATTTAAACAGATAAGGTTCATCCCAGTAAAAGTGTTTTATTTGGGATAGAAAACGGTATTTGTCCTGTTTTGACCAATCGCTGGGTATCAGTCCCGTGGCATGATAGTTCACAATATCCCTGAACCATGGTTCATTGGATACGCTCAAAAGTTGTTCGTCAGGGAACGAGTCATTGATCGGCAGGGTCACAGGGGAAGAAATGATGCGTGATAGATGGTCGGCTACTACGTTTTCACATCCTTTCTTATCTTTGATAACAAGATCAAATTCTTGTAAAAGAAGGATCCAACGTATTAGTCGACCTTTTGCATCTTTCTTCGCTAGAAGATGTTTTAGGGCGGAATGGTCAGTGTACACAACTATAAGAGAGCCAATTAAGTAAGGCCTGAATTTTTCTAATGCAAATACAACCGCTAAAAGTTCTATCTCGGTGGTTGTATAGTTAATTTGTGCATCGTTCAGGGTCTTACTTGCATAGTAGATTACGTGTGGCATCTTTTCGATGTGCTGTCCTAAGACTGCATCTACTGCAAAATCAGATGCGTCACACATCAACTCAAAGGGGTAGTCCCAGTTTGGCGATGATAAAATGGGGGCTGAAGTGAGTGAGTGTTTAAGTGAGTCGAAAGCTGTCTCGCAGTCCGAGTCAAAGTGGAAGGTCGTATCCTTGGCCAGGAGAAGAGTTAAAGGTCTAGCAATTTTGCTAAAGTCCTTAATGAATCTCCTATAAAATCCCGTGTGGCCAAGGAAAGATCGAATATCTTTGACACTTTTGGGATGAGGGAGGTTTTGAATGACATCTATCTTAGCTCTGTCAACCTCAATGCCTTTCTGTGAAATAACATGTCCAAGTACTATTCCTTCTTGGACCATGAAATGGCATTTTTCCCAGTTCAAAGTCAAGTTCTTCTCTTTGCAACGAGTAAGAACAGCGTCAAGATTCGATAGGCAATCAGAAAAAGAGTCTCCAAAAATCGAGAAATCGTCCATAAAGATCTCCAGAAAATTCTCTACCATATCAGAGAATATCCCCATCATACACCGCTGAAAGGTAGTGGAAGCATTGCATAACCCAAAGGGCATGCGACTATAAGCAAAAGTACCAAAAGGACAAGTAAAAGTGGTTTTATCTTGATCCTTTTTGGCGATGGGGACCTGATTATAGCCTGAATATCCGTCCATAAAGCAATAATACTCTCGTCCCGCTAAGCGTTCCAGCATTTGATCAATGAATGGTAGAGGAAAGTGGTCTTTCCTCGTGGCAGCGTTGAGTTTTCTATAATCAATACATACACGCCACCCAGTTTGGGCGCGTGTCTGAATCAACTCATTTGCCTCATTGGTTATAGCAGTGATGCCAGATTTCTTAGGGACGACATGTATAGGACTCACCCATTGGCTATCGGAGATGGGGTATATAATACCATTATCTAAGCATTTGACGATCTCTTTCATGACCGCTTCCTTCATGACGGGATTCAACCGTCTCTGTGGTTCTTGGGTTGGTCTGGCATCATTCATCACATGTATATGATGTTCAACTATCAGGGGACTAATCCCTTTGATGTCCGCCATACTCCAACCAAACGCCTCTTTGTTAGATCTCAATACCGATAAAAGTGCATTCTCTTGCTCTGATGCAAGAGAAGCGGAAATGATAATCGGTAAAGACTCATTCTCACCTAAATAAGCATATTTAAGATAAGAAGGTAAAATTTTGAGATCTAATTCAGGCGGAGAAATAATAGAAGTGGGATCATCGTGTGATTTTTGGAATTACAAAGAAGCTCAGAGCCTGTGAAAGATACAGACTCGGGTGGTGAAAAGTCAGAAGTGCAGGACTCAAGTGTAGGAAAAGTGTCCTCACTAAGATCATGTGTAAGATCAAGCAGAGATGTGGTAATGTCATCGAGATCAGTAAAGCAAAGTTCCTCAGCTCCACAACTATCGGGAGCGATCTCGTGGACAGAGCACACATCTAAAATATGAGCAGAGGGTTCTGATGGTTGACTTCCAACTTTGTAGATGTTTAGTTCAATGGTCATATTTCCAAATGATAAGTTCATTGAACCATTTCTACAGTTTATAACAGCGTTGGAAGTGGCAAGGAAAGGACGGCCCAGAATCACCGGAATTTGGCCCCGGGGGTTTGCTACAGGATGTGTGTCGAGCACAATGAAGTCTACAGGGAAAACAAATTCCCCGACCTTTATCAACACATCCTCTAATTCACCCCTTGGTTTGGTGATAGATCGGTCTGCCATCTGGAGAGTGCAGTGAGCAGGTTTCAGCTCTCCAATCCCTAGTTGCTCATAGACAGAATAAGGGAGTAGGTTAACACTTGCGCCAAGGTTTAAAAGAGCACGATTTATGTTTTTACCCCCCAATAGAAATCGATATTGTAGGACATCCTGGGTCCTTACGTTTCTTTGGTAGCTGGGGAATAAAAGCAGTGCTGATATTATTAGCCATAAAGACCTTCTTTGGCACTTGGGTCTTCCTCTTCCTAGTGCACAAGTCCTTAAGAATTTTCGCATAAGCGGGGACTTGTTGAATTGCATTTAGGAGAGGGATATTGATGTTAACATGTTTGAACATTTCTATAATTTTCTCCATATGAGGACTCGTTCTATTACCCCTTAACCGATTCGGGTAAGGAGCTTTCGCAATAAGCGCAGGGTCCATCAAGGGAGAAGGAAGAGGGGGTAGACGAGGTCCCAAAAGAGGTGTGGGGACCGTCTGTGGAGAACTAGAAGGGCTATACTGAGGTGTCGAGCCTAGTGG
Source organism: Agapanthus africanus (assembly GCA_030015575.1). NCBI lineage: Eukaryota > Viridiplantae > Streptophyta > Magnoliopsida > Asparagales > Amaryllidaceae > Agapanthus > Agapanthus africanus. The sequence continues at coordinate 166,149,085 of JASDDO010000001.1, forward strand.
GAAATGGAGAATAGGCTCGCGAGAAGGTGGTGTGGTAGAAGAAGAAGGATCAGAAGGAGAAGTGTGTGGAAAGGTCTCAGCCGGGGTGTTGATTTGATTTTCAGTATCATCAACTTCTTCCCCGACATAGTTGTTCAACACTCTTCCCGATCTCAACGTTGTGATGGCATTTACATTGTAATGCCCAGGATTCTGTAGGGGTTGAGAGGGAAGTTTCCCTTTTTCTCTCGCACTCATTTCGTCTTTAAGTCGTGCGATTTCAGCTTCCATCGTTCTGATACTCTCAGCTTGGGACGCTGAGTTTTTCTTTATCTCACCGACGGAAGATCTAACCTCAGCCGAAACCTCTATGAAATTTGACAAAAGTGATTTCATGGTTTGAGTGAATTGAGAGAACTCGTCAGAACAGGTCAAAGGATTAGACTGTGCAGGAGTGTTGACCTGATTTTGGAAGTTTTGTGACTGATAGGGGTGCTGAGTGAGTTGAAGGGTTGCTGTTGTGGTGGAGGAAGAGCCCTTTGAAAATTATTCGTGTTTGGAACCGTGTTTTGAGATTGGTTTTGGTTCGAAGCAAAATTCGGGTGATTCCTCCAACCCTGATTATACGTGGAAGAATATGGATCGTTTCGATGTCTTTGAAATGCAGCATTAGAATGCTCGTGACCTTGAAACGCAGAGTTTAATGGACATTCTTCTGTTAAATGAGACGGATCAGAACAGCACCCACAAACAGTTTTGGGGAGTGACACTGGGTTTAGGGAGGCTGCTGCAAATTTGTGTTCCATAGCGTCGAGCTTCTTTTGCATTGCTGCCATCTCAGCTCGAACACCTATGGACACATCTATTTGGTGTACGCCATCCCTATTCAATGGTTGGGTTCCACTCTCCCACTGTAGTGATTTTTCAGCGAACTCTTCTAAATACTTCCAAGCTTCCCCATCATCTTTGGTCATAAAAGTACCTTGACACATGTTTTCAAGGCTCTGTTTCGTGTTTGGGTTAATGTCCTCATAAATGATTCGGCAAAGCTCCCATCTCGGGATGCCGTGATGAGGACATTGAACCAATAGATCCTTGAAACGTTCAAAGCATTTTGAAAATGGTTCAGTAGGGAGCTGGGCAAATTGATTCAGTTCGCTACGGATTCGAGCTGTCTTTTGTATTGGGTAAAATTTCTTAAGGAATGCAGCAACGAATTCTTCCCAATTCGTAATAGAGTGTGCGGTAGTGTTATATAGCCACTTCTCGGCTATATCGCACAAAGTAAATGGAAGAAGTCGTAGACGCATAGCATCCACTGAAAGTTGTGACGTACCCATCATTGCGCATACGTTTTCAAATTTGGTAATGAAAACGTAAGCGTCCTCAGTCTCGAGTCCGTGGAATTTGGGTAAAAGATTGATATACTGGGGCTTAATCTCAAAGTTATCCCTATTGGCTGGTGGTGTGGATAAGCAGGTCGAAAGAGGACTTCGAATAGGGTAGCACCTCTCCTGAAGAGAGATGCGGGGTGGATTCTGCGCACCAACGGACGGCGGTAGATTAGGGTTAAAGAAGTTCGATGGATTTGGATCCATCGGAGTGGGTGTAGTAGTGGGTAAAGAAAAGGTAAATGGAGAAATATCAACTTCGGAGTCGATAAAGGGTACGCGGACTAAACGGGCACTAGAATCCCGTGTCCAGCCTATCTTGACTAAAAAGGGTTAGTACAAGTGGCAGCGTTGACTTATAATTAGGGGTATTAATGAATGCGGTGTTTGCTTTGAAAAAGGGACGGATTTTTGAAAAAATGATGCGACACAACAAATGCAGCAACAAACCCTAGAATCTAGTGGTCACCTAGGTCCGGCTCTAGACCGCTCCTAACTGCCAAAAGACAAGTCGCAGGATAGAATCCTCCACTGCCTCTTTGGCCCCCTGTGGCCGGATAAGTGCCAAGTAAGTGGGAAGGTACTCCACTACGTAAGTAGTGGGCCTAATTAAAAACCACTAGCCTTAGACACACTCGCCTTAGACACCACAAGAAAACGCGGATAAGCAATGAATTACCCACGGCCTTCTTCTGTCCTAATTGAGCGCGACGGTCCTTAGAGTCATCTCTAGATATTTTTTAGTTAATGTGGGTCAATGCGGATGCAAGTTTTGCGATTTTCGGGGCCTAGGAAGGGTAATGAAATCCCCACCTAATTTGGATTTGGCCGTGCCCCTTAATTTCCGTATTAGAATTCAAACAACCAAGAAACAAAATCACGCACAAATTTAATTTTTGCAATTGTGGCGCTGCGATTATTTGCAAAGAATCCTGTAGAAAATTGTTAGTTGGAGCTAAAAAGAGGAGAGAGGAGAATGTAAGAATTCACCTGAAGCAAAATTTTTGCAGAGATCCTCCAGGCTTGCCGCGGTTCCGCCGCAAATGCCCTCTAATGCCGCGCTTCCGCGGTTGGATGATGTGATCACTGAACCAAAATTTTTCAGGGAGCTTCTATAGACTCCCTCAGCTCTCTGGTATATTCCAAAAATTTTTCCAAATTCCCAGCACGCTCCAAATCTCCTTGCAATAAACCACAACAAATTGTTTAGGGTTTGCACGAATTTTAATCTCAAAAATCTCAATGAAATAAATCTTTCAATTCAAAACTATAATATGAAACGAATTAGCGCGTAATCCCCGGCAACGGCGCCATTTGATTTATTTGTATTCTCCGATTGTGTGTGTATATCAAATGATCCCCGGCAACGGCGCCATTTGATTTAGTGTAATTCTCGGTCGTGTTTGTAAAAAGCAAGTATCGAATCAATTGTTTCCCGATAACGGTTTCATTTGATCGATAATAGTATCTTGTATTGGTATTTAGAAAATTGTATAAAGAACTCACAATCAAAGAATTATATTTGACCGCAATCAATTACGGTGTCAGTTGTAGATCGTAAGCGAGTGCGGATCGTCCACAGGGATTGTGCGATTCATTTCAATGTTCGATTTGTTTGAATTGAAAAGTTAATTGCGAAGAAAAGAATGCAACGATTCAAGATTTATCAATTGTTTCAAGTGTCACTATTCTATTCAAGAATCAAGAAAAAAGATAAACAATCAAGAATCGGGTTTCGATGATATTTCCAACCAAATGTCAAGAATCTAAATGAGGCTCGTAGGAATCGATCGGATCTATAGACGTGATGTAATCTTAAGATTTCGTGTTCTTGTCCTTCGAAGAATTAATACTAGATCGATGATGATCGACGAGAGTTAGGGCTTTCTCGTGAAACTAGGGTTTCATCATTTAACCCTTGTTCTTTCGTCGATATCATTCACATTCTAGCCTCTAGCAATTTCAAGAAACGATCGTAACTCCCCAATTTCGAGCGATATCAATCAAGAAAGCATCGCAACGAATTGGGTTGTCGGTTCTTGAACTTGCTAGGGTTTACAAAACTCGTAGGATTCAAGAATCGATTTAAGATATGTTACATCATCATTCTATTGATCGTCTCGACTCCTCGACGAGCGGAGTATTACTCAAACATCATCACACAGAAAGTATTCAAGAATTGAAAAGATATCATGATGCAAGAATTTAAAGAAAACAAGATGAAAGAATATCATCTTTTATTTATATCAACAATTTGATTACAGTCGCTCAAGAACTATAAGAGGAAGAACTAAATTGTCGAATTGGCTTCGCTCGGCTTCGTGAGTCGCGGATCGGCTTAGACCACTTGCTCTGTTGAAGATCGGCTCGGCTCATAAAAGGTTGCAAGGCTTCTTGCTTGATGGGGTACTCGGGATCTTGGCTTTTGATTGGAATTAGGGTTAGGGTTTCACACAAGTCCTCTCACTAGACTTGTGGAAGAAGATGAAGAAAGAGAGTGAATGGATCTATTTGCTACTAGAATGAACTAATGGAGGATTTTTCCAAGATCTAAAGATATTGGGATCCTAAGATGGTTTACAAGTGAGCCTAGGGTCTTATTTATAGATCTCCCAAACCCTAGGTCTAGGTTTGAAATTACAATTCCCTCCAAAAGTTTGTTGAGAAGTTTCTAGAAAGAGTTTGTTAGGAGCTAGCTTAGGTTTTAAGCTAGGATTAATTAAGCTTAGAAAACCCTAGTTTGCTGATCTGGCAGAAGCCTCTGGATTCTTCTGGAACTTGAAGTACATTTCTGAACTGTAAGAGCTGAGGTAAGCATTGTGCAGCAAAGTTTGGTGGATGACGTGGCAAGAAGACCGCGGAACCGCGGCTCAAGCAGGCTCCGGCCGCGATTCCGCGGCCGTGTTGGCTCCTTGGGACTTGGGGCTTCTTCTGTGGTCTTGGGATAGTATTTGTAGCTTTATCTGGTGTGTTGATTTGTACTTTCCCCTTTGTATTGATACCAGAATTGAAATCATTGAGTTGGCGTCATGTTTGATCGGTACCATGTAAATTTTGGCCTTTCTTCTGGATTTTCCTGCACAGATTTTAAAAACAAGTGTTGCGCAATATAGGGATGATGCGATGCCATGTAATGCGGTCAATTTCCTTCATAGTGCCGGTTTTAGAGTCTAACACATGCCATTTGATATTTTGCGACAGTTTTGCTAATATGTGAAATATGAATACCGTACACTTCTAAATGAGTGCAAATGATAGGGAAATTGCCGTGTTAAAAATACAATATTTTCGACTAATCACGACTCTAAGGCCGAAAGAATAAAAAGCCGGTTTTCTAAACCTATCAAATATACAAGTCTGGTTAATGGAGCTTACTAGATACAAATGAAATAAATAAAAGTGCAATGGTGGTCACGATGCAAGTGAACCCACCTACTAAAGCAATCACCCGGAAGGAAATGGTGTGCCAGCGAAACCGCCATGAAAGCTGTACGACAAAACCTGCAAGAAACTGTGGCACAACGGGGGTGAGTTGCCAACTCGTTATTAGAAGACATCACCGGGTAGAAACTGAATGTATGACGCTCTCCTAGGTCATACAATTAAATACTCAATATAACACTGGACATCTAGTAGTGGCAGGGTAATAATCTATGCATATTATAATATTCGGTACTCGTATCAGTGTCACTAAGCAGCAACAAGTCATATATCTGATGTATGAATGCACCAAGAAAATATGTGTTTTTATCTTAGTAAAACTTGTATAGTAAAATTGGAACATCATCAGTGAAATCGACAGAAAATCCGTGTCAAGTATCGACACAATATATGCATATCTCAATATCTCAATGTCTCAACATCTCAATATCTCAATATCTCAGGCTCCGTCAGTCCGGATCGGTCCATATCCTCAAATCTCACAACTACGGTCGGTATCCTCCGGATATCCTCCGCGCCAACTACCACCGGTCGGTAGTGCTCCTCTGCCGGGCTCAATGCTTTTCTATACGATCTTCTTGCCCCGGGGTACCGCACCGGGTCCACCATGTACCCGCAGACGTGCATCCCCCTTATCGAATTGGGTATATGATACAGCTCAAGAACCGAGAAAACTCATGGTGGACGCCATACACATCATATTACGAGAAAACTGCAAATTGCATTTTAAAAGATAATGAGTTTACAAAAGTCTTGCGGTTTCCCCCAAATCCAAAAAACTCATAAAAAATCCGAAATACCAAAAATCGAGAGTTAATAAGCAGTAAATATCGGCATAAAGCCCATAATATTGCATAACAGAATGGATATATAAATGCATAGGGTATCTAAGAAAGGAATGCAATATCTAAACTAGCACATGAGAGCAAGTATAATAATAGTATGTTGAAACTACCGGCTAGCAGCTTATACCAATGAAGTAACGTTTTCTAAAGTGTACGTGACATGGCAATTACCGATGATGATGTGTGTGAGCTGACAAGCAGGTGTACATGGAGCATACGAATCATCGATAATGGTGCTGGTGTCCTAACAGACGGGGTTCATAATAACCAAAGAAAACACATGAAATAAATATGCGATGCAATGAGAACGATATAAAAGTAACAGGACAAGTGGATGGTAGAAATATACGTATCAGTGTACGAGTCATACGGTTTTAGTGTTTGAAATAGCACGAATCGTGGGTTTTAGAAAAGTAGGGGCTACAGGGTTTTTATGAAAAGATACGTCATTTGAAAAATCCGTAGTATCCATCTGGCTGTCTTTAAAAATACTCACGATTCGTCAGTTTTAAAAACAAGTATGACTCGGGCCAAGTCTAGCATCTACCTAATCAACTAAAAGACTAAACTAAGAAAGTAGCCGAAAAGGGTAAGAAAATCCACCTAAATACCGAGTCGATATACCTAGTAGTCGGCGATCCAGCCTCATAACGTCATGTACTATATAATACATAGTACAAGATCCTCGAGTCAAGAGTGCGAATCAATCATCATATCTATACCTCATACGGTCAAATCCATCGTACGGCATCCCCAAAATCGGGAGTATGGGTCAATTATCATATGTACATCATCCTTCATACGGTTTCATCATCGAACAATCTCATGATCAGGGGTACTGTTCTAAAGTCTCGTACATTCTAAGATCATCAACATATACTATCGTATATATGAATACACATCGACCAACGATTCATTATAACATCACGTCATATATCATGTCATGACTTAAACACATATTCAAATCTCACATCATCATGCCCGATCATATCGACTCATCTCCAAGTATCATATCATATCCTCATCACCCGTGTATATGTATACGTATATACATATATATACCAACGCATCCACACACATACACACACATACACACACATATAAACATATACACCCATAATCATATCTCGTGTGTGCATGTGTGTGACAACCTTTACTCTAGGGTTTCGCGACTAAGAAACTAAACTAAAATCACTCTTTTCCAATTACGCTAAATCTAACCTATGGTCTCCTAAAGCCTTTCTTACCAAGTATTCACGTCTCACATAAACATATATGTATATATATCACATTCTCATCCTACCCTACGAAATTGCGGGGGTGCTATATGCCATCCACCCGACTTCCCCCGTAGATATATATCTACTCACCTTGATCCTCGCTTGCCGAAGTCAAAGACGCCATGCTCTTCCTTGTTGTTCGAAGTCCAAGTGAAGGTGCTTACATATATAAACACATAGCATCGTAAACAGGAATCACGTACGAAAACCAAAACGGCACACGAATCACACATAGGTTAAAACCTATAATCTACGAATGCAAGAATAACCAAACAACTCTCGATATTGTCATACAAACGTCAAACCACCGAGTCAAAACCCAAATACCAACATACAAGTCTTTAAAAGTCACAAAACCAAAATAGCAGCTCAAGAAAACGCTCCCAGATTTTCCCCAGGTGAGAATTAGGAAAAGTTGCATATAGTATAGGTCTAATTAACTGATAATAGAGCAATAGACCAAGCACGAACCCCAGAACACATACATAGGCCGCAATTTGTGACCAAAATGGGAATATTTGCGGCCAAGATGGGGAATGGGGGTCTCAGGTTTCAAGGATAGCTTCTAGGTCACCTGTTTGTATCACAGTAATCGCAATATAATTTTTAGGGTATCAGGGTTGCAGCAGGTTTCTAAACAACACCACAATTTCCACAAAAAACGATATCGAAAAAGTTCAAAGTTCATATCTTGGGGTCTAGTCTCTGGTTTTGTCCAGAATTCTAACACTAGAGGGGTTTCATGGCCTTTACTAAGCTCAATTACACTTCACAAACTCATAAAATCCCCTAACCCTCATCTTGGAATTTTCCAAAATCACTAAACCTCAATTTAAAAACTCAAAACTACTATAGGATACTAGGAAAACAATAAGCTTGACTAAAAGTGTGAAATTATACCTCATTTGGCAACTGTTCAGTTGAAAATAGTGCACTTTTAACATGACAATTTCCTTACTTTTCTTAATGATCTAAAGGTATTTGCCATAAATATAACACATTTAGAAGTTCATCTGCAAAATATCATTTACCATGTGTTATACATTATAATCAACATTATGAAAGAAACTGTATGTTTAATATTTTTACGCATAATATTTTGTATCTCACATTCTTCATTGAGATCTTGTGCAAGATTAGCTCAGGTCAGATATAGGGAATCAGGAATCTGCCGATAAAATACAAGAAAGTCAAAGAATCAAATACTGGCAGAAATTCAGAAGAGATAAGAAGATTCCAGATATCACATAAAGACCGAGAGATCAACAGAATAAGACCATAGAAGTTTGAAGCAACGAGCTCACCAATAGGCCACGGAACCGCGGCCGTGTCAGGCTGAGTTGCCGCGAATCTGCAGCCGATTCAGGGACTGTAACACCTTAGGATGTGATTAGTGGTAATTGTGTTTTAATGTGGGGTTTTTGGTAAAAAGTTTACCAAAACGGTTTTCAAATAATTTATCTGGTTTTATGAATATTTTATTAGAATTTATTTTGGACTGCACACACTTGTGCATGTTAACTAGGGTTAAGTTTGGGATTATACCATGTTTAGTAACCATAGTGGACTAAACTATTTTTACTAAGCTAATTTGATCTTAATTAAGGGTATTTGTTTTTTTTATGGAATTAGTTTTAGGTGTTGACTTAAGTAGGTGAGAGAGAGGGAGCATGATGGCTTGAGCCATACTTACATTTAATGAGGAGAGAGGGTGAGGGGTTGACTCTCATTTGTTTTCAAAACAATTATATTTTGTGCCTCACTCATTCTCACACATCTCTCTCCCTCTCACTCACACAACACAACAGCAGCAACAGCAGCACCAGAAGCAACAGCAGCAACAAATACACAGCAGCAGCAGCCTCAGCAACAGCTTCAACATCAGCAGTAGCAGCTTCAGCAACAGCAAGCAACAGCAACACCAACAGCAGCAGCTGTAGCAGGAACCAGCAGCACTCCAGCAGCAGCAACAGCTCCTTCTCTTCTTCTTCTTCTCCTTCTACCTGCATCCTAGGATCTAGAGGGGTATAATCTCTGAACTCAATTCTTTGCTTGCTAAACTTGTATATTATTTAGCTTCGGTTAGTGTTTATTATGAGTTTAGTGCTTGAAATGGTGATTTGAGTGGAGTTTTGGCCAAGTGAGGATTTTTAAGGTTAATATAGCTTGACTAAGTGTTTTTAAGGCCATTTAACCTAAGATTTGCCCCAGATTTCACTAAACTACCATATGGTTTCAAATTGGTGTAACTTAGCATTTAGTTTAGACTTTTTAGCCATTCTGTGATCTGCTCTTGACCCGGGTACTTCAGGAAAAAGTTGCTGATACTGTAGCATAGTGACCAAGCCAGAGACACACACACGAAGCACGGGGCCTCCTCTCCCCCTTTAGGCCGCAGATTTATTCTGTCTGGCCGCAAATTGCGGCCAGAAGGTGGGTGTGGGTGTTGGGTTTTGGTCTGTAGGAGTCTGCTGTATAATTAGGGTTTTTGGTATATGCAACTTTTTATATTTTCACTCGAGTCAAAATCTGGAACTTAAAACCCTTTTTCAATACCTTTTAACTCGTGCGACACGTGTGTTTTGTGTGTTGGGTCTGTGGTGCACTGCGCGACACAGTGAGTCGGGGTGGGTTCTGGTGAGGTTACGCACGTCCTGATGTATCGAATGCACGCGCGTTTAGTTTCCAACGCGAGTTATTCCTTTGATCGATATATCACGTTTTTACAGGATTTGCCTTATGTGTTTTAATTTATGTAAATTCTAGGTTCGCAGGCAGGGACTTCGAGCGCCGCGGAGAAAGGAAAGCAGGTGGTCAGATACACCTAGCGCGAGATCACGGGTGAGTAGATGTAACATCTACGGGGGACAATCGTTTGGATGGCGTAAGTCGCCCGATAGTTTGAGTAATTTAAAAGATTCCTAGTGATATTAGTAATTATGAGTATAATACTTGCCTAAACATCTTGCTACATTCATGATCTATATATTGACCTACATATGCGAACTCATTCCATAGGACACCTGCACCATTTCCAGGGTTTTATGCAGCACGAGCACTATTCATGCGTACACCCATACCTTGGTAATTGCTATGCCACAACACTAGATAACTTGTATAACCTGAAATCTGGAACAATTTCACCATATACAATGCTTAAATCTATGCTAATGCATTTAATTTCCCCAAGATGCAACGTGTAGGATTGCTATTCATGTGCATGTACCTCATTACATCATTCGTCTTGCCTAGTCTATTAATCATACATTGCAGCTTGATTTGTTAGTACCATAAGCATTCATTATCATTGACCTGTGCACTTATGATGATTTTCTTGAGATTTATAAGATTTCTGGATTTTGGGGGAAAACCGCAAGGAATTTTAAACTTATTACCTTTTTCAAAATATGCAAGTTGCGGTTTTATAGTGATGTATGTGTCGTCCACCATGACTTTTTCTGTTAGTTTTCGAGACCCGTTTCGAGGAGTTGGATGAACCATCTCGGGTACATGGTGGGCCCGGTAAGGTACCCCGGGGCAAGAAGTTCGAGTAGTAGACGATGAGCCTGGCAGGGGATAGACTACCTACCAGTGACTTTTTGGCACGGCGGATATCCAGAGGATACCGACCGTGGCCGCGAGATGTTGAGATACTGATACTTGAGATGGGTCAGCCGGACGGCTGAGGCCAGAGATACTGTGATATGGACACATGAGATTTGAGATAGTTATTGAGGTGTCGATGCTGGACACGGATTTCTGATGATTCTATTGATATTATATTGATATTTCAAAAGAGACTCCTAAGAAGAAAACAATGATTTCTTATACCTCCATATTCAGATCAAGAGTTTATTCATGTTGCATACATACCTGCTACCACATCATGCCAGTTTAGTATTGTATAGTGATTCATGTTGCATACATATCTGCTAGTATATCCTTCCATATCAGTATTGTAGATGTTATGATACTTGCGTGCATGCTTGTGATAGGCTCTATAGATGTTATTTATTACTCACGAGTTGGCAACTCACCTCCGTTGTGCCACAGCTTTTTTGCAGGTCCGCTCCGTCAGCACAGTAGCGGCGGACGCACTTGCTCCTTTTGCTCCATTTGCTTCTTTTGCCTGGACTCGAGGCTTTTGCTTGTAGGTGGGTTGTGATATTATTTTGTACCATCTTGTATATTCATTGTATCTAGAGTACTCCATCTACTGTATCTACTGTACCTGTTATTTGTATTGTTGTATATTGACCTAGAGACGAGGTTGTGAGATTTGTGGAATTTTATGCTGTATTTGGGGTCGAGCTCACTTGAGTCGACATGATATTTTACTTGTGCTTCTCATGCTTATTTTCTTGCACATTGCTGATTTATATTGCGTGGGATTTGAGTCCGCTTCGGCGAAGAGCTAGCTCCCGCTTGGGGATGCCTTATTTCATGTTATTCATTTATACTCCTGTTTTATACCCGTTTGGGGGCCTGTTTTTACAAAGGAGACTCTGCCGAGTGGAAAAATGAACGTTGCTTTAAAAAAAAAAGCTTGATGTGACTTAATGGATTAAATCGCTTTCAATAAATTGTTTTTTCCTTCTCTCAATTTCTTAATCGAGTTTTGATTTCTGGGCTTTGGCTTACTTATTTTACGTACGCCTTGAGACGTTTCGTAACTTAAGTGCCAGTCACGTTCCGTACCCTGCGGGCCGTGACAAAGTTGGTATCAGAGCGTTGGGTTTCACCTTTTGAGTGTAGGATGACCTTTGGTAGATGGAGTAAGTGACTTAAGCAGGGTAACGTAGCGTATGTATGTTCGCGGCATACTTGCGATACGGTACTCCGCCTAGGTGACTTTAGGATATACTTGCTTGAAATTCCTTCTTCAATTCCATGTATCCTATGATTCTATTGCACTATTCTTATTGTCCTGTTTCCTGTACCAGCCACTATGCCGCCGAAGGCTACGAGAGCGCAGAGGGCTGCCGCCCGAGATGAGATCCGAGCAAGCTCGTCCGAGATGAAGACTGAGCAGGGTGATATACCTACTCCCCAGGGAAAGACTGATTCGCCTTCCCCAGGCCGCATGGATAGGCTAGAGTCTAGTATGGAGGAGTTACGACAGACGATAGGAGGTATGCAGGAGTTACGACAGATGGCGGGATCCTTAATAGAGGCTAGTCGTGCACCGAGATCGGAGTACGTACCTACCGCAGCACAGACTACCATAGTACCTGCTTCCCGATAGTTGCTCCTACTACTACTACCGTGGCTATTCCAGTATCGCTACAGGATTTCATGAGACTGAGACCTCCAGTCTTCACCGGCACAGATGCAGTGGAGGATCCACAGACATTCCTTAACAGATTTGCCAGGATTTGCCGTTCGCTCAGATGTTCTGACGATCGATGGGTGGAGCTTGCGAGTTTCCGTTTAGAGGGCCTTGCGCAGACGTGGTGTGAGTCCTCCGAGAGAGGTCGAGCTGCAGGTCTACCTCCTATGACTTGGGCCGAGTTCACAGCCGTATTTCTAGCCCGTTTCCTTCCCGAGAGCGTTCGTGATGCTAGAGCTCATAGTTTTGAGGCCTTACGCAAGACTCCAGGGATGACAGTGTCCGAGTATGATGTCCAGTTCACGCAGTTGTCCAGATATGCTCCGTATTTGGTTGATACTAAAGAAAAGAGAGTGAAGAGGTTTATGCAAGGATTTGACACCCAGTTATTTCTTGCCATCGGCGCCCAGCACTTTGACACTTATGCAGCTGTTGTGGACACGGCCTTACGGATGGAGGCACGCATTTCAGAGACTTCGGCCGTTTCTGGGCCGAAGAGGATTCGTACCGATATGCCAGCTCAGAGGCATCGTGCCAGATTCTTTCCGAGAGATGGTACCGGCAGAGGAGTTGGACGGGGTCAGCTATTTGGTTCTTATCCGCAGGGACAGCAGGCGTCACCAGGATGTTTTGGTTGTGGGAGTCCACACCATCGTATCAGAGACTATCCGATGAGACAACAGGGAGCGGCGACAGTTCCACACGTGACTTTACCATCTTCACCACCTCCCCAGAGAGCTCTACTTCCTACCCCCAGCGATGCTCCACGTCAGTTAGATGCACCCAGAGGCCGTGGACACGGCGGTCCTGTTCAGAGAGGACGAAGAGGCAGAGGCAGAGGTAGAGGGCAGCCAGCTATTGGTGGGGGACAGGCCCGAGTCTTCGCTTTGACACCGCAGGATGCGCAGGCATCCAATGCCGTTGTGACAGGTACCTTGCCAGTATGTTCTTTCGACGCGTGAGTGTTATTCGACCCAGGTTCCACACATTCGTATGTATCTATACACTTTGCACCTATGTTGGGCCGTGAGTCATCGTCGTTAGATCAGCCGCTTGTTTTTATTACTCCGGTCGGTGAGTCGTTTGTCGCTCGTTTTGTGTTTCGTTTGTGTTCCGTTCGTATCGGGAAAAGGGATTCATCGGTTGATTTGATTCTCCTCGATATGTTGGACTTTGATGTGCTGCTGGGCATGGAGTGGCTAGCCACTTATTATGCATCTGTGAACTGCCGTGAGAAGGCAGTCAGATTTAGCTTTCCGGGAGAGCCAGTCCTTGTTATTCAGGGAGACCGCAGTGTCACCCTTCCCAGCTTGATTTCGTCTCTTCGCGCCGGTCAGCTACTATGGAAGGGATGTCAGGGATTCTTAGCTTTTGTTTGTGATACTCCAGTTGCAGAGCTTCCTTTGGGCCAGGTCCCGATTGTTAGTGAGTTCCCTGATGTTTTCCCTGACGAGCTGCCCGGGCTACCGCCTGAGCGCGACGTTGAGTTCTGCATTGACTTGATTCCTGGCTCAGGGACTATTTCCATACCGCCTTATCGGATGGCCCCGGCGGAGCTTAGAGAGCTAAAGGATCAGTTGCATGACTTGTTAGATAAAGGGCTTATTCGACCTAGTGTTTCTCCGTGGGGTGCTCCTGTCCTGTTCGTCAAGAAGAAAGACGGCAGTTTGCGCTTGTGCATTAATTACCGCCAGCTGAACAGAGTTACCATACGGAACAGATATCCCTTACCACGTTTCGATGATTTGTTCGACCAGATTCAGGGTGCGGGATACTTTTCGTGGATTGACTTGCGATCGGGTTACCATCAGCTGCGGGTGCGACAGGAGGATATTCCGAGGACGGCTTTTCGCACGCGTTACGGGCACTATGAGTTTTTGGTGATGTCGTTCGAACTCATCAATGCACCAGCCGCGTTTATGGATTTGATGAACCGCATTTTCAGGCCGTATCTAGATCTATTCATCATCGTGTTTATTGACGATATTTTGGTGTATTCCCGGAGCCGAGAGGAGCACGAGCAGCATTTGCGGATTATGTTGCAGACTTTGAGAGAGCACCAGCTGTTCGCGAAATTCTCCAAGTGTGCGTTTTGGCTTGACAGCGTTGATTTGTTGGGTCACGTGATTACGAGAGATGGCATATGTATGGACCCGAAGAAGATCGAGGCCGTTCAGCATTGGCCCAGACCGACATCAGTTACGGAGATCCGCAGTTTCCTAGGCATGGCTGGCTACTACCGACGATTCGTTCAGGACTTCTTCCGTATCGCTGCACCGTTGACCGGGTTGACCCGAATAGGAGTTCCTTTTGATTGAACCGAGGCGTGCGAGCATAGCTTCCAACAGTTGAAGACTCGTCTGACTACTGCACCAGTGTTGTCATTTCCTTCGGGATCGGGTGGATTCGTGGTTTATTGCGACGCTTCTCGAGTGGGACTAGGTTGCGTATTGATGCAGCATGACAGAGTTATCGCGTATGCTTCTCGGCAGCTGAAGACGCATGAACAGAACTATCCTATGCACGATTTAGAGATGGCTGCAGTGGTGTTTGCACTCAAGATCTGGAGACATTACCTATACGGCGAGTCGTGCCAGATATTTATTAACCACAAGAGCTTGAAGTACATATTTCAACAGCGAGACCTGAATTTGAGACAGCGCCGTTGGATGGAGCTGGTGAAAGACTATGATTGCGAGATCCTTTACCATCCGGGCAAGGCGAACATGGTGGATGATTCTTTGAGTAGGAGGCCCGGAGGTAGTTTATCTTGTTTGAGCGTCGTACAGAGGCAGTCGTCAGCAGATTGGCAGATTTTATGCGACAGCCGAGTTGAGTTCGAGTTCACTCCGACGGGGGGACAGCTTGCGCATATTCATGCGCGTCCGCGGTTGCTTGACCGTATTCGAGATGCACAGCCCAGTGATGACCGTCTTTAAGAGATCATGGAGCAGATTAGGCAGGGCAGAGATTCCGAGTTCGTGATCGATGATCAGGGAGTACTGCGATTTGACTCAATTGTGCGTACCAGATTCTGAAGGACTGCGGTGTGAGATTCTTAAGGAGGCTCATAGATCGATATACAGCGTTCATCTGGGTTCCACCAAGATGTACCGCGATCTGAGAGATATTTATTGGTGGGACGGGATGAAGAGGGACGTCACAGACTTCGTGTCGAGATGCCTGACTTGTCAGCAAGTCAAGGCCGAGCACCAGAGGCCAGCAGGAGAGTTGCAGCCTTTGCCCATTCCGGAGTGGAAATGGGAGCAGATTTCTATGAACTTCATTGTGGGTCTACCCAGGACCAGTCGAGGGTACGACTCCATTTGGGTGATCGTGGATCGATTGACGAAAGCGGCTCACTTCCTGCCAGTGAAGACCACTTTCAGTTTTGCTCAGTATGCCCAGATTTACATCGACGAGATCGTACGGTTGCATGGCGTCCCAACTTGTATCGTGTCAGACCGAGGCACCCAGTTTACCAGCCGACTATGGCAGAGACTTCAGGAGGCGTTGGGCACCCGTTTGAGTTTCAGCACAGCATTTCATCCGCAGACCGATGGCCAGTCAAAGCGAACTATTCAGACTCTCGAGGACATGCTCCGAGCGTGCGTTTTAGACTTTGGTGGTAGCTGGGATCATCATTTACCCTTAGTGGAGTTCTCCTACAACAACAGCTTCCAGAATACTATTCAGATGGCACCTTTCGAGGCCTTATATGGGAGGAGATGTAGATCGCCCGTCTGTTGGACTGAGCTTAGCGAGAGCAGTATTTTAGGGCCGCAGATCGTGCATGAGACGACCGAGAAGGAACTGTTGATTCATGATCAAATGAGAGCGGCACAGAGCAGGCAGAAATCGTATGCAGACAGGCGTCATTGCAGACTAGAGTTCGCAGTTGGCGATCACGTTTTTCTGAGGGTCTCTCCGATGAAGGGCGTGATGAGATTTGGGCGAAAAGGAAAGCTTAGTTCCAAATTTGTGGGTCCCTTTGAGATCCTCGAGCGCGTCGGCGCAGTTGCATATCGTTTGGCTCTTCCACCCAGCTTCCAGATGTTCACCCCGTCTTCCACGTGTCGATACTACGCAGATATCTTCATGACCCTTCTCACACGATTCAGCATCAGACCATTCAACTTGAGCGCGATCTTTCGTTCACCGAGCAGCCAGTAGTGATATTAGATCGGCAGGTGAAGAAACTTCGATCAAAGGTCCTGGCATCTGTGAAGGTTCTTTGGCGCAGCCTGAATGGTGAAGAGATCACTTGGGAGGCCGAGGGAGAGATGCGGAAAAAATTCCCTCATCTCTTTCAAGGTACGCGTAGCTATATATTTAAATTCGGGGACGAATTTTCTTAAAGGGGAAAATTGTAATACCGTAGAATGTGATTAGTGGTAATTGTGTTTTAATGTGGGATTTTTGGTAAAAATTTTACCAAAACGGTTTTCAAATAATTTATCTGGTTTTATGAATATTTTATTAGAATTTATTTTGGACTGCACACACTTGTGCATGTTAACTAGGGTTAAGTTTGGGATTATACCATGTTTAGTAACCATGGTGGGCTAAACTATTTTTAATGAGCTAATTTGATCTTAATTAAGGGTATTTGTTTTTTTATGGAATTAGTTTTAGGTGTTGACTTGAGTAGGTGAGAGACAGGGAGCATGATGGCTTGAGCCATGCTCACATTTAATGAGGAGAGAGGGTGAGGGGTTGACTCTCATTTGTTTTCAAAACAATTATATTTTGTGCCTCACTCATTCTCACACATCTCTCTCCCTCTCACTCACACAACACAACAGCAGCAACAGCAGCACCAGAAGCAACAGCAACAACAACAACACAGCAGCAGCAGCCTCAGCAACAGCTTCAACATCAGCAGTAGCAGCTTCAGCACCAGCAAGCAACAGCAACACCAACAGCAGCAGCTATAGCAGGCAGCAGCAGCACTCCAGCAGCAGCAGCAGCTCCTTCTCTTCTTCTTCTTCTCCTTCTTCCTGCATCCTAGGATCTAGAGGGGTATAATCTCTAAACTCAATTCTTTGCTTGCTAAACTTGTATATTATTTAGCTTTGGTTAGTGTTTATTATGAGTTTAGTGCTTGAAATGGTGATTTGAGTGGAGTTTTGGCCAAGTGAGGATTTTTAAGGTTAATATAGCTTGACTAAGTGTTTTTAAGGCCATTTAACCTAAGATTTGCCCCAGATTTCACTAGACTACCATATGGTTTCAAATTGGTGTAACTTAGCGTTTAGTTTAGACTTTTTAGCCATTCTGTGATCTGCTCTTGACCCGGGTACTTCAGGAAAAAGTTGCTGATACTGTAGCATAGTGTTAGTTATATGTATGCCCTAGAGGCCATTACTGTACATTGGATGTATATTGTAGTGGATGCTGGGACATATATAGGTAGGACTTTCTTGCTCGACATGATAGTACGCTATCTGGTTGCTCTTTATCTCAACATGTATACTTTCTGTCTCTCTGATTACATGTTGATAAAACCCTTAGGATGTGTACTCGACTTCCAGGACTGTGATGCAGATCATACTAGTGGGGCCTGGGTAGTCAATGAGTACATCCTTCATTGTTCCTAGTCGTGGGAATATCGAGACGGGGCATCGATGTTCCAGGGTAGACTAGCGCATATCTTCTCGACCCATGCGATGGGCGATGGATGATCCCATATCCATTGGTGTTTGACATCGAAGATGGTATGCGGGTGCTCAGTGGAGACTGGGTACACTGAACGGACTCGCCGAGAACTCCCAGATGGTATTATACCTCACGTCAGATGGCAGTTCTCTGGTGACACTGGTACAGCTTAGTCTGTTGACCCGAGATCGTCATAGAGTCTTGTGTGTCTCCCACTGTGCTTTGATTTCCACCCTACCACGGCTCTACTGAGTTGTGCAAACAGGTGGTTTTTGGGTACAGTCCCGATTCACATGGAGGCAATGAGCGATAGGAGGGGATTCGTCTCTCCCGGTATTGGGGGTTGATGTTGCGCTATGCTCGACTGGCCATAACAGGAAATCCCTGGCCAGGGTTGCAGTGATATACTGGTAAGAGTTATCAGTAGTTTCACGAATGTTATGGGCCTCAAGTCGGCATGACTTATCGAGCTACTGGGGTCTGACGTTTACCACCCCTAGGCGAGATATGCGACATATCATACGAACAGACCGGACTGTACGGTAAGTGTTACTGGTTGGATTCACAGGAGTGTGAGCGGGCTTGCTCGTCGATCTTCTGATCGCTCAATACCCGGGTGGCCGTTACGTTTAGCAGACCGCTTGCGGCTTGTGGGTGCTTGATATGATCATCATCCGCTACCGGCGTATTGACGAGTCTTTAGAGTCCTACACAGAGGTTTTCTGGCTCAAGCGAAACGAAATAGGAGCGCATATGAGATATGTGCGGGACCGAGAATAATGCGTGTATGTGATACCGCATTCTATTCTCGCGATGAATGTATCGATTGGTTATATGCGATATAACCTAGTTATCGAATCAAGGATTGATTCGATAAGCCGATACATTGGATACTAGTCGGTTATATACGATATGACCGGATCGTTAAATCAAGTGTTGATTTAATGATTTAATGTATAATTATATATTTGATATATTACTTTGCATTAACTAGTATTGGTTCACTTTAAATGGATTTACTAACTTGTTTTGTGCACATTGCATATGTGATATATTTTGTGCACATGATTGTATCATGTTTGATGATACATGCAGGCTAGGGTTAGTGTAAAGAATTAGACCATGGTTAAGATTATGATTAGGGTTTTCTTTTTCCTTATTTATTTATTTATTTTGGAAAAGGATGAGAAAAGAATGGTTGCTTTTTTTGTTTGCTAGTTGAACATTCTTGAAGCTTTGAATTAGTTCACCATCCTTGTCTTATACTTAACCCTAACCATTCTAGTTAACCATGGTCCATTCTCTACAACTAACCAAGGGTTAGTAAATGATAAGTATTGATTTATTTATCATTTACATAATACTTATCATATTCTTTTTCTTCATCTTCTTCTTCTTCAACATGAGAAAAAGCTTGCTACATCAATGGTGATTGATGAAAAAGTGTGGGAAATCCAAAACTAAAGTCTACCCAATTCCTATTTCTTCATCCTCTACCTCTTGCCAAATTGTATAGGGTGTTTACTTCACAAGTTTTCAAAGCTTGGTGAAGTTGGAGCTTGTTCTTGTGATGCTTCGACGTAGATCATCTTCGGCATCGAACCGACGATCAAGCCCGCCCATTCTTCGATGATGCCAATGCTAGAGTCGTGAGTTTGATTTGGACAGCGGAGGGAGATCATCGTGGAGCTTAGGAAGTGGTGGACCGGATCTACAAAGGTTGTACCCCCTTTCCTTTAGATACATTTCCATTTACTTGCTCGCTTCGCCTATATATATCTAGTTAACGATCCGTTCTAGGGTTTCTCGGCACCGTATTTTTTAGAAATTTGCATGTTTGATCACTTGTGAGACTCCATTAGGGTGCCTAGGAACCCTACAGTGGTATCAGAGCCTAGCTAGAGCCTTAGGCGAAGTCCCGACGGAATCAGAAGTCCGGTCGACCCAAAACCCGACTTTGAAAATGCTCTCTGGACATTTCTGTAAAATGTGGTTTTTTCGAAATTAAAAATATGCAGAAAATCCAGCAGGGAATTCTAAGAATTACGATGCAAAAATTTTTCATTGATACCTCTATTGCGCGGCGGAACCGCGGCAGAAGCCTGGCTTCTGCGGCGGTTCCGCGGTCACGTGACATGATTGGACTTCAAACTTTGCACAGTAATTCTTGTTTTCTGGTGCTGGTTTTCTTGGGAATATTTTAATATTTATTCCAGAGTTGTATTTTCTGGGTTATATTAGGGACTCGGTGTATTCGATCGGACTGTCTAATTTTTGTCGGTATGCTTTTCCGGGTATTTTTAGAATATGTTAAAAAGTTCGACCGGATATAAATACCCACTTTTTCCCCTGCCGGGAAATTTCCAATTGTTGGATTTTTCCGTAGTTTAACGACGTTCTAAGTAGTGCAAGTAACGCGATGGACCCTCTAGAAGACAACAAACCTTAACTCGATTATGTGACCGTCTTGAACTGCCCTTTGAACCTTCGGGTTTGGGGCAGTACGGCGTGCCACATGTGAGGCGTTGGCTTGACCCTTCTACGGCTGGACCGTTGGTACTGAGGCACGAACTGAATGTTGTTAGACTTATTTCATGTGTTGAGCTGTATCAGGAAAACTTGGGTGTTCGATTGTTCGATCGAAAAGTTTAGCATTTTCTGTTTATCCGGAATGTGATACAATAATTGGAATTCGCAAATAGTTATGAGATAACGGAATGAATATTATAAACATAGCAGTTTAGTCTCACTTGATCGGTTGCCACGGAATTTTGATGTGATCAAAAGTCCGTTGCAATCACGTAGTGTACGCGGATACTCGCCGGGTAAACTTAATAGACAACCTCACTCCATAGCCCCGACCAAGTGACTGTAGGAGAACCCCGTCGCCGAAAGCATCCGTTTGGGTGCTCGCGGCAGCGGTGTTCCGCCTTGGTGCACTTCGTCGACGGTATCGGGGGTGCGGCCGCCTACTAAAGTTTGCGACGAGCATTCGATCAAAATGTCGGGAATCTTGTTGAATTGCCCGACTTGATATTGAAAAGAGTTTTCGATAATGAGACTAAAATGCGGGGTTTATAATTGTTAGGCATGCGATGTCTAAGTATTTCATTTGGTCAGGCATGCGATGTCTGAGGAGGTTGCGGATTCCAACTGTTGTAGTTTTACACTTTCTTTTCTGTGACCGTAAGTGTAATATGTGATATCGCAGGTTTCGTTGCTATATGTCAACGACAATTGGGATGCGCATATTTACTTACGTTGATGACATGTGATGTTATGTGTTGCTGGATATGTTATATTGGATCGTCGTGTTTGAATAGCCGGGGGGGTTTTATGTGAGATGAGTGTTTTTCCATTTTCATTCATGTAAAAACTTGTATGTAATATTCTTTTATTGGGGCACCTCCAGGTTGCGGAAGTTGTCACCGTTGATGTATATTATTTACTTTTCTGCACTAGGATAGACCCAAGGAGGGGAGCACAAGTAACCGGGTTCTGGGGTCCAGTGGGAGACCAACTCGAGGAGTCGAGTCCGGGTCTCCTAACCCTAGAATTGGTAGGGTTGCTTGCCGCTCTCGTAGGGGTCTTGGGGTGTGGGATTGGCTATTCATCACGACCGTGGAATCCGTGTTTTATACTGGCTCGTATTGAAAACACGGACGTCCTAGTATATCCAATATTTCATATGTTTCTTCTGCTGTGATTTATCTGTGATGTGATCATATGATGTTCTGTGACAGGTATTATATATAGTATATATGATATATTATATAGACGTTGCTTATGTTTTACACCCGCGCTAGCCCTGCCTCGCTCTGCCGTTAGTTACCTAACCTAACGGTGCAGACGGGACATCGAGGCGAATGCGGATGGCATAAGCGTACGTTATATTTATCTGTGATGATTAGGTGGACTTAAATGATGGGATATTCATTAATGAGATTAATGAAAGAAAATAAACCTAATTGATGTTGTGGAATCGAATTTCAAAATAAAAACAGGTAGCTACAGTTCTTGCTTTGCATCGCGGTGTTCCTTGTAGAACATCCTGCACCTTATTCGATAGGGAAAGGACCGAGATCCCTTCACCGGGAGTGACTCCTTTAGCAATAACTGGCAGATGCTACACACTCGGTTTGTCTTTGATCGCTTCTATAGTTTTCGCTTTGCACAGTGATATATATGATATATCCCGCACCTCATTCGGCGAGGAAAGGGCCGACGATCCCTTCACCGGGAGTGACCCCTTTAGCAAAACTAGAAAAGCCTCGAAAACATTCTATTTAAAAACCATTTGATTCCGCAACGAGATCAAGTTCAAAGCGTTAAAGGTTTTCACAAAAACCATTCGCAACCCTCCGTCATTTTAGGAAGTAGAGTACTTAGTATTCGTGCTGTGTTTGTTGACCATAGTCAAGGCACAGTGTACGGTAGCTAAGTGATGTCTTCCTACACCGCATATGATGCGATTAGTTAGGACAGTCGCGTGACTTTGTTGACCTTAGTTAAGGGTCATGTGGGTGGGTCTAATTAATCACGAAATGACGGGTAGAACTTGACTAGTACTTATGATTTGTTGACCATAGTTAAGGTCATAGGTGCCAGGGGTAAAAACCTTTATCGGGAGTTTCAAGTGTTGAAACTTGCAATGAGATTGCATACCTTCTATGTGATAGTTGGATCCCGATACCCACTGCGAGTAATTGTTACTCCTGGGAAAGTTTTGCACTTTGCAATTAGCCGATCAAGTAGGTGTCTAGAAAGGTGTCAACGGGGTTACGCCTCTGGGAAAACGAGGTTTACTGTAATTAGGTCCGTGCGAAAGCACGGGGAACCTCCCTCAAAGTACCGACACTGGCCTGGCTGAAAGATTGGCGAACTTGTAGAGTGTAATTAATCCCGGCTAGTCTTTCCTTTTAAGGTTTGAAGGAAGATTTGATAAAAACAGTGGGAGCCATCCCGATTAGATAAAATATATAACCAATCTGATCTTGCAAGAGCGCACGCAGAGTGTTTTCTTCTCTCTCTCTCCAGGTAGCGACCATATCACGCCTTAATCAAGATAATAATACGGATTATTGACCGAACCCGCTTGTTATACTGAGCTGGGGAACGTTGGTCCCGCTCCAACTTATAATTGTTATAAGACCGAGCAGGAAATTGGGGAATACTAGATTTCTCGTGCCGCCCAAACGAAGAGAGTGCATGCTGATGCATCATCTTCGGGTGTGTTCATTACAAAGAACTGTTTCTCAGTATCATCTGCATCCTGGGTATATGATACCGGATCAGGATCCCAGATATGTAATCTGTTACATAGGGCTACAAAAAGGTAGAAAAACTGAGAACGGGTGATAAGTTTCATGAGACAGAAACCGGGGCAAGTGTTGCAGCCAAGTCTGTTGGTCACTGTCACCCTGTATTACGAATACATTGATTCTGAACAAATGCTATTAGATACCGAACCTGATATACAAAATCATATCAGTCTCTTTATTAGTAAAGAAATGATATAATTTTGTATTGTTGGATAATGTTTTGAACATTTCCCATATCAAAAGTTGATCGGTTCAGGCACGTTATCTAAAAGCATTGACGTTCTAAATCAAACTACAGTTCCTCGTATACAGAAAACACACAAGAGGAAGAGTTCAGAAATGAACGAATTCTTCTTGAGGTATTGTAGACTAGGTCATATCAATCCCACCCGACTAGCTGAAGTTACCTTTAGATGCATATTTAAATCAGTTTGAATTT
This sequence comes from Agapanthus africanus, assembly GCA_030015575.1. NCBI lineage: Eukaryota > Viridiplantae > Streptophyta > Magnoliopsida > Asparagales > Amaryllidaceae > Agapanthus > Agapanthus africanus. The sequence continues at coordinate 166,172,768 of JASDDO010000001.1, forward strand.
ACATCTTGTGAAACTTGCCAGTCATGTCACAAAGATATAATGACACCAGCTCTATTTACTGGAAACAGAGAAAGAGTTAGTAAACTCTTGGGACTGATACATGATGATGTATGTAAGGTCTCCTGTCTACACATGCCAGGACTGGTTCTTTATACTTCATTATATTCTCTGATGATCTCTCAAGATTCAGTCATATATTCCTGTTGAAATATAAGTCCGAACCTTTTGAGGTATTCACAGAATATAAGTAGGAAGTAGAGAACCAAAATACGGGTATAAGTATTATGTCCTATGATGAGATCAGGGAGGAGAATACTTGTGCATGGCATTCCTGGACTATTCTAAAAGAAAATGAGATTCTCTCTCAGCATTACTCTTCCGTATAAACCATAGCACGATGGTATATCGGGGCGGAGCAATCACACCCTATATGATAAGGTGTGCTCTATGATGAGTACTACTGAGTTGCCTATTTCCTTTTTGGGAGTTATGCGCTTGAGAAGCTGCATACCTATTGAATAGGGTTCGAATCAAATCACTGCCTACCACTTCATATGTGATATGTAAAGGAAAGAGCCCATATCTTAAGTTAGTTAAGATTTGGGGTTGTCCGGCCTATGTCAAAAGCAAAATCCGGACAAAATCGAGGCAGGATCAGTTCTGTAGAACTGGAAAGGTTCCAGCTATACAAAACTGCAGTTGATGATTTGACAGAACCATAAAATTCTAGAGTTCCCGACGAACCTCAGCCTCTCCGCCGATCTAGTAGGGTTCCTCATCCGCCTGAGAGATACCTCGGTTTCTCGATGACAGTGGGAGCAAGGAATGCATCATGAGATGATGACCCAACTAGTTTCGAGCAGGCCATCAAGAGTAGGGACTCTATAAGAATGGCTGGATGATTAGCGATCTGAGATGGAATCCATGTACACCAGCAAAGTATGGACTTTGGTTGCTATATCTGAAGGGTTAAATCCCCATTAGGAGCAAGTATATCTTGAGAAGATTACTTGGTGTAGATGGAAAAGTTGAGACTTTCAAAGCTAGGCTTATTAAAGGTTTTAGTCATCAACCAGGCATGGATAATGATGAAACCTTTTTCCAGTAGCTATGCTTAAGTCTATCCAGATCCTACTTACCACGGCTACATACCATGACTACGATATCTGGCGGTTGGGTGCCATGACTGCTTTTCTAAATACTGATTTAGAAGAGAACGTCTATAAGAACACAGCCAGAGGTCTTCGTAAACAGTGGGAGCAGCGGAAACGTGTGCAAGTTGCTTTACATAATGAAGCAGGCATCGCGGAGTTGGAACATCTGTTTTGATGTGATAGTCAAAGTGTTTGACTTCATCAGAATGGTAGACGAACCTTGTATATACAAAAGGGTAGTAGAGAGTAAGGTGGTCATCTTCGTATTGTACGTAGACAACATACTCTTGATAGGAAAAGAGTTTCCTATACTACGATCGGTCAATCTCCTATTATCACTAGGATTCTCCAAATAGGATCAAAGTAATACCTCCTAAATCCTAAGCTTTGGATCTATGAGATAGATTTAATTGGATGTTAGGATACTCACTAGTTGTAGTGAGATGGTATCAATCGATCCTGGGGAGAATCACTGGAAGAGTTCCAGGGTGATAAAGACGACTGAATGTCAGTCACAGGCGTTGTCTTTACCCTCAGTAGAGAGACGGTATGTTGGAAGAGTTCCAAGCTAGATACCGTGGCAAACTTGACGATAGTGGCTGGTAACATCGCTATTAAAGATACTACCAAAGAGGAAGTTTGGGTGTATATTGGTTCATAGGATGAACTAGGTTCCTACCATTGTGTGACAATGGAACTGTGGCTTTGGCCCTGGAACCCTGGTCCCATCAGTGACCCAGACATATTCTGAGGCAGCATCACCTGATCATGGAGATAGTTGATCTCCAGGGTGATTGAGGTTAGGAGAGTAGACTCAGAGGACAACACGGCGGATCCACTCACGAAGGCCCTTTTCCCAAAGAGAGACTTTTAGGGGATGGTTGAGTATGTGATACTGCAACCACTGCTACAGATGGCCCTAGTGCAAGTGGGAGATTGTTAGTTATATGTATGCCCTAGAGGCCATTACTGTACATTGGATGTATATTGTAGTGGATGCTGGGACATATATAGGTAGGACTTTCTTGCTCGACATGATAGTACGCTATCTGGTTCCTCTTTATCTCAACATGTATACTTTCTGTCTCTCTGATTACATGTTGATAAAGCCCTTAGGATGTGTACTCGACTTCCAGGACTGTGATGCAGATCATACTAGTGGGGCCTGGGTAGTCAATGAGTACATCCTTCATTGTTCCTAGTCGTGGGAATATCGAGACGGGGCATCGATGTTCCAGGGTAGACTAGCGCATATCTTCTCGACCCATGCGATGGGCGATGGATGATCCCATATCCATTGGTGTTTGACATCGAAGATGGTATGCGGGTGCTCAGTGGAGACTGGGTACACTGAACGGACTCGCCGAGAACTCCCAAATGGTATTATACCTCACGTCAGATGGCAGTTCTCTGGTGACACTGGTACAGCTTAGTCTGTTGACCCGAGATCGTCATAGAGTCTTGTGTGTCTCCCACTGTGCTTTGATTTCCACCCTACCACGGCTCTACTGAGTTGTGCAAACAGGTGGTTTTTGGGTACAGTCCCGATTCACATGGAGGCAATGAGCGATAGGAGGGGATTCGTCTCTCCCGGTATTGGGGGTTGATGTTGCGCTATGCTCGACTGGCCATAACAGGAAATTCCTGGCCAGGGTTGCAGTGATATACTGGTAAGAGTTATCAGTAGTTTCACGAATGTTATGGACCTCAAGTCGGCATGGCTTATCGAGCTACTGGGGTCTGACGTTTACCACCCCTAGGCGAGATATGCGACATATCAGACGAACAGACCGGACTGTACGGTAAGTGTTACTGGTTGGATTCACAGGAGTGTGAGCGGGCTTGCTCGTCGATCTTCTGATCGCTCAATACCCGGGTGGCCGTTACGTTTAGCAGACCGCTTGCGGCTTGTGGGTGCTTGATATGATCATCATCCGCTACCGGCGTATTGACGAGTCTTTAGAGTCCTACACAGAGGTTTCCTGGCTCAAGCGAAACGAAATAGGAGCGCATATGAGATATGTGCGGGACCGAGAATAATGCGTGTATGTGATACCGCATTCTATTCTCGCGATGAATGCATCGATTGGTTATATGCGATATAACCTAGTTATCGAATCAAGGATTGATTCGATAAGCCGATACATTGGATACTAGTCGGTTATATACGATATGACCGGATCGTTAAATCAAGTGTTGATTTAATGATTTAATGTATAATTATATATTTGATATATTACTTTGCATTAACTAGTATTGGTTCACTTTAAATGGATTTACTAACTTGTTTTGTGCACATTGCATATGTGATATATTTTGTGCACATGATTGTATCATGTTTGATGATACATGCAAGCTAGGGTTAGTGTAAAGAATTAGACCATGGTTAAGATTATGATTAGGGTTTTCTTTTTCCTTATTTATTTATTTATTTTGGAAAAAGATTAGAAAAGAATGGTTGCTTTTTTTGTTTGCTAGTTGAACATTCTTGAAGCTTTGAATTAGTCCACCATCCTTGTCTTATACTTAACCCTAACCATTCTAGTTAACCATGGTCCATTCTCTACAACTAATCAAGGGTTAGTAAATGATAAGTATTAATTTATTTATCATTTACATAATACTTATCATATTCTTTTTCTTCATCTTCTTCTTCTTCAACATGAGAAAAAGCTTGCCACATCAATGGTGATTGATGAAAAAGTGTGGGAAATCCAAAACTAAAGTCTACCCAATTCCTATTTCTTCATCGTCTACCTCTTGCCAAGTTGTATAGGGTGTTTACTTCACAAGTTTTCAAAGCTTGGTGAAGTTGGAGCTTGTTCTTGTGATGCTTCGACGTAGATCATCTTCGGCATCGAACCGACGATCAAGCCCGCCCATTCTTCGATGATGCCAATGCTAGAGTCGTGAGTTCGATTTGGACAGCGGAGGGAGATCATCGTGGAGCTTAGGAAGTGGTGGACCGGATCTATAAAGGTTGTACCCACTTTCCTTTAGATACATTTCCATTTACTTGCTCGCTTCGCCTATATATATCTAGTTAACGATCCGTTCTAGGGTTTCTCGGCACCGTATTTTTTAGAAATTTGCATGTTTGATCACTTGTGAGACTCCATTAGGGTGCCTAGGAACCCTACACATAGTGACCAAGCCAGAGACACACACGAAGCACGGGACCTCCACTCCCCCTTTAGGCCGCAGATTTATTCTGTCTGGCCGCAAATTGCGGCCAGAAGGTGGGTGTGGGTGTTGGGTTTTGGTCTGTAGGAGTCTTCTGTATAATTAGGGTTTTTGGTATATGCAACTTTTTATATTTTCACTCGGGTCAAAATCTGGAACTTAAAACCCTTTTTCAATACCTTTTAACTCGTGCGACACGTGTGTTTTGTGTGTTGGGTCTGTGGTGCACTGCGCGACACAGCGAGTCGGGGTGGTTTCTGGTGAGGTTACGCATGTCCTGACGTATCGAGGGCACGCGCGTTTAGTTTCCAATGCGAGTTATTCCTTTGATCGATATATCACGTTTTTGCAGGATTTACCTTATGTGTGTTACTTTATGTAAATTTAGGTTCGCAGGCGGGGACTTCGAGCGCCGCGGAGAAAGGAAAGCAGGTGGTCAGATACACCTAGCGCGAGATCACTGGTGAGTAGATGTAACATCTACGGGGGACAATCGTTTGGATGGCGCAAGTCGCCCGATAGTTTGAATAATTTAAAAGATTCCTGGTGGTATTAGTAATTATGAGTATAATGCTTGCCTAAACATCTTGCTACATTCATGATCTATATATTGACCTACATATGCGAACTCATTCCATAGAACACCTACACCATTGCCAGGGTTTTATATGCAGCACGAGCACTATTCATGCATACACCCACGCCTTGATAATTTCTATGCCACAACCCTAGATAACTTGTATAACCTGAAATATGGAACAATTTCACCATATACAATTCTTAAATCTATGCTAATGCATTTAATTTCCCCAAGATGCAACGTGTAGGATTGCTATTCATGTGCATGTACCTCATTACATCATTCGTCTTGCCTAGTCTATTAATCATACATTGCAGCTTGATTTGTTAGTACCATAGGCATTTATTATCATTGATCTGTGCACTTATGATGATTTTCTTGAGATTTATGAGATTTCTGGATTTTGGGGGAAAATCGCAAGGAATTTTAAACTTATTACCTTTTTCAAAATATGCAAGTTGCGGTTTACTAATGATGTATGTGTCGTCCACCATGAGTTTTTCTGTTAGTTTTCGAGACCCGTTTCGAGGAGTTGGATGAACCGTCTCGGGTACATGGTGGGCCTAGTAAGGTACCCCGGGGCAAGAAGTTCGAGTAGTAGACAATGAGCCTGACAGGGGATAGACTACCTACCGGTGACTTTTTGGCACGGCGGATATCCAGAGGATACCGATCGTGGCCACGAGATGTTGAGATACTGATACTTGAGATAGGTCAGCCGGACGGCTGAGGCCAGAGATACTGTGATATGGACACATGAGATTTGAGATAGTTATTGAGGTGTCGATGCTGGACACGGATTTCTGATGATTCTATTGATATTATATTGATATTTCAAAAGAGACTCCTAAGAAGAAAACAATGATTTCTTATACCTCCATATTTGGATCACGAGTTTATTCATGTTGCATACATACCTGCTAGCACATCATACCAGTTTAGTATTGTATAGTGATTCATATTGCATACATATCTGCTAGTATATCCTGCCATATCAGTATTGTAGATGTTATGATACTTGCGTGCATGCTTGTGATAGGCTCTATAGATGTTATTTATTACTCACGAGTTGGCAACTCACCCCCGTTGTGCCACAGCCTTTTTGCAGGTCCGCTCCGTCAGCACAGTAACGGCGGACGCACTTGCTCCTTTTGCTCCATTTGCTTCTTTTGCCAGGACTCGAGGCTTTTGCTCGTAGATGGGTTGTGGTATTATTTTGTACCACCTTGTATATTCAATGTATCTTGAGTACTCTATCTACTCTATCTACTGTACCTGTTATTTGTATTGTTGTATATTGACCTAGAGACGAGGCTGTGAGATTTGTGGACTTTTATGCTGCATTTGGAGTCGAGCTCACTTGAGTCGACATGATATTTTACTTGTTCTTCTCATGCTTATTTTCTTGCACATTGCTGATTTATATTGCGTGGGATTTGAGTCCGCTTCGGCGAAGAGCTAGCTCCCGCTTGTGGATGCCTTATTTCATGTTATTCATTTATACTCCTGTATTGTACCCGTTTGGGGGCCTGTTTTTACAAAGGAGACTCTGCCAAAATCTTTTGGAAAAATGAACGTTGCTTTTAGAAAAAAAAGCTTGATGTGACTTAATGGATTAAATTGCTTTCAATAAATTGTTTTTTCCTTCACTCTATTTCTTAATCGGGTTTTGATTTCGGGGCTTTGGCTTACTTATTTTACGTACGCCTTGAGACGTTTTGTAACTTAAGTGCCAGTCATGTTCCGTACCCTGCGGGCCATGACAGGGACTTGGGGTTCGAGAGTTCTCTTGAAGCTTCTTTGTAACAACCTAGCTTGTTGAGGACGCTTCTTTGTAACAATCTTGCTTGTTCTAGAAGTTTCTTTGTAACAACCTAGCTTGTTAGGGAAACTTGATTAGGGGCTATAAAAAGGACCTAGGGCTACATTAAAAAGATTCCAACTTTTAATTCCAATTTTATCCTAGTTCTTGATCAAATCAATTCAAGAAAAGAGCTAACAAATTCAAAAAATCCAAGATCCAAAATCAAGAATCATTGAGAAATTCATCGAGCGATATCATTCAAGACTCCTTTATATGAAGTCGATCATCATCAACGAGCATGCGATCCACGATAGGTCCAAGACTCACGGTGATCATGCAATGTGAAGATCGACGGAAAAATTACCTCTTCAAGGAAGTGATCGAGAGCAATTCTTCTTGTAATCTCGGATTGAAAAAGTTATAATTTGAAGTTGAATATTAAAGGTGATAATTAGTTTCAATTTCTCTTTCTTTTAATTTCCGCATTATGAGTTCTTTTTCTAATTTTTCTTCGATTTTCATGATGCACGAGTAAATCTCCGCTTGATAGGATTCGTAGGATTAGGATAGATCGATGGATGATAAAATTCTATGCTTTTTTTAGTCTTATGAAGTTTACAAACCTTCGCAAAAGAATCGTTAACATCCTCATCGGGCACGATATCAAACTCTTGATAATATTGACCATGATTTGAGATAAGATTGACGATCGTTTTATGAAGGGCTAGAAAATGAATGGGATCAATGAAAGGACAAGGGACTATATTGAAGAAACCCTAGTTTCTTCCAAAAAACCCCTAATATGCATTCATCGCCATCAATCTGGTGTTAAACTGTCAATAGATAAGATAAGTCACCTTTATTAGTCATCCATGGCTACTAAATCCGATCGAATCCTACAAGCCTTCTTTATATTTTCTTGATAATTAGATCTTGAACATTTTCTTGATTTCCCTTCTTGAAAATGATTTCTTGATTTTTCTTGAAACTATTACTTCAACTAAATTTTGAACCATTTTCTTGATTTTCTTTACTATTTCTTCCAACCGATCTAAAGCAAAAACGATAAAATTCCACAAATCCCAGAGGACGACCCGTACTCACTAAAGGTCTAGCTACATGCGACACCGTTATTGATTGCGGTTACTTTACTACTAAAACATCTCTTCTTTACTTCATTTATTTTTCTTTTAATCAAAAGAGGAATCATTTTTTGAGCATTCAATCAAATGGCGCCAATGCCGGGGATACGTGCATAATTTGTTCTTTCTTGCTATTTAGGTTGAAGTATTATTATTTTATCGAAATATAAATAAAAAACGCATCGTGTGCTTAACAATTAGTGTGTGAATTTTTTGCAAAGAGATTTGGAATCACTGTAGCAGAGAGATAAATATTCAGAGCATTTCATCAAGACCATAGGAGCAAGGGAAGCATCAAAACAAAAAATTGTTCAAAGAACAGTCAAATTGACCGCGGAACTGTGGCAAGAAGCTAGAATTGGCCGCGGAAGCACGGTGTTCTTGGCGAATTAGAGGTTCAGGTTTCTCTGGTATATTTCTTATCTTCTCTTCTCTCCTCTGAAAAGTCCAATAACAATTTTTCTGCAGGATTTTTTGCAAAAATTCGCCACGTAAAAAAATTCTTGTTGCGTGTTTTGATATTTGTTATTTATGCATATTGTAATACGGAAAATTAAGAGGCAAAGACCAAATTCAGATTAGGTGGGGATTTCATTACCTTTCCTAAGCTCAACAAATCACAAAACTAGCATCCGCATCACGCTTCATTAATTAAAAAAATATCTAGATTAAGACTCTAAGGACCGTCGCGCTTAATTAGGACAGAGGAAGGTCGTGGGTAATCTACTGCTTATCCGCATTTCTTTTGTGGTGTCTAGGCAAGTGTGTCTAAGGCAAGTGGTTACTTAATTAGGCCCGCTATTTACATAGCGGATACCTCTCACTTACCTGGCACTTACCTGGCCACAAGAGGGCTAAAAAGGTAGTAAAGGATTAATCCTGTGATTTGTCTTCTGGAAGTCTAGGAGCGGTCTAGTGACTTGACCTAGCTGACCTTAAATCTAGGGTTAATTGTGCATTTTTGTGATTTGTCTAAATCCGTATTTTTCAAAACAAACTTTTCTTTTTAGTTTAAATAAAAAATTAATTAATTAGCGCTGCCACTTGCGCTAAACCCGTTTAGTGCATGCTCGGCTGGACACGGGATTCCAGTGCCCGTCTTGTCCGCGTTTCTTCTATCGACTCCGAAGTCGGTATTTCTTCATCTTCTTTTTCCTCACCACCCACAACATCCACCGAGATGGACGGTTCTCCATCAAATTTTAATAACACCACTCTGCCATCACCCGTAGGTGCGCAGAATCTACCGTGTATATTTCTCCAAGAGATATGCTACCCTATACGTGGTACTCTTTCTACTTGTTTTTCTATTCCACCAGCCAATGGGGATAATTTTGAAATCAAACCACACTTTATCAATCTTTTGCCTAAATTTCATGGTCTAGAGTCTGAAGACTCATACGTTTTTATTACCAAATTTGAAAACGTATGTGCTATGATGGGTACTTCACAGCTTTCTGTGGATGCTATGCATTTACGTCTTCTCCCGTTTACTTTGTGCGATTTAACCGAAAAGTGGCTTTATAACACAACCGCACACTCTATTTCTAATTGAGATGAATTCGGTATAGCATTCTTTAGGATATTTTATCCCAATCATAAGACCGCCCGTGTTTGGAGCGAAATCAACCAGTTTACCCAGCTTTTCAATGAACAATTTTGGAAATTCTTTGAACGGTTCAAGGATCTGCTTGTCCAATGTCCTCATCACGGAATCCATAGATGGGGTCTGTGCCGAATTATATATGATGGCATTAATCCAACGACAAAGCAGATGCTTGAAACCATGTGTCAAGGCAATTTCACGTCTAAAGACGATGGTGAAGCTTGGAAATTCTTGGAAGATTTTGCTGAAAACACTTTGCAATGGGAAAGCGTTAGTCCACCATCATCTAGGGGAGGTATCCATCAACTTGATGTTTCTATAGCCGTAAAAGCCAAAATGGCAGCAATGCAAAAGAAACTCGAAGCTATGGAAAACAAATTTTTATTAGCCTCCCTAAACCAGGTGACGCTCCCTAAAACCGTGTGTGGATGCTATTCCGATCTATCACATCTGACGGAAGAATGTCCTTTGAATTCTTCGTTTCAAGGTCATGAACACACTAATGCTGCTTTTCAGCAGCGACCTAGAAACGATCCTTATTCTTCTACATATAATCAGAGTTAGAGGAACCACCCTAATTTTGCTTGGAACCAATACCAAACTCAAAATACGGTTCCAAACCAAAATAATTATCAAAGGGTTTCTCCACAGCAACAGCAACGACCACAATATCAGTACCCCTTTCAACCACAAACTTTTCAAAATCCTGCCAACAATTCTGCACCTTATAATAATTCTTTCCAAACGGCCGGTACCGAAAACTCCTCTTCACTCGAACGAACCTTGGATTTGTTTATGAAACATTCCATGCAAATGTCGACTGATATAAGGTCTTCTATTGATACCATAAAGAAGGACTCCGCCTTCCACGGTGAGAGTATAAAATCGATAGAAGCACAAATTGCACAATTAAATGCCACAATGAGTGTTAGAGAGAAAGGGAAACTTCTATCTCAACCCTTACCGAATCCTGGCCACTCACAATATCATAATGTGAATGCCATTACCACGTTGAGATCCGGAAAAGTACTGAATAACAAAGTGGTGAACAGGTTGATAATGATGAATCAATCAATAACACCCCGACTTCCACTTCCATTTCTGACCCTATTTCATCTAGTCCATCTTCTTGTGAGCCGATTCATCGTTTTCCCCTAGACTCGAACCCTCCGCCCATCTCTTTGAGTCAACCTAAAACGATCCCCACTCCAATTCTGGGATCCATTCTACCAACATGAACTTCTCAACAAATGTTGGACCCAACTATTATTGATAAAGCTCCTTATCCAAATAGGTTGAGGGCCAACATACCTAACGCACAAATGGAGAAGATTATGGAAATGTTTAAACAGGTTAACATAAATATCCCTCTCTTAGATGCTATCCAACAAGTTCCGACTTATGCGAAAATACTTAAGGACTTGTGCACTAGGAAGAGAAGAACTCAAGTGCCGAAAAAGTGTTCATGACGAGCAATGTTAGCACAGCTTTTACCCAGCAATTACCAAAGAAACAAAAGGACCCTAGCTGTCCTACAATCCCTATTTCTATTGGGGGTAAAAATATTAATCGTGCTCTACTCGACCTTGGCGCTAGTGTTAACCTGCTTTCTTACTCTGTCTACGAGCAGTTAGGTATTGGAGAGTTGAAACCTGCCCACTGCACTCTCCAGATGGCAGATCAATCTATCACCAAACCTAGAGGTGAGCTTGAGGATGTGTTGATAAAAGTCAGGGAATTTATATTCCCTGTAGACTTTATTGTTTTAGATACACAACCTGTAGCGAACCCACGGAACCAAATTCCGGTGATTCTCGGTCGACCCTTCTTAGCCACTTCCAATGCTGTCATTAATTGTCGTAAAGGTTCTATGAACCTAACCTTCAGGGAAATGACAATTGAGCTTAACATTTACAGGTTAGGAAGTCAACCATCTGAACCTTCTACTCATTTACTTGATTTCTGTTCTATCCACGAGATAGCTCCCGAAAGCTGCAAGGTTGATGAACTTTGCTATAATGATCTCGACGACATTAGTACATTATTATTTGATCTAGCATATTATTATAGTGAGGACACCTTTGACGAGTCCACCCCCAAGTTTGAACCTTTTGACTCATCACAAAAGTCAGTAGCGCTTTCCGAGTCAATATACTATAAAGGTTATGAATTTCTTACGGAATCCGAATATCATTCCCTTACCCCACCTTCTATTGTCTCTCCGTCGACATTAGATCTCAAACTTTTATCTTCTCATCTTAAATATGCTTATTTAGGTGAGAATGAGTTTTTGCCCATAATCATATCCGCCTCTCTAGTTTTAGAGCAAAAGAACACTCTTTTGATGGTCTTGAGATCAAATCGGCAAGCATTTGGTTGGACAATGACAGACATCAAAGGGATTAGTCTCTTGATTGTTGAACATCATATACATTTAATGGATGAAACCAAACCAACCCGAGACCCACAAAGACGGTTAAATCCCGTCATGAAGGAGGCGGTAAAGAAAGAAATCGTCAAGTGCCTAGATAGTGGTATAATTTATCCAATCTCTGATAGCCAATGGGTAAGTCTTATTCATATGGTCCCTAAAAAGTATGACATCACGATCATAACTAATGAGGCTAATGAGTTGATCCAAACACGCACCCAAACTGGGTGGTGTGTATGTATTGATTATAGAAAACTCAATGCCGCAACGAGGAATGATCACTTCCCTCTACCTTTCATTGACCAGATGTTAGAACGATTAGCTGGACATGAATATTATTGTTTCATGGACGGATACTCTAGCTATAACCAGGTCTCTATCGTCGAAAAGGATCAAGATAAAACAACATTTACTTGTCATTTCTGTACCTTTGCTTATAGACGCATGCCCTTTAGGTTATGCAATGCTCCCGCTATATTTCAACGGTGTATGATGGGGATATTCTCAGACATGGTCGAGAATTTTCTGGAGATTTTCATGGATGATTTCTCTATATTTGGGGACTCATTTGAGGATTTCCTACGTCATCTTGACGCAGTTCTTACCCACTGTAAGGATAAGAACTTAACTTTGAATTGGGAAAAATGCAATTTCATGGTCTAAGAAGGTATCGTGCTTGGACATGTCATCTCACGAAAAGGCATTGAGGTAGACAGAGCTAAAATAGATGTCATCCATAACTTTCCTCATCCTAAATGCGTCAAAGATATACGATCCTTTCTTGGTCATGCAGGATTTTATAGGAGATTCATTAAGGATTTTAGCAAAATTGCTAGACCTTTAACTCTTTTCTTGGCCAAGAATACTATATTTCACTTCGATTCAGATTGTGAGGCTGCTTTTGAATCACTTAAAAGATTTCTCACTACAACCTCTGTTCTATCTGCAGGGTTCCTAGGCACTCTCAAGAGGTCTCACAAGGCATCAACCATGCCAATTTCAAAAATTACGGTGCCGAGAAACCCTAGACTACAGATCGTTGGCTAGAATTCTAGGCGAAAAGCGAGCTAGATTACAACTAAACTATAAGATAACGGAAATACAACCTTTGTAGATCCGGTGCTCCGCCTCCATAGCTCCGCAATGAAGTCTCCTCGCTGTCCAAGTCCAACCCCGGGCTCTAGCGTCGGCTTCATCGGAGAATGGACGGGCTAGGTCATCGACGACGATGCCGAAGATGATCTACGTCGAGGCATCACTAGATCAAGCTCCAACTTCACCAAGTCAAGAAACTTGTGAAGAAAACACACTCTACTACTTGGCAAGAGGTAGAGGATGAAGAAATAGGAAGTGCGTTGACTTTAGAATTGGATTTCTCACTCTTTTTCATCAATCACCATTGATGAAGTAAGCTTTCTTCAAGTGAAGATGAAGATGAAGAAGAAGAAGCATATATTATTATGATAAGTATATCCTCCAAGAAAATAATATGAATACTTATCATAATATAACCATAGTCAAGTGTAGAGAATGAATCATGGTTGAGTGGAATGGTTAGGGTTAAGCATGAGACAAAATGGTCACTTGGTCAAAATCTTCATGAAGCTTCAAGAAAGAATAAAGAAAGCCACCAATTTTCTCTTTTGCTATTATTTTCCAAAACTAATAAATAAATAAATGAATGAATAAATAATCATAACCCTAACCATTCATATAACCATGGTTCAATCTTTACACAAACACAAGTAAACATGTATCATCAAACATGATACAATCAAGTGCACAAAACTATATCGAATATACAATGTGCACAACCGAGCGAGAAAATCCATTTAAAGTGAACCAATACTAGTTAATGCAAAGTAATATATCAAATATATAATTATGCATTAAATCATTAAATCAACACTTGATTTAACGATCCGGTCATATCGCATATAACCGACTAATATACAATGTATCGGCTTATCGAATCAATCCTCGATTCGATAACTAGGTTATATCGCATACAACCATTCGATACAATCATCGCGAGAATAGAATACGGTATCACATACACGCATTATTCTCGGTCCCGCACATATCTCATATGCGCTCCTATTTCGTTTCGCTTGAGCCAGGAAACCTCTGTGTAGGACTCTAAAGACTCGTCAATACGCCGGCAGCAGGTGATGATCATATCAAACACCCACAAGCCGCAAGCGGTCTGCTAAACGTAACGGCCACCCGGGTATTGTGCGATCAGAAGATCAACGAGCAAGCCCGCTCACACTCCAGTGAATCCAACCAGTAACACTTACCGTACAGTCCGGTCTGATCGTCTGATATGTCGCATATCTCGCCTAGGGGTGGTAAACGTCAGACCCCAATAGCTCGATAAGTCGTGTCGATATGAGGTCTATAACAATTCGAGAAACTACTGGTAACACTTACCAGTAAATCTCAGCAACCTTGGCCAGGGATTTCCGGTTATAGCCAATCGAACACAGCGTAACATCAACTCCCTATACCGGGAGAGACGAATCCCCTCCTATCGCTCATTGCCTCCATGTGATTCGGGACTGTACCCAAAAGCCACCGTTTTGCACGCCCTCTTGGACGTGGTAAGGTGGAAATCAAAGCACAGTGGGAACCACACAAGACTCTATGACGATCTCGGGTCAACAGACTACTCTGTACCAGTGTCACCAGAGAACTGCCATCTGACGTAAGGTATAATACCATCTGGGAGTTCTAGACGAGTCCGTCCAGTGTACCCAGTCTCCACTGAGCACCCGTATATGATCTCTGATGTCAAACACCAATGGATATGGGATCATCCATCGCCCATCTGTATGGGTCGAGAAGATATACGCTAGTCTACTCTGGTATATCGATGCCCTGTCTCGATACACCCACGACTAGGGACCTTGAAGGATGTACTTATGGACTACCATGTCCCCACTAGTATGATCCGCATCATAGTCCAGGTAGTCAAGTACACATCCTAAGGGCTTTACCAACATGTAACAGAGAGACAATCAGTATACACGTTAAGGTAAAGAGCAACCAGATAGCATACTATCATGTCGAGCAAGAAAGTCCTCCCTATATATGTCCCAGCATCCACTACAATATACATCCAATGTACAGTAATGGCCTCTAGGGCATACATATAACTAACAATCTCCCACTTGCACTAGGGCCATCTGATAGCAGTGGTTGAAGTATCTCATACTCAACCATCCCAAAAAAATCTCTCTCTGGGAACAGGCCTTTGTGAGTGGATCCGCCGTGTTGTCCTCTGATTCTACTCTCCTTACCTCGATCACCCTGGAGATCAACCATCTCCATGATCAAGTGACACTGCCTTAGAATATGTCTGGATCACTGATGGGACCGGCGTTCCTCGGCATAAGCCACAACTCCATTGTCTCACAATGGTTGGAACGTAGTTCATCTCATGAACCAATATACACCCAAACATCCTCTTTGGTAACATCTTTAGTAGCGATGTATCCTGCCTTTATCGTCTAGTATGTCACGGTATATAGCTTGGAACTCTTCCAACATACCGTCCCTTTACTGAGGGTAAAGACAATGCCTGTGACTGACACTCAGTCGTCTTTATCACCCTGGAACCCTTCCAGTGATTCTCCCCAGGATCAATTGATACCATCTCACTACAACTAGTGAGAATCCTAACATCCATTTAGATCTATCTCATAGATCCAAAACCCAGGATTTAGTAGGTATCACTTTGATCCTATGTGGAGAATCATTGTGATAAGCGGAGATTGATCGAGCGTAGCATAGGAAACTCCTTCCCTATCAAGAGTATGTAATCCACGTACTCTACGAGGATCGTCACCATACTCTCTACTACCTTTTTATTTATACAAGGTTCATCTACCATTTTTATGATGTCAAACTCTTTGACTAATCCATCAAAACAGATGTTCCAACTCCGCGATGCCTGCTTTATCCTATAAAGCATCTTGCTCACGTTTCCGTTGCTCCCACTGTTTACGAAGCCCTCTGGCTGTGTTCTTATAGACGCTCTCTTCTAAAACATCATTTAGAAAAGCTGTCATGACACCCAACCACCAGATATCGTAGTCATAGTATGTAGCCGTGGCAAGTAGGATCTGGATGGACTTAAGCATAGTCACTTGAAAAAGTTTCATCATGATCCACACCTGGTCAATGATGCAAACCTTTAACAAGTCTAGCTTTGAAAGTCTCAACTTTTCCATGTACACCAAGTAATCTTCTCAAGATTTACTTGCTCCTGATGGGGATTTAACCCTTCAGATATAGCAACTAAAGTCCATACTTTGTCGGTGTATAAGGATTCCATCTCAGATCACTAAGAATCCAGCCATTCTTATAGAGTCTTACTCCTGATGGCCAGTTCGAAACTAGTTGGGTCATCATCTCATGATGCAATCCTCGCTCCCACTGTCATAGAGAAACCGAAGTATCTCTCAGGTGGGTGAGGAACCCTACTAGATCGGCGGAGAGGCTGAGGTTCGTTGGAATCTACTGAATCCTTTGGTTCTATCAAATCATCAGCTGCAGTTTGTATAGCTGGAACCTTTCCAGTTGTACATAACAGACCTTGCCTCGAGCTTGTCCGGATTTTGCTTTTAGACATAGGCCGGACAACCCCAAATCTTAACTAGCTTAAGACATGGGCTCTTCCCTTTCCATATCACATATGAAGCGGTAGGCAACTGATTTGAACAGAACCCTATTCAATAGGTATGCAGCTTCTCAAGTGCATAACTCCCAAAAAGGAAATAGGTAACTCAGTAGTACTCATCATAGAGCACACCTTATCACATAGGGTGTGATTGCTCCGCCCCGATATACCATCGTGCTATGGTGTATACGGAGGAGTAATGCTGAGAGAGAATCTCATTCTCCTTTAGAATAATCCCGGAATTCCGTACTCAAGTATTCTCCTCCTTGATCTCATCGTAGGACATAATACTTATACCCTCATTTTGGTTCTCTACTTCTAACTTATATTCTGTGAATATCTCAAAAGGTTCGGACTTGTGTTTCAACAAGAACATATGTCTGAATCTAACGAGATCATCAGAGAACGTAATGAAGTATAAAGAACCAGTCCTGGCATGTGTAGACAGGGGACCCACATACATCAACATGTATCATCCCAAGAGTTCACTAACTCTTTCTCTGTTTCCAATAAACAGGGCTTTGGTCATGATATCTTTGTGACATGACTGGCAAGTTTCATAAGATGTAAATTCAAACTGTTTTAAATATGCATCTATGTGGAACTTCAGCCAGTCGGGTCGCATTGATATGACCTAGTCTACAATGCCTCAAGAATGATTCGTTCATTTCTGAACTCTTCCTCTTGTGTGTGTTCTGTATACTAAGAACTGTAGTTTGATTTAGAACATCAATGCTTTTAGATAACGTGCCTGATCCAATCAACTTTTGATATAGGAAATGTTCAAAACATTATCCAACAATACAAAATTTTATCATTTCTTTACTAATAAAGAGACTGATATGATTTTGTATATCAGGTTCGGTATCTAATAGCATTTGTTCAGAATCAATGTATTTGTAATACAGGGTGACAGTGACCAACAGACTTGGATGCAACACTTGCCCCGTTTTCTGCCTCATGAAACTTATCACCCGTTCTCAGTTCTCTACCTATCTGTAGCCCTATGTAACAGATTACATATCTGGGATCCTGATCCGGTATCATATACCCAGTATGCGGAGGATACTGAGAAACAGTTCGTTGTAACGAACACACCCGAAGATGATGC
Organism: Agapanthus africanus; assembly: GCA_030015575.1. Lineage (NCBI taxonomy): Eukaryota > Viridiplantae > Streptophyta > Magnoliopsida > Asparagales > Amaryllidaceae > Agapanthus > Agapanthus africanus. The sequence goes on from JASDDO010000001.1 coordinate 166,190,463, forward strand.
ATCAGCATGCACTCTCTTCGTTTGGGCGGCACGGGAATTCTGGTAATCCCCAATTTCCTGCTCTGTCTTATAACAATTATAAGTTGGAGCGGGACCAACGTTCCCCAGCTCAGTATAACAAGCGGGTTCGGTCAATAATCCGTTTTATTATCTTGATTAAGGTGTGATATGGTCGCTACCTGGAGAGAGAGAGAAGAAAACACTCAGCGTGCGCTCTTACAAGAATAGATTGGTTATTATTTTATCTAATCAGGATGGCTCCCACTGTTTTTATCAAATCTTCCTTCAAACCCTAAAAGGAAAGACTAGCCGGGATTAATTACACACTACAAGTTCGCCAATCTTTCAGCCAGGCCAGTGTCGGTACTTTGAAGGAGGTGCCCCGTGCTTTCACACGGACCTAATTAATGTAAACCTCGTTTTTCCAGAGGCGTAACCTCGTTGACACCTTTCTAGACACCTACTTGATCGGCTAATTGTAATGTGTAAAACTCTCCCAGGAGTAACAATTACTCGCAGCGGGTATCGGGATCCAACTATCTCATAGAAGGTATGCAATCTCATTGCCAATTTCAACACTTGAAATTCCCGATAATATTTTGCCCGTAGCTCGCTATGACCTTGACGCATGCCAAACAACCCATAGTCTGCTAGTCAAGTTCAACCCGTACATTTCTTGATTGAATTAAACCCACCCGCACGACCCTTGACGCATGCCAAACAACGCCGTACGAATACCCTAATCCAATCGCATCGTATGCTAGCAGATAAGCACTAGTTAGCTACCGTACACTACGCCTTGACGCATGCCAAACAACCGCAGCACGAATACTAACTAGTACTTATCTGAAATGACGGAGGGCTACGACAGGTTTTTCTGAAAACCTATTGCGTAATGAACTTGATATCGTTGTAGAATCAAATGATTTTAAAATGGAGTGTTTTTGAGGCTTTTCCGGTTTTGCTAAAGGAGTCACTCCCGGTGAAGGGATCGTCGGTCCTTTCCTCGTCGAATGAGGTGCGGGATATATCATATATATCACTGTGCAAAGCAAAACTCTTAAAAGCAATCAAAAGACAAACCGAGTGTGTAGCATCTGCCAGTTATTGCTAAAGGAGTCACTCCCGGTGAAGGGATCTCGGTCCTTTCCTCATCGAATAAGGTGCAGGATATATCATATATACCGCTGTGCAAAGCAAGAACTGTAGCTACCTTTTTATTTTGAAATTCGATTCTACATCTTAGATTTCTTTTCTTTCATTAATCACATTAATGAAGTCCCATCATTTAAATACCTAAACATCACAGATAAATACGACGTACACTTATGCCATCCGCATTCGCCTCGATGTCCCCTCGTGCACCGTTAGGTTAGGTAACTAACGACAGAGCGGGCCAGGGCTAGCGCGGGTGTAAAACATAAGTAACGTCTATATAATATATCATATATACTATATATAGTATCCATCACAGAACATATCACATGATCACATCACAGATATTGCAGCAGAAGAATCATATGAAATATTGGATATACTAGGACGTCCGTGTTTTCAATACGAGCCAGTATAAAACACGGATTCCACGGTCGTGATGAATAGCCAAACCCACACCCCTAGACCCCTACGAGAGCGGCAAGCAACCCTACCAATTCTAGAGTTAGGAGACCCGGACTCGACTCCTCGAGTTGGTCTCCCACTGGACTCCAGAACCCGGTTACTTGTGCTCCCCTCCTTGGGTCTATCCTAGTGTGGAAAAGTAAATAATATACAAAAGGGTGACATCTTCCGCAACCTGGAAGTGCCCCAATAAAAGAATATTACATACAAGTTTTTACATGAATGAAAATGAAAAACACTCATCTCACATAAAAAAAACCCGGCTATTCAAACACGACGATCCAATATAACATATCCAGCAACACATAACATCACATGTCATCAACGTAAGTAAATATGCGCATCCCAATTGTCGTTGATATATAGCAACGAAACCGGCGATATCACATATTACACTTACGGTCACAGAAAAGAAAGTGTAAAACTACAACAGTTGGAATCCGCAACCTCCTCAGACATCACATGCCTGACCAAATGAATACCTTAGACATCGCATGCCTAATAATTATAAACCCCGCATTTTAGTCTCAAAATCGAAAACACTTTTCAATATAAAGTCGGGTAATTCAACAAGATTCCCGACATTCTGATCGAATGCTCGTCGCAAACTTCAGTAGGCGGCTGCACCCCCGATACCGTCGACGAAGTGGACCAAGGCGGAACACCGCTGCCGCGAGCACCCGAATGGATGCTTTCGGCGACGGGGTTCTCCTACAGTCACTTGGTCGGGGCTATGGAGTGAGGCTGTCTATTAAGTTTACCCGGCGAGTATCCGCGTACGCTACGTGATTGCGACGGACTTTTGATCACATCAAAATTCCGTGGCAACCGATCAAGTGAGACTAAACTGCTACGTTTATAATATTCATTCCGTTATCACATAACTACTTGTGAATTCCAATTATTGTATCCCATTCCAGATAAACAGAAAATGTTAAACTTTTCGATCGAACAGTCAAACACCCAAGTTTTCCCGATACAGCTCAACACATGAAATAAGTCTAACAACGTTCAGTTCGTGCCTCGGTACCAACGGTCCAGCCGTAGAAGGGTCAAGCCAATGCCTCACATGTGGCACGCCGTACTGCCCCAAACCCGAAGGTTCAAAGGGCAGTTCAAGACGGTCACATAATCGAGTTAAGGTTTGTTGTCTTCTAGAGGGTCCATCGAGTTACTTGCACTACTTAGAACGTCGTTAAACTACGGAAAAATCCAACACTTGGAAATTTCCCGACAGGGGAAAAATTGGGTATTTATATCCGGTCGAACTTTTTAACATATTCTAATATTTATCCGGAAAGCCACATAGACAAAATTTGATACTCCGATTGAAACACCGAATCCCCAAAACAACCCTAGAAAATTCAACGCTTGAATAAATATTAAAAATTCCCAAAAAATCCAGCATAATAAAATAGGAGTTACTGTGCAAACAGTAGAAGATGACGTCATCATTTTGCCACGGAACCGCCGCAGAAGCCAGGCTTCCGCCGCGGTTCCGCCGCACTATGAACAGTTCATGGGAAAAAATTTGCACCGTAATTCTTAGATTTTCCTGCTGAATTTTTTACGAATTTTTAATCTGGAAAAATCCCAGAAATTAGAAAAAGTCCAGAGAGCATGGAAATTTTGGGGTTTCGGTTCGTTCGGACTTCAAACTCCGTCTAGACTTCGCCTAAGGCTCTAGCTAGGCTCTGATACTACTGCAGGGTTCTTAGGCACTCTCAAGAGGTCTCATAAGGCATCAACCATGCCAATTTCAAAAATTACGGTGCCGAGAAACCCTAGACTACGGATCGTTGGCTAGAATTCTAGGCGAAAAGCGAGCTAGATTACAACTAAACTATAAGATAACGGAAATACAACCTTTGTAGATCCGGTGCTCCGCCTCCATAGCTCCGCAATGAAGTCTCCTCGCTGTCCAAGTCCAACCCCGGGCTCTAGCGTCGGCTTCATCGGAGAATGGACGGGCTAGGTCATCGACGACGATGCCGAAGATGATCTACGTCGAGGCATCACTAGATCAAGCTCCAACTTCACCAAGTCAAGAAACTTGTGAAGAAAACACACTCTACTACTTGGCAAGAGGTAGAGGATGAAGAAATAGGAAGTGGGTTGACTTTAGAATTGGATTTCTCACTCTTTTTCATCAATCACCATTGATGAAGTAAGCTTTCTTCAAGTGAAGAAGAAGATGAAGAAGAAGAAGCATATATTATTATGATAAGTATATCCTCCAAGAAAATAATATGAATACTTATCATAATATAACCATAGTCAAGTGTAGAGAATGAATCATGGTTGAGTGGAATGGTTAGGGTTAAGCATGAGACAAAATGGTCACTTGGTCAAAGTCTTCATGAAGCTTCAAGAAAGAATAAAGAAAGCCACCATTTTTCTCTTTTGCTATTATTTTCCAAAACTAATAAATAAATAAATGAATGAATAAATAATCATAACCCTAACCATTCATATAACCATGGTTCAATCTTTACACAAACACAAGTAAACATGTATCATCAAACATGATACAATCAAGTGCACAAAACTATATCGAATATACAATGTGCACAACCGAGCGAGAAAATCCATTTAAAGTGAACCAATACTAGTTAATGCAAAGTAATATATCAAATATATAATTATGCATTAAATCATTAAATCAACACTTGATTTAACGATCCGGTCATATCGCATATAACCGACTAATATACAATGTATCGGCTTATCGAATCAATCCTCGATTCGATAACTAGGTTATATCGCATACAACCATTCGATACAATCATCGCGAGAATAGAATACGGTATCACATACACGCATTATTCTCGGTCCCGCACATATCTCATATGCGCTCCTATTTCGTTTCGCTTGAGCCAGGAAACCTCTGTGTAGGACTCTAAAGACTCGTCAATACGCCGGCAGCAGGTGATGATCATATCAAACACCCACAAGCCGCAAGCGGTCTGCTAAACATAACGGCCACCTGGGTATTGTGCGATCAGAAGATCGACGAGCAAGCCCGCTCACACTCCAGTGAATTCAACCAGTAACACTTACCGTACAGTCCGGTCTGATCGTCTGATATGTCGCATATCTCGCCTAGGGGTGGTAAACGTCAGACCCCAATAGCTCGATAAGTCGTGTCGATATGAGGTCTATAACAATTAGAGAAACTACTGGTAACACTTACCAGTAAATCTCAGCAACCCTGGCCAGGGATTTCCGGTTATAGCCAATCGAACACAGCGCAACATCAACTCCCTATACCGGGAGAGACGAATCCCCTCCTATCGCTCATTGCCTCCATGTGATTCAGGACTGTACCCAAAAGCCACCGTTTTGCACGCCCTCTTGGACGTGGTAAGGTGGAAATCAAAGCACAGTGGGAACCACACAAGACTCTATGACAATCTCGGGTCAACAGACTACTCTGTACCAGTGTCACCAGAGAACTGCCATCTGACGTAAGGTATAATACCATCTGGGAGTTCTCGGCGAGTCCGTCCAGTGTACCCAGTCTCCACTGAGCACCCGTATATGATCTCTGATGTCAAACACCAATGGATATGGGATCATCCATCGCCCATCTGTATGGGTCGAGAAGGTATACGCTAGTATACTCTGGTATATCGATGCCCTGTCTCGATACACCCACGACTAGGGACCTTGAAGGATGTACTTATGGACTACCATGTCCCCACTAGTATGATCCGCATCATAGTCCAGGTAGTCAAGTACACATCCTAAGGGCTTTACCAACATGTAACAAAGAGACAATCAGTATACACGTTAAGGTAAAGAGCAACCAGATAGCATACTATCATGTCGAGCAAGAAAGTCCTCCCTATATATGTCCCAGCATCCACTACAATATACATCCAATGTACAGTAATGGCCTCTAGGGCATACATATAACTAACACTATCATCTCCTGATTGGAACCACCCGTTTGAACTAATGTGTAATGCATCAGATTTTGCTATTGGTGCAGTCTTAGGACAACACATTTTTAAGATGCCACATGCAATTTATTATGCAAGTAAGACCTTGAATGATGCCCAAATTAATTAATCAACTACCGAGAAAGAACTCTTGGCAATTGTATTTGCATTAGAAAAATTCATGCCTTACTTGATTGGCTCACCGATTGTGGTTTACACCGATCACTCCGCCCTAAAACATCTTTTATCAAAGAAGGATGCTAAGGCCAGGTTAATACGTTGGATCCTGTTATTACAAGAATTTGATCTTGCATATAAGATAAGAGTGGATGTGAAAACGTAGTAGCTGACCATCTTTCACACATCTCATCTTCACCTGCTGTGACATTGCCAATAAACGACTATTTCCCTGACGAACAGCTCTTGACCATATCCTGTGAACCTTGGTTCGTAGATATTATGAATTATCTAGCAACTGGATTTATTCCCAACGAATGGTCTGTTAGTTATGTATATGCCCTAGAGGCCATTGTTGTACATATGATGTATATTATAATGGATGCTTGGATATATAGAGAGAGGACTTTCTTGGTCATCATGATAGTATGCTATTTGGTTTCTCTTTATCTTAACATGTTGACTTATATTAGTTTACTGTCTTACTCTCACATGTTGATAAAGCCCTTAGGATCTGTACTCGACTACTGGGACTATGATGAGATCATACTAGTGGGGCCATGGTAGTCGATGAGTACATCCTATAACTGTTCCTAGTCGAGGGTATATCGAGACAGGGCATCGATACACCAGAGTAGACTAGCGTATACGCATCTTGACCCATATGATGAGCGATGGATGATCCCATATCCATCGGTGTTTTGACATCAAGGATGGTGTACGGGTGCTCAGTGGAGACTGAGTACACTGGACGGACTCGCCGAGAACTTCCAGATGGTGATATACCACACGTCAGATGGCAGTTCTCCGGTGACACTGGTACAGGGTAGTCTGTAGACCCGAGATCGTCATAGAGTCTTGTATGATTCCCACTGTGCTTTGATTTCCACCTTAGCACGTCCAAGAGGGCGTGCAAAACGGTGGCTTTTGGGTGCAGTCCCAAATCACATGGAGGCAATGAGCGATAGGAGGGGATTCGTCTCTCCCGGTATAGGGAGTTGATGTTGTGCTGTGTTCGATTGGCTATAACTGGAAGTCCCTGGCCAGGGCGGATATAGAGATTTACTGGTAAGTGTTATCAGTAGTTTCTCGACCTGTTATGAGCCTCACATCGACACGACTTATCGGTTACTGGGGTCTAACGTATACCACCTCTAGACTAGATATGCAACATATCAGACGAAGAGACCGGACTGTACGGGAATGTTACTGATTGGATTCACAGGAGAATGTACAGGCTAGCTTGTTGATCTTCTGATCGCTCAATACCTCGGTGGCTGTTACGTTTAGCTGACCGCTTGCAGCTTCTGGGTGTTTGATATGATCATCACCTGCTACCGGCGTATTGACGATTCTTTAGAGTCCTACACAGAGGTTTCTTGACTCAGGCAAAATGGAGTAGGGGCACATATGTGATATGTGCACGACCGAGGATATTGCGATATGAGATACCGTATTATATTCTCGCGATATTTAGATATGAGTCGGGTCATCGGATCAAGTGTTGATTCAATGAATCGGTACATGATATATTAGTCGGTTATATTCGATATAGCCGGATTGTCGGATCAAGTGTTGATTCGATAATTTAATGTATAATAATATATATGATATATTGTATTACATTATCTAATATTGGCTCGCTTTATTATTTCATTTTCTCACCGGGTAATACATTGATATATATGCGATATATATTAATTGTATTATTTTCTTTTGTTACAAATATATAATATATATGTGATATATATTATTGTAACATGATATGATTACTAATGCAACTTGTTTAGTGGAGATTAAACAAGGTTAGGGTTTGATTTGGGTTAGTTCTTTCTTGCATCTTCTAGAAGCTTTTCTTTTGTCATGAGAAAGATATTTTGGTTGATATTTTCTTATGACTCATTCTTTAACCCAACCCAAACCCTAGCCCTAGTTAATTCTCTATAAGGGTTATCCTTGTCATCCTTAACCATGGTTGCATTATTAATCATATATTCATTTCATTATTCATCACAAAAGGTTTAATTCATTATTTCTACTTTTTCTTCAACCTTGAGCTTTGAGAAAGCTTACTAGGTTTTCATTTTTTGATGATTTCATGTGAGAATTTGATATAAAAAGAAAGCAAGAATACTACTCCATCATCCTCATCTAATCTAGCCAATTAGATTAGGGTGTTCACCTCATTAGAGTGAGAGAGCTTGAGTTATAGAAACTTCGACGTAGATCATCGGAGAAAAGGAACACTACAAGTTATCATGGATCGTTCGAGTCATGGAGCCTCTCTTGAGTCCGGGAGATCGTGGATCGCGGCGAAGGGACTTCTACTCGGAGCTTATGAAGCGAAGGAGTGGACTACAAAGGTTGTAATCCCTCACACTTAGTTGTAAAGATGTTTACTTGCATGTTAAACCCTAATAATCTAGCAAAGATCCCGGCTTTGGGTTGTTCGGCACGTCTAAAATTTTATTCGGGCATGGTTGATGCCTTATAGACCTTCATAAGAGTGCCTAAGAACCCTACAGTGGTATCAGAGCCTAGCTAGATCATTAGGCGATGCGTATGCGAAGTTAAAACTCCGATCGAACCACGAAATAACGATTTTGACCCCCTCTCTGGACAAATTTTAAAAATGTGATTTTTTCTGTATTAAAAATACCTAAAAAATCAGCAGGGAATTATAAGTATCACTGTGAAAAACGAGGAGCTAAATTGTACGGACCGCCGCGGAACCGCGGCCATACCTTTCTTGGGCCGCGGATCCGCGGCCATACAGTTGGATTTAAATTTGATTTTTGCACAGTAATATCAATAGCTGTTAGTGTATTTTTCTGGGTATTTTTAATCTGACTCAAGTGTTGAGTGTTCTGGGGATTATTTTGTATTCATTGATTCGATCGGAAAATTTAATTTCGTTATGTTTTCTGGATATTTAAAAACTGTTAAAATGTTCGAACGGATATCATTAACTCATTTTTTCCCGGCACGAAAAACTTTCAAGTGTTGAATTTTTCTTGGGTTTAAATCTTTCGGAAAAACGTGCAAGTAACGCGGCGGTCCCTCTAGAAGAACACAAACCTTAACTCGATTATGTGACCGTCTGAACCGCCTCTAAATCTTAGGGTTTGGGGCAGTACGGCGTGCCACATGTGAGGCGTTGGCTTGACCCTTCTATGGCTGGACCATCGGTACTGTGACATATTCTGGAATTATTTGAACTCCGCTCAAGTGTTGAGCTATTTAGGAAATCTTGGGTATTTAATTATTCGATCGGAAAGTTTAATACTGTCTATTTATCTGGAATGTGATACAATATATGGAATTCATATATTTAGGCATGAAATGCGAAGTATGTGATATTTCGGATTTACGATGTCTAAAGTGATTGTGGATTCCAAATGTTGTAGTTTTACAATTTCTTTTCTGTGACCGTAAGTGTAGTATGTAGTTGTATTGCCGGTTTTTGTTGCTATACATCAACGACGATCGGTGTATGCATACATACTTACGTTGATGATATGTGATATTATGTGTTGCTGTGATATGTTATATTGGATCGTCGTGTTCTGAATAGCCGGGGGTTTTATGTGAGATGAGGGTTTTTATTTTCATTCATGTAAAATTCATTTGTATGTAATATTCTTTTATTGGGGCACTTCCGGGATGAGGTTGATGTCACCAGTGTATATTATTTACTTTTCCGCATTAGGTAGACCCAAGGAGGGGAGCACAAGTAACCGGGTTCTAGGGTCCAGTGGGAGGCCATCTCGAGGAGTCGAGATCGGGTCTCCTAACCCTATAATTGGCAGTGTTACTTGCCGCTCTCTTAGGGGTCTAGGGATGTGGGTTTGGCTATTCATCACGACCGTGGAATCCGTGTTTTATACAGGCTCGTATTAAAACACGGACATCCTAGTATATCCAATATTTCATATATGTTCTTCTGCTACAATGTTCTGTGATGAGATCATATTAATGCCTGAGACGAATACTTATACTATATATATATGCTGATATATAAATATTACTGCTTTCGTTTCTTCTGTGATGCTTAGGAAGCATAAGCTGACGGGATTTATTAATGAGATTACTAAAAAGAAAAGAAACCTAAAAGATGTTGTAGAATCAAAACTTTATAAAAAGGGTAGCTATAGTTTTGCTTTGCACAGCGGTATATATGATATACCCTGCACTTTATTCGATGAGGAAAGAGCCGAGATCCCTTCACCGGGAGTGACCTCTTTAGCGAAACTGGCAGATGCTACAAACTCGCGGTTTAGTTTTTGATAGCTTATATAGTTCTTGCTTTGCATAGCGGTATATATGATATATCCTGCACCTTATTCGATGGGGAAAGAGCTGAGATCCCTTCACCGGGAGTGACCTCTTTAACGAAACTAGAAGCCTAAAAAACACTCCTTTTCAAAATCACTTGTTTCTACAACGATATCAAGTTCATTACGCTCATGGTTTTTTGAAAAACCTGCGCAGCCCTCCGACATTTCAGATAGGTAATACTTAGTATTCGTGCTGCGTTTGTTGGCTTTCGTCAAGGCGTAGTGTGCGGTAGCTAACTATTACTTATCTGCAACATATGATGAGATTGGGTTAGGGTAGTCGTGTGGCTTTGTTGGCTTTCATCAAGGGATGTACGGCTGGGTTTAATTCAATCAAGAAATGTACGGGTTGAACTTGACTAGCGGACTATGGTTTGTTGGCATTCGTCAAGGTCATAGCACGTTAGGGGTAAAAGCATTAACGGGAATTCAAGTGTTGAAATTTGCAATGAGATTGTATACCTTCTATGAGATAGATGGATCCTGATACCCACTGCGAGTAAAAGTTACTCCTAGGAGAATTTTACACAGGACAATTAGCCGATCAAGTAGGTGTCAAGAAAGGTGTTAACGGGGTTAAGCCTCTGGGAAGACGAGGTTTATTTTAATTAGGTCCGTGCGAAAGCACGGGGAACCTCCCTCAAGTACCGACACTGATCTGGCTGAAAGATTGACGAAATTGTAGGGTGTAATTAATCCCGGCTAATCTTACCTTTTAGGGTTTGAAGGAAGATTTGATAAAAACGGTGGGAGACATCCTGATTAGATAAGATAATAACCAATCTAATCTTGCAAGAGTATACGCTAAAGTGTTTTCCTTCTCTCTCTCTCCAGGTAGCGACCATGTCAGGACTTAATCAAGATAATAATATGGATGTATTGACTGAACCCGATTATTATACTGTGCAAGGGAACTTTGGTGCCGTTTTTTCTGTTGGAGATAGTGCCCTCAGAGTCAATTATTGGATCACAGGCACGTGATTGCAATGATTGAGGGAGGACCTATCCCGGTAGGACAGTCTTACAAAAGATGATAATATGCTATCTGGTTTATCTTTATCATCGTGTACTGCTTTAGGTGACCTTACAGGTCACTATTGCACGTTGATAGAGCCCCTAGGATTCTTTCTTAACTACCAGCAGTATGAGGGCGATCATATACGTGAGAGCTGGAAGTCCATAAGCATATCCTTAAAAGGTCCCTAGTCGTGGGAGTTTCGAGACAGGGCATCGATACTCCAGAGTAGACTAGTGTATACAGTCGAGACCCCGACGAGGGGCGGTGGCCGGTCTCACAAGCCACTGGTGTCAGTTGGATCACCTAAGATGTATACAGGTGCTCATTGGGTTATGAGTACACCGGACAGGACTCGCCGGGAACATGCTAGTTAGTCTTATACCTGACGTCAGATAGCAGTTCCCTGGTGACATGTGTACAGGTTAGTTCATCGACCTGAGGATCGTCATTTGTCTCGTGTGAGTTCCCTCTGTACTTTGATTACTACCCTACCACGCTCAAAGGAGACGTGCAAACAGGTCTTAGTTGGGTACAGTCCCGAGCCACATCGAGGCAGTGAGCGGATCTTCGGGGGTTCGTCTCTCTCGGTATTAGGGGTGAGGTCGCGCTGTGTCTAGGAGAGTCAGAACATGAAAAGTCCTTGGCCAAAGAAGGAGATTTACTGGTAAGTATTCCAGTAGTATCTCAGGGTGTTCTGGGCTGATCTCTGACACGACTTGTACCGTTTTTGGGGGTCTGACTTTTACCAACCCCCTAGGCCCGCCATGCGATGCTCATAGACGAACGGACCGGACTGTACGGATATTGTCGCTGACAGGCTCAGTAGGGTGTCAGGATGAGTTCGCTCATCGACGTCCCTTTTGGTCAATAGCTGGTGGCCCGTCACGTATTGGCTTATACCTCTGACGTGCTAGTGGTTAAATCCACAACCAAGGTATTGACGAGTCTTTAGAGTCTCCCACATTCAGTTGCTCAAGTTTTCGGGCGAAACGCTGTAGAGGCCGTATGGAGATATGGCAGGGTTCGATCAGATACGTGCGGTATTGCACGGATCAGGATCGGACGGAGGACTGTACGGATATTGTCACTGACAGGCTCAGTAGGGTGTCAGGATGAGTTCGCTCATCGACGTCCCTTTTGGTCAATAGCTGGTGGCCCGTCACGTATTGGCTTATACCTCTGACGTGCTAGTGGTTAAATCCACAACCAAGGTATTGACGAGTCTTTAGAGTCCCCCACATTCAGTTGCTCAAGTTTTCGGGCGAAACGCTGTAGAGGCCGTATGGAGATATGCACGGTTCGATCAGATACGTGCGGTATTGCACGGATCAGAATCGGACGGATAATACTAGCCGGCTTTGGTTTAAGCCGGATCCTAGTATAGTACAGTGTAGATTTTGTCTCATTGCATTTGTATTTCGGTCGGAATACAAATGCGGGTGTGTATACACAGTAGCGGGGTTTTCCTATAATTTATTACAGGATCAGTTTTCTGGAGTTGCCAGTTTGCTTTCCGTTTCGGCCATATTTCTTTGTATCCTTCATTGGCCGAAAATTGGTGGAGGAGGGCTTATTTGCATTTGTGCAAATAAGCATTAGTGGAGGGTGTTCTTTGCATTTTATTGCATCATGATGGTTTCATGATGGAGCCCCATCCCTTGACCTTCCATGGTTCATGATTGCTTGACTTTTTGTAGCAATCATGGTTGTTGATTAGTTGATGGAGTATGGATTTGTTTGTGATGATTGTTTCTTATCATGACCTTTTTTCTCTTGCATTATGAGGATGGTTCCATCATCCATACATGACTCTCTCTCTCATTCTCTCCTCTCCCATTACCATGGCCGGCCATCATATGGTAGGGGCTGTCCAAAATTTTGAGTGGGGTTTTTGTTCATTTCATGCTACAAAAATTCCCAAGTTGATCTCGAAAAGGTCATAGTTCATTACCTCCACCATATGGCAACATCCAATACCCCAAAATGAGACATAGCTCACTACACGCATTCTACAGCAAATCTTGGGCACGTCGACTCGCCAACTTCGTGCCCGAGTTGCCTCGGTATAGAGGTGGGAGCCCATAAAAGAAGCCGGCGATGTGGTGCCCTTCCGACGACGAGGTGGAGACTGGAGACTCCGCGGGAGATCGGGACGACGACGAGAAGACCGGAGGACTCGGATCACTCAGTATATCTCTCTTCCCATCTTGTAGTTAGCTAGGACTAGTTAATGGCCCGATCCGGGTTTTAGTGCGCGGTGGTGCCGGTTTGAAAAACTAAAGTTAACCATCGCTTCCGCATTTGGCCTCGGGATGGAGGCCGGGGCGTCGCCGTGCACTTACAGTGGTATCAGAGCCTCGCCATTAACATAGTCTAGCTTTGTCTAATGTGTTTTACATTTCCGATCGAACAATTTTCCATAAACCGTATTTTTTCTTCACATCAGTTTCTGTCGAAATTTTTTGAAGTCCAAAAATTTTTCAGGTTGTTTCAGAATGATGTGTAGGACATTCTAAGAGTTCTGTGAAAATTTGGGCTCGTGAACAGTCCAAACCACCGCGGAACCGCGGCCAAACCCATGCTTGGGCCGCGGTTCCGCCGCGACTTGAACTGTTCAGCCCCCTAAAATTCTACAGAATGCTCCTGAGTGGAAAATAGGTTTTCTGGAATATTATTTTTTGGGCCCAGATTTCTTGATGTGCTACAGTAGTACTTGGGGGCCCACTTGGTAAATTTGATCGATCGGATATTTAAAACACATTAGTTCACAGTATTTACATTATATCTGCGACCGTGAATGTCACTTGATCGGTAAATCCTGTCTAACTGTTATAGCCCGGTTAGACGGATTTGCGAACGTGATATTCACGTTGATGTTCTGTGATTTTGCTGTGATGTTGCGGATTGGTCGTGGAGGATAGCCTGGATGCAATGCTAGTACAGTTTTGTTGTATTATGTACATTTGATATTGCGGGGCGAGCGTCCGACATGTGGACTGCCGTCACTGCCTGTTTGTATTATTATTTTGGGGCACGACCAGGTTGCGGTCGATGTACCCGTTGTATGTATATTTTACTTTCTGTACTAGGATTACCCCGTGGAGGGGTGCACGGATAGCCGGGTTCTAGAGGGCAACAAGCCCGCATCTCATGGCATTGAGACGGAGGGGGTTTTACTCTAGAATTGGCGGGCTATTCGCCGCACTCTTAGGGGGTACAGGTTGACCCAGGAGGGGTGCCCAAGTTGCCGGATTCCGTGAAGTGCCGGGTGGTCCATTCACGTCGCTGAAGGGGGCTGCCTCGCTTCAGGTTTTGGCGGGTAACTTGCCGCGCCCGTAGGGGTCTAGGATTTTCATTGCACAGGCTATCCATACGACCAGGGGAACGTCGGGTTTCAGTAGTGGCTCTGTGAAACCCGGGGATCCCAGATATCTCTATTGTTCTGTGATGCTGTACATTTCTGTGATGTTGCATTTTATCACGCCTTGAGCGAAATATAATATATTGGTATATATATTAGTAGATGTTGTATATGTTTTGCATCCGCGCTAGTCCAGTCCCCGCTCTGTCGTTAGTTAGCTAACCTAACGGGTAATGACGGGACCCAGTGGCGAATGCGGATGGCATATACGTACATCAGTATATTTTCGTTCTTTATGGTGTGATCAATTGATGGGACTGCGTTGATTCGGATCAATGCAAGTTAAAAACAAACCTAATCTGATGTTGTTGGAACACTTTTCAAAAAGCTGTTATTGCAAGGACGTTCACTTTTGTTTTGCATCGTGGTATTCAGTTGGAATATCCTGCTCCTCAGTCGACGAGGCAAGGGCCGAGATCCCTTCACCGGGAGTGACCCCTTGGACAAAAAGTTTGCGTCGGGGAAATAACTTCACTATAGCCGATTACTTTTGCTTTGCACCGTGGTATTCAGTTGGAATATCCTGCACCTCATTCTACGGGGAAAGAGCCGAGATCCCTTCACCGGGAGTGACCTCTTTAGCATTGGTTTTCGCCACTATATTTTTATAAAACTATCTGTTCCTTCAACGATATCAAGTTCATTACGTTAAAGGTTTTCGCCAGAAACCATTCGTAGCCCTCCGCCATTTCATATGGGTGGTCAATAGTATTCAAGCTGTGTTTGTTGGCCAAAGTCAAGGCACAGTGTTTGGTAGCTGTTGGGTATTCATATGCAGCATAGATAGATGCGTTGGTTTGGGGCAGTCGTATAGCCTTGTTGGCCAAAGTCAAGGGCTTGTGCGGGTGGGCTCAAATTAACCTGGAGAATGACGGGTAGAACTTGACATGTGACTTATGATTTGTTGGCCAAAGTCAAGGTCATAAGAGCATGGGGCAAAAATCACATCGGGAGTTTCTAAAGAAACTGAAACTTGCCAGATATGCGCATACCTTCTGGAGTGTGACACCGTGAGCGGATTCCGTCACGTTATCATGCGATGATAGTTGGATCCCGATTCCTACTGATGAGTTAGTTTACTCCTCGGGTGATCCCGACTAATTCTTCTTTCAGGTTTGGAGGAGAATTTGAGGTAACAGTGGGAGGTTTCCAGATTAGATAAATTGGTAACCATTCTGATCTAGGTTAGAGTGCACGCTTAGTGTTTCTTTTCTCTCTCTCTTTTTGGCAGCGACCATTGACCCGACCCTAAGACTATGACTCAGAGACCAAAATTAACCGAACTTTCTTAACACTGGCTTTTGGATTGTCAGAGTTGCAGACCTCATTGCCACTCCTACTTTTACCCTTTTCTCCAGGACACCCCGTATTACTACGAACGTCCACTTCCATTGGGCGAAACCATCGTATGGTTATATACGAACTCGAAGGGATTTATTCGAAGATGGTTTCAGGTTCTGGAGAAAACGGATAGGACTATTCAGTTGTCTTTTCCTTTTACCTTCTCTCAGGTTTCGAGTACTCCTTGGTTTAGGAGTAGTACACCTATTACGCAAATTGGATAGTCTTCTTCCAAACCTTAGGCTGGTGCCGAACGGTGGGGAATGAAGAAAACCAATTAGCATAACGATGGTGTGCAGAAGGTATTAAGTTAAGACAAAGAAAGGGATTAGTAAGAGGGCAAAGTAAATTGCGACTTATATTCACGACCAAACCAAGTAATTCTTCGCCAATCCTAAAATCACCTTTGTATTTCTCTAGGACACTCCGTATCACTACGAAGATCCACAGTTTATTGGATATTCCATCGTATGGTTATATACGAACTCGAAAGGAACTTGTTCCAGTTCGGGGATGGATTCTGGTTCAGGAGAAATAGGAATAAGGTTTATTCAGGTGTCTTTTATCTTCACCTTCTCTCACATTGCGAGTGCTCCTAGGATTAGGACAGTACACCCATTATGCTTATTGGATAGTCTTCTTCCAAACCATAGGCTGGTGCCGAATGGTAGGGAAGGAAGAAAACCATTTGGCCTAAAGGGGTGTGCAGAAGGTAATGACTAAAGACATATAAAGAGATTTGGAGAGGTGGCAAAGAATTATACGGTTACGGTTGTGAATCTGGATAATGGAAGAGGCATTACTAGGAATACCAGGATACCCATCGAAACAATTCAATGTTTCAGTTTCACTGTGTACTGTTAAACGATAACCGATTTCCCGATTAGATACTTACTCCTGGGTATGTATTTACCAGGTATGATTCTCACATCTGTATGGTTTTACAGATGGTGAGTGGGAGTAAGTTATTGGGAATTGGGTGATCATCCTCATTATATCGGGATTCGTTGTAATCGGTGATATTTGAGGAAATCACCTGGGCTATTTGCCGGTCGGCAAATATTTGGTTTTGAATATCCGCTGTTATGCACCAATTTCAAATCGATATATCTGTACGTCTATTTTCATAGAGTGAGATATACCTTTTTGAAATTATGTCTATGACATTTACCTATATCAGTGGATGGTTAGGTAAGGAGCATTGAACAACGATGTAATTCTTCTTAACCATAAGTACAGTTTTCAACCTACGACACACAGTGAATGAGTTATCAGACTCAAGGGACTTATACAGAGTGCTGTATGTTGTCCAGGGTCCATCAGGACAGAGGGGTTGGTCCTTGTACTATATTCGGTTTACTTATGACTTCTCTAGTTTTTAGACAGGTGTTTCGTAGAAACACAGGGTCCGAATTTTGAGAAGTTAAAGGTATTTGAATAAAGTAGAGAACCAGGTGTTGCAAGTATCGGGATTCTTCAAGTTGATCAAAGATGTAGATACTTGTGTATGGTATTCAGTTGATAGTAATGATTAAGAGAACTTGCTTCTCTTTCAGGTTACTCATAATTGGAAGCATTCCTAAGTCGAGTAACGCTGATCGGCCTCCTTCCATTTAGTTAACATGCACTGGACATGGCTGCATGATTTGAATCTGGTTCAATTAAATCAGTGCCTCTGCTTCTACATTGGATATAGAACAGTTCATATCTTAACGGGAGTTGTCCGGCTTATGATTAAAACCAGACTCTAGATAACTCAAGGCACGTTTCTGTAATGGCTGTTTGTGGGTTAACCCAGGCTATGACGAGGGTTGACTTTCTACCATCTGGAAGATCAATAGTAATATTGTTCTAGACTCGCCACAGTTTTAAATAAAATGGTTTTTTTTCTTCAGAAAACAGTAGTGGGAGTATGGTAGAACTGGAAGTGATTCCAGAACCGCAAACGATTACTGAAGATTTGATAGGAACCTAAAGATTCAATCTGATTTGACATTCCCTTGGCCACTCCGCAGATAAAGTGGGTAACCTCAGGCACCCGAGAGGTACTTCGGTATGCTCAAGGACGGTGACAGGGAGGTTCTTGTTTACCCAGACTTGCCATTGCTGTTGTTCCAGACTGTGAGACCCGGCAGGAGGATGAGTATAGCGTCGTTCTAAACTGGCTTTAGAAGTGTACGTCTATATGACTCTGCCAGAGGGTTGTCGTAGTCAGTGGGAGCAGCGGAAGCATTGGTGGACAGGTGGCTTATGTCTATTTATAGACTAAAGCAAATATAGCGGAGATAGATCATCTATTTCTGACATGACAGTCATAGGTTTGACTTCATCAGAATAGGGGATGGATCTGTTAAGAAGGTAGTAGGGTGTGATGTTCTGGTATTTGGATAACATGCACAGAGTAGGAAGTGATATTCCTATACTACGATCGGTTATACTTTGGTCGTCACACAGTGGTTTCTCCACATGGGACTTGGACATTATATCAGACATACTGGTTACTAGATCTATGGTTTTAGATCTAGATTTAGGTGGTTTCCCAATCAGGGTACTTAGATAGGATTCTAAGAGTATTTAGAATGGACGACTCCTGGCACGGTAGTGTACCTGCAGGTGATGGAGTCATCCTCTCTAAAGGTGTCTTACAGACTAAAGGGGAGAGGGATGTGCATGATTGGCAGATCACTTGCTCAGGAAATTGAGTCAATCATGAGATGTCAAGTACCACACCAGATGTTGTTCTTGCACTAGATGCAATAAGTTGATGTTGATCCAATCCTAGAGAAACAGTCGGGAGACAGTTATCATTCCAGGCTTCCAAGGTGACATGGATGACAAGGAGGTTGTCAGAGTTATTGTTTTTCCTTCTGATGAGGGGCAGTATTTTGGACAGGTGGTCCAAGGCAATACTGAGGGAGGCATGGCGCAGGATACTGATTAAGTTCAGTTGACGATACAGTCTAAGAAGTTTGGATTTGGAGTTCATTATGAGCTATGTCCCATCAGACATCCAGACATTCTAAGACATGTATTGCTCATTTAGGGAGATGTCTTTCTCCGCGAACATGAGATATAGAGAGACATAGAAAGAAACATCAAAGCGGATCCACTCACCGAGGCTATTCCTCGAATGCAATAGTTTCGCAAACAGGTTTTGTAAGACTGACTAGTAGAGGAGTTGGGTGTTCGGTATCACACGGGCTGTGAGTATGCGACATCGCAATAATTAGCCTTGAGTGCAAGTGGGAGATTGTTGGAGATAGTGCCCTCAGAGTCAATTATTGGATCACAGGCACGTGATTGCAATGATTGAGGGAGGACCTATCCCGGTAGGACAGTCTTACTCAAGATGATAGTATGCTATCTGGTTTATCTTTATCATCGTGTACTGCTTTAGGTGACCTTACAGGTCACTATTGCATGTTGATAGAGCCCCTAGGATTCTTGCTTGACTACCAGCAGTATGAGGGCGATCATATACGTGAGAGCTGGAAGTCCATAAGCATATCCTTAAAAGGTCCCTAGTCGTGGGAGTTTCGAGACAGGGCATCGATACTCCAGAGTAGACTAGTGTATACAGTCGAGACCCCGACGAGGGGCGGTGGCCGGTCTCACAAGCCACTGGTGTCAGTTGGATCACCTAAGATGTATACAGGTGCTCATTGGGTTATGAGTATACCGGACAGGACTCGCCGGGAACATGCTAGTTGGTCTTATACCTGACGTCAGATAGCAGTTCCCTGGTGACATGTGTACAGGTTAGTTCATCGACCTGAGGATCGTCATTTGTCTCGTGTGAGTTCTCACTGTACTTTGATTACTACCCTACCACGCTCAAAGGAGATGTGCAAACAGGTCTTAGTTGGGTACAGTCCCGAGCCACATGGAGGCAGTGAGCGGATCTTCGGGAGTTCGTCTCTCCCGGTATTGGGGGTGAGGTCGCGCTGTGTCTAGGAGAGCCAGAACATAAAAAGTCCTTGGCCAAAGCAGGAGATTTACTGGTAGGTATTCCAGTAGTATCTCAGGATGTTCTGGGCTGATCTCTGACACGACTTGTACCGCTTTTGGGGGTCTGACTTTTACCAACCCCCTAGGCCCGCCATGCGATGCTCATAGACGAACGGACCGGACTGTACAGATATTGTCACTGACAGGCTCAGTAGGGTGTCAGGATGAGTTCGCTCATCGACGTCCCTTTTGGTCAATAGCTGGTGACCCGTCACGTATTGGCTTATACCTCTGACGTGCTAGTGGTTAAATCCACAACCAAGGTATTGACGAGTCTTTAGAGTCCCCCACATTCAGTTGCTCAATTTTTCGGGCGAAACGCTGTAGAGGCCGTATGGAGATATGGCAGGGTTCGATCAGATACGTGCGGTATTGCACGGATCAGGATCGGACGGAGGACTGTACGGATATTGTCACTGACAGGCTCAGTAGGGTGTCAGGATGAGTTCGCTTATCGACGTCCCTTTTGGTCAATAGCTGGTGGCCCGTCACGTATTGGCTTATACCTCTGACGTGCTAGTGGTTAAATCCACAACCAAGGTATTGATGAGTCTTTAGAGTCCCCCACATTCAGTTGCTCAAGTTTTCGGGCGAAACGCTGTAGAGGCCGTATGGAGATATGGCAGGGTTCGATCAGATACGTGCAGTATTGCACGGATCAGGATCAGACGGATAATACTAGCCGGCTTTGGTTTAAGCCGGATCCTAGTATAGTACAGTGTAGATTTTGTCTCGTTGCATTTGTATTTCTGTCGGAATACAAATGCAGGTGTGTATACACAGTACCGGGGTTTTCCTGTAATTTATTACAGGATCAGTTTTCTGGAGTTGCCAGTTTGCTTTCCGTTTCGGCCATATTTCTTTGTATCCTTCATTGGCCGAAGATTGGTGGAGGAGGACTTATTTGCATTTGTGCAAATAAGCATTAGTGGAGGGTGTTCTTTGCATTTTGTTGCATCATGATGGTTTCATGATGGAGCCCCATCCCTTGACCTTCCATGGTTCATGATTGCTTGACTTTTTGTAGCAATCATGGTTGTTGATTAGTTGATGGAGTATGGATTTGTTTGTGATGATTGTTTCTTATCATGACCTTTTTTCTCTTGCATTATGAGGGTGGTTCCATCATCCATACATGATTCTCTCTCATTCTCTCCTCTCCCATTACCATGGCCGGCCATCATATGGTAGGGGCTGTCCAAAATTTTGAGTGGGGTTTTTGTTCATTTCATGCTACAAAAATTCCCAAGTTGATCTCCAAAAGGTCATAGTTCATTACCTCCACCATATGGCAACATCCAATACCCCAAAATGAGACATAGCTCACTACACGCATTCTACAGCAAATCTTGGGCACGTCGACTCGCCAACTTCGTGCCCGAGTTGCCTCGGTATAGAGGTGGGAGCCCGTAAAAGAAGCCGACGACGTGGTGCCCTTCCGGCTACGAGGTGGAGACTGGAGACTCCGTGGGAGATCGGGACGACGACGAGAAGACCGGAGGACTCGGATCACTCGGTATATCTCTCTTCCCATCTTGTAGTTAGCTAGGACTAGTTAATGGCCCGATCCGGGTTTTAGTGCGCGGTGGTGCCGGTTTGAAAAACTAAAGTTAACCATCGCTTCCGCATTTGGCCTCGGGATGGAGGCCGGGGCGCCGCCGTGCACTTACATTTTCTTATAACAGTTATAAGAATGAACAGGAAACAGGAGAATATCTGGAATCTCACGCCGCCCAAACGAAGAATAAGCATGCTGATGCATCTTCTTCGGGTGTGTTAGTTATTGAGAACTGTTTCTCAGTTCACCCTACGTCCTGGGTATTAGATACCGGATCAGGATCCCACATATGTAAATTGTTACATGGGCTACGTAAAGGTAGAGAACTGGGAAAAGGTGATCATTCCGTTCAAGTAGGGAATGGTACAAGTATTGCAGCCAAAGTAGTTGGCGAATATCACCTAGTATTACCAAGTCGTAATAGACTGATTCTGAATGAGTGCTATTATATACCGAACATGATATGCAATATTATA